>CANTUV010000045.1:53094657-54429184 GCA_947685225.1 Garcia nutans
GTTCCAAACAATAATACATTTTATTTAAAGCACATTTACAAAATCATTATACTTTCAATGATCTTACATATATATAATAATCTTGTTTTTATCAAAATTCACTTATACATATGAATACATTTTTATCAAAATACAACATATTTAAATTGTACATGTATGCAACACCTTCTAGTTGGTCTCGAAATACTCTTACCCTTCTCGTGGCATAACGGTTTGACTTCAGATCAACCACCTACTCACTTGCGCGATTTACACAATCGCGCTAAGCCCGAGAGCTTAGTAGTACAAATAAATACTATAAACGTACATTACAGAAAATCATACTCATATGTTAACTTCATATATCATTATTTTCTTATCATGTTTTCCCATTTCAATTACACCTTACATATATATTTCTACTAATCTCATAATTATATACATATACACATATATCATTGACACAAACCACATCCATATTATACATCATATTGTACTTTCACATCTCATCATTCAACATAGTTTTTCAAGCCACATTCACTTTCAATAATTTACTTATGTATTGTAATCATCTCATTCCATAATTATCATCATATATCTCATAACATTATATCTTATTCCATAATTCACATTTCATGAATCACATTTAAACAAAGACAAGAATGGGCCCAAAAGACACTAATATGCCATTCAACTTTCAGAGTTAATGTTTTGGTTCAATTATCACATTTATCATTATCATTATCCCAACTAGGCTTCAAGGATTAGGCTCAACCAAGCTTCAAGGGGAACAAAGCATGCTAAGTATCGACCCAACTTGGCTTCAAGAACCAAACCCAACCTAGCTTCAAGGGTTGTAACATCTCAATTAGGCTTCAAGGACTAGACCCAACCAAGCTTCAAGGGGAGCTAAGCATGCTAGACTTCAACCCAACTTGGCTTCAAGGATCAAGCCCAACCTAACTTCAAGAGATTGTTACTATTAAGCATGCCACCAACAACAAAACTCTGAAAATGGAATAACATATTAGACGCACAATTCATTCATTATTTCATTATCAATTTCATTCTCATTTTCTCATCATCATTTAGGCAACCATGCCTCAATTATCTTATTTGCATCATTATAGCCAACAACAATGGCTTCACATCTCATCAATAGAGTATACATAACCAATTGCATTGGATATCATCATTTAGGCAAACATGAACCACTTATTTCATTTGAATCATGATAGCCAACCACAATGGCATTACATCTCATTAAGCTCAAATCACATTAAAGCAATTCATCATTAAAGTATTCATCATAACCAATTGCATTGCACATACCTTTTGAATGATCATCATATCTTTCACATTATCCAATCATAACATTAATCAAATTGTATTAACAATATAGTAAATTACTTAACACATTTACAACCAAATGTGTTAAGTCTCAAAATCATGTAAATAAATGCAATCATGTAAATTTGTACTTACCTCAAGAACCACTCACACCAATCTATACACTTTCTCTTCCAAGAATCCTCAACACTTAGGTTAGGGCAATTCAACCTCTTCACAACCTAATCCAAAAGGAATAGTACACACTTATTTACAAATACACATGAATTCCAATACTTATTCACCTATTAATCTCATACTAGACCCATAGATCACAAATTGTAAGCCAACACAACTATCTAGAACCCCATGGTCGTGGCCTAACAACCCCATGGCTGTGGGTTAGCAAACGAGTCTGCCCACTTTTCTCCAAAACCCCCCCCCCCCCACGGGCGTGTCCCTCACTTGCCACGACCGTGGCACTCATTTGCCACAACCGTGGCATCCATTTTGCCTCTGTTTCAGACCAAACTCATGTATTCTATGTTTTTAACTTCAATAAACACAAACATATAGACTCACAACATACATCAATTACCAACTAATTTAACACTTATATAACTTCAACATACCTATATACTTCAATCTTTCATTATCATCATTTTCACACACTAACCATATCAAATCTAAACTCAATCAATAGAAATCAATACAAGGAAATGAATACTTACTTGAATATTATGCCAAATCTTCAATATCCACCTTCAATTCTCTCAAAACCCTTATGAATTTGACGTGTATATAAATAAAATCACATCTCTCTCTCTCTCTCTCTCCACGTTCAAGAACAAGAAAAAGAAAAAAGAAAGAAAATCTTCTTTCTTTATTCAACTTATCTTATATATATATATATATATAATACAATATCACCAAAAATCCTCCACCACAATTTCCTTCCCTTTTGACTTTCTTTTCTTCTTTTTCTCTTGTCATCATCATCATCATCATTATTATTATTATTATTATTATTATTATTATTATTATTATTATTATTATTATTATTATTATTATTATTATTTAATTATTTAATTATATACACTTACTTTTCCTACACAAATATATACATCATATATATGTGATGTATATGTTGATATATGTATATCTCTTATATATTGTATTTATATTTCCCATATTTTTCAAATACCACATATATATATATCATCCTTCATATACATCCATCTCTTATAATATTTCCTTTTAATTAATTTAAAATAATACTTTATCTTCTTTTGACTTCCATCTCTTTGACTTGTATATGTTATATATATATATCTATATATACAACATATACACTCTCTCTTTACTTCTTTTCTCTTTCCATCAAACATATACATTAAATCCAAATACAACAATAATTCCAAAACTTTTAGGGTATACTTTGGGATATTACAATTAATGACGCAAATTTTATGATTTCATCCCCTATGAAAACAAGCTATGAGAACTTTGCAATAAAGGATTTATTCCTTGAGCATGGTGGGGGTTGGGATTTTCAAAAAATTCAGTCCATTTTGCCTCTGGATGTATATCGTATCTGTACTATTCCTACTAGCAAATTCATGACAAATGATGCTCTGATCTGGCATTTTACTAATAATGGGAACTACAATATTAAATCAGGATATTATGCGGTTAAAAACTATATTGCAAATTTTGTATCTGAGGTTGTTCATGGACCATGGCAAAAAATTTGGTGTTTGAATATCTGTCCAAAGTTGAAGGTGTTTGTCTGGCGTATTCTTAGGAATATTGTTCCTACAAAGACATGTTTATTCATTAAAGGGGTTGTTAGCGATGTGGGATGTCCAATGTGTGGCGAGGAAGAATCTCTTGAACATGCTTTTATTTTGTGTTCACGTATTCAGTATGCTGGGCTCTATCTAATTTGCATCTTAATTCTACTGATCTATCTGTATTAATATCAAATGTTTTTAATCTTAATTCCGATTAGCTTACATTAGAGTTTTGTGGACTGCTTTAAAGTGGCTGGTGGCATAGGAATTGAACACTTTGGCATCAAAAATTTGCTACTCCTTCTCAAATACAGCAGCTACAAGCACTCTTTCTGTGGAATGGAGCAATTTACCCGGTCACATCAACTCATGCTCAAATATTGCAGCAAGGAGGGAAGCTCGACCTGGATGGAAAAAGCCTAATGTTGGTAGGCTTAAGATGAATGTGGATGCATCGTTAAATACAACAGTTAATAGGATAATTTTTAGTGGTATCTTGCGTGATCATAATGGCAATGTCCTAGCTGGTGTTGCTTCATCTATTATTGGTCTTTTACAACCCAGAATTACAGAGGCTTATGGTATTATAGAGGTATTGAGTTGGCTTCATGGGGCTAATTATTATGATAATTTATGAGTGTATTTTAAGGTAATTTTATTGGCTTTAAGTTAATTTTTCCTTAAATATGTGTTTAAAGTTTGCTTGAAGTGTATGATTTAGGTTAAAGTATGAACTTGTGTAAAATGGAGCTTTAATTCACTTGTTGAAGTTAATTTGGAGGAAAGAGAATTGAACACGACCAAGTTGTCTTCACTGACTTGGCCACATCATACTACACACCCTCTAGCTTGCCCATGTCACATGATACACCCACTGACTTGGCCGTGTTCCTCATTGAAAAGTTGGAAAAATGGACACACTCAGCAACCTGGCTATGTCCCTTATGAGAAAAGAAGGAAATTTTGGCAGAATGTGACACACCCAGGTGACTTGGTTGTGTCACTGGCCGTGTCACATGACATGACCATGACAAACATGACTTGGCTGTGTCACCAATCAAAAGAAATAAAAAAAAATGGTAGAAGCAGACACATGCATATGACACTACCAAGTCACTGGCCATGTCACATGAAACACCCACTGACTTGGTCGTGTCCCACCTGAAGAGTAAAATAACAAAGAGAAGCAGAAGAAAACATGATCATGTCACTGGCTATGTTACACCCCACAAGAAACATACATTGAAAGATAGTGAAGGACACAGGCAAGTGACTTGGCCGTGTCCAAGTTAAAATTGATAGACACAGCCAAGTCATTAATGTCTTGGCAGTGTCACTCAATTAATGAAGCCAAATAAGTGAGCTGTAAAGTGAGACAAATAATCGTGGAGCACCAGAATAAGAGGAATGGCGATTTTTAAAAGTTTCTTTTTGAAAGAGGTGGGGACAATTGATAACGGCACATGAAAAATAATTGGTTTTTAATTAAAAAGGAGACAAGATTTTGAATAAAAAGGAGGGATCATCTTCTTTTTGGGCTACATGGGGGAAGGAGGACCATTTCCTCTCCATTCTATTCTTTTTCTTGTTACAAATCCATTCATCTATCATCATTCACAATCAATTATCATGAACAATAGTCATTCTCTACACAAGATTATTTTGCAAATCTTTGGGAGGAGGTTTAGGGATACTTCATCAAACTCAAGCAAGGTTGGAGGAAGAACAAGAGAAGATCAACTCTAGTCTCCTTCAAACCGGGTTTTGTTATTTCTTGAATTAGTTCAATTAATTCATTTTCAGATTTTTGTTGAATTATTATAAATATTAATATTTCACTAGATGTTTGTGATTTGATTTCAAATGAGATGAGTATATGCTTTGATTTGATGATGATGAGCTAAATTATTCATGTCTAGGGTTTGCAATATATTCGATTAATTGATTTAATTCAAGTATTTCCATTAATATACCTTATTATGTGAGTTGATTACATTGGATTGAATTATTAGGTTGATAGATTGGCCACCTATTAATCTCTAGATATTGAATGAAGAACTGAGAGGTGAAATTTGATATTGGAAATATGTATTCAACTACCCGAAGAATGAATTAGAAATATAAGTTCTAGGGTTCTTGTAATTTGCAAATTTAAAATAATTAGTTGTTGTTAGTTCATGAATGTGAGAACTAATGAATTGAAAATAGCTAATTAATCACAAGAAACAAATTAAGTTATAAGGTTATGTTAATGGTAATTCAAAAATTAAACATTTGATTAAATTGAATTATAAATCCTAGGTATCCTTTTGAAAGTTTCAATCAATTTTGTACAACCATTATTTATTTTACTTGTAATCTTAGATTTCTTTTATATTTCAACAACATACACTCAAACTTTAATTTATTACTTTAATCAAATTATTACGAACAAACACCTTCCTTATGAGACGATCTTGGAGTGATCACCGTTACTACAATAATTTTGCATACTTGTGAGAGTCATTTTGTAGTAGTATTAAGTAAAGCGCAACAAGTTTCTGGCACCGTTGTCGGGGAAGGTTGTTTAAGTAGTAATAGTTTGATTCTTTTAATTTAATTGTTTGATTATTCTCTTTGAATTGCTAAGTGTTTTATGTAAGAATGTAGGTCTCAAGGCGGCAAACTTATTCCATTTATAAACAACATTCATAGACTTCCTAGAACGGGAAGAATAGATCCCTTGGGACAAGAAGAGGAAGTTGTAGAAGAGAAATTCAAAGAAGAAAAAGAAATAGAGATGGATGATGTAGAAGAACTGCCCATGAAGGAGTTTTCCCAACCAATTATTGGGGTAACCACTTCTTGCATACGGTTAAGCAATGCAGCAAGGAACTATGAATTGAAAAATACTCATTATAGTATGCTTCCCACTTTTCATGGAATGCTAAATGAAGACCCTTTCAATTTCATTTGTGATTTTTATTCAACCTTACACACATTTCCATTGCAAGCATTAATGGAGGATGAGCTTAAGATGCGGTGTTTTCCTTACACTTTGAAGGATAAGGCAAAGGCATGGTTGATGACCCTAGTAGAGAATTCATTGACTACATGGACTGAAGTTTATAATAAGTTCATGATCAAGCTCTATTCATATCAGAAGACAAAGAAGCTTCGGAGAAAAATTGCAACATTTACTCAACTAGATGGTGAGCCATTTCATGAGGCATGGGATCACTTCAAATCCTTGTTGTTCCAATGCCCTCATCATTATTATCCATAGTTGTTGCTTAATCAATTCTTCTATGATGGGCTCACACAACAAAGTCAGAATTCAGTGGACAATGCAGCTAGAGGTGCAATGGGTGAAAAAACAGCTATTGAAACTGTACGGTTGTTTGAGATGCTGGGAGAAAATTCACAGCAGAAAAGTATAGGAAAAAGGCGCGAAGGAGTTTATGAGGTGAACTCAAATTTTGAAATGGCAAGGCAGATAGCAGAATTAACAATGCAAGTTAAGATGCTAAATTCAAGGGGAAGTCTACTAATGCCAAGCCAAGAGATATGTGGAGAATGTGGCATTATAGGAAATGGTGCAAATATGTGTTCTATAAGCTTTGAACAATATCAAGAGGGGCTAGAGCAAGTAAATGCTTTAGAGGGTTTCCAACAAAGGGGAAGAGATGATCCATTTTCTAACTCTTTTAATCTAGGTTGGAGAAGCTATTCGAACTTTTCTTGGAAAATTCAACATCAAATTCAACCTCTCCAATCCTGTCAACCTTATCAAAGAGGCTCTCAATTTCAACAACAATCTTCAAATCAAGGCCAATCGAAGATAACCATACTGAAAGATAATTTGAATACTTTTATTCAAATTAGCACTCAAAATCAGGAGGTGAACAATAAGAGATTTGATTCTTTAGAGGCATCATTAATGAAGGTGGAAACTCAAGTTGGGCAATTGGCAAATCAACTCTAAGCACACCAAAAAGTAAAATTTCTTAGCCAACTAGAGCAAGCCAATGCGATCACAATTTTAAGGAGTAGAAAGGTAATAGATAACAAAATTGGTGATTCCTTTGATGCAGATACTAATCAAGAAGGAAATGGCAAAGAGATACAATCCAACATAGAGAAACCAAGTCAATCAAAGGAGGAGGAGATTTTGAAGGCATCAACCTCGCCAAAATTGCATAAGCCTCCCAATCCTTATAGGCCATAAATTATATTCCCAAGTAGATTGAAAGATGAGAAGCAAGATAAGTAACTTTCTGAAATATATGATATGCTCTCCAAAGAAGGTAGTGAAGATAAGCTTGAGATGGCCTTGACCTTGGAAGAAGAGCTTAAAATGTCCAATTTAGAAATTGAGGAGTGCAAGTTAATTTTAGATAGTGAGGTTGATGAGAGGGGACTTGAGATTGTTAAAATGGATGAAGAAAATATTCAACCAAACTTGTTGAACTTAAAGAGATCCTAAAGCATTTGAAATATGTTTTTTGTGGGGAGAACAGTACACAACTAATGATCATTTCTTCTACTCTCAGTGGTGAGGAAGAGTAGAAAATGGGTATAACCATTTTGCAGAATGAAAAAGGTTATTACCAAGTTCTTATAGCACCAGAGGATCATCCCAAGATGACCTTCACATATCCCTTTGGGACATTTGCTTTTCAAAGGATGCTATTTAGGATTTGCAAGACATCGGGTACCTTTCGGAGTTGTATGCTATCCATCTTTTCAAACATGGCTGACAAATTCATTAAGGATGGAAGTATCACCTTATATCTTATATGGAAATGATGGAAATTAGATTTCATCTGAACTCCTTCTCTTTAAATTTATGCATGCTTATATTGGGGACAATGTGAATCTTTAAGTATGGGGTGCAAAGTTTTTACTTTTAACTTATTCTTGGTTTAAGTTTTAGTAATATAATATTTTTCTCCGAATAAATAATTTTTGAAAAGCTCAATGGTTATAAGATTTTTGATAGGTGACCTTTAAAATTTTTGAAGCATGGATTTGAGAATTGAATAGAATTGATACTTATTGTCAACTTTGATGGTCATTCTAGGCATTACCTTTAAATTGTGAGAATTTGAGCCATTTGAGTTGAATGCCAACTTATTATTTTTGTGTGCGAGCATTTTTTTTATTGATATATTGCTAGAACTTGCTTATATATGCATTTTGAGACCACATGAAAATTTCAATTAGGCATCAACATGATTAAGGCATTTAGGAATACCCATTTAGCTTAAAAGGTCAACCTTTAATATGTCTTTAGTAAGCCAATTTTGAGCCTATTTCATTTTTCCATTTCTTTCTTTACATAGTGACATTAGCCGTGAACCATTTTGTTCCATTTCTTGACCTTTCATTTGGAGCAAGAGCATTTGAGGAATTTAGTAATGGAAGTTGTTGTGTTAATTAAAGTGTGAGGTTAATTTTAGTAGGTTGAAAGTTATAAATAAACACTTTGTAATTTTTGTATTTCTTTATTAGATCTTCTTCGTCCTTATATTATTGTTATATTCAATTCAAAATCCTATTTTAATAAAAAAAAAGAAAAAAAAAGGAAAAAAAAAGAAGGGAAAAATTAGAAATTTTTGTTCTTATGGCTAAGGTTGGAATAAGCTTGGACATGATCTTTGCAATAAAATAAGAGGATTCCAAGAAAGAGTATTTTAGAGTCAAGTACTAAGTGAGTAGAGGTTGTTTTGAGATTGTTGGGTTATACGTATGATCAATTGCTTCATTCTTGAAGTGCTCTTGAACTTAATGAATACGCTCACATTCCAAAATGTCATGCCTTTACCTTAGCCCATTACAACCAAATGAAAGACCTTATGATTGATGCTTGATTGTAATTAGGTGGTGGAGATTTGATTGATAAGAAAGCTTATAGTGATATTCTTTCATCGAATGTTGAGTGCAAGCATTGCCCTAATTAAACACTTGAGAGATTTTATGAGGGAGTGATATCTTGGGATACAATGGAAGACCATTGAATTACATAAGTGTTAATTTTATTTGGTTCAATAAAGATTGTAGATAAATGAGAAGGGAGTCTTAATATATTCTTAAAACTCTTGAACTTAATTAAATTTTTCTTGTTCTGTTTTATTTTTAACTTTGTTTGGGGATAAGCAAATGATTAATTGTGGGGTGTAAAGTTTTAACTTTTAACTTATTCTTGGTTTAAGTTTTAGTAATGTAATATTTTTTTCAATAAATAATTGTTGAAAAGCTCAATGGTTATAAGATTTTTGATAGGTGACCTTTAAAATTTTTTAAGCATGAATTTGAGAATTGAATAGAATTGATACTCATTGTCAACTTTGATGGTTATTCTTGGCATTAGCTTTAAATTGTGAGAAATTTGAGCCATTTAAGTTGAATGCCAACTTATTATTTTTGTGTGCGGGCATTCTTGATTGATATATTTCTAGAACCTGCTTAGATATGCATTTTGAGACCACATGAAAATTTCAATTATGCATCAACATGATTAAGGCATTTAGGAATACCCATTTAGCTTAAAAGGCCAACCTTTAATATGTCTTTAGTAAGCCAATTTTGAGCCTATTTCATTTTTCGATTTCTTTCTTTTACGTAGTGATATTAGCCATAAACCATTTTGTTCCATTTCTTGACCTTTCATTGAGAGCAAGAGCATTTGAGGAATTTAATAATTAAAGTTGTTGTGTCAATTAAAGTGTGAGGTTAATTTTAGTAGGTTGAAAGATGCAAATAAAAACTTTGTAATTTTTGTATTTCTTTATTAGATCTTCTTCTTCCTTATATTATTGTTATATTCAATTCAAAATCCTATTTTTATAAAAAAAAAAAAAGCAAAAAAAAGAAGAAAAAAGAAGGGAAAAATTAGAAATTATTGTTCTTATGGCTAAGGTTGGAAAAAGATTGGGTATGATCTTTATAATAAAATAAGAGGATTCCAAAAAAGGGTATTTTAGAGTCAAGTGCTAAATGAGTAGAGATTGTTTTGAGATTTTTGGGTTATACGTATGATCGGTTACTTTATTCTTGAAGTGCTCTTGAACTTAATGAATACGCTCACATTTACCCCATTACAACCAAATGAAAGACCTTATGATTGATGATTGATTGTAATTAGGTGGTGGAGATTTGATTGATAAGCAAGCTTGTGGTGATATTCTTTCATCGAATGTTGAGAGTGCAAACACTGCCCTGATCAAACACTTGAGAGATTTTGTGAGGCAGTGATATTTTGGGATACATAGAAGACCATTGAATTACATAAGTGTTAATTTTATTTGGCTCAATAAAGATTGTAGATAAATGAGAAGGGAGTCTTAATATATTCTTATAACTCTTGAACTCAATTATATTTTTCTCATTCTGTTTTATTTTTAACTTTGCTTGGTGACAAGCGAAGGATTAAGTGTGGGGTAATTATTATGAGAATTTATGTGTTTACTTTTAGGGTAATTTTATTGGCTTTAAGTTAATTTTTTCTTAAATGTGTGTTTAAAGTTTTCTTAAAGAGTATGACTTAGGTTGAAGTATGAACTTGTACAAATTGGAGCTTTAATTCACTTGTTGAAGTCAATTTGGAGGAAAGAGCATTGACCATGGCCAAGTTGTCTTCACTGACTTGGCCATGTCACACGACACACCTACTGACTTGGCCATGTCACATAACACACTCACTGACTTGGTCGTATTCCTCATCAAAAAGTTAGAAAAATGGACACACTCAACAACCTGGCGGTGCCCCTCATGAGAAAAGAAGGAAATTTTGGCAAAATATGACACACCCAAGTGACCTGGCCGTGTCACATGACATGGCCAGGATAGATATGACCTGGCTGTGTCACCAATCCAAAGAAATAAAAAAAATGGCAGAAGCATACACATGCATATGACATGGCCAAGTCACTAGCCATGTCACATGACACACTCACTAACTTGGCCGTGTCCCACCTGAAGAGCAAAATAATAAAGAGAAGCAAAAGAAAACACGGCTGTGTCACTGGCCATGTCACTCCCCAAAAGAAACATATATTGAAAGGCAATAAAGGACACAGGCAAGTGACTTGGTCATGTCTAAGATAAAATTGATTGGCTCGGCCAAGTCATTCATGTCCTGGCCGTGTCACTCAATTAATGAAGCCAACTAAGTGAGCTGTAAAGTGAGATAAATAATCGTGAAGCAGCAGAATAAGAGAAATGGGAATTTTAAAAGTTTCTTTTTGAGAGAGTGGGAGACAATTGATAATGTCACATGAAATAATTGGTTTTTAATTAAAAAGGAGACAAGCTTTTGAATAAAAAGGAGGGATCATCTTCTTTTTGGGCTACATGTGGGGATGGAGGACCATTTCCTCTCTATTCTATTCTTGTTCTTGTTACAAATCCATTCACCTATCATCATTCACAATCAATTATCATGAACAATAGTCATTCTCTACACAAGATTGTTTTGCAAAGCTTTGGGAGGAGGTTTAGGGATTCTTAATCAAACTCAAGCAAGGTTGGAGGAAGAACAAGAGAAGATCAACTCTAGTCTTCTTCAAATCGGGTTTTGTTATTTCTTGAATTAGTTCAATTAATTCATTTCTAGATTTTTATTGAATTGTTATAAACATTAATATTTCAATTGATGTTTGTGATTTGATTTCAAATGAGATGAGTATGTGCTTTGATTTGATGATGATGAGCTAAATTATCCATGCCTAGGATTTGCAATAGATTTGATTAAATGATTTAATTCAAGTATTTCCATTAATATACCTTGTTATGTGAGTTGATTACATTGGATTGAATTGTTAGGTTGATAGATTGGTCACCTATTAATCTCTAGATATTGAATGAAGAATCGAGAGGTGAAATTTGATATTGAAAATATGTATTCAACTACCCGAAGAATGAATAAGAAATATAAGTTTTAGGGTTCTCTTAATTTGCAAATTTAAAATAATTAGTTGTTGTTAATTTATGAATGTGAGAACTAATGAATTTAAAATAGCTAATTAATCACAAGAAACATATTAAGTTACAAGGTTATGTTAATGGTAATTCAAAAATTAAACATTTGATTAGATTGAATTGTAAATCCTAGGTATACTTTTGAAAGTTTCAATCAATTTTGTGCAACCGTTATTTATTTTACTTGTAATTTTAGATTTCTTTTATATTTCAACAATATACTCTCAAACTTTAATGTGTTGTTTTAATCAAATTATTACGAACAAATACCTTTCTTGTGAGATGATCTTGGAGTGATCACTGTTACTACAATAACCTCGTATACTTGCAAGAGTCGCTTTGTAGTAGTGTTAAGTAGAGCGCAACACTAATTACTCTAATGTTGATCTTGAAACTGATTGCCAACAAGTTTATCAAGCCCTGGTTAATGACATGCTAGATCATTCAGAGTTTGGTAGTATCATTGTTGATTGCAAAGTAATTATGAACAAGTTGAATGGGATAAATTGTTCTTGGATTCCAAGGCAAGTGAATCAAGTAGCCCATAATTAGACAAAGGTTGCTTGGTCTTATACTAGTTTTCATGTTTGGTTTAATGTTCCTTCTTTTATTTTAGAACTAATTTCTATAGAAGCAAGGTTTCAAGATCAATAGGTTGGATGTAAGGGTGCCGATGGACTGGGTTTTAGGTTGATCTTGGCTTGTTTTCTTGCTTCACCTATTTGGTTTTGTTTTTTCCATTTATTTATGAAGATCCTTTAACCTCAAAAAATAATAAATAATATAAAAATAATTTTACAATTTAAGATAATAATATAATAAATAAGTAATGAATATGTTTAACTTATTGAAGGGTATTTTTGATATTTCACATTGTATAGCAGCATATTTAATTGTATTTACGTGCTTTAAGAAATTAAACTATATGCATTCTGGCATGTCAGCTAATAAGGGTTAAGTTGTTAACAAATTGGCAAGTAGGAGGGGCTAAATAGTTAAAGTAAAAGTATAAATGACAAAATGACTAAACGTGCCAAGTACAAGGGATAACAGATGTAATAATCATCTAAGTTTCAAATAACACTTTTTTATTTTTTTTAAAGGTCTCTTGAATGATTGTTTTACTTTCGATGGCATTCAATGTGTATGGAAAAATATACAAATTTTCCATACGTGTAAGTGCAAGTTTCTTAAATAATTAATTTGCTTTGCATATTAAATATGATGTGTTATTAAGTATTAAATATCTATAATTTGGAACTAGGCCAATTTCTTACTAATTTTGATTGGTTTTTTTATTCATTCTCTCTTTATTTTCTTTTCTTTTTCTTTTGAAATGTGTCAATTGACTAAAGTAATCCATTAAGGACATTTTGAGAGACACGTACTAAACCACAACTTAATATTGTTGTAGCAATGACATAAATTTGTAATTTGAAATGAAATTTGACTAGTGAAAACATTGTAGACATTCTTTTATAATTGTGAATCAATTGTGCCAAAACTAAAAATATATACTAAAATTATAAAATGTATTAAAGTTTAAATATTTATAATTAAGCCTTTTAATTAAGTTCGCTCTTCTCTAACCACACATAATTTCTCTTTTCTTTAGTTAAAAGTGATCAATTTGACACCTTATGAAAGGGGATCAAAATTAATTCCCTAAAACCCTAGATCATGCTTAGATCACTAGATTATTCAAATTAAATTGCAAGAACAGAAGATGTGTACCTGGCATCATTGATTGTTGATTCTGTAAGCAAATAATTGGTGGTTTTTGACCTTCCAGAGATTACCCAACGAGAATAGCAGAAACAATACTCAAGGAACGTAGTGTTCTTTCTCGCTCAGTTTCCCTAGAGACCACGACCATTTTATAACATTATTTTTAAGGTTAATTTCTATTTTGGTCCTTGAACAAAATAGAAATCTCTAATTGGTCTCTACACTTTATTTCTTATAATAATTTGACACCTCAATAGTCAATAATCCTAATTTGATCATTACTTTAAATTGACAATTTAATTTGACTTCCGTAAATAATAATATTTACATATTTAGCCCACGCGTAGAATTAATATTCCATATAATTCTAACAATCCAACCATGTCTGTTTCCAACTGGTCAATCTTAAGTGAAATCAAACATAAATATAATACAGAGTGTAAAACACATAATAAAGAGAAAGAAAAACTCATTTTTCTGCAGAAACTAAATGTACTTTGCAAAATATATCCAATGTTAAACAGAGCATACATAAAACATAATGCAAACTCAATGAACAAACTCCCACTGAAACTAAATAGTCTCAAATAATGTGACACCCATATAAGCAGTGTGCTCATGAAAAACTTTCGGTATCACAGCCTTAGTGAGTGGATCCGCAATCATGGAGTTCATTCCAATATGCTCTATGGATATCTGTCCACTCTGTACCCTCTCCCTCACATCCAGAAACTTAATCCTGATATGTTTCGATCGAGAAGAGCTTCTGTTATTGTTGGAGCATAAAACTGCTGAGATATTGTCACAGTATAACTTTAATGGCCTTTCAATGCCACTAATATTGCGCAGCCCTGTGACAAAGTTCCTCAGCCAGATTGCCTAATTAGATGCCTCGTAGCTTGCTACAAATTCTGCTTCCATGGTAGAGGTAGCTACAAGAGTTTGTTTTGCACTCTTCCAAGAAATAGCACCACTAGCCAAGAGATATATGTAGCCTGATGTGGATTTTCTACTGTCTTGGCATCCAGCAAAATCAGAATCAGTATACCCAATGATCTCAAGCTGATCTGATCTCCTGTACGTGAGCATATGTCCCTTCGTTCTCTGATGATATCTCAAGACTCTTTTGGTTGCTTTCCAATGATCCATTCCTGGATTGCTGAGATATCGCCCTAACATGCCAACTATGAATGAAATATCTGAACGAGTGCAAACTTAAGCATACATCAAACTCCCAACTACTGACACATAAGGAATCTTCTGCATCTCCTGAATCTTCTGCATCTCTTGATTGTCTTGCATAGATTTATATTCTACACCCATTGCCTCAATCCACTTATGAGAGTTGGAATCCTACATGACATGATGAAAGCTGATTGGATCATCTTCCACCATGTCTACAGTGTCCTCATGTTCCTGAAGATATACTATATAATCATCTGGAATAGCATTTGTTCTCTCTCTGGTGGACCTCCTTAAAGGCACAGGTTTTGGCTCAAATTCTTGAGGTTGTTGAGCTTGTTCTTGAGGAAGAATGACTTCTTCATCCTGATGAGGAAGTTGTTCAATATTGTCTTGTATTGGAACTTGATGTGCTTCTGGAATAGTGACAGGCATAGGAACCTGAACACTACTAAGAGCAATGATGGGAATCAACACTGAGTGTTCCTGACTCAATCCCTCCTCAAAGACAATGTTTCTAACCTTATTTCTCCCCCCCCCCCCAAACTCAACATCCTCAAAGAATTTTGCAATTCCCGTCTCAAAAATAGTCCGGGTAGTAGGATTATAAAACTTATAACCCCGTGATCGCTCAGAATATCTAATAAAGTAGCTACTAACAGTTTTAGAGTCCAATTTAGTTTCATTAGGCCTATAAGGCCTAGCCTCAGCAGGACATCCCCAAACATGAAGGTGCTTTAGACTGGGCTTGTGTCCAGTCCAAAGCTCATAAGGTATTTTTGCAGCTGCTTTAGTTGGTACTCTATTAAGAAGATAAGTTGTTGTTTTCAATGCTTCTCCCCATAGAGACTCAGGCAAGGAAGAATGACTAATCATACTCCTTACCATATCCATAAGAGTCCTGTTATGCCTCTCAGATGGGTGTACCAGGCATGGTGTATTAAGGGACTATACCACAGTCCTGTAGAAAAATAGCAAATGGTCCTAGACATTATTCACCTGAACCGTCATATCTACCATAGTACTTACCACCACGGTCAGATCTAACGCATTTAATCTTCTTTCCAAGTTGGTTTTCAACTTCGGCCTTATAAGATTTGAAAATGTCTACAGACTCTGAATGAGATATAGGTACCCATAACGTGAGTAATCGTCTATGAATGATATGAAGTATCTTTGGTCATTCCTTGTTGCTGTAGGGAATGGGCCGCAGATGTCCGTATGTATCAATTCTAAGACGTTTGATGATCTGTTGGCACCTAGTCTCTTTTGTTTAGTCTGTTTACCTTTAATACACTCAACACAGGAGTCCAAATCTGTGTAATCAAGTATGTTTAGGATACCATCTGACACAAGATGTTCTATTCTAGATTTGGATATGTGACCCAAATGTTTGTGCCAAAGTTTAGTTGAGTTATCTATATTTAGCTTCCTTTTGGTACCTATAGTACTAACTTGCAGGGTTTCATTATAAGAAGCATTAATATCCAACATATATAGATTATCACATACATTTAAGAAGCCAGTACCAAAAATTTTTGAATCCATAGATAAAGTAAATGAATTGTCTCCAAATGAACAAGTAAAACCAGATTTGTCCAAATAAGAAACAGAAATTAAATTTCATCTAAATGTCGGAATGACAAAAGTATCTACAAGATCCAAAAAACATCCAGTTCCTAAACACAATCTAATACGCCCAATTGCCTCCACTTCCATCGGCTCGCCAGTTCCGACATAGACGTATCTTTCACCGTCAGTTAGCTTTCGGTAGCTCAGGCAAGCCTGCAATGAAACACTTATCTGAGCGGTAGCACTAGAATCTATCCAATAAGTGTTTCTAGGAGATGAAGTTAAATTAACTTCAGAACAGACTAAAACAAGGTACTTACCCTTCTTGACACGCCATGTGGCATATTTAGGACAATCCTTCTTTACATCTCCAGACTTGCTGCAGAAGAAGCATTTTAATTCCTTAGGCTTCTTTTGCACAGGACCCTTATCAGCAGTCTTCTTTCTTTTCTTGTTCTTGCCTTTATCCGCTAAAGAGACCATATGAGCACTCTTCCTCTTAGTAGCCAACATCTTTTCCTCCTCATCCACACAATGAGCAATGAGCTCGTTAAGAGTCCACTTGCTCAGCTGGCAGTTATATGAAGTCCTGATCTACCCATACTATGGTGGAAGAGAATTCAAAGCTAGATGGACTAACAGGTCATCTGGTAAAACCAAATCCAAGACCTTTAGCCTCTTGGCTATTTGGGACATGCGCAGTATATGCTCCCAAACACTACCATTGCCAGCATACCTTATGGAGGTGAGTTTTGCTAAAAGCATCCCCACTTCGGCCTTGTCATTCTTGACATAGACCTTCTTCAGCTTAGCAAGATAGTTTTTAGCATTACTTTCCTCAGCAGAAATGGCTCCCCGAACATGCTCTGGGATTCCCTGCTGCATGATCATAAGACCTAAGCGGTTAGAATGCTCCCACTTCTCATACTGAACCCTCTGAGCATCTGTGCTCACTTCAGTAGGAGGAGCAGGTTCATCCATCCTGAACGCAAAGTCTAAGTCCATACAACCCATATATATCATCATGCTTGATTTCCATGAATCAAAATTTGACCCCTCAAGTATAGGGACAGTGTTAGGATTATACGGCATGCTAGCTGGCATCATAGAAAGTAATAAAAAAATTAACATAAGCTCACTATCCACAAAATAAACAATAATAGAGTTCAAATAATGGAAACAAGATACCGGCACAATATTAATATTTTCATCTCTGGACATAAAATATTAACTGTAAATGGCATCTCAATGCAGCAATCAAATATTGACAATTCAGTCCTATCAAATATTAAACCTTCCTTTGGGCCGATTTATTATCCACATGGATGGAAAACATAATAATTATCACATATTTATCACAGCATATGTATTCTCAATTCAGCCAGATAGCAACCTTCCTTTGGGCCGGTTTACTACCCGCAATGAATTTTAATACACCTGTCTAATATCCCAAATAAATCAATTTATACAATAAAGGTCACTTTGGTGACTTTTTGCTTCAATCAATTTATTATTTCAAATATCAGACACAATCAGGACTAAAATACTAAAATTTAAACTCAATTTAATAAAATAAAATTCTCGAATTACAATTAAAATCAAATATTGCAAAAATAAACTTTAATTAATTAATTAAAACGCCCTTGAAAAATTACAATTTAGTCCTAAAAAAATTTAGGCCAAAAATAAATAAATAGAAAAATTTTGGGCTAAAATTAAATAAATTAAAAGTTTAATGGGTGAAAACAGAAATTACAAAACTTTCTGGGTCAAAATCGGATTATTAAAAAATTGGAGGGCCTGTTTGAAATTTTTTTTTTAACAAACAGGCCCTGACCAAATGGGCTTGTCCGGTCCAAAAACGCGCGCGGCCCAGAACAACGCACCCAGTTGCTCGGCTTGTTATCCAAAATGCAGCGCTTTGGCTCAAAACGGTGCCGTTTAGATCCGGGCCTTCTCACGTCTCCAAACACAGTGCTTTGGCTCAAAACGATGCCGTTTTGAGCTGGGCCATCGTCTCCAAACGCAGCATATCGCCATGGTCGCCGCCTCACCTCCAATCTCGATCCAGAGCCGCCCACCGCCGGTGACAGCCTCCAGACGGTTGCTCGACCACCAAGCAACCTCCGGCCATCCCTGAAAAATGCAAAATCGCAGAATGGCAAAACGATTTTGGAAATCGCAACACTGGCCCATCATTTTCCACCATTCTCCACCGCCGGCGACCACCGTATGAGGGTGTTAACCCTCCCTTACGCCAACGTCGGTCCAAATCCGATCAAAAAACCATCCAAAATCACTTAGCCCAATAATTTCGAAATTGTTCTTCAAGAACAACAAAGAACATATCTGAAATTTTTTTTTTAATTATTTCAAAAATTAATTGAAAACAGTGTTTGATTCCCAAAAAAAAAAACAACAATCAGAAAATCCTAAGTCTGATTATTAATTCCAAAATCATCAAAAAATCACAACAATTTTATTCAAAAATCTAGCAATCTAGCAAGTGGCTCTGATACCAATTGAAAGGGGGTCAAAATTAATTCCCTAAAACCCTATATCATGCTTAGATCACTAGATTATTTAAATCAAATTGCAAGAATAGAATATGTGTATCTGGCATCATTGATTGTTGATTCCGTAAGCAAATAATTGGTGGTTTGTGACCTTCCAGAGATTACCCAACGAGAATAGCAGAAACAATACTCAAGGAACGTAGTGTTATTTCTCGCTCAGTTTCCCTAGAGACCACGACCATTTTATAACATTATTTTTAAGGTTAATTTTTATTTTAGTCCTTGAACAAAATAAAAATCTCTAATTGGTCTCTACACTTTATTTCTTATAATAATTTGACACCTCAATAGTCAATAATCCTAATTTGATCATTACTTTAAATTGACTATTTAATTTGACTTCCGTACATAATAATATTTACATATTTAGCCCACACGTAGAATTAATATTCCATATAATTCTAACACCTTAAATTTGAATGCCTTTTAGTAAGATCATCGATTGTTGCAATTTCATTAAATAATTATTTAAACTGTAATTTTATTCTTATTCTTTTACTAACAAAAAAAAATATTAATTCAAATAATAACGAAAAAGGATGATTTATATTTCCCTCCGCCCTTCACGCTGATTTAGACCCTCTTATCATATGCACAAAATGCAAAGCTGGTTACTTAGTTTTCTAAATTAAAATTACTTTTTCCACTTTAAAAAAAGAGATTGATAGACTAAATAACCTAAAAAAAAATTAACTTAAAAAAATAATTATTTCATCATATTTAATCTAATTAATTAATTTTTTATTTGTTAGAAACTAATTAGAAATAGCTAAAAATTTATTTTCATTTAACATTTTATATGAAATGAAACCTCATTTATAATTAAAATTTCCAATTCTATATTTTTTTCCCAAAAAAAAGTAGCAATTGTAAATCCTCACAATTGAAATCTAAGCAACCCAAAACAATTCCATAAAAATCACAATAAAAACTCAAAAAGGAAAAGCAAAGATGGAGGAAAACACACTGAAGATGATTAAGCCAAAAATCAAAATGATTCCTAACTCATTTAAATTAGTTTTTGGATCTTCTTAATTCCCTATGTTAAATTTTTGATCCTCGAAATTCAAATGGACAACACATATGGGACTTGAATTTTAAACCTGCTGAATTTTCGGTAGCAAGATTTGTGCTTTCTAATTATATCTAAACAACTAAATGGCTAATTATATGTAATGATAGTTTGCAACTTGTAAATACCCTCTTCTTTACTAACATTGAGATTGAGATTTGGAATTGTTGTGTGAATTTTTTCTTTTATTTGCATCGGGTTGAGTCAACTTTCTGGCTCACCCACAACCGAAACTTTCAAAAAATAATTATATATTAGGAAAAAAAAAACTCTTCTAAAGTAACAAAATTACGTCAAAATTAATGGTGTTGTTAACAACTTCATCTTCTTCTTCAACAATTGTTAATTTTCATTTTCTTAATCAATAATAGTTATTTCCACAATCTTTTTCATCAATAAATCATCAAATCAGTAATAAAAACAACCTTAGAATCATAAATCAAAGCTAAAAAATAAGAATGAAAAGGAATCGACAACAAGAAATCCAAAAAAACATAAATCATCAACAAAAATAATTCCAGATACAAAAGATGTTAGAAAGATTAAAAAAATTAATGTAGATTAAAAAAGAAAAAATTAATGTCAAAAAGATTAAAAAAAGGGGCCAGATCAAATTGAAAAAAAAAGGATTTGTACTTACCTTCAAAACAGATCTACACAAAAAAAATGCAGATGTTGCGTAGATGTTAATTAAATCATGCAGATGTTGCGTAGATGTTAATTAAATTAGCAGTAAAAAGTGTAGATGATGTGTTGGTATTACATAGATGTTATGTTGATGTTATATAGATATTGAATAAATGTTCAATAGATATTGTAGATATTCGATAGATCTTGCGAAGATATTGTATTACAACCATTATATGTATTTAATTAACTTGTAAAAATCTTGTAGATGTTGCATAAATATTAGATAGAAAATATAGATATTCGTTAAATGTCATGTAGATGTATTCCAACTATCAAATGCTCTTAATTAACTTGTAAACATTGAGTAGATATTCGATAAATATTGTAGATGTTCAATAGATATTGTATTATAAGCATTAAATGCTTTTAATTAACTTGTAGACGTTTTGTAGATGTTGCATAGATGCTGGATAGATGTTTGGAAAATGTTGTATTACTGCCTTAAACATATACAACATCTGTCAAATATATATTAAACTTCTATACAACATCTACATAACAAACAAAATACAAGCAAAAAACAAAAAAAAACAAAAAAAAAATTCAAAAGAAATGGGATGTACTCATTCCAAAAATACAAATTGAGAAAGAAAACATAAAAAAATTCACAAAGATAAGAAAAATTTTTCTTTGAAGCATTTTATCGAACAACTAAAATATATTACGATTGACCAACAAAAAACATAAACATTACAATTGAAGAACACATAAAAATTTAAAAAAAAATTAGAAAAAAAAAATCAATCTTATACATAATAAGAAATAGCTCCTTAAACTAAAATATGCTAAAAAAAAATTCACCAAATCTTGTTAGAATCTTCATGCAAACTAACAAACGTCTTCACAAATCAAAAACTTCAAAAAGAATACAAATGAAGAAACAACAAATGAAAAACTAAGAGAAAGAAAGAGAAAATAGAAAGAAGAAAAAATCAAAGCATCAATCTTAAAAATGAAGAAAAATATGAATATTAATGAAGAATTTTGGTGGAATCTACCAATTGATGCCCTGAATAAATAAGAGTTTGAAGGTTACAAGAGTAGAAGAAGAAAATTATGAAAAAAAATTGAAGAATACAAACTTCTACAACCACTGTGATGGAAATGTGAAGATTGCCATAAAAAAAAACTTGAAGCAAAATAAAATTTAAAAGAGAAACACAGTATAACTTGGAAAAAAATAAAGCAAAGTATATTTGAAAAGGAAACATGTTTTAAGGATAAACTATGTAATTTTCTCTATTATTTCAAACCACTTTAGGCCTCGAGTTTGTTTTGTTTGATTAGACCATTAGTTTTTCCAATGAAAAAAAAATGAAATTATACTATATACCTCTTTTTATTTTTTTTATTTTCAAATTTACTATTTATTTTCATTTTTAACTTTTTCATTTTTTCATATTTATTATTCATTAATTTTTTTCTTGTTCTAAAATACATCTCTCTCCTTTTCTTTTCCTTTTCCTCTTCCTCTTCATCTTACTTTCTCATTTTTTTTTCTTTTGTTTCATCTATTTTCATTCTATGCTTCACCACTTCCTTCTCATCCTCCACCACCGTTGCCTCTTCTCCAACATGCTCCCTCCTCTCCTCAATTACCGAATTTTCTTATCCGATTTCTCAATTTTTTTTATTTTATCAAAATCAAATAGGTTTTGATTTTGGTTACGACTACAAGATTAAGAAGAAACATAAATCAAATTGGAAATATCTTGTGGCATTTTGTGTTTGTAAATGTTTTAATTTTTTATTTTGATTATTTTTGTTCTTCAACTATAATGATTGGGGATTTTTGTTTTTCAACTTAACGCACGTCACATGTTCGATAAAAATACTTTACAACAACAACAAAGCTTTAATCTCAAGCTAATTAGGGTCGGCTATATAGGTTCTTCTTTTTCACTCGATTCAAATTAAGACTACCTCTTCTGATAAATTTAAAATAGCAAGATCATTTTGTATCACTTTTGTCCAAGTTAATTTAGGTCTACGCCTGCCTCTCTTAGGTATTTCTACTTTTAACTAGTTTAGTGTTTCTGACCAGTGCATCCCTAGGCCTACGTTTCACATGGTCAAACCATCTCAATATATACTCTCTTATCTTATCTTCTATAGGCACTATCCCTACTTTTTCTCTAATGCTCTCATTTATGATTCTATCCATTCTAGTATGTCCACACATCCATCATATCATTCTCATCTCTGCAATATGCATCTTACTCACACGTTGTCCTTTCACAGCCCAACACTCACTACCATATATTATCACAGGCCGTATGGCAGTGCAATAGAATTGTCTTTCAATTTGACTGGCATCTTTTGGTCACATAATACTCTTGTGACACTCCTTCACTTTATCCAACCAACTTTAATCCTATGACTTACATCTTCTTCACAACCACAATATGCTTGAATAATAGAACCAAGGTATTTAAAATGAGTACTATGAGGTATTGCTACTTCGCCTAAAATAACTTCGCCTACTTCTCTATTCACGTTATTAAATCTATAATGCATATACACAGTCTTAGTTCTACTTAGCTTAAAATTCTTTGATTCCAAAGTACTTCTCCATAACTCCAACTTTTGACTTATACCTATTTGGGTCTCATCTATCAACACAATATCATTTGCAAATATCATACACCAAGGGATATCATCTTGTATATGCCTTATTAGCTCATCCATGACAAAAAAAATAGATAAGGACTCAAAGCTGAACCTTGATGTAACCCAATAGAAACAGGAAAATCATTAGTATCCCCTCCAATAGTGAGGACACTAATGATAGCTTCATCATACATATCCTTCAAGACTTGGATATATCTTATAGAAATCCCCCTACGCTTTAGGATCCACCATAAAACTTCTCTAGGAACTCTATCATACGCCTTCTCTAAGTCAATGAAAATCATATGTAAATCTTTCTTCATCTCTTTATACTTTTTCATCACATCTCTAATAAGAAAGATAGCTTCCATAGTGGATCGGCCAGGCATAAAACTATTCTAGTTTGGGGAGATACAAGTGTCCAAGCGTAAACGGTGTTCCACAACTCTTTGTATATAGCTGATCCCAAGCCCGGGTAAAGGAGGAGGGTTGCGGTAGATGACAGTCAGCGTAAAACTTTGTCACATCTCATTATATGGATTCGATAAAAATACTTTAAAGGAAGAATATTTTTTTCATTTTTTAGATTTTCTACATTATCTGGAAAAAATTTTCTCCATCTTATCACATTTATCAAATAATATATAAAACGACATATAAAAGTTTCTTCATACTTCTTAATCTGGAATACATCACATTAATCAAATTATATGTAACATAAACAACATATAAAAGTCTCAAAATTCATATTCATCAAATTATATGCAACATATATAGTATATAAAATGATATATAAAAGCCTAGAATTCACATTTATCAATTTTATATGCAACATATGTAACATATAAAATGACAAATAAAAAGTTTGAAATTCACATTTATTAAATTATATGTAACATGTATAACACATAAAAGTTTGTATATGTTTCTTTATCTGGAATCTATAACAATTATTAAATTATATGTAATATATATAACATATAACCAACATATAAAAGGTTATATGTTTCTTCATCTAGAATTTATTATATTTAACAAATTATATGCATAGTATATAACATATAAAATCAAATATAAAAGTATGGAGTTCATATTTGTTAACCAATTCCTTGGTCACATGACTCTATTTTGATCTTAACAATCAAATTGAATGTTACTAATATTGTATCATGTGATATATAGTAGGCTTTAGTTAAAAGTTGAAATTGCTCTATGACTTGTAAGTTGCTCTGATGATAGCATCATCACAACCACACTGCAAGTTAGTTCCTCAAACTAAAAGACATTGTAAAGATTGTGGTGAAACTTATGGACTGTGCCCTAGAGAATCAGGCATATCATTATTGTGCCATCCAGATTGCCCCTGCAAGAATAATGAAGCAGAAATTCACTTGATCACATTAGAGATCGGGATGATCCTTGCATTCTCAGTTTTCATCATGATGGCAAGATAGTGATCAGGAAGGCGAGAGAGAAACCGCGAAGAATTTTCATCACATAGGGTGAAAATTTGTGGTAGCATACATAATAAGCATAACATCTAGACCTTGACAGTGCCAAGCAGCTCATGACCATAAGGATTGCCTCATGACCATGCCATTAATATTGGTCAGAGAAAATTTGGTAGGATTCAACACACCAATGATAAGTTGACATGTGGTATATAGCGGGATGAAGAAATTTCAACTTTCAATCCTCATGACCAACCGCAAATTTCATTTGTTGATTGGTCGAAGACAACCATTGCAACTTCATCTAGTAATAAAATTCCATGTGTACTAGTTGTTGACTATACATTAGAGACAAAAGGTGTCTCACGGCTACCATGAAGAAATTCTCACCATGACAAGGCACTAAAGAATAGTGCACAAGGCTAGTAGCCATGATAGGGCTCTGACAGTTCATTTAATGGTAAGGATTTAGTTGGTGAAACTCTCTCTCTTCAATCTCCCCTCCAACTAGAAATTAGGAGGTTAAAGGCTATAAATACCCCCCTCTAAATCACATTTATGAAGAAATTTTACATTTAATAGAGCCAAACTCCAGTAATTTAATTCTTGAAAGCCTTGTACTTTATTTTTCTTATTTGGTTGTTGAAAGAGAATTGAAAGCACTTGAGAGGTTGGATGTGAACTATTAAAACACAAATACAAGTTTGGTATGAGTTTATAAACACTAGATTTGAGTGTAAGCCTTGGGAAACACTTGTAGGGATTGTGAGTTAGCTATTAAACAATCTTGTAATGGTTGGATGTGAGCTAGGAAACACTAAGTTAGAGTTGAGCTTGTAAAAATCAATTGAGTTAGTTGAAATTCTCAACTAGAGTGTTGAGCAGCAGATGTAGCATTGGTCGAATTTGAACCACTGCAAATCACTTATCTTTGCTTCTTCTTCCGTATCTCTTTTAATTTCTAAAAGAAATCAAAAATCTCCCACTCCACCTAAAACACCAATTCAATTGCCCTTCTTGATGTTCCAAGGGACAATAAGTGGTATCAAAGCCTCACCAATCTCTTCTTAAGCTTAAGTGTGAGATTAAAGATCATGGAAACCCGATGCTAGCCTCCAACATCTCAAGCCATTCTTTGAAGAGACCGATTATGCCTATTGGAAGCATAAAATAAAACTACACTTGGATTGTGATATCATAGATTTATGGATTATGTTCTTAAAGAATGGAAGGCTCTAACAAATTTAATGGATAATGGAATATTGGTTATAACAAGAAGACAATGAAGTGAAACCCATAGAAAACCTAATGGGAAGAATAAGAAAGCAATGGCTATCCTTTGCTCCTTGTCAAAAGATGAAGTGAGAAGAGTTCAACATTGCTTAAGTGCTTATAGCATTTGGAAGACTCTTGAGAACTATCATGAAGGCACTATCCAATTAAAGAATAAGAAGATTCAAATACTTATTCATGAATATGAAACATCATCGATATGACTAATAAAATTCTAACGGTGAGTGAGTCTCCGGTTTAATATACCGGTGGTTCGCATCAACATGACATTCGAAGAGGGCATCCAATCAAATGTAACACTCTTATATCCTACATACGTAAAATATATATACCCCACATATGTAAAATATATGTGTAAAATACAAGAATGTCACAATAATTAACTATAAAAATTTCATTTTCTTGGTACTAAAAATAATTACACTTTTAAAAGGCTAATTTAATAAATAAATACATTAATATTTAGTAATTCATTAAAATCTTTAAAAGAAAATCTCTAAAAAAAATTTGCCAGAGTTTTATATGTAATTCCATAAAATCTCCAAAATAATATTACACAACCTGCAATTTAAAAAAAATATTTTTAACATATAATTCCTCAAATTCCATCATTTCTCTATACAAGATTAAATATTTAATAAAGTAAAATAATGTACATTATATAAATATACAAAACTAAATAAAACCCTCTTCGTTTTAATATACTCACAATTGGTTATTATATTATACAAATCTATTGTTCTAAAACAATCGTATACGTGATATGCAGCACTACTGGTCTGGTCTCGTAGCACACATAACCTCCAAATTTTCATCACAATTTGAATTTCTCTGGTATGCATTTTACACCTGCACGATACATACCACTATGCTAAGCTTACAAGCTTAGTGGTACATTCATGATAACATAACTCATATTTACACATACATTTACTTGTAAATTATTTAATACCATTATTTTATATATTCACTTAATATGCATCTACTCATTCTTATACTCATAGTTATTTAGTAACATTCTCGCATAATACCTATTGAATCATTAGGTATATATATACAAATATCAAATCTCACAACACACACACACACATCATCACATAATTTTCATAAAACTTACACAACAATACACGTTGGGCCCCAATAATACTCTATACAGATATCAAGTTCCAGAATAATAGATTTGGGCTATCACATCATCAATTTCATGACACAACTCTACTCGGATCAAGGCCTAGCTCTACTCAGGTTTAAGCTCATTCTCAAGACCTAGCTCTACTTAGGTCTATCAACATACATCACACCAACATTAACTTTTCTGAACCAGTAATTGTGCAGAGCAAATACACAATTTCAAAAAACATTTCTTAAGTGATCAACTCGCTCATGATCACTTCCACAATTTATCCCATTTATTAATTCCTCACATTTTCACACAATTACCATATTCCGTATTACACAATTACTTCATATAACCATGAGTCATATTTACAGTGTTACTCATTTCCACATTTAAATACTTTTCACAAGCATATATATTTTCATCACATTTTCACATTTATCACATATATAGTTATTTTCCATGTTTTCTTTCTTTCATTACTTATCATATTGTTCATTCTCATCTTTTCAAATCATTTTTAGCATATTTCATACTTTTAATCATAATTTTTCATAATTTTTCCATATTGCACACAATAATATTTTTTCTCACATCATTGACATACTACACACAAATCATATCCAAACATCATTTTATTTTCAATGATCAATGCTACTTTAAAGGAATAAGGACATCCTTTAAAGTATACTAAAATGATCAATTCCATTCATATAAATTCAATTTAAGAGTTACCAAAGAATGTACTAACCTCAATTATACCAAAATCAAGGCCAAAACACAATCCAAGCTTTACTTCTTCCAAAAGCCCTTCTTCTCTTGATTTGGCAACTTTACTTTGCACAATCCTAAACCAATTATAAGGCCAACTATATCATTAAACACACATTCTAACACATTATTCAATTAAACACCAATTACAACCATTCTACCCAAAATTCCATCAAAATCATAATTTACTCTTACTACCTCTTTCAAACTACCACCCAACCTATCCATTTCCATCATCCAACCATAAATTCATTACATACACATCAATATAACATTAAAATAATTCATATCAACAATTAAAAACATCTTCTCTAAAAATCCTAAATTCACATACTCATCTCATAAACGCCAGTTCCACCTTAACCAACTCATCTTCAACATCTAACTATAAATTCATAACATCCATATAAAGATAGCTTCAAAATAACTTACTATAACAATTATCACAACCTCCATCAAAAACTCAACTTCCACATAATCTAAAATTCAATAAAACTTACTTAAATTCAAGGAAAACTTACCTAATTCTTGATTAAACTTCAAAATTACCTTGATTCCTTAGAAATCTTCATGAAATTTGGTGTTTAAAATGTTGAAATCCCTCTCCCTTCTCTCTCCAAAATTTTGGCCTCCATGGGTAAAAGAGGAAGAAGATAAAAGCTTTTTTATTTCTCTCTTAATTTTCATCCATATATATTATTTAATTAATTATTTTATTATTTCTCGATTTAATTTCCATCCATACATTTTGTTTCTTCTTTTGAATTTTCTTTTCTTTATTTATTTATTTATTTTTATTATTATTTTCACCATCTTCCACCAATAAATATATATATCATATATACTTTGCATATATATTGTGTATATTTTATGTATATATATATATATGTAATATATATTTAATATATACATCAAGTATAATATATATATATATATCTTGTATATATATATATATTATGTGCATACCTTGTATTTCTCTCTTCCAACATACTAACCACCCTCCAAAATTAATTGTTTAATAGTATTTAAAATCCACGGATGTTACATCAAATCTCGAAAATACTTATACTACCCAAGCACCATTCTCTGCAAAATCAAATAGTTAAAATCCGTTAACCTAATTTAGTTCTTGTCTTCTATATTAGATTAGGCTCTTTGTTGAGCTTTGATTCCAATAACATTCTTCCTTCAATTTGTTTTTGTTAGTTCAAGCAATTGTTAATTCACTCAATCACTTTGTAAGTTTATTTTGCAAACATTTTGATTTGTAGTAAGTTCTTAGTTTCTTATATGCAAATTGGTTGATTTATCCATTTGCACGATATATGTTTGCTTAATTTCCTCAAGTATACATTGTCTCAAACATTTTTCAGACCTTTAACTTTTCAATTGTCTATATTTCCAGAAACAATTAGGTTGTTTTTCACTCTTAGAGTACAGTTAGCTTAGTTTTTTTAAAGTAATTATTTAGTGCTCCATGTAGTAAATAATACTTTCATTTTTATTCCTCAATATCTGTTAATTTTCTTCAAGTTAACTTTAGCTTACCTGTAGCCAGATTTAAGTCTTTCTAGTAAGGTAGCAATTCCTTAGTTTATACCTCTAGTAATATACCTATATTTTGGTGTTTGTCCTCATTTATTTAAAATTCATCTAGTTGCTTGTCTATAGTGAGGCACATCCTTTTCCCCAAAATGTTTATTTCCTCATACTTGCTAACCATCTTCAAAATATTTGAGAACCGTTAAGAGGAATTTGAGAAACTTTTTTCTATTTCAGGTCCTTTCTAGAACTTAACACAATCGTTGAAGTAGGAGTTAGTTTCTGTGCACCAAATTTTGACGAACTTATAAACCTCTGGCATACCCGCAGTAGCAAAGGTCAAGACTTGCTTATCATCACCAAAAAGGGGAGATACTAAAGATACAATTGGTCCTAGTGAAGAATCGACACTACTAAAAGAATATGTGCCTCAGTTGGTCGAACAAATTGAGAAAAACATGGTAGATGCTCAAATAGAAACAACCGTATCTGGTCCACCACTAGAGATGCAAAGACACTGATAGAAATCCTCATAAAAATCCAATTAGAACATGAAAAGCTATGAGAAGGATACAATACCTTGTCTCGTACTGTGATGGAAATGGAAATTAGTGGTGCTCAGTCCTGTGGGGCAAGTCCTTCAAGCCCAGAGATATAATCTAGGCTGGGGAAAAATGTTGTTAAAGAACTTGGGGAAAAATGCACTTTACATATTTAATAAAAATTTTCAAATATTCTCCATGGCTCTTAATCTAGAACTTATTACATTTATCAAATTATATGCAACATATATAATATATAAACTACATATAAAATTTTGTATATTCTTTTTTTATTTGAAATCTATCATATTTATCAAATTATATGCAACATATATAATATATATAAGTGCCATAAAAAAAATTTGCATATGCTTCCTTATATGGAATCTATTAGATTCATCAAATTATATACAAAATATATAACATATATGATATATAAAAGTTTGTATATGCTTCTTCATTTAGAATCCATCATATTTATCAAATTATATGCAACATATAAAACATATAAATAACTTATAAAAATTTGTATATGTTTTTTTTTCATTTGAAATCCATCACTTATATGGAACATATTTATAACTTATAATCATAAAAGTTTGTAAATACATTTGGAAAAAATGTATTTTTTGGCCCCAGAACTTTACATATTTTTCGCATTACGCCCCTAAACTTTTATTTAGTAAAATTGAGTCCATCAATTATTTAAGTTGGTGAAATTGAGCCTTTTTTTAACAGAAGTTAAATGCGTGTTTTCAATTGTCTTCAAAATCGCGTAACTGCTGGATTAAATAGTGCGTTTTAATAAAATAAAAATAAAAGAATAACGCATTTTTTGGCTCATGAACTTTATGTATTTTATACATTTAGCTTATGAACTTTTATTTGGTAACATTAAGCCTCTCGATTGATAGTGCATGAAAATACACATTTAACTACTGTTATAAAAGTGTTTGATGTCACCAACTTGTATAGTTGAGGAGCTTAATTTTACCAAATAAAAGTTCAGAGACTTAATACGACAAACACATAAAATTTAGGGGCCAAAATAAGCATTATTCCAATACGTTTTCATCTAAAATCCATCTCATTTATCAATTATATAACATGTAAAAGACACATAAAAGTTTATATGTTGGTTATAGGTTTTATGTTTTGATTACATATTGTATCTTATTTATAGTTTTATATAAAGCATATAAAATTTATAAAAGAGGAAAAACAGGTCTGTAATTAAAGTTTACCTATTTTTATAATCAATTGTTGCACTTTCATATTTTTAAAATTTTTTCAAAGACACTATTTTTTTTAAACAAATTTTATTTTTAGATTAATTTTGTAAAACTTGCAAAAAAAAAAAACAAACTAAGACCAAAAACTTCTCGAGACATCATTTAGTAGAGCTATAGAAAAATATAAGGGGAAATTATGTCAAATAATATTTTTGAATTGTTGTTTTCAAATATACAGCAGAAAGAGTTTTTTTTTTTTTCCATATATACAATACATCACAGACTTTCTTTCGTTAACCACCAGTAACAGCTATTGTCTGATTTTCAACTTATATACCTCAAAAAACCATAAAATATAAAAATTATACAATACATAAAAATTAAAAGATAATATATATATATATATATATATATATCAAAGAAACCTTTATCTTGATATGGAGAAACCCTAGGAACCCGTGTCCCCAAAATATTGAAGACCAATTTTGGCCCTCGTCACCATGAAAATTGGAAACTCTAATTCCATTATCCGCACTAAAAAATCGACCGCCCAATTTCATTGCATCATCATCACAATCACTTTCATGCATTTGCGTTTCTTGTTTAGTTTCATAATATTTTAGATTTGCTAAAATTTTCAAAACGTCACATTTTTTTTTTTCAATTTTGATATTATAAAAGGATATTAGTAAAATAATCCTGGGTCAAAATAGACTAATGGCTCCTTGTCAATGAACATAATCAGGAACATTATATAAAATGAATACAATCATGCTAAAATGATTTTAAAGCTAATTCCTATATGGATACCAAATAGTTGGAGTTTGTTCTTGTACACCTCTCATGCCAACAATCATCACCAAAACTGAAAAGCATGATAAAATAGTAATTTATAATGTTTTTCAGCTTCCTTTAGAATCAACCTTTGTAAAGAATAATGATGAAAGTTTCATGTGCTGCAATAAATTGGATTAAGACAATTAGTTAGTCCCTCTAGTTTTACAGCTCATTTCCAAATTGCTGCCCAGTCAAACTATCTTAACCTATTAATTGGTTAGCTATCAAACAAGTTTACAGAGCGTACTGTACAAACAGAAACGCTCCCCAGAAGCACCTACTGACAGTAGAATAGATCATTGTGCTTCAAGCTTCTTCCATAAATAGAAAGCTCGTCTCATTATCGGATCAGCTGAAAATCCTTCAGCATAAGCACTAATTGCAGTCAACACGCTTGTAAATTTCGCCCCATTGTCCTGCATTATGGAAAGAACATTTTATAATTTATGAGCAGGCAGTTAATTCACAATCTACCTACTGGTAGAAGATTCATCTTGTATCCTTAAGTAGATAATTACAATTATTTTCTGTGGGTTAACACTAAATAATGAAATATGTTATGAGGAAATGCAACAAGTATAAAAGAACAGAAGAAAGAAAATGGAATGGTGTTGACTTTGAGTATTTAAACTATATATGGGGGACAAAACATCCAAGTTAACAGAGCTATATAAAATAATTGCATAACATAGTTAACTGGGGAGTAAAAACTTCATATGCAATAATAATTGTAATCACACACCTCAGGCTTCCTAAATATGAGATCTCCAGTAGCAAATGGGACCATATAGAAGGGAAGATCTGAACGTAACAGCGCCTGCCATAAGAAAAAATCAAATACACTATCTATAAGCCTTGCACATGAGCAACTCACAGGGGCAATAAAATAGCAACAGTAATAATTTCATTCAAAACATAAAGCAACATCCAATGAATGGATGGCCGTGAGTTGACTCACAGGTAGGGCCTGAACTGGGCATGGTAGGCTTCATGACTCAAATATGACAAGCCTACGATAATATTCAAATGAGGGATTCCCTAGTTTGAGGGTTTGGGAATGAGTTCCCTCCCTTTCATTTCATTTGAGTTCTTATCTATGACTATTCCTGAATGCGTAATAGGCTACACATTATCGAAGTATTTGTAAAGCAAGTCAACTCATTTTTTAACTGGGTGCCTAGGTTAATTCAATAATGAGTTTCCAACTTTAACTTAAATAATGATAGAAAACCCACAATTATTATGGAAGACCAAAGTTGATCACTGGAGCAAGATCTATTCCAGAAACCTTACTTGTTTGAGCTCTCTACCTCTCAAATTCAAAAGCATGTATGAACATTGGTGCATGGATTACAAATGCACAAGTACAATAACTTTGATAAGCTATTTATTCATTTCAAAAGAAGGGAAAATACAAATCGACAAGAAAAAAGGCACCATAGAAAAAAGAATTAAAAAGAATGCCAAGTTTTTTCTTAAGACAGCCTGATCAGCATTTGCCTGCAAGGCCCGTAAGAGGACAGTATCGAGCAATGAAAGAGAAAAATGAGTTACTAATATGAAGAGAAAAGGTAAAAAACCCTTTTGTTCAAGTATCCATTAGTGAGGCCTAATACATAAGAGTCACAGGGACATTCTTGAACTATAACACGTGGAAATTTAACTCGAACATGATATACGCAATATCATGTGGGCCAAACTTATTGATTTATTTTCTTCTCAAAAAACTGCATATACATCCATTTACAATGTCACTGAGATGACACTAAAAAGACGATGAGATACCACAACAATTTTGCAGCCACATACAAAAAGGGTATATATTTAACAGGTGATGAAAGATTCATTGCAAACCAAATCTAGAAAGGGTCTTGAGCATCAATATTAACTGATGGTTTCAATAACTTCAACAATACCTAAAAAAACCACTTTGTCCCTGGAGAAATTGAAAAATGTTTGGGGACAGATAGGAGAGAACAAAAATGAAGGGATAGGGAAAGTTTTGTGAGATTATGTTTTCCTTTCTTATTGTTTGTTGAGTGAAAAAATAAAGAGAGAAAAATGTGAAAGAAAAATAACAATTATATCCTCTCCTCTTCACAAAATTAAACACATTTGTTTCTCCATAACACATATCATGAATTTCAAAGCCTACAACAACAGGAATACAAACACTGAATAATTGAACCTGTAGGATTTCAATTTGGGTGAAAAAGTGAGGAGGTAATTTCATGGAATTCAAGTCTAAAAAAACAGAGATCAGGAGATAATTTCCAATAGGATTTTCTCCTCCCTTTTTCTCCAATATGGAGAGAGGTCCCCATAGACCTAGAGATAAATGTATACAATGTCTTTCATATTCATCTCACTTCTCCTCATGCTGCAAATGGTGGAGAAACAATTTTCCTTCCACCTTCACTTGCCCATACGTTTTTCCCACTATTTCCACCATTCTCAAACTGAGGATAAACAAGAAAAGATGGCTTTTAGAGATGTGACATCTTTTAGAGATATAGACATTCTATCCTCTCAAATTTCCTATAAATCAAACACAAAAAAAAAAAGAAAAGAAAAAAGCACAGAACAAGTTTTTGCAGACCAGTTTGCATGCACAAACTCCCAACACAAAAAATGCAGCTTCCCCTTGAAGCTGCTCTCTTCTCTCTTGTCAAATGAGCAGTGTTCTCATTTTGGAATTCATGCCCAGAAGCACAACCATTCCACCAAATTCACTCACAATTTCCAAGTACTTTATAATATTTTTTTTATCTACCAACTATCCGATAACAAATCAAAATAAATACTTTGATAGTTTGACAAAATATTCAATTTATGTGGCACTGTAACTGGCATTCTACCTCTTTAATGTGTTCCCCTTCTACTTGATCAAGACATTGCAACAAATTCTCTGAAGTCCCTGCCAAAAGAAATAGCAATTAAAACCAATCTGTTAACATTCCATGTGGGTGCATTGCACAATCCAATTTTTACATGAAATGATAAAAAATCACATTTTTGACTTGTCAGTTCCATCATATAGAGCCCAAGAAAATATTCATCTTGCTTCACATTTCCAAAGAATGAGCAAGGCCTGATGCATTAGCATACCAAATCTAGTGATCAATTGCACAGCATGGACACTTCCAATTCCTTCAACTCCTGCAGTTATTAGAAAATTATATATTTATCACCTAACCAGTAAGCTTAATTGAATTTCCATGTGAAGTAGAAAGAAAAAGGAAATGCTTAAGAAATCTTATTAACCTGTTTCCTTCTACAAAAAATGAAGGAACATACCATTATTCTGATGAATCACAGGTACAAATCATCATTTTAGACTTTTTCCACAATGACTAATACTAAAAGAAGAAAGAGTTCACTTAAGTTGTGGTAGTTTTGTTGAGTTGATACTATTGCAAAATACTCCAGCTCATTATTTTGCATTTTGTATATTTAATTTGTCAATGGATTTTGTATAAGCCAAGTCTATTGAACTTTTAGGAAAAATATCTAAGTGTTATCGACGCTTATTTCGTCAGCAATTTGCCTAATTAAATTTTAAATTTGATTAGTTAAATCAAAATACAAGTTTGTTTGCAATCTAATTGAAGTTTATCTGAATGAAAAAGACCAGTTCAAATATTTCAGAATACAAACAACAAGTGGTTTCAGAGCTTCCTTAGTTCTTAAGAGCCAAATCAGTTTTTCTCGATCACTGAAAATTCTTGATTCTTTTAGCCATCTTCAAATTTGAACAAACAGTTCACAAATTGGACTTCTAGATAACTAAGCACATCTAATTTGTTACCAAATACATCTCCATTTCCACTGACTAATCACATTAGAAAGCAAAGATCCTACAAGGTCTGATTATGTGTTATCTCTGACATGTGTATCATGTTACATCGTGATAATAAGATTCAATCCGATCTGCTATGCCAGTGTTGTCAGAGGCTCAAGGCGCACTAAGGCGCAAAGGGGTCCTGGAGCCTAGGCGCAAGGCGCAAGACAAATGCGCGCGCCTTTTGACAAAAGGCGCATTATTGTAAAAAAACATCAAATATTATAAAAAAAACTATAAAAATAGAAGGAATTCCGAAAGAAGTCAAATCTAATAGCAAAAAAGTCTTAATACTTGATAGTTAGTCATAGAAAATGAACTTAGATGTTCTAAAATTCAAATAATAACCTATGACCTATCAAATTACTAGTTCACTTAATCTAAAGCAAATAGTTAATATCAAAATTACTTAAATTGTCTAAATTCAAATACTAATCATCATCAATCAATATAGTCATCTTGAGGAGGCACTTCATCATCTTGCTCCTCATCATCCATGACATCCTTATACTCTTCATCTTGTTGATAATCATCTTCAATGTCAATAGCATCTTCTTCATCCCCATCCTCATCCTCATCCTTATCCTCATCCCTAAGTTGTAGAGATAGGGTTGCTTTGGTTCTTCTTGAAAACACTTTGTCAAGAGGCGGTTTCGGTCTCGGTGTGGGTGTGGAAACAACTTGTTTCCCTCTCAATGCTCTAGTGACATAAGTGGGATCTTCAGCTCCGACCGCTCTACCAACATCACCCCATGTCAATTGATCTTCTGTAAACACTAAATCTTCATCTCCCATTTCTTCGAAAACCCGACCCATCAACCATTCATTACTTTCATCAATATCTGTCATAGCTATGGGATCTATGTGATCACGTGCATCATACCGAAGTTTCAACGCTCGATTGTATTTTACAAACACCAAGTCATTCAAGCGTTTTTGAGCTAACCGGTTTCTTTTATTTGAATGAATCTACAATAATTTGAAGATAGAATAAGTATTAAGTACATAGATCATAATCGAGTTGAAAATAGTAGTGATTGCTTACATGTTCAAAAATGCTCCAATTGAGCTCACATCCCGATGCACTACAAGTTAGACTTAGGATTTTTACCGCCAATTTTTGCAATTCTGGAGTCGCACCCCCATAGGATTTCCACCATTCAGCTGTATTTTAACAACTAAGTATAAGATATTGATATTTTCCTACATGCAACAAGGAACAAGAATTGATAGTTGTACTTGGAGATTTTAATTTCCTTTGCCTAACTGCCAGCTCATTGCCAAACAAGTCTTCAGCATTTTGATAAAGTGACAATTGATCAGATATCTTGTTCTGGACATCATGGCTTGGAACCAACTTTAATATAGTAGTGTATAACCCATTGACAATCTGATACAAATCCACATGTCAAAACCTATGCAAGGAAACGATTCAAACTTCCACGTGGCAGTCATGATGAAGTTCAAAGTCAATTGCTGAATTTTCTCCACGTTGCAGAAGTTTAGCAACACTATCCACTACTATCTCCATATTCTGCACCATTATCTCCACTACTTTCTGTTTTTACCATTATCTCCACTACTTTCTGTTTTTAGCTATTTCCTAGTTATAGTAACTGTTTTGTTTAGTATTTAAATCCCTTGTATTTCCCTTTGAGATATATCAGAAAATTGCCCCAATCTTGTGTTTGGAGACTGGTCCACTCCCCACGGACTGTTAGCTTTATTTTATTTTTTTCCTGCTGCTATCATTGGTATCAGAGCCAATGGTGGTCTCTACCCGCTCCTCAACCAACAATGAACAACCACCACCCCTTACTCCACCACCACCTACTCCACCATCAAACCGCCCATCACCAACCCCCGTTGACCCTAACACCGATCCTGTCACACAGCAAATGGCTTATCTTGCTTCTAAATTGGAAGCAATTGACCAAATCATCAAAGCACAAATTCGTGGGAAGGCTGGAGCTTCTTCTCATGAATCACGTCAACCTCATCAATCTCATAGGCACCTTGAGGGAGATGAAGATGAGTATAACCCATCTTTTTGGCCCCGAAATTCTGTCTATCCTCGAACCAAAATGGAATTTCCACGTTTTCAAGGAGGGGATCCTCGTGGTTGGATCTTGAAGGCAGAAAAATATTTCAGGTATTACAACACTCCAGATGACTCTAAGGTCGATGTAGCCACCATGTATCTTGAGGGAGATGCCCTAGACTTATTTGCATGGCTCACAAATGAAAAACCCATCTTATTTTGGGATGAGTTGGTCAAGGCCCTTCAGGAAAACTATGGGCCAGCTGAGTTCCAAAACCCAGATGAGTTTTTATGCAACATAAAGCACACTGGGTCAGTCCAAGACTATAGGCAAGAATTTGCTAGGAGATCAGCCCGTGTGTCTAATTGGCCTGATCATTGTCTCCTGGGTGTATTTCTTAATGGGCTAAAGGAAGACTTGAAGGCTGATGTTCGAATCCATAAGCCCAAAAGTGTGTACCAGGCCATGAGTTTGGCTTTAGAATTTGAGCAGAAGATGGGTTCTGTACGTGGCATCAAATCCCAATCACTACCAAATGCAAACAAGACAAGCACAAGCCAGGCTACACCTTCTTCAAATTCAGTTGTGCGTCCCACAACGTTTGTTTCGAACCCAGCAAATCAAAGCAACCAGCAGCGCCCCTGGGATCTTGAACGACAAAATCGGTATGCCCGTGGCTTATGTTTCAGGTGTAACGAAAAATGGTCTCCTACCCACAGGTGTAAGGCGGCTACCCTTTCCATCATGGAGATGGAGGATGAAGAACTCCATGACCAAGAAGAAAGGATTTCAGCACTTGCAATTGAAGAGGCCCCATTAGATGACACATGCAACATCACCACTGCTGAAATTTCTTTCCAGGCCATATTAGGAAGAAATTCCTGCACTACCATGAAGCTTGAAGGTTCATTGCAGGGTCGGCGTGTTCTGATCCTTGTTGATAGTGGTTCAACTCATAACTTTGTCTCTTGTCAACTAGTTGAGGCACTCAGTTTACCAACTAAAAATATTCCTGCTTTTGGAGTACAAATTGGAAATGGCCAAATTATTAAGTGCAATAAGTTGTGTGCTGATCTTGTTCTTGGAATACAGTGGCTGGCTTCCCTCAATACAATTCAGGCAAATTGGGCTGAACTCTTCCTCATCTTTAATCTCAATGGCAAGCAATATAAACTCCAGGGAGTGAAGTCTAGATCCCCTGACGCATCCTTTCAGTCCTTGGTTGGTATCTTCGAATCAACAGGTACACCTATCCCCATGCTGATTCAAAACGTGCTTCACCAATTTGAAGCTGTTTTTGACAACCCCACTTCTCTTCCACCATATCGTAATCACACCCATGCTATTCCACTTCTTTCCCACACGAATCCACCCAATATCCGCCCTTACCGACACCCTTACTCCCAAAAATCTGAGATTGAAAAGCAGGTTTCTGAGCTGCTCACCTCTGGGTTCATACGCCCAAGTACTAGCCCTTTTGCTAGCCCAGTTTTGTTGGTCCAGAAAAAAGACAAATCATGGCGTATGTGTGTTGACTATCGCCGACTTAACCAAATCACCATCCCAGACAAATACCCTATTCCTAATGTAGATGAACTTTTGGATGAACTTCACGGAGCTACAGTTTTTTCCAAAGTCGATCTACGATCTGGATACCACCAAATTCGGGTATTACCTGCTGATATCCATAAAACCGCCTTCCGCACCCACTCGGGCCATTACGAATTTCTTGTAATGCCTTTTGGTCTTACCAATGCACCCTCCACCTTCCAGTCAGCCATGAATGATCTTTTCCGTCCTTATCTTCGTCAATTTATTTTAGTATTTTTTGACGATATTCTTATTTACAGCCCGACGATGGAACAACACACCAAACACTTAACCCTTGCCCTTCAGCTTTTACTTGATAATAAGTATTATGCCAAACCTTCAAAATGTCTCTTTGCCCAACCCGAAGTAGCTTTTCTGGGGCACATTGTTTCTGCTCATGGGGTAGGTGTTGATCAAGACAAGATCTTAGCAGTTCTGAATTGGCCAATTCCTAGTACAGTTAAAGAGCTTCGGGGTTTCCTTGGTCTGACTGGGTACTACCGGAAATTTGTTAAAGGGTATGGGATGCTAGCAAGGCCACTCACAGATCTCACTAAGAAAAATTCTTTTGTTTGGAGTACAGCGGCAACAAAGGCTTTCCAAGCTCTTAAACAAGCTCTCACATCTGTACCTGTTCTTGGGCTGCCAGATTTTTCTAAACCATTTGTGGTGGAATGTGATGCATCTTCTGATGGTATTGGTGCCATTCTGCTCCAATCCGAACATCCCATCGCTTATTTTAGCAAGGGATTTTCCTTCACCAATAGGTACAAATCAGCTTATGAAAGAGAGCTCCTTGCCTTGGTTCTGGCACTGCAGAAATGGAAGCATTATTTGTTAGGCAGAAAATTTCTGGTACGTACCGACCACAAAAGCTTAAAATATCTCTTAGACCAAAGACTTTCTACAAATGAACAGCAGAGGCTTTTGATGAAACTTCTTCCTTTTGATTTTTCTATTGTGTACAAAGTTGGCAAAGAAAATGTTGGTGCAGATGCTCTTTCAAGATTGCCACAACATGCTGAATTTTTGGCACTTTCTCTTCCAATTTCATTGGATTTCTCCAATTGGACAGAGGCACTTCAAGCTGATCCTTATACCAGAGAATGGATAGCACAAGTAAGTGGAAATTCTTCCTTCAACTCTGACTTTCAGCTTGCTAATAATAAGCTCTTCTATAAGGATCGGCTAGTGGTACCAGATTTTGACACCCTCAGATCCAAACTCATAGCTGAATGTCATGATACACCTACGGCCGGACATGGGGGTTATCTTAAAACTCTTAAAAGGGTTGCTGCATCTTTTTTCTGGCCTCATATGAAAACTGAAGTGAAACAGTATGTGCAGAACTGTTTAACGTGCCAACAGGTCAAATATGAAGCTCTGGCGCCCGCGGGTCTCCTTCAGCCGCTTCCAATACCAGATCGTATTTGGGAAGACGTTTCCTTGGACTTTATAACAGGTCTGCCAAAATCCAATGGAGTTGATACAATCTTGGTAGTTGTGGACCGGTTGTCCAAGAACTCTCATTTTCTTGCAATGGCACACCCTTTTACTGCAAAATCTGTAGCAGAGGCCTTTTGTAAAGACATCGTCCGACTCCATGGCATGCCCCGCAATATTGTTTCTGACCGTGATGTTGTTTTTCTCAGTAAGTTTTGGCAGGAATTGTTTTCTTTAAATCAAACTAAACTACAGTTCAGCACTGCTTACCATCCCCAAACAGATGGACAGACGGAGGTTGTTAATCGCTGCTTGGAAACTTATCTTAGATGTTTTGCCCACGAGAAGCCGCGCTCCTGGTCCACTTTTTTACATTGGGCAGAATTCTCTTTCAATATTGGTTTTCACACCTCAGCCCATACAACACCTTTCAAGCTGGTATATGGCCGAGATCCTCCTGCCATCACTCCTTTTACCTTGGGCGAGACACAAGTTGCTGACTTAGAAACTCAGTTGCTTGCTCGAGATGATGCTTTAAAAATTTTAAAGGAACATCTGCGGCGTTCTCAGGACCGAATGAAACAGCAAGCTGATTCTCACAGAAGGGATCTTTCCTTTAACATTGGGGACTATGTCTTTCTTCGTCTACAACCGTACCGACAGAAAAGTCTTGCCCATTTACGGTATGCTAAACTCTCTCCTCGGTTTTTTGGTCCTTATAAAGTTTTGCGCAAAGTGGGGGCTGTTGCATATGAACTAGAACTACCAGTGGATGCCAAGGTTCACTCCATATTCCATGTCTCCTTGTTGCGACCTGCCCATGGTGTTTCCATGCCACCAGTCCCAGCACCGCTTCCTATTACTGAAGATTGGGAGCTCATATTGGTTCCTGAGAAAATACTTCAACACCGTTGGGTTAACCGAGCTGGATTAACCATTCTAGAATTACTTGTTCAGTGGAAGGGACGGCCATCTGAAGAATCGAGCTGGGAATCCTATGATTTTATATTTGAACAATTTCCAGATTTTCGACTTGAGGACAAGTCATTTTTCCAAGGGGGGAGTATTGATACAAATCCACATGTCAAAACCTATGCAAGGAAACGATTCAAACTTCCACGTGGCAGTCATGATGAAGTTCAAAGTCAATTGCTGAATTTTCTCCACGTTGCAGAAGTTTAGCAACACTATCCACTACTATCTCCATATTCTGCACCATTATCTCCACTACTTTCTGTTTTTACCATTATCTCCACTACTTTCTGTTTTTAGCTATTTCTTAGTTATAGTAACTGTTTTGTTTAGTATTTAAATCCCTTGTATTTCCCTTTGAGATATATCAGAAAATTGCCCCAATCTTGTGTTTGGAGACTGGTCCACTCCCCACGGACTGTTAGCTTTATTTTATTTTTTTCCTGCTGCTATCACAATCTCTTTACACTGTAAAATGTTGGGGTTATCATAAAATAATGCGGGATTCAAGAAGTGTCCCGCTGCATGCAAAGGTTGGTGGAGTTGGTCTTCCCACCTTGCATCTATAATATCTTTAATGGTCTTGTATTGCTCACTGCTTTCATCAAGCGCTTTTGCAATTGCTTCTTTGGCCCTATCCATTGCTTCATATATATATCCCATTGAAGGTTTTTTTTTACCATCTACCAAACGAAGCACACGAACTAAAGGACCATATACCTTCAATATGTGAAGAATAGAACTCCAAAAAGAAGGCATCAAAACAATCTTTGTCGCCTTTTTTCCACTTGCTTCCGTTCCCCATTTACTTGAGGTCCATTCATCTGAAGTAAACATCTTTCTCAAGTTGTTTTCCTGCGTGTGCATACGTTCAAGAGTAAGGAAAGATGTTGCAAACCTAGTTACACTAGGCCTCAGTAGTTCCATATGTCCAGTGAATTTCCTCAACATGTTAACCACACCCGATCGAACATAAATGTAGGAGTTCAAATATATAGCTCTCCTTACTGTATTCTTCACTTGAGGCATCTTTCCAATATCCTCCAACATCAAATCAATGCAATGCACCGCACACGGAGTCCAAAATAGATGACGGTAGTTGGCCATCAATATTCTTCCTATTATACATAAACAACTCAACTTTATTCAGGGGAAAAAAAAAGGATTCAAATCATATAATAATAATGAAAATGTGGAAAGATAAGTTACCTGCAACCACATTACAAGATGCATTATCGGTAATAACTTGGACCACGTTTGCTACTCCCACACGCTCCACTATACTCTCAAGCAATTTCGCCATAGTCTCACCGGACTTAGAGTAATCTGAAGCATCAATGGACTCAAGGAACACCGTTCCTTTAGGGGAATTCACTAAAAAATTTATCAAAGTTCTATGTCTCTTGTCCGTCCACCCATCCGCCATAATCGAGCAACCATAATGCGCCCATTCAGATTGATATTCCTTCAATAGCTCATTCACATCACTCACTTCTTTTTGCAAAAATGGTACTCGCGCTTCATGATAACTTGGCGGTTTTAGTCCTGGACCAAATTGTCCAATAGATTCAACCATCACCGCAAAGCTAGGGTGTTTAACGGCATTAAATGGTATAGCTGTATTATACATCCATCGACATATGTCTCTACAAACTTTCTCCCTCAACTCCTTCTTACACAACTCATTGATAGTTGTTTGCTTCATTTGTTTTTTCCCTTTCACAATCTTCTCAACATTAGGAGCAAAGTAGACATCTAACGGACCTTTTTTTCTTGGCCGTTTGTTCATTTGATTTGTAGGAAGGTCTTCCTCTTCCCCTTCTTCGAAACTATCACTGAAACTATCTTGTTCCCGAATAACTAGATTCCTTGACTTTGCTTTCGATGCCATGTAAGCTCTAATTTCTTCCTCAACATGAGGCGGACATTTTGTACACTTTGTGGCATTCCGAAATCCACCAACTATGTGTTGTTTTGCTCTAAATATACCTCCTCTTTTGGTAATATTACAGAAATTGCAAATCAAGTCATTTGTGCTTGGTGGCTTAGCCAAACAGAAATACTTCCAACCTGGATCTTTCCTAGAAGACCCACTACTATTTGATCCGCCATCGGATGAAGCTATAACATCAATTTCAACACTCAAAACCAATCAATAAACCAATAAATTTACTGCTGAAAAAAAATTTCAGCATTACAAACCTCAATCAATTTGTGTATTAGTCTCATATTACTACAACAATACTAAATAATTCAAACAACTACTTTATTTCCTTCATAAATTAAAAAAAAAACACACACACACAACTATCAAAATTAGGGTTTCTGAAAAAAATTGGGCAGCATAACCCCATAGAAGATTGATATTTATTTGAAAAAGAAGGAGTAGAAGCTGAGGAATCTTGAGATAAATGAAGAAAGAGCTTGAAAAACTTATCTCTGGTACTTAGGTTTTAGATTTCTCCAACATTCTTCCTTCTTTTTTGTTTTAGCTCTTCTGGTTTCTATCTTCGACACTTCTAGTTTTTAACCCTTTTTTTTTTCTCCAAGCTGCCACGTCAGTTAAAAACTAAACTGTGTGCCTTTTGTTAAAAGGCGCGCCTTTCTTGCGCCTGGAAGAGAACCAAAGGCGCACGCCTTTGCGCCTAAGGCAACGCCCGACAATCCTCGCCCGCCTTGCTGTTTTCAAGGCTCAACGACCTGCGCCCGTGCCTCGGGCGCGCCTTTGACAACACTGTGCTATGCATGATCAATTTCATGGTTAATTTGAAATAAACTTTGTTGGTGTTTTGTAAAATATTCCTTCTCTTTAATTCGAGGCATTTAGAATGGCAAGGAAGCAAAGATGTAATATTTTGTAAAATAATTGCAGAAAATTTCCGTATCTTGTTGGAAGAAAGCCAATATGTTTAAAGATGAGTAGTTTCCCAAAATACATAGCAAAGACGGAATAAACTTTTGGCCAATTTGGAATCAGCATCTTGGTGTCTTGTGAAAGATCTCCTTCTCATTAGTTTGAGTTTGAGGGATTTATAATGGCAAAGGAGCAAAGATGTAATATTTTGTAAAATATTTGATGAGATTTAAGTATGTAGATACAAAAGAAATGCCAATATGTTTAAACATGAGTAGTTTTCCAAACTATATAATGTGACAAAAATTCTTTATTGGCCATAATAGGCCAATTTTGGGACACTTACAGAACCCTGTTGATATTCAACATAATTGGAGCTTTACAATCTTTAATGTTTATCAACTATAGGTTTTAGTATAAGACCTAAATCATAGCTCTTTTCTTCATAATTATTCATTTTCATTTCCTCTTTAATAAACTTTTTTCTAATGTAAAAAGGACTAGTTATATTTTCACTGTAGTAAACCAGGAGCCTTAAACTTTCACTCTTCCAAAAATAGCAGCAACCACTAAGATACATTTTTTAATAGAAACAGGAATACCCAAAAAAAAACTTAACTCAGCCTTTATCCTAAATAGCACTGAAAGAAAAAGATATAAATGAAAAAGAAAGAAAGAAATACAGAGAGTAACACTCTCCTATTACACTTGGACAGCACACTTGAACATACAACTCTGAAAGCCCATAAAACACCACCACAAAAATGCCAAGAAAACCACCTTATCTCAAAACAAACTAAACGACAAAACTAGATTTTTAAAAATGTGGGCATTCTTCTTAATCCAAATAGCCAAAGCCAACACAAACTGTACAATGCTAGAGTACTTTGGCCTCCTTTCAACCGCCAAAAATTTACTTATAAATGTCACAAAATTCCCGAGGCAACATAGTTCTCAAATCTTGAACATACTTATTTTCTCATTAGATTGGCAGAGACGGGCACAAAATCAGAAATGAGGCTAAATTGTTTAACCAGTAAGCTCAAAGAATTACAGTTTATGATCTTTCTCTATTGCTAGCATGTCAGCATTTAATACTATACCGCTACTCACACTCATGTGACTCATTTCTCAAATGCTTCACATTAAAGTAAATTCAGAGGATAAAGAAAAATTAATACCACAATGTGCTCAGGTAGAAAACACGAGCAATGACAAAGTGATATGCAAATTAACAATGATGACAAACGCTGGTTCAACCCCAATGGAAAATAATGATAATACTATTTACTTAATAATTTATAAGGATGCATTAGATGACCTGGAATATTATCAGATCTATCACCCATGAGAGCCATAACATCAGCAAACTGAGACAGTTTCAACTCTCCATATAATTTTGCAAAATCTTCCATTCCAAATGAAACCATACTGGCAATAAAAATAAGAAAAAAATATCACAGCCTCAGACCATAAAAGCAAAAAATATTGCCACAAAACCAACAAAAAAATTAATTAAAAAATATAGCACGTAGCATAAAGCAACAATTCACAATATGCAAAAAAAAAGTACATTTAACACTTCAAAATAACTTATTTCTGAAAATCTATTAGACAAATTTTTTTAAGAAATTGAAATTCCATATTTACCTAAAGATGGCCAATAAAAGTTGGCATTGATGCATTCTATCCAATAAGCCAGACTATCAAAGTATGTGAAGCCACCATGTGAATATCACAACTATCAGAAGTATGTGAAGTCATTACCTATTTGTTTGATTAAGAGAGATCAAGCTAAATGCCTTATACACCTAGTTTCACTAAATCAGGGAAAAAAAAGAATTTTAGCAAATCTCTTATCTTTTTCATTCCAAAAAGTAAAGATATATTGTGTCCTGTCATTATGGTTTTCAACAGCTTGCACAACATTCTCTAGCAATTCTTGCATGACAGAAGCATTAACTTCGATTGAAGCCAACAAGGTAATTGACAGCTAATTATTGAGCCGGAAAAAACACACACCTTTCCTTCTCTCTTGAGGCAGGGACCAACAAGCATCCATTGAGGGAGAAAATATAGCTCAGATGACAAGAACATGAGAGAGGGAAACAGGATAAACAATTACAGGAGTTATTATAATTGCTGAATTTTGGTATTTTTCTTTCAAATTCCTCACTCTTAGGTTGACTTCATGACCATTCCAATTCCAATCTCTTCTTGAAGGGAGATTCTCTAGTATTCTATTAGATTTTCTTTTTTTTGGTCAATTAGTACTCTATTAGATTGATTGACTAGCTTCACTTAGCCTTTTTTGGATTGACAGGCTTCATCTTGCTTCACTTACTTTTATGATTATAGTATTTGACAGATCTAGTGACAGTATATAGAAGTAGTCAAAAAGACAATCTCCGGGAATATGTATTAGAACAAAGTAGAAAAGAGGATGCACAAGTGGAGGTGAAATGGCATAGAAAATGCAGGGTGAGGTTTGCCACCAGTTAACGCCATAAATTGCACAGATCTGTGACCAACCTCTGTTTGTTGACGCAGATCGCCCTCTTGACCTTTTTTTCCTTTGGTTTTCCTTTTAAGGCATGCATAGGTGAAGGCTGCCATTGGTGATGCACAAGACCATAAGAGAGCAGTGCCCACAAGACCATAAGAGAGCAGGCAGGCACTGCTCATATTGAAAGTGAACTAGTGCTCGAGGGGAGATCACAATGGACGATGATAAAGTTTGAGTTGCAATTGATATTGGAACTAATTTCTTTTATTTGTGGTTGTTGATTTTGATACTATGTTTAGAGATTTTTATAGCAATATTTTAGTTTTTCTTTTTTTCATTTTAAATGTTTAGTTTCTTGTTATTTTATCTATAATGATTTCTTTATTACCTCCGTGATACCTTAGTATAAATTGACCATATAATAGAAATTCTAGTATAATTGGCTAAATTAATTTATTGGACGTTTATCTGTTCTTTCTTTTTTTAAGAGAAGAAACCTAATCAAGGGGAAAAAAAGTGTACAACATGGAGGATAAAAAGCTCAAGTAACTAAGCAAACAACACCAAACAAAAACACAAAAAGAAGCCAAAATCATATAAGCCCTCAAAAAAAGTTGGATGAAATTCAAAGAAAACCACCTAAAAGCTCCGGAAGCATATAACTGTGAAGAAATAAAATTACCACCTTGTCCCAGTAAACTTAAGCTGTTTGGAAAGAACAATAACAGGTAAAGAAAATAAAAAGAGGGAAATAAGGAGAAGTGTTGAGGGAAGATAAATCCATTTCCGTCCTCTTGTTTGGATACTAGGGAGAGAAACATGAAGAAAAAAAATTTTCGATAGTAAAATCACTCCTTTGTCCTTGCTATTTTGAGTAAAGTAAATAATTGTAGGGAGTGGGATCTGATTTTAGTGTGGGCCCCACCTACCATTGGGATCTGATTTTAGTAATTTATGGAATGTGGGCCCCACCTACCATTTTCTTCCTCTGTTTTCCTTTAAAATTTCCCCCTTATTTTCCATCTTCCCAAACAAGAATGGTGGAAAATTCTTTTAATCTTCCTTATTTCCATCCTCTCTTATTTTCCACCTTTTCTAATATAGGCTTAAAAACATAATTAGACATTAGAAAACATAGGAATATTTTAGAGCAATAGATTCAAGATAGCAAGGAAAATCCTATACTCGAACAATGGGACTAGAAAGATACGACAGCGTATGCCCTTCCCTTTATCACTGGTATTAAAATAAGAGTAATAAAAACCTTCCTAGAATAATAGAAAGATAATCCAAAGAAAACAATCATTAGTGCAAGCCAACTCAATCTCTATTCCCATTAAGAAACATAGCAAGTATTAGTGTTGAAAAGTATAGATTATGTTCACACAAAAACGCGTAAATATCACTGTTGTTAATTTTAAGCATTATATCCACCAAATAAAATCAAAATCAGAAATGTAATCAGAAAAAAACGAAACCAACTTGTGATACCTACTTCAAAATAGGTTCCCCGAAAAAAAAACCTTGAAAATAGGTTAAATCACCAAAAAAAATGATATTGGTTATAACATATACTTCAGTTCTTGCACTTTGCTAAGTAGTAATTCTGATATCCTACCACCAATGAAAGTGCAAGATTTTATTGGACTAAATTGCAATAGAACATTAAAATTAGGGCTGAAGTTTGGTCTAATTTCAAATGCTAGGATTAAAGCATAATGAAAATTTTATAGTTAATAAATAAGGATTACAATGTAAAGTTGTTACCAATCTTAAGAACCAAAATTGCTATTATGAAACTGCACACACCAAATTGACTGTTATATGAAAACCACAAAGGGATTTTAATAATTATTCTTAATATTTATATCCTATATAGGTCAATATTACTTGCTTCCTTCAAATGACAAGAATTTTATAAGATAAATAAAATATTAAAAAATGCACATAAATTCAAAGTGACAAAGGGTTGTGAATTGAATGGATACTAACTCAAGGCCACTGAGGTGCAATTCCTAGAAGACGTAATGAAGGAGATAGAATCTGGAAAAAGTCTGTCTGGAGAAACAACTCGTACCTGTTAAAAAAGAAAGCACAAGACAGATAAATGTTGAATAGGATATTTGACCTGCTATTTAGAGTATACACATGATAGGTAGTAGAAGTCGAGAAATATTCAAAGCATAGACTGAACATGTCCAAAAGGGAAGTTGATCCTAATACCATACCAACTCAATAGCAATGGCACAATGCAATCCCAGCTATTTCGATAATAATTATGCTCAACTCAACTCAGCCTTAATCCTAAAATTAATTGGGATGGTTATGCGGATTCTTTGTTCTCACTCTATCCTCAGATTTTGGGCTATTTCAATAACAGTATATGTGAAAATTCCTTTTAATTATTTTCCCAATTGAAAGAGAAGCCAAACAATAGTAATTTTTTTTTACGTTACAAGGGATAACGGATGAAATTGTCTTCAAAAACTTATTAATCTTGCTCTCAACCATATAGAAATGCAGGAAAATAGTATCAGTGTTTCAAAGAGCATCCATTAATTTCTGCCAGATTCACCTTAGAGTAATTAACTTGAACCCAGTACCAACACTCCTCAAAGCCAATGTTCCAATCACATCATCTGCCTCCACACCTGTTACCTACCTTGTGTAAACACATGATCAATTATTATGCACAACCACAGCCAACAAATCAAATAAATCTGCATTATACAGCTTATTACCTCAAGCACTTTAATGGACATAGCTTTGATAGATGCTTTCAAATACTGAAGCCCCTGAACTATGGTATCAGGTGTAGGGGGACGGTTGCTCTTATAAGAAGGATATAAAGTATGACAAAATTCAAACCTTCAAAAGAATTTTTTTTTTTAAATGTCATTAGCAAGTCATGTTTAATCAAACGTACTAAATAGTTCCCATGAACTAGAGGACTAAAAAAATAAATGATCTACGCAATTTCTGCAAAAAAAAATAAATGATATTTGCAATTTCTGCAAATGCTAGACAAAGCAGAAACAGAAGCACTGCAAGCAGAAAAAATAGAGGATACAGAAAAAAAAAGGAACTTCAAAACTATGAAGAACCAAATCGCACACTATAATTTCATGAGAGGATCAGAGCTGAATGGTGGAAAAGGTATCCTGGAGCTAATCCTAAGCAGTGCAATACAAAGCCATGCTTGACTTCTAGTCAACTTATCGTGTTTAATGCAACATGGACCACACTTTAGCATCTGAACTAATATAGATCGTGTTGTGTTATGTGCACATGCAGGTGCAATACCAAGTAGCAGTCCAGTATGGGATACTCTAAACCATATAAATTGAACAGAGTACAGTCATTTTCATTACTAGAAGCAGCTGTGAATTTTTTGGCATCAATTTTAATAGGTGAACCAAAAACTTCAATTTCACATCCCATTCAAATGAAGCCTCTAAAATCTCCACCATATACATTAATAAGAAAAAAATTTGTATGACCTCCCATAAGTTATAAATCAATATAGTATTATACAGCTGTAGAATATATTTGCAGCTTCACATTAAAATCCTAAGTTCATTCTTGGACATAAACTCAACAGTTGAAGCAACTAAATGCAGCTTCACATTAAAATCCTAAGTTCATTCCTGGACATAAGCTCAACAGTTGAAGCGACTAAGTGTCACAAGGGTGATATAATGCACTAAACAAAGTAATTCAAGTATATGAAATTAGTGTCCCAAATCCATTAAACATTCAAGCACAAGGTAAAGCATAGATTTGTGGGAGGTTTGACCAGCCAGGATAGGTCCAAGTCAAAATCTAATCTGCTAAAGCCCTCAGTTTAAGACTTAAGCAGCTGTATTATTGCTTTTATTCAGAAGTCCAGAATCCAAAGTAAATAAATGAGAAAACTTCCTTGCCAAATAATTGCAACAAATAAATATTTAGAGATTGGGGATCACGTAAGTGAAGGACGGAACTAAACCTCATATTAAGACAACAGAGGTTTCAACAATTTTTTTTTTGGTGAAAAAACAGAAAGAAAAGAAAATCTTCAGTATTCAAAAACTATATCACAGCATTCAAATTTCCAAGAAACTGAAGTGGAAAATTGAGAGGAAAATAAAATTGGGTATTTGACGGTTTTAGCTAGATGCAATACAAAAAGATGTAAAATTCTATAATGAGAAGTGCAATAGCTACAACATATAGTGACACAGGCATAGTTTTTACGGAAAAATGTTGTAAGGTATGGAGAGAGGATATATTATATTTTAAATATAATATTTTATCTTGCAAGACTGTGGTCCCTATATAAATCTTTTCTAAATTTATCTGTTTGCTTTCTTGGAGATTATTAATTCATCATGCAAAAGATTTAGACAATTATGCACCAACATACCTTTTGCCATGACATTTTCTTTGGATGAAACACATGTATGACCAAATGGAACTCCTGAAAAGAAAACTTTCTTCTATCAAAGTTTTGCTTGAGGGACTGTTTCATACTCCAAATTAACCCCATAATAATGCACCCAATTCTTCACCCATTATAAAGCGAGACAGAGAGAGCATGCAGGATAATTGACATTCAACATCTAAAGAATCAAGTACCACCAAAGAATTTCAGATTTCAAGAGTATTAAGACTAAATGTAGAATAAGTTCATATCAAAAATCAATAATTATGTTAATAACACCATCTGCTATTTGAGGAGACATACATAAATTTGTACCGTGATGAATAAAAAGGGTGCCTAGAATTTCTTCTCTAACAAGCTAACCCTATGAACCACAATTTTCCCAAATAATATCATGAACATAAGACGGCCTTAAGTAGTTCAACACCAGTAACATACTAGCCACATGAAAGGAAATTACCAGATCGATTAAGAGTAGGATAACTCAAGAATTGATGTAATGATCCCTACAACAAATACTTAACAACCAAAATTTAAACATTTCTTTCATAGAAAATTGTGTCTATGTCCAAATATTTGTTTAGACCCGCATCATAATAATAATAAATCTTTCACTTATCCGAGGTTGGGATGACCATCATGTATGCCCAACCAATGCAATAATCATGCATGGGTAATAAAGAAACATGTCCATAAAATTACCAAGACAAAGAAGAGAATGCCAATGTTTATGTGGAAATGCAAGGAAAGAATAAGGAATGACCACATGCATATGAAGGTAGAAGTTGTAACTGCTGAAAATAAATTATGCAAGGGTCTAATGAGAAGGGTGGGTGTGCCTTATGGACCAAAAAACGCATTGTCAAGGAAAATCCAGGTTTATACAAGGTCAAATAGTGAAGGAGGATTAAGCAACATTAGACCAATGTAGTTCCAAATAGAGCAAAATGGCATTGAAGGATCAAATTAAGGCTTAGCTGAGTGTTAAGACTAGAATCGCTAATCCTGAACACAAGAAGGTGAGATAAGGATGATGTTAGATATAAGAGAAAGAAAGGTAACAAAAAAAGGAACAAAAGGGAACATTGTAGAAGAGACAAATGATGAGAGGCTGTGATGAGAGAATTATTAGTTGTCAATGGGACAAAAGTTGCATAACAGAATTAGTTAGTAGCGGGTGAGGTATTACTATCAGAATTGTAATTTTGTTGGTGTGCACATAAGAATAGGTGTTGATGTTATTAATTATTATGTTGAATGAATTATTGATTATTCCTCATTCTCTCTCTCCTTTCTATTCTCAGCCTACTTCTTTTGTATTTCTTCTTTCTATTCTATTATTCTTCTTCTCCTGCCTATCTATCTATTTCATTCCTAATCTATTGTTGTCACTGGCTGATACTGTAACATTGGTATCAAAGCAGTCTCAAACTGGGCTAGAAAATTAATTCAACAAGAGCAAATTAGGAAAAAACAGGCACAAGACCTCTAGGGGCTGGGGATACTGAAATAGAAGAGACCGAAGAACAAGAAAAGCTTACCTAATTCCAGAGCAACATCAACTTACGATTCAGGGCCTTACACAGAGAGCAAAACACTTCTAGAGTAGAGTAACAAAGGACATATAACCAACTTTTCTCGGAGCAACTCTTACTCAATATCCAATTTAAGCAAATGATGGATATGCTAAGAAATTTAATTAAGGTTAAGGAACCCATAAACCCAGAAACCTCACCAGCTGCAAGAGGAATCCTACCTACCCTAGAGTTAACAAAACTAATGAACTCAAGGTGGGTCAGGTGGATGCAACACAAAGGGGCTACCTAAACAAATTATTAACAAAAATGGATCTTCCACTGTTCGTTGGCAAAAACCATGGATCTGGAAGTACAGCAAATACTTCCAGATCTATGAGGTTCCGGAAGAGAGAAAACTAGAGCTGGGACCCTTATACCTGACCGATACAGTATAAGTATGGTTTTGGGATTGGATTAAAACACATGAGACCGCAAGCTGGGATGAATTTTTAGATGCCCTAATATTAAGATTTCAAATTCTCCCAAGGACGTGGTGATAAAGTTTAATAAACTCAAACAAAAGGGTTTGGTGATGGATTTTCAAAAAGAGTTTTGAAGAAAAGAAGGCGAAAATCAAACTTGAAAATCCCACTCACTGAATCTTATTTTGTGTCGAGCTTCATTATAGCTCTAAAGGAAGAAATTGCAGCTGGGGTTAGAATGTTTAGACCGAACTCTCTTCACCGAGCTTTTAAGCAAGCTCGCCTCCAGAAGATGGTATTAGAAGCGACCCAAAAGGCCTATTGGGTCACTAACCAAACCTAAACAAATTACCCAAACCAACAAACCCAATTTTCCTTCCTCTAGCTCAACGACCTTGAACCCCAAACAGATCAACACCGACGCTCCCAAAAGACAACCCAGCCTCCAAAAGAGCAGCCTATTCCTGCGATAAAATCTAAGGAAACATGCTCCCATGGCATTGTAGGAATTGGAAATGGTTGTACGAGACCGAGACATGGGCAATTTTCTGCATTAAATCTTCGACATATCACAATTAAGAATCCATTTAGATATAGCCAATGCATACCTAGCCAAAAAAATGTTGTTTGAGCCTTTGATAAATCACTCATAGTCTTAAATGACCACCCATGTCGAATCATGACAAGTGGCTACTAAATTTGATCTCAATTCCTTAAGAGTTACCTATGTATATTCTCCCTTTGTACCTCAGAATTCCTCCTTGCAGAGTATAGTTAGGAACTGAGCTCACCCTTATGGATAATGAAGTAAATAGCTTGTGTGCAAAAGTGTCTTGCTTATAGGATTCTTCTACTTCTATAATCCAAGTAGGCACCACCATTGATCCTTGGAGGAAGTGGCAAGCTGCTGTTTGGTCTGCCCTTCTTAAAAGAGCATATGCTACTTTATTTTCTCCCAAGCAATGCTCTCAGAACAAATTATAATGTATAAGTGACTTATAGTACCTTAGTGGCTTGGTCTCCCATTTATGCATGTGACGCTATGAGATTGCCATTTGCCAATTTAACACGTGGACTTACTAGTGACTAAATTGGGACAAAACTTGGTTAAACTTCCCAAGGAAATTGGTACTAGGATCACCTTACTTTCATTCCTGGCTTACATTACCATAAAATCCATTGTCTGCTTTAAGTTATTTTCTACCTTGCACAGAGGCGGATAAATATCATAAAAACAGAAGCTCCCTCTGCCATTTGGTGAATGAAAAGAGCAGCCTGAACAATAATGATAGTAAACCCTGCAAAAGCCACTGTTACCTTAGCAATGCAAGGTTGCCTACAATATGGAAATACTAATGGATCCCATGTAGTATTTATGATATTTCTTTATTGTAAAGATAATCTAATAATACTTCTTGAAAAAAATGGAAGCTAACTCATCAAAGCATCAAGCAAAAGAACTCACACCTTATATAATAGTACCACCAATTCACCACAATATAAATGGAGTAAGAGAAATAAATTGGGTAACTCCACAAGCCACCTCATCATTTAAACACACTTGCACATCAAAGCCCACAAAATTAAAGGAAGGAAAAGCCTCCCATTATTTTGCAATCTTTCCCAAAGCAAACTCAAAGTGTCTGCCCAATATTGTTCCCCCTCGATAGTCGATAGTCTATACCATTCACTTTGATTTAAAATTTCAACTTGACCACGATTGATCACAGAACTAAACAAGATATATTTAACATATGAAAGACAAATATAAAATATTGAGGTCCCACAACTCCCATTTTAGCTAAAAGACAATTGATTGTAGATTCAATCATGCATTCAATTAAAACTCTCTGAGGGTTAAAAGAATACATAAAGAGATTCCAAGTAGCATGTTAAACAGCTTGAGATTACCATTGTAAAGCATGTTGAATGAGAGAATAAAATTTATATCAACAAAAAATTTATATCCTACCATCATGATCAAACACTACCTGCAAAAAAGAAAATTTTCAGCATTAGATGAGTAAAACCATCCAGTGGGGGACAAATAAAATTTGAGAAATAGAGAAAATCATGCATAAGAGATTACAGTTAAGAGATAGCAGATATCTTAAAGGACAAGGAGAATATTGCTCTCCACACTTAAATTAGAGATATAATAACCATATTAGGAGGAAAAACATTCCAAATAGGAAAGCTACTGATAATTAAAATTTTTTGTTGATTGCATAACTATATTCCACACATACAAGTAACATTCATCTATCATACATCATGTATAATACAACAAGAAAATTCGATTGTATATTAACCCCTCAATTTTGAAGGTTGGGTAAGAACTGTACTCGAATCACAGCCTTTTGGATTGAAATTTTAGTAGTCTCATTTCTTTAGTGCTGGCATTCTAGAAGCAGCACAAACTAAAAGTTTAGACCATCATTCATTTACTGAGAGGAGTTCAGTCACACATTTGAAATTCAACAAATTTTACACTGCAACATGGTTAGAAATCATAGACTGAACTAAAGTATTTTGAATAACTAAAACAAATTAATGCATTTATAAATCTGCCAAATTTTTATTCTTGAACTTAAGGACACTTTTTTCGCTTCATATTCTATTATATACTAAAAAGGGCACTGTTCCTAACTTCCTGTGACAGTGGTAAGAGGAGGCTTATTCACAGGTTTACCCTTACAAAACAAGGAGTGAAATTTTTTTTCAATCTCTGGTAGCATGGGTATAAATGATACATGACATGAAAATGTAAGAAATCAAGAACATGATGTCATATAATTTGACATTTGTCCTCAACACAAAACTAAAAAAGAAAAATGGAAAAAAAAACATTACCGCCACATGTGAAGGGATAAATTCCAAGACATCGATTATCTGCAAGAGAAATAATAGGTATGCCTTAGACCTAAGAAATTAATAAACTTATAAGAATATAATTTAATTGCTAGACATAACAAATACATTGGATCCACCAAAATAGGATATTCATGGAATCGATAATTTTGCTTAGAATATAATGCAGAAATTTAAATTTGCTTAAAAATAGAATCATATGATGCCAATGCCTTGAGAAAAATCGTTATAAACAAAGCAGGAAAAAAAAACAACAAAAATATCGTTAAGACTTCATATCCAATATATAGTATCAAATGAAGGAATGTATGTCTAAATACCATTTAAGGTCAATCTCCATTGGGTATTAAATGAATATCAAAGTTACTTTTATATATAATGCAGAGCAGATCTTTGATGGGCAATAGATATTTCTAAATTGATTTTCAATGTGTTATCTGACAAATAAAATTTTGACAGCAAATTAAATTTGCACAAAAACGAAATCCAAAATCCAAAGAATATGACTTACGAGTGATAAAGCTGAAAATATAGTTAAAACCCAATCCCCATTGCCATCTGCATGTGATAGATGACCGTGATGCAACTTTGCTGCAAAATCAATCAAAAGAAATATATTATAAAACCATTTGATATAACACAAATTAAAAGAGTAAAACGAGTATTTAAGGCATACCCAAAAGGTTGTAGTAGGCCCTGTAAATGACAGAAGTGCCATCTATAAGCATTACTCGACCATTTGAAGAAGCTGCTTCTACACGCTTGACTGCCTCTTGATTTAATAGTGTACGCTGAGTTTTGGTAACTGTGTTGATTGTATTAATTTGAGATAAACTACAAAAGACCTGGGAAGATGAAGGATTAATCTGAACAACTGAGTTGAGATTAGACAGCAATTTTCCAACTTCAAAGTTTTGCCGAAAGAAATTAAAGCTCCTTCTCCTCCTCCATAACAAATGAACACGAAGATGATGATTCAAAGACTGAAAGCCAGCCATCGATTCATAGCAGAAACTCCTCTAAAGGGCTCTCGTCAGAATAATTTATATGCAAATCGAAACTACATTGAAGCTTGCCTTCAGCCATGGAATCAATTTTTAGGGTTTGGATTTTTATATTAGTTTATTATCAATGTTTTCAGCTACTCTGTAACGAAAGATAACGAAGAGGGGAAGGAGCGTGACTGAAGGTGCGAGAGAAAAATGGACCAGAAGCAGGAGCAGGCCAGCAGCTGCTAACAGCTTAAAATATTTTACGGTTATTTACTCATTTTTTATTTATAGCTTCTATTTTATTAAAATATTTTTGCAGTACCCAGTCATTAATTATCACTAGTATCAAATTCGCGCTAATATTAAAAAATAAGGGAAAATACATAATTAACCTTAAAAATTTTCCAATTTAAAAAATACGCATATAAAAAAAGAGAATTTCAAAACAACTTTCAAAATAACAAAAAAAACACCATTTTAATGGGATAGTTATCTATAAACTTTCTAATTCAACCGAGATTCTTTGTTAAACACAATGCAAAAACTCAAATAATCAATACAAAAATAACTCTAGCTACGAAATCAAAGATCTATAGTGATTAAAGAATAAAAAATCACCTACCGAAAGCCATAAAAAAAAAAAGACATCATATTCAAAAATTAGATCAGTAGCCACATTTAATCCTATCAACAAATTTCTTCAAAACAAACTAGAAGAAAAGAAAGATATGAACTTGTCTCTACCAAAATTAAAAATGGGCTTGAGCTAAAAATAATCAAGTATAAGTTTTTCACAATAGCCGTGCTCCATAGTCTGTACGTTCAAATTTTTAGAAGTTTGAGAAACGTGAGATGTGATTTGAATAATTTGAGAAGTGTGGCAGAGCGGAGGAAATGGAGGAAAATTGTTGGCAATGAAGAAGGGTGAACATCAATAAACAACCGAAAAATACCCAGAGCAATCCGCAACTCAAATTGTAACTATTTCATTCAAGTCATTTCCTATTTTAGTTTGTATTTCCAATTCCTTATTCATTTTAAAACTTTCATTTTTATTTAGTAGTGATTAATAAATATCAACTATTGTTCATTTCAATACATTATTCATACTTTTTTCATTAGTAGTTTGCAAATATACTGTAGTTTCAAATTATTATTGTGGAATTGAAGTGAATTGTGTTCAAGGAGCTGTGGAATTAATTTCTTTTTCTTGGACCTTTAAAGAAATTTTTACATTGCTTGTTTAGAATTAGTTTATTGTGCATTTAGTTGAGGAACTTAATCCTCTAACATTCCCATAAGTTTAAAGGCTTGGTTTGTAAATTTATAGCAAGAAAATTTGGCACACCCAATGAAACACAGTCCACAAGATGCAACAAAAGAGAAATGTTGGAAAAGAAATTGTCGGATCCCATGACATAGTGGTTGTAATTACAATAGCAGGGTAGGAGGGGTTTGTATCCCAAATGGTGGAGCAAATTGAGAAGAACAATTCTCCATCCGTAGAAGTTCAATCCATGCATGCTAACAATGAACCTGATGATAAAACACTTAATGATATATTGAAAAATATTTTAGAAGTACAGAAGATGCTAAAACACTGAAATTATTTTGTTCAAACATTGAGTGAAAGTATCCAATATTTTTCTCATAAAAAAGGAGAGTCTAATTAAGGAATGAGTCCCATCAGTTAAATGTAATTTCCAAACCTCCTAGACAAAATTCTGAGGAGCTCAAGAGGCACTCCACAGCTCAAGAGTTTGGTGACGTGCAGCATCTACAACAAGCTAAAGAGAAGTATATTCCACTGCTAAGAAGGGAAGAAAATAATTGCTTCCATAAGAATAGCAATGGCAATGGCTCCAGAATGGAAGGCCAATGATGCATCATCAAATTTATGGCACAACTAATCCTTATAACCAACCTAATTACTATGATGGAGAGACTTTTGTGTAGGTAGGAACTCTTGGTAGGATTCCTCAATCTCCTCCTCCATACAGGCTAAGTCATGTAGATGTGAAAGCTGGGAGAGAGGTGGTACAAGAATTGTATGCACCTGGCCTCAAGCAAATTGGTTGTCCTCAAGCAAATTTGTAACACTCTTATACTCTATATACATATTATATATGCAACTCGTATATGTAGAATATATATATAGAGTACAATAATGTCACCCTAATTAACAGTAGAAAATTATTTCCCTTGATATCATAAATAAATATAATTTTTACAAAGGTAATTTATAAGGATAATATATATTTAAGTTTAATACTTCAATAAATTTTATAGAAAAATCTCTAAAAAAAATTCGTCAGAGTTTTATCTATAATTTTAATGTTCCCTAGTTCAACAAAACACAACCTAAATATGAAATTTCACTCCCAAATATTTATAAATTCAATTTCTAATAATCCTCCCAAACTTCTCAAAAGTTTACAAATATTTATCATTTTATATACGTACTAAAAAACTCTCAAACATAATTGATGTACATTGCAAATTTACGCTCTTAACAACAATACTTATTAAAAGTGTTCATATATACATATAACTTCAAGATTTACTTAATAAACATATGATATATATACAAAATACAAGACCAAAATATCTTGAAATTAACATTATATATGAATGCAGCACTAAAGGAATTGGTCTCTTGGCAAAACATACTATTCAGAATCAGCCTCAGGTCCTAGGCTATCTATCTAGACTCTCTATTCAGAACTCCTCCCCCTTTCTCGTAGAAAATTTCGGCGACCATCACTAAGTGAAGAAGAAAATGAACTTTTATATTATGCTACTTTCAATTTTACCCCTCACTAACATAAATAATTATATAATTGTGAGCAGAGATTTTTGCCTCCTCTCCTAGTAGAATGGTTCTTACAACTGTGGTACTGTTACGCTCGGGGCCTAAGCTCGAAGAAATGGAGTCACCACCTGGATGGGTTGAAAAGATAGAAAAGGGTGGATGACTCTATTCCTAAGGAATCTCCAACCCCATACTGAGTTCGAAAAGTTGGGTATACATGGGACAGGTGAGAATGACCCAGCACCCCCATAATGCTAGATTCATTAGAACCAGCCTCATTTTTAAGTCTAAATATTATTGAATTCTTAATTATTATAATACTATCATATTACATATAATTAAAAGAAATAAGCATCCATCATATTATTGAAATAAAACAAACAAAATAGGTACCCATCTAAGGATGGAGACATGCCCTTACAATATCCAATGTCCAATGTCCAAAATACAAATAAATAAAATAGGATACCCACCAATTGGTTGAAACATGTCCCTTACATCAATCCCCAAACACAGACAGGATAAAAGAAACAAATTAAATAAATAAGACACCTACAAAGTAGAAATATGCCTTTTACAACTTTAAAATCCAAATAACAAATAAAAATAATTCAATTAAACAAGTAAATCATACCATCCATTGCCAATCATCCATCATAAACAAGTAATAATAGATTAACAATTAAAATTATAGTTCCACCATTATACTAGGGTTAAATTGCAAGATTAGGGTTTTAATTGCTAAATAAAGATTAAACATATAAAATTAGGGTTTTTTTTATTATCAAAACTAGGGTTTTAGATATCAAATTAGGGTTTGAGTGGCTAATTAGGGTTTGACGTAGGACTAGGGTTTGGTTATCAATAGTAAGATTAATCTTAAACTAATATACAATTTAGCAAGGTTTAGGGTTTAAAAAAATAATGGCAGGTCATATGTTGATACTACTGTCTATTTTTATTCAAATCTATGGCTTATTAATTTGCAACTCAGTTTATTAATAGAATAACTCAATAGATTGATTATTAAGAGTAAAAAATTAAGTTGGTTTAAAGAAGGAATTAAACCTGGTTGGTCGACTCCATCAATAATAATATGTTGAACCAAGCTTGCTTGTAACATCCATTATTTTGCTAAAATTAAATTAGACTAATGAGTTAGAGGGGTAAATGAAGTGTTGGAAGTGAGAGAATAATATGTATATATGTGAAATATAATAAAAATATACATTACATATAAAGTGAAACATAACTTAGAGGAAAAAAATAAAAGATGAATAGTAAAGAGGGGCAAAATAGTAAATATATTTTATGAAAATTAAAATTAATTAAATAATTTAAAAAAATAAATATGGATGAAAGATGGAATTTTTGAATTAAAAATTAAATAATTAAATAAATAATTAAAATATTAAAATAATATATATATATAATTGGATGGAAGAAGAAAAAAAGTCAAAATTTTATCCTTATCTCTTTCTTTCTTCTTCTTCTTCTTCCTCTTCTTCCTTTGCATGAAATTTTACCATAGCCAAAGGAGAAATTTCTTTATCCAAGAACTAATTTTAAGAAGGATTTACAAGAATTAAAAAGAGTTTTGGTGATTTTCCAACAAACTAGTAAGTATTCTTTTAAAATTATGAAGTTCCTTTGAAGTTTTGATTATGTAAGATATGGGTTTTTGTTAGAGGGTTTTATAATTGCTTAAATGGGTATGGATGATGTTATATTGATTTAATCAATGATTTTAATGGTGGATTGAAGAAAATGTTAGGTTTGGTTAGAGTTTGAAAGAGTTAGTAAGTGATTTAGGGTTTTGGAAAGGGTTTTTGTTAAAGAATGATTGTGAAATTGGTTGTATTGTTTAATGGTTTTAATGATGGAAATGAGTTTAAATTACCATTTAGAATTGGTTGGAATGAAGAACCAAAATTTAAGTGAGTTAGGGCATATTTTAGAATTTTGAAGGGAATGATTCTAAATTGAGTTTTACTGCTTGAAATATGATAAAATGTGATATTTTAGATATATTTAAGCTTAAAACTCAATTTAGAATAGATTGAATTGGATTTCTAAGGTTGGAGAATCTTAGGGCTAAAAAAAGGGAAATTGAAGGAATGTGTTTTAATTTGTGATTTAAGCTTTAAAAAACTTAAAATGTGATTCTAATGCGTGGTATATATTCACATTTTGAATAGGTGTTGAGTAGGAAGTTGTTTCTTCAACTTACTAGTGAAGAGTATTTTGGAACAAGTGGTGTTTTTAGCTTGGAGTGCTCTTGAAGGAGATTAATACATACTTTGACGTTGAATGTGGTTGGTTACATTGATTTTAAGCATATTGTATTTAATTATTTTAGTGGGATATATTACTTGACTAATGTGAATGTGTGTGTATGGCATTGTTTGAAGTAACAATGCTTGATTTGCATTTATTATGGAATGATAAGCCAATGAAAAATGGCTAAATGTAGTGTTTGTGTAAAGTGTTAAAAATGCAAAATGTGTATGGAAACATGAAAGTGAGCGACATTGGCTAATAATGTGATGATGATGTGGTATATGAGTCAAAAATATGAAAGAAAATAAGAAATGTGGAAAAATAAGAGAAATGTGAATTTTGAGAAAAATGTATCTCCATGTTACCTTATATAAAGTCTAGTTCCGGATTATTATTGTTGGATTTTTTTTACGCCTTCGGGTGAGACACACTGGTGTCATATACTCATTAAGCCTTCGGGTGAGACACACTGGTGTCACAGATGATTGAGATAGCCCAAGAAAATATTTCTGAAACTAGACCAATATATAAGTATTTTAAGGCCAATGTGTGTGGATGATTACTATGTTAACTAAAATTTAATGTGTTAGGTGTCATTTGAATTATATTACATTATTGACATTATGTGTGAAATATTATTTTCTTTATACCAAAGTATGTACTACTAGGCAAAATTCTTAGCATGAATGGATCCGGAGAGTACTGCTAGACCACCCTAGGTCTAGGCTACAGTTGGTCATTGTGAAGGTTTTTGAACTACATGGACCAGTGCCATTTGCATTTCATATATAAATTTTAAACTTATGAAATTTGCTTAAGTATGTACATTATATATATAACCATGTATATGATGTAAATTATAAAGATTTCCTTTGGTGTTAAGTGTTGGAAGTTCTTTTAAAACAAATGGGAATTATATTTATAAATATATTGATAGATGTGTTTTGGTGATATGTTGGTGGCTTGAGCCGTTGGGCTATTTTAGAGAAATATATGGGAGCGTATTTTAAATGCAGATTATGAATATTTTAAATGAATATTTGGGAATATCCAAAATATAGACAAGACTCTGACGAGTTTTTTTCCAGATATTTTCTTTTAAAATATATTTTTTTAATATTTAAATCACTAATGAATACTTTTATTTATTTATTAAAATACATTTAAGTGTTTAAAATAATTATTTTAAAATTATAGAAAATTTTGAAAAAAACTATACTGTGACATTCTTGTATTCTGTATGTATATTTTACATATACTAGGTATGTGTTTTATACATATATGGGGTATAAGGGTATTACATTTATTTTGGTATTAGAGCCTAGGTTTGAGGTTCACGACCTAGGTGGGTTTTGAAGAGAGAAAATGAGATTTTAAATGTGATTTTAATATGTCATACATGCATTTGCACTGGCATTTTATATGGTCCCTAATGTGACGATTCTTTTTATATTTATAGACATAGGCGGATATGGCGTTTCGAATGCATGAGTCTGGAGAGGAGAGTGCAGAGAGTGTTGCCTCAGGAGAGGGTGTTGTTGGGGCTAGTGCAGAGATTGCTGGGAAGGCATCAATGCCTGCTAGACCATCAATTGAGGAGGTTTTGCCAGCCTGAGTGCGGTAGATGGCAGAGTTGTTACGACAAGCTCTGGTACAGCAGTCACAGCCACCTCAGCAGCAGCTATTGACTAGAAAATATGACAAGTTGAGAAAATTTGGAGCAACAAACTTCTTCGGCACCATTGATCTAGTTGTGGCAGAGTAGTAGCTGGATAGAGTACAGAGGGTTTTTATTCAGTTACAGGCTACTGCAGAAGAGAAGTTTGATTATGCCAAATCTCTTTTGCAGGGGGAAGCCTTCGAGTGGTGGAAGATAGTTTCCCATGGAACAACTCTTCCGGTACTAACATATGATGACTTCTTACGGGAATTTGAGAAGAAATATACCTCCGGGAGTATATAGATGCGAAGAAGAAGGAGTTTCTGAGTTTGAAACAAAAATCAAAGATAGTGACAAAGTATGAAAAGGATTTTATCTGGCAAGCAAGTATGCAGGAGGGATTGTGACAGATGAGATTAATAAATGATGGAGGTTTGAAGAGGGATTAAGGTCATCCATCATGTGTCAGGTGGCAGCTCTATAGTATGAGGACTTTTCACAATTAGTATCTACTGCTAAAAATGTGGAGAAGGCTTAGGGGATTACAGTTATAGCCAGAGCAGAGAGTAGAGATCAGAGACCACAGTCAGAGGCAGGGTCTTCATCATCTAAGAGAGTTCGAGGGAGTTTTCTCCAGAGGTCTGGCAGAGGCCAGGGGCAGCTTGGAAGGGGGTTTCAGCAGCAGAGGCTAGTACTCCAACCCCAGTTACACAGAGATCTCCTCCACCAACTTGTGCTCAGTGTGGTCGTATTCACAAGGGTGTTTGTTAGGGTATCAATTCGTCATCAGCTAGTTGTTTCAAATGTGGGTCCCTTGACCATTTTATCAGAGATTATCCAGAGCCACCAGTGGACAGACAGACTGAGACAACAGTTTCTAGACCCAGTGACAGAGGGGGTCGAGGTGACAAAGTTGGTAAGGGTGACAGATTTGGATCCGGTCAGAGAGGAGGATCCACACCAGGGATTAATAGGCCAGAGTAGGCAGGGTCATCACAGAGAGTATATGTGATGCAGCGACAGCCGAGTGCTTCTGATGTTTTAGTTGGTACATTCTCTTTACTCGGTATTTTTATGATCCTGGATTGACGCATTGATACATCAATGCATCCATCCTGCATATGAATGATATACATTATGAGTCATGAAGATTTAATGTGTTGGTGACCAATCCTTTAGGGCACAGTGTGGTGGTTAGTAGGGTACACCGAGATAGTCCAGTTATTATCCCTGATGATTAATTTCTCGATGATCTGATTGAGATGCTCTTTAGGGAGTATGGTGTGATTTTGGGTATGGACCAGTTATTCAGACATGGGGCTATGGTAGACTATCAGCGAAAACATGTTACTCTAAAAACATGTGAATTTAAGGACGTAGTGGTATTTGGTGAGCATAAACACCTCGCATCCATGTTTGTTTCAGCTATATCAGCTTGAACGATGATCCAGAAGGGGTGTGAGGTATTTTTGGCTTATGTTATAGATACTAGGGTAGTGGGGTCTCAAGTGGATAGTATATCTACAGTAGCAGAGTTTCCTAATGTATTCCCTGATGGTTTGCTAGGGTTACCTCCAGAGAGAGAGGTGGAGTTTGGTATCGATTCGATGCCTGGTACCACTCCCATCTCCATTACTCCTTATCGGATGGCTCCAGTTGAATTAAAAGAGTTGAAGGTGCAGTTGCAGGAGCTGCTTGATAAAAAGTTTATCTGCCCTAGTGTACACCGTAGGGAGCATCAGTGTTATTTATAAAGAAGAATGATGGCACTTTGAGGTTATGCATTGATTATTGGCATTTGAATAAAGTGACCATCAAGAATAAATACCCATTGCCTCGCATTGACAATCTTTTTTATCAGTTGAAGGGGGCCGCAGTGTTTTCCAAGATTAATTTGCGATCCAAGTATTATCAGTTGAGGGTTAAGGATGCAAATGTGCCTAAGACTGCATTCCGCATGAGATATGGCCATTATGAGTTCTTGGTGATGCCTTTTGGGCTGACCAATGCACCAGCTGCATTCATGGATTTGATGAATCGAGTGTTTAGGCCATACTTATATCAGTTTGTGATATTGTTCATTGATGATATCTTGGTATACTCTCACAGTAAAGAAGAGCATGACAGACATTTACGGATTGTATTGCAGACCTTGAGGAAGAAATAACTATATGCCAAATTGTCCAAGTGCGAATTCTGGTTGGATCAAGTGACTTTCCTCGGGTATGTTGTTTCAGCAGAGGGTATAAAGGTTGATCCGAGTAAAGTTGAGGCAATTTTGAATTGCAATCCACTAAGGAGTGTGACTGAGATTAGAAGTTTTCTTGTATTGGTCGGTTATTACCATCGATTTGTGAAGGGATTTTCCATAATACCTTCGCCACTTACCAAATTACTTCGGAAGGATGTGAAGTTTGTATGGAAAGATCGATATCAGGTGAGCTTTAAGCAATTGATAGATATGTTGACTCAGGCTCCTATTCTTACTTTATCGATGGAAGGTAAACTATATGTGATCTATATTGATGCTTCACATAATGGTTTAGGTTACATTTTGATGCAGGAGGGCATAGTTATTGTCTATTCCTCCAGATAGTTGAAACCTCATGAGTTAAATTATCCAACCATGATTTGGAGTTAGCGGCCACTATATTTGCATTGAAGATTGGAGACACCATTTGTATGGAGAGAAGTATTTTATTTACACTGATCATAAGAGTTTGAAGTATTTGGGTGTTCAGAAAGAGTTAAACCTACGACAGAGATGGTGGTTAGAGTTAATAAAAGATTATGACTGTCTGATTGATTATCATCCTGGCAAGGCAAATGTAATTACAGACGCCTTGATTCAGAAGTCCATGGCAGGTTTGGCTGCCTACTCGATCTTGTTGCTTGTTGAGTTGAGAGTATTGAATGCTAGATTTGAGATATGTGATGATGATGCTCTCATGGCTCAATTACAAGTGAGGCCATTATTAGTTGATGAGATTAAAGAGGCACAAAAATTAGATTTGAAATTACAAAAGATTATGGAGGAGTGTAAAAAGGGGAAGAGTAGAGATTTTCTTAAGAGAGATGATGGTAGTTTATGGTGTAGAAATAGATTGTGTATTTTTGAAGATATGGAATTAAGGAAGAGAATTTTAAAGGAGGCACATCAATCTTCTTTTGTTATGCATCTCGAAAGTACCAATATGTATCGTGATTTGAAGAAATAGTATTGGTGGTCATGTATGAAGAAAGATATATTAGAGTTTGTGTCCAGATATCTCTCTTATCAGAGGGTGAAAGCTGAGCACCAAGTTCCTTCAGGGTTGTTACAGTCATTATCAGTTCCTGAGTGGAAGTGGGAGCAAGTGACTATGGATTTTGTGACTAGACTACTTTTGACCTAGAGGAAGCATGATGTAATCTAGGTAATAGTGGATAGATTAATGAAGTTAGCTCATTTTCTTCCAATTAGGATGAACTACTCTCTTGATAGGTTGGTTGAATTGTATGTTAATGAAGTGGTAAGATTGCATGGTGTCCCAGTCTCACTAGTGTCAAATCGAGATCCAAGGTTTATATCAATATTTTGGAAGAGTTTGCAAGGTGCCTTGGGTTCACGATTACACTTTAGTACCGCTTTCCATCCTCAAACAGATGGGCAGTCAGAGAGAGTGATTCAGGTCCTAGAGGATATATTGAGGAGTTATGTTACTGGGAGTTGGGATAGACATTTACCTCTGGCTAAGTTTGCATATAGCAGTAGCTTTCAATCCAGCATTGGGATGGCTCTTTATGAGGCTTTGTATAGTAGGAAATGTAGGACACCTTTGTGTTGGGATAAAGTTGGAGAAGGAAAGCTAGTAGGTCCTGATTTGATCAAGGAAACAGAAGAAAAGGTTAAGATAATTCGGGATAGATTGAAAGTAGCTTCAGACCAGCAAAAATCGTACTCAGATTTAAAGAGAAAAGATATAGAGTTTAGGGTAGGAGATAAGGTATTCCTAAAGGTGTCTCCATGGAAGAGGATTCTGAGATTTGGTTGAAAAGGGAAGTTGAGTCCTTATTTCATTTGGCAGTATGAGATACTAGAGAGAGTAGTACTTGTGGTCTACATATTGGCTTTGCCACCTGTATTGAAGAAGATTTATAATGTCTTCCATGTATCTATGCTTCGAAAGTATAGATCGGATCCATCTCATGTTTTGACAGTGGAGTCTATCGAGGTAAATCCATATCTAACCTACGAAGAGAAGCCAGTGGCTATTTTGGCACGGGAAGTGAAAGAGTAGAGAAATAAGAAGGTGCCATTGGTTAAAGTTCTTTGGAGGAACCATTCCACTGAGGAGGTGACATGGGAGAGTGAACAGACGATGCGGAGCCAATATCCTCAATTATTTCAAAGTTGATATCAGTTAATTTCAAGGACGAAATTCATTTAAGGGGAAGAGAGTTGTAACATTCATTAATTTGCTAAAATTAAATTAAATTAAACTAGACTAATGAGTTAGAGGGGTAAATGAAGTGTTGGAAGTTAGAGAATAATATGTATATATGTGAAATATAATAAAAATAGACAATACATATAAAGCCAAAAATAAATTAGAGGAAAAAAATAAAAAAATGGGTAGTAAAGAGGGGCAAAATGATAAATATACTTTATGAAAATTAAAATTAATTAAATAATTTAAAAATAAAATAAATATGGATGGAATATGAAATTTTGGAATTAAAAATTAATTAATTAATTAATTAATTAAAATACTAAATTAATATATATAATTGGATGGAAGAAGAAAAAAGTCAAAATTTTATCTATATCTCTTTCTTTCTTCTTCTTCTTCTCCCTCTTCTTCCTTTGCATGAAATTTTACCATAGAAAAAGGAGAAATTTCTTCATCTAAGCACTAATTTTAAGAAAGATTGTCAAGAATTAAAAAGAGTTTTGGTGATTTTCCAACAAACTAGTAAGTATTCTTTTAAAATTACGAAGTTCCTTTGAAGTTTTGATTATGTAAGATATGGGTTTTTGTTAGATGGTTTTATAATTGCTTAAATGGGTATGAATGATGTTATATTGATGAGTAATCAATGATTTTAATGTTGGATTGAAGAAAATGTTAAGTTTGGATAGAGTTTGAAAGAGTTAGTAAGTGATTTAGGGTTTTGGAAAGGGTTTTTGTTAAAGAATAATTGTGCAATTGGTTTTATGGTTTAAATTGTGTTGTTTAATGGTTTTAATGATGGAAATGAGTTTAAATTACCATTTAGAATTGGTTGGAATGAAGAACCAAAATTTAAGTGAGTTAGGGCATATTTTAGAATTTTGAAGGGAATGATTCTAAATTGAGTTTTACTGCTTGAAATATGATAAAATGTGATATTTTAGATATATTTAAACTTAAAACTCAATTTAGAGTAGATTGAATTGGATTTCTAAGGTTGGAGAACCTTAGGCTAAGAAAAGGAAAATTAAAGGAATGTGTTTTAATTTGTGATTTAAGCTTTAAAAAACTTAAAATGTGGTTCTAATATGTGGTATATATTCACATTTTGAATAGGTGTTGAGTAGGAAGTTGTTTCTTCAACTTAGTAGTGAAGAGTATTTTGAACAAGTGGTGTTTTTAGCTTGGAGTGCTCTTGAAGGAAATTAATACATACTTTGAAGTTGAATGTAGTTGGTTACATTGATTTTAAGCATAGTGCATTTAATTATTTTAGTGCGATATATTACTTGACTAAAGTGAATGTGTGTGTATGGAATTGTTTAAAGTAACAATGCTTGATTTGCATTTATTATGGCATGATAAGCCAATGAAAAATGGCTAAATGTAGTATTTGTGTAAAGTGTTAAAAATACAAAATGTGTATGGAAACATGAAAGTGAGCTACATTGGCTTAAAACGTGATGATGATGTGGTTTATGAGTCAAAAATATGAAAAAGAATGAAAAAAGTGGAAAAATAAGAGAAATGTGAATTTTGAGAAAAATGTTTCTGTATGTTACCTTATAGAAAGTCTAATTCTGGATTATTGTTGTTGAATTTTTTTTATGCCTTCGGGTGGGACTCACTAGTGTCATATACTCATTATACCTTCGGGTGAGACACACCTGTGTCATATACTCATTATACATTCGGGTGAGACATGCTGGTGTCACAAATGATTGAGATAGCCCAAGAAAATATTTCTAAAACTAGATCAATATATAAGGATTTTAGGGCCCAATGTGTGTGGATGATCACTATGTTAACTAAATTTTAATATGTGTTCGGTGTCATTTGAATTATAGTGCATTATTGACATTATGTGTGAAATATCATTTTCTTTATACCAAAGTATGTATTACTAGGTGAAATGCTTAACGCGAATGGATTTCATCACGCAGGTGATAGAGCAAATCCGGAGGATCCGGAGAATACTACTAGATCACCCCAGGTCTAGGCTATAATTGGTCATTGTGAAGGTTTTTGAGCTACACGGACCAGTGTCATCTGCATTTTATGTATAAATTTTAAACTTATGAAATTTGCTTAAGTATGTACATTATATGTATAACCATGTATATGATGTAAATTATAAAGATTTCCTTTTGGTGTTAAGTGTTGGGAGTTCTTTTAGAACAAATGGGACTTATATTTATAAATATATTGATAGATGTGTTTTGGTGATATGTTGGTGGCTTTAGCCATTGGGCTATTTTAGAGAAATGTATATATTGAATAAATAATTGGGAGTGTATTTAAAATGCAAGTTATGAAAATTTAAATTTGGGAATATCCAAAATATAGACAAGACTATGGCGAATTTTTTTCAGAGATTTTCTTTTAAAATATATCTTTTTAATATTTAAATCACTAATGAATACTTTTATTTATTTATTAAAATATATTTTAAGTGTTTAAAATAATTATTTTTAAATTATAGAAAATTTTGAAAAAAACTATACTGTGACATTCTTGTATTATGTATGTATATTTTACATATACTAGGTATGTGTGTTACACGAATATGGGGTATAAGGGTGTTATATTGCTAATCTACTACCCTAGTCAATTTTGATCTTGGTCGAGTGAAGCAATCTGAAGACAATTGCTACTGCCTCTTTGTGTGTTGACTGTATGATTTGGTTTCTGTGTATTGATTATTTTTTTTTAATTCTTATTTTTGATAATTGTGGATGCCTGTTTATTTTCGCGGCCGTTGATCAATAAATCTCTCCTCCTTCTATTTGTTTAATTGGCTATTTATATGCCAAATTAGGGCAATCGTTCAAGAGTCCTAAATTGTTGTGGAAAAACCCGAGCCAATCCTAGCCTTATTAGAATTAAAACTGTTTGAAATGGGACAGAGGGCTTTGCCAATTCGATATGGAGCCTTATCCATGTCTCTGTCGAATTCAAAATGGGACAGAAGTGCATAATTTGACATGAGCCTTGTTCATGTCGAATTGGCTTGCCAATTAGACATAAGCTTTGACTCATGTCGAATTGGCACACCAATTCGATATGGTCCTTAGTTTTTGCCTCAAACCAAGTTGGTTTAGGCCAAACCAACTCGGTTTGGGTCTTTTAAAGTTGGTCCATATATATTTTGGGCTTTTAAAATTAAACCAACTTTATTTTGGGTTAAAATTGGACCGGACTTATCGAGCTTTTAAAAATTTAACAAGACTAGGTTTAAGCTTCTAAAATTGTACCAGACTAGGTTTAAGCTTCTTGAATCTAATTTGGCCCTTTTAATTGGATCTAAATTTAATTTGGTCTAAAATTAAGAGTCTACAATTTTTTCTCATGCTTAAATGATCTAAGACTTCAGTAGAAGAGAATGAAAAGCAATGATGCAGCTTCTGAATTTTAAGTATTTGCAAAACAAAACACAGAGACAAACAAACAAAAATCTAAAGGATAGAAAAGAACCATTGAGTATTGACATCTGACCATTGGGCAACTCTACTATCTCAATGGGCTATTGGGGAAACTCTAATATCCCAATGAAAATTACCAAGCGACTCAAATATCTTAGTAAATCAAAACAGTCATCGAGCGACTCTAATATCTTGATGAAAACCACCAAGCGACTCTAATATCTTGGTAAATTTAAACTATCATCAAGCGACTCTAATATCTTGATGAAATAAAAACCAACGAGCGATTCTAATATCTTAGTAAAACAACAACCATCGAGCGACTCTAATATCTTGATGAAACCACCAAGCGACTCTAATATCTTGGTTAATCAAAATAATCATCAGGCGATTCTAATATCTCGATGAAAACCATCAAGAGACTCTAATATCTTAATGAAATAACAAACATCAAGCAACTTTAATATCTCAATGAAACCACCAAGCAACTTTAATATCTTGGTAAAAAAAACAAATAAATGACAATGATTATTGAAAAAGAGTGACATGCCACAACACGGCTCATCAAAGGCAATTTTAATATCTTGATAGGATAGTAAGCGAGTCTAATATCTCACTAAGAATAAACATGAATACTTCAATAGATCAAGAAAAACTTTATGCCTTTGTAGAAATGGATCTTTACCTTGATTCTTTATTTCTGAATGCTTCAACAAATTCGAAAAAATTTCTGCCTTTACATATTGGATCTTGATTCTTGTGAATGGACTTTCGTCCTATATTGACTTCAGCTCTTCTAGCTTGATTAACCTTCTGTCATTTGAGAGTTATGGATTTCTTCTAGCAATCAATTTTAGCTCTTCTAACTTCATTAACCTTCTATCATTTATGAGTTCTGGCTTTCTTCTAGCCATCAACTTTAGATCTTCTATCTTGATTGACCTTCTATCATTTGATATTTATGGCTTTCTTCTAGCCATGCGTCTCCATTTTTGCAAGCAACGAGCCTTTCATGCCCCTTGATTCCATGTCTACTTCTGATTATTTACTTCGTGGAGTGTCTGTTGTTCACTTTGACAAGGATAGGCAACACTAGATAACAAAAGTGCAATGTGACATGCTCATGTATGTATGATATGTATAATATGCATGGGTGATACTTAAAGTGATTGTATTGACTCACAGACCAAGATGATAAACCAAGGCACTCCCATTGGCACCTTCAGGATATTCATGTAGGTCTTGCATTGGATCATTAGGAGATATTGCATCTATAGCTTTATCTTCAAGACATAGTAAACATGAGTAGTAGGGCACAAGTAGGATAGTAAAAGATACAAGATATACTCATTTCAAACCATAATTTAGCACATTAGTTGGAAACTTCTTCATAACTTTGTGAATTATTCCTATCTTCACCTAATTTGTCCTTTAAGGTTCAATAGTGCAACATACGTCCCCAAGCTTGAAGGCTCATTTGGCAAGAAAAAACATTTTTTTCTTTTTTTTTAAATTTTAATTTTAATTTTGAATCAAATGCTGGCTTTGTCAAATCAGTGTCAATATACCTCAAGACTTTTCTTTCAAATTAACACATCTTTAACATTATAACCCTAGTTATCATACTAAATTTGAAAATTATTTCCATTTAAGTAAGAGCTATTACACTTCAGATAGGCACATACACATTCCTTGGCCAAAAGTATCATTGAGTTTAAATATTATCTATCTCATATGCATGCTTATTCAAAAAATCTCCACTAATAGACCTTACCTACTAAGAGAGATCAACGAGTTTTTAACAGGCTTGAAATAGGGTCTATAAGAGACATGGATTAAGTGAATGTCATTTTTAAATTGGAGCTGATGTGACATTATTAACAAATCTTTACACTACAAACTTTTTATTGGAATTGCAAATAGTTGGAAACACTCTCTATTCATCATTTTCACCTTCTAGACGTCTTGTTATCTTGCTTTATAGAAAGATAAATCTTGAATGTTGTTCTATTTTCTTGGCAGAAATCTAGATCTGATCTAACTATGACAAACCTATTTTTTCTTTTTCTTTTACAAGAACTCAGGACCCCTTTTTTCTTCTTCTTTTTCTTTTTCTTTTTCCTTTTCCTTTTCTTTCTTCTTCCTTTTTTTTAGGTCCTAGCCATAAGAAAGTTGTTTGTGTTGTCCTATGCTTCTAACTATGGAGGAGCATAAGTCTACTTCAATGAGGTTAAATTCTTTCATTTCCCTGGTGCCATCTCAATGATGAAATAGATCTGAGATGTTAGGTCTAGTTTAGGTAAACTTCTACTATCCTTATGGTTTTGACTAAGCATCCATTTCTTCAATCTTCTTGCTTTTTGGTAGCTCGGTGATCATCAAACCTATCATAAGTGCCACACAAACTCAAGGTAGGTTATTAGGTTTATAAGCCAATAAAAAGAAAGCTAAAACCTCATGAAAGCTTAAAAGGACAAACTAGGGATTGATTTTAATGGGGTGAATACTAGTTGTTGTCTCACCAAACAATGTCTAGATCTCTCTCTTAAATAGGCAGAGTTCAATTTTGCCTCAAAAATTCATCAAAGTATGTTCTAAGATTGACTAGGACCTAAACACAGGTAATTATACAGGAGCCCTCTCTAAGTAAGCATACACAGCTCAATGCTATAGAATAATTTCTTTGCCTAGTAAAGTCATTCGAATCATGATGTATAGATATGCTAATTTATAAATATCAAACTAGATTCGTCATCGGTTAAACATCAAAATGAACAGAAACCAACAAAATCATAAATTCAACCAAAGTAATTTATTTAAATAATCTTAATTTGAAAAACATAATTATTTTAAAGAAATAAGAAAGAAAATAATATGAGCGTCAATTAAGCCAAGGGAAGTTTGTTGAGTTAGAGTCGAAAATACTTCATTTACTTGGACATACTAGAGGTGAAGAAAAGAGGATAAAACAAAATCTTCCTTTAGTCCTCCTCCTATCATAAAGGTTGTTGGTGGAGGTACTCTGCCAAACTTAGGCAAAGGATTATCTTTCATGCTGGGTTTATTAGGCTCGGGTAGCTTACCACTGTCAATTAGATCTTGCATCTCATATTTTAACCTAACACACTGGTCTGTTTCATGCCCCCGTGTTTGATGAAATTGAAAAAATTCCTTGGCATCAAAGTTTAGTGGCAGATGATTTAGTAATGGTCGAGGAGCCAGTGGTTACAATAGTCCTTGCTTCTGTAGCTTATTGAATACCCAGGATAAAGGTCTCCCCTAGTTTAAAAACTACCTCATATTCCCTTGATCAGTAATTGCATTAACATCCACCACTTTCTGTGTATTCTAACCACCAGATTAGTAATTTCTCTTCTCATTCCTTCTTCTAGAAAAATGATTCTTCTCCCTTTCCCATTCTTCTATATATAAGCCAGCTTAGAGAAGATCTTTTAAATCTCTGATAAGTATACGAGATATCCTCTCACGGAGATTAGGCAGGATACCTCTCACTATCATTCTGATCTGGTCAGATTCATTACGCCTTTTTTTAGAAGAGCATCCTTGTTCCTCCACCTCTTCACATAGTCAACAAAACTCTCATTTTGTTTTTGTCGGATGCTCTCCACCTCCATCAGGGTCACTTCAAGTTCAACATTGTGCCCATATTATTGAATAAAGACTTTGTACAGCAGATCCCAATCTTTCTGGGTGTTCTCCTTTAGGTATTGAACCAATTTTGTACCATTAGATCCGGAGAAAGCATGAAATACCTTAGGATTTGAGCCTTAGTAGCTCTAACAGATTGCATAGTAGTGGTGTACTACTTAACATGTAAGTGAGGATTTTCAGTTTCATCAAACTTAGCAAAGGGAGGCATCTTGAATTTATAAGGAACTGCTTCATCATCTTCAAACAATTTGTCTACCTTCGACATCTCTTTTGTCTTCAGTTTCTTTTCAAACTTCTTTTTCAAGTTAGCAATCATCTTTTCAACATCAATAGATTTGGTCTTCTTTACCTTCTTTTCTTTCTTTTTATCCTGTTAGCCTTGAAAGTATTGTTCCAGTCATAATCATCAATTAACATGTTCTCATCAAAGGCTACCTCTCCTACCTTAGCCTTCCCTTTGTCTTTTTGCTTCTTAGTACTGGCAGACGCTTCAATATTGTTACTTTCTAGTAGTGTATCTAACTAACTTCTCAAGGCCTTAGCCAGGATCCCCTTTAGTTCTTCTATTTTTGAAGGTAGGGCCTCATTCACCAGGTTTTGAACTTGCTCAGGCTCTATTGATTTCGGTGCGTAGTTGACTGAATTCTCACTAAACTCTGAATCAATGATGTAGATTAGGTTGTCGTAAGTCCTTGAACTACTTAACTCTAGATCTATAAGCCAGAAAGGATCGATGCAATATAATGCCGTGTAAGTATGCATGTGTAGCAAATAAACAAGTAAAGGCATAACGCTCCTTCCAATCTTATACCTTCCACACATGAATGGTGAGTCCCTTTCCTTAGGTATTGTGTTCAACAAAAATATCAATAGGGGATATTCTTGTTTTTAAAAGAATCCACTCATACGAGATAACCAATAGTTGCATCGCTAAATATAGAAATCAGTCCATAATAATTCCTACCAATTAAGACTTAATCCTTTGGGTAAAATATCTGAGCAACATTTCTTCCATATCTTGGATTAAAACTAAATTAATAGGTTTATTATAAATAGACCTCTTATTTGGAAAAGCAATTAATGATTCATGCCACAAACAAGCTTATAACTAATATGTCTTGATATAAATAAGGCCCACAATTGATTTTAGTATTCCATAACTAACCTTATTAATTGAAAGTCGGTTTCAAGAATTTTAGGTCCATTATAAAAGGAGTTTAATTTTAAAGTCTAATGAAAGCTTGATTTCGATAGATTGGCCATGAAGTGAAAAATGGTTTTGGACCCTTAAAAAATATTTCAAAGCCTAATGTAAAAAGTTTGTTTTAAAAATTAATTTTGGGCTTCATACTTGGACCATAAGAAAGCGATTGTTGACCAAAATTTGAAAATGATTTTAGGCTTTGGGCTTAAAAGAACTTTTGGACCATAAAAATATTTTTAGGCTCATACCATAATTAGGTCATATTAGAAAAGGATAAAGTAAATGGGCCATAATTCAATTAAGACGTGTTAACCATAGTTAAACAATAAGAAATTAGGGTAAACCTAAGGAAAGTTGCTAAGCCAACTATATGGACTTTAGTCTTTGGGTTGAAAAAAGCTTAGATTACTATAGCAAGTATATACCAAAAGGCACAAGGCTATGAGTGGTTATGCAGTGCTCGATCTCCGTACCTTGAATAAAAGTATGGTATCACTTACACATGAACAACATGGGTTCTACAAGGCATCTTAACTCACACATACGATGCAGATTTAAAATGATGCAATGAATAATACTATAATAATAAAGAATAAATTAATATAAAGACCAATAGAATCAACTTCTCTTATCCCCAGTGGAGTCGTTACTGTCAGCGGAGATTTTCGCTCCCTTTCCAGGTGGAATGATTTTTGCGACTGCGATACTGTTAGGCTCAAGGCCTTAGAGAATAAGGGCCTAAGCCCGAAGAAATGGAGTTGCCATCCGAACTAGCTGGGAAGATAGAAAGGGGTAAATGACTCAATTCCTAAGGAATTCCTAATCCCCTACTGGGTTTGGAAAGTTGGGTATGTATAGGGAAGGTGAGAATGACCCAGTACCCCCTTAACACCCGGTTCATTGGAACCGGCCTCTTTTTTTAGGTATAAATATTATTGAATTCTTAATTATTATAATACTATCCATATTACATACAATTAAAAGAAATAAGCATCCATCATATTATTGAAATAAAATAAACAAAATAGGCACCCATCCAAGGATGGAGATATGCTCTTACAATGTCCAATGTCCAAAATACAAGTAAATAAAATAGGACACCCACCAATTGGTGGAAACATATCCCTTACATCAATCCCCAAACACAAACAAGATAAAAGAAACAAATTAAATAAACAAGGCACCCACAAAGAGAAAATATGTCTTTTACAACTTTAAAATCCAAATAACAAATAAAAATAATTCAATTAAACAAGTAAATCACATCATGCATCGCCAATCATCCATCATAAACAAGTAATAATATATCAATAATTAAAATTATAGTTCCACCATTATACTATGGTTAAATTGTAAGATTAGGGTTTTAATTGCTAAATAAAGATTAGACATATAAAATTAGGGTTTTTTTTAATCAAAACTAGGGTTTTATATTTACAAATTAGGGTTTTAGATATCAAATTAGGGTTTGGGTGGCTAATTAGGGTTTGAACTTAGGATTAAGGTTTGGTTATCAAGATTAATCCTAAACTAATATACAATTCGGCAAGATTTAGGATTTATGAAAATAACGGTAGGTCATATGTTGATACTACTATCTACTTTAATTCAAATCTATGGCTTATTATGGATGATTTGCAAATTGTAGCTCAGTTTATTAATAGGATAATTCAATAGATTGATTATTAATAGTAAACAATTGAGTTAGTTTAAAGAAGGAATCAAACTTACATTGGTCGGCTCCAACTATAATAATCTGTTGAACCAAGCTTACTAATCCACTACCCGAGTCAATTTGATCTTGGTCGAGCAAAGCAATTTGAAGATTATTGCTACTACCTCTCTGTATGTTGATTGTACATTTTGCTTTTTGTGTATTGATTCCTTTTTTGTTAATTATTATTTTTGATAATTGTGGCTGTCTGTTTATTTTCGTGGCTGCTGATCACTAAAGCTCTCCTCCTTCTTCTGTTTGTTTAATTAGCTATTTATTAGCCAAATTAGAGTAATTGCTCAAGAGTCCTATACCATTTTGGAAAAGCCCGAGCCAATCCTAATCCTATTAGAATTAAAATTGTTTGAAATGGGGTAGAAGGATTTGCCAATTCAATATGGACTAGGTTTAAGTCTCTCAAATTGTACTGGACTAGGTTTAAACTTCTTGAATTTAATTTGGCCCTTTTAATTAGGTCTAAATTTAATTTGGGCTAAAATTAAGGGTCTACAATAATATTTTATTATTAAATTATTAGATATTTTTTTCTTTTTCCTATCTAAAAATATATTATTTTAATTATATTTAATTTAATTTCTAACTTTTTTACTTTTTTTTACCATTCTTTGTCTTTTTATAAAAGTCTATATGTTAGGTACATACTATATATACATTAGGTATCCATTGTATATTTTATGTATATATTATGTGTACATTAGGTATATATACATATATCTCTCCCAACACTCTAATTACCTTCCATACACCTTATTTAGTTACTACTAATGAGACTATGGGTGTTACAAAATAGATATATTAGTGACTTGGCATAACTCGACGTGACTCAGAGATTTTGTATTTACAAATTAAGAAAAATATGAGTTAATAGGTTATATGGTTAAATTAAACTTTTAATGGCCAAAGTGACTAAATATTATAAATTCAAGGGGTTGTACATGTATTTAGCCAAAAAAACGAACCAAGAAGGTACAACGTAAACCTTTTTCTCACTAAGTGAACTAGACAAAAAAAAAACTTCTTCTGAATATCAAATAAAATTTCAAACACATCATTAAATCTCTACTTCATGTATGATTTCATATAATAAAAAATTTTACGAAGCTTATCCTGCTTGGCAGAGACTAACTTAACATCCTTATAAAGCTCATCAATACTAGACCTTTTCAATCTCGAACCAACTTTTGACTTATGGTTCTCAGACTTACTAGAAGAATGAACATATTTTGCAGGAGTAGATTCAAAATCCTAAAACTATCAACATCCCTGATATTTTTACCTTCATCAACAACAAAACTATAGAGAGAGAGAGAGAGAATACTTCCTCATCTTCACCCATAATTTTACCAAAAGCTCACTTAAAAAAAAAACTATCCAATTGCATTTGTTCAAACTCCATAACATTAGGATATAAATTCTTTAAACCAAATGTAAAACAGAAAATAAATGAATAAAAATGTAATGGTCATGATTTTCAACAGGGAAGTTTTAACTAATAATGAAAAAAATGCATAGTATATAGTGACCAAAGTATTGTGGATAAATGCTATATGTAGAGAAGAGTAAATTGTGTATCCTAAAACTTTACTGAAAAGAGTATTTTTTATTGTTTTACGAGATGAAAACTCGATTTAAAATCAATGGTTAAGAATGAGGATGCACTATAGTTATTATGAGCATTCCCTCACTAGATTAAAAATATTATAAATATATATATATGTATATGTGTCAAGTGTGTGGAAATTTCTGATTTCCTCTTCTCTCCACGCCATCATCACCATCTTCACTTCTTTCTTCTTCCTTTCATTAAATTGATTAAGGAATAAGAGATAATTACATGATTTTTAGAAGAATAAGCTAGAAAAGGCAAGATTATCAATAAGTAATCAAGGGGAAAGAGAGAAAAAGAAAAAGAAAAAGAGATTCTGAAGAGGTATATGCTTTTGATTTATACTTTGCAAAAATATGAAGTTTTATGAGTTTTAATGATTTAATTGAATGATTGAGTTATGTATGATGTGATATTTCTTGAAAATATTGATTAATTAGATTGTTAAGTGAAAAATAACTTTTATATGATGATTGAGTGAGAATTGAGTGGTTTGATAATGTTTTTATCCATATGAAGTGGTTAAAAATTTAACTAAGTGAAGGTATTTGATATGAATTCTTTTTATGTCAAAATATTGAGTTTGATACATTATTATCTTAGATCTTCAATATGTTTATGTTTAATGAAGTTAAAAGTGCAGAATACATGATTTTTACTCCAAAAACAGTCCCAAAATCAATGCCACGGCCGTGGCAATTGAGTGCCACGACCGTGGGATTGAAAGTGATGCTGTTTCTTCAAAAAAATTCGAGAGAACAGAAGAGTTTTAGATACCACGACCGTGGGGTCTTGAAAATTATTTTACAGCTTCATTTTGGATCCCACGGGCGTGGGGTTGAGATGCCACGGCCGTGGGGTACCTAAATAATATTTTTGGCTTGTAATTTGTGATCTACGGGCCTAGTATGAGACTAATATGTGAATAAATGTATTGAGACTTCATGTGTATGTGTTAAATGCATGAAAAAGAGTGAGAAACTTGAGATAAGCGACAAATATATATCATACTAAATGTTGCTAAGAGTAATGCACCAAGGTCATGGTATAAACAAGTGAAATGATATAAACAAGTGTTTATAAACAAGTGAGTGTTAATCAATGACATGAGACTAATATGTGTATAGTCCATACTTTTGTGTTAATGTGTTAAATGTATGAAAACGAGTGATAAACTTTAGATACGTGACACATATATATATCCTACCAAATGTTGATAAGAGTATAGTATTAATGAAAGGAAATAAACAATTTAGTGTTCATCAAAATTAATGCATTGCCCAAATCATACTAAATTTATATCTAGCTTTGGATTGAATGGCTAACCAGAGGATGGATAGCCATAGTGATAGTGGGCACCTTGTGCCATTAATGGACACATTGTGTTATCAGTGAAAGCGGGCATAATTGCCATTATAAATTCTTGAGATTGCTACACTAACATGTTATCCAAACCTATGATCTAAGTTTAGTATGTTTGGGCATAATTAATGAAAATATATGTGAACATGATAGTTGTGACTAATGAAAGAAATGTAAAATACTAATATAAGTCAATTACGTGAAATTGAAGTATTGTGTTCCAGTGAAAAAGGGATTGTAATATATATATAACTGCTTACACGTGAAAGTTCTAATGAACATATTGGAAATGATATGCTCAATGTATTGAATTAATCAAATGAATGAAAGTGTCTATGTGAGATACAAAGTGCTCCAAAGTATTTCAAATGAATGAAAGTGTCTATGTGAGATATAAAGTGCTCTAAAGGATAGTACTAAAATTAAGTGATGAAAAGTATAGCTTGACTAAAATGATCCTATATGTGAACTTGAACTTGAAAAGAAAGACTTAGTGAAAAACAAAATAAGTGTATTGTGAACAATGCTATCAAATGAGAAAACAAGTCTTCAATAAAATGATTCTTAAAGAGACAAGTTGCAGTACCGAAAGTATTGTGTTATATAATAATTTTTATACAGGGATAGCTCATATTTTGTGTATTCAGCATGGTATATTGACTTGTTACTAAAATTAGTTTATATATGGAAATACTTCTTAAAACTAAGTGTTAGCACTATATTTTCATAAGTATATTTCGTTAATATTAAGTGTTAAACTTTGTGTATACAAGCACCACTAAGTTTTGCTTAGCGTGTTAGAATTGTTTTCTGACACGCAGGTATCAGGAAATTGGAGCAAGATAAGAACAGATGAAGATCTTGTATTTATTGTATTCATAAGTTATAAAGTGTATGTATATAGATACTTCAGTTTGGCTACTTGAGAGATTGTATAAAATTGTAAACATAAGAGGATATATGTATTTAGAGAATGAAGTTTGAGATTCTAGTGAATGAGTATCATGAAAGAAATGTATTGTTTATTTATTTGATTTAATGAACTTATAAAGTTTATCTGATTTATAATTTCTATTCGGATTATTGGAGTTATTGGAAATTGGTCTAAATGTTGGATCTATAAGTGTTGTGATATACAGATTTTATTGTTTTTTGAAAAATTTTATTTATGATGAGAGTTTTCTCTAAATTGATTAGAGCGCGAACAGTGTATCGTATAACATTCTCTGATAGTTTTTATATAAGAATTGTCAGATGATGTTACAAAAAATTTTAAAAAAAATCTTAAACATTAAAATAAATAATAATAAAAACATAAAACCAAATACCTTTGATGCAAATATAGAAACGAATGAATTCTTGAGAAATTTAAATGTAGGAGTGTAAGAACAATCCTCATTAATCATCTTAGGCCATCGATCATCACTACGTATACTCAACTTCCCAAGAGCAAAAGCACAACATTCATAGCCCAAAATTATAGAACAATAGGAAAACCAATCAATCAATAATTATTCTTTGGATCCAAATAAAACCTCTGCTTTAAACTTTTCATTGTAAATTCAAAAACATTTAAACCATGTGGATAATCATCAAATGATAAACTATTAACAATATTAAAATCTTCCATAGGCACCAACTTATCCTTGGGTGAAGAAAGAAAAAAACAATTGAAGAACATATAAAAATGTAATAGAAATAACATCCTGATTAGATTCCATACTTCATAAATAAATCCTCAACAATACCTTTATCAATTCTCTTCTAACCATTAAAATACCTAGACACTAAACAATTCTTATCCTTACTATATAAGAATCTATTATGTTGCAAACGTCTAGAAATCAAAGCAAATTTCTGGATATCAAAATGCAACCGTACACCATTGACATAAAAAAACTCCCATCGTTAGGCTAACTAACCTCTCTCACTAACAAAGAATGAACCAATTGAGGTTGAAAATTAAATTCATCCATATCCAAATTCAAACCAAAAAGAGTATGCCGGAAAAGTTCAAGCTGGTCATCAGACAACTTCTCTCTCTCAAATTCATCATAACATCATAACTTACATGAGAAGCAATCCTAACACCATCACCAACTTTATATTTCAATTTCTGCACAAAAAAAAATAAATTATAAATAAAAAATTAAATATAAAAAAATAAAAATAACAAATATAAAATATTTACATAACATCATTAGAAAATATAAAAAATAATATAACATCAAAATACATATAACTAATAATACAAAATATAAAACAGCAATACAAGACATACATATAAAAATAAATCATTACAATATTAAACAATTAACAAAATCCATAAAATAAAAAAAAAACCAACCAGATTAACAAACATTTACAAAACATATACATATTTGATACAAAATATTATAACGTTATTACACTTCCAAATCATTATAAATAAATAAAAACACAACATATAGATGATATAAAACATATTAAATGATTAAAAAGTCATTAAATAACACAAACAATAAAAAAAAACATAATAACAACTGAAAATTAAAAATAATAAAATCTATACAGAAATCTTAGTAATTGAAAAATCAAAATATATGAAATAAAAAAAATATATATATACATCAAAATAAAAATATAATATGATTACAACTTAAAATACGCCACATAAAACAAAACCAACAAACACATCAACGACACATATGCACAACATCTATAAAAATTAAAACAAAACAATATATTTTACTGCTAATAAACAAACATAAATCTACACCAAAACATATATATATATATATATATATATATCTCACATGGAAACTATTGAGGTGACTTTGAATTATTTAAGAAAGTTTGTTATTTCCAATTATTTTAGAAGACTCTTACTTTGAAAGTTGGATTTTTATATTGAAAATTGATTTTTTTTTTATTGAAAGTTGATCTTCCTAATTTGATATTATTTAGGAAGATTTATTGGATAAGACTTTTAATTATTTTGGACCAAGTAATTAAGAATCCTTTTTAAATAAGATTTGTATTCTTCCTATTTAAGTCAAGCCCTCCTATATATATAAGCTCAAGATGTAGCTATTCGGAGTAAGCAATTTTGTGGCCATCTTATGATTTTGCATAGGCTCACAGTGTGATTCGTAATTCTATGAGATTGTACGAGACAAGCATAAAGATGTAGCCATCTTGTGATTTACTTTAGGCTTACAGTGTGACTTGTAATTTTATGAGATTGTGGTCATCTTGTGATTTGCTTTAGGCTTACAGTATGATTTGTAATTCTATGAGATTGTGAGAGGTTTTTTAGTGTAATTGAGTTAAGGGTTGTAATACCCTGATTTTTGATATACTTTAGAATAGTAATTATGGGAGAGTATATTGGTGTAATGGATAGAGGAAATAAAAGATGAATATGTATGATAGATGTAATATATATGTATATGTTATATATATACTTGAAAAATATTTGAAATAAACATGTTATATATATAACATATATATATACCGAACATATACAACACATATAAAAAGAATTATATATATATAAGGATGGAAAGGAGGCGTCACTGTGAAAATATTTTTGAGGTGAAAAGATCGAGTCGTAAGCCTCATAAATAAGTCCTTGAAATTGAGTTGGGTGAAAAGACCGGGTCATAAGCTTAGACCTAGTTGGACTATTACATTGATATTTTTCTTTCAGGGCTAGACACACGGTGTCATTATGGATCAAAATAGTAACTATGAGATTTGAATGATGTATTAATTGTTTGGGCTTATGCTTGTGTATGTGATGTTGTGGTACCTATTGTATATAAAACCTGTGATGGTTAAATGAGATATATGATAGTGATCATGGAATGATATGATCACAATACATATACAAATTACTGAAAAGGAATGTGGCATAAGAAAATATGCTAAATGATGAAAAATGAATTGTTGAAAGACTTGAGCAGAGCTAAGTCTTGATATTGAAAATGAGATTATGAAAATATAAAGTAATGTGTAATATGTATATGGTTGTAAAAATTATGTGTATTGTTTCATGAATGTTATGATAAGCCATCGAATTATGGCTTACGTTAAGATTTGTATAAATTATGAGATTAGTGAAAAGCTATGAAAAGTGCATTGAAAATGGAAACATGGTAAGAATATGATGATAAATGATGTTAGAGATGTGAGTGTGATTTTATGGAATGTATGTATATGCTGTTTATATATACCACTGAGCTTTCGAACTTAGTGCGATTGTGTAAATCGTACAGGTGAGTAGATGGTTGATCTGGGAGTCAAACAATTGTGCCACGATAAGAGTAAGAGTATTTCGAGATCAACTAGAAGGTGGTGCATACATGTACAATTTTATTATATTGTATTTTGATAAAAATATATATGTACTTAAGTGAATTTTGGAAAAGACAATGTAAATTTATATATGTAATTTAATCAAAAGTATAATGGTTTTGTAAATGTTACTTTTAAAAGAATGAGATTTGATAATGAGAAATATTCTTTTATTAAAAATATATAATTAATATGGAACTAAGATAAGGGATTTAAACAATACTGAAATGTGACATCCTTATATTTTATATACGTATTATATGTATATAGAATATATGTACAGTACTTATATAGAATATATGAGTGTTACAAGGGTTTTGAGTGTTTCCTTTTTTTCTTGTACCTTTCAGTTTTAGTTAATTTTGCTCTTTTTTACCATGGACATAGGCTTACGTCGAGCCATGTTAAATTTCTACTTGCTCTTTTTATTTTCCATCGTTCTTTTATTTTTTTAATTTATATTCCGTTATTTATTTTATTGTTCATATCAAGCCAACCCGTATAAATATTTTTGAGGCCTTCTATTCTTAACAAAACCAATAAATAATTTACAACTAAAAAAATTACACAAAAAAAAAAATCACAAATTCATACATGAAACAAAAATCATACCATCTACAACAACTATAACATTTTCGGCTGAACATTCATCCATAGCAACAAAATCTTCAACTAGAGCAATGACTTTTTTTCTCGATTTCTTAACATTTGAATAGTGATTAACAGACCTATCAAATGCTCTAGATGAGGAACGAATATTCACTATTGTTAAATCCTAAAAACTACAAAACCAGTGAAATAACTCAATGAAAAAAGACAAACAAATCAAGAAACAAAAACTAAATGAAACAAGTATATTAACGAAACAATTAAAACAAAGTAATCGAAAGCACTAAAATAAAAAAATTATTTAGAAAACAAAAAGAAACCAAATAGAAAAAAACAAAATAAAAATCACTTGAAAAGGACAGAACCGTTAACTCTTGTGTAAAAATAAAAAAAGGAATCACAATAAAATTAAATTGAAAAAGAAAAGAGTTATAATTAAAAAAAAAACAATGAAATATATTTTTGAAAATTAAAAATAAAAGCATGTATATCATGAAAATTACTGGATAATATTTGTATTCTATAGCAAAAACTCAAAATCTACATCTATATTCTATAATTTAAAAGTGAACCTGAAATCACTATAGATGAATAGTTGTTAGAGGCTCACTTACCACCTGATTTGCCATATGTTTTTCTTTGCATAGTTCCATTTAAATCCCAATGTTGGTTGGTTATTAATGTTTTGTTATTTTTATTCCTGCGCATTAGTTTATATTTAATTTTATGTGTTTAGAGTTACAAATATTGCTTTATATTTAATCTCATGTGTGTTTTTTTTGCCAATAATCTTATGTGTTTAGACATAGCTTGGTTTGAGTATTTTTTTTTGTTTAAATTTTTGAAATCTGAAAATTGGATTTTATTCCTGCATTTTTCACTAATCTATATATTAAGATATATTTGCATGACTTCACCATTGTAAAAAAAATAATTAAAATTGGTAAGAAAGTATAAGTACACAACATTAGATGAAATTTTGTAGATAGCCTACAAATATGGAATAGTTTAAAAAAATATGCAAAATTACTTCTTCTTTTTTTACTATTTTGCCTTTTTCTATTTTTTAATTAATGTTTTGCTTTAATTTACCCTTTTTTTAAAAAATGCATTTACACTTTATTATTATTTTTTTTTAGAATTTATGTTTTTTTAGATAGTTTAATTAGGTATTATTATTAAATATTAAAATTTTCATGTATTGTCTCTAAAATTTTCAATTCTACAAATTGGAGAATATGTGAAAATTTATATTAATTTTTATAGTAAATTATAAATTATAAATTTTATTTATTTTAACAGAATTTTATATTTTGTATATTTAATAATATTAAAAAATAAACTAACATTAACAAATTTAAAAATAATAAAAAAATTGATAGGCTACTCAAATTAAAGCATACTAAATAAAATTAATAATACATCATGAAAAATATGTAAATTAATAATATTTGCATTCAATTAATAATATTTTATAATAATTGTACTAATACTTTAGTTAATTATTCTCCGTAATATCTTATTTTTAATTTTTAATTTATTTTTTAAAAAATATGTAAATCGCTTTTTATATTATTTATAAAAAAATAAAATACGTGTTAGTGATTCTAGCTATTAGTTTAAAAAAAACAAAAAATTATCAAAACGACAGCGATTACCCTGCTCATGCTTTTCACACAGCTGCGTCTCCGTCCGCCACCCCCGTACACGGCGGATTTCAAATCGCCACCGGCACTTCCGCTCACTCTTTTTCCTTCCAGCACGCGGAGAAGAAACTACCGCAGTTGTTATGAATTTAGAATCTCCAGAAATCTATCAACAGTAAAAATAGCGTAACAGGTGTGTTTCTGGAACTTGTAGATATGCACTGATTTGATTTTTCTTTTTCAAATTTATAGAATTTGCCTATTTGTTTTTGTCGAACTTGATTTTGCAAAATGACTCATTAGTTTGAGCGTAGATAATAGAAGTAGAAGGCTGTTGATTACTAGTCGAGGGTTTTTGTGAAATTGCAATTGAATAATCTCTACCATACTGTTTGCTTCAGAATTAGATGAGTGGTAGCAGGCAGAGGACCTTCGTCGGTGGGGGTCAGCATGTATTGGACTATTTGAAACGAATGCAGGCTGAGAATCCTGCCTTTTTTTATGCTATTCAGAGTGACAATGATCACTCTGGTGGAAATATTTTCTGGGCAGATGCAAATTCCAAGATTAACTATACTTACTTTGGAGATACTGTTGTATTTGATACAGCATATCGAACTAACCGGTATAGGGTACCATTTGCTGCTTTTACTGGTTTAAATCATCATGGGCAACCTGTACTGTTCGGCTGTGCTTTGATTCTCAATGAGTCTGAGTCCTCTTTTGTTTGGCTATTTCAAACTTGGCTTCATGCTATGTCTGGTCAACATCCAGTCTCTATCACAACAGATCCTGATCAGCTCATTCAGGTTGCTGTTGCTCAAGTTCTTCCTGATGCTCGCCATAGATATAGTATGCAGGGCATATTTAGGGAAACCCGAGAGAAAATGGCTCATATATGCCAAACCCATCCTACCTTTGAAATTGAATTTAAAAAGTGTATCAATGAGACAGAAACCATTGAAGACTTTGAATCATCTTGGCAATCACTTGTGCAGAGATACTATGTCATGGACAATGAATGGCTACATTCTATGTACAATGCCAGACAGCAGTGGGTTCCAGTTTATATGCGAAACACCTTTTTTGGGGAGTTCTTGTTAACTGAGGCAAGTCGAGATTTAACCTCATTCTTTGATGGTTATGTGAATGAATCAACCACCATACAAATTTTGATCAAACAGTATGAAAAAGCTGTAGCAAGCTGGCATGAAAAGGAGTTAAAAGCAGACTATGACACTACTAACACTATGCCTGTTCTGAAGACACCTTCTCCTATGGAAAAACAAGCAGCCAACATCTATACTAGAAAAATCTTTATGAAATTTCAGGAGGAATTGGTTGAGACTCTTGCTAATCCTGCAACCAAGGTTGACGACTCAGGAACCATCACCACATATCGTGTAGCCAAATTTGGGGAAGGACACAAAGAGCATACTGTTAGTTTCAATTCTTTTGAGATGAAAGCTAGCTGCAGCTGCCAAATGTTTGAATATATTGGAATAATTTGTCGGCACATATTAGCAGTTTTTAGAGCAAAAAATGTTCTTACACTTCCTTCACAATATGTATTGAAACGATGGACAAGAAATGCCAAAAGTGGAGCTGTGTTGGATGAACATGCTTCTGAACTGCCAAGCAATTCTCGAGAATCTTCGACTGTTTGGTATAGCAATTTGCGACAGGAAGCAGTCAAATATGTAGAAGAGGGGGCAAAATCCATTCACATTTATAATGTGGCAATGGATGCTTTACAAGAGGCTGCTAAGAAGGTTGCTGCTGCAAAGAATAAAAGTTCTGGAGCCACAGAAGTTGTAGCTTTGACTAGTGGAAGTAGTCAAGTGCTGCATGTTGTTGATGAAAATAGACCGTCCACATTTCAGTCAGTGGTTAGTTTCTTTTACCTTTTGATTTGACCTAGTTTAAGGGTTTCTCCATTTGCTTGTGCTCTTTTCATACGCTTTACTACTGACTAGTATTATAATTTGCTAAATCAATGTCACTCTGAATTTTAGACAAAAACAGGGATGTTTCTAGGTGTATTAGTTTCCAGGTCAAATATTGTTTTCCCCAAGTTTAGGTTAACTAGTTTCAAATAGATTTCACTCATATCAGAATAATAAATATTACATCCTATTCTCTTTTTTCTTTTCTTCCATAGGAAGAACAAGATTTTCTTGAATAAAATAGCATGTCGGTCACATGTATCTCACATAAAGTGAATTATTCTGAGATCAAGGAGTCAAAACATTTTTCTTCTTCATGTGTTGTTTCTTTCTTACCAATGCACAAGAAAAAATAGCTATGTTCAATATTTGCTCAGGAAAAACTAACAGTTTAGGGGGGAGGTGAATAGGAATTTAAATATCTAATGCACCTTCTTCACCTTAAATGTAATATACAATTGATCTTAATGCAAAAAATAAAGCAGAGCAAAGAAAAAACAAAAAAGATTGGTTTGCCTGTTTTGCAATGGTCCATAGCATGCTCTTTTTTTTATATTCACTGACTTAGGATTCCACTTGTTATCCAAGATTATGTCTAATAGTTTACAATAGTTCTTTGAAGTTTGACCTTTTACAATAGTTCTTAATGCTCAAAAGTTCAAAGGGATTTCGTCCAATAATTTTTTGAGTTTTAAAGTTTAAGACTTACAAAAGAGCTTGGAAGTAAACTGACTAGCTTTTACAATTAAACACTAAGAATTTGAACTTCTGGTACAAAATGTTTCTAAAACAAAGTAAGAGTACAAAGCGATTGAATATGAATGTTAGCACACTTTAAAAATTCTTACTATTCGCTTAGACACATCCCTTTTTACAGTTTTCATTAAAAACAAAAATATAGTTGTGATAGGAAAAGGACATCTTGTGTATTTGCAAATTATTCGAACAGCTAGTTGATCTTCTGCAGTTAGGTAACATTTGTTACTTTATAGTAACACTCTTTTTTTTCTAGTAATGGTCATTTCTTTGCTCTCTATTGAATTTCTTGAAATTTAACTGAAAGTAATGCTTGTTATTATTTTTTATTTTTTTGTAATGGACGTTACTTTGTTCTCTGTTTGAATTTCTTGAAATTTAACTAAAAGTGACGTTCATTCTTCTTTTATAATGGGTGGTATTTTGTTCTTTGTTTGAATTTCTTGAAATTCAACCAAAGGTAACTTTTGTTCTTCTTTTGTGATGGGGCATTATTCAATGTATATCAATAAACACTTTGGCACAGTAGATTTTGTTAAGTTGTTTAAATAAATTAACCAAGTTTTGACATAATCAAAACATACATATGGAGACAATATAAATTTTCATATTGCAATGTCGGTTTGCTAATATATGTTCAAACTTTATGTGGGGAAACAAAAAAATGACAGAGGTAGTAGGCACAAGAGAGGAGGGCTTTTAGGATAAGTCCGAAGTTGCTTCCTTTAGTTCTAGCATGCTTGGAAGGGGGATTTATGAGGACCTAGATTGAGTTGATTTGCTTATCGGAACTAATACTCACCCACATAGCCTTCACTCAAAATAAATGCAAAAGTCAAAATCTAGCCTTTTCTTTCCCTTTCCTTTTTTTTTTCTACTCCTTTTTTTTCCATCTTCCTAACAAGAGTATAAGGCTTCTTTATTTTTATTATTTATTTATCTTTGGTTGCTTAAGGAAAAGGTCCAGATTGGTTGTTATTATTTATTTACTGAAGAAATGAATAGCAAGAGAATAGATAATTATTTAAATTACAAATTCCCTAGGAAGAAATGCCAATTTGGGGCTTGAACTTTGGCCCAATTGTCAATATAGCACCTGAATTTTAATTTTGGTTCAATAGGGGACTTTAACTTCTAATTTGGGTTATTGAGGCCTATCTATAAATTAACATTAATACTACTCAGCTCAATAAAGCCTTAATTCCAAGTTAATTGAGGTCGGCTATATGGATTTTGTTGAACTACTCTTATCCAAATTAGTTTAGGTTTACCTCTACCTCTCTTGACTACATCTATCTTAACTTGTTTAGTCTTTCTGACAGGCACATCACTAGGTCTTTGTTTCACATAACCAAAACACATCAATCTGTGTTCTTTTATTTTATCCTCAATAGGTACTACATCCACTTTTTTTCTAATACACTCATGATGAATTCTATCAATTCTAGTAGATCCACACATTAATCTTAACATTTTAATTTCAACAATAGACAACTTACCCATGTGTTATTTTTTCAATACCCAATACTCGCTACCATACATTATAGCCAGCTATATTGCAATGTGGTAAAATTTATCTTTCAAACTAACCGGTATCTTCTGGTTAAATAAAACTCCTGTGACACTCTTTCACTTCATCCAACATGTTTTAATCTTATCGCTAACATCTTCTTCACAACCTCTATCTTGAAGAATTGAGTCACTTCATATGTCAATTAACATCAATATACATTAAAATTTTGGTAAAGTGAAAAGCGTGACCCTTTTATATTTTTAAATATAAATTCACATGGCTAAATCACTTTAATCTATGCTCTTTTATCTTATCCTCAATAGGCGCTATCTCTACATTTTTTCTAATGCACTCATTGCGAATTTTATTCATCCTCGTATGTTAATACATTCATCTTATCATTCTCATTTTCGCAACATGTATCTTACACATGTGTTATCCTTTCAGTACCAAACACTTACTGTCATACATCATAGCAAGCCATATTGCTGAATTTTCATTTCAATTTAACTAGCATCTTTTGGGCACATGAAACTTTTGTGACACTCCTTCACTTTATCCAACCAGCTTTAATCCTATGACTAACATCTTCTTCGCACCTCCATCCGCTTGAAGAATAGCGCCAAAGCACTTAAAATGAGTGCTATGAGGTACTGCTACTCCGTCCAAAACTACTTCACCTCCCTCTCTATTTGCGTTACTAAATCTATAATACATATACCCAGTCTTAGTTTTACTTAACTTAAAACCTTTAAATTTCAAAATACTTCTCCACAACTCCAACTTTCGATTTATTTTTGCTTAAATTTTATCTATTAACACAATATGATCTGCGAACATCATACATCAAAGGATGTCATCCTCTATATGCTTTATTACCTCATCTATGACCAAGATAAAAAGATAAAGGCTCAAAGCTGGATCTTGGTCTAGCTCAATAGAAACAAGCTAGTGATAGCTCCATCATATTATATCTTTCAAGACTTGGATATATCTTATAGATACCCTCCTGCACTTCATGACCCATCATAAAACTTCTATAGGAACTCTACCATAAGTTTTCTCTAAGTCAATGAAAATCATATTTAAATCCTTTTTTTATCTCTTTGTACTTTTTCATCAAATCTCTAATAAGGAAGATAGTTTTTATAGTCAATCAACCAGGTATAAACCCAAATTGGTTTGGGGAGATATAAGTGTCCAAACGTAAACGGTATTTCACAACTCTCTCTCACAATTTCATGGTATTGCTCATAAACTTTATGTCTCTATAGTTTGAGTAATTTTGAATATCTCCTTAATTCCTAAAAATAGGTGTCAAACTGTTTTGTCTGCATTTATCAAACATTTTCTTTGTACTCAGGATTTTATCAAACATAGCAGTCAACCATGCAATTCTTACATCTCCCAAACATTTTCACACCTTAATGGGTATTCTATTTGAGTTACAGGCTTTACCTATTTTCATTCTCTTTAAAAATTTACATTATTATAAAATTAAAATATAAAAAAATAAAAATAAAAAGTAGTTTGAATCTAAGTGGAAAAAGAATACTGATATTTGTTAGGACTCAGTATTTCCCTTTAGAAACAATTAAAACTGATCTTCTAAAACTGAACTATTACCTAATAAATATAGAAAATTATTTTCTAATTTTCCAAATGGAAAATATTTTCAACTAAATAACAAAGTCTGTTTTTCATTTTTCTTCAGAAAATTTTCTAGAAAACGGGACTTCTTTTCACAATGAAACAGCCTCTTAACTTTCTTGATCTTGAGTTTATTGATTTTTTTTTTTTAATGTCAAGCCATAAAACTTAGCTCTTGAGTTCCTTTATTTTCATTGGTGGCCAACAATCTAGCCACTAGATTCTTGCCATCACCATAGCAAATGAGATCCAAGGACCAGGCTATGGCCATTGTGAACCAGCGTGTTCTAGTTGCCAACAAGAAGACTTTCGCAGCTAACTGTCACAAGCTCGTTCGCTTCTGATTTGCACAATAAAGAAAATTCTTGCAGAGATAAAGATAGATATCTATTCTATATGTAGAGGGAGAGAGATGGTGCTTGAGAATACTTTCCTTAGGCTTTGCTTCGCAGCTTCCATCTATGGTGAGAATGGTGGTGGCAGCGGCGGCCGCCACAGTGATGGTGGTGGAGAGATCTAGAAAAACCCGAAGGATTATGATCTTGTTGGTGATCCTCCTTTGGATGATTGTTGCTGAAGATTTTTGCTGATGATTTTTGCAGAGAATTTTTATCTATTCTCCATGTTTCAAAAGCTATATAAAGGAGATATTTATACTAAATAATTGTAGCCTAATTAGGAAGTCTATTGGCTAATTGGGAAGATTTATAAATAAGGAAGACATAGAAATCAAAATAATTACAAATCAATTACTAACATTTAAGGAACTAAAAGGGAAGCATAATCTTCCAAATCATGTTAGTCAACACTTCCCCTCAAATTGGTGTAAATATATCACACATGTTCAACTTGCAAACCAACGTTTGGAAAGGCATACTGCCAGGTCCTTTAGTAAACATATTGGCTAGTTGTTTTCCAGGCATCATATGAGATATATTCAAGGAACCCTATCTTCATGTTTCTTTTATGAAATGTCGATCAATCTCTTCGGTCATGATGGACTGGATTGTTACCTACACTGATGGTAGCTTTGTTGTCACAAAATAGAATAAATTATTGTTCTCTGACAATTTTAGTTCCTCTAATAATTCTCAAGCCTAGCAGTTACAAACCCTCTTATGTTGTAGCTCCATAATTTGCCTCAACTTGATCGAGCCACTGCACTTTGCTTCTTGCTTATCTTAGTGCATAAGTTTCATCCCAAGAGTGTGCAACAACTAGAGATTAATCTCTTATTATCTGGAGTTCTAGCCCAATTTGCATATGTAAAAGCTTCTATCAGGAGGTAACTATATTTGCAGAAAAAGAAGTCCTTTTCCTAGTGACTTCAAATTCCACAAAATGTGAAAAACAACATGCAAATGAGACTCACGAGGATTCTGCATACAATGGCTTGCTGAGTTGACTGCATATGCCATTTCAAGTCTAGTGTGTGAAAGATAAATCAGTTTACCTACCAATCTTTGATATCTCTCTATTTCAACCGATATACCAACTGTATACATTTCTACTTGCAGCTTATGATTACTCTCAGCAAGAGATTCTGCAGGCTTACAACCTGATGTCATTCAAGAGATCCAAGATATACTTCCTCTGAGAAATATTCCTGTTTCTGATTTGATAATATAGCATAATATATATATGCGCACACGCACACACACGTACACATACACATACACATTGCTTGGTCTTTGAAAATCACTAGGAAATAGTTGCATTGGCTGTTATTATGTATTAATTAAAAATTTTTAAATGCAAGTTATGTATGTAAAAATTATAATAGTAACTCTTCGTTAAATAAGTTTGCAGTATTAGTTTTTCCTTAATGATACTAGATTAGTCCATAATAGTAGGATTCCTATAATGGGCATACATTAATGCAGAACTGTCTTTTAATTTGTTATTCTTCGTCTACTATCAGGACGAGAAGGAGAAGAAAATTCGCGATTTGACTGCCGAGTTGGAGAGCACAAATCAACGCTGTGAAGTATATAGAGCAAACTTGCTAGCTGTTTTGAGAGATATGGAAGAACAGAAGTTGAAGCTCTCAGTGAAAGTTCAGTATGCAAGGCGTAGTCTGAAAGAATGAGTATGTATATGTAGGGGAAAATTTTATAGATTCTGAATTTTATTGGCAGTAAACGGCTATAATGCTTGTTTCACACCAGCCATGTGCAGAAATTTGGAGGTGGGTTGGAGTTATAATGTAGTTTAGAATGTATCATATTTTTAGATTGTAACCATATTTTTGCTGTCAACTGACTAATGAAGTATGCATCCAAGATCGAGATAAATGACACCCATAATGTAAACATAGCTGCATTATTATTGTAGTTGAATCATATCCTTTTAATTTATCTTGAAAATGTATTTCCATTTTAAAATTTTCTGGATTCTACTTTGGCTACCTGTAATTGCTGAATCTTACTCTGTATTGCCAGTCGCAAAAATGCTTGTTGATTGTAAAAGCATGGGTTTGTGCGCCTACTGAACATAAGTTGGACTAGTTTCAGTCCATGCGTTTTTCATGGAGGTGGTATCTGTAGAAGCTATTAGTTATAATCCATTAAATCTTTGAATATATTATTTTTATTTATTCAGATTTTCTACTTTTGGACCAAAACAAAATCCTTCTGGAGGGTACCAAAAGACGAAAAATAGAGCTGAGCTGAAATGATGCCCTCTAGACTATCCTCCAAAGCCAACAGCAGAGAGAGATATAGTGATTACAAGCCTTCATATTAAGCAACTTATTATTAAAGTTTGTATGCGTGTGGATTCATAATGTTCCCGTAATGGTCATTAACAAGGAGTTCCGTAATGACTTAAGAAATGATCCCAAGAAAAATCTTACAATGATGCGTTTTATACACAAGGCTATCAATTTCAAAATATTCCACTTAAAGATGATAAGTACACTGTACAAGAGGGGCACATGAACAGAAAGGTTTCACAAAGTCTAGGCTACCTTAAAGGTCAACAAGTTTAGAGAGCAGTGATGCACATCAACTCGAAAATTAGTTTAGAAGAAGAAGATATAACAGGGAATTACAGTAGGAACTAAGTGATAAGACTGGATTGCATTTTCAGATACTGTCTTTCATACTAATTTTTATGTTTTGCACTTTAATTGACAATTGCAGCTTATGATCCTCAATGTCTTTTAAAACTGAAAGCAGGTTAGCCCGATAAACTTCACACTTACGATTTGCATACTCCAGCTCATTGGCAAGTTCTTCGATCTTCTTGTCCACGTCATCCTGCAAAGTTATAATGTGAACAAACAAGGTTAAACATGCCTCAGAACCTGATATTCTGCTTCAAAACCCAGAAGTCAAGTTCATGTCACAATACAGTATCTGAATACCACTTTAATGCTTAAAATCCGTTGCAATTGCGATAAATTCTCTATTTTTAATCTTTACATGTTTAAGTGCAACAGTTTTCATCTTACAACTTATAAAGATTGAAGATTGAGTGTTAAATTTTTCTTTATATTAGAAACACATTTTTCAGTAAGCAATTATTCATCAAACATGCAAAACCTACCCATAACTGTGCTGATTATGCAACATAAAACCACTTGCATCCCAATTGGTCTTGAAGAGGTACACCAAGTAAGGCTGTAATCGAGCTGAGCCGAGCCGAGCTTTGAAAAGCTCAAGCTCGGCTATTTATTAAATAGTCGAGTTCGAACTCGAACCGAGCCCGAGCCGAGCCCAAGCTTATATCGAGTCGACTCATATAACATATATCTCGAGCTTAAACTCGAGCTTGACTTAAATAAGTTTAACGAATTCAATAAACTTATTTTAGTTTTTATTTTTTATTTATCTTTTTCTACATTTTCATAAAATATACACTAAAATTAATGTTTTTATGAAAGATAAATAATATGATTATATATTAACAAAAATAAAATATTATATTACTATAATGTTATATTTTAAAAGGTTTCCTTGGCGCAACGGTAAGTGTTGTCGCCGTGTGACTTGAGGTCACGGGTTCGAGTCGTAGAAACGGCCTCTTGCAATTAATTGCAAGGAAAAGCCGCATACAAAGACCCAATGGGTCCAACCCTTCCCCGGACCCCGCTCATTGCGGGAGCATTCATGCACCGGGCTGCCCTTTTTAATGTTATATTTTACTATAAATTATTAATCTATTTTATATTGTATATTATTTAATTTATTTATCATACATATCATATATTAATAAATTATATAAATTAAATTAGTCAAAAAATTAATATATTCACATGCATAGTTTAATATATATAAATTAAAAAATATATTTTTAATTAAATACACTAAACAAGCTAATTCACGAGCTTTTTAAATGAGCCAGCTCACGAGCTAACGAGCTTGGCTCATTTAACAAACGAGCAGTTCGAGCTCGAGCCTGAACGAGCTTTTACCGAACCGAGATCCAAGCCGAGCTTTAGTAGCTTGGCTCATTTACAGCCCTAACACCAAGCATGACTTAAATGGCATACATTTATGCATGGATACAGAATTAGTACTTCATTTAGCATAACTATGATATCACAATCACCCTATAAGTTTTATAAAGGAAACAAAAACTAAACTAGAAATTCCTAGTATTGCAATCAATTAATAACAAGCATCATGGTGAACCTATTAACGTAGTGTCCATAGTCATTTATACATCTACATGAAATACTTGATCATTTTAAATATAACTAATCCAAAATAGACCCTTAGAGGATCCATTTTAACTTAGAACAAAGAATATTGGGTACCTTAAAAATTAGGGCTGTCCATGAGTGAAATGCCAGAGCATTAGATTTACTCGACAGACTATACTAGACTCAAGCAAGCCTTATCCCACATTAGTTGGGAAGGGCATATACATATTTTTCCATCATTGTGTCTGGTTTAAGGCTACGTCTTTAGCATGATCCAACCCACTAAATCCTTTCTCTATTGCTCACCATCAGTCTTAGGATGAGATCTAAAAATTTAAAAAAAAAGTTATATGCAAAGCCTCCTTATTAATTCAGAAGTGTGCAAATGCAATGTGCAACAGCACATTTTTTAGCATTGCCTTTTCCTAGTAGTCATCACCATTTGGAGAAGAACAGGACTTTCACATTGATAATCAACTACTCTTCAATCTTACAAATACAAACTTAGAGTCATGGGATTTTCACATCAAAATCAACAAGATCTGGGGTAGTTGGAAAGGTAAGGAAACCATAGAAAATAAAAAGTATTTAGCAATAAATAACAGACAAAAGTACAAAAACTGTATGTAAATTGTAGGTTTGATGAAACAAATAAAGCAAAAATGGAAACAACAAATGAACATGGTGGTCATCATGTACTGAGATGATGAAACATGGAATCATAAGAAAGAAACAAGATTCTGACCTCAGACAAATGTAGGCTGGAGCTGCCTTGACGATGCCCACAGGAAAAACTCACCCTGCCGCCACTACTTGCCAACTCGCCCCTACTGCGACCATTCACCATAGCACCTCTCCCTTCATTCTTTGTTGCAAGTGCTACTCTTTTTGCAGCCTCTTGCAGAGAACTCACTGCAACATTGTAAGTGTCTAGCGACTTGGAACCTTCATCAACAAATATGAATGCCTCGTGGCGCAGGGTATTATATCGAACAGTGTGAGATTCTAGATAATTGGTATATACATCAGTAGCATATTCTTCCAAGTCAACACTACTCTTGACATTTCTTGTCCATCGTTTCAGAATATAATGAGAAGGAAGCGTAAGAACATTAGTCACTCTAAAGACTGCCAAAACATGTCTGCAAAGAAGACCTGAGAACTCAAACATCTGGCAACTACAAGTTGCTTTCATCTCAAAAACATTGAATTTAACATAATAGGCTTTATGATCTTCTCCAAACTTTGATACTTGGTACGTAATACTGTCCCCATCATCTTCTGCTTTGGATGCCATGAAAGTTAGTGTTCCAACTAGCTCCTCTTGAAATCTCATAAATAATTTTCTCGTGTAAAGCTCAGATGCTTGTTTCTCCATTGGAGATGGTGTCTTTAAAACTGGTGAAGTGTTCATTGTATCATAATCCGCTTTCACTTCTTTCTCATTCCGACTCTCAAGGGCTTTCTCATACAACTTAAAGAACTGGTTCAAATTGGTTGAAGCATTGACATAACCATCAAAGTAGGAATTCATGCTATCGCTTCGTTGGGTTATGGACATCTCTGCAAAAAAAGTATCCCGCAAATATACTGGCACCCACTGCCTGCGAGCAGAATATATTGTTTGAAGCCACTCATGTTCGCAGAGATCATATCTATCAACCAGTGACAACCAGCAAGATTCAAATTCCTCAGTCGACTCAGTCAAGTTAACACATTTATGAAAGTCTGCCTCAAAATTTGGATGCTTCAGAAACACATGGGACAACTTCTCCTGGCATTTCTTGAAGATATGCCATTTGCAGAAGCGATGGCGGGTGTCTGGGAAAACCTGCATGATGGCTGATCTTATCACTGCATCATGATCAGTGGTGATTGATACTGGATGGCGTCCAGACATTGCTGTAAGCCACGTATTGAACAGCCAGACAAATGAGGCTTCAGTTTCATTTATCAGGAAAGCACAGCCAAACAAAACAGGCTGTCCATGATGGTTTACCCCCGTGAATGGTGCAAAGGGTAAGCGATACCTGTTAGACCTGTAGGTTGTGTCAAATGTAACAGTGTCGCCAAAATAAGTATAGTTTGTCATGGCCTTTGGATCAGCCCAGAAAACATTGCCAGTATACTGCTCTTCATCCCCCTGCACAGCATAAAAGAAATTGGGATTCTCGTTATGCATTTGCCTCAAATAATCCAAAAGAAGCTGGATGTCTCCTTCTAAGCTCCTTTGGCGATTATTCCTCATGTAATTCCGACAATCAACCTCAGTAAAACCAACTTTGCTAATCCCACCATATTCTTTTATCAAGGCAGACATAATCCTACGGGGACCCATACCAGCAGCCTGCAATGTATCAATCAAGGTTTTAGCAGGACCAGATATTTGCCTATGAGAGCGAAGACAGTGGACCTGATCAGGTGGAACCAGTTCATGATTGTGTTCTCTAACGAACCCGGACACAACCCATTTCCCAGAATCCTGCATTTTTACAGATAAGGATGCTTTGCATCCAACCCTAGTAATGGTACGGGGACGCTTGATCTCCCTATCTTTAGTGCGCTTCTCATTCAAATTCCTAAACCCTTCTTTGGCACAGACAAACTGTCTCTGTATAATAGCTCCATCACGCCTGGAACGACGGGATGAGCTGACACGGGTACTAAACCCCACACGCCTAGCATAGGAATTATAGAAAGCTTTTGCAGCCTCTTCAGACTCAAATTCCATGCCCTCATAAGGCTCAAGATCCAAAAAGTCACCTTCAGGAAGAAAAATTTCACCGCTGCCAGTACCAGTAAGAGGAGCAGTAAGAAGAGGAGGAGTATCAGGCATGTCTTCATCATCAATAGGATGCTCAATGTCCACTCCATCATCATCTCCACCGCCTAAGCCTATATCAAATTCAAGCACTTCGTTTTCCATTCTATTCTACTCTAGCACTATCCAATGAATTTTCTGACGTGTAAACAGTATAAACTCTACAATCTACAATCTTTTCAACTTATTGGGCATTTAAATAAATTGTTGTAAATAAGCTGAGAGAAAAGAACTGACCTTTTATATTAAAAATTGAACACTTCGTTTCTTTGTTTCCTCAAGTGGCCAACTGTGTACAAGAATCTTCAGAGAAGAGAGAATCTTTTAGATTTCTAGGGTTTCTGGAGAAGAAAATGGAAGCAGAGAAACCCTAGAATTAAGTTTCCCTCCTTCCTTTGGGGGAATTGTTTAAAGAAAGAGAGCATAGCATCAAAATGTTGTGGAACAGAAACAGAGAGAGAGAGAAATAGAGAGAGCGCGATCGAGTGTGGCGGATATTGAATTCAGTTGAAGGGCTGTGTTCTTCTATTGTGCTTCCTATTCCTAACTTCAGTGCTGTGCCGTTCGATTCTTTCATTATCTCATCTCACGTTAGTCAAATTACCAACATATCCCCGTGTTACAATTATATCGCTTTAGGGCCGATAAAAAAACCCGATTACAATTATAATTATAATTAATAGTTTAGATTTAGGTTTTTAATTTTTAATATTTTTTATTTTTCATTTTTCATTTAAATTTTTATTTTTAAAACTTTATTTAATTCAGTTAACCGAACTAAAAGATTTATGTATGTATATATAAATTTTATAAATTTATTTATATTTATATGCATATATGTTATATATTTATATATTTTTTATGTATATAATATATTTTTATATATTTATGTAAATATTTATATTTAAATATATATATATAATTTATAAATTTTATAAATTATATATATAATTATATATATATTATATATTATAAATTCTATATATAATTATATGTAATAAATTATAAATTATATATATTAAATTATTTTAATAGGTTATATTTTGATTTAAAATATTAATTTTCTATATTAATTGTATGTTTGTTTTAAGAAGTTATATATATTTGAAAATCTTTAATTATGTGTATGAAATTTATTAAATTTTATTATATATATATAGTGTAATATAGATTATCCGTCTATTTTTTACGGTTAACACATAATCGGTTAACCGTTTATTTATGGTTAGGTTTAGATTTTAGATTTTTTAAAAGAAAAACTGATGGTTTGGTTTTTTTTTCTCCCTCATAGTTAACCAAACTGTGAGCATCCATAACTGCTTATTTGGTCTTACTCACATAAATCGTCTCTAAATTTTTTATCATTATCTCATTAAACTCTCTAAATTTTATTTTATAAATATAAAATCTTCAAATTTTTATTTGTATCAATAAAATTTATGAGCCCGTTTGTCAATCATCAAAGGATGATGTGGCAGCTATATGTTGCTACATGAAAAAAAAAATTTTAAATTCCACCTAATACCAAAACCACTCTGTTTTCATTTTTTTTTCTTTCTTTTTGTTTCTTATTTACTTATTTTTCAATCGAAAATGAATTTTCACAACCTTTCTAAGAAGGAGCTCCAAGCTCTCTACAAGTAAAACAAGATCCCAGTTAATATGACCAATATCGCCGTGGTTGATGCTCTCAAAGCTCTTAAGAAAGTAGCTTTTGCTTTTAATTTTTGTATACTTGTTTCATGTTTTTTAACATATTTTATTTGATTGCTAAGAAACAATATAAATTTGAATAAAATATTATTTGTTTGTTATTTCTTTGTTTGGTTATATAATTTTTATTTGGAATTGTTCAGACTATTGATTGTCATTGAATTAATGAGTATTCTTTTCTTTAGTCTTTTAATATGGATGAAGATAAAATCTTGTTCTTTTCTGTTGTTTCAATATTGGGTTTTGTAATTTTTATTTGGGGTTTTTAAATCTTGATTATCGTGAAATCGATGAGTACTCTTTTCTTAAATCCTTTAATACGAATGGAGCAAGAAAGGAAATTATAGAGGAAAATGAAGAATGAATATTTAGTTGGAAGAAAACAGAGATAATGGAGAGAAAGATTAGATAAGAGAGGGAGTGAGATAAGTGAGAGATTGATTGAAGACATGTAAACATGTTTATGATCACTTTTCTTCTTTCTGCCCCTGAATTGTATAGGGTTGATGCTTGAGGTATAGTATCTAGCCTCTATGTTATTAGTATGAGCTAAAAAATGCTTGTACTTATCCCAAATTACCTCTACTTAATTCTCTTTCCAACAAAGTAGAATTTGGTGAAGTATGGATGGTATACATAAATTTGCATGTATCCAATCACATCCCGACAAAGAATTATAATTAGCACTCAGATTTGCCTCAAAGAAAGTAAACATAGAAGTTATACTGCCTATCATAGTTTGCAAAAGGAGAATCCCTAAGGCTTATGTTACCTCACCAGTGAAGGATGACATTGTAACATCCGTTGCAATAAGTTCTTCTTTTGACTTTCCTAGAGCTTTTAACATTTTGTAAGGTATAATGTTCACTGCTGATATGTTGACACCAAGACTCTCAAAATAGGTCTTCTATTCAAATTGGCTTTCACATAGAGTGGCCAAATATGTTCGGTCATGTCAAGAGCTGACTTATCAAAAATCACTCTCTTTGCCCCCATTGGACTTAGTGGCCTCAATGTTGATACTACTGTAGGGATCTTCTTTATATACTTGAGGAGTCTCTCTAAGTCTAGCAAAATTACCTTCGTTTTCCACTTTGGCAATAAAGTCCAAAGGTAGAACAATTTTCGTAAAAACACATTAGAATGAGATTAGAATCTCCCTTATAATGAATCCCTTTTCAAGGTTCCTGATTGCTCTAGTTCTTCTTCATATTCTTCACTCTCTATATCCTTAGTAGCTCTCCTTCTAAATTTGGCTTGCTCTCTAACTCCTTTTGTCTTCTCCCAGTCACCTTTTGCCTTAATTGTGTTTGCTTCAATGTCCCAATGAAAGGCTTTGGAAACTTCCTATGTTAGATATGATCCCATTGATTACTTGGTGCCACCTAATGACCTAATGGAGAACCGTGAATCTTGGTTTGTAATGTTGGTGCGTCTCCTTATGGTGTACTAGCAATCATGGCTTTTATTACTAAGGGGTTTTTCTTAACTTGATGCTTACTTTTCTTTGGAAAACCAAATTTATGAAGTTCTACCTTGGGTTTGGTTTGTCAGTTCATGTGATTCTCCTTCTCCATCTTTTTCTCATTCAACAATGATAGAAGATCAAAGTGTGAATCCATATTTTGCACCTAGTTCAGAAATTAGGAAATTGGACTGAAAAAAATAATTTGTCATTTTCCATTAATTTGTATTAAAAAAAGAATTTTCTAGCTACACCAAGTGGCGTGACCAGGTAATGCCACATGGCATGACCAGGCCATGCCTAGCATAGACCGATCGAGTCATGCGCAGTTTAAATCTTGCATTCACCCCTATAAATAGGGGTTTCCCCTTTTAGTAAAGGGACCCAATTTCTGACGCCAAAATTCTGCCAAATTGCTTTCTGACTCACCGAAGTTCAATTAAATTCACTATTTATTTATTTGTTTCAGTTAATTTCCACCATTACATAGGTTTAACTTCATCAATTGCATAATTAATTAATCAAGTGCAGTTACAAAGCAACAAAGCTCTTCAACCATTTATTAAGAGAAAATGATTGCCCTAAGGTATTTGTTTCTTCACTTTATCTATTTCCATTTGGTAATTAAATTAACTAAACTAACTAATTAAAGTCCTCTGCAATCAAAGGAATGAACTACTTACGTTTCTAATTTTCATTCAAACAAGATAAGTAAGCACATTTAGAATATCACTCTAAGTAGTAAGCCATCATCTAAAAACCCAAAATCGGTCCCTTTGAATTTATTTTAACTTATTTTCTTTAATTGTGCAATTTTATTTTATTGCAACTTAGTTTGAATGAATGTAATATTTATTTAATTGTTATTTTTTTTAATAATTTTTAGTTGGGGATGTGTGCTTAACCTAGAACACCATAAAGGTTATAGTCAAAGCTCCCCTGTGTATGTAATTGGAGATAGAATTTCTTTACTTTATTTTCACATTCGTAGATGTCATATTATTTACTTGTCCGTATAGAAATATAATTGCTATTCATAATTATTCTTATCATTGCATAAAAATCATTTTTTAATCACAAATGTTAAAATCAATCAAAAAGAAAATTACTTTTTTATTAAAATTTATTTGAAAACCTAGCCCAGAACCCATTGTGATTAATTTCAGAATAGTGCCTTTTTAGTAAATTTTAATTGAATTTTATAAAGTCAATTAAATTGGTTTTTTCCTTAAATTTTTCTAAAATAAAATAATTTAAGGTGATAACTTTCCAATCAATGTTTTTCAAAATCAAAGCCACATCCTCTTTTCATAATAAAAAGGAGAGTACAATTTTTTCTCATAATAAAAAATTAAATTTATTTTAAACCCGTGCTTACCAAATTGATTAGAGATAGTATATAGTGGTGTCATGCGGGACCAAGCCCAAATGAGCATTTCAGCTCTATTTTTATAGCAGGCCGAATCGATGCTCGGACGAGGCATCACAACTGGCGACTCCACTAAAGAATTTAAAATTTTTAAAATAAAATTTTAATGGGCTATTTTTAAAACTATTTTCTCTTTTATTGGTCTTCTTCTTCATCATGCATAAGGGTTCCTTACCCTTTAATTTTAGGAGACCTTGGATAGCAAGTAGCATCCACTTAGAAACCTTCATTAGGTATGTTAGGAGATAGCAAAAGAATCCAACTCACGATGAATTCTCAATCCTTTCGAGGTATAACGGATATGCACTTACTGATGGACCCATACCATATTCATTACCTGCCATGCGATTAGATATATAGTTGTCTTAGTGTGATGTGACCCTTTTGGACCAATCACCCTTTACATGTAAAAGCCATAGATCCCACCCTTAAGTGGAATGTACCATAATCCTCTATCATCTTCATAAAATGGTTTTCATTCATGCATACATGCATGCATTTCATCCATGTCATCCCTACAATTTTAAGAAACCATTACCTTAAAACTCAAAATTAAAGTTATAAGCCTCAAGCCATATTAGGCTTAAATTGCATTGATTTACCTCTACGTCTTGATTTATCCAAAATGATAAACCTTATCCCTCAAGCTTGGGTCTAGGTCATGTCATCTTGGCCCACCTAAGATCTAAATTTGCAGTAGCCCAATTACTATAAATAAGGCTAAGGCCCCACTGCATAACCTTTTCCTCAAAATCACACCTTAACCTAACTCATCCAAGATCGAGTTACACCAACCTCATCAAAATATAAGCCTCATTCTTGAACTACATTGCCCAAGCCATTAACAATCCATCCTTTTAGTAAAATCTAAAAGGAAAATTTTTCAAGAAAAAGAGAAACAAAGCATTGTACTAAGCCCTGTAGATCACCCAAAATTTTTTAGCTCCATTAAACCTTCTCTTTTTTCAAAGGTTAAACCAAATCTATAAGGATCTCTATAAAGAAATTATTTGTAAAACAAGAAAAAGACATGAGTAACTGCCAAAAGACCATTTTGGCTAAAGTCCAAACCATGATAGAGCAAGCATTTTCCCAATAACCATGCATCACAATATGTAACCTTATTAGAGCCACTAGCCTCACCTTTTTTTTCCTCCTTCAAGGTACCCATGTCTCAGCCAACTGATTCCCTTGACATACAAGCTTTTGTTAAGGTCATCCTTAAGAAGCATGATGAGAGCTTTAGGAATATATTTTTTAGTCAGCAAACTGATTTCAAAAAGACATTAGTTGATTCTTTAAATGCACAGCACAACTTCATCATGAATGAAGTTCAGAACATGCTACAAAGAAAGCAGCTGGACGTTAGTTCTTTTTCCACCCAACTTGTACCTACTGTTGACCTCACTCTGCAAGAAACCTCAACTGAGCTACCCAAGGTTCCGGCACCTCAACTCGCCCATGAATCCTTTTCAAAGGGGTCACCTTAAAACTCGCATTCTCATGAAGAAATTGGAAGCAATGGAGATTTAGATTCAGAACTTCAAGTGTAGGGATGAAACTTTTGATCTTGGGTCTATATCCTTATATCCTAAGGCCCATTTCCCACTCAAGTTTAAAATACCTAAAATCAATAAGTTTGATGGGACCATTGCCTTAAAACTCACTTTAAGATGTATATGGGGGCCTTTAAACCTATAGGACTCAATGATGAGCTCTTTGATTAATTATTTTAAAGGTCTCTCATCAATGTTGCTATTAGATGGTTCATAGACCTCGATAAGAAGAATACCGGACCTAGAAGGATATCTACATTACCTTCACCAATTAGTACCACTACGACATTGAAGTGGACATCACAACAAGGGACCTTACGACAACTAAAAAAAGTCAAAAGGAATCTTTCTCCTAGTTCTTTATGAGGTGCAGAAGAAAGGCATCACAAATGGTTAACTGTCTTTTAGAATAAGAGCAAATTGACATTGTCAAAAATCAGTTGCCCATTTATCAACCCCACTTGCAGACAAAATACTTGCCTTCCTTCAAGGTTCTTATTTTCACTGCCACTAAAATTGAAGATCTGATGCATACTAGGCAAATAAAGGATGAGATAGTTTCTTCCTCAAGATTTAGAAAGAACCCAAACTACAATGGCCCTCAGACTACCAGTATGAGGTGGGCATTACACCACAGCCACATTACACCACAGCCGCAGCTCCATTTGGAAAGGAGACAACAGTGAGCATTCACTTACTTGGGCATGCCCCTCAACTTGGTATACAATAAAACTTTGGATGCCCAACTGATTCAACCTCTTAATCCCAAGTTTGCTCCAAACTTGCTCCCTAAGAAATGGAATGTCAATGAATACTGTGAGAATCATCCAGGTACGAGCAATAAGACTGGCATGTGCATAAACATGAAGCATCAAATCTAAGATCTCATTGAAAATGGATTCATCCTACTGCTAAAATGGCATAATATTAGTACCAATGCATCAAGGTATCAACACAATTACTTCCTTAGCTGAAGGTGAATTAGATCCCACCTTTTTTATCTATGACTATTGATGTGTGTTGGACCTAAATGATTTTTTGGATGAGGTCAATGCAAGGATAGGAAGTGGAAGGGTAACTTAACTGCCTTTGGATCTATCTCGATCTGTGCCTCTACCAAAGGCAAACCTTACTCCTGAACCTGAGGAAGATCTCATATTAAAGTAACGTAAAAAGACCCAAGCTAATTTTTCTATTTGGATCCTCCTTCAGTCTAGTTACTCTCATTGCTAAGCTCTTTGCAAGGATTTGAGTCAAATTCGAATGCCCGTTGAAATTACCTCTAAGGCTTTGGTTGCCTCCATGACTATGTCAACTGTTATCTCCTTTTCAGACAAGGACCTCTCTACAGGAGAAGCTAGCCACAACCATGCTCTCTACATCATAGTTTTGGCCTGGGGAAAGACAATGCCCATGTATTGGTAGACAATGGTTCATCATTGAATGTCTGCCCACTTAAAGTTACTAATTGTTTGAGGATTGAGATGTTTGAGCTTGCACCCTTTGACTATATTGTAAGGGCTTATGACAACACTAAAAGGGAGGTTTTAAGAGAAGCCAACATCAAGGTGACAATTGGCCCTATAGAATATGAAATCCTCTTTCAAGTTCTAGATGTCCCAACTTACTTCAACCTACTACTTGGAAGACCCTGGATTCACCAAGCCAAGGCAGTTCCATCCTCCCTCCACCAAAAGCTCAAGTTCCCTTACAAGGATAGGGTGATTACTATACAAAGGCACCCAAGTGGAAAATCGGACCTTCCTCACCAAGTACCAGTTTTGGATATCCAACCCGAACCTTCAATAGTAGCTCTGTTAGCATTCACTTTTGATTCAATTCAGTTCATTAGAGAATAGGCAGGTAAAAAACTTGCTCCCTTTGAATTTGATCCCTATGGAAATCTAGCAGTTGCCAAAATTTTCAAACAGATGAACTATTTTCCCGGATTGGGATTGGGTAAGGACCAATAAGGAATTATGCAGTTCTCGGATTACCTGTTCGTCCAACCACCATTTGGTTTAGGCTATTAGACCATCCAAGAGGATATAGCAAAAATTGAGGAAAGAGCTAAGCAAAGATCCCAATGCAAGAAGACAAAAGAAGCATTTGACTGACCTATGAAGCCTTATTTCAAAACCCCGAATGGATATTTTGTTTTTAAAAAAGGAATAGATTCCCTTTATTATGGATTTCCTAAGCCATGGCTGATTCTCATCACTAATAAACTAACTCTGTGTTTTGAAATTTTTTTTATGTCAAGCTTAACTTAGAATATACGAGCATGCCTTGGAGATGAGAGAAGATTTTAAAGATAACATGGACTCTGTCTGTTTCAAGTAGCTATATTAGAAGGAGGAGTAGAATCAGATTTCAGCCGCTTGATCTAGTTAGCTACAAGAACACTCAATAATTGGTATTTTGAAAAGAATGGTAGCCCATCATTTCTTAAGTCTAAAACCCAATCCAGAGTAGAGTCAGATCTTCTGTCTGATCTAGAGTCAATCCTCCAGTCAAAGTCCAAAGTCGTGTTAGAAACCAAGCCCGGAATCTAATTTAAATTTGAAGTCAAGTCTGAGTCCAACACCGAGTCCAGTACTAGCTTCGAGTTTAAGTCTAATAATTCTAATTCTGAGTCTATCAGTTTAGATTCTAAATCATCTAAGTTATTTAATCTCGAGTATGCCTGTAATAAAGAACCTTGTAATCATTTTATCATTAATAAAAGTTCTAAGATTTTTGCTTACTTCCCCTTGTCTTCTTTATCTCCTGATGAGCATTATAGAACATTCAATATTGAAATTAATGATGATAAAGAAACAATAAACTAGGGAACATCAGAAGTACCAAAAAAATGCATACATTGCATCCTCATTCATCCATAAATAGGATTTAAAGGCACTTCTAAAGGAATTTAAGATTGTTTTGCATAGGATGTAAGCAATATGATAGGACTTGACCCCTCCATACCAGTTTATAAGATCCCCACATTTGATCACATGAAGCCGATTAAGCAGAAACTCCGTAGACTCAAGCCAGAATGGTCCTTTAAGATTAAGGAGGAAACAGCTAAGCTATTGAAAAATAGGGTCACAATATTGTGATAGTTCTGAAAAAGGATGGGAGGGTTCGCATTTGTGTGGATTATAGAGATCTTAATAAGGCATGTCCAAAAGACAACTTCCCTCTTCCTCATATTGATGTCCTAGTTGACCGAATGGCTAGATCTAAAGTGGTTCATTAGCTGACCTCTATGTTGAATATAACCAAATCCTGGTTCATCCTCCTGATAGAGAAAAAATAACCTTCATCACAGAATGAGGTACTTATTCCTACATGGTTATACCCTTTGGTCTAAAAAAATGCTTGGGCGACTTGTCAAAGAATGGCCACTACACTCTTTTATGACATGATGCACTAAGATGTTGAAGTCTATGTGGATGATATAGTTATAAAATCAAAGAAAGTCAAGCTACATGTAGAGGCCTTAAAATGGTTCTTCCTTAGACTCCATCAATACAACTTGAAACTCAACCCTGCCAAATGTGTATTTAGAGTAGCTTCTTGCATATTTCTAGGGCATATGGTTAGTTCCTAGGGAATCAAAATCAATCCTACCAAATCTAAGGTACTTTTAGAAATTCTAGTACCTAAGACGGAGAAGGAAACATGGGATATTTGGGATGTCTACAATACATTAGTCATTTCATTTCCCAAATGGCTGATGTATGTGGACCCATCTTCAAATTACTTAAGAAGGATTCCCCGAGCAAATGGAATGACAAATGTTAAGAAGCATTTGAGAAGATTAAGCAATACCTCATATCCCCTCCAGTTCTAGAACAACCAAGGCTCAGTACCCATTACTCCTCTATCTTTTAGGAAATGAAGAAGCAATGAGAGCCATGCTTGCTCAACATGAGGAAGGTTCAAGGAGAAAATTTGCCATCTACTATCTTAGTAAGAGGCTATTAGCTTATGAGCTTAAATATAATTAGATTGAGAGGCTATGTCTAGCTTTGGTATGGGTGTAAGCGATGATTTTTACCCCAACTCCAGGTAGAATGATTCTTACGACTCTGACACTATTAACCTCTGGGCTTTAGAGAACATGGGCATAAACCTAGAGAATTAGAGCCGCCACCTGGACAGGCCGGGAAGATAGAAAGGGGTGGATGACTCAATTCCTAAGAAATCCATAACCGCTATCGGGTTTCAAAAGTTAGGTACGTATAGAGAATGTGAGAAGTGACCCAACACCCCCATAACGCCCAGTTCATTAGAACCGATCTCCTTTCAGGTCTAAATATTATTAAATTATTAAGTTATTATGATACCATTCATATTACATTAAATTATTGAAATAAACATCATATTATAAATCAAACAAACAAAATGAGCACCCATACAAGATGGAAACATGCCCTTACAACTATCCAAAATCCACAAAAACAAATAAGATAAGACACCCATCAAAAGGTGGAAACATGTCCCTTCCCAAAGTCAAAGTTAAATTGCATAAACTTAATAAATAAGGCATCCACAAATGGAAACATGCCTTTTACATCATCCTTAAAATTCAAATAATAAGTAAATATAATTTAACTATTCATAAGAAACAATTGATTTAAACATATAAATAATCATAAAATTCAAACTTTAATAAAATTATAGTTTAGTATCTAATTAGGGTTAAAATGCAAAGTTAGGGTTTAATCCTAAAAACTAAGGTTTAATCATGCAATATAGGGTTTTATTTACAAAGTGGGATTTAATCATGCAATTTAGGGTTTCAATCTTAGAACTAGGCTTTTGGATTATCAAGTTAGAGTCTTATTGTAGAATTAGGGTTTTAGATTTACAAGGCTAAGGTGAAAACATGCAATTGAGGTTTTAGTTGGCTTTAATGCTAAGTCTATGGCTTACTATATAGAATTTGCAAAATCAAATTCATAATTTGACAACACAATGAGTTAAACAGTGAGCATAATTAATAAAATTAAATTGAATTAGTTAATTAAAGTCATACCGACATTGTTGACTATACCAAGTTAATTTTGTTGAACCATGCTTGTTGGTTGCTTTGATGGAAAGCCTAGATCAATTGGGGTTTTCGCTGAGCTAATTAATCCAGAGATCAATTGATGTTTTAGCTACTGTCTCCCTTTATTTTTCCTCTTTCTATTTCTTCCTTTTAATTACTCTCTGCCTCTTTCTTTAAATTGCTAATTGTGGCTGCCCTTTTGTTGATTGTTAATCTTATATTTATATGCAATAGTAGGGTGTCAAACCGGCTTCCTCTTGGTTGAATAATTCTAATTTAATTAGAACAACTACTGCCTATCCAAATTGATCCGAGTTTAGGTAAAATTGGGACATCTAAAGACTAGATTACCCACGGTTTAAAGGCTAATGTCGAATTGGAATGGCCCATTCGTTAGTCTGTCACTTTAGCCCTTTTTAAATTGGAACAGAGTAGGTTTGGGCTTTTAATTGGATCCAAATTTTAATTGGGACCTTTTAATTAAAATCATATTGGATTCAGGCCTTTTAATTAGAACTAAGCTCATTCATGGCCAAAATTAAGGGCCTATAATGGGTATACTAGAAACTACACCATTTTTTAGCCTCTTACACTACATAAGTAATTACAAATCAAAGCCCCTTGAAATTCCTTATGGAAAAGCCGATTCTAGATAGCAAGATGGCCCAATGGCTAGTAGTCTTAGCCATATTTGACCTCAAGTTTATAGCTTGCAAGGTAATCAAAGGTAGTGTAGTAGCTGATCAATTGGTTTGTTACTTCTGTTTAGGATACTGTTGAGGAATTAGAATTTCAGGATGAAGATATCATGAATATCAACAAGGAAGTATGGATTATGTACTTTAAAGGTGCATCTAACCACATAGGCTATGGTGCTAGAATTGTTTTAATCACCCTAGACAAGGAACAAATTCCCCTATCAATTAAGTTGGCTTTTGAAGTCCCCTAGCAGAATACGAAGCTTGCATTACCGAGTTTGAAATTGCTTTAAAGTTAAATGCCAAATACTTAAAAGTGTATGGAGATTTTACTCTTATTGTATCCCATGCATTGAGGAAATGGAAAATAAGGGAAGAAAGTTTGATTCCTTACCATCAACATTTGGAAAATCTAGCACAATAGTTCAAAAGAAATATCATTCTATTATCTTCCTCAAGATAATAACCAATTCACTGATGCCTTAGCTACTTTATCATTCATGACCGGTATGGGATGAGAGATGGTAATTCATCACATCACCATAGAGGTGAAGACTTAGCTAGCCTATTGTGTCACAGTCCACGTGTTGGATAAAAAACCATGGTTTTGGGACATTCTCAATTTTATTCAAAAGGGTGAATACCCTAATCAGGCCTCAAAAGCATATTGAAGGACTTTGAGACAATTAGCAATCCAGTATATCTTGAAAGATGATATACTTTACAAGCATTCATGGAACAACATTCATTGCAAATGTATGGATGGATCCGAAGGACAGGAGATAATGGAATAGGTTCATGGTGACGAGCAAGGCCCCCATATGAATGGAATTACTTTGGCTAGAAAGATCACTAACCTAGGCTATTACTATCTCACTATGAGAGAAGATTATGTAAGCTTTGTTAGAAAATGCCACAATTATTAGATCTATGCTAAGCTTTAGAAGCAGCCTCCAGTCCCATTGCATCTTATAGTAACCCTTTGGCCATTTGCAACATGGGGAATTGATAAAATAGGGAAGATTACTCCTAAATCTTCTAATGACCATGGATACATATTGGTGGCTATAAATTATTTCACCAAATGGGTAAAAGCAGCTTCATTTTTTATGCTTTGTCCTCAATGCTAAGAAATTAACCCATTTCATCCGACCCAACATCTTTTGTTGGTATGGAATTCCATTTGAAATCATTTTAGACAACGGATCTCACTGCCAAAAAGAGGTGGCTCAATTAATAGAGAGGTACAAGATACATCATCATAGGTCCTCACCCTATTGTCCCTAAACTAATGAAGCTATTGAGGCTCCTAGCAAAACTATAAAAAATATCTTACAAAAGATAATGGAAAGTTATAAAAGTTGGCATGAACTTTTACCTTTTGCTTTATAGGGTTATAGGACTTCAGTTAGATCATCAACAAGGGTAACTCCTTTCACATTAGTGTATGGTATGGAAACAGTATTGCCAAGCTCGGGTACTCTAGGAAAGTTAGATCAGTGAAATTGAATGGATCAGGGCCCACCATGATTAGTTAGATGCTATTGACAAGAAAAGGATGGATGCTTTATAAAGGGGTATAGGGATATTAACAAAAGATAGCTAGACATTATGACAAAAGAATTAGGGACTAAGGGTTGCAAGAAGGGTAACTAGTACTGAAAGAAATCAGAGCTCTAGTGTACAACCCTAGAGGGAAAGTTTATACCAAATTGGGCATGACCAGTCTTGCTCAAGAAGATCCTATTAGGAGGAGTAACAATATTATTAGACTTGGCATCGAATTCTTTAGCCCATGCAATATGGATCATCTCAAGAGATATTCCGTCTGATTACATCATTGTTGTAATAGAACTACGTGGACCTTATTCTAAAAATAAAAATAAAAAATGGCTCAGAAAGTTAAAAAATCTGAAAAGATGGCTCAGACAAAAGTTAAAGCAAAGTAATAACAAAGAGATACGTTGAAAGTCGATCCAAATCATCACATCACATGCAACATATAATAAAAGAAACTTTTATTCCAAAATACCCATAAAAGTTTTTCATGATAATGTGAAATTACTCTTTATTTGAAAGATAAAATCAAAAGTCCTACAAGCTAAAACTGAGTCTCCTCCTAAAGTAGTCTATCAAAAGTAATCTCCTAAGTCTAGGTAGTCTCATTTGTAGTCTCTGCCTCCATCTTGTTAATCAACACTAGCCATCATTCCTTCTCTCTAGGCCAAACCATGGTAATGAACCAGCCTCTGTACTCATCAATTGTGTCCGTCAACTCAGATGGCCATATCACATGAAAACCCCAAGCCCAACCATTCAGTATAGCTTGGGTAGAAGCAATAATAATGACTACAGGGGTATATGCCACGACATCAGACAGTATACCCTGAGAATGACCCATCTGTTGAAAAATCTATGTTCTCTAATAAAATGTCAACATTGACAACCCAAGCAAATAAAAAACCCTATAGCCAAAAGCTCATAGTCATAAACCAGTCCCCTTAAGCTCTAAAAACCTTATCCAGACTAGTAGTGGACTCAATCAACTTTAGTGTAGCAATAGAACATGAATCCCCCCATTTGTAAGATCAATAAAACCAAGTCAATCAAGCCCTAGCCCGGTTCCTCTCTGAATAAAAACCCACTAGTAAGCCAAAAGGCCAAAGCCTGCAGTCACAGCCTCTGCCTCACCCTATCCTTAGTGTCCTCCCAAAATTTAGTAATAAGTGCACATAAGTCCACTTTGGCTTCCCTCACCATAATGGCAGCCTTAACCTCATACAAGGTAAATAGCCTTTAAAAAGCATTAAAATATCTAGTCCGACGTTCAGGAGTAGCCAACTCAACCTCAGTATTGTATCCTAGTATAACACTAAACTCCTCAAAAGTAGGACACTTTTCCTTCATCATGGCCCCAAATCTAAACACATGGTCCACATGATCCCAAAATCTCAGACAAGCATGAATAAAATTGCCCAATTTTCAAAGTGATAATCGGCGCATGGACATATCGTCCTAAGTTTATTTTGTCCACTTTATCCAAATGGGTGGTCCATAGATGCAAAGAATAACTAAAAAATGGCGCTATAACAATATAGTCAAATGCCAGAAATAAAAAAAAATACCATGAAAAACTCAAAATAGCTCAAAAAGTTGCACAAAAATTGCCCAAGTTCAGAAAAAATGGCCAAATCGCCCCCATATATAGGAGGCCTTCTATCCGCACAAAACGTGGACTGCCCACACGATGCATGGATAGTCGCGCATTACGAGACATCCATAAAAATAATAAATAATAAATATAAGTGAGAAATTTAAATAAATAAATAATATAGCAAAGTCAAATTTGAAAGTAAAAAAAGTAATAATAATAAATTTGATTATCATTAATCAATTAAATAAATCCACACATAGCAAAGAAAATGCATAGATAACAAAATTATCCTAATATAGTCATCCCAAAGTACATGCATCATAATGCATCATTAGCATAGTTTAAATACTACATAATATGATAATCAAGAAAAGATCTATCTTCCACAGTGGCAGCGCCTTCCCCCATGCTCAATGGATAGATGACCCAATGTAACCGACAATAAAGATTCATAACAGCGAGCCATTTCAAAAGTATGTTCAGACCATTCATCAGGCCACTATAAAAATAACAAATATTATAAGAAAATGGGAATATGAGAGCAAATGAAAAATAGTGCAAGAATAAGCTTACCTCTCTAAAATTCCCCGGCAATGGAGCAAAAGAAACTTCAGGCATATGGACCCTCTCCCGCCTCATGTTTTCACCTGCAAAATAGGTGACAGTTTACTTAACCAGTAGTATGGTGGAATATTCTCAAGAGGCATAGAACAAATTTTGCCAAAAGCTAATTAGGAGCCAGCTTGAGAATCCCTCTGCACGGGAGTAATATTAATGAACTCTACATTGTCATCTGCCATAGATTCAATTCTTCCTTGCTAGCAACGCCTCTTCTAGCTCTAGCAACACTAGTCTTAAGATGCGAAGCTCCGGATGAGCGATAAGTGTATTAGGATTGACTACCTAAACCACTAGTTATCTGAGGCATAAATGATTGTTTGCAAAAATCATCATAATTCATACTAGGAAGCAGAAAAATGGTGGCAAGAAAGCCATTTGTAAAGATAAGAGTAGGCAATATCAATTCTTTCCATTCTCATATCTTTTAGTGGTGCACAGGGGATAATTTTGTCAAGATTTGCTTGGCACCAAACCGTTCACCTAAATAATATTTTTGGGTCTTCAGGAATCAAAAGATAATTCGACAGTTAGAGTAATAAGCAAATTGGTTCAGATGGACAGGATTGGAAGGGGATGAATCTCCTATTGAATGAACACCATCTCACCTACAAAAGAAAAGGAAGGTCATTATAAAAGATCAAGGTAGGTTTTGACTAAATGAACTCACATAATCTGGCAGTAGATTGTTAAAAATGGCCCAAAAATTTTGAAAATCTGAATAAGGTGGCTGAGACCAGTTGCTTGGTGACTAGTAACGTCCTGTAGGAAAAACATCTAGCTGCAAGCTCCTCAGGGAAGGTGCTAAACTTGGAAAATATTCATAATCCCACATTTGTGGCAGACAAGTCAAAACACGAATTCCACCATAATGGAAGCAAAGGAAAATAATGCCAAGGGAAAAACCTCCAAAAGAATGTAGGTTCCACTAATAGGATGGATTTGTGCTCGGGACAGTTGTTCCATCTCTTCATACATGGTGGCTAATATAGCACCACCCTAATTGAAATTAGTAATCCAAGTTAAGTCCGCCAGACTCATCATAATGGTAGGATTAATAGTATCATGCCAGGTATGTTAGAAGGAGCACACTAGCAGTAATAATATCACGATGTGGCCAATTTGCAAGAAGCAATCCTCAAGATCATTGTTTCTGCTCATTAGAATATGCCCCTTTAACCAAGTGAGAGTAATTACTACATCACCAATCTCGGGAATGGGCAGGATGCCACCTAGTAGATTCATAAGTTGCTCTTCAAATAGACTCCTCTAATTTGGGAACAACTCTAAATGACACAACCCAAATGGGATGCCAGACAATAGGTATAGGTCTTGTGGCATCATGGTTAATTCACAACATGGGAAATGGAAAGAATTGGTAGAGTCTCACCATCTCTTGGCTAAGGCCCACAACAAGTCATGATTATCTTGTCTAGTGTAGTCCAAAGATAGGAAGTCCAGGAAACTTATGAGAGGCAACAATTCCCTCACCTCATTAGGAAGATTAAGGTTCCCCGAGTTAGAATGACTAACCCGCAGTTTTAGTTGAACATATTGCTAAAATATGGTAAATAATAATTACATTATTATTATTTATTATTTAATCTAATTTGCTCCTGTCCTTCAAGCTAGAAGGCAATGAGAAAGGTATTTGTTATTTTTACTACAGAAATAAAAAGTAACAAAGCCTACCTCCATGAAGCTAGTCCTTGACGCGTGCGTGAGAGAGCCTACCAGTAGCTCCCTAACAGTCGGCGCTTTAGCGGCATCGGGAGAGGAAGAGGAAGATTGAGACATTTTGAATTTTAAGTCAAAAGAATGAGAGTAAGGAGAAAGCAGAGGAGTGAAGCACTAAATGCATCCCCTCGCCTATATTTATAGAGTTCAAGCTCAAAATGTGGTCCATGCGGTGCAACACCAAACCTGCTCAAATGCAACCCAAAAATTGAGTAATGTCATATCAATCAGGTTCATTCTTTCTATTTTCCCTAGTTCACACAATTGCATTGATTTTGAAATACAAAATTGATGCAATGGGGCAGCTGTGAACTCCTAATTTTACACCTAATTCAAAAATTAGGAAATTAGACTGAAAAAATAATTTGTCATTTTTCAATAATTTTTTAAAAAAGAAAAAAAGGAATTTTCTGGCTACGTCAAGTGGCACAACCAGTTGAACTGCCCGTCCGGGCCCAGCCCCACCACATGCGGACTGGTCACATCATGCAAGGCCTAAATATGGCATTTGCCCCTATAAATAGGGGTTCCTCCTTTCAATAAAGAGACCCAATTTTTAACGTCAAAATTCTACCAAATTGCTTTCTGACTCACCAAGTTCTATTAAATTCATTATTTATTCATTTACTTGAGTTAAGTTCCACCATCACACGGGTTTACTTGCATTAATTGCATAATTAATTGATTAAGTGGAGTTACAAAGTGGAAAAACTCTTTAGCCATTCATCAAGAGGAAACAATCGCCCAAGGTATTGTTTTCTTCACTTTATCTATTTCCATTCTATAATTAAATTAACTAAAACTGGCTAATTGAAGTCCTTTGCAACCAAAGGCAAAAACTACTTATTGCTCTAATTCCTATTCAAATGAGATAATTAGATACATTTGGAATATCACTCCAAGTAACGAGCCCTTACCTAAGCACCCCAAATTGATCCTTTTGAATTTATTGTAACTTATGTTCTTTAATCATGCAATTTCATTATATTGCAACTTAGTTTGAATGAATGTAATATTTATTTAATTATTATTTGTTTTTAATAGTTTTTAGTTGGGGATATGTACTTGACTGAGAACCCATAAGGGCTAGAGTCAAAGCTCTCTCGTGTATGTAATTGGAGATGTAATTTCTTTACTTTATTTTCACATTCGTGGATGTCATATTATTTACTTGCCTATGCATAAATATAATTGCCATTCATGATTATTCCTATCATTACATAAAAATTATTTTGTAATCATAAAGGTTAAAATCGATCAAAGAGAAAACCACTTTTTATTATATTTTATTTGAAAACCCAGCCTGAAACTTATCATGATTGGTTTTGTACTAATGCCTTTTTTGGGTAAATTTTAGCTAAATTTTATGGAGTTAATTAAATGGGTTTTTCTTTAAATTTTTCTAAAATAAAATAATTTAAGGTGAAAAATCTCCAATCAGTGCTTTTCAAAATAAAAACTACCTCCTCTTTTTCATAATGAAAAGGAGATTAAAAAATATTTTCTTAAAATAGAAAATTAAATTCATTTTAAACTCATACTTACCGAATTGATTGAAGACAGTACGCGATGGTGTCATATGGGACTAAGCCCAAATGAGCCTTTTGGCTCTATTTTCATAACAAGCCGAATAAGTGCTCAGCGAGACCTCACACGAAGGAGGCTATGTTCACTGAAGCAACTAGGTTAAAAAGGTCTTTATCAATGAGCATTGCTTCACTCTTTTCTGAAAACTTCAAAATCCATTTGTTGATTTTGTCTTGGACCAGGTTCCTAAAGCCCCAATAAGAATTCATGGCATCATAGAATTATGGAATTTATAGTAATCACTCCCTTTAATTCCTCATTGCTGGCAATTTTATGATTCGATTGTAGTTTGATGAAGTATTCTTTTAGAAGGAAATTAAATATGCCCTCAATTTTTGCTATATTAAACATGTACTAAGGCTATGCATTACTCGCCCGAGTCTTTTTCCACGAATTGAGAACCTTCTACAATAGTATGGGATAAACACATGATCCATAGGAAATCATGTTAGCCACTGCTGCATCTGAATTGTTAACTTCTTAAAAATAAGATCCTATAGTTGTCTTTCTTCTTTTGTTTCTCTTCATGGAGAAACTCCTCATACTTAGCCACCTTAGTGATTAGCTCATAAATATCCTTGAATTCCAATCCTTGGAACTTTTTCCTCAACTCAATATCTAACATTTTTTTAAGCCATTCTAATAAACTTAGTTTAATGCAAATAGATTTTGCACCTCCCTTATTGCTTCTACCTCTGTGGGAATCAGAGGCCTTAGAGACTAAAAAGTTTGGACTCCAATTCTTGTGTAGTAGTGGTGGGTTCTCCAACTATACCCAAATTCACCACATTTTCTCCTTTGTAGAATTGAGGTTGTGTCAATGAACTGGTAGCCCCATATATTTGGTGAGGCAAGGGCGCTTCAAAATTTTAGCCATTTTATCAACCATTGCTATGATTATTCTTACTGCTCTCATCACTTCTCCTTAGAGTAATATACCTCTTCTCAATTGTCACCAAAAAACGAGGCACTTCTTCTACTTCTTGGGCTGAAGAGTGCCCCTGTACTCATATAAGATAGGGTTGTTTATAATGTAACACCTGTAGTTTTATTAGAATAATTAAATAGGGTATTTAGAGGATAATTAGAGTGTTATATGTAGGATATGTATGGCATATACCTAAGGTATACACAAGATATACATAATGTATATATGATATATACCTAACATATACATAATATATATTTTTTCATAAAAGACAAAAGATAAATAATAAATGTCAAAAAGTAAAAGGGTAAAAGATAAAAAGTTAATAATAATAATAATAAAAATTAAAATTAAAATAAATCTTGGTGGTAGTGAAAAATTATGAATTTTTTAATAATTAATAAATTAATTAATCATATTATTTAAATATATATATATATATATGGTTAGTAAAGAAAGAAGTAAATAAAACAAAATTTCATCTTCTTCTACCAAGGAAAAACGTCCATCATTGTTGAATAAGGAGGGAGGTCTTCATCTTTTAATACATCAAATTTTCTAAAGATTTCAAAAAAACAAAGATAGTTTTGGAGATTTTTCAAGAGGTAAGTGAGTTTTCTTGAATTTTAAAAAAGTTTTCTTTAAATTCCTTAATATGTGAAATTTCAATTTTTAAAGGGAGATGTTATAATTCATAACATGGGTTGTTTTGAAGTTGTGTAGGTGTAGAAGTAATGATTTTAACGTTAGATAGTGGAAATATTTAGGTTTGGTCGAAATTTGAAGGAGGTAGTAGGCAAGTTAGGGTTTTTAGGGATTTTTGGTTAGAATTGATATAAATATTGCTTGAATGGTTAACTTGTGTTAGAATATGATTATAATGATAAAATTGAGCTTAAAACTTGATTTAGAATTAGTTAGAACGGAATTCTAAAATTAAAGTACATTAGGGAAAAATTTAGAAATTTCATGGGGAAGTGATAAAATAAGTTTTATTAGTTAAAGTGTATAGAAATGTGGTTCTAATGAATTATTTAAACTCATAATGTGGATAGGAGTTGAATAGATTGGGTTTACCCAATCCAAGTTGCGAAGAACATTTTAGTAGAGTGAAGAAAAGGGTGTGAACTTGGCTTAGAGGTTACCTTGAGTGAAGGTTGGTACATACTTTGGTATTTATGTATTTAAATGCATAGAAAAAACATACTATTTTGTATGTTGGTATTTATACTTTGCTACTTTGATGTGAGTGATCACATGTAAAGAGCATGGTTATGTGTTTAAAGGTGTGATTTGTATAAGGTATGAATTGTTAAGCCATTTTAAAATAGCCATTGGAATTATTGAATGTGATTATAGAAAAATGGATTTTATACCATTTAAGGTATATAATTCAACCACATGTATGTAAGAATGTAATTCTTATGATGAAATATATAGAAATTTAGAGAAATGGTGAAAAAAAAATGTAAAAGAAATGCTCATGATAAAATGGTTATGTTATGTGAAAATGTGGAATAATGTGTATTGCCTTATATAATATTCTATTCTTGAGTTATGTGTTTGGTGATTTGCATATGGTATGCCTATTATATGATTTACTTTCGGGACTAGACACTGGTGTCGCTTATGATGATCTTTGCCTTAAAGCTAGATGTTGGCAGTTACTTATAATATTATTTGTCTTTGGGCTAGACACTGAGTGTCAGGATAAACCAAAACAATATCTCTGAAACCAAAGTATTATATAGGGTCATTTGAGCCAATTGTATGTGATTGTGATATATGATGGAATTACAAAAATAATTTATGAGTTTTAAAAACATTTGCATGCTACATTGTGAGTTTCAAAGAAAAGGCATATTGCATTGTTTTACAAATTTCTTCTATTATTAAAGTATGTACCGCTGTACTATTAGCTTAACGCGATTTGCTCATCACATAAGTGACAGAGTGGACACTGAAAGCCTAGTAGACTTGACTAGGTCTAGGATTTCTGGTTTGTATTGGAAGTTTTGTTAGATTGCCACGAGACTAGAGCCAACAATTTGACATGTAAATATTTATTTTGAGGAAACATGTTTTGTTTACGTACATTGTATTAATATATGAAAATATTGTAAATATTTTTTAAAGTTTTTGGTAAGATATTATAAAAGCTTGGAATAATTTTGTATATTAATATATTTGGGTATTTATGGAGAATGTTGGAGAGATGAATGTTTGAATATATTTTTGGGAGTGTAAAATTTTATGCAGGTTGATTTTGTGATTTTGGGAAATGTTAAATTTATAGACAAAATTTTGACAAAATTTTTTCAGAGATTCTCTTTTTAAATTTGCATTTTTACCAATTAATTTATGTTATAAATTTAAGATTTTATTTACTAAATTATATTTTAAAGGTTAAACTATTCTTAATAAAATTAAAGAAATTTTTTTAGCGATTAGAAATATGACATTCTTATATTCTGTGTACGTATTATATTTATAAAGTGTATGTACTGTATGTATATAAGGTATAAATGTGTTATACATAAAGCTCACTAACCCAGATGACCCAACCCAACAACCCAGCCCGATCGGGTTGTGCCAGGTTTTTATATGTAAAGATCAACCTATGGTTTACTTTGTGTAACTCGATTTTACTTTAGATCGGGTTTCTGGTTTGGCTAAAATTTTTTAGGCCAACCCATCCTAGCCCGAAGATTACTATATACATATATATATATATGAAAATTATACTAAAGGTTAACCAAATTTACATCTTCTCTTCTCATTCAAAGCAGAAAACAACCTCCACACTCTCTCCTTTTTCATCGGTCTCAATCTCTTCCCTTTCCCTTTCTCTCCTCTTTCAACATTTAATAGCCAACGCATCCCTCGTTAATCAGGCTCAATCTGTTTCTCTCTTTGCTTCTTGATCACTATCTCCTCAAGACTTGCTCTCAATTTGTTTGATTATAGATTTTTATTGTTTATAATTTTGGTGTTATGTAGTATTTTCTTATAGTTTTTTATTGTAAATTTGTAATTTTTGATATTTTACCATTTTTGAATTTGATTGCAAATTTGTAACTGTGATTTTATTTTCAAAGTAATAAAGCATCTACAAACTTTTTCTTTTTTTATTTATCTTTTTTAATTAATTGTGGTTTTACTTTATCTTATTTTTTTATTTTATAAAACCATTTGTTTCAAAGTTTCTAGATGCTTTGATAAAGCATTTGGAGACTTTATTTTTTATTTATATTTTTTAATTTAATTTTTTTATTTTTAATAAATAATGAGAAAACTTGATAACTTGGCTTGCCAGCTCGAGTGGCCCAAATGCACTCGGGCCACTAGGCTTTGGGCTCGGGTTTTAGGCTTAACTTTTAAGCTCAAAATTTTCTTAGGTTGGATTTTAAGCTAGGGTGAAACTTGGCCAAGACTAGCCTGAGAACACCCCTAATTTGAGACCTATTTTCCTGGCCTTAAGGAAGTCTCAAGCACAATTGGATTGGCTCCTGTTGAGCTCACTTCATTATTTCGATGTTCAACCAACATTCTTTATTTTATATAGAGGACGAAAACATCATTTCGTTCTTACATCTTCTTTTGTATCACCAACATTTTCTTGAACATTTTAGTAACACTTTTCTCTTTGCCAAAAACTTGAGTCTTCGGCAAACTGCTTGAGCCTGTAGGTAGCTCAGAAATACTCTAATTTAGGTTCTGCATAGGGCATGGTGGATTATCTTTCTTGAATTGCTCTACCATTTGAGGAACAAAAAATTCTTTTCATACCTCAGTAGTAGCAATCTCTAGATCATTAGATTTGATTTTTTCTTTCACAGTATTCCTTCGTTGAGGCATCTCTGTAACAAGGACTCATTAGGCATGCTAAAAATTATTTGCATGGTTAGTGGCAAATCTAGCCTTTAAGGAGTATGGGCATGTTAGAGGATTTGATAGTTCCTCAACCAATTTCTCAAACTGACTTCTAGTCAACTGACTCAGAGATCCTCTATAGGACCATAAAAAGGATCAAGTCATCAAGCTAACTTTAACAGCTAGATTGATTCTTATAAAAAGTCCCTTAGCGAATAAAGTTTATGAATGAAATTTAGACAATAAGTTTGATTGCACAAATAAATATTTGTACTATCCTAAAGAAGAAGGCTTTAAAAATAATTAAAACTAACTTGAAAGCTCTATATGAACATGATTGACACAAAAGATTTTGAATATTGGAAAACATAAGATTTTGCTAAAGTTCTTAGAATTTTGGACTGATTTGTTGATGCTTCTTCTCTCACTTTTTTTTTGCCACATATATAGCCCTCCAGGAACTGCGTCCATATTTTTCTCTTTTACGTTATCCACTTCTACTTATACCATTAACCACTTCTCATTATTTTCGCTTCTTGCAGTCACATTTCCTTTTTCTTACGAAGCTCTATTCCTTAGTTTGGCCTATACTCATTAATTTTTTTCTTCAAATCTTGGATAAATTTCGAACTTGACCCTTTTAGTGCAAGAAATAGAATATATGCTAGGGTAACTAAAGATGAGAGGGAAGCGATATAGCAATAATTATTATGGTATATCACTTTTTAGGGTACGTTGTATTGGAGATGGCCAAGTGGTGTGCATTTGAGGTGTCTTCAATGGTCTCAAGTGAAACAAGTCTTATTTAAAGTGTTTTCAAAGAAAGACGAAATGTGAGAAAAAATATACAGTAAAAAAAATTGATGAACCTACAAATTGTTAAACATGTTTTATGTCATTTCCTTTTATAGAATGTGATATTGGGTTGGGCCATTGGAAGCATAACCTTAGCTTTTGTTTCCATTGAAGAAACAAACATGTCACCACTCATTTGATAATACATTTTTAGGCTTTCTACAAATCTAACAAAAAAAAGAAAATATTTACATAAATATAGAGCTTTTTAAAATTATTTATAGATTTATGAAAAAGAGTCCTAAAAGCACGACAATACGCTTTTAAACCATCTTCTTCATCATGCCATTATCTTCTTCTTGTTCTTCTTCATCATGCTCTTGTCTTCTTCTTCATCCTTTTTCTTTTTCATCATCTTCTTCTTCCTTCTTCATCATCATCAAAACGAAAAAACAAATAGATCTATATCATCATCTTCTTCATCATCATCAATAAAAAAAAACCAATAAATCTTCATCATCATCTTTTTTTTTTATCAATATTAGTATAAAGAGAGAAGATTCATCAACAAAAAACAAAGATATAAATCATTAAGGTATTGCATGCAACTATATGTAAAAGTTTTCCTTTAAATACAAAAAAAATCAAATTGAGGAAAAATTAGAAAAGAAGAAGATAAAAAAAGGTTAATCTGCATTTTCATACTGAATTTAATCTTCATTTTCATATTTTTTATCAATAAATTTTTTTTTCATCTTTTTCTTCAACAAATATTCACATTTTTTTTATAAAAAAAAACAGTTTTGAATCATCAAAATAAAAAAAATTACAGAACAAAATTATAAATATATTACATATATTTTACTTATATAAGAAGAATACAAAATAAAATTGTTGATATATCGTAGATTTATTATAAATATTTTGCATATATAAGAAGAATAAATAATAAAATTATTAATGTATTGATGATGTAGTATAGATTGTATATGCATTATAGATATTTTGCATATATAAAAAAATATTAAATAAAATTATTGATGAATTATAGATGTTCTGTGTATGTAAGATGAATATAGAATAAAATTATTGATGTATTATAGATATTATGCATAAGTAAAATTATTAATCTATTATATATTATACATATTAAAAAATATAAAATAAAACTGTTGATGTATGTGAGATGTATAATAGATATTTTTGATGTATTTTAAATATGTTATATATATTTTGCATTTGTAAAAGTATGACATAAAAAAATATTTTTAAATAAAATAATAAAAATATAAAATATAAAAAAATAAAAAATAAAATAAAAATGGCAAAAAATAATATTTTTTTTATGTTAAGGAGATGTTAACAAATGTTAAAAATGCCGCATTAATGAAAAAAATAATAAAACTAAAAGTGGAAATAAAGAGGGTTATATTTAAAAAAAATTAATAAGGGGTAGATTTAAAAAAGGTATTTGAAAGAGGGGTAGATGTATAAATTCCTCCACCTTTTTTTTTTTTTTTTCCATTTTAACTAAAAAAGAAATCTAATGCATCACGCCTTCGTGGCTTAGGTGGCTTCTTTCATTCCCCTTTTCTCTCTTCCTCTCCTTCTCTTCTCTGCCAAACACTCTCACTGTCTCACTCAATAGTTGCCCTTTCTTCTCTTTACCAAACAAAAACTCTGTCAAATAAACATAAAACTGACAACATAAATCCCAAACTTTGCTTCTTTTGCCCTTTTTGGAGGGTTGAAGAAGGTTGGTTCTGCTAGTTTTAGGAGTAGGTGAGGTGACGGCTACCGTTTCTGTCGTTGGAGAACCCTATTTAGCCAAAAGGGTATGCTCCTTTTTTCACTCACATTTCTTTCTTTTCCTATGTTTTCTTCTTTTTTCGTTTCTCTTACTAATTTGCATGCAATTTCTTCTCTTCTCAACATAATACATATAATAAGCTACTCTAAAATTTGTTTTTGGTGTCTTTTTTTTAGGGTTTAAGCTCTCAATCTCTCTAACAACGGTGGGTGGTCGTTAAAGAATTTTTTTTAGCGATACTACGTTGTCATGAGTTTTAGTGACGAAATGGTGGATGCTAAACAACTGGGAAAAGATGTCAATATCAATCTAAATGACTCTCTAGTCGAAGGGGAACCCAAAACCCCTCCTTTTTCTCAAAATCCATCTGAAAATGGGAAACCAAAGGCAGAGGAAAAAGATGATGCAGCAATAGAACAACAAATTCCGGCTGAAAAAGCTGTGAGTATTCCTCATGCCAAAAGTCCTGAGACCTCTTTTGATAACAAGGCCACCAAATCTGATACAGGTACTAATATCCAACAGAATGCTACTACTTCTGATAACTTCCAAGCTGATGACAGTAGAATGCTTAAAGATGTGAGCTTGAATTTTGAGGGTAATGCTAAGAATGGTGCAAATGAAAATGACATTGATGCAGACGCTAAAGAACTCTGCAATGCCAAAGTTGAGGATATTCATACTCATGTTTTGAATGAGAAGTCTTTGGAGACTAAAGCTGAAAATGATGATAAATTTCAAGATGATAAGAAAGTGGAGGCTTTGAAAGATGTGTCGCCAAAGATGGACTTGTCTCCACATGGAGTGATTAAAAAAGAGATGCCAAAATCCAAGTTGGATGAAGCGGTGGCCACCTTGAACACCCCAAACAAATCATTCCTTGTGGAACCTGCATCATTTGATGGCTATGAGTCGGGAACAGAAGATGAGCAAGCAGAGTTTGCAAAGGAGGTTGAGTCGTTCTATAAAGAGAATAACTTAGAATTCAAGGCCCCAAAATTCTACAAAGAAGAATTGAATTTACTCAAGTAAGTTGTTCTTGGTGTCGTTGTTATTGTTATTATTATTATTATTACTACTACTACTACGGAAGCTCATGTGATATTTTATTAGAATTAGGCTATATGATAATAATCATCCCTTTGCATTTGAATTAGGCTATGGAGAGAAGTTATCAAACTGGGAGGCTATGAACAGGTTTGCATTGCCACTCTCTCTCTCTCTATGGATTAATCCATCTTTTACTGGCTTTGTAGAAGTGCATGGCTTTTTTAATAATTAAGAATAAGACTATATGCATTTATTTGAAAGAATTACTATTAAATTGAATAGTTATGTAAGATATACAGTCAACTGTTCATGAGTGATTTTAATTGACATCAGTAACCTTCCTTTTACTGTGTGCATATATTGCACCACACAGCTTTTCCATTTTGTTATGACTGTGCTGTGATTTTGAGTTTGAATGTCATCTTTTTGAAAAATCTACAAGTGGTGGATGGTTAGTATTTTTAAACAAGCTGAATGTATTCATATATATGAACAGTATTTGTGTGGAAGATTGGAATTGGAATTTAATCAACTGACTTCTCGATATGTAATACCTTTGTTGTATTGGTTTGATACAGCTTGCATCGTATTGAGCTAGTTAAATAATTAGGAGAAATATCAATAAGTTCACCTCTCTTTTGCAAAGGACACATATGTAAATTGAATATTTGTATCAGGCCAGCAGTCAATAGATCATGTTTATAGAAAAATATAATTTATACTGTTTATTTCCTTACCACAACTGGAGTTACTAAAGATTCAGGTCCCCAGGCTTTTTCCTCTTCTTTCTGTTTCAGATTAAAAGCATTCCTACTTGTGTTTTTGTTATTATAATCAATCAAGTCCATGTTTGTTGTAATTAAAATCCACTTATATCATGCCCTAGTAATCTGTAATACAACTTCAAATGCTTTTCGACAGTTGCATAGGAACCAATTTGAACATTTTTAACCAATTTCCTAAGTTTCCTATAAATATGCATTACTGTCTGTATACAATGAGAAGTAAAAAATATATATATCCTTGTTTAGTCATCCATACTACACAAACCCTTTTTTTCATTAATATTATTGATAACAAAGGATTGGTGACAATGGCTTTACTATACACTGAAAAGGTGACTGGGATTTTGGCAAACCTTTTCATGTTAAATGGTATTAAAGATATTAATTTTCTTCTTTTTTTTAAAAAATTTATAAACAATTTATTTAAAATTATAGCGTTTCAAAGGTAAATTTGGAGGGAAAATAATATTTTTTTCTTATGTGTATATCAACTATTTACATCTTTAAATAGATGAGTTCCTTAGATAACTAGGACTCATTCTACTAGTTTAAACTTATCCTAGCTCCTCAAGATAGGTCTCCTACAACTAGCCCAATTCTATTTACACTCCCTCTCAAGTTGGTGCAGAGATATTGATCATACCCAACTTGCTTAATTGACCTTCAAATTGCTGTTTTAACAACCCTTTAGTGAATACATCTGTAATTTATTGAGATGTTGGTACATAAGGAGTACAAATTATCCCTTCTTTCAGTTTCTCCCTAATAAAGTGCTTGTCAATTTCAATATGCTTAGTTCTCTTATGTAGAACCAGATTATAGGCAGTGCTTATAGCTGCTTTATTGTCGTAAAACAGCTTTATTGAAAACTCCACTGGTCTGTTCAACTCTTTTAGTACCTGTTTTAGCCATAGGACTTCACATGGATCAAAAGTCTGCCTCTGCTCTACTTGCCGCCACATTCTGTTTTTCGCTCTTCCAAGTAATTAGATTGCCCCATAAAAATGTACAATAGCCAGAGGTAGATCTTCTGTCTGGCATCAGTGAAGATTTCAATGCTGCTTTCCTCATTTTTTTTTTTTGAAGAACAGTCCTTTTCCTGGGCTTTCCTTTAAATACCTCAGGATTCTATATACTGCCTCTAGATGTTCTTTATAGTGGGAATGCATAAATTGACTTAGCAAGCTTACTGCAAAAGCGATATTTGGCCTAGTGTGTGACAAGTAAATCAACTTCCCAACTAACCTTTGGTATATGTCTCTCTCTACTGGAGTGCCCTTTTCTATACTTCCTAGCATTGTTCTTGCCTCCATAGGTGTAGCACTTGGTTTACAACCAATCATGCCCATCTCCTTTAAGAGATCAAGAATATACTTCCTTTGAGAGACTACAATTCCTCTCCTTGATCGAGCTACCTCCATACCAAGAAAGTACCGAAGTTGCCCAAGGTTCTTCACTTCAAATTCTTTCACAAGGCTATGTTTAGGTCGCCCAATTTCTTCTAAATTATTTCCAGTTATGATTATGTCATCTACATAGACTATAAGGGCCACAATTTTGTTTTTCTCTGATTTTTTGGTAAATAAGTTTGTTTCGCTTGACTGTGGACATACCCTTGAGTTTTTAAAAAATTTAGTAAACCTTGCAAGCCAAGCCCTTGGTGATTGTTTTAGACCATATAGTGATTTTTTTAGTCTACACACTTTTGTCCTAAATTTTTGAATCTCGGTGGGGGTTCCATATATACTTCTTCCTCCAAGTCTCCATTCAAGAAAGTATTTTTGACATCTAACTGAAACAAGGGCCAATCTAAGTTTGCTGCTAGTGAGAGTATTACCCGAATTGTGCTGAGCTTAGCAACTGTTGAGAATGTTTGTGAATAATCCACTTCAAATGTTTGTGTGAAACCTTTGGCTACCATTCATGACTTGCATCTTTCTACTAACTCATTGGCATTTTACTTTACTGTAAACACCCACTTGCGGCCAATTGAAGTCTTTCCATTCGGCAAATCAACAATTTCTCAAGTTTCATTCTTCTCTAGAGCTCTCGTCTTCTCCATGACCGATTCAATTCCACTCGGGAACAACTAAAGCCTCATGTTTATTGCTATGGATATCTCTACTTTAGATTTGTGAGATAAAATAATAGTAATTTGGGGAAAGATTATAGTAAGATACAACGTTAGACAAGGGGTACTTTATTATACATGATCTGGTTCCTTTCCTAACAGCAATAGGGAGATCTAAATTGGTATCAATAGGTTCGGAATTACCTTGGTGGCTGGATTTTGGAGTAGTATGGATACTTGACTGCATTTTAGGATTGAATCCCTGGTTAGACTCTTGATGGTGTTGCTGAATGGTGTCTCTCTTCTTTTGTTCTTGATGCTCCCTTGAGTAAACTAGCCCTTCTTTCTATTTCTCCTTCGGCCTCTACACCAGGGTCTGTTCCTCTGTCTTTTATACCTTCTTCTGTACTGATTTCAACATCTTCTTCTCCTGTATTTCTTCCATCTGTTTGCTCCATTTCACCACAAATTTTGTCTCCAAATTGGAGTGTCAAGCTGTCCATTAGATCATCTTCTCCTTCATTCTCCCCTTGAAGATGATTATTACTGTTATAAGGTTGCCATTCAAAGAAAGTTACATACATGGACACAATATTTTTTGGATATAGGATCAAAGCATTTATACCCCCATTGATTTTTTGGAGTCATGGTTGTGAACAAACACGGTGCTGGCAAAGATTTTTAAAGGGATGCCTAGGGTGAGACGGGTTGAAAGAAAACATGTGGAGAAAAGTTGCAGTGGTGTTTTTATCATGGAAGGTTTTGGTAAGTAATCTATTGATTAAGTATGTGACTGTAAGTACAACTTCACCCCCTAGGCATTTATTCTTACTATTAACATTAGAGATAGAAGGGTAACAACTTTTTTCCCTTTTAATACCAACTTCATCATCCCAAATATAGACCACCATCTTGCTTAGCACCCTCAATCGTTTTTCCCGAGATTAAATCTTGAAATTCATAATGAGAGGACCAAAAATTAATTCGACAATTATGATCAAGTTTGAGTTTGCTAATAGAAAGAAGATTATAGGATAAGTTAGGGATATGAAGAACACTCTGAAGAGTTAGAGAAGGGGAAATCGGAACTGTCCCTTTCCCAGCAACCGTGGCAAAGGACCCATCTGCAATTCTCACTTTCTGGTTTCTTGCACATGGAACATATGACGAGAAAAATCTCAAAATTCTAGTCGTATGATCAGTGACTCCTGAATCTAGTATCTAGAAGTTCTTTGTTTGGAGTAAAAGAGGGCTTTGGAGATAAAATTACTTGATTGTGCTAAGGAACAAGAGGAGTCGGTTTGAGATTGGAGCATTTTATATATTTGGTCTAACTTTTCCTTTGTGAAAGGAAAAGGACTTGTCGGATTTGTGGACTCCTATTCATTACTGACTTGATTCGCTTGAAGAGTTCAGTCATCTCCCCCTACCTTGGAATCTCCTCCAGTTTTCCTCTTCCAGTTTGGTGGCTTTCCATGGATATTCCAACAAGTGTCTTGGGAATTTCACGATTTCTTGCAGTGATCACACCAGGGCTTTGATTTCCCTAGGTTCCTCTCTCCTTTAGAATCTCTAATTCTAATTACAAATGCAGACTCGTCACTAGAATTAGTTTCATCATTGCTGCTCCTCAACATCTCATGCTTGCGGGCCTCCTCCCTTCTTACTTTTGTAAAGACCTCTTGAATGAGGGCAGAGGTCTTCTCCCTAGTACATGCCCTCTAACTTCATCAAGCTCCTTGTTTAGACCTGCCACGAACACAAATGCCCGGCTTCTCTCCACTTTCTTTTGATATCTTGTACTATCATTTGGGTTTTACCACTTTTCTTTCTCAAACAGGTCAAGTTCTTGCCATACCGCCATAATATCATTGTAATAGGCAGTTACATTATGATCTCCTTGCTGCATCTTACGCGTCCGTGTGTTTAGCTTAAACAGTTGAACATAATTGTCCAAGTTAGAATAGGTTTCCTGAACTGCTTCCCATAAATCACGGGCTATTGGCAAAAACATGAATGTTTTTCCAATTCTGGGCTCCATGGAATTAATCTACCATGCTGTCACCAGTTGAGGTAGAGCCACTGGTGGCATCGGAGGAAGAAGAAGGGCCCGTTCCCACCATTGCTGCCTTGAAGTTCATGGTTGAGCCTTTGGCTTTGATTCCATATAGCTTTTCAGAGGTAAATTTGAAGGAAAAAAAATAATTTTTTCTTATACGTGCATCATCTGTTTACATCTTTAAATAGATATAGAAATAACTAACTTGAGTTCATTAGATAACTAGAACTCTTATTCTACTAGTTTAAACTTATCCTAACTCCCTCAAGGTAGGTCTCCTACAACTAACCCAATTCTATCTACAAAAAAAATCATTGCAGAAAATGAAGTTACTAGCTAATAATAGAATGTATCTGTCGTCTGTGAAGAAAACTGATATTATTGGTACTTTTTAAATTGACTTGCTAAAATTAAGTGTTATATTTGTCATACACATTATTTGTTTCTTCTGTGCTTCTTGATTTCAGTGTCTACTTAGTAATCTTTTTTACAACTTGCTGTTGAATATTATTGACTGATTGCTGATATGTCATATTAAATTTCTCAACTGGCATTTCATGTGACGTTTTGTTTTTTTGAATATTACATTGGGGAGGGGGAATTGAACCTGGGTCTATTGTCTAGGGGAGATTCATGTGACGTTTTAATCACATTAATCTTTTAGAAAATCCTGCATCTTATAATTTCTGCTGGGAAGGTATTACAGAGTTTAATTTGTTTGCAACCATTTGTAGGTGACTTCATGCAAGTTATGGCGACAAGTCGGAGAATCATTCAAACCCCCAAAGTAAGCATGCCTCCGACTTCAGTTGATATCTAACTTCCATCCTATTGAGTGCTTTCTAGGGATAGAAGATAGACTGCAAATTATTCAACTCTTACAACTGGGTACATGTATAGTAAATTACTCTGGTATGTCTGCTGGACATGACTAGTCTGTGTTAGTCTCATGATTTCAAGAGATGAAACTGATTGGACATTTAATGTTTCCATTGGTAGTGTCTGAGTTTGTTGCATCTGCATACAGGAAAAAAGTTTGTTGCATCTGAATATGACAAGATTATTTGTTAATTCTTATACATATTTTTTATTGAACAGGACCTGCACCACTGTCTCTTGGACATTCCGAATTTTTTATGAGAAGGTTATGTTCTATTTGTTGAGTATATTATGGTTTATAACTCTCTATTTTCTTTGCATGCACACTTCTTGGAGTTCACAATCATCACTTATGCAGGCATTACTTGAATATGAAAAGCATAAAATGCGTTGTGGGGAACTCCCTTTTTCTGATGATTCCTTGCCAGAGCCGATTAGGGTTGAAAATCAGGTAAGATGAAATAGCTAATGTATATTATGTTAGTTTGTCTTTGTTTATCTAAAATATGGAGGTCTAAGTTTTGTCTATTTATGCTGTAATTTCACCTTACCATCTGTCGATGCAATGTTGGTTTGATTATAGACTTTAATCTTTGAGTGGATAAAATTATTATGTGGAGGAACAAGGGGATATTTTGCATCATGGAAGTTATGGTATAAGTGTCATATGGATTGTTACGATGGTGTATTGGAAAAATGGGAAGTTAGTCTGTTATAACTAGATGTGATCAACCTTCAGGGTGGTCTGGGCCTAACGTGGCTTGGTTGTTAAACGTTAGGGCTGAGCCCAGGCCAGTCCGGGAATTTGGCTTGGTTTTTTATCAAGCCCAGCCAAGTTCTCAAGTTGAAATGCTGGCCTACTAAAAAAAGTACCCACATATAAAAATTGTACACAATTAATAGTGATTTGTAATTAGTTGGGTGGTCAATGAGCACCCTTTTCTTCAAAAAAAGGTGGGGTTCCAACCTCCCCAATGTCTTTTTATTTTTTTATTATATATAATGGTTTATATTGTTTTTATACTTAAATAATAATATAGTATATTTCCATATTTTTTAGATGTTTCACAAAATAATCATAAAACAAAAGCTTTTTTGCTATTTCAAACATAATTTCCCTATCAAAGGTAGTATGACTGATAGTGATTTAATTTTCCAATAATGATAGTACGACTAATGATTTAGTAACTTTATTTGGTAATTTCAAATATGATTTTCCTAAAAAAATTGATATGAAAAGTAACTTAATAAGTTATTTAATGAATTTAATTGTCATTTTTCTACAATATGGTACAAATACTAATTTGGTTAGGACTTTAACATACATTTAATTAAGAGCGTGTCATTGTAATTTCATAATAAACTTGTAGTTTATATTTATAGGTATATACATATAATTTTTGAAATTGGGTTCATAAGCCACCTTAAGGATTTGATGTTAGCACTTAAGACTTATTAGTCACATGTAGTGTAGGCGATGTAATTTTTGAATACATATAGGGCTTAAACATGAGAAATACATTTTTTAGACTCAGTTAAAGATGTCATGGTTTCAATAGACACATAATTTGACTTAAGAAAACTATTATAAAAAAAATAATAAACTATAAACATTCATGTTTGTTATGATTTTCATTCTATAAAAACAATATAATTGTTGTAAGTTATATAGAAACCAATTATAGAGTATATGAGATATATAAATAATAATTAATGATATTATAATTGGATTTTATAATAAAACTAATCATATCATATTTAATTTTTTGAAGTATTTATGACATTGAGTTTAAATTAAATGTATTAAAATATAAAATATTACAGAGTAGATGTTGTAAGGGAAACTATATAATCAATACCACTTATGATTTCAATTTAAATACAAAATCTAGCTAACTCAAAATTAAAAATAAATTTTTAGTGTTGGCAAAAAAAATAATAAAGTTTTAGTTGATTATACTTAAAAAAGTATATATTTTTAGCGTGTTAGTATAAAAAATTTATTTAAGTTGATGACTAAGAGGTTGTTTGGCCTAGCTTATAAAAATTAGCTTATAAGCATCAAGTGCTTATAAGTTAGTATGGTTTATAAGCATTTAAAATTTACGACAGTAATGTTTTGTTTTGAATACTTATAAGTGACTGATAAACACCTAACATGTTTAGTAAAAAATACCTTATATGCACATTTACTGTTAAAATAACTAAAAAAGATATAAAGTTATATTATTAAAAGCATTTATTCAAATAAATAGGGACACTATTGTAATTTGCTTAGTCAAATTAGCTTTTAAGTCAAATACTTATAAGCACTAAAATAATAAGATGGTCCCCCTTTATCTTATTTTTTTCAACTTATATGTCATGTTTATAAGTTCGTAAAATTGTTTAAACAAATATGTCGGCTTAAATTTAGAGTTTATAAGCTAGTTTGATCAACTTATAAGCTAAGTCAAATATATTCTAAAGCAGAGTTTAAAATTTTCAAGGTGCTTGGTTAAAAAATCCACACCTCTAATATAATATTTTTTATATTTATATATATATACATATAAAAACAAAAATCATACATACCTTTAGTATAATATTATCCAGACTAGGTGTAATTAGAGGAATTCCAACCCCGACTCTAAAAATTGGGTAATTTTGGCTTGGGCCAGGCCTAAAGGGAAAATCTTGTCTAAGCTTTGATTTTTTGTTGGACTGGTTGGATAGGTCCCCAGGTTCATGAATAGGTCTAGGTATAACTCTAGATTGTTATGGGTCTAATGCACTGTTCTAATTGCATTCTTTATGAATCCATTGGTTAAGGCAGGGATTCTTGTTGTATCCTTTCTAGATGGTATGAGAACAAAAAAAAAAAGAAGAAAACACACACACACACTTACACAGTATTTGGAATTAATTGGCATTGAGTTTGTTTGATTTGCAAATGAATCTCATAATTTTTGTTTGATTTGCAAATTTGTCTGAATCGTCAATAAATTTTCATGTTTGAAATGTTCGTTTTGAATGTGTAGCAATACTAGTTTGTATCTTTGTTAGTTTTACAAATTCTATAGCTTTACTAGTATCCTTACTATGTAAAGTTCATTTGCAACTCTGGTAGAATTTGCTCAAGCATAATCAAATTATAGAATTAAAAAATTTAGAATTTTAAACGAATATTTTATTTATAAGTGTGTATTTGTTAAATGAAATTTTATGGGATTCATTTATAGTAAACCAGCTCTTAACATTTTTGCTCTTGTTTTTGCATATTTCTTTATATGTTTGCTTCTATCTTTATAATTGAAATTCTCTTGCTTCCTATAAGTGAATTCATTGTCATCATTACCATTTTGCTTGTTTTTCATGAGAATTTAGATTTGCTTCTTCTAGGAGTCTGCTAAATCATCGTTATAAATTTCATTGCAGACACCAGGAAGTCAAGCTCTTGGATCAGGTAGGGCACGAAGGGATGCTGCAGCTCGTGCCATGCAAGGATGGCACTCCCAGCGTCTCCTTGGTAATGGTCAGCTTTGTGATCCAATCATCAAGGTGTGAAGAAAACTTCTAAGCTCAATCCTCAATGTTTAAAATTTTTTGTTTTAAATTTGTATGCTATTAATGTCTGCTGTGTGCCATCATGTGCATTATTCTCATCGTAACTCACCTATTCCTTTCATTTTTCTTCTTCTGCTTGCGAGTTAGGACAAGAACTTGAATTCCACATCAAAGGGTGACAAGCTGCTGAAAACAAATGGTATAACTTACTAACTGGATCAGCATCTTCAGTACTTTAATTGCAAATAGTGCTCTCTGAACTTGGATTCTTGGTACAGGTTTGCTGAAGCGTAAAAAGCCATCAAGTATTGAACAAGCTGTTCATATTTCTCACATCAAAACAATGAAGCTACAGTTAGGATCACTCGTTTGTTTTCTGAGGTCTTGATTGATTGTGGAACATAATACCCTAATTTTGAAATCTTGAAATTGAATTTTCCTTTTGCAGAGCAGGCACAATGGTCATTGACATTGGACCTCCAGCTGATTGGGTGAAGATCAACGTGCAAAGAACTGTAAGATTTTCTCTACTTTGAGTGTTATGAGTCATGATACTTTAATAATCCTTAAAACTTTTGTTTGTGAATCTTAAGTTTGGTGTAAATTTTGACCTTATTCAGAACGACTGCTTTGAAATATATGCTTTAGTTCCAGGACTTCTACGAGAGGAGGTAAGATATATCTCCTGAAGTGCTTTTTTCAGTCTTATTTCCTCATTTGCCTAAGATAAAGCATCTCTTTGCTTTTGAAATTTTCTGACTGCTTGATGTTGATTTCAAGTATTGTCTTGCAAGTTTAGCTTTTTATGCCAATGATTCTCATTTTTCAGGTGCATGTTCAGTCTGATCCAGCAGGACGCTTGATTATATCTGGTCAACCAGAGCAACGGGAGAATCCTTGGGGTGTCACACCCTTTAAAAAGGTTTGCGCAGATAGAAGATTCTTCTTGTGTTTTTATGTATGATCTATTGGAGTTGTCACCTTGAGAGTAATACGAATGGATACTTTGGCCTTCATTCCCTTGTTCATATAATTGCTAACACTGAAATATTACTGTTATACCAACGAATATTACAACAGAAAAAGTATTACTGCTCATTTGCTGTACAAGTCTTGTTTATTCCACTAATTAAAAGCCAGGTACTACGTAGGCTAGAGGTTGTTTGCCCAAAACCAATAATGTATAACAGTAATTACTAATGGATGCCTGCTTTCAGGTTGTCAGCTTACCTTCAAGAATTGATCCACATCAGACATCAGCTGTGGTGACTCTGCATGGCCAGTTGTTCGTGCGTGTTCCATTTGAGCAACCCGATATTTAGAATATGGGGATGGTTGTCAATTAAAGCATAGCTGGAGATTACTCCCTGGTTTGGAGTATGTCAAGACTAATTTTGTAGGGTAAATTTTGTTTAGTCATTGTTCAAAATTGTAGCTTGAGACCATCTGATTAGGCATATTTACATTTTAGTGCTTTTTATTTTATAATTAGTGCGAGAAAGATATCTGAACTGTATTTAAATATATTTGTTTTATTATTTTGACACGATTGGAAAGGGGGATAGGAAAGTAAATATAGGCACCTTATATCAATATCATTCTCATTTTACTTGAAGATCATTTTTTTTTTAAATTTATTTTTTCTATGTTATTGTTAAGGCATTCAAGCCATTTTGTTTTAATATCTTAGGCCAGACAATATATCCAAGTGCAAGGAAAGTGGGCTTGTTTGAATTTCTGGATTGATGTATGTGATTCAAACTTCAAAATGCTGAAGCTGGGAAATGACATTTTTGCAGGTTTTGCTCTAAATTGTCAGCAAATGATGAATGATTATATATGGCTGTATTTGGCCCCAATATATGAGTGTGTGTGTGTGTATATATATATATATATATATATATGGCTATATTTTAGAATGGCTTTTGCTATGCTAGAACTGGTCATCAGAGTTTTAGCATTCAACGATCACAAGTACATTTAAGCATCATAGTTTAGAAACTTTTTAATGCTTCACTTGCCTTTGTCAATATAAACACAGGTATTTCTTTTGCCTGTTTAGTTGTCCATCAAAAACCCATACCTGGGTACCTATTTTTCATTTATTGTTTTATAGTCTACAGCACATCAGAAAGCTGAAAGGGAAGAAGAATTGCAAAAATTTCATTTTTACCTGTTTTGTAAGACCTCAAATTTTCTTTACTGTGTTTGAAATGCCTGAAATTTTACAGTAGAACCTATCATGTCTTGTTCACATCAATAATCCCTTTTTTTTTTTTTTCGGCTTCCAAATCCAATCCAGCTTTGAAATGTTTAGTGCTCTCATGGGAACTGAAATCCTCCTCCACTCTGTGTGGTGCTTGCAGTAATCTTTGGTGGGCTAATGGCCATCCAAAGCAAAGAGAGTGTGATTGCAATGAGACCAGACCAAACAAAAACAATCGTCGGGGTCTTCCCCCTCCTTCCCATCAAACCTTTGGCAAATGGATATAGATGAGCCAACACCCAGAAGCTAAAGAAAGCTCCACCGATGAACTTGCTCCACTGCGGAACTGAACTGTAAATTGTTCTTATAAATGCAAATCCAATGGCAATTATGTTTGTCATGGCAATGACAATTGGTGGAATCATAAGAGAGGTCCACTTTACAAGGTACAATTCTGCATAAATATCATCATTATCATCTCCTGCAGCCTTGGCAGTCAATGTGAAAGAAATTTCAATCCCTGCAATCACCTTGAGAAGGCCCTGCACAACAGCTGCAAAGTGAGCGCTGGTTCCAGAAATAAGCCAGAACTGCTCATTCCTCCACCACTCTTCCAATCCTATACCAGACCATCTCAGCTCGAGGACAGCAAGCATGATGAGACAAACAGTTATAGTTAGCAGGTAGATTAAAAATGTAATGCTTAGACTTTGCACAATGAAGTATCCTGAGAAAAGAGAGAGTGCAGGGAGGAAGCAGTAGACGATCAAGAATATAGACGTAAATGGGTAAATGCCAACGTTAAGATAGGCAAGGCGCTGAAGTAACTTGAGCTTCCTAGAGGCAAGAAAGGCATTGTTTCTGGAGAAGAAAATCTCAACAGAGCCTGTAGCCCAGCGAAGCACCTGGTGAAGTCTATCTGTGAGATTAATTGGAGCTGATCCGCGAAAAGCATCACGCTTGGTTACACAGTAGACAGAATGCCATCCACGATTATGCATACGATAACCAGTCACCACATCTTCTGTCACTGAACCATAAATCCATCCCACTCTATCACCCCATTCGGTCTTATCCTCGTACCTGAAGTAACATTGGTACCGTACATTCAATTTCAAGAATGTATTCTTTCTATGTTTAAAGGAAAGGAAAGGCAATCAAGAAATGTAAAAAATACCAGCAAGAAATTACAGAGACAGCTTCAGCAACAGTAGTGGCATCAAGTGGTTCCCTTGGCACCCTCAAAGCACCAGGAGGACGTCCATACTTAACAGCAGGGTGATCAGCAAGAGGTCGAGCTTGATATTCACAAACAGGTATAGATTCACTCAACATTGTAGAATTTCCAAACCGCTTGGGCAATAGATTGAGATCCAGATCAGGATCAAAGTCTGTGGGTGTGAGCGGACGAGTTTCAGTACCATTGCTGCTCTTCTGCTCATACTTTTCAGGATTTGGAGGGTCAAATCCATACAGCGCAAACCGTCTGAACATGCAACCAGTCCCCACATAAACTGGACCCTGTGCTCATCATGTATGGAAAATTCATTCATTAATACATTCGTTCACAAGTTTTCTACAAATTGCAAAATGCTCTTTACCTGGACACCATCAAGCGCTCGCATTTGTCCGTCAAAAAACACAGTATTGTGATTAGCATATCTATCAGAAGGGTCAATGCCTTCAAATCTCTGAGGGAATTGAATGTAGCAGATATTTTCGCCTCCTCGATCCATCATAAAGCACATTCCTTCTCTGATAGCTTTGCAGTTATATATGTAGTGATCACAATCCAAGTTGAGAATGAAAGGACCATTAGACAGAATAGCAGATGCTCGTACTAAGCAATTCATAGCACCAGCTTTCTTGTTATGGTCATAGCCTGGCCTTTTTTCCCTTGATACATATACAAACATAGGAAGGCGTATGTCCACATCTGAGAAATCTATGAGCTTGTCATCTGCAACTCCCAATAAAGTGTCAGGACTAGGTGGCTTTAGCATCACCTGAAGAATACCAGCATGGTCGCCTTTAGAATGTTCAGGTGCAGGGGTTGCCCAAGTTCCAGGCCAGTGTGTACCGTCTGCCATCCATGTTGCCTTTTGAACCTTTATAGTCTCCAATGGATCAGCTCCGCTTTCTCTCATGTGCTTCAACATTTTCATTTCCTCTCTTGCATTAAAAGCATCTGATCTCCTCCTGATGGCGTCTGGAAGTCCGTTGATTCTTACCTTGAACTCGTCGTACTCTCTCTTTATCCGTCTCCTATCTTTCACAAAATCAGGCCTGCTTTTGTTCTTGGTTGGATCAACTTTTAAGCTGAAGTAAGTATCAGGATTTCTTGGTTCAATATTATGTTTTCGACAAAATGGAACCCACAAATCAGCAAAGCTGCAAGCCTCAGCCATTGCCTCAAAAGTAAGGAGAGCACCTCCATCATCAGAAATGTAGCAAGCCAATTTCTCTACAGGATAATCAGCTGCTAGAATAGAAAGGATAGTATTGGAAGTGACAAGGGGTGGCTCTTTCTCCGGGTCAGCCGTAGACACAAACATATCTACACCGGGAAGATCAGAGCGACCAGTGGGATTGGAAGGTGATGGCAGTTCAAACTTGTCGCGAAGAACCTCAAGGTCAGTAGAGCGATTGACAGGACAAAGCTTGGGAATTTGATCCAAAATCCAGGAAAAGGCAAACCATATTTCACATACAACTGAAATAGCCCACAACCATCTCGCATCTTCATTTGGATTGTTAACTCTCCAGTTCAGAAAGAATCCCAAAACTACTAACCGAACTAGGATCAACAACCTGCATTCATAGACATTGGAATAAAGCTTTAGCTTTCTGAGGTACTTCATTGAGCAACAAAAACTTATTAGGTTGGCCGCGTTCAGAATTGCTTGTATCCAGTACTGATATATCTATTAATATTTACCTATAAGGACTCATAATAGCAGCTGGCATTTCAATTCTGCGACTAAGAGGCTTCCATGGTTTATCCATGTTGTCCACCATTCCACCTTTAAGACCTTCATCACCATCATCATACATGTCATCTTGAGGCCAAAAGGCATTACCATAGCCATAAGTACCTTTCGTTTCGAATAACCATCGGTTTTGATCGAATTCCCCAGTTTGGTTTCTCTTCATCATTGTCATGTTATCACCTTTATTTGGAGCAGGCAATGGCAATGCTCCACTCGAAAAATCTGGAACATCATCTTCATAATCTCCAACTCTATAAGGCTCCTTGCAGCCAGGACATAAACCAGTCTCCTTTTGGGCATCCAGATAGCAATCCCTGCAAATTTTGAACCTGGAAAACCACACAATGCTATTATTAACAAAATTTTGTTATAATCATAAAAGTTTATTAAATAGTAGTGGTAGTACGTACCTGCATTCACAAGGGGTGACATCATTTCCCCTCTCATCCTTCATAATCTTGCCATCACAAGCAGACATTGCACAAGAAGAACCTTTAGCCCCAGCCATTTGAGGGTGTGTAACCTCAGAATCAATGACTTTATCCATGAGATGTGCACGAGTTACGCTATTGAATCCACCAGTAAATAAAGAATTTGAAACATATTGCTCTTCAGCTTTCACTGCAACTGATGTATCCATTGGTTGATTATCAGGTGTTGGAGGAATATGAACTGTATAATTCATATAATCCCCTGATATTTCTCCTGACATATCAAGATCTTCTCTCGAAAGACTAACATATCTCCCGCTTGATGTTCTTCTAGCAAATTTAACAGTCTGACTACTTGAAGATCGATTTGCTTGGGATGCATTAGAGCCTGATGGATTACGGATAGCTTTCTTGGATGGCTGGGAAGATAGAGATGACATTATTATTATTATATATTGATTCTTCTTCTTCTTATTTTTATATAATCTTATATTTTCTCTTAAATATTAATTATTGAATCAAAGAGTATCAAGTTGTTTGAGAAACTGAGTCATGACTGTAATATTGTTGAATGTAAATGTTCTTGGAAAAACAGAAAGGAGGACATGGACATGGAAGGCAAAGAGAATTCAAGAAAGAAAGAAAGTAAGAAAAAGGAAATTGGATGGTGAGAGACCGAGTCCAATAAATAAAAAGGAGTTTAATTTGGTGGTGTTTACGGGTTTCAAGGAGAGTTTTTTTCCTTGTTTGCATCACTTTTGTTTCTTCTACGTCCAATATATGTATGGTTTATGTACAACTGAAGTCAATTTTGTTCCTTTGAATATCTTATAACTATCACCATCCGATCCAAACAGACCATAACCATTTGCTATATCTAGTCTACATACGAAAAACATTTTTTTAAAAAAAAAATTAATAATAATAACTCTATTAAGTATTTGGATTTTTCTTCTTCTCTTTGGATTTGTTCTTGCTTTTATGACATTTTTACCCATATAATGACAACTTGTACTTGCTCTCTATTAATTTCTTGCATTATTAGAAACATGTTCTGTATATTGATTAGGTTGGTTTTAAATTTTCAAAAAAAAAAAATAGTAGTTTTAGATAACGCAAACATATTCAAAAAATAAGCAATGATTACAAATATTTAATTTAAAAAGAAGATTATTTAAGTTAAATTCAAAAAAATATTTAACACGAATTGTTCTACTTATTTTTATTGATTAAAAGTTTTAACTGTCATGTTAAACATTGTTTTCTTTGCATATTCTCAACTTAGTGTGGAGGGTTCAAAATCCTTACCAACTTGTCACCATTGATTTTCATAAACATGAAATCCACCACGTACAAAAAAATTGAAGGAATCAAGCATATCGAAAGACGAACGTCTTGTTCGCTCAAAATTTCTAGCTCTAATAAAAATAAAAATAAAAATTGAAAGAACATAGTGAGAAAGTTTAATTTTGCAACATCATCAACAATGAAGAAAAATTAAAAGAAATTCCTTGGACGTCAAAAGAGAAGATGAATAGTTAAGTGGTGTGATATTGGGTGGAGGTGGATATGTTAAAGAGAATAATGAGATAAGAGTTGGTGGATGTTAACAGCGTTAATTTTAGTGGGAGCTTATTCTCATATTAAATTTATGTTTCTAAAATTTTATTAGCTATAACTCTTATAAAATATTTTATATCTTGAAATAATAAATTTAACCCATCAATGAATGAAATAAATTAATAAGAAAAATTATATAAAAAAAGAATAAATTAAAATTTTTATCTCCATTATAATCAATATGGAGCAAATTAAGAGGGGGTATTTCATGATAATATAATTGTAATTCTATGTATAGATTCTTGGATTTATATAAACGGAACCAAAATAATAATAGATTTACTGATGCAAAAGTTTATAAATGTCAGAATAAAAAAAATAAAATTGATAAATTTGTTATAAATAAAAGGAGAGAAAAGATAGATAGAGAATAAAAATTTGAGGAATATCTTTATTATGAATTGTATATCATGAACTATTTATAATGAGTTATTTATAGTGGTATAAGTATAACTTAGATAAGAATAAAAGATTACAATTAAATTCTAATTTGAATAGGATAAAATTGATTATAATCTTGATAGGATAAAATTAATCTAAGAAGTAGTCATTCACATATTATTTAACACTTTCTCTTGGATCACTACCATTATGAATATGCCTCGTTAAAATCTTGCTAAGAAAAATCCAGTTGGATAAAAACTTAGCGAAGAAAAAAAAGTACAATATTCATAGGTAACTTTTCCTCAAAAATATAAATGATTAACACATATTTCTAATTGAATGCATTCCAATATTGTGTACATACTTTTTGAAAATTAATGTCGGTAATGTCTTTATGAACAAATCTGCTGGATTATCACTTGAACGAGCTTTACAAATATATACATTTCCTTTTTTTTATAAGTTCACGAGTATAAAAGAACTTTTGTGATAAATGTTTAGTTTTATCACCTTTTATATAGCCTTCATTGATTTGTGCAATACATGTTGCATTATCTTCATATAATATTGTTGGTTGGTTGCTTTCTATAGGTAATCCACATACTCTTCTAATATGTTCAATTAAGCTTCTTAATCATATACATTCACGACTAGCTTCATGAATAGCTAATAACTCTGAATAATTTGATAAAGTAGTAGTGATTATTTGCTTCACATATCGCCATGAAATAGTAGTATTATTACATGTGAAGATATAACATGTTTAAGACCGAGCTTTATGAGGATCAGAAAGATATCTAACATCAGCATATCCTGCCAATTCAAACTTTGTTCCTTTCAAAAAAGCAAACCCATATAGGATGTGTCACATAGGTAGCGTAGAATATGTTTCTCTCCATTCCAATGTCTTCAAGTAGGAGCTGAACTAAACCTTGCAAGCAAGTTAACTGCAAAAGCAATATATGATCTTATATTGTTAACAAGATATACAAAGCGCTCCTATTGTACTGAGATAGGGTACTTTAAGACTAATAATTTCTTCATTATCTTCTCGAGGGCGAAAATGATCTCTTTTTATATCAAGAGAACGAACAATCATTGGAGTGCTTAATGGATAAGATTTATTCATATAAAATTGTTTCAAGATTTTTTCAATATATGATGATTGATAGAGAAAAATTTCATTTGACAGATACTCAACTTGGAACCCAAGACAAAATTTTATTTTTCTAAGATCCTTTATTTCAAATTCCTTTCTCAAATAGTCTGCAATAATTGAGATCTCTTCTGGAGTTTTCACTATATTTAAATCATCAACATAAGCTGCAACTATAGCAAATCCTGAATTTATCATTTTGATAAAAACACATGGACAAAGAGGATTATTTTCATATCCATTATTTACTAAGTATTCAATGGGGTGATTGTACCACATTCGCCTAGATTCCTTTAGCCCATACAAGGATCTTTGGAGTTTAATAGAGTACATTTATCTAGATTTTAAATTATATACTTCAGGTATCTTAAATCCTTCTGGGATTTTCATATATATGTCATTATTAGGGGTGGACAAACTCGGTTCGGTTGGCCGAACCGAACCGAACCGATCAGACCAAACCGACCAAAAATCGATCATTGATGTTAGTAACCGAAAACCGATCGAACAAAATTAGAAACCACAAAAAAACCGAACCGAAAAAATTTTGCCGGTTCGGTTCGGTTTCGGTTTAGACCAAAAAACATTGAACCTGATTTATTCTGCTGTGAAAAAATTTGGTCGGTTTCGATTTCGGTCGGTTTTGAAACAATGAAATTGTTCAATTCAAATCCAAACAAAACGAAATGTGCATGAAATAGAAGAGGAGCGGTTTTCGGTCGGTTTTCGGTCGGTTCGGTTTTCTGAGCAATGAAACCGTTGACCGACCGAACATTTTCTGTTTGATGTAATTTAGAACCGAACACCGAACCGACCAATTGGTTAACCAATTTTTCTATCGGTTTTCGGTCGATTTCTCAGTCGGTTCGGTTTTCACAGTTTTTTTGTCCACCCCTAGTCATTATTCAATGAACTATATAAATAAGCTGTCACAGTATCCATCAAATATATGTCAAGCCCTTCAGAGGCTACCAAACTGATCAAAAATCTAAAAGTAATAACATCCATAACAAGAGAATATGTCTTATCATAACCTACCCTAGGTCTTTGTGAGAATATTTATGCCACAAAGACCTAGGGTAAATTAAATAATAAATCTAGCTCAGCCTGAATAGTCTCTTTCCATTTTGGCCAATCATTTCTATGTTAATATTTTTCAATATTTTTAGGCTCAGGTTCATCATCATTAATTATTTCATGCTTTTCACTTCCCTTTAAATGGTATAATACTATATATCTTATCAAAACAAATTCATAATACATTCACAAAATCACAATATGTATGCCAACTCAAATGTAATTCAAACATAATTCATTAAAATATATATTAACATCAATTATACCCGGTTCCAAGCTTTGATTATCTTCCAACTTTAACTTCATCATTTGCCCTTCAATACTCTAATTTCACAAATTCACCATATTCAATCATAAATCAAATTATAAATAGAATAATCCATTAACAACACATTGCAAGCCATTTAAATTAATCAAACCCCAATTATATCCATTCTTCCCAAATTTCACCAAAAATCCTAATTCAACAATACCACTCCTTTCAAACTACCGCTCAACCTACCCATTTCCTTCATCCACTTATAAAATCATCAATAATACATCAATATAATATAATTACAAACCATTTTAGCAATTATTGAAATCTCTTACAAAAACTCAAATTTCACATATCAATTCCATAAACCCTAATTTTTCCAAAACCCAATCATTTTCATCAATCAACCTTAAAATTATATCATTCATATTAAAATAACTTCAAAATAATCCATATTAGAAATTGTTAAACTCTCCATCAAAAATCCATTATTCACATATTCATATATTTAAAGAGAAATTTCTTAAAACTTAAGAAAACTTACCTATTACTTGAAAGTTATTCAAAACCACCTTAAATCCTTTGGAAAAGTTGTAAAATTTGATATGATTGAAGCAAAAATCCTCACCCTTGCCCACTCCCAAAATCAGCCACTCTCATGGAGATGGAGAAGTTGAAGACTTTTTTTTTTATATTTTTTGATTTCCAATCTTGCCCCTCACTTAATTATTTAATTACATGATAATTGATTATTAAAATTTTTAGATATTTTACTTATCCCCATCCATAATTATCCATTTTAATTTTAATTTTAATTTTAGTTTATTTTTTTTAGTAAAATATATTTAACTTTTAACTTTTTACTTTTGGCTTTTGGCTTTTAGTGAAATATATACTTTATGTATATTTTTCATATACATTAAGTATACATCATTCATATTTCTCTTCCATCACCCTAATTACCCTTCTATATTAATTATTTTATTATATATAAAATCTCAGGTGTTACATTTTCGATCGAAGCCGACCACTAAAATCTGACCAATCTGACCACTGCACATCCTTATAGCTAATCTTTGGGAGTACAGTCCTCATTACTAGTTAGGTGGATTTGGGACATAATATGATGTAAAAATAAATAATTGTTATACCACACAAGAAATAGAAAAAAAATTATGTAACTTCTTTTGGATGATTGGTTTGGAGTATAAAATACATTTTAACATCATATTACAACTTTCCATAAACAATTAATTTTGGAAGAAACTTATACAGGCTTAGATGAGTAATATAATAGATAGAACGTTATTTAATTTTAATCCTTGGAAAACCCCAATAGCCATCCAAAAATGGATTGTTTGGATAGTTGCTCGATAAACTTTCTAAAAATTAGTTCAAATATTAGATCATCTAGGGATATAAATACATTATAATTAACAAATTAAGGTAAACATATACATAATATATACAAAACACATACAAAACAAAAATAAGGCATATCATTACTGTACAAATAAAATTAAACATATATTAGCAAATATACATAATATATACAACAATTAACCATTATATCATTCAATAAATAAAAAAAATCATTCACAACAGCCAAATTAAAACACATGCAATAGATATACACTACATATACACAATCATTAAAATACTAGCTTTTATAATTCAACATCCAGAAACACATACACAACGTGAAATTCACATTAACAAAATTATATTACCAAACAGTTCAAAAACCACAAACACATACATAACATATACACCATAACAAAACAACAAATAACATTAATCCAAAAGGAAAAAAACTAAAAAATAATAGATACAATCATGAAAATGAAAAGATTAACATATAAATAAAAATGTATTAGGAAATTCAAACAAATATAAAAAAGCTAACTATAATCCGTAGCATTATAAAAAAGAAGAAAGTGAGAATAGGATACAATAACATACCTTTTCTTCAGAAATCATGACAAATTTACTGGAACTTTCATCGAGAAAAACAATATCTTGATCAACAGGAACTAACCCTGTCTTCTTAGACTTCTCAACAACTGAAAAAAAAAACTAACTATAATCCGTAGCATTATAAAAAAAAGAAAGTGAGAATAGAATATAATAACATACCTTTTCTTCAGAAATCATGACAATTTTATGGGAACTTTCATAAAGATAAACAATATCTTGATCAGCAAGAACCCTATCTTCTTAGACTTCTCAACAACTGAAAGCTGCTTCAATGGTCCAATAATTTGACTATTTTTGACAATCTATTACCAGAATCACGAGTATTGATTATTTTGAATGAATTGTCAAAGCAAAAATAGTTTTGAAAAAATAATTAAGAGAAAGGACAAATAAAACCCAAGACAAACAATATGAGATCAAACAGAATAACATATAACACAAAACTAACAAAATAAAGGAAATGAAATATATAATTTTTGGCCCCTAAACTTTAAATGTTTTATATATTGAGCCTCTAAACTTTTATTTGGTAATATTGAGCCAATTAACTATACGAGTTAATGATATTGAATTCTTTTTTCAATAGAAATTAAATATGTATTTTCAATTGCCTTTAAAATCGTGTAATTGCTGAAGCAAAATGGTGCGTTTTAATAAAAAAAAATTAAGGAATATTATATTTTTTGGCCTTTGAACTTTATGTGTTTCGGGCATTATACCTCAAACTTTTATTTAGTGACATTGAGTCACTCGATTAACAGTGAGTAAAAATTACACATTTAACTGCCATAATAAAAAAGTTTAATGTCATCAATTCATATAGCTGAGGGATTTAATGCCAACAAATAAAGATATGTAAGCTCAATGAGCAAAACAGTTAAAATTCTGATGGTCAAAAAATATGTTGTCCATAAAATCAAAGTAAAAGCAATTAAAAATTTTGTACATGTTCCGAGAAAATTAATGAAAAAAAAAAGAAGAAGATACAAATAAAAATAAGTGAATGGTGTCAAAAACTATAAAATTAAAAGAGAGAGAGAGAGAGAGAGAGAGAGAGAAAGAGAGAGAGAGAGAAAGGTAGAAATGAAAAAAAATAAAAATAAAAATAAAAAAATATGTGTACAATATTTTTTAAAATAAAATTTAGAAAATAATAATTTAATTAATTTCCTCATTTTTTTAATCCATGTTTCCTGCATTTTAGGATCATTTTGCTTATCCAATATAATGCCACGTCATTGTCTCATTTTCATAGACTAAAAAAAGCACCATGGTGAGTTTGCAATAGCGCTATCTAGAAAGCCTAACTTGTTCGTAGCTGATAAAGCCATCCTCATGGCTTGGTTCCAAGTGACATCATTGTCACCATTGAAATAAAAAAAAAAAAAAAAGAATAGTACCAACTTTATTAATTTGAAATAAATAAATGATTTTGATTTATAGAATCTTCATAAAAGGCTGGGCTAAAGTTTGGGATTGGATTTGGAGCAAAGGAACAATAAAAGAAGAAACAGAATAAATGTAGCTTCGATTTAACTCACGTACATATATAGCACATATACTCTTTCAGTTTCAAAATATATATCGTTTTAGGATTCTAATTTTATTTTAAAATATTTAATATCGAGATAAAATTTTATTATTATTTATTATTTTATTTTTTATATTTAATAATATTATTAATAAATATATTTTTACCAATTAAAAATAGTATATTAGAGTGAGAAATAATTAATTAAGAATTAATGATAAATTAATAATTTTAATTAATTTTTAAAAATGTGTGAAATCCTTAAAAATTAAATAAAATAATACAGAGAGAGTATATGGATTACGATATAAAAAAAGAAAATAGAAAAGAAACATATGCAACTTGATTTTACCACGTAACACCTAAAACTAGGCTAATATATGAGCTGATGAGTCTAGTAAATGATAGTCATTGGCAGAACTAGGAGTTTGCTAAAAGTGGGACAAAATTTTTAAACAAAAAAATTATAATAAAATGCTACTTTAATAAATTACATCATATGTATTATTTTTTAAAATAATTTTTATATATTTTTAAAATATTTTAAAAAAAATATTTAAATTAATTATTTTAAATAAATTTATGCGATATAATATATATAAATAAAATATTGAGATTTATCTCAAAATATAACTTTATTAATTAATATTTAGTTATAAATAAATTTTTATTTAGACATTTAAATTTTAGAAAATTCAATTCAATTCAATTTTATTATACGGAATTTTATATTTGAAAAAATATAAATAGTATAATTTAATACTTTTTATATGAAAAATATGAGTTAATTTGAAAGTAATGAAATTATATCAAAATAAAAAAAATTAAGAATTTTATTTATTTAGTTTAAACTTTCTATATAAAAATAAAGTGAGAAATAATTATTTTTTTTATTTTTAATATATAACTATATATATACATTTATATTTATACACGTATATATACACGTTTAATTGTCATCATAAAATGATTCAATGTCATTAATTCATATAATTAAAGAGTTCAATATCAATAAATAAATATTTATGAGCTTAATAAATAAAACACTTAAAGTTTAAGGGTCAAAAAATACATTGTCTATAAAAAAAAATGATATAAGAGAACAAAAAATAAGATAACAAGAAGAAAATCAAAGTAAAAGCAAATAAAAATCGTGTACATGTTTCGAGAAAATTAATGAGAAGAAGAAAAAAAGAAGAAGAGACAAATAAAAACACAGTAAATGGTGTCAAAAACTATAAAATTAAAAGAAAGAGAGAGAAAGGTAGAAATGAAAAAATAATAAAAAAATATGTGAATAATATTTTTTAAAATAAAATTTAGAAAATAATAATTCAATTAATTTCCTCTTCTTTTTTTTTTTTTTATCCTTGTTTCCTGCATTTTGGGATCATTTTGCTTATTCAAATATAATACCACGTCATTGGCTCTTTTCCACAGACTAAAAAGAGCACCATTTGAATAGCGCTATCTAGAAAGCCTTATTCATGGCTGATAAAGCCATCATCATGGCTTGGTTCCAAGTGACATCATTGTCACCATTGAAAAAAAAAAAAACAAGAATAGTACCAACTTCATTAACGTATATCAAATTATAAAATTATGTTTTTAAAAATTTTACTTTTTTTAATATTAAAAATTTTATTTATTTACTTTTTATTATGTATTAAAAAGAAATATAATAAAATTTTTTGTTACAATGAAAATTATTTTTTAATTAGTTTATGTTTCGTAAGTATAGTTTGTTGAATTAATTAATAATTATTAGTTAATGTTACTTATTACATATGAAAATAGTTATTAATTTATAAAATTAATTCATATTTCTTTATTAGTTAATCAATGATTATGTTAGTATATTATATTTTTTAGTGAATTACTTAATATATAGAATTAGTTAAATAATGCTTTAAAAAAATTATTATTTGAAGTGCTTATAATCATATGTGACATATTGATATTTAAGTGATATAAGTTGAACATATTTCAAGTACTTTTCAATTATATAAAGCTTTATTTTATTTTATTTTAAAGTATTTTACCTTCTAATAGTATCAAATGATATCGAATTTTTAAAATATGTACGAAAATATATCAATTTAAAAAAGATGGTTATATATATTATGTGATATACTTAATAGATTCTGAAATATTATTAAATTGTCATATTAAATTGTTTGAAAATACATAATTTATTTAAATTTTAATTGCAAATAGATGTTTATTAACTATATATATATATATATAATTTCAGTTGTATTTTTTAATATTCTTCCATTATAAAAAGTCACACAAGTTTTTTTATATAATTTATTTTGAATATAATAATAAATTTTAAAGATGATACAATACTTTGATATATTTATCTAATATTATTTTATATTTCGATTCATTTTTATATTTTTTGGGCAAAGATCCAATTTCGCCTCTGAACTATAACGAAAAGTTTATATTAACCCTTAAAATTTTTTTTAGACCAAATTGATACTTTTTTTTTTAAATTTAGTTCAATTTACCCCTTTTTTTAAACTGAATCATTAAATATTTAATGACATGGGCCAATTTGGATAAAAATAAATATTAGAAGCTAAATTGAACTTTTTAAAAAATATTAATATAATATTTTCTAAAAAATTATTTATTAATTAATATTTTTAATATCAATAATTTATAATATTAATAAATATTTTTATAATTTTATAATTTATAATAATTTAGCAATCTATAATTTAAAAAATAATTATATAATATATAAAAATTTATATTATTTAGGATTTTATAATTTTTTATATAATATTAATTATAATATTATAAAAATTAATATTGAAAATATTAAAAAATAATTTTTATTAAAAATATTATAATTTATAATATTAAAAAATTTTAATATTTAAAAAATTTTATTTTTAAAAATTAATTAATTTAATATTATAAATTATATATTAATTGATATTTTTAATATCAATAATTTATAATATTAAAAAATATTTTTATAATTTTATATAATAATTATCTATCTTAGTTTTATATTTTCAATTCTATTGGATAAACAATATGAGCTAAAATTATACTATATTTCTTTAATTTATGAGCCTTTAATATACTACAAGAGTAGATAATACGCTATTTATTTTTTTTTACCGATTAAAGTTTTTTTAAAAAAAATATAATTTATGAATCTTTTATTTTTTAAAAAAAATTAAAATTAAAATTCTCAAATTATATATATATTTATTAAAATTTTAATTATTTATTAAATTATAGATTATTAAAAAAATATAAATTATAAAATTATAAAAAAATATTTATTAATATTTTAAATTATTAATATTGAAAACATTATTTAATAAATAATTTATAATATTAAATATTAAATAATTATTAAAAAAATCAAAAATTAAAAATTGTTAAATTTATTAATATTATAAATTATAACATTTTTAATATAAATTATTTATTAATATTTTTAATATTGATTTCATAATATTATAATTAATATTATATTAAAAAATTATAAAAATCCTATATAATATAAATTTTTATATATTATTTAATATTTTTAATTACTTGTTAAATTATAGATTATTAAATTATTATAAATTATAAAATTATAAAAAATATTTATTAATATTAAAAATATTAATTAATAAATAAGTTTTTAGAAAATATTTTTTAATATTTTTTGAAAAGTTCAATTTGGACTATAGTATTTAATTTTACTCCAAACTAGCTATACCGTTAACTATTTAATGATTTCGTTAAAAAAATATGCTAATTGGACCAAATTAAAAATAAATGTACTAATTTGATCCCAAAAAATCTTTAAGAACTAATTTAAACTTTTCGTTATAGTTCAAGGGCTAAATTAAATTTTTATCCTATATTTTTCATTTTATAATTTTTTATCTTACAATGATAGTATTAGAAAATTTTAGTATCTATGTATTTTATGTATTTACTGTAAAATTTTATAATATTTATTTATTTGCACAATTTCATGAAAGCTAAATATATTTATAGTATAATGTTTCTAATAAAATATATTATATTTTTATCAAAATATTAATTATATGAAAAAATTAAAATTCTATCAAAATCTATAATAAAAATTTAATAAACTCCATTAAATTTCATATAGAATTCTAAGAGAATCTATAGAATTCCATTAAAATCTTTAAATTCCATTAAAATTATCAATTCTTTTAAAATTCATTAAAATCCTAATCTAATACACTCTCCTTCATGTACATATATAGAACATATACTCTTTCCGTTTTAAAATATATGTCGTTTTAGGATCCTAATTTTATTTTAAAATATTTAATGTTAAAAAATATTGAGGTAAAATTTTAATATTATTTATTATTTTACCTTTATATTTAATATTTTACATTTGATAAAATTCTAATCCAATACATCATTCTTAATTCATATACATATATAGCACATATACTCTTTCAGTTTTAAAATATATGTCGTTTTAGGATTCTAATTTTATTTTAAAATATTTAACGTTTAAAAATATCGAGGTAAAATTTTGATGTCATTTATTATTTCACATTTTTATATTTAATAATATTATTAATAAATATCTTTTTATCAATTCAAAATGGTAAATTAATAATTTTAATTAATTTTTTAAAATGTATGAAATCCTTTAAAAAAATTATTGAAAATAATGGGGAGAGAATATATGGACTGGCGATCTAAAAATAAAAAATAGGAAGGAAACATATGCAACTTGATTTTACCACGTAACGCCTAAAACTAGGCTAATATATGAGTTGATGAGTCTAGTAAATGATAGTCATGGTGAAACCGAGAGTTTGTTGAAGAAGGGACAAAATTTTTAAATAAAAAAATTACAACAAAATGCTCCTTTCATAAATTACATAATATATGTTATTTTTTTAAACAATATATATATTGATATATTTTAATTATTTAATATATTTTTAAAATATTTAAAAAAAATATTTAAATTAATTATTTTAAATAAATTTATGTGATATAATATATATAAATAAAACATTAAGCTTTATCTTAAATTATAACTTCATTAATCAATATTTAATTATAAATAAATCTTTATTTAGAGATTTAAATTTTAAAAAATTCAATTCGATTCAATTTTATTATACCAATTTTCATATTTGAAAAAATATAAATAGCAAAATTTAATATTTTTTATGCAAAAAATATGAGTTAATTTGAAAGTAATGAAATTATATCAAAATAAAAAAATTAAAGAATTTTATTTATTTAGTTAGGCCCACTACTAATAATTTTATCTAAATCTAAATTATACATTAAATTTTCTATATAAAAATAAAAAGTGAAATAATTATTTTTATTTTTAATATATACATATATATTTATATTTATATATACACATATATATGTGTATATGTATATATACATATGTTCACATATATATGTGCACATATGCATTAGAAACTAAGGGGAGGTCCACTATCTCTCCCCCTACCCCCCAAGTCAATGAGAGTACTTGGGGATTTGGAGGGAGAAGTTGGATTGATAGTCAATAAGAGTGTTGAGTCGGTGGTAACTGATTAATTGGTTATGAAAATATATAATTTTATTGTGCTAACCTATTTCTTTATGTGTTTCTTGAGGGAGAAATAGGAGGCTGGGCGTGATCCCTCCAAGCTTAAAAAATAAATAAATAAAGATTTTTATAAAATTATTAATAAAAAAAAATTTACACTTTTAAAAAATATTAGATTAAATTTTTAAAAGTATATCACTCACCACTAAATTTATTTTTTAATAATATCTCATCTCTCACTACAAATAATATTTTACTTTAATTTTTTTAATTTTACTATTAAATAAATAAATTTCAATAAAAATAATAAAAATTAATGTTTTAATTTTCAACATATAAAATATATTGACTTTTTATAAAGAAAAAATTTTAATTATGATTATAAATAATAAATAACACCCATCAAAATAATACAAAAAAATAAAAAAATATATAAAAAAATATTAATAAAAATTATTAAATTTATTTTTAAACAAACTTACATATTATACACGTAAAAAATAAAATTTTAAAAAATATTTATTTTATTGTATATATCTAATATAGATGTTACATATATATTATATGTATGTTATGTAGATGTTTATATATATATTTGTATATTGTGTCTATAAATTAAAAAAAATTAAGTTAAAAAATATAAAATAAATTATGTAGATAATGTGTATATTTTAGTATATATTATATATACGTCTATATTTATTATGTGTATTTTATATATATTGTGTATATATTTGTATTGTTGAAAATATGAGAAAAAAATTATTGATGAATAATAAAATAAAAATAAAATATAAAAATAAAGGAAGGAAAAAATGAAACAAGAAAAAAAAAATTACTGTTGAAATCTGTTAAAAAAAAAAGAGCACATTGCATAGAATTGAAAGGAAAATTATCTACATAATTTTCACTCAATAAATCTTCAACTTCATAAAGTATGACTCTTTTATTTATGAAATTTTGAGTTAACATAGTTTTTTTTTTTTAAATTTAAACTAACAAGAACCATATTGATAAATTGATTAAATAAGAATTGTAACATAGAATACTACCATTACCATTGCACATCATGTTAGGTTAATGATTTTTTTTATTGAAAATTTGTTATAGTATTTTTAAAGAACTATTTATGGTTCCTCTTTGAAAATTTTCTGGCTCTGCCCATGTGTGTTCCTTAATAAATCCTCATCAATAATTTTTTTTTTTTCTATTTTTTCATTGTAGATAACAACAATGATAAATAATTAATCATCATGTCAATCAATTTTTTAGCTTTTAAATTTTCAATAAAGAAAAAAAATTGAATTGCACCAATTCACAAGTGATTTGTGGATTTTGTTTGTATTTGTTGTTTTTAAGATTGATGACTTTCATCAGAAAAAATATACAGAGAAAAAGATAAGAAATTCAGCATATAATTTGTCATTTTCTATGAAAGTATTTTGTCTACTTCAATTTATTTTTAATAATTAATCGAAATCCTTTTTTCAGTATTTTTTAAAATTTATTATATGTGTGTGTGTATCACAAAATGTATGGTTGGAATTGGAGTTCAATTGGAATGGGGTTTTGAAATAATGGCAGTCGCTATACAGTAAACACAATAATATGTGGGGGAGAATTTAAATGAGCTTAAGTCAAACTGAAAATTTTAAAACATGAGTCACATTTTAAGTTTTTAACAAAAAAAAAAAAAAAACCATTTGCCATTTGCAGATTGAACTACACGTTTTCTTTTTCTTTTTTTTCTTGTTTTAATTTTCTACTCCAATAATTCATTCTTTCTAAATTTGTTAAGAATAAATTGTTATTTTATTTATTGATAAAAAAATTGTTATTTTCTTTAAAAAAAATATTATGATTAACTTTCTAATTTTTTAATTTTCTAATTACTCTTTCATTTCATTTTTATTATAGTTGCTTATATCAAAAATAAAATATCTTTTATTTTCATTTATAATTAATTTTTCCATTGAGAAGTAGAAAAACAAAAAAGAGATTATTTATAATTAAATTTTCCACTCCTTCCTATTTTGCCAAAAAAGAAAAATAAGTAGAAAAAATAAATTTGCCAACTGAAAAAAAAAAAAAAACAAGAGAGAAGAAACAAGAACACAGATATGTCGTTTTGTGCCTCAGGTTTTTTTTTTTTATATAATTCTCCAAATTTTTGTGATTCATATGTTTTGAATTTATTATTTTTGAATTTATAAATCATATGTTTTGCATTTTTAGTTTCGACAATCATGATCTGCCCCTCTTTATTGCTTTATTTTGTTCAATTTTTGCTTTATTGTTTGAAGGGAAAAAAAAGAATAAGATTTTGATTTGGAGGTTTATGAGTGGATAAATCGACAGTTTTTTTTTTTTTTTTTGGATGTAGCGTGAAATTGTCTGCGGCCTCTCTCCATGGGTAATTTTTTCTTAATTATTTAAATTAATTAGTTTTGTTTCTTTCTTCCATAAATTAAAAAAATAATTAATTAGCTTAAACATAATTTATATTTATTAATTTTAAATCCTTTTTTGCACATATATGTTTATATATTTTATTAAATTTATATATATTTTTAAAATAACATATATTATAAAAATTATTTAAAAATATTTTTTAATATACATCATAATATTTTTTAAAACATAAAATATTTTTTAACATAATATTATAAAAAAAATATATTTTTTAATTATTTAAAAATTATGTTTATATATATTATACATAAAAATATATATCAATTAATTTACACAAAAAAATATTAGTATACTACTAATATATGTTGTTATATGCTCATAAATATTATATATAATAATATATATCAGTTAATTTATAATAAAACATCAATATGCAAACTAATACATATTAATATATGTTGATATATGTTACATATAATAATATATATCAGTTATATACTAATATTTATTTTACAACTAATATTTATTTTACAAATCAACAGGTATATATTTATATATATTACATATAACAAATATATAAAAGCTAATTTATAATAAAATATCAACATACAAACTAATATATGTTAATATATATTGATATATATTACATATAACAATATATATCAATTGATTTGCAAAAAAAAAATATCAATATAAAACTAATATATGCTGTTATATATTATAATATACTCACTCCGTATCATTTACATAGAAAAAGTAAGATGGACACGAAAATTAAGAAAATTTTACTTTTTTCATCTCTATTTACTTAAATACCCCTAAAAAAATATCCCTCAAATTAAACTTTTAAGGCAATGGTATAAATGATATTTTGTCTCATTCCAGTCCCCAAAATTTACCTAAAATGGCATATTTTCTATATAAAAGATACACCAAAAAAGGAAATTTTCCCTATATAAATAATACGGAGGGAGTATATGTTACAAACTAATATATGTTGTTATATGTTTATACATGGTACATATAACGACATATATCAATTCATTTAAAATAAAATATCAAATATACATATTAATATATGTTATTATATATTCATATATATTATATATAACAATATATGTCAGTTGATTTGTAATAAAATATTAATATATAAACTAATATATGATGCTATATGTTTATATATGTTATATATAACAACATATATCAGTTAATTTGTAATAAAATATCAATAAACAAACTAATATATGTTGATATATGTTACATATAACAACAAATATCAGTTGATTTGCAAAAGAAATATCAGTATATAATTGATATATGTTGTTATATGTTCATATATATTACATATAACAATATATATCAGTTGATTTGCAATAAAATATTAATATAGAGACTAATATATGTTAATTTATATTCATATATATATTACATATAATAATATATATCAGTTGATTTGCAATAAAATATTAATATAGAGACTAATATATGTTAATTTATATTCACATATATATTACATATAACAACATATATCAGTTATTTTGCAAAAAAAAATTGATATATATTATTACATGTCACAACATATATGTTACAAACTAATATATGTTATATATTTCATATAACAACATATATTAGCTAATATGTAAAAAAATCAATTTACAAACTAATATATTATATTATATGTTCATATATGTTACATATAACAATATATATAAGTTGATTTGTAATATATATATATATATAAACTAATATATTATGTTATATGATCATATATGTACGTTATATATAATAACATATATCAATTGAGATGAAAAAAATATTAATATACAAATTAATATATTATGTTATATGTTCATACATATATATATGTGTGTTGCATATAATAACATATATATTAATATATAACTAAACTTATATCACTTTATAATTTTATTTTTTTAAAATTTAACACGTAAATGACATAAATATGTAAGACTATATGATAGAGATTAATCTTTCTAAATTTTTAGTTGGTCACTCTACAATTAATTTTTACAAATAATTTCCAAATTCATATGAAGATTAATAAAAATTTGTTTGATAAAAAATATACTTAACAATTATTATTTAAAAAAATTAAAAATGGCAATGAACCAAGCACAACAAATGTCAAATATTAGGTATATAGCTGCTAGATCAAGATAACTCCTTGTGTGAAGTATTTCATCAAACATGTTCTCTGCATAATAAACTAAACCCAAAATCACTCATCTCCGCCAAAAAAAAAATCTACATCAAACACTAATAATAATATGAGCATATAACTAAATCTAGTTAAATATCAGCCGACCAACCCTATCATTTGTCCACTCCTAATATTCTATTACTGCATAGTTGCAGTTTTGCATGTTACTCACCTACATGTACATCATATTGCAATTAATCTTTGACATCAACCAACACAAGGAAAAAGAAATAAAATAGAAAAATAACCAATCACACAAACTCATTTCATAATGAAACATCCAATAAAAGAGGGAAACATGGAAATGCAATACACTTTAGTACCATGAATTAATATTTGAAATCAACTCATTTTCTTCATTTCTTGTAACAGTAAGAAATATTATTGAATGCTTTAATAACAAATTGTATAAAAGCAACACTGTTTAATAGTAGCTCCACTTATTTAAAAGAAGAAGAATAAGAACAAACTTATCAATAAAATCATTGTCATTGATTCTTTGCTGAACCTAAGAATTCCAAAATCAAGTCAAATATTTTTTGACTTCAAAATTAACAAGTTTAATTACAAGAAACACTCTATCATCAAATCCCTAAAGATTATTCCTCATAGCAACAGACCTCAACCTATCTAGAAATTAAAAACTGCATCTCTCACAAGTAATCCATCAAACGCTGCCCTAGCTCTGTTCTATCGAACCACACCCAACTATGAAAAGTATTTGAGTCGAGGAGAGGCCACGTTCAACAGAACCCATTAAAAGTAAAAAGCCACTATCCCAAGAGCGCGAGGAAGAAGAAGAAGAAGAAGCTAGTACCTCAGTTTCTGTCACCTCCGATCTTAATCAACTAATTTAATTATGGAAGCATCATCACCACCAAAAGTTTCTCAACTCTCATTTTTCTCTTCAATCAACCTCACAAACTGCATCTCCATCGTCGATCCTTCCACTACCCATCTCCATTTCCTTCTAGATCCAAAGTAAAAATGTTAACCGAAAAATTTCCTACTCAATTTGCTAAATCATGACTTTTACTTAACTTGTAATTCGATCAAGAATGTTAATTAGTGCCTTGAATTACCAACTATTTGTTGTTTTGAGTCTCCAAGATCGACGAGCTACAAATACTTCTAGTCCTACGCTTTGTTATACTGTTGATGATATTGTTGATGAAGGAGCAGTAGAAAAATGGATGAGAAAAAGGATCATCATGTTTTTGAAAAAACAAAAAATAAAAAAAGATCAAATTGAAAAAAGAAAAATTTAAAAATGAAAAAGAAAAGAAAGAGCAGTAAAAATAAAAAAGACAAATCAAAAAATAATATATGGTGTAATTTTCTTTTCTTTGTATTTAATTCAAGCACTATATATATTCAAAATGTAGTTATTTGTATAAGTAGGCATCTTGTGATTTTGTTTTAGGCTCACAATGTGACTTACAATTTTGTGAGATTGCGTGATGTTTTTAGGTGTAATTGGTTTAAGGGTTTTAAGCGTTCACTTTTACTTTTATATCTTTCAATTTATTATTGAATTTTGTTCTTATTCGTCCATAGATGTTATATCATGTTGCTTGCTTCTTATTGGCCAAAATGAGAGGTTTAGCTAGGAGTTAGCTCACTTATATGTAAATATATTCTAGAATATTTTATAGTGTTCCATATAATTCTAGACTTATATAGAATTATAAAAAATATAGATATTTCCCTAGAATAGTATAGAAGTTTGATGTTTGAGCATTAGATCAAGTTGATCACCACTATTCATTGAGAAGGTAGAGCAGTAGGAGGAGAAGATAAGACACTTTTGGGTTAAAGATGGCTTGGTGTACACCAAAGAAATGAGGCTTTGTGTCTCATCTTATGGCTTTATGTCCAATCTCATGGCAACTTGAGGAGGAAAGCCTTGAAGGAATGTCATAATAGTAAATAGGCGGAGCATCCAAGCATGCATCGGACTCTTGCATTGGTGGAAGATACTTATTATTGGCTACACGTGAAGGATGATGTGGAGGCTATATGAAGACTTGCCTTGTATGCCAATAAGACAAGGTGGAGCAATAAGAACCCGCGAACCTACTTGGATCATTTCCCATCCTCGAAAATCCTTGGGAATGTGTTTTCATGGATTTCATTGTTGTGTTGCGTACGTTCAAAGGATGTAATTGAGTGCTAGTAGCAGTGGATCAGTAATATTTATTTACATTTATTAAAAGAAACAAAGAGAAACATATATTAAATTCATTTCATATCTAAAGATTACAAGAAGTATAATAGGTAACTAGAAAGGTATAATAGGCTTATAACTAGAAAGGACCCAACTAGAATAACCTATGTTATTTTATATTGTGAAATTTAACTTATTATAAGCTCAATATACTATACCTTACTTGAATTACTATCTACCTTTAGGTGGCTAGATCAATGGCTGCTAAAATTATTTTATGTTGTAAAACCTGGCTAGATCAATGGCTGCTAAAATTATTTTATGTTGTAAAACTTAAATCGTTATAAGTACAATATACTCTATCTTACTAATTGATTTACTGTGACTTATGAAATTTGATAACATAAAATGACTTTATTTAAAAAAATTAAAATTCAAAAGGTGAGAAATTTAAAAAGACAAAGAAATGACTATTTATCACATTAAATACAATTGGCATTTATCAAAAAATGAGTATGACATAATTTTATGGGTTCATTCAAATTAGAAATCTAAAGAGGAAATTACATCATATACTATATTTTCATTTTCATTTTCAATTTTACTATTATTAGTTTCTTTTTTCATTTTTAACTTTCTACTTTTTTATTTTTATACTTTTTATGTTTTGTTTTTTCAAATATAAAGTTTTTGTGTTTCTTCAATTTTTTTGTATCTTCCTTTGCACCCATGCCGTTCCTCCACTTCTTCATTTGTTCATGTGGGTCAGTATTGATTTTAGCTTTAGGTGAAAAAACATTAAAATTAACGAAGGCACCTATATTTTTTTTTTATCAAGAATTACATTCACTTGATGAGTTGATAAAATAATATAAGAACTGGTTGCAAATTCCAAAGACGCAAGAAGACCTAGATGGCCTATCAAGATGAGAGCAACGCAAAACTAAATTACAACAATCAATAATACAATTTATATGCCTTTGACCTGCAAGAAACTAAAACCTTGCCATTTTCAATCAATTATCAAATGTCAAAGGAAAATGCTACTATTCTACCAAAAAGTAATATGTAAAAGAGGTTTGAGCCTGTAGAAAGAAATCCCCAACAATTTTTTTCCTCTTTCTATAGTAGGTAACTTGTCTCTGTTATTATTCTTCAAGTTTCCCCTCCACCAAGCCTCGTTTTTTACTATATATATAAATATATATATGTTAAGTTAGCAAATTGATAGTTTAGGTAGCAGATCCTGTTAGATTAAATGTTTATGTAATTTAAGAAACACAAAAGAAAGAGGTTTGGCCTATTTTTAATTTAGTTTCTAAAACCTATTTTAGCAATGTTTTATGAATATTTTGTTGTGTGTATCACGTCTTCACAAGTGTTTTCTGCCGTAACATTTTTCAACAAGAACCATGAGATTTTCTATTTCAATTTTTGTTTTTTCTTTTGTAATTTGTTTAATTTTTTTTTTGGTTTCAAAAATAATTATTTTGATTTTTTTTCTTCCAATGTAATACATTTCATTTGTTTGATAAAATATTTTAAAGAAATAATTTTTAAAATTTTTAGATTTATATCAATTTTAATAAATTATATCAACTTATACATAGATATATATATCAAATTATATCAATTTTTATGATATACATTGTCAAGGTAGCTCTTCCAATAATTAAAAAAAAATTAATTTATATGCTAGTGGGTTTGCTATATATATATATATGATGGAGTGTGTATTATAAAAAATATATATGGATGTAATATATCTCATCAGTTTATTAAATAATTTAAAACTTGATTTTTGAGTCCCTTTTTAATAAATTAAAAGAAAATTGTTCTAATTTCTTTGTTAATCAATGTAAAAAAAAAATAATTTAGTATTTATGGCTCCACTAAAAATAAGTTCTTTTAACAATTTTTGATGTTTTAAAATTTATTAATATATCAATATATGTTATATGTAACAATATATACATGCTAAATTTTAAAAAAATAAGAGTATAAAAGTGACATATGTTTAGTTACATGTCAATATATATTATATATAACAACATATATTGCAAAAGAATAATAATATATATTATATATATGTGAGTATATGTCGGTATACTGCTACATATATCTTCATGTACTAAGATATTATAGTTGCATACTGACATTATTTTTTGAAAGAAAATATATATATGTAGTTATAGTTAGCATATTTCTATATATATGAAGATATAACAACATCATAGTAATATTCTTTCACTAAAATTATAGGTATATGTAGATATATGCTACATATACCTTAATATACTAAGATATTATAGTTGTATATTGATTTTTTTTTTGAAAAATCATAGATATATGTAATTATAATTATTGTATACCTATATATACTTAGATATAATAGCTGCATATAGATATTTTTCGCCAAGATCATAGGTTTAAGTAAGTATATTGTAACATTCCCTGACAATTTTCATGTAAAACTATCAGAGAATGTTACTCAATATACTGTCAGTACTCTAATAATTTCATTGACAAAGTTTTCTTTCAAAGTGTTATTAACAAAAATCTTCAAATAATAATACAATCAGTATAATATAACACTTATAAATCTAACATTTAAATCAATCTCCAATATCTCCAATAATCCAAATACTAATTATAAATTAGATAACCATCATAAGTTTGTCAAATCAAATAAATATATAATACATCGCTTTGTTTGATAATAATTCACTAGAATCTCAAACTTTGTCCTCTAAATACATATATTCCTTTCATCTTTACAAATTTGTACAATCTCTCAAATAACCAAATTAAATTATATATATACATTTCATAACTTATGAGTACAAGATACAAAAGATCTCTATGTACTATAAATAATTTTCTGAGATCCTTAATTTTACTTCTTAACTTGCTCCGATGACCTAATATCTGTGTATCAGAAAATAATTCTAACACGCTAAGCAAAACTTAGTGGTGCTTGTATAAACATATTTTGTCACTTAATATTAAAAAAAATACTTATGGAAATATAGTAATAACATTCAGTTTTAAAAAATATTTTAATATATTAACTATTTTCAATAACAAACCAATATAATATTTTGATTACACAAAATAATAACTTTAATTTTATAAAAGTCATCATACTATACTATACTTTCGGTATTGCAACTTTTCTCTTTATGAATCATTTTATTTAAGACTTACTTTCTCATTTGTTAACATTGCTCATAATACGTTTATTTTATTTTTCAGTAAATCTTACTTTTCAATTTCACATATAGGATAATTTCATTCAATCTATAATTTTTTTCACTTAAATTTAGTACTATACTTTGAGGCACTTTATATCTTATAATATTATATACACTTTCAATCATTATAACACTTAGAAAGTTATTGATTAATTCAATAACTTGAGCATAACATTTCTATTACATGCATTAGAACTTTCACTTGTGAATATTAATATATACATTACCAATCACTTTCACATTGTAATACACTAAGTCGATTTTAAGTAATTGACTTATATTATTATTTTGCATTTCTTCCATTATTCATAACATCATATTCACATATATTTTTAATTTAGATAATGTGAACACTCGAATTTTGAGGCTCGGAAAGCCAATTTTCTCAGACTGCGGACAACCGGGCCGGACCGGACGTCCCCGGTAAAATTCACCGAAAATATATCAATATGGTACTTAAAATGTCCGGGACGATGTGAGGATCACGGATATGGTCTCGGAATATTTTTCGGAGGTCCATAGCTCCCGAAAAATCAGTTTGAGCTCAGCCGCCAAAACCGGCGGCTCAGCCGCCGTGACTCCGGCCGCCCGGCCGCCAAACCCGGCGGCTCAGCCGCCAAAACTTTCATCTTTTCGGCTTGTCACATCCACGGCGGCCCGGCCGCCGTACAGTCCGATTTTGCCTATAAATAGGCTTCAGATTTTCAGAAAAAGGGGTTGTACTTTTCCGGGTGGGCCTCATGCTGTCGAATTCTTTCCACGCTTAAAAACGATTAAGAACTTTTATTTGCATAAATCTAACCGTGTGCTGCAGGAAACAATCTGTAATCAAGAATCATAATCCCCGGTTCAAGAAAACGAGATCTGGAACTTCGAAGCGGGAAAATCCTAAGCAAGGTAATATTCTAATCCATCATTTGTCAATTTAAGCATATCATAAGCATTCTATCTTCTTCTCAATTTCTTCTCGGTCAAAGACCTAATCCTTTTAGGTCTAAGGCCTAATGGACTAATCAATCAGCCTCTTTGGCACAAAGACTTAAATTACATCTTTTTGGTACAAAGTACCTACATTTCACAATTAAAATCAATCTGCTGGCACGGAGCCTAAATTACACCATTTTGGTACGAAGTACCTAAAGTTTCACAATTTAGCACTAAGTGCTGAAATTCACATTTTTGGCATGGAGCCCAACCACACTTGGCCAAAGGCCCAAAATTTGCACTCTTTTGGTACAAAGTACCTAAAATTGGAGAATTTAGCACTAAGTGCTAAACCTCACATCTTTGGCATGAAGCCCGACAACACTTGGCCAAAGGCCTAAATTGCACTCTTTTGGTACAAAGTACCTAAAATTGCACCATTTAGCACTAAGTGCTAAATTTCACAACTCTGGCATGAAGCCCAACTCAATTAAAATCAACCTTTGGCATGGAGCCTAAATTCCACTCTTTTGGTACAAAGTACCTAAATCTCACATCTTTGGCATGAAGCCCGACAATGCACGAAGCATACACACACACATGCATGAAGCATAATTTTCATCGCCTTTAAATAGGCTTTTCCGAACTACATGGGCTTTGATGTCCTATTCAAACCGGAGTATGTAGGCATGTTTGGGATTCACCCTAAATAGCAAGTCCACAAACTACCAACAATCTTTTTGTCTTTAAATTTGTTCCATTTTTGCAAGTTAATCAAAAGCATGACATAGTCCCCGAATCCTCCTTGGGTTCGCAGACTAGAAGCCTTTACATTGGATGCATTATTGGAGTCAAACAAGGGTTTTCTTAGTTTTTTCCCTTCAAACAAAATAAACTGAGTGGCGACTCCGACAACGAGTGAACGTTCGCCCGGATCCTTTTCGGGCGGAAACCCGAGGTTCACAAATTGGCGACTCCACTGGGGACTATAAAAACCATTTATGGGATCCTAGTGGACTACTATTGATTATTTGATTAACTTGCCACGGGAGACCATAAAAATAATTTATGGGATCCTAGTAGGCTATTATTGCTTATTTGACTAATTTGCCCTTCTTTAGGGTGTTTTTATTCATTTTGCAGGGTACCCTAGCAATATATATCCTCTCCTTAAGGATATTGGAATGAAGATTGGCAAAAGGAATCTTTTTCCTTGGATGGATCTCTTGTTTGGCTAAATGTGCATTTGTTTTGTCATTCAGAGAATCTTTTTCTCTTGCATATATGGGGGAATCATTTTCCTCCATGGCATAAAAAATTGTTTTCAAATGAATTTCTTCTCTTTCTGTTCAAAATTCTGAGTCTGGATAGCAAGTAGCGCTGACCGGCAGGTCTCCTTGATTATGCCGGCGGACAGCCAAAGCGTCCTCCCTGTTGTCGCAAACCATTCCAATCCTTTTGGAGTGGCCCATGAGTAATCGTACTGTTGGACCCACGCAAAACTCCTTGTTTCACATGTGGTTAGGTATATCTTACTCAAGACTCAAGGGTCCCTATTATAAGCCGATTCTCTATTTTTCATGTGCCAATAGAACCTTCCCTTAGGTTGTATGTACCCAATGATAGTGCCACATACCATTAAAATGAATTGTGATGTGATGAGGTGCATTCATGCAACATAACAACACGGTTTTGGGGAAAATCTTTTGATATGTGCAAGTGGACCAAGAGTTTTCCTACCCTACACACTACCCTGATCCTTTACCCTTGACCTTTTCAGGTATCCACCATCCGTGTGCCGTCACCTACACAAACTACACCAACTCCAACTGGGCAATCACCCACAAGCTCTACCACTCCAACTTCACCAACCACTCCAATTCCTGAAATGGCTACAATTGAACAGATCAAGGCCTTGTTAGATGGACAGGCTAAGGAAATTGAAGCTAGGATGCAAGAAAAAATTGATGAAGCTTTAGCCGCCCAGAGGCTAGCCATCTTGGCTGAATTGGGAGGGGTACCAAAGACAGCCACTACTTCTGGAAATTTAGGGAAAGAACCTATTGTGGGACAAACTAGTACCCCCATGACTGCTCAGAATACCCCTGTCATCAATTTGGAGGATCCACCCTCTAAGAATGTCACTGAAACTGATGAACTGAAAAGAAAACTTGAATTGCTGGAAAGGTCAATCACTGCCATGAAAACTCATAAAGAGGTGGTAGACATGGATTCTTTATCCTTGTTTCCCCAAGCTAGATTGCCTCCAAAATTCAAGATGCCTGGGATGGACAGATTTGATGGGACTACTTGCCCTAAAACTCACCTCAAGATGTATGTGGGGGCATTAAGCCCTTGGGGTCTAAATGATGAGCTCTTTGCTCAATTATTCCAACAATCTTTGACTGATGCTGCCCTCAAGTGGTTTGTAAGCCTGGACCGTGCCAAGATTAAGACCTGGGAGGATATCTGCAATGCATTCAACTCTCAATACCACTACAATATTGAGGTGGATGTCACTAGAAGAGAACTTGAAACCACCAAGCAGAACAACAATGAATCCTTCTCCTCGTTCCTTACGAGGTGGAGGGCAAAAGCCGCCCAGATGATCAATCGCCCTTCAGAACAAGAGCAAATTGATATCATAATCAGGAATTTAAGGCCTACATATCAAGCCCAACTGCAAACCCAATACCTACCTACTTTCAAATCGCTCATTGTGACTGCAACCAAGGTAGAAGATCTGATACAATTGGGTAAGATAGTAGATGAAGAAGCTATCTCAAAGTATAAAAAACAAGGCCAAGCTGCTTCCTCAAGCGAAGTAAATGAAGTGGCCAATATTGCCCCTGCGAATCCTTTACGTGTGGGCAATCTTGGGCAAAGAAATCAGCCAAGAAGGCAATATACCGACATTGGAATGCCCCTTCATCTAGTGTTTAAAAAGGCCGTGGAAGGGAAATATTTGAAGCCTTTGGACCCAAGGCCTCCTCCAAACCCATTACCCTCCAATTACAGGGCCGATGAGTACTGTGAGTACCACCAAGGAAATGGGCACAGAACAGATGCTTGCTGGACTTTGAAAAACCGCATCCAGGATTTGGTGGATAGTGGTGACATCATTCCTCGCAGGAGGCAACCAAACATTAACGCTAACCCCTTGCCCAATCATTCCATCAATGCCATCACTGTGGAAGATTTCATGCAGCCTAGTCTCTCTGATGAGGTTGCTATGATAACCAATGCCGAAGACAAAAGGGACTTCACAAAGCTGATCAAGACAACAGATGGACCACTGATGAACTGGTATGCCGAGGAGGGACAAGCTGTTGTAGACAAAACTAGTCTAGTGTCACACCTTGAACCCGAGTCTTGTACCGAGTCAAATCCTGAGTCAAACACCAAGCCAGAGTCTAGTTTTGAGTCCTCTATAGCTTCAGGTTTAGAGAACCCAAATGTCACATTTAATGTAATCTTGGAGAATGACTCCACCATTATCAATGAAACTCTTCAAATTCTTGGTTACCCTGTGTCTTTTGCTTTCTAAGTATTATTTAGCAAAAATGATATAAATGAAATAAAAGAAATAAATGAAAAGATAATAATTGGCAAAGAAAATGACCATACATACATTGCATGTGATTGTGTGAATAAGGAACAGGTTCTTGAGTGCATCAGAAAGTATGCCAACTGCTTCATGTGGAAGACAAGTGATGTCACGGGAATAGACCCAGCCATAGCAGTTCACAAGATTTCGCTATACCCCGATGCAAAGCCGGGTAAGCAAAAATTGAGCAGAATGAAGCCAGAATGGTCTTTGAAGATTAAAAAAGAGGTTGCCAAGCAACTGGACAATAAGTTCATAGAACCAATTGCCTACCCTTCCTGGTTAGCAAACATTGTACCGGTCCCGAAGAAAGACGGAAAGGTCAGGATGTGTGTTGACTACAGAGATCTGAATAAAGCTTGTCCCAAGGACGATTTCCCGCTACCACACATCGATTTGCTAATAGACGGGATGGCGACGACAATCTTTCATGACATGATTTACAAAGAAGTAAAAGTGTATGTTGATGATATGATTGTCAAGTCAAAATCTCCAGAAGAGCACGTCTAAGCACTTGAGAAGTTCTTCCTTAGACTTCGCAAGTACAATTTGAAGCTTAAATCCTGCAAAGTGACTCTTTGGTGTAACATCAGGCCAATTTGGGATATTATTGGTCCACCATGAACACAGACTGTGTGGCATTTGTGCAAGGATGTCATCAATGCCAAATATTTGCTAAGCTACAGAAGCAACCTCCTGTTGCCCTGAATCCAATCACTTCTCCATGGCCCTTCGCTACTTGGGGAATTGATATAATTGGTAAAATACATCCAAAAGCATCAAATGGACATCAGTTTATCTTGGTAGCAGTGGATTACTTCACAAAGTGGGTTGAAGCAGCTTCCTATGCAGAATTAGACGCCAAAAAGGCAGCACAGTTTGTCCGAACCAACATCCTTTGTCGGTACGGAACGCCGTTTGAAATTATCACTGATAATGGAACTCATTTCCAAGCAGAATTTGCTAAACTCTTGCAGGATAAGAAAATCCAACACCATAAGTCCTCTCCTTATAGACCCCAAACAAATGGAGCTGTAGAAGCAGCGAACAAGTCTATAAAGGTGATCATACAAAAAATGATCAAGGAACATAGGCGTTGGCATGAGAAGTTACCACTGGCTTTGTGGGGATACAGAACATCAGTTAGAACTCCTACTGGGGCAACCCCGTATTCACTGGTATACGGAATGGAAGCAGTACTCCCCATTGAACTGGAAGTTCAATCGGCGAGGATAATTCAAGAAAGTCAGATAAATGAAGCTGAATGGATCAGCAATTATCATCATCAGTTGTTGAGTTTGGATGAAAAAAGACTTCAAGCTCTACATCAGATTCAAGTGTATCAAAGGCGAATGGCCAGACATTTCAACAAAAAGGTCAAAGATCGAAAGTTGGAAGAAGGTTGTTTGATTTTGAAAGAGATCAGAACACCTGTCACAGATCCTCGTGGGAAGTTTCGTCCTCATTGGGCGGGACCCTACATTTTGAAAAAAATACTTTCCGGCGGAGCCGTCATCTTGTCTGATTTGGATGGTCTGGAGTTCACAAACCCATGCAATCTGGATCAACTAAAAAAATATATATGTATGATCATGCATTCCAAAATGAACTACATTAGACATGATTCTCGCAAACTAATTCGAGATATGTAGGCAGCTCTCCTTGAGCACGGTCTAAATTTTAATAAAAATCATTAATTTTTCTTTTGCCAACAAAAAAAAAATCCCGCTAAGTCGAAAACCCACAAAGGGCGGCTTAGGCAATAGTGGGGCCCGCTAAGTCGAAAACCCGCAAAGGGCGGCTTAGGCAAGAATGGGTAAGAGCTCGCTAAGTTGAAAATCCGAAAGGACGGCTTAGGCAAAAATTAGAGCAAATAAATAAAGTAGATAATGCTTGGAAAGCAAATTAAAGGGTCGTTCATTCAAAAAAGAGTCATTCATCCCAAGAAGAGTCATTCATTCCCAAGGGAGTCATTTATTCAAAAAGAGTCATTCCTTTCATAAAGTACCAAAAACCAACCAAAAAGAGTCAGACCATAAGTCCAAAACGTCAAAAAAAAAACAAAAAAAAAAGAAGAAGTCAACCCTAGAGTCTGCAGCGTCTGCCTTCTCCTCGTTAAGAGGAACCACCTCATTTCCCTCCAGCTCCTGCAGCAATGCAAGCCTCCTTGGCTTTTCAAGTGGCCAAACTTCAGCTATAAACCGAGTTCTGTACTCAGGAGTAGTCTGAACAAGGGAAGGCTCTGTAAAAGGCCTGATCATCTGATGGTTCCTAACCCAAGTTTGAAGAACAGCTCGAGTGACTCTGGGTATAATTTGGGGGCAACTTCAGAAAAATTCAAGTTCTTTCCCCAGTGGAGTTGGACTTCTTAGAGGATTATTTCTAAGTTCTTTACTAGAAATAATTACTGATGGCTTGAGCTTGAGGCCTTGTAAAGTTGAAAAGCCTCTGAAAAGACCTCACATAGCCAATTTGAACCTCATGCCTTACAAAGGGGGCATTTGAGTCACATCCAATGATTGAGCAGAATTCCTCAAAAAGAGGACACATCTCGTCCATCCGGGCACCAAACCTGAAGACATGAGCTTGTGGATTTCAAAATCTGATACAAGCGTGCAAGAAATCCCAATCCCCAGCTGCGCCTCTAAGAGTAGCATCAGCTCACAACCCAAGTAGCAACAGCGCACCATCCATATCTTCCCATATTGATCCTTTCAACCTTATGGAGACTCTTGGTCCAGTTGTTCATACAACGGTTAAAAAAAAATGCCTTTTTGAAAAATAGAAGAGGACATCATGCATACATATGTACTGTTTGTGCTTAACAAAAGTGCAGGTGCAGAAAAATCAGAAGTGTTGCAAGCAATCCGGAAATGCCAAAAGGCGAATCTTTTACCCCTCGCTCAAAATTCTCATTTCAGACGACCACTGGGCCCCATAAATCATTTTTATGGACCCCAGTGGGGGGCAATTGTGAACACTCGAATTTTGAGGCTCGGAAAGCCAATTTTCTCAGACTGCGGACAACCGGGCCGGACCGGATGTCTCCGGTAAAATTCACCAAAAATATATCAATATGGTACTTAAAATGTCCGGGACGATGTGAGGATCACGGATATGGTCTCGGAATATTTTTCGGAGGTCCGTAGCTCCCGAAAAATCAGTTTGAGAGAAAACCGGCCAAAATCGGCGGCTCGGCCGCCGTGACCCCGGCGGCTCAGCCGCCAAAACCGGCGGCTCAGCCGCCAAAACTTTCATCTTTTCGGCTTGTCACATCCACGGCGGCTCGGCCGCCGTACAGTCCGATTTTGCCTATAAATAGGCTTCAGATTTTCAGAAAAAGGGGTTGTACTTTTCCGGGTGGGCCTCATGCTGTCGAATTCTTTCCACGCTTAAAAATGATTAAGAACTTTTATTTGCATAAATCTAACCGTGTGCTGCAGGAAACAATCTGTAATCAAGAATCATAATCCCCGGTTCAAGAAAACGAGATTTGGAACTTCGAAGCGGGAAAATCCTAAGCAAGGTAATATTCTAATCCATCATTTGTCAATTTAAGCATATCAAAAGCATTCTATCTTCTTCTCAATTTCTTCTCGGTCAAAGACCTAATCCTTTTAGGTCTAAGGCCTAATGGACTAATCAATCAGCCTCTTTGGCACAAAGACTTAAATTACATCTTTTTGGTACAAAGTACCTACATTTCACAATTAAAATCAATCTGTTGGCACGGAGCCTAAATTACACCATTTTGGTACGAAGTACCTAAAGTTTCACAATTTAGCACTAAGTGCTGAAATTCACATTTTTGGCATGGAGCCCAACCACACTTGGCCAAAGGCCCAAAATTTGCACTCTTTTGGTACAAAGTACCTAAAATTGGAGAATTTAGCACTAAGTGCTAAATCTCACATCTTTGGCATGAAGCCCGACAACACTTGGCCAAAGGCCTAAATTGCACTCTTTTGGTACAAAGTACCTAAAATTGCACCATTTAGCACTAAGTGCTAAATTTCACAACTCTGGCATGAAGCCCGACTCAATTAAAATCAACCTTTGGCATGGAGCCTAAATTCCACTCTTTTGGTACAAAGTACCTAAATCTCACATCTTTGGCATGAAGCCCGACAATGCACGAAGCATACACACACACATGCATGAAGCATAATTTTCATCGCCTTTAAATAGGCTTTTCCGAACTACATGGGCTTTGATCTCCTATTCAAACCGGAGTATGTAGGCATGTTTGGGATTCACCCCAAATAGCAAGTCCACAAACTACCAACAATCTTTTTGTCTTTAAATTTATTCCATTTTTGCAAGTTAATCAAAAGCATGACATAGTCCCCGAATCCTCCTTGGGTTCGCAGACTAGAAGCCTTTACATTGGATGCATTATTGGAGTCAAACAAGGGTTTTCTTAGTTTTTTCCCTTCGAACAAAATAAACTGAGTGGCGACTCCCGACAACGAGTGAACGTTCGCCCGGATCCTTTTCGGGCGGAAACCCGAGGTTCACAGATAACTTCATTAAATATGTCCATACATATTGAACTCAAATCATAGGTTTAGATAATAGGTTAGTGTAGCAATTTTAATGTCAAATCTCAAGAATATATAATGGCAATTATGCCCACTGTTACTAATGACACAATGTGTCCATAAATGGCACGAGGTGCCCACTATCACTATGGTTATCCTTCCTCTGGTTAGCCATTTAATCCAAAGCTAGATCTAAAATCAGTATGATTTGGACAATTCATTAGTTTTAATTAACACTGAATTATGTATATCACTTCAATAGAACAATTCTTTGATCAACACTTGGTATTATACATATTTATCATATATTCAAAATTTATTGCACTACTTGTTAGGGTTGATTTCAAAAATCTTTTATACTTTGAGGCCTTATAGTCATTTAGGCCGTAATCACAGATGAAAGACAAGGAAAAGAACTACTTTAGGCAAAATTTTCAAGTGACACGCCCAACGATATGAGCATGTCAATGACCGTGTCACTTGCCCATTTTACAGAAGCTTTAACACACCTAACGATATGGGCTTGTCACTATCCATGTCACTTAACTTGCATTACAGTAGCTACGACGCACCCAACGACACGGGTGTATCACTGGTCATGTCATTTATCTTTCATCACAGTAGCTATGATACGCCCAATGACATGGACGTGTTACTAGTCATGTCTCCAATATTGAAACACATCATCATTGACACGTCCAGTGACATGGCCGTGTCACTAGCTGTGTCAGTCAAAATTCTGTGTTTCGTACACTCAGCCACTTAAACACCATATACCCAAGATCTATGATAAAAATGAATCAAAAACTAGTTTCTTTGACATAGAAAGAGTCTATATCAAATACTTTACTCAAACATCAATTAATCAATCATTAACCATCACTCATGGCTAAAAACAACATTAAACCACTCAACTCTTTTAATGATTGAATTAATAATCATACTCATCACTACAAGTTTCTTTAACTCATTTTTCACTCATCAATCCATTTAACCAATACTTTTCAGTAATAATTCATTATAGATGACTCAATCAACTAATTCAAACATTAAAAATCATAGTTCAAATATTTATAAATTAAAATACAAAAGCACATACCTATTTCAAAATCTCTCTTCTTCTCTCGTTTTCCTCTTTTTCTTTGATTACTTGCTGATAATCTCACATTTTCTAGCTTATTCTTTTAAAAACTTATAGCTAGATGTGATTTTCTCTTAAATTCTAGCTAAAGTTCTTGAAAAGAAGGAAGAAAAAAGAAGTTTTGGTTGTGTTGATGATGATGAACGTGGATGAAGGAGGAAGAAGGAAGAAGAAGAAAGAAACTTCTACATAAATACACATGTCCATACACTTATATATACAACTTAATCTAGTGTGACTAATCCCATCTTAGCTATGATGCACCCTGTCTCTTATCCTTTGATTCTAATTTTAGTCTCGTAAAACTGTAAAAATACATAATTTCTTCAGTAAATTTTTAAGATCCATTATTTACATCACTTATCCATACCACTTATATCACAATTCACTATTAATTATCTATATTAAATTAAAAGTTTAGTATTTAAAATTTTAAACATTACATATATGTTACATATACATTCATATACTAAGATATTACAGTTGCATACTGAGATTATTTTTTAAAAGAAAATATATGTATATAGTTATAGTTAGCATATGCCTATATATATTAAGATATAACAACTGCATATTAATATTCTTTCACTAAGACAATAGGTATATATAGTGATGCGTGCCGTTAATGCTATATGCAATTACCGCAAGTGCACGGATCGCTCAAGTAATATAGTAGTGAGTGAGTTATCGTTCCACTGGGGACAAGGCCAAGTACTAGTTCAAACCTTAATCGTTGTTTAGCAAATTAATAGTTGTGTGATGTGATGCTTTGTAATTAAAAACAACTAGATTAATAACTGGAAGTAAAGGAAAATTAAATGTTATACAAATAGGATTGATGATAAGAATACTACCCAGATATTGAATCCCCCTAGCCTCAATGATATTTATAAACAATCAAGTCAGTTAAATCATTCAGTCGAATTGAGTTGGCATTCCTCTAACTTAGATTAAAGCCTCTCTCGAGTGGATTAATCCCTAATCACTAAGTAGAGTGCTGGAATCTCTTCTCAAACACAATTAAATAGATCTTGCATTAAGAACAATGAACTATAAACCAAAGGATCTTGTAGGTCTATCTCTAGTACCCCAATCAATCCTCAACCCTTATGAGTATTCAATTCACATCAAGCTTTCTCAAGTCAATAATATGAAAATAACAACCAATCAATAAGCATGCTATTATCAATTGGAAATAACATCAAGTATCATAAGAATAAAACAACTCAATTAATTGATTCAACTGAATATAATTGTTCAATTCATACAAATTAGCTAGGGTTCATCAATATCTAGATAGAGAAGGAATTAGTTCATATTCAAAACTAGAAAAATAGAGCAAGATAAATGAGTAAGAGAAGCCAAACAATTTATGGCAGTCAATATGTATTTCTTCACTTGAGCTCTTGATTCTTGGTTTAGGGCTTGTGTAAGATGTGAACCTTTCTTCAAACTCAACTCAAAACCCTTCTCCTTGCTTCAGCAACTGGCTCCTCCTCCTCTTCCTTGTTCTCTGCTTCCCACAATGTCCCTGCAAAAACTGCTGTTCTTCTCCTCCTCTTCTCTTTTTATTTCCCTTCAAATCTCCAACCCATTCCTCCAGCTCACTATACCCATCCATTGTCTACCACTTTCCCTTGGTTCATCACCCTTTTCCCTGATTTAGGCAAGCTCTCCTTTTCTTGTTCTTTCTTTTTTGACAAAGGCACAGCTGTTGTCCCCCACTTATTCCCTAATCAGTGCAAAGAATTTCACTTTTTGACAGGTGACACGACCACTGACACACCCATGTCACTGGGCGTGTCATAGGCACTGTGATTCTGAATAAAGGGCACGCCCATTGACACGCCCGTGTTACTGGGCGTGTCACAGCTACTGTAAGTCTGAATAAAAGGCACGTTCCTTGGCACTCCCGTGGTACCGGGCGTGTGACAGCTACTGTGAGTCTGGATGAAAGGCACGTCCACTGACACGCCCGTGGTCCTGGGCGTGTCACAGCTACTGTGACTCTGGACATATGATACGTTTGGTGACACGCCCGGTAACTGGACGTGTCATAGCCACTGAATGCAGTAACAAGGGCACGTCTATTGACACGCCCGTGTTCATGGGCGTGTCCATTGACAAAATTTTCTTTTTTCTTCTACTTTCATCCGTAATTGCTCCAAAATGACCAAAAGCCTCAAATTATTGAGAATTCCTGAAATTAACCTTAAAATGCACTTTGAACAAACAAATTAAACTCAATTGGATAATAATCATATTAAGAAATGGGAATAAAATATCGTTAATTGTGTACTTATCAAATTCTCCCACACTTGAGTTTTTGCTTGTCCTCAAGCAAACTAAATTACTGCAATAAGCAGAAATGACGGAATCCCTCTATATTCAAAAAGAAAAATAAAGTTTTGACAATGCTCGAATCAGATAACCTCACTTTCTCAACCAAAATAATTCACAATCATAACAGCTGAATCAAGAAGTTTCAAAATAAAAATTTCACATACCTAAAACCTAAAAATCCAGAGTTAAAAAATTGAGCATAAAATTCCAGCAAATTCAAATGCAATGAACAATGTGCGAAAAACGTGAGTTTTCTCTTAAGCACTCTAACCCTCAAATATATATATATATATATATATATATATTTTAAGGAGCCTGATTTGTTTGAACTGATACTAGCCTTTTGACGCGAAGGTAAACATTTGTGATGCCGACCCCCGGTTACTCAGCCAGAATCACAGTTCAAATGGCTACTAGCACTATTCATGATTCCAACTCATTTGTTTTGGTTTGAGAGTCAAAATCAGCGGAACAGGGAAAAATTTTCAAAGCTCCTTTAATTAGAATTATTTGTTTTGGTTATTTTTATTCAAGAGTTATAAACTTAAGGGTCGTACTAAGTCTGACTCAAGAATCTACGGAATTATATTATGCTAAAAAATGTAACTAAGGTTTTAATCTCTAAAAATGTTCCAATTTCCATCAATCCACAACTTAACTATAACCATTACAATCGATCCTCAGCAATTGATCGAAATCACTAAGTTAACCTCAACAAGAAATTGTCATTTAGAAAATTTCAAATTAGTTTAACACGTAAAGGGAAATCACATCAAATCATACTTATCATAACAATTTAGCTTACTTAGCAGGCATTGATTGAGACAAATGAATCAAATAAAAAGAATGAAGTAGTAAAAATTTATTCAAGAAAGTATACCTCTCCCCCTTACTTAAGATGCACATTGTCCTCAATATGCGCGCAAAACATGAAACAATGAGGAGAGAGAATAACTGCCCTTTTTATGTCCATGAGTGGTTGAATATGAGTACGGTGCCAAGAGTGCGGTGAAGGAGGTTTTGCATCAAAATAATATTCTAAAATGCACACAAAATAAGGTTAATACATAAATAAACAAAGAAAACAATTCTTAAGTAAAATAATAATAATAATCCAAAAGCAATTAAAAAGAAGAAAAACTAAAAAGCGTATGAAATAGGTAAAGAAATAAAAATGACATAAAAATAAAATAAAATAAAATGTGGCTAGTCGCTACTGGTCTCATCATCGGAGACATCAATCCGTGGAGCAGGTTCCGGTGCAGGTGCAGGTGTCGGTGCACGGGCAGGAGGCTGATAGGGTGAAGGAGGTGGCTGCGAAGGTTGAAACCCTTGATACTGCCAGAATTCCAACATGGATTGCTCCAGCCACTGCCGCCTCAAGATCTCGTGATCCAGCTGGGCTTGGAAAGAGTCTCTCTAATCCTGTAAGAGCTGCTGCAGCTCCTCCTGCTGGATTAAGATCATGTTCTGGTTTAGCTCGATATTGCCTATCTTACCTTCAATCCGACACATCTGACGCTCAAATTCTGTGGGTTTTCTGTCATCATCCCACTCTTCATTAATTGACTGGTGCCAATCCCGGAATGTAGGAGGCTGAACAAAAGAAGGCCCAGCAGAAGAAGAAGGTATAGCAGCAGCGGTTGAGGGTCCAACAGCGGTGGATGCACCGGGATAATCTGACGATGGAGGTCGTGGTATATCAGAGGTAGGAGCAGAAGGGGCTACCTCTGGTATATCTGAATCCATAGGAGTGGCCCGCAGCCCAGCTACCTTCTCCCTGTTCAATCTCTTCAGTGTGTCCATACCCAACAACTTGGGCATACCATCCACCGTCATAGGGAGGCAACCATCTAACAAACCCAGCCGTTGAGCAAGTCTCGTGACATACATGCCACCATGTAGAGTACCTGAAGCTCCCTTCCTAGACTGCTCATAGAAGAAATGGGTGATAGCATGGGCTACATTGCACCGGATCTTCTGCGTCATGCAGTGCAGAAAAAATAGATCCCTCAAGGTCACCACCCCTGTACTGCTCAGTCGTGCTGTAAGAGTATGAACCAATAAATTATGCACCACTCGGCAGGGGAAAGAATCAAAGTTGGATGCCTTGGAGACCTTGGGCTGATATTTATTGGCATTGGGTGCAAAGCTCTGCCAGATCCGAGGAGGAACAACCTCATACTCAGCAAAATCCACCTCGACGTTGAGATAATCAATGGTCTGGACATCCTCTTCTGTATATAACCCTAGATGTGTCCCAAGGTCATTGATGCTCATGTTGAACCTTTGCCCTCCCAGTCGAAATTTAATTGTCGGCTCAGTGATGGAGAATTTGGTCTTCTGTTATTAGAAAGTGCAGTAAAATTCCAGTGTTGGCTCTCGGTAGGAGGGCTCGTTGATAGAGAAGAGCTGGCCCCACCCCGGTTGATCAATCAACTCCTTCACCTCTGCTGCAATATTAACCAGTTCCATAACCTCCCAATCTAAGAACCGAGGTGCGGACCATTCTTTGTTACCGAATAGGTCGAAGCGTCGTCGTTCCTCGGCGTTTGAGAATTTGAGGCACTTGTGTCCCGCCATGAATTTAGAAGTTGGGCGGGTAGCAGGTTGGCTGGAACTGCCCTCCCCTCGGGCCCGTTTGGCTGGAAGCTGAGAAGATGATTGCTTGCGAGGGCCCATTTTTGATTAACCTGCAAAATAAATCAAACGGTTCGTCAATAACGAAAGCATAGCACAATACAAGTTTAACCGAAATGCAAACAATATAACGATAACGCAAAACAACGTAATCCACTTAGAACAACACACCTCAATTAATTGAAAGCAATAAACCAACTCGAGCGATAAACACACAATAAAACCAATCACCACAATAACAACATATTATCTATAAATCACAAGTAACTAGAATCAAAACAATTATTTGATTAATCAAAACAATAAAAACACAACGGAATAACGCAAACGATTAATCAACATATTATTCAAAGCAATTCTAAAATTAAAATAACATATTATTTGATTAATCAACAATTCAAAACAATTCTAAAATCAAAACAACATATTATTCAAAACAATTCTAAAATTAAACATATTCCGAATCAAATGGAATTCAAAATGACGAACATTATAATTAATCAAATGTCACAAAAATTTGAAAAATTGAAAACACAATGGAATAAAGCAAACAAATCATGAAATTTCGAATTTCATGGTAAACACAAGCAAATATAAGGAATGTATATGAAAAATAAAAGAAAAACGAAAGAAAACAAAATAAAATCGTAAAAGTTGAGATCCCGTACCTGAAAATCGCAAATCCGGGTGAAATGAGTAGTTGCAATGGAAAAACGAGAAATCACACGCAAAGTATGCAAGCCGGGAGTGAAAATCCCTCCAAAATCGAATGGGTGTGTGAATGCACCGGTGAAAATGCAAAAAATTTGAGAGAAAACGAGAGAGAATGAGAGAAAATTTTGAATTTTTCGTGAAAATTTGCGTTGGCGGTATATATAAAAACGTCGGCACGCCCAGCGACAAGCCCGTGTTACTGGGCGTGCCCCACGATTTAAAAGCCAGTTCGCATGACACGCTCTTAGACACGGACGTGTCCTTGGGCGTGTCACATGTACTGGATGAAATTACAATCGACACGCCCATCAACACGGGCGTGCTTGTGGGCGTGTCATATATTCTGTGACACATATGCAAACAACACGCCCATTAGTCTGGGCGTGTTCCGAGGGCATGCCTAACCATTTTATTTTTATTTATTTTTATTTTCTTTTCATAAGTGACACGTCCATGGGCACGGTTGTGTCCATGGGCGTGTGATAGCCTCTGTTTGAAAAATATAACGACACGCTCATAGACACGGGCGTGTCTATGGGCGTGTTGTAGCTATTGTCTGAAAAAGATAATGACACGCCCACTGCCACGGGTGTGTCCATGGACGTGTTATAGCTACTGCCTGAAAAATATAATGACACGCCCACTGCCACGGTCGTGTCCATGGGCATGTTCTCAATTTATTCTCTAAAAATCAAATTCCCACTACAGCTTCAGATTAGGCAAAACAACAAACAACCATTCAATAAAAGAAAGATAAAACTAACACAAACCAAAAACATAAAAACGGTGGGTTGTCTCCCACCCAGCACTTCTTTAACGTCATATTAGTTGGACAATCGGGCAAATGTCCCTAATCCGGAAGAGGTTTCAGTTCCAAGTTGGGTGGATCAATCACCGATGGTTTTGGTTTTTCTTCCTTTGGCATCTCAATGGTCTCATATGCCCTGCATTTGAACGATTTGCTTGCTTCAAGAAAAGCAAGCTGCTTCATTGCTTCCTGACCCTCAACATTTTTCTGCAATAAACACAACTCAAGGGGATCCTTGGAAACAATGTTAGTAACACAATTTACAGTCTCATGCTCAACAACATCTTTGCATGATTCCGCCTCATCAAGTGAAAATGAATGTTTCATGGCATCATGTATCTTAAAAATAACTTTCTCATCACCCACTCTCAAAGTCAATGTGCCGTCATGAACATCGATAAGGGCACGAGCTGTATTTAAAAATGGCCTACCAAGAATAAGCGAAACATCCACATCCTCATCAATATCAATGACAACAAAATCATTGGGGAAAATGAAATCCCCGACTTTTACCAACACATCTTCTATTATGCCACGAGGGTGGACTACCGATTTATCGGCAAGTTGGATGGTCATGAGTGTTGATTTAGGTTTACCAATGCCTAGCTCTTTAAACATTTTATAGGGCATAATACTTATGCTAGCCCCCAAATCAGCTAATGCACTTTTAACCTCAAGATTACCTATAAAACATGGAATGGTAAAACTACCTGGATCTTTTAACTTCTTAGGTAATCTTCTTTGCAAAATTGCTGAACTCTTTTCAGATAAATGCACTAAAGACACTTCCTCAAGTTTCCTTTTTTTAGAAAGGATGTCTTTCAAAAACTTAGCATACTTAGGCATTTGTGACAAAGCTTCAGCAAATGGAATATTAATATGCAATTGTTTAAAAAGGTTTAAGAAATTTACAGAACTGAGCATCAATCTTGTCCTTGTTTAACCTTGCCGGATAGGGTACTCTAGGTCAGTATTCCTTCAAATTGGGGCTGCTTGCTTGTGGCTGCTTCTCTCTCTCACTTTCAAGTGCAGCTTTCTCTCCCGAAGTGACAGGAGGATCATCTTCTTTTTCTTTTTCTTGTTCTTCAGCCCTTTTCTTTTCCGCATCTCCCTTTATCTCTTTTCCACTCCTTAGTGTAATTGCCTTAAGTTGCTCTTTAGGATTTGCCTCAGTGTTGCTAGGTAAACTTCCTTGTGGTCTTTCACTGAGCAATTTGGCAATTTTCCCCACCTGATTTTTCCAATTGTGAATGGAGGCTTGTTGATTTCTAAGGGTGGTTTTAGTTGATTGAAACCTTGTTTCAGAAGCTGCTATAAGTTTCTCCATCATGTCTTCCAAACTACTCTTTCTTGGAGGGGCAACTTGTTGATGTTGGGGTTGCTGGAATCCAGGGGGAGGTCTTGGATTATTTTGATTGTTCCATGAGAAATTTGGATGATTCCTCCTCCCCGGATTGTATGTGTTGCTGTAAGGATTATTCTGTTGTTGCCTTGGCATATTTTCAACATAATCTACTTGCTCTTGCTTAGCAAACATGTTGCCACTTTGGCAATCTTGACTTTGGTGTCCACCTCCACACCATTCACAAGACATCACCTGCATAACTTTCCCAAAAGAAGAGGCCAAAGAATCAAATTTCTTATTCAATGCTTCCAATTGGGCTGTCAAGGCAACCACCGGATCTAATTGGTGTGAACCCATGCCCTTCAGCTTTCCTTGCTCTCTTGGGGCTTGCCACTGATAATTGGTGATAGCCATGTCTTCAATTAAATCTCTTGCTTGTTCAGGTGTCTTGTTGTTGATGGTACCACCAGCTGCTGCATTAATGGATTGCTTACTTACATAATTCAACCCATTGTAAAATGTTTGAATTTGAAGCTATAGTGGAAGCCCATGATGAGGACACCTTCTCAACAAGTCTTTGAATCTCTCCCAGGCATCATAAAGAGTCTCACCATCTTGTTGCAAAAAGGATGAATGTCATTCCTCAACTTGGCAGTTTTTGATGGTGGGAAGTATTTCTCTAAGAATTTCTCTGCCAATTGGCCCCAGGTGGTAAAAGTCCCTGGAGGAAATGATTTCAGCCACTTCTTTGGTCTATCTCTAAGAGAAAATGGGAACAACCTCAGCCTGATTGCATCTTCTGAGACATTGCTTATCTTGAATGTGTCACATATTTCCAGAAAGTTCTCAATATGTGCATTAGGATCTTCATCAGGGAACCCATCGAATTGACAAGTCTGCTGCACCATTTGAATTACATTCACCTTAATTTCGAAGTTGTTTGCAGCAACTGTCGGTCTCCGGATACTAGATTCAGCCCCATTTAAATTGGGCTTAGCAAACTCCTGCATTGTTCTTGGTCCAGCTCCTTCCATCACTTCGAATACTTCTTCTTGTTCTATTTCCAGATTTATTCCTGAACTTACGTCTTCCAGATCTACCTCCTCTTCTTCCTTTTGCTTTCTCCTCAACGTTATCTCTAGTTCTGGGTCTAACTCCAGTAGTTGGGATGAGCTAGATCTGGTCATAAACAATAAGAAATACCTATAATGATAGTAAACCAGCAAGAACTAAAATTAAAAACGATTAAAAAGAAAACTAAATCAACAATCTTAATTATATTACTAATATTGAAATCGTTGTCCCCGGCAGCGGCGCCAAAAACTTGATGCATGCCGTTAATGCTATATGCAATTACCGCAAGTGCACGGATCGCTCAAGTAATATAGTAGTGAGTGAGTTATCATTCCACAGGGGACAAGGCCAAGTACTAGTTCAAACCTTAATCATTGTTTAGCAAATTAATAGTTGTGTGATGTGATGCTTTGTAATTAAAAACAACTAGATTAATAACTGGAAGTAAAGGAAAATTAAATGTTATACAAATAGGATTGATGATAAGAATACTACCCAGATATTGAATCCCCCTAGCCTTAATGATATTTATAAACAATCAAGTCAGTTAAATCATTCAGTCGAATTGAGTTGGCATTCCTCTAACTTAGATTAAAGCCTTTCTCGAGTGGATTAATCCCTAATCACTAAGTAGAGTGCTGGAATCTCTTCTCAAACACAATTAAATAGATCTTGCATTAAGAACAAGGAACTATAAACTAAAGGATCTTGTAGGTCTATCTCTAGTACCCTAATCAATCCTCAACCCTTATGAGTATTCAATTCACATCAAGCTTTCTCAAGTCAATAATATGAAAATAACAACCAATCAATAAGCATGCTATTATCAATTGGAAATAACATCAAGTATCATAAGAATAAAACAACTCAATTAATTGATTCAACTGAATATAATTGTTCAATTCATACAAATTGGCTAGGGTTCATCAATATCTAGATAGAGAAGGAATTAGTTCATATTCAAAACTAGAAAAACAGAGCAAGATAAATGAGTAAGAGAACCCAAACAATTCATGGTAGTGAATATGTATTTCTTCACTTGAGCTCTTGATTCTTGGTTTAGGGCTTGTGTAAGATGTGAACCTTTCTTCAAACTCAACTCAAAACCCTTCTCCTTGCTCTAGCAACTGGCTCCTCCTCCTCTTCCTTGTTCTCTGCTTCCCACAATGTCCCTGCAAAAACTGCTGTTCTTCTCCCCCTCTTCTCTTTTTATTTCCCTTCAAATCTCCAACCCATTCCTCCAGCTCACTATACCCATCCATTGTCTACCACTTTCCCTTGGTTCATTACCCTTTTCCCTGATTTAGGCAAGCTCTCCTTTTCTTGTTCTTTCTTTTTTGACAAAGGCACAACTGTTGTCCCCCACTTATTCCCCAATCAGTGCAAAGAATTTCACTTTTCGACAGGTGACACGACCACTGACACGCCCATGTCACTGGGCGTGTCATAGGCACTGTGATTATGAATAAAGGGCACGCCCATTGACACGCCCGTGTTACTGGGCATGTCATAGCTACTGTAAGTCTGAATAAAAGGCACGTTCCTTGGCACGCCCGTGGTACCAGGCGTGTGACAGCTACTGTGAGTCTGGATGAAAGGCACGTCCACTGACACGCCTGTGGTCCTGGGCGTGTCACAGCTACCGTGACTCTGAACATATGACACGTTTGGTGACACGCCCAGTAACTGGACGTGTCATAGCCACTGAATGCAGTAACAAGGGCACGTCTATTGACACGCCCGTGTTCATGGGCGTGTCCATTGACAAATTTTTCTCTTTTCTTCTACTTTCATCCGTAATTGCTCCAAAATGACCAAAAGCCTCAAATTATCGAGAATTCCTGAAATTAACCTTAAAATGCACTTTGAACAAACAAATTAAACTCAATTGGATAATAATCATATTAAGAAATGAGAATAAAATATCATTAATTGTGTACTTATCATATAGGTATATATTACATATACTTTAATATACTAAGATATTATAGTTATATATTAATTTTTTTTGAAAAATCATAGATATATGTAATTATAATTAGTATATACCTATATATACTAAGATATATTAGCTGCATATATATATTTTTCTCCAAGATAATAGGTATATGTAGGTATGTGCTACATATACTTTCATGTACTAAGATATTACAGTTGTATACTGACATTATTTTTTGAAAGAAAATATATATATGTAATTATATGTCACATCCCGTTTTTAAAAATGTGAAGGTCCTAGGGTCCAGAAAGGCTTAAGGTCACCAGGCATCACGTAAAACCCAATGAAACTAATGTATTGATACATATTGATTATTTTTATTAATTGCTCTAGTGGATTAAAATTCTATATAATAACTATCATTACTTATTTATAATTCTAAAATATATTTTACATATATATTTGATGTATATCACACAAACATATCATACTATTACATTATAATTTACCTCCATATCTTACTAAACCATTCATAACAATACAAAGGAACAACTAGAATATTGTACAATATTAGCACTTAATTTACCTATAACAATTAGGGCTAATACATTATTTTCAAACTTCTTGTTGGAAGGAAGAAAATAAAAAGTTGATAGACCTGGATAATCTGTACCTGAAATCACACAGACGATTGGATGAGTCGTCAACTTAGTGAGATTATAGTGCCACAAGGATAAGATACACAATAAAAATATCTTAAGATTTAAAATACTAATAACACAAGGTAGTTACACAATAAAAATATCAATAAAATTTGATCCATAAGAGGGGCCCATAATAACTAGACTAATATCGCAAAAGCAAATCAAATAATATAAAAGAAAACACATAGCAATAGCACTGGAAAAAATATATTACTATGTACATTCCATTGCTATCACACATCACACTTGCATAAGTGCAGTAGCTTCTACCTTTTTAATTACAAGTCTTTATATGCACATAGTTTGATGCTATAACCCCCATCAAGTTAGAATTCTGTCATATTGGCTAAGCAAATAACTTGGTATGATCACATAGGCTTAGAAACCACATCAGTTTTTATAATTCACAAATATAAGAACATAATCTATAATGGAATCAAATGGTTTAAGTATTAACAATGGTTCAAATTTTGTCAAAGAATTCCAAAGTAACAAAGGTAGGGATGGACACTATAACTCACCTTGAACTTAAAAATTTAATTCATCTTGGTCACTTATGATATCATATTGGTTTTGTGGTAATTCTTGACATACATTAACATTTACACAAGTATTTCACTCTTAAGTTCTCTCTTAGCTTATTATACTAATAACAATGATGGTAATATTATCCATAATTAATAATTATTATTATTTGCTATTTATAGTAAAAATAACAACTCTTATTTTACTAACAATAATATTACTCAGTATGTTGAACTATTATTATAATTAAATTAATTTTAATTTTATAAATTTTAAAGCATAATTAGTTAATTAAATTAACTAAATAAATTGATTAATAATTAATAATATTTAATTAATTTATCTAAAATAAAATAAGTTTAAGGGATTTTAAGCTTGCCCGAGCAAAAATACAATCATCAACGCATCTAGAATTTCGAAAGGGACATCAGAATTGGGTCACCAGAGCATCACCGGAATTCTCATTGCTATCGTTCACATTGCCGTTCAAGAGAGTTTTGATATGCAAATAAAGAATTTTTGGTATTGTTGGAAAGATAATGAAGCCAGGACCTCAATTATGTTGGAGGTGTCAAATAACTCGCTGAAAAATTACCAAAATTTCACTGGAAAATTTCTATTTTTATTGAAATTTTGTTCTCACTCCAGTGATCTTCTATTAGTAATTAAATTAAATCTTATAAAAAGAGGATTCTAACTCATCTTGAATCACCTGAATGGAGTCCGGATGAGGAAGATATGGTTGTTTAAAGTTTCGGTCGCCGAAATTAGTTGGAATTCGATATTGAAAATTTAGGAAGTGAATTCGGCTCTGTCTAGTGTCTGATCAAAGTAATTTTGGTTTCTCTAGCTTGTTTGGATTTTAGCGTTCTAATGTCACTAATGGTTTATCCATTGGAGGTCCAATGACAAAGTTATGACTAAAAAATCGCGCATTGCTCAATTTTTTTATTATTATTTCCCCTCTCTCACTCTCTCTCTCTCTTTTCCTTTCTTTCTTTCTTTCTTTTTATTTTTTTTACTCCACCACCTTCTTCTTCTTCCTCTTATATATATATATATATTATTTTATTATAATTTAATTTTTTTTAAAATTTCCACATCAACTTTAAATTTTTCCCCTTTTTCAATTTTTTTCCAAACCAAACTCTCCCTAAATTATTATTATTATTATTATTATATATTTTTAAATGATATTTTTAAATATTTAAATTTTAGATTATTATATTATAGTTAGCATATACCTACATATACTCAGTATAGTAATATTCTTTCACTAAGACAATAGCTATATGCAGGTATATACTTTATATACCTTAATATATTAAGATATTATAGTTGTATATTGATATTTTTTTTTTGAAAGACCATAGATATATGTAATTATAATTAGCATATACCTATATATACTAAGATATAATAATTACATACATACAATTTTCTCCAAGACAATATATAGGTATATATTATATATATATTCATATAGTTTAACTAAATAATAACAATAGATGTGGGTATATATAGATATATGTTGGTATATAACTATCTTATATATTTATTTATATGTGGGTATATGTTACATATAACTAGATATATCAAAAAAATAAAAATATACGTTGGTATATGTTACATATAACTAGATATATATGGGTATATATTACAAAAAGAATAACAATATATGTTACATATATGTAGATATATATGAGTATATATTGATATATGTCAGTATATGTTATATATATTTTAACTAAAAAATAACAATATATATTTGTATATCTTATATATAACTAGATATATTAAAAAAAATAATAATATATGTTATATATATGTGGGTATATATTCATAAATGTCGGTATATATTACAGATATTTTAACTGAAGAATAACAATATATGGGTATACGTCGGCATATGTTGGTATATATTATATACAATTTAACTAAAGAATAACGATATATATTGGTATATATCAGTATATGTGGATATATATCAATATATATTACATATAATTAGATATATATATATATATATGTGTGTGTGTGTGTGTGTGTTATATATGTTACATATATTTTAACTAAAGAATAATAATATATGTGAGTATATGTTGGTATATGTCAGTATATATTATATATACTTTAACTAAATAATAATAATAATAATATATGTGAGTATATGTGGATATATGTCAGTATATATCGATATATGCTACATATATTTTAACTAAAAAATAACAATATATGTTGGTACATATGAATATATATCGGTATATAACTATTTTATATATTTTTTTATATATGAGTATATATTATATATAATTAGATATGTATATGTTATACATATGTAGAAAAATATCAGTTTATGTTATATATAATTTGATATATGAGTTGAGTTTGAAAAATAATAATATAATATAACTATTATATATTTAGTTATATGTGCATATATGTTACATATAATAAAATATATATGTTAAATTTAAAAATAATAACAGTATATGTATGTATGTATTTCATATAACTAGATATATATGAGTATATATTTAGTTGTATATCGGTATATGTTATATATAATAATATATATGTGCTAAATTTTAAAAGAATAAGAATATAAAAGTAATATATAGTTAATTACGTATGTTAATATATATTACATATAACAATATATATATGTTAAATTTCAAAAAAAATAAGAGTATAAAAGTTATATATGTTTAATTATATGTCAGTATATATTACATATAATAATGCATATGTGTTAAATTTCTAAAAAATAGGAGTATAAAAGTGATGTATGTTTAGTTATATATCGATATATGTTATATATAATAATATATTTATGTTATATTTTAAAATAATAAGATACATAGAATAATATTTATGTGTTAAATTTTAAAATAATAAGAGTATAAAATTATTATTATATATATTTATATGTCGATATATGTTATACATAAACAACATATATATGTTAAATTTCAAAAGAATAAGTGTATAAAAGTGATATATTTAAATATATGTTACATACAATAACATATATGTATTAAATTTATGTTACATGTAATAACATATATGCATTAAATTTTAAAAGAATAAAAGTATAAAATTATTATATATTTATTTATATGTCGATATATGTTATATATAAAAATATATACTTATTAAAATTTAAATGAATAAGAGTATAAAATTATTATATGTTTAGTTATATATCGGTATATGTTATATATGAATTTAGTTGAATTATTATAAGTCTAACTAAACAAGTTTTAATAGGTGGAAATAAATAGTTAAAAATGTTACTGGAATTCAAATGATATTTTTCTACCAATTAATTGGTATTTAATTCTAAAAATTCTTAAAAAAATTTAGGGATGAAATATAAATGAATATTCTTGATAATTTTTAAAATTTAAGTTTAAACAAAATAAAATTATATATATTATATTATAAGGTGTTGAAATTTTCATAAAATATTTATATTTTAATGTCACTATTGTCAAATAAAAATTACATAATAAAATAAAAGATTATTTTTCTAGTCAACTTATGAATCAATTATATATAACATGACACCATTAGTAAAATTTTATAAATTTAATGGGAAAAATTTTGATAAAAAAAATACAATATTTACTTTTATTATTACATATGTACAAATATAAATATAATTTTTAGTGTTATTTTTCAAATTGAAAATATAAAAATGAATATAACAGGTATCTATAAATATATATTTTTAACATATAAAATATGTTTTATTATTAATTTTAAATAAATAATAATTATGTTTTTGCAAAAATTAGTTAGAATAAAAGTATTTGGTAATATAATATAGAAGATTGAGATGCATAGAGAGTGCATAGGCTTTTGGGAGTAAGAAGTTCACTCACTCCTAGAAATCAAGTGGTTCCTCTCATATTTTTTTAAATAAAAAAATATTTATTTAAACCAACATTCTATTGAAAATTGACTTTTTTTTTAGTTATTTTTGTAATTCTCCCAAATATAAAAGATAAAAATTGGATATATTAATATTATTTTTAAATATTCAAATAACTTAATTTATATTTTTTATCAGTATATTTAATATTTTATTTTTACTTATTTCTTAGAATTACATTAAAATTTTATTAAAATATTTATTATATTTAAATTATTTTATACATATCTAAAAATTCTATAAAATTATATTAAAAACTTAATTTTACAATTGTCATTTTTACCAAAATTTAATTTTATAAATGGACCCTAAACTTTATTGAAAAATGATATGTAATTATTTATTTTAATATGTGAACTCTGTGGACGTCACATGGACTCGACGTGTGCAGTCTTTTACTAGAAAATGGTTTTGAGGACTTTAATATAAAAAAAATACCAAGTTTAAAAATTTTGTTGGGATAATTTGAAATTTGAGAACTATAATGTTACATTTCAATAAAGTTGAAAGACAACTTATAAAATTAAGCTTTTTATAGGAACAATAAATGGCTCATTATTATTTATTTTTACTTAATTTATCAACTATATTCAAGAAAATTTGTACTATAAAAAAGGACTAAAAAATTGTCAGTTATAAAAAGATGAAACTATTATATAAATTCAACACTATATTTTTTATTATGGATTATAAAATTTTCAAAATAGTGAGTTGTATTGATTTATATTTTTGTTATAATCTAATCACATATGCACATCATGCGAGATCATAACTAGTTTAATAATATTAATAATAAAAATTTATCACATTAACTCACTTATTAAAATAATAAACGTTATTTGGAATAGAGGGAGTAAATCTCTGCTAGAAAACCTGGTATTGAAATAAGGTTTAGAGAATGATCATGTGCTATTTCTAGCAATTCTTATTTCTATAATGAAGAGTATTTGCAGAATCATTGCAGTATACAACCACATTAAACTTTTTAACTAATCTTACACAATTTTGCAGAATATTTCTAACAGGGATTAGATTCAAGGAAGGAAGGTGAAAAAAATTATGCAATGAAGAATTGATGAAAGTAAAAAAGCAATAATGAAAAAGATAAAAAAAAAAAAAGAGTATATTAAGTGAAATTAATTTATGTTTGTTTTTAACTAAGAAGAAGGCTTGGAAACAGCAGCATCTTTGTTGGCTCTATTGTATTTCATGTGGCTCCTAACAAGTTGACCAGCAGCAAGAGCAGCCATGAGAGATAGCTCTCCAGCGAGAACAGAGGCAGCTACTATGGAAGCCAGAAGCCTTGAATTTGCTCCTGGTATCTCTTTGCTAGCACCCATTACCCCAAGCAAGTTCAAGCATGCTGACTGAGAAGCAAGCAGAGTTCCACCTCCAACTGTTCCCACCTTTACGAACAAACCACCAACAATTTCTCATCAGAGGTTCTACCAAATTAATCCATTTTAGAGCTACCAAATTAACAGTTCCAAGAAATTGTGGCTAGGTTCTCTAGATCCTTATTCACTCTCATTTGTGATCATTTATATGTACATGTATGTATTAAATTAAACAATTTTGATCAAGAATTAAAATGGAAATTCGATGCTAAAATACAAAGAACGAAATTATTAAGCAAGATCAATTACCTCAATAGAAGGCATAGTAACAGAGACATGAAGATCCTGTCCATCATTAACAGCTTCCATCATAGTAATACAGTGAGAACTCTCTACGTTCTGTGCTGGATCTTGGCCAGTGGCTATATATACAGCAGTCACAATGTTACTTGCATGAGCATTGAACCCACCTAACGCTCCAGCCATTGCAGAACCAGTGAGGTTCTTGAGCATGTTAAGCTCTACCAAGGCCTCAACATTTGTCTTCAACACCTTCTTCACCACATTCCCCCGTATAATGGCCTCACAAACTATTGATTTGCCTCTCCCTTCAATCCAGTTCACAGCTGCTGGCTTCTTATCCGAGCAGAAATTACCAGAGATGCCAATTACATCCATGTCTGGGAAATCATTTTGGAGGAAATCCAATACATTTTGGACACCTTTAGAGACCATGTTCATGCCCATTGCGTCACCTGTGCTGCAAGAAAATCTCAAGTAAAGGTTTTTGCCACAAATAGCACACTTGATACTTTGAAGCCTACCAAATCTGCTAGATTTGTTAAAAACGGTGGAAACAGTCTCGAAATTGGCAGGATCCTCCAAGTATAACTTCAATTGGGCAGCTCTTTTAGCAGTCCCAAATCTCACAACAGGTGCTCTGGTCATCCCATCTCTCAACAACACACTTGTGGCTCCACCGGATAAATGAATGGCTTTACAACCCCTATTGGTGCTAGCCACCAAACACCCTTCTGTGGTAGCCATGGGAACTGAATATTCCTTCCCGTCCATTAATAAAGGTCCAGCAATTCCCACCGGAATCTGGACATACCCAATTGGCATCTCACAGCACTGCCCCAAAATTGACTCGTAATCAAAGCCCTCCAACGGCAAACCGGAGAGGGATTTACCAGTTATCCTTTGCAAAGCCTCACGTCTGATTGCAGCAGCACGCTTGCAATCCCCCAATTTAGATTCAAGGGAATAAGAGGGAGTAGTTCCTGCCACAACAGATTTAATGATCTCCTCGTCTTCTTCGTCCAAAGTGGTAGCTATAGGAACTGGGACTTCTTCGAACACTTTCTGCTTGGGAGAAGGAACCACTGGTTTGGAAATTTTAGGAGAAGAAACAGCAATCGGCAGCGGAAGAGAGCAATCGAGAGCTTGCCCACATGGCAATTTGCGTGCATCTTCTTTAAGGAGAATTCCTTTGGCCACCGGTGCCGTCTCTGCCACGTCGTCATCATCATCATCTACAGCCCAAAGATCAGTAGGAGGGCGTAAAATCAGGGACTGGACAAAGTCAATGCCGAAGAAGCCGAGAAGGTAAATAAAGGAGACAACCAAAGCAACAATAGCAGAAATTTCGGAGAGAGTAACGACATGGAGAGGGGTAGATGTGCGAATCTTCTCCCGCCAACGGCTAAGCAAAAAATAAACCACCCAAAAGAAGACGGTAAAGCAAATGATATTGGTTATGTAAAGGGGAAAAGGCAATGTATCAGAGGCGGACTTTTGGGTACTTTCATCCTCCACCACTTTTACCTTTGGAGATAGAATGGGTTTTCCGGTGGTGGGTCGCCGGCAAGCCTCCATTTAGAGCGGCGAGTGGTGGTGGATGAGAGGAGAGAGAGAGAGGGGAGAGAGAAAGCAAGATGAACGAGTTTGTGTTCTATATTTTTGGTAGTTCCGTTTGCGTACAAACGTTTGAAGGAAGAGGAAAGATATAAATAATATATAATAAATGTAATGTTTGAAGAACGTGAGTGGGGAGTGTGTGTAGCACGTGATACATTTATTATTATTATTATTATTAAAAGATAGTTTTAATGGACCGGTTAATGACTATAATATACTCAATAAAAAATTGACAAATTGTTCCATTATGAGTCTTTCATAGCTCCTTCTTTGTCTATTTCCGTTTGTTGGATCCCATCGCCAAAGCTACCAATTTTTGTCTCTGAGTTTTCCTATTTTTTGATGTCATTTAAATTAGAAATAATTACAAAAATAACTTTTAAAAAATTTATTTTTAAAAATACTATAAAATAAATCTACAAAAATATTTTTAGATAATTTTCTTTAAAAAATACAGTAATAACTTAGACTTATGGAGCCATTTATATAAATATCATGTTTTAGTTAAAATATATATAATATATATTCATATACATTGTTAAAAGCATAAAACCAATATTTACAAAAATATTTTTTAGTTAAAAAATCACTATATATATATATATGTCTAGATATACTGTTATTCTTTTACAATATATATTCACATATATCTAGTTATATGTAACATATATCAACATATATTATTATCTTTTCGATATGTTTAGTTACACATAATATATATCAACATATGATTAAACATATAATTAGTAAAAAGAAATATTTAAAAAAAATTAAAATAATATAAGCCATTTTGATTACACGTTTTATATAAAATATATTATTTAAACTTAAGTGTCATAATTAATTAATTAGTAGCTAATTCATAATTATAAAGATCATTTCTTTTATAAAATTAACTGTGATGGCTATAGTTAATTGTTGTGCTTAATTTATTCTTTTAGTAATAGTTATTATTATTAAGTAAAATAGAGTTAGTTTACGTTGCATTTGACAAATAATTAGTAGTACATTACAGGTGTTACATTACTAGGTTTTGGATGTTCTTGCATTTGAAATAATTGTGAAATTATTTTGAGATTATTACTGCTCCTCACATATGCATTTTTCACACATGGTGAAGTCTAGGAGGAACAGTGGTTTGTTTCTCATTATCTGGTGATTTGAATTTGGTTTAATTAATGTGTGAAGAGGACTGAAATTTTTACAACTGGTATGATACGCCTCTTTAACCATTGTTCTTGAATTGTGATTAGAAAAAAAAGAAGAAATTTTGTAGTTATTCATACTGAAATCCAGTTTCGTGAGTTTTGATCTTAAATGCCTTGGGTCAATCAAGTGAATATTAAATCAAATAAAAATAACCAACTCACTATTTTTTTAGGGATAAATATTAGTACATTAAAAAAAAGCTTATGAGAGGGTGGGAAACCGAGAGGAGTCGCCACTCAGTACATACCGAGAATATATACCTCAAAAAGTGGGTTGACACAGAGGTCAATCCGATTCTTTGTACTGGGTTCGATGATGGCTAAACTACTAGTTACTAGATCGTAGAATCAAAATAAATAAGGAAAGAATCTTCAAAATCATGAAAAGATAACTTACTGCTTGTTTTGTCGAAGAACCTCTGCTCGACAGGAGGGAACCACCGTGTGGCAGTTCTCCAAACCTTCAGCATGCTAGAACCCAGAACCTTGATGTGGCAAGTCCATCCAAAGAGCTTTTCCTTTTGTGCTTCTAAGTCGTTCTCTTGACGTTTTGGCCCATTTTTTTGGGATCTTCCAAGTTGTGTTCACTACTATTAAGTTAGTTTTCAATTTATTAATCTTGCCTAACTATTCTATGAATTCTAGCAAGAAAATAAACTAAACCAAAAGACTCAATGGGTTTTCATCATCAAGTTTATCCACTACTCAGATCATTTGGTCAAAATTGAAATCTAACACCTTGCCCCCCACTTTAACTAAAATCAATCAAGGCTCAACTTTTCGATTTCTATTAAAGTATATGGAGGACACACAAAACATAAATTTTTTGAATAAAATCAATTTCAACTAAACAATCTTCACAACTCTTGCCAACCACTGGAGATTAGCAAAGCAAGGTATGATGTATGATCTTGGCATTCACCCGGGATTGCCAAGGGCTTTCGAACACTCAGGATTCAAATGTGTGATCACTTGGGATCACCGACTAGTCAACCATTCAAGTTTTCTAACTAAAGTTGACCACTTGGGGTCATGGCTTTAACTGCTCGAGGTTAAAATTTAAAACATAACAAAACCCCATAGGGTTCGAACTCCTTAGCCACTCAGGACTTGTAGAGCATAACACATTACAAACCTCTCAAGGTCAAGGCTTAGGCCACTTGGGACCTAGAAGCCTAAAACACAATAGCTGGATCATTCAGGATCCGGGTTCCTGTCCATTTAGGCTTCACAAACCAAAACACATCAAGATGGACTGCTTGGGATATGGGTTCTTGGCCATTTAAGCTTCACAAAACCAAAACACATCTGATGGATAGCTCGGGATCTAGGTTGCTGGCCATTTGGGCTTCATAGAACTAACACACTTCACGATGGATGACTCAGGATCTTGGTCCTGGCCATTTAGGCTTCATAGAATCAAAACACATCAAAACATTTGAAAATTACTTTTATAGAACATCTTTCGAGATACATCATCACTTGTGTAGGGTCACATCACATTTTTTTAACATTACAAATTAACGTCTTTTACACACCTAGAATTCTTTATGAACATACCTTTACTTAAAGAGTCTTGAGCACGCCTTGTTTGGAGATTATTGTATACACCTCGCTTCAATTGGTCTCATTTGGTCTATCAACTAGATATACCACTTTAGAAACCTCATTTGTTCACGTCATCTGAAACTCTCTTCTTCTAAAACTCTCAAATTCTCTAACTCTCTCATCCTTCCAATGGCTAAAACTCCTACTGATTCAAATTTTGCCTTCAAAGATCCCATGGATCGCGTCAAGGCTCCTATTAGCGTACATTTCTTTGACAATAGGATCTTCTTTGAAAGATAAGCGACCACATCTCTTTACAAGCCCAAATCTTTTAAAGTTCACTAGAAATCCTAACTTTGATGCTTTTCTTCTTCATTTCACATTAAAATCACCTTATGTATGTCAACATTTGTTTAGAAACCACTGATTAGGCTTAAAATGTTGAAAATTTTGAGAAAATTTTGACTTTTTGGCTCTTTGTGCTAAACTCTGCTCTCTGTTGCAGTACCTCTGCGCGGTAGAAGGGAACCTCAGTGCGATGATTTTGTCTCGTAGCTCCTTGTAATGGTTTCCCAAGACTTCTGAGAGGTAGTCCTGTACATCCACATGACATTTCCTTATCAGTACAACACCTCTTTTGGTTTCTTTCATTTTTCTCTTCATTTTCAACTAACATACTTCTTCCTAACACCTTTTAGGATGTTTTTGAGATCAAAAGCAGAGGCGGTATCTCCAAAGTCTAGGCATTTCATTCTACTTTGCCCGAAGAGGTGAAAGATCATATTCGAGTCACACCTTTTTGCTGCTTTCTAAAATTTCGTACGATAACCCAATAGAAGGGTAACATGTGCACGTATTGCACTTTACTAGAGAGGTGGATCGACACCAAACACACCTTCCATCTTCCATTAGTAAGGAGGCCATCAAGCCGGTTGACTTCATTACTATCACAGGGATTCCATGCCTTAGTGATCGAATCATTTTCGATGACTACCTATTCTACCTAGTGTATCGTTAGGAGTACATTGAATTTCTCTTTGGATCTTCCCTCAATTGAAGGGAAGTAACGACATCCTCTACACTAGTATTATAGACTACTAGTCTCAGTATCCTCTTGTCGAGCCTCTGATCCTATGGTAGTTGATCAGATGGCACGAGGCTTCCTATTGGTCCTTCTCGGCTGCACAGTCTTTGCCAACACAAAGAACACCATTGACTCATTCTTTTTATTAGTGTTTCAGGATCTAGATGCCAGTTCTTCTTTCTACTGGGGATTCTCAGCTTTGGGTATGCTTTACACAGGCATGGATAGATGCTGCAGGGGGTCAAGGCTTAATAGGGTCTTTCTATGGTGGTTGAGATACATCATGGTGCTTCTACTTTTTGCTTCTTCTGTGTCTCATCTAATTTTATCTTTCTTTTCTTTTCTCTAATGACAGGTCTGGGTTTGCAAGGGGGGCTTGTCCCAAAACCCATCCTGCTAGATTTTGTAGAGTGAGAGCACCCTCGGTTGAGAAGATGGAATGCCTTCATTATGGGGAAGGGGGAACCACAGTGTACATCGGTTGCAGACTCATCTGAACAACTTGGAATTCTCCATGGAGTAGTAGGCTAGTTTAATCATTTATTCCTCTTTTTTCTTTCTCATCACTTTTTATTCTTCTTATTGATCCATTTCATCACTTCCAGAACTAGGCTGCTTGGTGGGGTGCTTGTGAGGATACCTGGCCTCCTGCTATGAGGCATTCTCTAGTATGATTGGCCTAGAGGTACCTTCTAGAGGGTCCCACATACCGCTATTGTATTTGGGGGAGAGAGTGGTGGATAGACACCTTGGTCTTGCTGCCATACCTGTGCTTAAGGATCCTCTTGAATCTTATCTTTGGTCCTTCTTTCTTCTTATTGAGACACTCGTCGTGGGCTAAATTAGCTGGGCTATTAAGGAATTGGTGGATCGACAAGTCAGCTATCTCAACTATATAATCAACCATCTACTTTAGGTCATCCTCATGGCTGGTCTTCTTGCTTTTCTGGTAGCCATAATCTTCTCACCTCTTCCTTCTTTCTTTGGTTTGTATGGATCTTCTGCACTTGCTATATGCTAATCCTTCTTCTCTGGTATTTATTTCAATCTTCATGAAATAGGGTGCTAGTAGATATAATCTTCTCACCTCTTCCTTCTTTCTTTGATCTATATGGATCTTCTGCACCTGTTAATCCTTCTTCTCTGGTCTTTATTTCAGCCTTCACATAAGAGGGTGCAAACCCAGGAGGTTGGCTCATCTTCCTAGGTGCCCTTACCTATCATCAATAACTCAGAGATTGTTGGGATTGGTTGTCTTAGCCTGATTGACTCTTCACCTATTATAACTTGGAAGGCCATCTATGTCGAGGCACATCGATCTTCCTGAGATCATAACTGATTTCTTGTTCCTAGACGCTACCGTGGTAAGTCAACTTTTCTTATCGAAGCCTTCATGAGTTTATAATCCCTCTAATTTCTATTTTCTAGTGCAGTGCCCTTAATCTTCTCTTGAATATGCAGACCGACTCATCATGGGATTAAAGAACCATCTTACCCTTCAAACACAAACTATACAAGTATGTATGCATGGCATAAATGCCTAAATGTCATATTGATTTTAAATGCAATGGGTCATAAATCTACTTTATTCTTCCTTTTGTAGGTTGCCCATGTTGATTCTCTTAGCCAAGCAGAGCAGGCCCTAGAGTGATGCACCGGGAGGTACAAATGGGAGCAAAAGATGAATGAGGCCTTCTGAGATCAGCTAAAGTAGTTCAGGGTGGATGTCGACTCCATCGTTGATGGGTTGGTGGCTGAGAGCTAGTCTGGAGACCAAATTGTTGGTGTCAAAGTAGGAGAGGAAGTTGCTGGAGCTTCGAGTTTTGATGAGGAGGATGAATCGAGTGGGGAGACACCTTAGAGTTCTCATATTATTTTCTTCTTGTTATTTTCTTTTCTTTTTGTATTTGGATTCTTGAATTTTTGATGTATTAAGAACATTTCTTTGAATTTGAATAAACATCTATGGTTACTTTCCTCCTAATACTGTTTTTCTAAGATTGGATAAAGGCCCTTAATGATTTTTCTTGAAAATCACTTTCTTAATAAAGACTATCATGTGGCAATTCTTGATAAAGATTGTTGTGTGGCAGTCTTGTCTTTCCATTTGGTAAGAGAACTGTCGTGCATTGGTTCTTTAAAACTACCACACGGAAGTCCTACGATAGAAATACCAGACTTTCTATTTTGGATTTTTTCCAACTTATTTCAAACCTAATTTGATCAGTATATAAACACTTACTCAGCCCCTTTTAAGCCGTCACATCGTAAATTCAAAATTTCTAACACTACTACCTCATTTTCACATCTTTACACACCTTTTCATGTTTTTCAACCATCATCTTATCTTTCTATTATTTCTTTCCTTTAACCATGACAACAACTTTCCAAGGGAAACTTACAAGAGTTCTAGCCACACTACCTCCCTTTCAGTGGGTTGAGCTTTACCAAATGGGTTTGGGAGTGTTTCAACATCTTTCTTCTATTCAGATAAATGTACCTCTTCTTCATGTTGCCTCTTTCTTTTGGGACCCTTGCGATCATGCTTTAAATTTTGGTAATCAAGAACTATGTCTCTTGATTGAAGAGTTTGGCATTATCATGGACATGCCTTTTCTGTAAACCACTTCACTAGTTCTTCCCCTATTGGTCACTCCTTTTCCTAATATTATTTTTAACACCTTATCTCTTACCACCAATCAACTAAGGGGGGTTATCGAACCTCGACATTTTATGAACTTAGAGAATTTGCTAGAACTTCACGATGCTCTTAATGTTAACAAGGTTGGGCTATTCGCCTTTTGCATCATATCCGAGTTATCTTCATGTTTCTTCAAATGGCCCTGAAAAGCATTCAAATTTGGGCTTGTTGGAACCCATGAAAGAGGGGAAGAATTTTATTCCTCTAGTTTTGGCCGAGACACTGATGAGTTTGGATAGGGTTTGTAAGAACCATTCTGAAAAATTGATAGGAAGTCACCTCCTTCTCTATATATCCCTCTTTCCGATTTAATCCATCTTTGAATTCTTTCTTCTCTATATTACTATTGAATTCTTCTTAACTTCTTTCCTATGGATATGGCTGCAAGAAAAATTGGCGTTGCTGGCCATTTCTTGAGATTTTTATAATTACGACCCCATCCAATTCAAATACCATCCCATCATCATCAATTTTCATTCCATCAATTAATGGATGAACTTTTTCACAAATCAGAGAGATGGCTACATTCGTTTCACATGCCATTGGCAGAATTTAGAGAATATCATATGAGCTTTTCTAAACAATATTGTTGTCTTGGTGGGATTCCATGATACCGGTTAGTACAATACCGCCCACCTTCATCATCAATATGGGTAGTATTAATGTTGTCCTACCCAAAGGGATCTGACTCAAATACCTGGAGGCATATGGAGCCTGGTCTCTTGAGTCGCTTAGAAAGTTTATGGCCTCTCAAACCTGTTCATATGGATATTTACCTTGTTGAAGTTGAAAACAACTACAAGAGTTCCTCTGAATATCATGAATGGGCTTATTCTTCGAAGGAGGAGCTGCGAGTTAGGCGTAGGGCTCGTTAATACCATGGATGCCTTCTTTTTATTCTTCTCTCATTTTGCCTTTTCAATATTTTTATGAATTTTATTTTACTTATCTAATAAAGAGAGAAGAATCAATAATACTTAATATTTAATGAAATTCATTTCATTTAATCATTTTAACATTTGCCATTCAAGCATCAATACATACAATGAATATGCCATTCTCATTACAAAACATTAATTGTATAGTAAGACAAATGAATTCAACTTATGAATTACACATATTATTTCTCGAGTCTATCAACATTCACAGGCTCTTGTAATTCATTTTCCTCCATATTTTACAATTGTGTTACCCCATTCTTCATCAATCTCTGAACCATAAATGGGTTCTCCCAATTGGGCTTGAACTTTCCTCTTGGATCAATTGTTCTAGGCTTAAGTTGTTTCAAGACCAAGTCCCTTTCACAAATTTGATGTGGCTTCACTTTCTTATTAAAATTCCAAGTCATTATTCTTTGATACACTTGATTGTAATACAATGCCCTTCTTAATATAATAAAGCTAGTTGTTCATATCTTTCACTAACCCAATATGCTTCTAGAATCTCGACTTCTAATATTACCCTTGATTATTTTACTTGAATTTTAATAGGCAATAAAGCTTAAGATCCATAAACTAAAGAATATGGAGTGGCTCCAATGGAAGTTCTAATTGAAGTACAGTATCCCTATAAAGCGAAGGATAATTTATCAACCCACTCTCTACTATTTTGAACCAATTTAGCCAAAATCTTCTTCAAACTCTTATATGCGGCCTCAATGGCACCATTCACCTATGGTCTATATGGAGAAGATTTATGGTGTTGGATACCATATTTTGCAAAAATTATCCTCGTTTCTGCTTGGAATTGTACTCCAATATATATTACCACATGATGGGGTATCCCATACCTATAAATAAGTTACCTTTCAATAAACTTACCCATTTGTTTTGCCCCCAGTTTATTGAAAGACTGCGTTACCACCCATTTAAAGAAATAATCAATGGCTACAATGATATATGTCCATTTGATGATGCTAGTTATGTCCATTTGATGATGTAGATTTGATTTCTCCAATAATGTCTATGCCCTAAGCAATAAACGACCATGGAAACGAAAGGGTCTTCAATTCTGATGGTGGCAAATGACTGATATTAACGTGAATTTGGCAATTGTGGCATTTTTTTTAACAAAACATTAGCAGTCGACCTCCATTGTTAGCCAAAAATATCCTTGCCAAATTATCTTTATAGCAAAGGTTTGTCCATTCATATGAGGTCTACAAACTCCATCATGAATTTGTTGCACTATTTGGCCAGCTTCTCCTTTATCTACACACCTTAGGTGAGTCTCATCCACATTCCTCTTGTACAATAAATCCCTAATAATGATGAAAAGGGAAGCCCCTCTCCTTAGAGCCATTTCTTCTTTTGAGTCAAACCCATCTGATGTGGTTCCCCTTATTAGAAATTTGAGAATGTCAAAGAACCACAGCTCATTATCCTTTAAACCTATTTGTCGGATCTAGGCTTCCTCCTTCCAAAATCATCCATCCTTCTTAGGAATGGGGACTATGTTTGCAAGCTAAGTAGGATATTCTACCACTTTTAAGAATCCAACCTCAACTTGCTTTTGGACCTCTTCTTTGATCCTCTCTGCTCATTCTGGTCTCATCCTTCTTAGTTTCTATTTGATGAGCTTACAATATGGGTACATTGGGATAAAATGTTGAGCTATTCTTTGATCTATTCTCGTATATCTATATAGGTCCATGCGAATACCTCTTCGTATTGCTTTAATACCCTTTCCAATGCTTCTTTTTCTTCTTTTGTTAGATTTTGCGCAATTAGTAGTTTGCGAGGATTTTGGTCATTTCCTAAGTTAAATTCATTTGTTTTAATGCTATTAATGCAAAGTATGTTTATGGAACAATCATATGCATGCATAGTGCCATCAAGCAAAACATCAAACAAGTAAACCAAATTAAAAAATGCATTAATCTTGGAAATATACAAAATGTAGCAAAATATAAAATTTATATAGTTAAAATATAGCAAATATACCAAACAAAAAATTGGTATACCTAAAATATACAAAATATATATTAAGATTCACTATTTATTTGGTTATGCAAGTAAAGAAGATACCTCATTTTTTTTTATCTTAATTGTCTTGCAGAGGGGATGTAATGCAAAATCTAAATGTTTCTTCTTCAATTCCAAATAAAATAAAAGAGTTATATCGCTATGAACTTTCAAAGCCGGATATCCTTCTTCAACTTAATATTTTATATTAGATGTGCTCTCTTTTATATTAACCTTCAATTGAGTTGATAAAATATCCACTAGTTTTTGAAAGTTGTAAGTGGATGGACACCAAAATTTAAAATCCATCCACTTCAAAATCCTCAAAGTTCATATTGTCATTACATTTTCCTTTATGCTGAATCAATAGTGGTATGTTATCAATAAACTTCTTCAATTAAAGAAGTCTAAAATTTGGCATTAAAGAGTTATTAAAACAATAAATAATTAAAAAATAATATTTAAAAGGCTTAATTATAAAAACATACTTAAATTTTACCATATTTTCACTTCTATTTTTGAAAAATTAGTACTGTAGACCCTTAATTTTGGCCCAACTTAAATTTGATTTTAATTAAAAAGGGTTGGGCCAAGTTTAGTTTAAAAATAAAAGTTAATATAATTTAATTAGGCCCAATACAATTAAAGTTGGTCCGGTACAGCTAGGTTGAATTGATTTTTAAAAAATACAGTCGATTTGGTTTGGTTGGACATTATGTTCGGTATGAGGAAGTCTCATATCGAATTTGATGGCCCAAATTCGATATGAGGCACCTCATATCAAATTTGAATACCAAATTTGATATGAACTTTACCTCATATCGAATTTGGGCCATTCATATCGAATTTGGAGTCCCAAATTTGACATGAACATTAAATTTAGTCATTAATCTATGCCTTGAATTTATTCTTTAATCCAAGCCAAATTCAATTTTAATTTTTAATTTTGTTTAAAATCTAATTGCATTTGGATAAACATGAGAGCATTTCAATGGATGAGGATTATTAAGCCAGGATTAAACCTAATATTGCCTATAAATAGAGAATTAAGAAACAAAGAATGGGCAGCCACAATAAATGAGGAAAAAAGCCACCTTTAGCAGTAGGAGAACCATAAGCATTTGAAAACAGAAAACATAAAGAAAGTGAAAAGGAACAACCGATAGCAATTCATAAGGAGAGATAGTAGCCTAAAATAGCCAATATATTTGAATTATTCCAGCCAACCAAGAACTCACTTTGATCTAGGAAGTAACATCATCAAAACACAACCTTCTATGGATTGTGGTGTTTAAACGAAGCTTGGTTCAACAAAAATATTTTGGTGGAGCCAACAAACGAAGGTATGGATTTCAATATTTATATTTGTTAATTCGATGGATTACTGTTTATTTTAAGAAATTACAAATTTATTTGTTTTATCCTATTGATTTGTTTTATTAAATACTGAAACCTTAGTTTGCAATGATTTTACATATCAAGCAGTAGCTTTAGGATTAGAACCCAATTTTGTAAATCAAAACTTTACTGGATGCTCAAACCCTAATTCATCACCGAAACCTTAATTTTATAATTCAAAACCTTAAAACCCTAGTTCAAAGATTTAAACCCTAATTTGGCATGTTGAACCCTAGCAAGACAGGCACTAGTTTCGTGCTTTGTGAAACTAACATCCGTTCATTATTTTGAAATAAAAAATAAAAAATAACACTAAAACCCTTGTCCCAAATTATCTCAATATGCTTATCACTCAAAAAATTGGAATTATAATGCTTTCAACTAACTCTTCTAATACACAAGGCTTACTCAAATATAGGACAAAAGATAATTACATGTCAGTACAAATGCCCGTAAGAACATCTCATTTAATGCTCCTATTTATAATGTTAATAACTACTAATCTTAATTCAACAAGGATTCTCACTCAATTATGATAATATTAAAATAGGAGTTCTATTTTATGTAGGAAATAATCGTCAAGTTAGTTTAGGAATATTTTTCACAAACCAAATAGGAAAATACCTCCTTCTAAATTTCATAAGGATTTTGAGGCACAATTCTAATAATATTTACTTTGGCTCAAAATCTCTCAATCATAGAAAAATCCAAATGATCTCCACCTGCCTCAAATGAAGAACTATATAATGTTCAAGTCTTCAAAGTCTTCAATTATCAAGCTTTTAACATATTAGTAGAATTTTTCTTCGCCTTCTCCATTAAGCCTTTTAAGTCTTCTAAATTTTTTTCTCCACCTTCTTCATTAAGCTCTCGATATCTTGTGTCAAGACCCAACTCGAGGACACGTGAACAGCACTAGAGAATGAGAAAAGTAAGTGGCTTTCAGAATCCGTAGTAAGCCTGACAACTCATTTTTCGATAAATATAGATGGTGAGCAGTCACTATCTTGAATCGAGCCCACTGGCCTACTAATATTATACTTTAATATAATATCACATCATCATCAAACATTTATTAACAAATATATTTAACTAAATCGCGAAACAGAATATAAACAAGAAAATAAATACCATGCGGAGTTTTAGAAAATAAATATAACATAATTATATAATAAAATACATATAATTAATACTCCTGCCGAGAAATAAAAAGGCAAAATGACCTGAATAAGCAGTACTCCTATACTAAACCTACATCCTGGGAAAAATGGTGAACAAAAATGAGTGTTCGACTCAATGAGCTATATAGTATCTAATATAATATAACTATCCCATGCATAACGTGCTTATACAAATGTCAATCAACCAACAAATCACATAAACAAACAAGGATATAAGTAAGTCAATGACGCCACACTAAGCCTCAAACTAAGGAGCCCACCTCCCTATCTGGTTCTCTTAGTTCAATACATTTCTCTTAGAATCCAATACATAGGGTCCGCCGTCAAAGTCGTAGCCAAGCAGCACTACCCGGCTGACAAGCAGCCCTGAGCATAAAAATGCTTGCGCCGTCACATCAATCCTAATCTCATCATATAATATCCTCATATCATAACCCGTATCTCCGATCATGTGTGGTCCCACATCATCCTAACTCTATCCGGCATCACATATTATATGCATTAAGCACAACCAACTCATACTCAACAAATATTATGCTAATAATAATAATAACAACTGCACATATATTGCACAAATAGTCGATGCATTATGCGAATACAATTATAAATATATATTAAGGAGCAGGGCATTATATTATTCTATATAACTCACATATTTATGAAAACCCAATGATTCTCCTTGGAATATTTGATTGGAAATAGAAGACACCTGAAAGTATTTTCAGTCGGCAATAAAAATTATTAAAATATAGACGAATACGACTCTAGAGATTCTGCCAAAATTTCGACAAAGTCTCCTCTATAACTATGACATTTTCCCCTGAAATAAAATGAGAACACACTTCAAAAAATTCACAACCATTAACGCCAACTCAATTTTCCTATCTAGGTCACCATTATAATTCTTAATAACTCAAATATAAGCCCAAGTACATCTCATAAATACAATAGTAATAATTTATTATATCAATATTAATCTTATTTATTTAATTTATTAACAAAATATTCACTTAAAATTTTAAAATATATGCTAATTCAATTTTAAATAATTCTTAGAAAATTATTTTATAATAGCCCCTCAATTATAATTAATTACCATATAATTTATTTATCCCACTTTATAAAAATAACTTGGTTAATTTAATTATAAAAATACTAATTTTAATCAAGTAATTAGTTTTAAATTAACACCTTCAAAATATCCAAATTTCAATCTATTTACTATTAATAATTAATTATATATATTTATTATTATTTTATTTATTCATTTAATTATATCTAAAATTACTATCATAACTCATAATTCATTTTGTTATCTAATTATAATTTTTTTATCAATTAAATACTAAAAATTTATAATAATTAATCTTTAATTATTTATTATATATTTTTATTATTTTTTTATAATCGACGAAATAGTAACTCCGTAACCGAAATAATGGCACCGTTGCAGGAAAATAGTTTCTAAAATAGTATCACCATTTCCCGAAAATGGTAGCCAGATTAGTGTCACAGTCGTCGAAAAATAATTATCGAAATAGTATCACCGTTGTCGGAAAACGGTTGTCAAATTCTGGTCAAACTCAAAAGTGGTATAAAATTTACAAATGATATACCAAAATGAATCTTATGAAGAGATGGTTCTAAAAATATCAACCTTTCTAGAAAAAGATGTTGGAATCGGCTGAAATCTTTGTCGGAAGCTCTCGGAATGCAGTAACTTCATTCGGCAAGTGCGGGCTACTCCGGCGTCGGACGGTGGCGATCTTAGTGGCATTGGACTTGTCGGACGATGGGCTTTCTAATGGTGTGGTAGGTGTTAAAAAAGGTTCACCAAACAGTGATAAATATGAGAAAAACATCAAAATTTTTTCTCTCCCTTACTTTCTCTCTCCTCTGTCTTTTCTCTCTCTGTTTCCTTTCTTTCCTTCTTTCCTTATTCTGTTTCTTTCTCTTCTTATTTTCTTTTCTTTTTTTATAAACACCTATTTATACCTATTTTAATTTTAATTTAATTTATTTTTTAAAAATTTTAAAATAATTTAAAATTTGGATTATTACAACTTGATTTTCTCATATCAAATTTTGTTGTAGCCACAAATAATTCCAAATAAATTTTGCTAGGGGTAGGCATTCAATTGGTTCAGTTAATTAACCGAATATAATTGGTCAGTTTGGTTAATTAACCAAACCGATCAATTTTTTTAATTTTATAAAAAAATTATTTATAACAAAAAATTAATATAATTAAATGACTAAACAAAACTTATTAAAAAAACTAAAAAATAACTTTATTTGGCAAAAAAAAGTTTATATTTATAGTTAAAAAATTAATATAATTAAAGGATTAAACAAAAAATAAATTAATAAATAAATTTTTATTTTAAATTTTTGGTTAATGGTTAACTGACAGACCAAACTGAACCGAATCAAATCGGTTAACCAAACCAAAATAATCTAAAATTATTAACCGAATGACCGATGTATAATAATTTCGGTTAACCAAACTGAATATTTTATTGTTTAACCGAATATTCAATCAGTTAACCGAAATTTATCCACCCCTAAATTTAACTAGGCTATAATACCACTCTTTTGGATTGAATCAAATGTTAATTAGTGTTGATGTAAAAGATGCAACAACAAAATAAAAGAATGTATAGAAGACAACAAATTTTACAGAATTTGACGCAAGTCTTAGTCCATGGACGAAATGAAGAAAATTTCACTAATCAAATTAGAGAGTGATACAAAATTTATAAAAAGAAATAACACTCAAACCTTTATCCCAAATTAACCCAATGTGCTCACCATTCTCAAAATATTGAAATTATATCACTCTCAACTAACTATCTCTAATACGTAAGGCTTACTTAAATATTAGGCAAAAAATAATTGCATGTTTACACAAAAGCCTTTAAGAACCTCTTCTATAACACACCTATTTATAACGTTAACTAATAGTATCATAACTCAATAAGGATCTTGATTTATATAGGAATAACATTAAAATAAGAATACTACCTGATGCTGGAAATAATCCTCCACTCGATTTAAGAATATTTTTCACATACCAAATAGAAAAATGTCTTCTTCCAAATCTCATTAGGATTTTGAGGCACAATTCTAACAATCTTTACATTGATTAAAAATCTCCCAATCGTGTAACAATCCTAATAATTCCCAAATCGCCTCAAGTTGAAAGACCATATAATCTTCAAATTTTCAAAATCTTCAATTTGTCAAGCCTTAAACAAATTAGTAGAATTTTTCTCTACCTTCTCCATTAAGCCTTTAGTAGGATTTTTAAGAATATTTCTCACATACCAAATAGAGAAAAGATATCCTTCCAAATTCCATTAGGATTTTGATGAATAATTCTAACATTAAGTGATAATTGCAATAATGCTAAAGAATTGAATAAAAAAAGCTAGTGTTATTAAGACAAAAAAAATAAATAAAGATAAACAAAAATGGCAATGAATACATTTATGCTCGTTGATCAACACTAGAGCTGGGATCGAGCCAAGCCAAGTCAAGTTTTAAACAGTTTAAACTCGGCTCGATATAAAATAATCGAGTTCGAACTCGAATTTGAGCCAAGCCCAAGCTTTTACCGATTTAGCTCATATATTTTGTATTTTAAACTTAAGTTCAAGCGTAATTTAACTGAGTTTAATGAGCTCAATGAATTTATTTTAGTTTTTATTTTTTTATTTATCTTTTCTATATTTTTAGAGCAAAAATACTAAAATTACAACATTTTCATAAAAGATGAATAATATGATTATAATTATATTAACAAAAATAAAATATTGTATTATTATAATTTTATATTCTATTATAAATTGCTAAAATTTTAATTTATTTATTTATCACATATAACGTTTAGTATTAAATTATATAAATTAAATTAGTTAAAGAATTAATATAGTAAAATACATAAATTAATATATAAATTAAATTATGAATATTTTTATTTTAGCATAATAAACGAGGTAGAATCAGAAACTTTTTAAATAAGTTAATTTATAATTCTAACGAGTGTGATATTTTTTAGCTTGGGCTGAAATTTTGTTTTGAATGTGTAAATAGTAGAAGAGCTTTTGAAAAAAATAAAAGAAAAATTAAAAATAATTTCAAATTTACGAAAATTATAAATTATTTATCAAAATACTAAAATTTATGAAATATTTACTAAAATACCATATTTTTATTAGTTTATAATGAGTTTATAAATTTTATATGGTTTATAACGAGTTTATAATAAAATAACTAAAATATCCATGGTAAAAAAGTAAAAATTTTAAAAAACATGGTATGATGTTATTTTGCCCATTGTATTTATGCATTTCACATATTGCCCATTGTAAAAATTTTAAAAAATATGGTGAAATGATATTATCTTAAATAAATTAGTATTAAAGTTATTTGATTTTTAAATGGATTTTATTAAAAAATTTATTTAAAAATGAATTTCATGTTTAAATATTTTATAATCTCATTAATTTACAACATATTTGTAAATCTATCAATTTTATTAGAATTCGCCTAATTAAACTGATAAAATTAATCATGTAAAATTCTAAATAAATTTTTATTTTTACCATAATAATTTAGTTTATAGTTTATAAAAATTTATTTATTTATACTAAAATAGTTTCTTGTGACAGCGAGTTAAATTACTAAACAAAACTTTCTGACTTTGGCACGGAATAAAATAAAATTATATTCTAATTTTTGTATTTCACTTTAACAAAATGAAAAATAAAGCTAATAATTAATATAAATACTTTATTGCGTTTTCTGGCCTGCAGCAAAGAGTAAAAGTCTTCTGTTCATCACTAAGCATTTTAGATCCACTTTTTGATAAATGTTGATTAAGATTAACCATATAATTAGGCTTGCAAGACGCATTTAATTTATAATTAGAAAGTAGGTGGAGAATGGACATACATGTATGATATATTATTAAATAACTAATTAATTAGCACTAATATATTAATTATGATAGGTGTGTTGCCTAATTAATGGTTATTGGTTTAGGTCAATTTCATTAACTAAATTTTATGTATTATTGCCAAATTAAGCCAATTATGAATTGACTAAAATTATATAAATTTGGAAGAATTTTATTTTTTTTTAAAAAAAAGGTTAGGCAACATTTTGATATCCTTGGTTGGACTTGAGCAAAATTAGAAGTCTTCCTACTAAAAAAAATTCAAATTATATAATTGGTTTTTGAAAATAAACTAAAATGGGATAAACCCAACTTAGAATTTTATTGAATTATTTCAAACTTCACACTGACTTCAACTAAATATTTCTTTCCAATTGGAGTGAAGTGTAAGAATAATAATCATTACGATTGGTAATTACCAAAATAAAAGCATAAATTTTGAATATATATTTAAATTAAATAAAGCCCATAGTTGATAGTAAAATTCCTTGGCTGAGTGACTCATTCAAATTTTGATACAATGGACCACAATGATTACATTATTTAAATACATTCAACTATGGGATGGGAGAAACTACATAGAAATATTATCAATCTATGATTTTGACTATTATGCACTTTGCTACTAAGCCAAACCCATTAGGAAAGCCTCAAAATTTTGCTGACAATCTTTAATGTATATCATGTTTTTTTTTTTTTTTTTTAAACTAAGAGAAATATTAAAAGTTACATTAATAGCTTTTTATATATTACTTGTAAACATTCTACTTTAAAAATATTTTAATATATTTTTAAACTACACAAATATATATATATATATATATACATATATCATCCAAAACGCATAAATATATACCTGGACCATTACTTTTATTTGAGAGATTTAACAAAAAAAAAAAACTCCGAGCAAAGACTTAATATTTTTTAGCTCACTCCTATCTATTAGCTCTTTTTTTTTTTTTTTTTTTTCACTATTTTTCTTTCTTCTTCGTCAGGAGCTTATGCAAGTTTCATTGTGCTCCTTTTGTTTCTTTCTTTTTGTATTTCTCCATTAACTCATCCTTTCTTTTTACTCTCTCAATTTATTGAAGTATAGATCTATTTAATCAATAAGCTGTAGATTTAGTTATACACAATATGCTCTTTTCTTTTCCTTTTGTTAAGAAAAAAAGATGATCTATTTAAATAGCGAATCTAGATAATGCATGTATCTTTTAAACTTAAAAAAAATACATTGTATTATATTTTAAGAGAAATTTGTTAATTTTATTTCATTTGCAGCTCTTACTTTTTATTTTTCTTTCTTTTTTCTTCATTTCTTTTTCCTTTTTTTTTTTAATTTATGAAGGCTTGAAAAGTTAAATGGAATGTAAATGAGTGTTATGGAGGTTACGAAATTGTAGTTGAAAAACTATTGTGGATTGTTGAGGGTTGTTAGGGACTGTTAAAGGTTATAATTGATTGCTTAAAAAACTGTTGCAGATTGTTAGGAGGGTATTAAAAGTTGTAATAGAGTGTTATTGATTACTTTGTGGGTTGTCATTGTTTGTTAGGGGGTTGTTACTATTTTCAAAGGGTTGTTATTGGTTATTAGAAGTTGTTATTGATTGTTTGAGATAATTTTATTTCTTAACATATCTGTCTGCAATAATCTTTAATAGCCCTTAATAATCTCTAATAAATTCATAACAATCTCTAATACCCTATTGAAACACTAACTATGACTCCTATGAAAAAAATTAAATTATGATTGTATTTGTTGAATTTTGTCTTACAACTAAAAAATGGATCATTAACAGTCCCTAATAACACTTAACAATCATAAAAAAAATTTAACAACTTCTAACACTCTATTAAAAAAAGTGACTTGAAAAATTGACTAAGACTCCTTAATATATGTGGGAATAAATTGAAAAATTAAATTATGATTGTGTTTATTGAATTTTCTCTTGCGACTGAAAAATGGATCATTAACAGCCCCCTAAGAGCATCCCCAATGGGGAGGTACAAGTCCCACCGCATTGGGTCCCATCAACATGCCACATAATAAAAAATGAGACCTAAAAAGAAGTGAGACTTCATACTATAATGGGGAGGGCTAGGAATAAACATCGGTTGGGTTGGTCAGATTTTAGGACTCGACCAACCCGACTACTTAATAATGGTCGAAAAAATTTATTTTCGAAAATCAACCATTAGTAGTTGGTTAGATCGGTTTTTATCAGGTTCGGTCAATTTTCATAGTAAATGCACAAGCCAAAATCGACCAACTTTTTGGGTTTAAATTGACATAGTGGTCGGGTCATTCGGGTTTCAGATTTTTTGCACATCCCTAGGGAGGGCTAAGTCACTTTAGCGGGTTCCTTTTTTAATATTTATATTATTTATTATTTTATTTTTAATAATTAAATTTTATATATTAATTTATTTTATGATGAAAAAATAAAATTATTTAGTTATCCGAATAATTTGTTTAATTAATTTATTAATTCTTATTATGTTAAATTTTAATTATGTAAAAATCTTAGAAAATTTTAAATTATTTTAGTTAAAATTAACTCTCAATAAATAAAATGATATTTTTATCATATTAACATATTACATGATTAAAAATAACATATTATAATTTCAAACATCAAATTATAAAATACATTAAAATGATAAATAACGTTACATATTAAAAAACCTATATAACCATAAGTTTTTATTTAATTGGAATTGTAAAATTACCAGATATATTTCACTAAGTCCGCTTTGTAGTTGTTGATACTTTTGTCTGTCAGAAAGTTAGATATTTCTTTCGATAAACCTCTCATACAGAGTAAAATGTTCCTTTTCTAGCTCCAGTTGTGATAAGCCATTCGTGATATTATTGTAAGAGATGAGTTGATCAAAGTTCGTGGCATATGTGTCTCTTTCATCCTCAATAATCATATTATGCAAAATGATGATGGCTCTCATTATTCTTGCAATATCGTCCTTGTACCAAAATTATGTAAGGCCACATATAATTACAAATCGAGCCTGCAATACTCCGAATGCTCTCTTCACATCCTTTCAGTGACCTTCTTCATACTGCACAAATAGTTTCCTCTTGTCTTCCTGCTGTCGGCTGATTATTTTGACAAATATTGTCCACTCTAGATATATATCATATGTCAAATAGTACCCAAGAGTATAATTATTGTCGTTCATAATGTAATTTACCTATGGCGCTGACCTGCAAACACTTTATCAAACACTGGTGACTGATTTAACACATTGATATCATTGTTTGAACTAGCAACTCAAAAAAATGTATGCCATATCCATAAATCAAGTGAGGCCACACCTTTAAGGATCATAGTTAGAATTCCATTATAATCATTCATATACATCTCTTTCCAAGGTTTAGGGCAGTTTTTCCATAGTCGATGCATGCAGTCAATGCTGCCCATCGTTCTAAAGGAAGTCGTGAGCCTCCCCAATTTTTAACAACCGTTGGACATCGTCTGAGTTTGAATTACGTAAATATTCATTCTCGAATACAAAAATCACATCTTCAATGAATTTCTTTAAGCGCTCCATTACGGTGCTCTTTCCTATCCGCACATAATTGTCAACTATTGATAACGTGCAAATATCGCCTATATTTTAGGAGTAATTTGGGCTTGCTATTAAATCTTTTAATCTAAATTTTGGATGTTTTTGCAAAGAAAAATGATTTAAGGTAGAACTAAAGTAGAAAGAGGAGAGTTGAACTAAAAGCTGGAAATTCGCAAGAATGTGCAGACTGAAGCCTCGGGTGCAACCCTTGGGCAAAGGTGACATCAACCCTAATCTGACAGTTTTTAAGATAAATTTGATTGCTGACATTAATTTATTTTGGTGCTTTGGAGATACGATTTTGGAGAGATTTTGAATGATATATCTGACCTTGTACTCCCATATTAGCTAGGAATTTAATTTGGGAAATTGTTGTTTATTTTCATTTATTATTTTTTATTAGTTTTCCTAATTAGATTTAATTTAGAAAATCTCTAGGTTTAAGGGTATTTAAGCTAGTGGTTTCAGCAACCCTACAACTTTTGAACATGTTTTTGCTGCTGAAAATTATAGAATGTCAAAGTTTTCTTTCCGTCAAATTATTAGCAACTAATTCATCTAGATTGAAGGGTAATTGAAGTTTATATTCATGAATTGTGAGATGTAAACAACTTTATCTTTTCTCTTCTTTAATATTCACTATTTATATAATTCTCTGTGGCTTAATATCATTGTTGTTTTGCTAATTAATTGATAGGGCCCATTGCTTAATTAGTTAAATAATATAACACTATTCAAAGTGCTTGAATCCATAATTGTTATTGACTCTCTGATTTAGGTAGCAATTAGGAGTATCTTGAGAGAATATATAATCTAATTAAATAATTCTCAAAGTTGGATTTATTGGTAAGAATAAGGTTCTTCTAGTCCTTAAGGCTGTCAATAATTAGATTCTAAAGATGTTTCCATAGGATAAGTTATTGACAAGAGTTAATTAGATAGTGTTTCCCAATTAATTTAAAACCTAAGGAAGGATTGGTATCAAGAGCTTGTCCAATATTATAACTGATTTATTAAAGAATTAAAGAGAGCGATCTTTGATTCAATGATCAATTCAAGAATTGAATTGAAATTATCTTTTCAACTGAATTTATTTTATTTGCATTTTCTCTAATTAATTTTTGTTGTAATTTAATTTTAATTTTTAGTTTTTAGTTTTAGTTTAATTTTTTATTCTTATTTTTCAAACCCTCCTGTTTAATTTTGTTTGAGTTTTCTTTTTTTTTTCAAAAGATATTTAAATAAATAGTCAATTCCCTATAAATTTGACCTTATTTACCACTACTGCAATTTAATTTTTTGGTAGTTTTGACACCCATCAACAAAGTCAGCTGATACAACATATGCCAATATTCGAATAGAAACTATGCATTTTTCAGAAGAGAAATGCATGTTTTCCTACTGCATCGACTCTTTACTGGAGATATGGATCATAACTTGAGAGAGCTTCAATAATACGAAGAAAGATATGCCTTCTCATTTGAAACCTTCGTCGAAATAGCTCATGGGGTACACCAGATTTTCTTCGAAGTAGTCCCTCATTAGATGTTCATGTCCTGCTTCACGGTCTCTATTTAGCCTCCCAGGAGATCTGGATGTAGAGCTTTCTGTATATTCCTGGAGAATAAGTTCAAGATATGTTTGCTCTAAGTCATCAAATAAAATCTCTTCAATCCAATCATCAATAGTGTCCAAAGACATATTGTTTGGTTTATCAGATTACTAGCCATTTTAAGTAATGGATGTTTTATTATTGGTTGTAGACGGAGAAATATTTCCAAAGTAGATGACTAATTGGTAAGTGATTAAAGCATTTTATAGACAAGGAGATATGAGTTTGTAATCATAACATCCATATTTTTTTTATTTTCTTAATTTGGGGTGTGTGTGCAGTGTCTTTTTGGATGGAATTGTGTGCCACGGTCGTGGCATTTGTATTAGAATTGTTTGAGGAAGTTTTTCATTTGGTAGAAGCTATTTGATTCCCACGGCTGTGATGTTATAGTGACATGGCCGTGACATTGGTTTGAAGAGGTGGTGCAACTAGGGGTTGATTGTTTCCCATGGGCGTGGCTTTTGAGTGCCACAACCATGGCCTTGAAATATATAAAAAGGGGTCTTAGTCTTCCAAACTGCCTTCACTCACATTTTTCTATCTTTTAGCTCATTTTTACTGTAGAAAACTATAGAAATTATAGAATAAACTCAAGTTTTGGTAGAATTAACCATTTTAAGCGTAGATTAACAAGAAATCAAGGAAAGGAAAAGTGGAAGAAGAGTGGCTTGAAAGTGGATAGCACTTGTCCATTGGTTATTTTATTACGAGTTGAGCTATGTTTGCTTCATAAGTAGTTTAATACGTATTTGATGATTCTAATACTATATTTTAGCCTAAAACTTGATTTAAAATTGATGACTAAAATTTTTAAATTAAAGAAGATTAGGGTAAAAACTTAAAATTTTGTAGGAGTTTGCTAAATTAAGCTTAATAGCCTAAAATGTATACACATATGATAATCATAAAGTATTTAAATTCAAAATGTATAAAGGAATCGAGTAAATTGGTTTTGCCATACCAAAGTGGTGAAGGGAATTTTGGGAAGTGAAGGGAAGAGTGTGAGTTTAGCTTGGAAGTTGTCTTGGTTAAAGGTATGTACATACTTAGATGAAATTTAATTCATTTGCATTTATTTTGGCTTAGCACATTTTGATGTTAAAAATGTGCCGAGCTACTTTGTAATTGGGTTTTCTGAAGCAATACATTGTTGGTGGTGGAATGGTGTAAAATGCATTATGTGTATTATGTTAAGCTATTATAAATGGCAAAAATAAGTAATATGTGATAATTGAGGAAAAATAAAAAAAAATATGCCCAAAGTATATGGGTAATGAGGTCACATTGTAATTGTGACAAATATTATTGAAAATGTGATGAGTTATGTTGAGTAAAGAGATTTGTGCATGGATATGATAGAGAAAAGAGTAAATGAAACAATATGATAGAAAAATTGGTTATGGAAAGGTAAATTATGTGTGTTATCTTATATAATATTCTGTTCTAAAGTATTATATTTGGTGATATGGATATGACATGCCTATGATTTGTCTTCCGGCTAAACGCTGGGCGTCACCATTATATAATTTGTCTTCGGGCTAGATATTGGGCATCATTATTGTTACTATTTACCTTCAAGCTAGATACTGGGTGTCGAAATAGTTTAAAGCAATATCTTTGAAGCCTGAATATTATATAGGGTGATTTGGGCCCAATGTATGTGAATGTTTAATAAAATGGATTTATAAGAGAGATATATAAAAGTTTTAAATGCATTCACATGACACATTATGAATTTCTAAGGAAATACATATTGCATTATTTTCTTTAAATTTTTTTTATTATCAAAGTATGTATCACTAGGCATTAGCTTAGCATGATTGAATTTTATCATGTAGGTGACAAGGTAGATCCTGAAGGTTCTACTAGACTTGACTAGGTTTAGACTTTGGTTTTGTTCTTGAAGTTTACACCTGTCATAAGACCGGTCAGGAAGCATATCATGTATGTTTTTTATTTGCACTTTCATATGTGCATACCTTATGAGAACATGTATTTAAGTTATATATTTTAAAGCTTGTTGATGTAAATTAGGTATTTGAATACTTTGAATATATATATATATATATATATTGTAATGTTGGATGATTTTTGAGCCATTGGGCATTTTTGGAGAAATGAATGATGTAATGAATTTTGGAAGTGTATTTCTTTTTGCAGGTTGAGTAATTTGATTTTTGGGAATATTCAATTTATAGAAAAAACTCTGGCAAATTTTTTTCAGAGATTTTTCATTTTAATTTGTAAATTTGGTAATTAAGTTACATTATAATTATATTTATCTATCTATTAAAGTATATTTTAAGGGTTTAAATATTATCTTATAGTTATGAACATTTTAAAATGGCAAAAACTGTGACACTCTGGTATTTTATATACGTATCTTACTTTTGCAGGGAGTATGTATTATACATATATAGAGTATAGGAGTGTTACAGTAATGACCAGTTTTTAATAGCTACTTTGTAACGGATAGTTTTTAATGGATATTTTTAACAACTAATAACAATAGACCAATTAATAAAATACATTACAATCAAATAATGTTACATAATTGAAAAGATACATAATGTTGAAAAAAAAATTAAAAAGCTACATAACCATAAGTCTTAATTTAATTAATATTATACTCTTTCTTAATCTTTTCTAGCAACTTAGCATGAGCCTCTAGCTGGACTGGGTTCAATGAGGAGGTATCTGCAAAAACGAGTTGCATGTCCATCTCCTTTTCCTTCAAGTCTATCTCCTTTTACTTAATATTTTTCTAGTCCTCCATCATTGATAATTTTCTTGTTGTATTTGATCTAGTTGCTTCAATCTCTTCCTTGCTGAAGGCTCCAACATCAATAGCTTTTGATTTCCCTTTGCTCTTCCTCTTAGCTGCTTTGAAGCCTTTTGGACGAACTAGAGACTCCACATCATCATCGGTCATTGCAGTTTCGGGATTTGATGATAATGAGAATACTCCACTAGCACTTATTTTTGTTCTTTTAGAACCTCCGCTGTTCTCAATTTTGGTTCCTTTAGTATCCAGTGCCTTAGAAAATTATATTTCTTCTTAGTCCTAACAAGATAAAGTTGATGAGCCAACTCCATTATATTGCCTATGTTTGAACCATTCCCTATTTGTCGAGTTGCCTGATCATAACATCCACCAAATAACTAAGCTCCATGGTTGATCCTATACCATCATTTTTTCTTTGCATTTGACCATTTTTTGATGATGCTAGAATTGCTTTCCTCGCAGTATTAATGGATACATTTTTTATCGATACTGATAATGGAATCCATCGACACGTTTAACCATGCACTTATTAGGAGTTTATCCTCTTCCCATTACCAATGACTAGTATTCTCTTGCACATTTTTAACATTAATGTCAGCATTATTGATGTTTATATCATCTTCAACTTCATTGTTGGAAAATGGTGTATCCCCTTTATTACATTTATACTATATGTTTGTGGTAATGATACAAGAGAAAAAATAAAATCTAAATCATTATATATATATATATTTGTATAATACTAAAAATAGAACATACACAAAATAAATAAACAAAATAAAATATAACTCAAAGATGGTGGAAAAAAATATATAGCAAAATAAATTATCCTAGCATGTAAAGTTTTTTAGAGAATAAAAATATACATTAAAAGATGAAATATTTATGAAAAAAAGAGAAAAATTCGGGTTTTTTTAATAAAAAAAAGTGTTGATGTGTATACACTGTAACTCCAAGTTACAGTACACGCACATTGTCTATTTTTAAAAGGACCAAATATCTTGTTTCTTTATTGGTTTTCACTCTTATTATTGCCTTTTTTAGAAATAAATAAAGCAAATAAAGAAAAAAATAAAATAAATATCCAAATGAAAAAATAACTCTATATTAATTTTTATCTGCTATGTTTTGAAGTCGAAATATATTAATTTTATTGTTATTTTTTCTCTAAATACCATTTTTTATATCTTATTTAACTAATTATCTATAAGGTTAAAATAAAAAATAGTTATTATATTCAGACAGTGAATATAATAATCACTAAATAAATTTAATACTTAAAATATATAAGATTATAAATCAAACAAAATTCGGTGGCTATATTTGGCTAGCAGATATTTTTTTTATAGGAAAAAAGGATAAAATAATAAATAAAAACATACAATATGATTCATATATCAAATGAAAGAACAAAAAAAATTAAATAATTAAATATACTCATGTCCAGAAAGCGAACTTAAAAATAACAATAACATTAATAACAACCACAATAACAATAATAACAAAAAAATAATTCGAGCTACGATGATTTTGATTTCGTCAAGTAGATATATTGGCATTTGAAATCAAGTTTTGAATCAAATCTACTTTAATTAAAATTACTTTTTTAGTATATATATATATATATTAACGAATTATAAAATATAAACAAAAATATTAAAGCTAGAATAATCATATTAAGGGAGTGGACATAATTTTTTTTTAAAAAATATATACTAATAAATTTAAAAAAAATATTAAGTCATTTAATAGCATAAAATTATTATATTCAGGTAGTGAATATAAGAAGTAAGTCATCAATTAATAAATAAAATTTATATACATAAGGGTACTAAAATTATAAATTTAATAAAAAATATTTATTTCTAAATAGTAAATACAATAGTCAAAAGATAAAAAATAAGAAAATATAACTAAGATTGATATTCAGGTAGTGAATATAATTCATCTTTCAAATAAAAAATATAATAAAATATCACAATAATTATAGTACCAATTTTTGAGCATTGTAGGGTGTTTTTCCTTCCCTGTACGTAACCAATCAAACCTTATAATTGATTGGTGACGACTCCTAACACACACAAAAATTAGTAACAACTAAATATAAGCCGATAAAAACTAATTCCAATTAAATTTATATGTCTCGCCGGCTCTCCGTTGCCCCTAGTGTGACAGTTGGTAGCACACTGAGCGACGAAAAGCCAGTGAAAAGTATAGATATTTAATTTATTTTTTTGTCGGCTTATGCTTAGTTATTATTTTTAATGTGTGTTAGAAGTTGCCACCAATCAATAATGAGATTTAATTGGATACCTAATAATGCTCTGCGTTTCTAGGTTCGGGGGGTTGATTATATATAGGGAAGGAAACATACCATACGACGTAAAAAAATTGGTACTATAATTATTGTGATGTTTTACTATTTATATTTTTTTATTTGTAAAAGAAATTATATTCATTGCTTGAATATAAATCTCAATTTTATTTTTTATCTTTTAACTACTGTATCCACTGCCTGAAAATAAATATTTTTTTATTAAATTTTTTATTTTTAATAATTTTATTTTCTTTGTAAGCATATATTTTATTTATTAATTAATGATTTAATCCTTGCATTCACTATCTAAATATAAGAATTTTATGGCTTAATATTTGTTAAATTTATAATTATTATTTTTAAAAATTATGCATACTCCCTGTGTTAGAATTAATTTTAAATTATTAAAATTAATCTTCTAATTAATCATAAGTGTGGGCTAAATATATTTAAATATTAAATATGTATTGCAGTCAAATTAAAATAGTCAAATTAAAGTTGTGATCAAATTAGGATTGTTAACTATTGAGGTGTCTTACTCGTAATAGGATTATAAGTGTAGAGACCGATAAGAGTTTCTATTTTGTTGAAGGACCAAAATAGAAACTATCATCATCAGTTATAAATAAGGGGTCGTGGTCTCCAGGAAAACACAACAATTTTGAGAGAACATTACGTTCCTTCAGTAGTGCTTCCGCTAAACTTAAAGTGTGTATCTCCTGGAAGGCGACAAACTCCAAAATCGTCTTCAGCTTCAACATACGATGATGTCAGGTACGCAATTTACCCCTTTGCAATTTAATTTGAATAATCTAGTGATCTATGCATATTTTATATTTTAGGGGAATCAGGTTTTCTTCCCCTTTCAATTGGTATCAGAGCCCTGTGCTAGGTTGCTAGATTTTCCGATTAAATTGCGGTATTGATTATTGTTTTGATTCTAGAAAATTAATTCGGTGATTGTAATTTTCTAGAATTAATTTGGAATCGAATTTGGTAATCTGAAATCAATTTTTGTTTGATTTGTTTTTGGATTAAATTACTGAGATTATTTAATTAATTCTGAAAAAATCAAATTTCTGGACTTAGAATTTTGGTTTGTAATTTTTCTGGAATTAATTAATTTTTGGTTAATTAATTATGTAAATCAATTAATTAAAGATTAAAAAAAATATATTTTCGTAAATTTAGGATTTTCGTAAATATATTCCAAATTGGATACACGAGGGTTTTCATGAATTGCTTCGCATTTGCTGTATGCTTTTCCAACAAAAGACTTTTCTGCCTTCTTTATTTTATTTGCTTTGTTTGCGATGGGATTGATGGTTGGTGTGCCCATAAATTCAATCAAGGTATGGGTTCTTTCTTGTGAAATTTAGATAATTTCTAGAACACCAACCCCCTCTCATGGGTTTTGTATGAAAACACGCATTTTGAACATTTTAGCCTATGAGCTCCAATTTTAATGGTACAGAACATTTTAGTCCTCAAATCCTTAATTTTTGTACCAATAGTAGTGTAAGGATTGAGGTGCATGAATTTTTTTTTTTTTAAACATACCGCCTTGAGTGTTTTCGTGCAAAACCTTTGAGGGATTTTAGTAACCATTCCTAGAAATTTTTGTATTATATAATTAAAAACTTTATGTAGATTGAATTATTGAATGGTTTCCTTTTGTGCATGACGCACAAAAGTAGGAGACTTTATGTTTTGGATTTGATTAATTATCAAATTGATTATGTAGAGTTTTCTTTTGTTTGCTAGATATGCTAATCTTGATCAGCAGGCCATTATTCTTTCATTTTGGAACATTGTGTCGTCCTGTTGATATTGTTGTAATTAATCTTGATCAGAGTTTTATTTATTTATTTATTTATTTAATTAATTAAAGTTTATTGCAATATTTAATTGAGCTTAAATTTAAATATTGCAATCAATTTATTATTAATTACAGTTCAATTAAAGTTTAATTTATATTTATTACAATATTAAATTTTAATTGTATTTGAGAAATTTATTAAATTGAGTTTAAATTTTGGTATTTTAGTCATGATTGTGTTTAATATTTTTATAATAAATTAATTGAAGCAAAAAGTTACCAAAGTGACCTCTATTGTGTAAATTAATTTATTTGGGATATTAGACAGGTGTATTAAAATTCATTGCGGGTAGTATACCGGCCCAAAGGAAGGTTGCTATCTGGCTGAATTGAGAATACATTGCGGTAATAAATATGTGATAATTATTATGTGTTCATCCATGTGGATAATAAATCGGCCCAAAGGAAGGTTTATTATTTGACATGACTGAATTGTCAATATTTGATTACTGCGTTGAGATACCAATTACAGTTAATATTTTATGTCCAAAGATGAGAATATTAATGTTGTGTCCGGTATCTTGTTTCCAATATTTAAACTCTACTTCTGTGATTTGTTTCAATTTTTTATAGATTGTGAGCTTATGTCATTTATTTATTTTCTCTGAATTCAGCTAGCATGCCGTGTAATCCCAACTTTGTCCCTATGAATGAAAATATTGATAATAAGACTGCTGATAAGGAAAAATATTTGGTTTTAGTCTGTTCTGAAGTTAATTTAACTTCGGTACCTAGAAACACTTGGTGGATAGATTCTGGTGCTACTGGTCACATAAGTGTTTCATTGCAGGGTTGCCTAAACTACCGAAAGCCAACTGACGGTGAAAGATACGTTTATATGGGAATTGGCGAACCGGTAGAAGTAGAGGCGATAGGACATTTTAGATTGCATTTAAGAACTGGAAATTTTTTGGATCTAGTAGATACTTTTGTTATTCCGTCTTTTAGGCGGAATTTAATTTCTGTTTCCCATTTGGACAAATCTGGTTTTACTTGTTCATTTGGAAACAATAAAGTTACTTTATCTATGGATTCAAAAATTTTAGGTACTGGTTTCTTGTATGCACTTCATAATCTATATATGTTAGATATCGATGCCTCTTATAATGAGACCATGCAAGTTAGTACTATAGGTACCAAAAGGAAGCTGAATATGGATAACTCAGCTGCTCTATGGCACAGACATTTGGGTCACATATCCAAATCTAGAATAGAGCGTCTTGTGTCAGATGGTATCATAAATACACTTGATTTCACAGATTTGGACTCCTGTGTTGAGTGTATTAAAGGTAAACAGACTAAACAAAAGAGATTAGGTGCCAATAGGTCATCAAACGTCTTAGATTTGATACATACGGACATCTGTGGCCCATTCCCTACAGCAACTAGGAATGGCCAAAGATACTTTATATCATTCATAGACGATTACTCACGTTACGGATACCTATATCTCATTCATGAGAAATCTGAGTCTCTGGACGTTTTCAAATCTTATAAGGCCGAAGTTGAAAACCAACTTGGAAAGAAGATTAAATCTATTAGATCTGACCGTGGAGGTGAGTACTATGGCAGATATGACAATTCAGGTGAATAACGTCCAGGACCATTTGCTATTTTCCTACAGGACTGTGGTATAGTCCCTCAATACACCATGCCTGGTACACCCAGCATGAATGGTGTATCTGAGAGACGTAACAGGACTCTTATGGATATGGTTAGAAGTATGATCAGTCATTCTTCTTTACCTGAGTCTCTGTGGGGAGAAGCATTAAAGACAGCAGTCTATCTTCTTAACAGAGTACCAACTAAAGCAGCTACAAAAATACCTTATGAGCTTTGGACTGGACGCAAGCCCAGTCTAAAGCACCTTCATGTTTGGGGATGTCCTGCTGAGGCTAGGCCTTATAGGCCTAATGAAACAAAATTGGACTCCAAAACTGTTAGTAGCTACTTTGTTGGTTATTCTGAGCGATCTCGGGGTTTTAAGTTCTATAATCCTACTTCCAGATCTATTTTTGAGACGGGAATTGCAACATTCTTTGAGGATGTTGAGTTTGGGGGGAGAAATAAGGTTAGAAACATTGTCTTTGAGGAGGGATCGAGTCAGGAACACTCAGTGTCGATTCCTATCTTTGCTCCTGTGACTGTTCAGGTTCCTAGAAATGTTAATATCCCAGAAGCAATTCCGGATCCAATACAAGACAATGTTGATCAACTTCCCCATAAGGATGAAGAAGTTGTTCTTCCTCAAGAACAAGCTCAACAACCTCAAGAATTTGAGCCAGAACCTGTGCCTTTAAGAAGGTCCACTAGAGAGAGAAGAAATGCTATTCCGGATGACTATGTAGTATATCTTCAGGAACATGAGGACACTGTAGACATGGTGGAAGATGATCCTATCAGCTTTCATCATGCCATGCAGGATTCCAACTCTCAGAAGTGGATTGAGGCAATGAGTGAAGAATTTAAGTCAATGCAAGACAATCAAGTTTGGGATCTTGTTCCATTACCTGAAGGAAAGAAACCCATTGGTTGCAAATGGATATTTAAAACCAAAAGGGATTCTAAAGGTAATGTGGAAAGATATAAGGCACGTCTTGTAGCTAAAGGCTTCACTCAGAAAGAGGGGATTGACTATAAAGAGACCTTCTCTCCGGTTTCATCGAAGGACTCTTTTAGGACAATCATGGCTCTAGTTGCTCATTTTGATCTTGAGCTTCATCAAATGGATGTGAAGACTGCGTTTCTCAATGGAGACATTGATGAAACCATCTATATGGTGCAGCCAGAAAACTTTGTGTCTGGAGACCCAAAGCGACTGGTATGCAGATTAAAGAAATCCATTTATGGACTCAAGCAAGCTTCTCGTCAGTGGTACTTCAAGTTCCATGAAGTAGTTGTCTCTTGTGGTTTTAAGACAAATGCTGTGGAAGATTGTGTGTATCACAAGTTCAGTGGGAGTAGGTTTATCTTTTTGGTCTTATATGTGGATGACATATTGCTTACTACTAACTGTAAGGACTTGCTGCACGAGACCAAAATCCAAAGTCTTTCTCTCAAAACACTTTGAGATGAAAGATTTAGGTGAAGCTTCTTTTGTATTAGGGATTCAAATACATCAAGACCGTACTCGAGGTATTCTTGGATTATCACAAAAGGGCTATATTGAGAAAGTGCTCAAGAGATTTAGTATGCACAATAGTAGACCAATTGATACCCCAGTTGCTAAAGGAGATAAATTCAGTCTTGATCAGTGTCCAAAGGGTGAACTTGAGATTCAGGAAATGCAGAAGATTCCTTATGCGTCAGCAGTTGGGAGTCTGATGTATGCTCAAGTTTGCACTCGTCCAGATATTTCATTCATAGCTGGCATGTTAGGACAATATCTCAGCAATCCAGGAATGGATCATTGGAAAGCAGCCAAAAGAGTCTTGAGGTATCTTCAGAGAACTAAGGGACATATGCTCACATACAGGCGATCAGATCAGCTTGAGATCATTGGGTATACTGATTCTGATTTCGCGGGATGCCAAGACAGTCGGAAATCCACATCAGGCTACATATATCTCTTGGCTGGCGGTGCTATTTCTTAGAAGAGTGTGAAACAAACTCTAGTAGCTACCTCCACCATGGAAGCAGAATTTGTAGCAAGTTATGAGGCATCCAATCACGCAATCTGGCTGAGGAACTTTTTCACAGGGCTGCGCATTGTGAATGGCATTGAAAGGTCATTAAAGTTATATTGTGATAATAACTCAGCGGTTTTATTCTCTAACAACAACAGAAGCTCTTCTCGATCGAGACACATTGGGATAAAGTTTCTGGCTGTGAGGGAGAGAGTACAGAGTGGACAGATATCCATAGAGCATATTGGAACGAACTCCATGATTGCGGATCCGTTCACTAAGGCTGTGATACCGAAAGTTTTTCATGAGCACACTGCTCATATGGGTGTCACATTATTTGAGACTATTTAGTTTCAGTGGGAGTTTGTTCATTATGGTTATACTCTGTTTTGTAATGGATATATTATGTTATTAATACTCAGTTTCTGCAGAAAATAAAGTATTTATTTTGTTACACTCTGTATTATTATTGATTGATCTCACTAAAGTATAACCAGTTGGAAACAGGCATGATTAGATCACATTACATGTAGTTTCCATGCTACACTCCTATTATTGATCTATGTCATTTGAGAGTATTGGTAATGTGATTGATGGTGGTTTGAGTCACGATGAATGTGGCGACTGGCCCTTCAGTCCTTTATCGATATAATCAATGGACGAGATTGTTTGAGGCACCTTCAGTATGACTGCTTTTATGAGCTCATTAAGGTATATACATTTATATTTAATATATGTTAGCCCAAGTGGGAGATTGTTAGAATTAATTTTAAATTATTAAAATTAATCTTCTAATTAATCATAAGTGTGGGCTAAATATATTTAAATATTAAATATGTATTGCAGTCAAATTAAAATAGTCAAATTAAAGTTGTGATCAAATTAGGATTGTTGACTATTGAGGTGTCTTACTCGTAATAGGATTATAAGTGTAGAGACCTATAAGAGTTTCTATTTTGTTGAATGACCAAAATAGAAACTATCATCATCAGTTATAAATAAGGGGTCGTGGTCTCCAGGGGAACACAACAATTTTGAGAGAACATTACGTTCCTTCAGTAGTGCTTCCGCTAAACTTAAAGTGTGTATCTCCTGGAAGGCGACAAACTCCAAAATCGTCTTCAGCTTCAACATACGATGATGTCAGGTACGCAATTTACCCCTTTGCAATTTAATTTGAATAATCTAGTGATCTATGCATATTTTATAATTTTAGGAGAATCAGGTTTTCTTCCCCTTTCACCCTGGACATAATTATTATAATTTCACATTTTTATTAAATATATTTTTTATACCTTTTATTTTTGCTATTCACTAATTAATACTATTTATTATTATTTTTTAAAAAAATTATTTTTATTGAGATAAACATAAATTCGAAACTTAATTTCGAATGTCTGCATATCCGCTCGATAGAATCAAAGTCCCTATAGTTCAATTATTATTATTATTATTACTATTAATTGAGTTAAATATCTTTGTATGTATTGTGTTTACTATTATTATTCCTGTTATTATTATTGTTGTTGCTGTTGTTGTTGCTGCTGCTGTTGTTGTTGTTAATGATATTATTAGTATTGTTGTTGTTATTATTATTATTATTTTTATCTATTTTCTGAACATTAATTTTGTCTTACGTGCACCATTTATTATTATTATTATTATTATTATTATTTATAACCATACTCACTTTTTGGATATGATTATTGAATCTATTTTTATATACTAATTTTAATTTAGTTTGACCATTATTATACTTATTTTTTAGATATAATTGAATTTAGATATTATTCACGTGTAATATTTATTTTTTAAATATAAATTTTAAATTTATTAGATCATTATTATATTCACTGTCTGGATATAATAATTATTGTTTATTTTAATTATCAACGAAATAAAAAATCATAATTAATAGATTTTTTCAATTGAAATTCATATGTTGTAGTGACACACTAATTTAGAAAAATAAAATTTCAATAATAATTATCTTTGCTTTTGCATATTCTTATATCATTTATTAAAAAAAAAGTTTGCAAATTTGTAACTGTAACCCGCGATTAAAATTGCAAACTTGGATTGATTTTTAGCCAATAGCTAAAAGTAAAGACTTCATAAATAAATAAAGACGTAAAAAATAAATACATAAAAGTGGCTACAGATGCAAATTTATATTTTTCATATAAAAATAAATTAATAAATAAATGGTTGGCTAAATCTTAATTTTTTATATATTTATATTTTTATGTATTTATTTTTCTAAGTCTTTATTTCTTTATTAAGTCTTTACTCCTAGCTATTGGCTAAAAATAAATCCAAGTTTGCAATTTTAACCGCGGGTTACAGTTACAAATTTACAAACTTTTTTTTTAATAAATGATATAAGAATATATGAAAACAAAGATAATTATTATTAAAATTTTATTTTTCTAAATTAGTGTCACTACAACATATGAATTTCAATTGAAAAAATTTATTAATTATGACATTTTTATTTCGTTGATAATTAAAATAAACAATGATTATTAATAGTGAATATAATAATTATCTAATAAATTTAAAATTTATATTTAGAAAATAAATATTACACGTGAATAATATCTAAATTTAATGGTTATATCTAGAAAGCAAGTATAATAATGGTGAAACTAAATTAAAATTAGTATATAAAAATGGATATATGAACATGAAATATAAAAATATAGATTCAATAATCATATCCATAAAGTATGTACGGTTATAAATAATAATAATAATAATAATAATAATAATAATAATAATAATAATAATAAATGGTGCACATAAGACAAAATTTAATGTTCAGAAAATAGACAAAATAATAATAATAATAACAACAACAATACTGATAATATCGTTAGCAGCAGCAGCAGCAACAACAACAATAATAAACATAATACATACAAGGATCTTTAACTCAAAAAATAATAATAATAATTGAACTACGTGAACTTTAATTCAGTCAAGCAGATACGTAGACATTCAAAATTAAGTTTTAAATTCAAGTTCACTTCAATAAAAAATAATTTTTTTAAAAAAATAATTTTTTTAAAAAAATAATAAATATGTATTAATTAGCGAATAACAAAATTAAAAGGTATAAAATATATATTTAATAAAAATGTGAAATAATAATAATTATGTCTAGAGAGTTGGAATAATTTTAAAAAATAATAATCATAAATTTAATAAATATTAAGTCATAAAATTCTTATGTTCAGGTAGTGAATGCAATGATTAAATCATTAACTAATGCCTATAAAGGTAATAAAATCATTAAAAATAATAAAATAAAATAAAAAAATATTTATTTTCAGATAGTGAATGTAGTAGTTAAAAGATAAAAAATAGAATTGAGATTTATATTTAGGCAGTGGTCATAATTTCTTTTACAAATAAAAATATAGATGGTAAAATATCACAATAATTATAGTATCATTTTTTGGGTGCTGTAGTGTGTTTTTTCTTCTCTATGTGTAATCAGCCCCCAAACTTAGACACACAGACCATTATTAGGTATTCAATCAAACCTCATTATTGATTGGTGGAGACTCCTAACACATACAAAAAAAAAAAAAATAACAACTAAGCATAAGCTGACAAAAAAAATCAAATTAAATATCTATACTTTTCGCCGGCTTCCTGTCGCTTTGTGTGCGACAACTGGCGATTCCACTGGAGAATAGCTAGTTACTAAATAGAGGGGTTAAGTTATATATATTGTAATGTTTATGTTTTATTTATTGACTGCGTTTTAAGATTTATTTAATGTTTATATATATATATATATATTTGAAATGTTTAATTACCTCCATATTATTATATGCGTATTTCAACCTATGAGTCTCTTATCACACACTCACTTAAAGGTCAGGAAGTGACCTATTATCCTAATAGGCTTAGTATGAGGATGTAGTAGGGTTGCCTCTGAGGAAAATCCAGTAAGGTCTTTGAAAAATCCTCACTTAGACTGTCTTTTAGTTATGTACTGGCTAGGAGAGCTCGCTAGTCTAAGTTATGGATGACAATGAGATTACTCACAATATGGGAACCTCAAATCTAGTAAAATAAGGAGAATCTTTACTATTAGAAATAATACTTAATCATTCACACTTTTTGATAAACCTGCTGCGACCTCTTCCAAACTTGTTTAGGATCAAGAAGCAAAGAAATTTATATTCAAGCTTCTCCATTTGCTTGCTATTTTTCAAGTCACAGTGCATTTTTTTTCCTAGTCTTAGAAACCTTCCTCGTGATCAATGATAAGTCTTCTTTTTAATAAATATTGTGTAATTTTTACATCACATGACATTATGATCATATATAATTGTAGCTTTGCATGACATACAAACATATTTGCATATCGATATAATGATTTATCAAATGACTAATAAGCATGTTTCATTTTTTTTATTGCAAAAGGAACATTTTTGCACTCGTGTGACCATCCAAAATGAATCATTGTAATAGGGTTGTTTATAAATATTTGAAGCAGAGGCCATGAAAGAATTAAAATCTGCACAAAAAATAGAAGGGGATTGTGCTCCTACAAGAGTCATGGTCCAACTTTCGACATTGGAAGAAGTAAACTTCCAATAAAATAATTTAAGGGCTTCAAAAGAAATTTGAGATGGTATGAGACCACAACAAAGAATCCAATTTAATAGCAGTTTGGATGGATTGCTTACCTTATGTACACTCTGATATTCTTGCCCATGCTAAAAGCCATGCTAAATTACTGGGACCCATGCTATCATTGTTTCACATTTGGATAATTAGACTTAATGCCTACAAAAGAATAATATCAGATCATGACCAACATATTAGAAAAGAAAGATATTAAGCCATATGCAAACAATAAGAGGGAACTAGGTAGAAGACAATTGGCCAAGATCATGAATTTGTATGCAAGTGTGGTAGAAGGATGGGAAAGTTCACAATCCAAGGTCATTCTGGTGGAACCCTTACTAGGATTTGTGAAAATAATTTGAATCAAAAAGGAAGGATTCCAGATTTTGGCTCTGCTCATTTATGAAATGGTCTTATTTTCGAAAGAATTGAACTCCATAGGTCCTAAAGTGATCACCCTCTTTACCAGTGCAATAAGAGGGACAAATCCAATCATTAGTATACTGGCTGAAACAATGAGGTATTTGAACCGTTGTAGGAAGCAAGAAAGCGGACGATTCATAGGTTGTGCTATTTTGTTCAATATGTGAGCTCTAACACATTTCAAGTGCCCTCCTCAATTTCAGTTTCCTACTATTGAGTATGAACCGGGATACAATGCTACAAAAAATCATCTGACAATATTTGGATTGGAAGAATGGCCTAAGACAGCCCTAAACAAAAAGTAACGGTTAAGATTTCTACAATAGATAAAAGAAGAAGATATATCCTGGTTAGCCTTTTGGAAGGATAGACAATAATTAATGTTCAGTTGTGGCGATTTTTCACTGGTGCCTTTAATAGGAATATGGGGGGTCACCGCATATGCACCCGCAATGGTAAGAAAACAGTTGAGATATTCACAATTCATTCCTCAAACAATAGGGTTGGATCACATAGACTTTGATTATAGGGATAAGGACATCTGCCAAGCTTGGTAAAGTCCTTGATGCATGAAAGATTGTAAGGAAAGTAAGATTCAGCAACTTAATATTACTTAGAATGGCATCGAAAAAGAGGAAAAGGGTTCATTCCTCCAATAATAAGATTGCACAATGAGCCTTGCACATCAAATGAGCATGTTCTTATTGAAGAAGCTGTCATGGAAAAAATGTCTTCTAAAGATGATAGAGACGTAGCCTACTGGGTTTGAGAGACTACAGAAGCTAAAAAAAAAGACTTTTGAGCTTCATAGGGAAAATGAAAAACTTAAATATGAAATAGCAAAAGTCCATATACAAGAGTCCAATATGATGAAAAGGAAGATAATAATTTTGGAAGTCGAAAAGAGAGCTTTTGAAATAGAGCAGAAAAATAATAAGTTAAAGGAGAAAAGTTTATATTCCAATAGTTATTAGATGGGTATAAGGAAAAGGAAGAAAGAATAAAGAGTAAGATAGAAGCTCTAGTCGAATAATCATGCTAGCAACAACCTAATGTCCAAAATTTAATATGAAAAATTCAAGCATATTAAGACCATATAGATCAATTTACAGCTTTTATAGATCAAATTTTGGTTGAGAAAAATGATTTAGCCACATGTTTGAAAGCATATAAGTGTTCATTCCTCCAATAGTAAGATTGCACAATGAGCCTTCCACATCAAATGAGCATGTTCTTATTGATGAAGCTGTCATGGAAAAAATGTCTTCTACAGATGATAGAGACGTAGCCTACTGGATTTGAGAGACTGTAGAGGCTAAAAAAAAGGACTTTTGAGCTTCATAGGGAAAATGAAAAACTTAAATATGAAATAGCAAAAGTCTAGATGTAAGAGTCTAATACGATGAAAAGGAAGATAATAATCTTGGAAGTTGAAAAGAGAGCTTTTGAAATAGAGCAGAAAAATAATAAGTTAGAGGAGAAAAGTTTATATTCCAATAGTTATTAGATGGGTATAAGGAAAAGGAAGAAAGCATAAAGAGTAAGATAGAAGCTCTAGTCGAGGAATCATGCTAGCAACAAACTAATATCCAAAATTTAGTATGAAAAATTCAAGCATATTAGGACCATATAGATCAATTTACTGCTTCTATAGATCAAATTTTGGTTGAGAAAATGATTTAGCCATATGCTTGAGAGCATATAAGGAAGACTGTCTTTTATCAAGATAATTTTATCAGAGTGTGCACCCAGGCTGATCATCTCATTGAAAAATTAAAAAAACTACCACAAAAAGCAATTCATGGCCCAAGAGGTGAACTGTATGAAGATAATTTATATACTAGTAGGACCATATGGACATGAGCTGTATAATTTGTTAGAAAAGATGTATCGAGAGCTTTCCTATTGCGGAAGATTCAGATGAAGGTTACAAAGAGTTAACAAGATTTGATTCTTCTATAATTTAAGAAGCAAAATATTATTATTATTTTGTAATAAGTTGAAGAATGATTGTAGACACTTAATTTTTGACCCATTCAAATACGATAGCCCGAAATAATTTTGTGGTATTTTATTTATTTTAATAATATTTTAATTACTAATAATATTTAATAGTTATTTTTAATAAAAATAAAAAATTAAAAAAAATAAAAAATCAGACTGATCGGCGAGCGTCGCGCAGCAACGCTGCTGCGCAGTTTCGCAGTAGAAATTATCTGCGGCGAATTGGGGACTGCCCAATTCGCTGCAGATGGCAATTTAGGGGCGAATTGGGCACTGCCTAATTCATCACAGCCAGTTCTTGCACAAATTGGCCCGCCGTGCTCGTTTTTGCCAGCGTAGTACATGGGCCCGACACCCTGCGTGTTGCCAATTTTTTTACCCAACCTTTTTTTACCCAGTTTTCTAATTTTTTCTAAACAATTGGTATTTTCTTATTAAAATAGGATTAGGACTCTTTATTTTTCTATAAATGCCACATTAAAACAAGAACAAAAAGGAGGACAAAAAAAGGAGAAAAAAACCCTAGAAAAGAAAAACGGACAGAACACAGAAAAACCTTAAAGAAGAAGGAGAGAAAACCCTAGAAAAAGAATAGAAAAATCCTAAGGATTGAACTTAATCTTTTCGAGGCAAAATAAGAGGAAGAGGGAGAAGCAACTAGATTTTTAAAAAGAGCAATAGGAGACAGAGAGAAAAACATCAAGAAGGGACGATCTAACTTATAAAATCAAGGCAATAAAAGCAGTGTTGTCTTGATCTAGCTCAACCCAAAAAATAAACTTTGATTCAGGCAGCAACACATATCCAAACAAGCTTGATTCAAACACTTTAAATTCAGTGGAGGCTTCAAACGTAGTTAAGTTCTCTAAATTCAGTTTATTGAATAAATATCTTCTCCTTTCAAATTTTCATCACACTATTTGTATAATCAAATTCTTTTTTTAATTCAACTAGTAACTAAGATTCTACTTAAAATAAATATGATCATTAAAATATTAGTCTAATTCTGAAAACTCTAACTATCCAAAACCCTAGCTTCCTAAAACCCTAATTCCCAAACCTCAATTCCAGAAACCATAAACCTGAGTTTGCAAATAGTTTAATTATTAAAATTGATCCAATAAGCCGAATTTCTAAACTCTAACTCTAGTAAACTCTAAGAACCAAACCCTAATTTTTCTTATGTTTCCTAAGACCCCAAAATAGCTTTACAATTATCAAAACCCTAAATTATTTTCTTAAATTCTAAAATTCAAAGTTGCTTTATTGAATCCTAATTTGTTTTCCCAATATCCAGTAACCCTAAAAATTAACTTTCAAACTTTAGATCCCAAATTCTTAAGTTCTTCTTCCAAAACCATAAATTATTCTTCAAACAAACCCGAAAGTGCTTTATTTTTTAAAAAACCCTAAAACCTTATTTCCTCAAACTGTGAGTCGTAAACCCAAATGTCTTACGATTCCAAAACTCTAATTTCATGATATTAGCCTTAAACCCTAATTTGATTAACCAAAAACCTTACTACTTTCTTAAATTTATAAAACCATAATCCATTCCATTTTTCCCAAAATCCTCACAGTAGCCTAAATAATAAATATAATAATTTCAAAAACCTAAATGTTAATTAAAGAACCCTAAATTAAAACATAAGCCTAAATTTGTATCTTTATCGCTTTATTTAATTTTAGATTTGATTATGTAGTTTATTATATGTTTTGATGGTTGATTTATTTAATTTCAATGCTTGATTTAGTTAATTTATCATGGATGGATATTCTCTTTATTATTATGATTATTATTTGGTTGTTTTAGTATTAAAATTGTAAGAGGTATGTTTCTACTTTGTGGGTACCTCATTAATTAATTTCTATATAATTTAAATTACTTTTATATTTTATACCAATGTGGACATGTTTTCACCTTTTGGTGGGTGTCCTATTTATTTTAGACATGAACGATGTAAGGACATGTTTCCATCCTCAGATGAGAGTCCATTTATTTGCTTTGTTTGGACATTGCTTTGATTATAATGTAATGATGCTTTATTTTAATTGTTGCATGTAATATGGATAATATTGTTATACTTAAGAATTTTATAATATTAAGACCTGTAAAGGAGGCCGGTTCCAATGAACCGGGCATTGTGGGGGCGCTGGGCCATTTCTCACCTTCCCCACACCTACCCAACTTTCTAAACCCATTAAGGGGGTTGGAGATTCCTTAGGAATCGAGTCATCCACCCCTTTCTTTTTCCCAGCCCATTCGGGTGACGACTCCACTTTCTCCGGGCTTAGGCCCGTGTTCTCTAAGGCCCCGAGCCTAAACAGTGCCGAAGTCGCAAGAACCATTCCACCGGAAGTGGGGGCAAAAATCTCCGCTCACAGTGATCAATTATTTGTGTTATTTTAATTTAATTTTATTACTTACTAAAAATAAAAAAATGAGTTTGCATAATTGTTGCTTTATGATTCAAATTAAAATTAGTAAATAAAACTATTTTCTAATACAAAATAAATATACCATCAGGAACGTCAATATAGACCGACTTTCAAAAAATAAATCTGACTTAACTTACCGTCAGGGGACTCGGTCAAAGACTATTTTTATGGAAAATCAAACCTAAGAAGAAATGAGGCGAGATATCGACCAAATGAAGGATATGTTTGAAGAAGTTTCAAAATGAGAAATCAATTGGAACGACTCATGGAATTACTCAAAGGCAAGAACACTATATAAACCATGCCAAATGCCTCAAGATCAAGAACCCCAATAGCCCATCCTTTTACATGTGCCGTGGGGGATCCTGTATATCCATCAGGTTTTATCCCATAATATAGGCCAGCAGAAGGGGGACCAATTACTCATCTAGCAAAAAATGTGGGTGCTTCTCAACCTTTTCAAGGAATGCCACAAGGGGCAAACAAGAGAAGCTCAAATAAATCCAAGGCCTCTTATTTTTCTTGAAGAACCCATAATAATCCTAGACTTAGATGACCCAAACGTGAAAAGTAATTTAAAAATAATTAGTCATGAACTTGTTTCGAAAAAGATAGAATGGATAAAAGAGCGTTTAAAGGTGATTGAAGGGGTTAATGTGTATGGAACCACTGATGCATTCCAATTATGCCTGGTCCCTGATGTGACCATACCACTGAAGCTTAAGACTCCAAACTTTGAAAAATATGATGGACTATCTTATCCTCAAAGTCATCTATCAATATTCTGTAGTAGAATGATAACATACATCAGTAATGAGAAATTACTGATTCATGTTTTTAAAGAAAGTCTTACAGGACTAGCAATGAAGTGGTATATGAGTTTAGATCGAACACATATTTGAAGATGGAAAAATTTGGCACATGCTTTCATGAAACAATACGAACACAACATGGATATGACACCTATCAGGGATGATTTGAGAGTTATGGAAAAGAAAAACAATGAAACTTTTAAGGAATATGCACAAAGATAGAGAGACAAAGCAGCACAAGTTAGTTCCCCTCTTACAGATAAGGAGATGATATCCAATATTTTAGATATACTAGGACAACCATTCTATAACATGTTGCTAGCTAACACAACCACAAACTTTTCAGATTTTGTTCTAGCTGAGGAAAGGATTGAGCAAGGCATGAAAAAAGAAAAAATTGAGGAGCGAAGTATTGAAGGAAATAACTCAAAAAGATAATATTCAGACAAAAAGAAAGAAGGAAAAACCCACATGATAGGAGAATATTCACAACCCAAAGAAACTTACTATCATCACCCTCCACCATATTATGTGGCTAATGTAAGACCTAAAATGTATCTGTTCTCTTATCACACTCCTCGATTCATGAGTTCTTAAAATGCTCTTTATTCCACTTCACTTGGTGTTCCTATGCCTGCTCAAGGAGCAATTAATAGAACAAATCAACCTAATCAAGGAGGGAAAAAAATAATCGACCTCATGAAAAGAGGATAGAAACATTTGATCCTATCCGGATAACTTATGCAGAAATGTTGCCTCAACTACTGCAAGGACAACAAGTGTGTTTGACACCATTGGAACCAATGAAACCACCTTACCCTAAATTGTATGATCCCAATGCAAATTGTGAGTACCATGCAGGGGCACCTGGGCATTCTATTGAAAATTTGAATGCATTTAAAAGAATGGTTCATAGTCTTATAAATGCTGGATGGCTGAAATTTAACCAAGAATCGAAGACCCTTAATATAAACAATAATCCCTTTCCAAATCATGATGGGGGCAAAATCAATGCCCTTTTTTAGGATGGGGTTCAACAATATAAGAAAAAGGTAGAGGAAGTTCAAATGCCTATAGAGGAGCTTTTTCAAACTTTAATCAAAGCTGGATTAGTTTTTAAAATCCAATCAAGAGATAAATCTCTCCTTCAACAAGAACCTTTTTGTGACTACCATGGTGAGATATCGGATCATACAATCAATGAATGCCCGTAATTTATGATGAAAGTACAAGAAATATTAATGCTAAAATTGTGATTTTTGAAATAGAAAGAAGGAAAGAGAAAGGTGCGAATATCGTGTCTATTGGTCTTTCTATCCTAGCATCTATTGTAATATCATGCTCTTCGGGAGAATTGAAAAGGGAAAAATTTGATATGTCTTCATAGATCCCAAAACTTGCAATCAAAACTCCAGCTCATTTCGAATATAATGATTTTAAAAGCAGTGCTTTGAAAGTATGAGTGTGAGATAATGAGCCAAAATCCTGGTATATTCCAACCAAGCAATGAAATTGAATCGGCGGTCAATATCTCTAGTATAGGTGGAATGATGAGAAGTGGGCACTGCTATACACCAGAAGAAGTAGAGAATTGCCAAAAAGAAGAACTAGAAAGGCATAGGAAAGGAAAAGCCAAAGAAGGAGAATTGGTGGAACAGATCGAGGCTAAAGAATTCCAAGACGTGGTCACTAAAAATGACCGTAATTGGAAGTAAAGAAGCAGATCTCTAAGCATGAGGCATGTGAATTTTTTAAGTTGGTTAAGCAAAGTGAATACAAGGTGATTGAACAGTTGAATAGATCCCTAGCTAGAGTCCTACTATTATCTTAATTTTGAATTCAAATTTTCATCGAAATACACTACTTAGGATTCTAAATCAAGCACATGTTTTCCACGATATCTCTATAGCTTGAACAATATAGTTAGGAGTGTAATGGCTACTAATTAAAAATTCTTCACTGATGATGAAATACCTGGAGACAGGATTGGGAATACAAAAGCTTTACATATATTAGTCCAATGTAAAGAATATTCTGTCGCAAAGGTTCTAGTGGATAATGGATCATCCCTGAATATCTTACCTAAAATAACCCTCTCAAAGTTACTAATCTATGTGACATACTTGCAGCCTAGCTCTATAATAGTTTGGACCTTCGATGGGACTAGGAGAGAAGTTTTAGGGGATATCAAAATACCTATCCAAGTAGGTTCAGTCACTTTTAATATCACATTTTCAAGTGATGAAAATGGTACCAACTTACAGTATGTTATTAGGATGGCCATGGATATATTCGGCAGAAGCAGTACCATCATCTTTACATCAAAAAGTCAAATTCATCATTGAAGAAAAGTTGAATAAAATTTCAGGCGAAGAAGACCTTTTGATCACAAAGCATGTCTCAACCCCATATGTTGAAGTAAAAAGAGAAGCTTTTGAAAGTTCTTTCTAATCCTTTGAAATAGAAAACACTTCATATGTAATATCCCAAAGTACACCCTAAAAGTTTTGGAATTATTATGGTATTTGGATTTAATGTATATGTTTAATGGAAAGAGAAAAGAAGTGAAGAGAGTGTATATGTTGTATTTATGGAAATATATATACAAGTTAAATTAATGAAGGTAAAAAGAAGAGAAATAAATTAATTTAATACCCGATTTTAGTGTACATTGGAATAGTAGTAGTGAGAAGATATGTTGGTAAAATAGGTAAGGAAAATATTATAAGAGATAGATGTATATGAAGGATAAAATGTATATATGGTGTTTGGAAAATATGGAAAATATAAATACAATATATAAGAGATATACATATACCAACATATACATCACATATACATAATGTATAAAGTGGTGTATGAAAAGTAAGTTTATATAATAATAATAATAATAATAATAATAATAATAATAATAATAATAATAAAAGAAAAAGAAGAAAGGAAAGTCAAAGGATGAAAGTAGTGGTGGAGAATATTTTAGAAAATATTTAATTATATTATTATTATATATATATATATATATGATAAGTATGAATAAAGAAAGAAGATTTTCTTTCTTTCTTCCTTCTTCTTATTATTATGAGATACGTATTTGTCTTTGTTTTAATATGCACTATGGAGTGAAATGTAATTTTATGAAGTATGATATGATTACAATACATAAGTAAACTATTGAAAAGAAATATGGCTTGAGAAGCTAAGTTGAAAGATGAGATTCTGAAAATATAGTATGACATGTAATATGTGTATTGATGTAGACATTGTGAGTATTAGTTATAGAATTGTGGTTTGTGTTAATGATATGTGTATATGTATATAATATATGAGATTAGTAAAGATATATGAAAGGTGTAATTGAAAAGGAAAAACATGATAAGAAACTAATGGTATATGAAGTTAATATATATATATATATGTTTGAATTTCTGTAATGTATGTTTATATTATTTATCTGTACTACTAAGCTCTCGGGCTTAGCGCGGTTATGTAATCGCGCAGGTGAGTAGGTGGTAGATCTGAAGTCAATCGTTATGCCACGAGAAGAGTAAGAGTATGTCGAGGCCAACTAGAAGGTAATGCATACATGTATAATTTAATTATGTTGTATTTCTGACAAGAATGTATTCATATGTATAAATGAAGTTTTGGTAAAGATAAGATTATTATATATATGTAAGATCATTAAAAGTATAATGATTTTGTAAATGTTCTTTAAATTAATGTAATATTGTTTGAACTCAGCTAAAGGTTTTTAAATTGTAACAAAAAGTGACATTCTTATACTTTATATACGTACTGTATGTATACCCGGTATATGTATAGTATTTATATAGGATATGGGGGGTGTTACAATTAATTTGGTATCAGAGCTTAGATTCGAGATTCTCGGCCTAAGTAGAATTTTAAAAAAAAAGTTTTGAAAAGCCTAAATAGAATTAAAAAAGAAAAGTTTTGAAATGAAATTTGTAATACATGCATATGCATTAACACCTAGGTTGGTCTCGGATGTGGCATTATGTGAATTGTACTGTGTTTGAATTAGAGGAGATGGATGGTATTATGTGGATGAAGTTCTACATGAAAGGAAAATTAGAGAAAGAAATGATATGGAAAAAACTTATATAATTTTAATTGATAAATTAAAGAATGGGAATTTATTCAAGTAAAGTAAATTTTGGAATTTCTGATTATGGAAGTATGCTTGTGAAAAAAGGTCATAATGATATGAATAGAAGAATTAAATTGGAAATGAATTAAAAACAAAATCAAGATTAAAGTATGTACTCTTTTTTCTATAATTTGAATCTCTTTCTAAACAAAGCTTATGTTTGGATTGCTAGAAAAGAGGAAATATTGTTGGATGGTTAATATGGATAGATATGTTATCAAAATGAAGGGAGTATGGTGGAATATTGAGTAAGTTAATTGGTATAGACAAAGTGTGACAATTTAAAGTTTGGGTATGTAAAGTTAAGGTTTTTAAAAGAGAAAGGGATGATGCTGGTTAACGTAGGGAAATATAATGGTGTTGTTTGCATTGATGTTTTAATGCAAACATTGTGATTTCAATGTTAGAAATGTGATATGTTTGAATATTGTGAAAGCTCATGTTAATGGTGGTAATATGTGACATTTGAATTTTTGAAATGAGCTTAATAATTGTGAAAATTATATGTTTTGATGTTGCTTTGTGGTATATATATAAGATGTTTTTAAAGTTGATATTAAGAAAAGATGAGATTTGTAAATTGAAGTTTAGGTGAGATAGTGATTTAAGAATTTAGAATGTTAATGGAATATTGATAAAGATTATTTAGATATTGATAGTTTAATGGATGTTAAATATATGAGCTATTTGAAGGAATATTATTGCATATGAGAATACTACGAATTGGGTAATGAGATTGATAGCATGAGAATTTGTTTTGAAGTAAAAAGAAAGTGATTGAGCGAGTGAAAATGAGTTACTTTAAGTCATTTGAGTTGAAGGGGTAAAAATGGATATGGAGGTATATTAAATACTTGTAAAAAACAAAAGTGAAAGAAATGTCACATTGAAAAGGTGACTAAGATTTTTATGAAATATCGTTATGATTAGAGTAAATATATATGGTGAGTTGATAAATAATTTAAGTCATGTCAAAAGAATGAGAATGATAATGTTTAAAGAAAAGTAATAAACATTAAATTTGTATAGATTGTATGCAAAAGGGAAATTAAATATACATATATGATTATGTATATACATGTATAGGATATGTGACATGAGTTTTTCAATATGAATGTAATTTTATTATGTAAGAAATGTGAAAAGTGAGTCACATTATGGATGTGACTTATGAATGTGTATGTGGTATAACTACTGTTTTAATGATATTAAGAATGATATTGCATGTATTAGTGGACCTAAGAGAGATTAGGTCTTGACCTGTGCAAAGCTAGATGGATTATGTGACGGACTTAAGAGTGGGAATGGACTTGAGTAATATTGAACAGTGAAAATTGTTATGGTAATCACTGAACTTGATGATCATATAATATTTTGAGTTCCAAAGTATTTACATGTGGAAAGGTTTTATATATCTGTGTATAATAAGAGATTGTTAGGAAAGAGGAAGTATAATGTATAAAAAAAAAATTTTTTTAGAAGAGAAAGATTAGAAATGGAGTAATGAATGAAACTTGTGTAAAATTTGTATATGATCGAATATTGTGCGTAGGAGATGTTAAAGATAATATTGTTGAACATGAGTTAAGCTAATGATGATCATATAATCGAGTGCAAATTGGTTTGAAACGGAATTGAAATTTGTTAACTCTTGGTGTAGCCAAAGTTTAGAAATGAATATGTAATTCTTGTGATACAACTTAGCATGGTAATTGGAAAGGTTCAAAGCAGAATAATAGAAGGACAGTATTGATTTATAAGTCACAGGCTTGATTATTAATCTCTTAAGGCTATATGTTTTGTTTAGTATATCTGGCCGGTTAGTTTTGTTATCCACAGATTTGGGACTGAGATAATATGACTGTAATACAAATTTGGTGAGATTGATAATTATGTTTTAGAAATATAGTTAAGAGTTATGATGGGTAAAGTTGTACCTTATCATTTTATGTTAGAAATTTGGTTATAATTATGAAAGTAAGGAGAGAAAAGAGAATTATGAAAATATTTTGAGTTATGGATAATGTGATAAAAAGGTAATTATTGTAAAAATAGTAGTGGTATGAAATGTGAGGAGATATTAAATGGGAGAAATTACAAAATGTGACTGAAAGTTATACTGAATATGTTTATGGTATAAAGTGAATAAGTGAATGGACTTAAGGTTTAAGTGAGTGAACTATAGATAGTAAATATGGTATGAGATTATCATGAGAATTGGTGGAAATTATACTAAGATAATAGAAAATAAACTATGTGTATATTGAAAGATAATTTGAAGTGATTTGTTATCATGATAATTTGACTGAATATGGATCTGAAGAGATCAGGAATTGAATATAAGTTTGCCATAATGGAATTAGGTTATATATATATGTATATTGTGAAATTTCATGATAAGTTTAAATAAATTAATCGTTGGTTTGAATTGAATAAGATTGAAACGTGGGTATATTGTGACAGATAGATCAATTGATCAGGATTTGGCTAAGGTTGTGAATCATTACTGAAATTTAATATGTATAGTTGTACTGAGAGTATAAAATTTACATGATAATGGACATGATGTAAAATTCTGAAATGTGAATGGACATGAATGAATGGAGTTATATCAGTTGTAAATGATGATAAAAGGGAAAAGATTGATTATCTATAAAATAAGTTGAAAGGCATTGTACTAATATGTATGTTAAGTGAAAAGCATGCTAAAGAAGGAATTAAGTGTGTGCATAATAAGGATCTTGTTATCAATTAAAGTTTGATCAAAGTCTATTCTGAAAGTGAGTGTAATGACGGGATAAACAATAATAAGATATATAAATATATATAATGATGAGTTATGAAATTTAGAGAAGATGATTGTATCTAAGGGGAAGAGTAAAAGTTATGTGATTTGATGACATAATTACTTAAAAATATAATTAACTTTATATGGAAATTAAGATATTATTGTGTTAAGAATGGATTGCTATTGTACTAGATCATTTTGAGGACGAAATTATTTAAGGGGGAGAGAATTGTAATATCCCAAAGTACACCCTAAAAGTTTTAGAATTATTATGGTATTTGGATTTAATGTATATGTTTAATGGAAAGAGAAAAGAAGTGAAGAGAGTGTATATGTTGTATTTATGGAAATATATATACAAGTTAAATTAATGAAGGTAAAAAGAAGAGAAATAAATTAATTTAATACCCGATTTTAGTGTACATTAGAATAGTAGTAGTGAGAAGATATGTTGGTAAAATAGGTAAGGAAAATATTATAAGAGATAGATATATATGAAGGATAAAATGTATATATGGTGTTTGGAAAATATGGGAAATATAAATACAATATATAAGAGATATACATATACCAACATATACATCACATATACAAAATGTATAAAGTGGTGTAAGAAAAGTAAGTTTATATAATAATAATAATAATAATAATAATAATAATAATAATAATAATAATAATAATAATAATAATAATAATAAAAGAAAAAAGAAGAAAGGAAAGTCAAAGGATGAAAGTAGTGGTGGAGAATATTTTAGAAAATATTTAATTAGATTATTATATATATATATATGATAAGTATGAATAAAGAAAGAAGATTTTCTTTCTTCCTTCTTCTTATTATTCTTCTTCTCCTTGCACAAGAGAGAGAGAGAGAGGTGATTTTATCTACATATACATTAAATTCTTAAGGACTTTAGGAGAATTGAAGGTGGAGATTGAAGATTTGGTAACATATTCAAGTAAGTGTTCATTTCTTTGAGTTGATTTCTATTGATTTTGTTTATATTTGATTTGGTTAGTGTGTGAAGATGATGATAGTGAAAGATTAAAGTTTATAGATATGTTGAATTGGTATTTTGATAATGATAATATAGTTATTTGTGAGGATGATGATAGATTGTTAAAGTTATATAAGGGGTTAATTAGTTGGTAATTGATGTATGTGGTGAGTTTGATCATTTATTTTCCTAGATCTTCAAGATATTTGTGTTTAATGAAGTTGAAATCATAGAATACATGAGTTGGATCCAAAACAGAGGCATTTTGGATGCCACGCCCATGGCCCTCGGCTGCCACGACCGTGGCCATTGGAAGCCATGGTCATGGGGGATGTTGAGCAAGGGAGACAGATTCAATTGCTATGCCACGGCCGTGGGGGTTAGAAGGCCACGACCGTGGGGATTTTAGAAAGATTGGGCAGAATTGTTTGCTATGCCACGCCCGTGGGGGTTGGTAGGCCACGACTGTGGGGTCCTAGAGAGAGAGGTTGGTTTGTAATTTGTGATCTAAGGGTCTAGTATGAGATTAATAAATGAATAATTGTATTGAATTCATGTGTATCTTTGAGTAAGTGTGTGTGTTATTCTTTGTGGATTAGGTTGTGAAGAAGTTGTTTTGCCCTAATCCAAGTGTTGAGGATTATTGGAAGGTGAGTTTGGTGTGGTGTGATTGCTTATGAGGTAAGTACAAACCCTATTTGATTGTATATATTTATATGTCTTTGGACCTTAACACATTTGGTTATAAATGTGTTAAGTAACCTATTACATTGATGATGCATATGAATAATGCTATGTATATATGTTAATGATGAAATATGAAATGTAAAAGATATGATGATCATTAAAAAGGTATGTGCAATGCAATTGGTTATGATGAATTGCTTTAACGTGATTTGAGATTGATGAGATGTAATGCCTTACGATGAATACTTGAATGATGAATTGCTTTTATATGATTTGAGCCTAATGAGTTGTAATGCCATTGTTGTTGGCTATAATGATACAAATGAAATGAATGAGGCATGGTTGTTTAAATGATGATGTCCAATACAATTGAGTATGTATACTATCTTGATGAGATATGAAGCCATGGTTGTTGGCTATAATGATGCAAATGAGATGATTAAGGCATGGTTGCCTATTTGATTATGAAAATGAAATGAGAAATGAATTGAGAAAGAAATGTATAACGATATAAATGAAAAGATTGTGTGCCTAATGTGTTATTCAACTTTCAGAGTTTTGAGTTTGGCGGCATGCCTATGAATCACTGGATAAGTGAAAAGACCGGGTCGTAAGCCGATTCCAGTTGAAAAATGTGAAATATGATGTTTTGGGGCGAAAAGACTGGGTCGTAAGCCTCAAAAACAGTAACAGTCTAGCCGGGTTGAGGATCTCCTCGAGTTTAGCCGGGTTGAGGTCCAAGAGACTGGGTCTGTTACACTATCCATGGATAGAGATACATATATATTGCCTACGGACTTGATGATTATGATATGGACCAAAGCTGTAACTCTGAACTTTGGATAACATATTAGATCCTTTTTGGGCTCATGCTTGTGTTTGTTTAAATGTGATTCTTGAATGGTTAAACAAATGAATAATGAGATACGTATTTGTCTTTGTTTTAATATGCACTATGGAGTGAAATGTAATGTTATGAAGTATGATATGATTACAATACATAAGTAAACTATTGAAAAGAAATATGGCTTGAGAAGCTAAGTTGAAAGATGAGATTCTGAAAATATAGTATGACATGTAATATGTGTATTGATGTAGACATTGTGAGTATTAGTTATGGAATTGTGGTTTGTGTTAATGATATGTGTATATGTATATAATATATGAGATTAGTAAAGATATATGAAAGGTGTAATTGAAAAGGAAAAACATGATAAGAAACTAATGGTATATGAAGTTAATATATATATATATGTTTGAATTTCTGTAATGTATGTTTATATTATTTATCTGTACTACTAAGCTCTCGGGCTTAGCGCGATTGTGTAATCGCGCAGGTGAGTAGGTGGTAGATCTGAAGTCAATCGTTATGCCATGAGAAGAGTAAGAGTATGCCGAGGCCAACTAGAAGGTGATGCATACATGTATAATTTAATTATGTTGTATTTCTGACAAGAATGTATTCATATGTATAAATGAAGTTTTGGTAAAGATAAGATTATTATATATATGTAAGATCATTAAAAGTATAATGATTTTGTAAATGTTCTTTAAATTAATGTAATATTGTTTGAACTTAGCTAAAGGTTTTTAAATTGTAACAAAAAGTGACATTCTTATACTTTATATATGTACTGTATGTATACCCGGTATATGTATAGTATTTATATAGGGTATGGGGGTGTTACATCATATGTTGGAGAAGGATTGGTAAAGGCAACCCCTCGACTATCAGCTACGGCTACGATGATAGCAAGAGAAATGTAAAGAGTAAGCTATTCCCCGGGAAAAGGTTTAGGAAGACAAGAACAAGGAATCAATATCTTTCTACTTCTTCCCAATATCGACAATAGAGCTAGATTAGGATATTACTAAAGAAGATAAGAAGATGATTCAAAAAGAGAAAAAGGATTGTCAATTGGCAAGATTGGCAAACAAGAAGTTTCAATGGAGAAAATAACATTCTCACCTATAAGGCAAACCTTCAGAAGTGTTATTTTTTTCGATGAAGAAATAGAGATGCAGGAGATCCATGAGATCTGGAAGCAATATTAAGAAATTCATTGATGACTATGGTGAATAAAAATGAGCCTCATGATAAAGTAGCTTTATGGGTTACACCCTTGCTACCAGGACAAGATCTAAAAAATTTCAAAGGTTATGAATTGTCATCTCAATCAAAGTAATCCTAATAATTATTTTCCTATGATTCTGCCCAATATCTTAGGAAAATATTAGTAAGGGCTTCCTTTTTTAAATGTTTCAAAATAATTTTTAATAAAATAAAGTGCATGTTTCATCTCCATTTTTGAACTCTCCTTACTGCTTTCATTCATTTACTTTCTGCTTAATTTCTATATCTTGTAATTTTTCTCTTTATACTTATTTTACCCAAGAATGCCAATGATGAATTGATGAAATTAAGTTTGAGTATGATTTTAATAACCCTATCTTTGAAATCACATCTGATGAAGAAGACAAAGAGTATTTCCCACCCGATGAAGAAGACAAAGAGTATTTCCTACCTGAAATAACTAGAATGGTGGAACATGATGGAAAAATTGTACAACCTTCAGAAGAAGCAGTAGAAATAGTAAACCTAGGAATCGAAGAAAATAAGAAGGAAACAAGGATTAGCGCGTCCTTGCCTCTAGAACTCAAAGAACGGATAATTAAACTGCTAAGAGAGTTTGTCGATGTCTTTGCATAGTCATATTAGGATATGTTGGGGCTGAGTACTGATATAGTTGTGCATTGTTTACCATGGAGGCCAAAATATAAATCCATAAAATAAAAGTTTGAGAAAAATAAAACCTGATATTTTGTTGAAAATAAAAGAAGTAAAAAAGCCGTTTGAGGCAGGTTTCTTAGAAGTGGCCAAGTATTCAAAATGAATGGCTAACATTGTTTCTATCCCTAAGAAAGATGGAAAGGTCAGGATGTGCATTGATTATCGAAATCTTAATTGAGCAAGTCCAAAAGATGATTTTTCTCTGTCGCACATTGATATGCTAGTAGATAATACAACTTGATTTCATATGTTCTTGTTAATGGATGGATTCTCAGGGTATAATCAAATTAAAATGAATCCAGATGATAAGGAAAAAATAACTTTTATTACTCTTTGAGAAATATATTATTATTAAGTGATGCCTTTTGGACTGAAGAATGTAGGAACAACTTATCATAGAGTAATGGTTACCCTGTTTCATGATATGGTGCATAAAGAAATAGAAGTATATGTTGATGATATGATAGCAAAATCTCAACATGGTGAAGACCATGTTGTAGTTTTGAGAAGATTATTTAAGTGGCTAAAGAGATATCAGCTCCGATTAAATCCTACAAAGTACATATTTGGAGTTTCATTAGAGAAATTATTAGGGTTTATAGTTAGTAGGATGGGAATAGAGATTGATCCCAATAAGATTAGGGCCATACTTAAAATGCCAGCCCCTAAAATCGAAAAGATGGTCTAATGTTTTTTGAAAAGTTTAATTATATAGCTCGATTCATATCATAATTGACAGCTACATGTGAGCCTATCTTCAAGCTTTTGAGGAAGAATAATCTGAGAAAATGGAATGAGGAATGTCAAATGGCCTTTGATAAAATCAAGCATTATTTGTAAAATCTTCCAATTCTATAACCACCTATTCTCGTCGTCCTCTTCTTTTGTACTTAACAGTCTTTGAGAGCTCGATGAGTAGTGTTTTTAGGTAGCATGATGACTCATGATGGAAGGACCAGTTATATATTACATAAGTAAAAATTTACCAATTATGAAGCAAAATATTCTATGATGGAAAGAACTTGTGCTGCATTAGCATGGGCTGCTCATCGATTAAGACACTGTTTAGATCATTTTTGTACTAGTTTTTAGTGTGATTTTTATGTGCTTTTAGTTAATGTTTTGATTGATTTTTGTTTTAAGTTTGTTTAAAGTGTTTGTTTTAGGTTTAAGTGCAAAAACTCCCTTGGAAGATTAAAACAGAGCAAGAAAAGCATGAATCAAGCAAGACATGGCCAAGCCAAATTAAGCTTGGCCGTGTCCCTCAAAGAATGGTGATGGCAGAGCTTGACATGGCCAAGAGACACGGCCAAGCCACTGGCCGTGCCTCACCTAAAGATCAAAACTAAAGAAACCAAGAAAAGAAGAAAAAGAAGGAAGCATGAAGAGACACACTCAAGTGACACGGCCAAGCCACTGGCCGTGTCACATGACACGGCCAACAAGCTTGGCTGTGTCCCATTTCATGCCAAAGACATTGGAGCAAGAAAAGAATGAAAGAAAAGAAACAGTAGGTGATACACCCACATGACACGGCCAAGCTAGTGGTCGTGTCACCCCTTGAGACCAAAAGAAAAGAAAGAAAAGAAAGAAAGATGGCAGTGAAGGACACGGCCAGCAAGCTTAGCCGTGTCCTAAAAAAATGAGAGACACGGCCAAGCCACTCATGGCTTGGCTGTGTCACACCTAAAATGTTTGAATTCTCTTACACGAAGTGGGGGACAAGGCCTTGTGCTTGCCAAAAGAAATATTAAACAAAGAAAAAGTGGGGAACAAGGTGAAGTGGTATGAGTTGGAAGGCATGGGGTGTGTTTTTGAATGAATTAAATAGAGAAGAAGAGGGAAATGAAGGGGAGTCTTGGGAAAATTCTGCATACACGTTGGGAGAGGGAGAGGGTGACACTCTCCCTTAGCTCTTCATCTTCAACCTCCATTTCTATCCTCTCCACCCTCTCCATCTTCCATTGACAAGTTCTTTGAGGTTCTTTGGGATAAATTGGGTTAACAAGCTCTTGAAGGTTGAAGAAGCTTCATTGAAAGGTTTGGTGACTTGAGAAAGCTCCATTCCATCTTCCAAAGGCAAAGTCAATTGAAGGGTTGGTAACTTGAGAAAGCTCCATCCAAAGGTTTGGTGACTTGAGAAAGCTCCATTCCATATTGCAAAGGGTAATCAACCATTAAACAGGGCTTGAGTTCTTCATCATACATCAAGTGGAGCTAGGAGGAAGACTAGTAATCCTACTCTTGGCATCTTCACAAGGGATTTTTCTATTCTCTCTTTTAATTCATTTCTTATTGTTGTTGTTGTATTAATAGAATTGATATTGCAATGAACAATTTGTATTTGTTTTATATTGAGTTGAATGAATGATTTAAATTGATGATGTTGAGCTAAATACCCATGCCTAGAGTTTATAGTATATTTGATTGAATGCCTTGATTTGATATTTCCACTGATGTACCTTGTTGATTGGTTGATTGTATTGCATTAAATGCTAGGTTGATAGATTAGCTACCTATTAATCATTGAATATTGGATGATGGACCGAGAGGTGAAATCCGATATCGGAACTATATAATCGACCACCCTATGAATGAATTAGAAATATAAGTTCTAGAGTTTTATTAATTTGGTAATGTAAAATAATTGGTTATTGCTATTTCATGAATGTGAGAACTAATGAATTGGTAATTGACTAATTAACCTTAAGGAACAAATTAATTACAAGGTTAAGTTAATGGATAAATTGAGAATTGAGCTTTGATTGAATGGACCTATAACCCTAAGCACCTTCCCAAGAATTGATATGATCTTATACAACCATCACACACATTAACCCTTACACTCGTTACTCTTAGGTTTAAATTATTCTTGCACCATTCCAAACAACGAACTTGCATTTAAATTACTTGTCAATCAAGCTATTACGAACTACACCTTCCTTGTGAGACGACCTTGGAGCAATCACCTTTGCTACAATTACCTCGTATACTTGCGAGTGACGCTTTGTAGTAATACTTAATTCGAGCGCAACAAGTTTTTGGCACCGTTGCCGGGGAAGGCTATTTAAGTAGTGATAGTTTGATTTTTCTTTGCAATTTAATTGTTTGTTTGTTTTCTTTGAATTGTTTGTTTGTTTGTTTTTTATTTTTTTATTTTGTTTTCATTAAATTGCTGAGTGCCTTTTGTAAATATGCTGTTTTCAAGGTACGTAGGGGTTTATGATGATAATTCTGATTCTGACATGGCATGGCAATTAACAGAATTAACGAACCAACTTAAGATGTTAAATGCAAGAGGAAGAGCACCTATGCCTACTCGTGAAGTATGTTCAGCATGTGGCATTGCAAGACATAGCGCAAACATTTGTTCATTTGGTTATGGACAATACCAAGAGAGGCAAGAGGAAGAATATGCCTATGAAAGTTTCCAGCCAAGGGGGGTAGAAATGACCTATATTCCACTCCTTATAATCCAAATTAGAGAAACTACCCAGATTTTTCTTGGAAAAACCAGCAGCAAATTCCACCTCAAAATTTTTTCAACCTTACCAAAGAAGTTCTTACATTCAAGAACAATATTCAAACCAAGATTACCTTAAGAACCCAACAATTGAAGATAGTTTGAATGCCTTCATTCAAACTAGCGAACAAAATCAAGATAAACTTAAGGAACCTACTTTGGAAGATAGTTTGAATGCCTTCATTCAAATTAGTGCACAAAATCAGGATCAATGTAAGAAATCTACAGTGGAAGATGATTTGAATGCTTACCTTCAAATTAGCACACAAAATTAGGAAGGGAGCAATGAGAGGTTTGATTATTTGGAGGAATCATTGAAGAGGGTGAAAACTCAAGTTGGGCAATTGGCACATCAACTCCAAGCACACCAAAAGGAGGAATTTCCTTGCCAAGTGGAGCAAGTCGAGGTAATCACAAATTTGAGGAGTGAACAGGTGATATATAACAGTTTTTGTAATTCCTTTGATGCAAGAACTAATCAAGAAGAAGAAGGCGAGGAGATACAACCAAACATAGAGGAGTTAATTCAATCAAAGGAGGAGGAGGATTTGGAAACATCAACTTCGACAAAATTGCATGAATCTCCAAATCCTTGTATGCCACCAATCCTATTCCCAAGCAGGCTGAATGAAGAGAAATAAGGTATGCAACTTTCTAAACTTTATGACATGCTCTATAGTGAATATAGTGAAGATAAGCTTGAGGTGGCCATGACCTTAGAAGTAGAGCCTAATTTTTCCAAATTAGAAATTGAGGAGAGCAATTTACTATTAAAAAATGAGATTGTTGAGGGGGAGCTTCAAATTGCTAAAGAGGATGAAGAAGTGATTCAACCAAACTTGGTTGAACTTAAAAAGACCCCAAGAATTTTGAAAGATGTTTTGGTTGGGGAGTACAGTATGCAACAAATTATCATCTCTCCCACTCTTGGTGGTGAGAATGAGCAAAAACCATATATAACCATGTTGCAAACTAAAAAAGGTTCTTACCACATCCCTATAGCATTAGAGAATCAAGCTAAGACAACCCTCACATGTTCTTTTTGGACAATTGCTCTTCCAAGGATGCTACCTAGGCTTTTCAATACATTGGGCACATTTCAAAGTTGCATGTTGTTCATCCTCTCACACATGGACTCCAATTGCATTATGGGTGGAAGGAGCCCTACACATCGTATATGGGAAAGATGGAAATCAGGTATCATCTAAACTCTCTTTTTAGTTTATGCATGCTCACATTGAGGACAATGTGAATCTTTAAGTGTGGGGTGCATTATGTGTTTTGTGTTTTTACTTTTGCTTTTTTTTTACTTTTAAGTTATTTTTGTTTAAGTTTAGTTAATGTTTTTAATGTTTTTTTTCCTTGAATAAATGAATTTTAGAAATTTCAATTGTTATAAAATTGTTGATAAATGACCTTTGAATTTTTGAAGCATGAATTGGATAATTGAGTAGAATTGGTGCTTATTATCAATTTTGTTGGTTTTTCCCTTGCATTGCCATTAACCTAATGAGGAATTGAGAAATCAATTTATCATTATTGTTGTGGGTGAACATCTTTGATTGATGATTTGCTAGAACTTGCTTTGAAATGCATTTTAAGATTACATCAAAATTTCAATTTGGCATCAAGATGATTAAGGCAATTAGGTGAACCCACTTTGGCTTAAAAAGACCAACCCTATATTCAACCTTAGTTAGCCAATTTTGAGCTTATTTTATTTTTTCTTTTCTTTCTTTTTCACAACACATTAGCTTGAACCTTGTTATTTAACTCTTACCCTTTCATTAGGTCAAGAGCATTTTAAGAGCGTTTATGACCGAGTGTTGTGTTGAATTAAGTGTGGGGTTAAATTTAGTAGGTTTAAGATTGCAAAGTAAAATAATAAAAATAAAATAAAATAAAATAAAATAAAAAGAGAAATATATATATATATAATAATAATAAGAATAATTGTTTTTCTTGTTGAAAGGGTTGGAATGTATCATTGCAAGATTTAATAAGTGAGTTCCTTTGAAAAGCTCTTTAATGTCAAGGGGTATATGAGAGGAAGGTGTTTTGAGATTGTTGGGTTATGTATATGATCGGGTACTTCATTCTTAAAGTGCTCTTGAAATTAATGATTAAGCTCACATTTCCTAAATGCCATGCCTTTGCCTTAGCCCCATTACAACCCAATAAAGACCTTTTGATTGATGCTTGATTGTTATTTTGTGGTGGAGATTTGATTGATAAGAAAGCCTATGGTAATAATCTTTCATTGATTATTATGAGTGTAAACACCACCATGATCAAATACTTGTAAGAGTTGGTGAGGGAGCGACAACATAGGTTATGCATGGAAAACCACTTGATTGCATGAGTGTCGATTTTATTTGATTCGATATTGATTGCGGATTTAGGGATAGGGAAGTCTTGATGCATCTTTATAACTCTTGAACTTAACAAAATTATCTTGTTAGTTTGTTTTGATTTTAGCCTTGCTTGGGGACAAGCAAGGAATTAAGTGTGGGGTAGTTATTTAGATCATTTTTGTACTAGTTTTTAGTGTGATTTTTATGTGTTTTTAGTTAATGTTTTGATTGATTTTTGTTTTAAGTTTGTTTAAAGTGTTTGTTTTAGGTTTAAGTACAAAAACTCCCTTGGAAGATCAAAACAGAGCAGGAAAAGCATGAATCAAGCAAGACATGGCCAAGCCAAATCAAGCTTGGCCGTGTCCCTTAAAGAATGGTGATGGCAGAGCTTGACACGGCTAAGAGACACGGCCAAGCCACTGGCCGTGTCTCACCTAAAGAGCAAAACCAAAGAAACCAAGAAAAGAAGAAAAAGAAGGAAGCAGGAAGAGACACACTTAAGTGACACGCCCAAGCCACTGGCCGTGTCACATGACATGGCTAGCAAGCTTGGTCGTGTCCCATTTCATGCCAAAGACAATTGGAGCAAGCAAAGAATGAAAGAAAAGAAACAGTAGGTGACACACCCACATGACACGGCCAAGCTTGTGGCCGTGTCACATGACACAAACCACTAGCTTGGCCGTGTCACCCCTTGAGACCAAAAGAAAAGAAAGAAAAGAAAGAAAGAAAGATGGCAGTGAAGGACATGGCCAGCAAGCTTGGCCATGTCCCAAAGGAAAATGAGAGACACAACCAAGCCACTCACGGCTTGGCCGTGTCACACCTAAAATGTTTGAATTCTCTTACATGAAGGAATTCTCTTACATGAAGTGGGGGATAAGGCCTTGTGCTTGCCAAAAGAAATATTAAACAAAGAAAAAGTGGGGAACAAGGTAGAGTGGTATGAGTTGGAAGGCATGGGGTGTGTTTTTGAATGAATTAAATAGAGAAGAAGAGGGAAATGAAGGGGAGTCTTGGGAAAATTCTGCATACACGTTGGGAGAGGGAGAGGGTGACACTCTCCCTTAGCTCTTCATCTTCAACCTTCATTTCTATCCTCTCCACCCTCTCCATCTTCCATTAACAAGTTCTTTGAGGTTCTTTGGGATAAATTGGGTTAACAAGCTCTTGAAGGTTGAAGAAGCTTCATTGAAAGGGTTGGTGACTTGAGAAAGCTCCATTCCATCTTCCAAAGGCAAAATCAATTGAAGGGTTGGTGACTTGAGAAAGCTCCATCCAAAGGTTTGGTGACTTGAGAAAACTCCATTCTATATTGCAAAGGGGAATCAACCATTGAAGAGGGCTTGAGTTCTTCATCATACATCAAGTGGAGCTAGGAGGAAGACTAGTAATCCTACTCTTGGCATCTTCACAATGGGTTTTTCTATTCTCTCTTTTAATTCATTTCTTATTGTTGTTGTTATATTAATAGAATTGATATTGCAATGAACAATTTGTATTTTTTTTATATTGAGTTGAATGAATGTTTTAAATTGATGAAGTTGAGCTAAATACCCATGCCTAGAGTTTGTAGTATATTTGATTGAATGCCTTGATTTGATATTTCCATTGATGTACCTCGTTGATTGGTTGATTGTATTGCACTAAATGCTAGGTTGATAGATTAGCTACCTATTAATCATTGAATATTGGATGATGGACCGAGAGGTGAAATCCGATATCGGAACTATATAATCGACCACCCTATGAATGAATTAGAAATATAAGTTCTAGGGTTTTATTAATTTGGTAATGTAAAATAATTGGTTATTGATATTTCATGAATATGAGAACTAATGAATTGGTAATTGACTAATTACCCTTATGGAACAAATTAATTACAAGGTTAAGTTAATGGATAAATTGAGAATTGAGCTTTGATTGAATGGACCTATAACTCTAGGCACCTTCCCAAGAATTGATCTGATCTTGTACAACCATCACACACATTAACCCTTACACTCGTTACTCTTAGGTTTAAATTATTCCTGCACCATTCCAAACAACAAACTTGCATTTAAATTACTTGTCAATCAAGCTATTACGAACTACACCTTTCTTGTGAGATGACCTTGGGGCAATCACCTTTGCTACAATTACCTCATATACTTGCGAGTGACACTTTGTAGTAGTACTTAATTCGAGCGCAACAGACACCACATACTATATTACACCACCTTTTTGATATCTCGAATGGATCCCATTAAGTATATTTTTGAAAATCCAACTTTAACTGGGAGAGCTGCTCGATAGCATTTTTTACTAACCGAGTATGAGATCATATATATCACTCAACAGGCGATAACAATGAGTATTATAGATGACTATTATAGCTGACTATTTGGTAGATCGAGCTATTAAGGACTATCAACCAATAAATTATGAGTTCCCTGATGAAGGAATCATGTTAGTGGAAGAAGAACAAGAATAAAAAAGAAATTGGATTATGAAATTTGATGGAGCTTCAAATGCCTTAGGAAGTGGGATAAGAGTGATTCTAATCTCCCCAGAGGAAAAATATTTTCCTGTGACAGCCAAAATATGTTTTAAATACACTAATAATGTAGATAAATATGAGGCATGTGCTTTAGAAATACAAGCCACTATTGATATGAAGATCAAAATGTTAGAAGTGTATGGCGATTCAGCACTAATAATTAACCAGTTGATAGGAGAATGGGAAACCAGAGATCCAAAATTGGTGCATTATCAAGAATATAATCTTGATTCAACTCAAAACTTTGAATTCATAAGTTTCGATCATGTTTCCCAAATAGGGAACCAAATTGCAGATGCATTAGTCACATTAACTGGATGCTTGTGGAAAGATGCCTCCCATCAAGATTGGAACTAGGGGGTAAATGCTGACTGTATGAAAAGAACGCGATGGTAAGCCATGGTTTCATGATTTCAAGCAGTATCTCAAAAATAGAACATACCCTCGAGAAGCCTCAGACACTGATAAAAGAACCATTCGGTGAATAGCAATGAATTTCTTTTTGAGTGAATATAAAATGTTGATTGGATGTGTGGATAAAAGAGAAGGTTAAAGATTAACAGAAGAAGTTCACGAAGGATTCTGTGGTACACATTCGAGTGGGCATGTGTTGGCTCGTAAAATTCTCAGAATGGATTATTTTTGGCTAAAAATGGAATCAGATTACATTAACTATGTTTGAAAATGAGTGTCTGATATATGCTAATGATATTAATGCTCCTCCAGCACCCTTATATGTAATGGTTTTCATGTGGCCTTTTTCGATATGGGGATTGGATGTGATTGGCCCAATAAAACTTAAAGCTTCTAATGGACATCGATTTATTCTAGTAGCAATTGATTATTTACCAAAAGGATAGAGGCAGTCTCTTATGCCAATGTGACAAAGAATGTGGTCTTGAAATTCCTTAAGCAGAATATCATATGTCGATATGGTCTTCCCGAGCATATTATCACCGACAATGCAAAGAATTTTAGGAATAAGGATATGATAGAGATGTGCTTAAAATTCAAAATTAAGTACCATAATTCCTCCTTATACCATCTAAAGATAAATGGTACAATTGAAGCAGCCAATAAGAATATTAATAAGATAATTCAGAAAATGGCAATAACGTACAAAGATTGGCATGAGATACTTTTGTATGCTCTTTATAGATATAGAACCACAGTTATGACATCTACCGGGGCAACAACATTCTCTTTAGTATATGGCATGAGGGCAATATTACCCAATGAAGTTGAGATTCCTTCTCTCAGAATTATTACTGAAGTTGGGCTCGATAATGTTGAATGGGTGTAAAGTCGTTATGATCAATTAAATTTTATTGAAGAAAAAATATTGATGGTTTTGTGTCATGGTCAATTATATCAGAAATGACTTATTAAGGCCCATACAAAGAAGATAAAGGCAAGGGAATTTCAAGAAAGAGATTTGGTGCTTAAAAAGATTATTCTTAGGTATCAAGACCCTCGGAGAAAATAGACTCCTAAATATGAAGGTTCTTATGTCGTAAAGAGAGTATTTTCTAGAGGAGCTCTCATTTTAACCAACATGGATGGAGAAGATTTGTCGAATTCGGTGAATTCAGATGCTGTAAAAATGTATTATGCCTAAAGTCATAAGGAGGAGAAGAAAAGAATATGTGAGAAGCATAGTTAGGGATTATTCAAAGTTAATTCAGATTTATGATCAATAGGATTGTATGATTCATTAGTTTTCCTTAATAAATTTTTCTTTTCTCTTGTACATATTTTCACCTTTTGAAAATAAGTGACCATGAAAAAAAAATTAATAAAATGAATATCAAGAGACTTGATAAACCAATATTCCTGCTCAACCCATGCCTCAAAGCACATATTTTATAAAAAAAAAATTATTTTTGAAATATTTGAAAAAGGAGACATAATGCTAAAAGATGATAAAACTAAGCTTGATAGATCTGTATATAAGACGAAAAAAAATATAAACTTGGAATGAAAAAGGCATGCCTTGATGGGTGAAAGAATTGCTAACAAGATACTTATAAAGGTAATGACAGATAATATTATTCTAAAATTTAGAGTTGTTGCTTGAAAAAAAAAATCCAAGAAGATATTTTAAGAGTCACGTAACTAAAAATTTGGTATTGAATTTGTTCTAAATTTAGGGATTGTTGCAATTCCGGTGTTATACTTTTCTTTTAAAAAGAAAAATTGTTAATACAAGAGAATGATCACTTTGTCTAAGCATTTAGATACAGGCAATCAAACATGGCATACAAGTTTTAAGCATTTTTTTTAAAAAAAAAACAAAAGGTTTTCAAATTCTCAATTATAATAAAAAGTCTGCATATAATAATTGATTTTCAAGAGTCAAGCTCTAAATTTCCTTGTTTTTTATTTAAAAAGTTCATAATGTCAAGCATTAGATATACTCAGGGTCAAGTCTTGGGTTCTTTCCATTTTCTTTTAGAAAAATATTTCTAAAGTCGAGCTTTAGATATTTCTAAGATCATGTCTTATATTTCTTTTCATTTGCCAAAAAGAAAAGTTCCTAATATCGAGTATTAAATATTCCTAGAATCAAGCTTTAGGCTTCATTTTTTTTTCTTCTAAAAGTTGTTAGTGTTAAGCATTAAGTACTCATATGGTCAAGCCTTATGCTTTATTTTTTAAAAAAAGTTTTTTAAATACAATTATTAATAAAATATTTATAATATTACACCAAATACAAAAAACAAAAAATTTAAAACAAAAAAAAAAACTTCTTATTTCCAGTTATGTTTCCTGCAGCAAATAATGGAGAAATACAATAAAAAAAAATTAGTTAAAATTTAATATAAAAAGAGGATTGCAAAGGAAAAGAATTTTAGACAGAAAGGTTGTTTAAAAAAAACAGAGATTAGAGAGAAAATTTACAAAAAATATATATATATATATATAATTGATCAAAAAGAAAACACATACAGAAAAGAGTGAAAATTAAAAGAGTAAATTTTAGGACAGTTTCTTGAGAGAAGAAATTGTATAAAAACTCAAATTTTTATTTGGTACAGAAAGTGTACTTGATAAAAAAGTAAAACAACTAAATAATAAAGTTCAATCATTTGTTCAGCAAGTAAAAAATCACGTTCAGGTAACATATTTAATAGCCTATTTTTTTATTATTGCAATTTAAATATCAATTTTTCATTTACTACAATTATTGTTATGAATTAATAACTTCAAAATATAGTTAGAAAATGATTATATATAATTCATGAAAATATGTATACAATATAAACACACATTTTTACTCAATTCTATCATTACACATATGATTTTTTGGAAAAAAAAAATACAAAGCTAACATAATAAAATCATATACAAAAGTAAATATTAAAAAAAAAGATAAAATTTTCACATAAAAAAATAAATGTATGGTTCAAGTTTCTATTTTTTTTTTAAAGTATGATGAATAATAATAATGATAAAATTAATAAAAAAAGAAAAAGATTTAATGAAATAGTGTTAGTAATGAAATTTGAATTTATTTAAAAATAAATTCAATCTAAAAATTTTAAAAATTATAATATGTAAAAAACTTTAAAATAAGCTAACAAATAAAAAAACAAAAAAATATATCTTTTTCTAAAATTTACAAATTACAACATATTAGATCCAAGAAGAACAAGTATTTAGATTAAGGTAATAATAGAAATTTAATAAATATAAAAAAAAAAACATAAACAATAAGGTGGAAACAACAAAAAAAAATATAGCATAAAGAAAATATATTTCTGACTTGGAAATACAACTTTGAATCTATAAAAAAAAAAAAAAAAAAAGTTTGCAAATCTGTAACTGTAACCTGCGGTTAAAATTGCAAACTTGGATTGATTTTTAGTCAATAGCTAAGAGTAAAGACTTAATAAATAAATAAAAACTTTAAAAAATAAATAAATAAAAGTGGCTACATATGCAAATTTATATTTTTCATATAAAAATAAATTAATAAATAAATGGTTAAGATTTATCCAAAAACCTAATTTGCCTCCATATATATACATTTTTTCACATCATTATGGTAGCTATTGACTAAAAACCAATCCAAGTTTGCAATTTTTTTTGTTATGAATATATTGCAAAAATCATTCATAACAAAAATTTGATTTTTGCAATGAATATATCTCATAATGATGTGAAATTTGATTTTTTTGTTATGAATATATTGCAAAAATCATTATGGTAGCCTACCATAATTAGCTATTGACTAAAAACCAATCCAAGTTTGCCAAATAAAAATAAATTTGTATAAATTTAGATTTTGAGATAGGTTTGGATTTATAGATTGAGACTCTGAAAATTTTGAATTTTGAGGAAAATTGAAATTTTGCATATAATTAAAAAAAAGAATTGGCATTGAAATAATTTAGATCCATTTTTTTTGGGGTGAAATTATAGATTAATTTGATTTTAGATGAATTTTAATAGAATGAAGGAGAAATATAAATTTTAGTAGAATTTAATAGTAAATAGTTATATTTATACGTAAAAATTTAAGAATAAAAAAAAATTCAACAGCAACAAAAAAGAAATACAATGGTAACTTTGTTGCCGTTTTATGTTCAATTTTTATATTTACAAATTTTATTTTATTTAAATAAAGGGCTGCATATTAGTTGAATTATAAGGTTACTGTAATTGGTGCTCAATTTTTATATTTACAAATTTTATTTTATTTAAATAAAGGACTGCCGAATTATAAGGTTACTGTAATTAGAGACCCCTTTTGTGGGTGTTCTATTAACCATTAACAATTTCTAACAAAGTTCTAATAACTTATAGTATCCTACTAAAACACTAAAACTCCGTAACATATATGAAAAAAGAAAAATTAAAAAATTGAATTATGATTATTTGTTAAATTTTGCCTTCCTAACAGCCTTAACAATTTCTAACAAAGTTCTAGCAACCGACTGCCCTATTAAAATCATGATTGAGACTCCCTAACATCATGTACTTGCTGCCCCGCCAAACCGATTAGGAAGTTTGCCACATGCTAACAATAACGTATATCACAATTTTTTTAAAGGGAAATAAAATATAAAAAGTTACATTAATAACTTTTTATATATTACTTGTAAACATTTTACTTTAATAATATTTTAATCTATATATATATATATATTTACTAAACATTTTAATATATTTTTAAACTACGCAAATATCAATTCTTATATTATATATATGTGTGTGCGTTTCTTCCCAAAAGCATAAATATTACTTACTCTCATTATTTTTATTATTACTTGCTCTCATTATTTTTATTTCTGTAATTTTTATTTTCAAAAACTATTTTTCAAGTTTATTGTGTGGCTCCATTAAATACTCTTTAAACCATGTCGGCGCATATGAAGGCAAGTTTTGAAACTTTAGCTATTTTTCTTTTTAAAATTTTTGACTAATAGAAAATGAAACAAATTTTAAGAGAATTAATTAATCTGGCAGAATAGAACTACAGAGAAAATTAAATCAAATAGAGATGACTAAATACGACAATCGTAGTAAATACAAGAGCTTGAAGAGTTCCAACGTTTCGCATTTTGTTATTTTTAAAGCGTATAAGAAATTGGCCAATTCTTGTAGAGTTATTATCAGAAATAATTTCTACATTATTACATTAATTCTTTCATTCATTCCACATTTCTTTATTTAAACAATATTTAACTGCAAAATATGATAATTCAAATCCAAGAGTCGGATCTGTGGGAATGCAATAAATGCCACATTTTGTCTAAAACAAATACACTAAATTAATTTAATATAGAAATGCCCCATCAAATCAAGTTTAATAAAAATATAAAAATGCTTCCCATAGACAACAAACACAGTATTGAAAATTTAATAATAGATTGCGAAAAATTGGCAGAATGAACCTAGCTTTTTAAATACATATTGACAGATTCTGAGATTTTAAACCTGACAAGATTTTAATACAAATCATAAAGCAAATACCAGCTTTACATAACACAACACCAGCATACTAAAATACGATTGTTCTTTAAAAAATTAACACAGATGTCCAAAACTGAAGCAGCAAACTTATTGACTATTGCCACTATCATAGTGAATACATTATAGAAAATTGCACCTTCCACTCGCACATATACAGATGTATAACAAAGGTGCACATATAAAGAGACAGGACGTTTTGGCATCTTAAAATCTTCAGTTCAAGAAGGTCCAAAAGAGTTTTTGAATTAACCAAAATTTTATTATTGCTACTGCTATTCCAATCAATCCGTAACAACAGGACATTCTTTACACAAGTGAAAAATGTGTAGATAATACCGAAGGCTCAACTCAAGCTAATTATAGGGATCAAAACTGAGATTTGACAATGATATCCATGTATGTAAATACTATAAATTTAATCATATTTTTTATCCCATTAGTACTGGGCCTATACATGATTGGAAAATGTTACTAAGAATAAGCTGAACTTCTCCTGAGCTATGCTCACTGCGCACAAGATCTACTAACAAAGGAAAGAATCGAGAAATGTACCTTCTAAAGGAATCTCTGTCTAGATCACTCAATATGTGCAAAGCTGACACAAGCAAAAGAGTTCTTGCTGCCAATTCTTCCTTTTTGGCTGAACCCAATGGAAGAATCCAGTGTACTGCCAGCTTATTAACAGGTTTTTGCTCTGTCGATTGAGACCCAGCACAATCCAGATATATCTCCAATATTTTTTCACACACTTCCATAAGTTGCAATTCTTTATTCATCTCCTCTGACATGGATGGATTATCCAATAGTACATCATGAAGGAAGTTGAGGTAACTTTGGTATGACTCATTTTCAAAATGAACAATAGGAGGATCAGTGAGCTCCAGGATAGAGCAAGCTTTCTCCAGTTTCTTCTGCAGAATCTTCTCGCTGTTAAGTTGGTGAGCATTTGATGCAACAGATGAAAATATATCAAGAAGAATTCCAACATTGGCTGCTGACAAGAATTGTAGGTGTGCTTTGCACAAATCAGTTATAACCTGAAAAAAAGAAAAAAGAACACAACAAAAATATAAGACTATATATATCCAGGAACAAGAAACAAAACAGCTGTGGTAATCTGATACCGCAGTATGAGAGGCTCTTAGCAAGATAAAGCAGCAACACAACTCATAATATGACAATTAGAATAAACTTGAGATTCTTACTGGAACCTCTACATTTTTTTTTCTTTCTTCACTTCTACTGAATTATTCTTTGATTTACAAGTTAGAGACAGGAAAGATTCCACATAGCATTAAAGCTGGCCAGCTACACGAGCTATTCCAAACACAATACAATAAAGGCTTGTTTTAGCTCATTGGTTAACAAAGGCTTGCCTTGTATAAGCTTATAGGGCAGCTTGAATACAAACTCATTTGTACTTTCATTTTGACTTTTTTTATGCTCCATATGCTCATATCATATATAATTGACAGCATACTATTTTTTGTAATGTATGTACTAATATTATAACAACAAAAAACATCATTTAGAATAAATATGCGAATAGTTCATTTACAATTGAAATATGTAAAGAAAGTATTCGGTATGTTTCCTTAAATAAAATTGCATTTGGAAAACTGTTGTGCTCGGAATTTATTCATGAGCCAAGCCTAGGCATAACACAAGTTGGTTTGTCTTGGCATGGTTCGTTTCCAGCCCCAGAAAATATGACAAAGGCCTAGAGAATTCCAAAAAATAAAAAATAAAACAAAATGTAAGGAACATTGTTAAATTGTTCTCCTTACAAAAGATTGCGATAATCTACTTCTAAGCAAATCAAAATGTTTACATGATCAAAGACTGCAGAATCATTCTCAAATTACTAATTCAAATGACACTATTTGTAAATTTTACTCACTATTTTTTCAATTGCTATCATCTACAATTTGGACTTGCATTTCATCTCAGAGTACGAAGCTAAGTCTCATTCGTTTGGTTGGATGCAATCATATGACTCAACTATACATACTTCTTTCTTCAATTAAGTGCTAAGTTATTTTTTTTTTAAGTTGTTCATAGTTGAGTCGTATTTTTTTAAAATAGCTCACAATTTGTTTTATTATTTGGTCAACACCAAATTCTATCATTCAAGAAGAAATTTTTTTCCAATTTCAGTTCTAAAACTAATAACTTGACTTTCTTTTTTTCACTCTTTCTTCTTCAGTTTGCAAAATAATAATGACATTAGTCCGCCAAATATCATTTAAATGTTCAAAAAATTCCCATGAAAGTTTCTTTCCTCAATCAAATTAAGACATCTTACAGTTTTTTCTTCAATTATATTAGAAACTCCAATTCTTTACATAAATCTTTATGTCGGACAACTTGAAGTATTTAGATATTACTCAAATTTGCAAGTCATTTATCGTATTTCAAGGAAGACCAACAAATAACAATCTAAAGCCAAAATACTTTTTTTCCATTTTTCCAGTAATCTTTGTACACTAAAAATACTAATATTTTTAACCTAAATATTAAATAGTTCCATAGTATAATCACTCAAATACAATTTTTTAATGTAAAGATATATTTCAAATATAAAAACTGTCATTAACTCTTATTTAATCTAACATTTCAAAATGAATATCAAATATTTGAATCATAATAACTTGTTAATTAAAAAATATGAAAACATAAATGCTTTTGAGCTGAAGAAAACTCAGCCGATCTTTTAAATATTACTAGTGTGTGTGTAAATAAAAGGAAATAGAAATAAAAAAAAATTCAAATGGAGGTGATGAGATTATAATATAGCACTCATATACGCTGAATTTCACAAAAGTGAAAAACTATGCCTTTTCCCTTTGGCCATGTAATTCCTTGTTTTAAAGGAAAATGAAGAATACTATTTTAACGCAGTCTTTGGTTTTCCAAAACTTAACTTGAACTAGAAATTTTAAGAATTTTGAGGCTACAAGGAATAATCTTCTGGAGCACAAGCTTCTTTTCCAGAACATAAAGAAGGCCAAAAATTCATCAAATCAAGAATTTTATACAAGTTATAAACGTTACAGATAAAAAGCATATATCTTAAATTAAAATATAAATTACTAACAAAGTTATACTAGTTGGCTGATCAACCTACAAAATAAGTTAGATCATGAGTCTAGATAAGCCAAATTGTACCTAGCTCAAACTTCTCAATAATTTTTGCATTCTCTTAACAGCGACACTTTTTATCTTACTTTAATTCCTCAAATGTCATGGTGAGCAAACAATTGTGTATAGGGTGCATCTGTATGTGTGTTGGAAGAAAGAAAGAAAGAACCTGTATAATTAGTAGCTGCATAGCGATATGACTCTTTACTCTTGAAACCACATAAGCTCCAGCTTGGAGATTATCATCCTCGAGATACTCATTGGTGAAGCCATGATCAGAAGAGAAATCAACATCTGCATAAGATTCTGAACTGTCAGGCATCTCAATATCATCCATGCTTCTTAACACCTTCATAAAACCAGGCAATGTTGATACAGCAGCTTCCTTCAGAGATAGAAATATCTCTCTCCATTCCTCCTCAGAAAGTCTACTGCCCAGTTCACCTCCTAAACGCAGTAATGCACCAACCCCAGTGCTAACAATTCCCTGAATGGGACTTCTAATGAACCCAGTCAGTATCGATATGACACTTGATAGTTGAGACCTCACTGTAATGAAAAAACTGACAAATAAATCTACTAGACGCTGTGCTGCCACTGCAGAAGTTTCAGGGTCCCATGCACTTCCTTCCTGATGAGGAGATGCTGAAGTTGGTGAATGCTGGCCATCTTTAATAAAATTCTCTTTCTTGTCACATGCACTACTGTATATGGGTAAAATTGCAGAGTTGAAAACATCAACCCAAAAAGATCTTGAGAAAAGATGGCCATGATCATTTAAAATGTTAAATAGCACTTCCAAAGCACTCTTTCGAATAGCTGATCTGGGATCGGATGTTAACTTTGATAGCCCTGAAATTCAAATTCAGAGAAGACAAAATAATGATACTATAAGATACGAAGACATGTTGCTGTGAAATTCAATACAAAGCCATGAAAAGCTTACTTTTCCCCATCTTTTGTTTAATAGTTTCAACCAAACTAGGATTTTTCCCAAATGTAATAAGGCACAAAACAAGGTCACAGAACAATATGATTCATTGCGAACGTGGCCTATTGATTCATTGCGAAATATCAAGTGGTAGATGAGTTTGTGGCTTTCAATTAGGGAGAAGTTTAACATTTGGAAGGTGAATTAGAGCTAATGGAATGAAAAAAAGAGTCTATTCAGCTAATTAAGAGTTGTAATGTTATCTGTATTTTGTGGCACTGTAGCAGCAGAGGGAAAGGTAGAAAGAGCGAAAAAGGGAGATAAGAAAACAAAGCCACATAGACCTTCCAAATTAATAAAAAAAAAAAGAAATCCGTTATCAAATAGTTACGTTGATATTTATAATTAAAGACTAATAATATGCCCATTAGGTTTAATAATCTGAATCTAGTGAAATTCCAAAGTTTAAACCACTATTCAATGGGTAGCAAACTTACTTCTCTGAATAATAAAACTTTCTAAAAAAAATAAAACCTATATTTCCTAGTTAATTTATGTAAATAATGGTAGGTTCCTTCAACCCCCATGTATTGGTCCCCAGTACTAAGTTGTGAATATCACTAAATCCAACATGATGAATCGTAAATAATGATGGGAACTAATAGAATTTTGGTGTTTTTGGCATGGGGATTCTGAGCAGATATCTCACAAGTAACTCAGAACAAAAGTGGTGATAATGCGAATGCATACATTTAATTGTAGGATCATAAAATATATCCAATTCTATTTGTATTGGCAAAATAGCTATGGGTGGGCAATGGGTTGAGGCATGCAACATATAGTCATACAAGAAAGTGTTGCTGCATAGCAATTGTAGCATTCCCTAAGAATCTTGCCTGAAAGATTACCTGTGAGTAGTGGAATCCAAAAAGATGCATGATCATCTTTGTCATTGAAGGCTTGTGCATCTGAAACAACCTCCACAGTAATGGATGAATCATCAGCCATACCCTTTTCATTCCAGACAAGTCCTCCATCCGCAAGTTTGACAGCACAAAACCGAAGAAATGCAATAGCATTGAGGCTTACATCACTATTGAATCTGCTATTTGTGAAGGTTGTGAGGCATCTAACACAATCTGTGAAAGTCGTTGTCTCTGTCTCAGTTATATAAGGAAAATATTCCCGCACTATTTTCTCCATGGTATCAAATGCTAACAAAACAATGTTCTTGTGTTCATCAGCTGCAGCAGCTGTAAAAACCTAAGAAATAAATAACATATAATCATTGAAGTAATTCCAAGTAAAAGCACCACTTCTCTACTATTTTCAGAGTCAGCAATAAGCTAGTTTAAACTTAAAGATTTATTTTTGGCAAAAGAATTAAAAAATTAATTTTCTTCACCACATCCATTTACGGGATCCCAGCACTTAGCCACAAAGATTCTATTTATAGCTAAGAGACTTCATATTTCAAGTTATAAGGAAAATCCTGACTACTCATCAAAATGATATTGTGATGAATAATCGATGCATACAGCCTGCTTGAATTTGAAACTTCTCCAAGTAATCGCTAAACTGCTTGAATTTAGTGATTGTACACAGAATACTACCCTCAACCCATCCAACAAAAAATCAATGGGGTTGATGGGAACAGTAGACATGAAAGATTGGCAACTCATAAGATAATGCACTCATACCTTTACGTGTAAAAGGTAAATAATCTAAAGCATATATTATGAGAACATATGTATGAAGACAAAAAGCTTCTTTTCATATCAGTTAAGCCAAAACTCTATAGAAATATGTGCTAAAACACCAAGTCTAATTGTCAATATTCATTATGAAATAGACTCTCAGAAAACAAACCTTTTTGTAGTTATTGAAAATAAAAAAAGATTTAAAAAAAATTTGACATTTCTTATCTCAAATGGTTTCCCATCCAGAACAAGAAATTTTATCATAAATCAACCATCTACTCCTTATCCTTAAGTCAAAAAACATACTATTTCTATGATTAAACATCTGGCATAGACACTAATATATGATATTATGTACACATTGAGCTCTATTAATAAATCAAATACCTTTTTAAACTTGCAAAATGAGCATATATTATGAAAAACATTTTTGCACAGAGAAGACCAATATAGAATTATAATTTGAGACTTTTTGGATTAGACATCAAAGAAACTAGAGCTTCGAATTTAGAAGACAGGTCTATAGATTTTAGGTTCAACTGGTGTAAAAGAAGCCACAATTTTTTGGTTATAATTTTTCAAAAGAATTTTAGAAATCTAAGCTAAATAAAATTTATTAAAGAAAAGAATAAAGCTCTTGTAGCCCAACTTTGGTATAACATTGTAACATTAGAGCCCAATCCTCAAAACCATATGCCATGAAAATTCAACATTTCAAAGAGAGTTATTTTGTCCAGTTCTAGCCCAATCCATTTTTCTCGATTCAAATTTAAACAAATATTTAGCTTCAACTGCTAAAGAACCAAATCAAAAAATTTTTAGAAAAAAAAGGAAAAAACAAACACTTAAAGTAATCTTTCCCCTGAATTCCGTCAAAATAGAAGCTGTAATAATGTAGTAGCATAATTGAACAAATGTTCCCCTCATGTTTTCAACAAACTATAAACTTCCTTACAAAAATTCAATAACACCAACTCCAACTTCAAACTTTATTATGTGATAGAAGTCTTAGAAATTGTAATGAGCAATGAAATCTACGAAATTCTATATATCAGCATAATATATTTTGTGATAGCTTTAAAATCAATGAAGAAATAGAACATACCTTAAACACACTTTTCCAGCCAGACTTCACATTACTAACACGACTAAGGACCATCTGAGAAATGCAGCGAACAATAAGTTCCCTTATTTCAGCAGAGCTACTCTTCTGCATCACAATCACGAATGGCCTCAAAAATTCATTCTGGGAATTATAATTTGCCAGCTCCTCGCGCTCTAAGAATTTCATAGCAAGTTGCCGCAGTGAATCCATCACAAAAATTGCAACAGAGAGATTTTCAGACAAGCCAACTGATACGAAAAAATCAGACAGAACATTCCATATACAGGACCAAACTAATCTGATGCGATTCATATTGTAATGCCTGTGAAGAAAACAAATTTTGGGTTTACTAAGAGCTGCTACATCCCATTTAAATTCAAACACATGTGCATGACTTAGATGAAGATATTTTCAACAAAAATTCAGAAAGAGATTCATACCTGTATTCTCGTATATATTTGTAGAAAGAATGAAAATATAAATCCTTATGGAACTCTTTTAACAAATCAAAGGATTTGAGAAAGACAAATAGCCCTTCGATAATAAAAACCACTTCAAAAGCATTTTATTTTTTAGAATCATATCCATGTGTCAGCAGCAATTTTCAAGATACGGAATATATTTAATAATATACTTCTGAGATGAAGAGAGATGAAGAAAAACTTACGCAATTTCAACTATCTTTGTGAGGCTAAAGACACGAGGATCAGTTGGGGACTGCAGCTCTGATATTGAAACTTTGCAAAGAGCTTTTACAAAAGCTACTATTGCCTCGCTGTTCAACCTCTGGCTATTAGCAAAAACATGGTTCAATTCAAAATTCCCTATCTGGTCGAGCAAATTCAAACTTGAGATAAAGTGATTGATCTGCTCTGGGGTTACTGGTCCAGGAAAATTTAACCCAACCGTGGTGCTGTCATATGAGCCTCCTCTAACAACAGCCATTACAGCAGCATTCTGGAGTGTTCCTTTTCTCTTTAGAGATGGATAACCCATTGACTTCAATATTTTTTCATCTGCTTCAACATTAGATGAAGTCAAGAAAGATGCATCAGGAGGTGCACCCTCTCCCAGCAGTTGCAGATGCTCAATTCGAGAAAGGCACATTAAGATATGCTCCCAAGCTTCTTGAAGATAATTACCATCTTCAATGGCAATTGATATTATTGCCTGCAATGAACCAAATTTTTTGCATAAAAAATGACATACAATAATATTACAGCAGAGAGACTAACACCATAAAGTATAAACAAGAACTAAATGTAGTACAACATAATGCAATTACTGCTGTCTAAAATAGAAATTGTGAAGCACTTATAACTATCTAAGTATAGCTGCTTGTCTGGCTGCTTATCAAGCAGGGGAAAGAAGGTCTTTCCCTTTCCTCACCTCTTCTTTAATTATGACATGCTAATAAAATGCCTATAAAGATATGCTAAGTAAATGTTTTACTTTTACCTTCACGGCATCAACATTTTTTTGCTTCATATCTGCAGCATTGTGGAGATAAGTAAACTTGGCCATAGATGTTACAAAAGCATCTCTCTGGGTCTGCATTCCCATTACTGCAGTGACATGCACTGCATATCGAAAGCCCTGTAAACATTGAGAGATAGCAAGTTTATCATCACTCTGGTCAATAGTCACGCTAAATGCAGCCAGCATAGATCCCCAGCAGACCTCAACCATGAACCTCAAAATTGATACATCTGTAACAGCATGATACACAGACCTGCAACCCCAGAAATTGAATTATTATTTCAGCCACAAGATGGGGAAAATGGTAAATCAAAAGTAAGGGTATTATTGTAGAAACGATATAATGCAAGGAGATTGTCTCCTTCAGCATTAAGTTCAGGTTTTTCAATTTATTCTCTTTCAGCTTTAACAACATTAGATGGTTGCCACAATAAAGAAATGTATCAAAGAGACTCATGGAATTTTCCTCTGATTAAAATTCTTACTCCATACCTCAATATCAGGCTTTATAGACACAAACACACAAATATATATATATATATATATATATATATATATATATATATCCACTCAACTCAGTGCAACCTCATCCAAACAGCCTCACATACAACCCCCTATTTCCAACCACAACTATCTTCATCCATTTACCTTACCATCAAAGATAGTAATGATCTTAATGAATGACAAATAAGGCGCCATAAAACTATGAAATGCCTGAAATGATAGCTTACTCTGATTTTCCTGACTTCGCCTTAAATTGTTCTTGTATGTGCCTTATGAGGAGTCCATTTGCACCCAATGGCTTTTCTTCTGCCTGCTTCCAAGTGACTAAATTGAGTATACCATCCAACCCTAATAGCTTATTTAAGCTATTTGCCTGCTTGCTTTGAGCAGCAGAAGAATCAGCATTCATTTTAATCTCATTTTTCACAATTTTATTGTAAAGAGTACCCAGATATTCTTCAGGTAAATCCTTGCCATCATCTATTCCACGATTGTTTCGTATAAAATCAGCTTTGGTCATCTGGATACACCCAACTCAGAACAGTTAGAAAGACCAAAAACCAGAAGTGCATTTATCTGTATAGAGATAAAAATATTTTAAATCATAGTACAGCCCCATTTCTAAGTAGGTGGACAAGAAAATTGTAACAACTTTATAATCGCATTCTATATTCATAATTTTGAAATAGGAACAATAGAAATAAAAAAATAAAAAAAAAAGATACTGAGGTTTTGCAACCAAATATCACAACACAACTCAACAAAAACCTTAATCCCAAGTTAATTGGGATCACCCTGAGACAAAATTAATAATGTCATTGACAAGAAGACTTAAAATGCAGATTTGTTTAATCATAAAACAAACATGTTGAAAAAGGAAAATCTGTTGATCCAATTTTTCAGAAAGTAGGCAATTATCAAAGATGAAGCATATTTCTCATCAAGAGAGGAAAAACAGAACAGTAAGGAAAAGGCAAAGCTCACTAGTCATGATTGCGTGGCCAATGATAAATGGCAAGAGTTTCTGCAAGCAAACCTTATCTTTCACCATGCTGTTATGAGCATCCGTGTTGAGCAATATCACAGAGTAAGCAAGAACATAGGCTGTATCTGCACTAGTAAATGAATTCGGATTACATTTACAGTAGCGCTCTGCAAACTTTTCCATGATGCGGTCAATCTTCTGCGCCTCTCCAGGTAACCGGAATCCCCTTAAGAAAAACCTTATTGCTTCACCAAAATCCAATGCTTTAAAATTAAACGAGTCCACATAAGCATGCATAACTCTCAGACAAAACTCATCCCTTTCCCCCAAATAATCACCAATCATTGTTTCATTTAGGCCAGTAGTGTTTTTCAGAAAGGCAGCAACTTCTTCTGGAGAACCACCAACTTTTTTTGTGTTCATCAGAAACTCAATGCCCTTGGAAGGTTTCCTATTAAATAAAGAGATACCTTTCTGCAACAAACCAAGTAAACTTGTCACTGAAAGATAAAACAGGTCTCATTTCAAGTAAAATGGAGCAAACAATAAATTCAAGAGGAGGAATGAAACTGCAGTGGCACAAAAGCTATGGTAGAAGACAAGATATTATCATGACACTAATAAAACAGCACCACCTAAACAGATTGAATGCTGTATACATTATAAATGGCCAACTGTCATATAAGTCAAACTCAACCTGCAGTTCAATTTTATAAGCCCGACGTTGTTCAAGGCTTGCAGCATCTGACATTTCAGAGTTCACTTCTGAATGTAAATCAAAATCATGGCAACTCGCATCTTCCCCAGTTGGAGTTGAATGATTCTCTGCTGAAGCATCACCCTCAGAACTCTTTTGTATAGCAGACTCTTCTACTCTCAATTGTTGATCCATCCAAACACCCATTGATCTAATGATACTAACTAAACACTTTACAGATTCATGCCGAAAAGTAATGTCCTGTGCTGAAGGTAAAGTTGTGGTTGAACCGGGAGGTGGTCCAAGAGCTGTTTTCAAAATACCATTGACAATCCTGCAAATATCTGATGGAATTATAAGGGTTTTAATACATTTTTTAACACAATAATATAAAGATACAATGAGACAAACAATCAAGAATAATAACTTGCATGCATGTTTGGTAGAATGTAATTAATTAAAATGGAATGTAATCCAATAAAACTCAATAGAGCAATGTACTAAAAGTTCGTTTCATTTCAGTACACTACACAATGCTTCATTACAGCCTACCAAACATGCACTGAACATATCTACACATAATACATACAATATACCAAATCAATGGGATCCAGGATTTACGGTATAGAAGGATCATACAATTATAATATAAAGAAATGCCAACCCCTTAGCAGTTCTAAAGAAATGCAGTTATATCTTCAATCATCCTCCAAATCTCATTTGTAAAACATAACATCAGAGTTCAAATCAGAGTCACCAGAAATTGTTGCACCTAAGGGATTTGTGTTCCAAATTAGTCTGAGTTACTTATCACTGGCAATATGGAAATTGAGTTTGAAGCTAAATTACTGATCAATCTCAATCACAATTTGATATTGAGCTTTAAGCTACTTTTGAACATTGCATTTTGACTTTTTTTTTTTTAATTTTTGAATTTTCTGTTAATTGCATTTTGTAAACCATGGTTAGATAAAAGCTAAAAAATATAACTTCTCCAAAACCATGGTTCTAAGCTCTACATAAAGCAAAAGTACTTTAGCAAAAGCAGTCTAACCATAACGCCAAATGTACACCAAATTAGAACTCCAAAATGCATTAGGGACAAAAGAAAAAGGTTAGTACAATTAAACAGGTGCGGCACTAAAATGCAATGAAAAGACAGAAATATGGTGAAATTAAAATATTAAGGACCATTTAATTCACTTTTTAAAGAGGACTTAAGTGTTAACATCACTAAACCTCAGGATGTTTTAAATCACTAGACCTCAGGATGTTTTAGTATTTTACCCATGAAAATAAGAACAAATTAACTAAATTAACCTATACACTCACAATCGAGGAGAAGATGAGAGAAGGTAGATTAAAATTGATTAAGATTCTTTGGGCACCTAAGGCGGAGACCTAAGGAGGCATTGGTTAGGAAAGTCGAGCATATCATTATAGAGGAGTGCAAGAAAGAAAGAGGTAGACTTAAACTAACTAGGAGTAGAGGATAACAGTATGACATAGAGCAAAAACAAGCATCAGAAGACTATGATCCAAAATCGTTTAAAACGGAAATAAAGAATTCATATAACTTATCCCAAATAATTTTGGAATTAAGACTAAGTTAAGTAGAGTTCAGCCTATAAGTTCACAATTTCTTAAGAAAAAACTTATTTGAAATAATAAAGGTATTATTATATTCTACAATATACTTTCTTGGATGATAAATGAACCCAATACAATTCATTAAGGCTTAGTTTTTGAGTGATAATCTTTAATCCATGGGCTAAGAAAAGAAATGAAATTCAATGATTAATAAGTACTTCATGTTTAGATGTTTAAAGTATAAGAAAGAATATTAATTATTAAGGATAAATTAATATATAATGATAAATTAATATATAAAAAATTATTTTTAGTAATAAATAAGGGGTATCTCTTACAGATAATTTTGAAAGAAAAAGAATGGAGGTTTAAAGTGACAACTAATCCCTCATTATCTTTTCTTGTTAAATTCCCAAGCAACATATGCGTAATGACTCTTATCCTATTTCGTTTTCCTTTCATTTCCTTTCCTTTCCTTTTTTATTCCATCTTCTAAATTAAGCCCAAGGTGTCTTTCACTTCAACATTTGATTTTCCTCCTTTTTTGTCCAAGCAGGTTCCAAGAAATCTTAATTTTGTCAAAAAAGCAAACATAATAATAAAGTATTATTAGCTTTAAAAGCAATTACAAAAAGGGATTCGTTTTCAGTTTTCATAAAAAACTTTTTTTCATTTCTGAATATTGTTTTTTTTCCATTTAACAAAACATCAATTTTTTATTTCCCCCTTAAAATAGCAAAACTTAAAAAGGTAACTTCAAAAAAGCAGAAAACATTTCCTATGTGCCAAAAAGTAGTAATTTAGTAAGCCAAAAAACAGAAAAGTACCAAATTAGCATATTAGGAAGTTCTATTCTGAAATTTGGAATTCAACTCCCAATTGGATTAAGAGTTCCAACTTCCAAGTACTTGGTTTGGATTTGCTTTGAGTCTACAAATACCAATGCTTGCTATGCTTTATCAATTAAATTTCAGTCAATAAAAAATCCCTGGCACTGTTGCCTCCTTCAATTTTGTGTAGCAATATTCTAAGCAGCCATGCCAACATAATCTTGGGTGGATGATTATGTCATGCCAAGGAAAGTTTAGGTATGAAGCTTGAACTCTTTTTATTTACTGTTCACAGTGCCTGAGCCGCACTGAATACAGTCCCAGAATCATCTCATTCTCATTAAATTTTGCTTATTATACCTATCAATTGACAACCCTATTTGTGCACGTAGTGGCTTTCGAAAAAACCTAAAATTTAGCATGAATAATGACTCCTTAAAGCTTTCCTAGGAAAGCTCAAGTGTGGGAACTAAAAAAATTAAAACAGTAGCTTCCAAATAAATAATTTCCAGTGTGTATCCGATAAAGCAAATATTTATTTTCTTATTTAATTTTGGTAAGAATATAATATTGATGAAGTAAATATTTATTTTCTTATTTAAAGAAAATATTTATTATTTTATTTAATTTTGGTAGGAATATCACATCAAGACACTATTTTAACAATTTTTCTAGTTTGGTAATTATTTTATTTTCATATGTGCATTTCATTCTATTTTTGGCAGTCTGTTGCCAATTTATTTAGTTTCCTTATTTGAAATAAGAGTTTTTGTAACCCAAACTCTATATGATGTAATCTTTTAGAAGGTGATAAAGAGGTAGTTTTTTGAGATTTTAATAACAATTCAGTAGAGAAATTCTGTCATTTGTGTCTGTTACCTAGGTATTCTCAGATTAAACAAGAATAACACTCTTTTATCCTTTACTTATTTACCCTCACTACGTCAGTTGGTAGTATAGTGTGGTTCACTCCTGAACAACTATGGCACTACGAAGACAACCACAACAGCGTATAGAAAAGATTTATGAGCGTAATCTCGTGATCCACCTTGAGCATCGACTTAAACAAATGATAGACCGATTAACAGAATGAATGATGTAACTCATGGAGGATCAGTAAAAAGCACGATTATTGCATGCTCTTGGTTTAGATAGTGGAAAAATTGAAATTGAGGTATTTGACTCGCATGAAAAATTACATGTGGATGATTATTTAGAGAATAATTTCAAAGAATTAAAACCAGTTTTTGATGAATATAATGATGAGATAGAGGAAGTTGAAGAATCACAACTAGTTTTTTATGACTATTGTGAAAAGATAGAGGAACTTAATGTTTCACTAACATGCAATAAGCTCTTGGTGGTGCAAAAAATGATATCAACAATACTTAATGAGGAAGAAGCAAATGAATTGGTTGGTAGTTCTATAAATACCAGAATCATCCAATTCAATAGGAACATATTTGCTGAAATATATGACCCGATTTGGGAATCATTTTAATATTCCATTGAAATCCAACATCCATTCAAAGAGTTCAAGGAGTTGGTTAATGACGATTAGCCAGAAAATTCACGATCTCTAAAGAGTACTGAACATGCCATTGTAGTATTTCAGTCATTGATTTTTCGGCATTATAAAACTCGAGGTCAAGTTTTTTTCAAGCAAGGGAGGATGATGAAGAAAATATTTATTTTCTTATTTAATTTTGGTAAGAATACCATATTGATGAAGCAAAAATTTATTTCTTTATTTAATTTTGGTAGTAATATCACATCAAGGCACTATTTTAGCAATTTTTCTAGTTTGATGATTATTTTATTTTCATATGTGCATTCCGTTCTATTTTTGGCAGTCTATTGCCAATTTATTTAGTTTTCTTATTTGTAATAAGGGTTTATATAACCCAAACTCTATATAATGTAACCTTTTAGAAGGTAATAAAGAGGTAGTTTTTTGAGATTTTAATAAAAACTCAGTAGAGAAATTCTCTCTCATTTGTGTCTATTACCTGGGTATTCTCAGACTAAACAAGAATAATATTTTTTTATCTTTTGCTTATTTACTTTCGCTACGTCAGCATCACATCTCCAGGAAGAAATTTCCTGGTACGTGGACATGTAAAAAATGAAAGAGGCCTTAATGTCTTACATTAAAATAATAATGCCCAACCCCCATCAAAAGAATCTCTATCATGATTATCAAATTAGAGCCCACCATATAACACACAAGGACAGGTCTATCTATACCTGCTTTCTATTGAATTATTCAGATGCAAAATATAATCCTTGTCTAATAACAATGATATGCAATTAGATCTTTTAACTGTTATGAAGTAGAATGAGGAAATGAGAAACAACAAGCACAAGCAATACCTTTCATATATGTTTGGAGCATCCACATCACAGTCATAGTTAACAAAAACATCAATTATAATCTGCGAGTCTTGAGCAATCTTCTCCAAAAAGTGTAGGACAATCATTTTCTGTAAAAAACTAGGCTGGTTAACATTCTCAAGCACCCTGAGGATGAGCATGGGAAAGAATATTCCAATTTCTGCCTTCAATGCTGATCTAAATTTTGATAACAAGATCATAAAGATAGAACACTGAAGCTGAAAAATAGCCATAACTGACAATGTACTGTTCTTTAATAATGACAGGCAAAGATATTGCTTCACAGCATTGAGAAACCTGTACCATGTAGAATATCATATTATACTCATAGCTAAATTAATAGTGGATAGATAATTTGGCAAAATTAATTAATCATGATGACATGAACAAATCAAGTAATATGATGGCAAGTTGTCATAAAATTTGCTAAGCAAAGAATAGATTTAGATTTTCTAGGGAATTATCATTGCCCCAACCTTTTACATGAATTAAAATCATCTAACTAAAATAGCCGTAATAACCATTCAGCCCTTTCAAATTTTATCTATTACCTTTCTTTTCTAAAAGAACAATTATGCCAATAACAAAGCAGCTATTAAACTATTGAAGGAATTTTTTTCTAGCAATAGGTACGATAAAAAAAACAAACTAGTGTTCCAGTTTTTTTCTCCTCCTTTTACTCTGCTTTATACATGGCTGGAGATAAATACACTATTGTTGAAAATAAACTAGGTTTTGTATGTGGAAATCCTTCTTTAAGAATCAATCCCAAGAAGCTAGATGAAACTAATTTTCTTGCTCAGTCAAGATCATGTCTCCAATTCATCCAAGCTAGAGGATCGTAAGGCTAAATTGCTAAATATAAACCAAAACCTAAAATTACCAATTCTAAATACAACTAGTGGGAATGGGAGAATTCACTTGCTATGTCATGTAAGCAAAGTAAGAAAACTATTGCACAATATTTTGTTGAACTAAGTAGTCTATTGCAGGAACTTGATTATCACCAACATTTCCAAGCAACATGTTTTAAAGATGTTATAGAATTTCAGAAATTGATTGAGAAGGAATGCATTTATGATTTCCTGGCTCGCCTAAATAGGATATGATCTAATGCGGGTTCAAGTATTGTGTAAGGATCCTATACCCTCGCTAGGGCAAACATATTCATATGCACAAGAAGAAAGTAGAAGTGCCAATATATATGCACCCCCCGTTGAAAAAGCATGATTGGTTGCTAACACTTCTCATGAACAGCCTAGGGTTGGTAATCAAAATCCATTAGATAAGGATGACTTTATGTGATATTGTGGAAAGTCAAGGACAATAAGGAGACTTTTTGAAAACTACACGATCGATCAACCAAGGCTTGTGAAGGTAAAAGAACAGGCTCAACAAGGACACAAGCAAACCTGTATGAAATAGTGGAAATACCTAAAGAGGCAACTCATACTAAGATCTTTTGTAATGAAGAAATATAGAACCTAAGGCGTTTCTTGCCTCAACTTGATTTTCAATCAACCAAGGTTGCGTCATCCAGTTTTGCCACAATAGCTACTATTTTCTTGTTAATCTTAATATTCATCCATGGATTATAGATTCTAAAGCAAATAGAAATATCATAGGGTCACCTCAAAATTTCACATCCTATTCTCCATGTCCAAAAAAGATAAAATCCATAAAGCAAACGGATCTTATACCTGGGAACGGGCTCTGTTAAATGCACACCAAACATTGATTTTGCCTTCATCATGTTCCTAGCTTTCCTGTCAATCTTTTAATATGTTAGTTCAATTCCCAAGAACTTGATTATGAAATTGAATTTTTCCCACACATTGTGTGTTTCAAGATTTGAAAACAAGAAAAAATGATTGGCAGTGATAGGACTGCAAGATGGCTTGCATCTTCTAAAGAAGAATAGCATTCCCATATTTCCTAGTATTAACCAAGGTCTCTACGGCAAATCTATGGATGTTAACTAAGAAATAATCCAGCGGCACAAAACAAAAGATTTAAGGCATCCATCTTTCTTTTCCTGATTTATTCAGACAATTGAACTTGAATTCACCTTCTCGTGATGCTTGTGAGTTTGGTAAACATACTGTGCATCCTAATCCTTCTTCAATTAGTAATAGGTGTTCAATACTATTGCAACTATTCACTCTAATAGATAGGGTCTTACTACAATTGTTTTATCTGATTATAGATAGTTTATTACATTGATAGATTGTTGCACTAGATTGACTTGAGTATATTTGATGAAAACCAAGACTGAAGTTTTGCCTTGTTTCAAAGGTTTCATAAAATGATTTGCACACAATTTAGTGGCAAAATTAAGATCTTAAGAACAAATAATAGAACAAATTACTTGAATTGTGTACTTTGGGCTTATCCTGACTCAAATGGAATAATACACCAAAATAATGCTCAAAATGGTGTAACTGAAAGAAAAAAAAAAAAGATAAACTGCTCATGTTTACTATGAACTTTACAAACATGTAAGGAGATGCTATTCAGTCAATTACATATCTTATTAATAGAATATCTTTAAGAGCACTAAACTTCAAAATCCCCTTAGAAGCCCTACAAGATAATAATGACTAGACTATTCCTCTGGAAGTCTTTAGATGTGTGTTTTGTTCATAAACAAAGTGTTGGGAAATTAGAAACTAGGGCTTTTAATCATGTATTTGTTGGTTATTCAGGAACTCAAAAAAGGTATAAATGTTATCATCCACATTATAGGAGATATTTTAGGAGTACGGATGTTATTTTTTGGGAATCTAAGCCTTATTTTCAAGGCAAACACCTCTTTGGAGGAAGAATGAGAAAGATGAGGCAGAAATAATAACATCAATTATAGCACCTAATCTTACAGCATCTTATCCCATTCCTTCAACTCTTGTTCACCAAAATATTAAGCGGCTACACAAACCTAATTAAAAAAGATACTCTCAACAAGAAAAATCAATAAATCCATTGAGTAGGTTATACCGAGTCAAGGGTTTTCTCTAGAGTCGGAATCCAAAGACTCAAATGGTACGTCTCCATTAGTTTCTAATTGTCCTAATTCTACTTCAAACTTTAAGGAGATGTAAGGAGATGCTATTCAGTCAATTACATATCTTATTAATAGAATATCTTTAAGAGCACTAAACTTCAAAATCCCCTTAGAAGCCCTACAAGATAATAATGACTAGACTATTCCTCTAGAAGTCTTTAGAAGTGGGTTTTGTTCATAAACAAAGTGTTGGGAAATTAGAAACTAGGGCTTTTAATCATGTATTTGTTGGTTATTCAGGAACTCAAAAAAGATATAAATGTTATCATCCACATTATAGGAGATATTTTAGGAGTACGGATGTTATTTTTTGGGAATCTAAGCCTTATTTTCAAGGCAAACACCTCTTTGGAGGAAGAATGAGAAAGATGAGGCAGAAATAATAACATCAATTATAGCACCTAATCTTACAGCATCTTATCCCATTCCTTCAACTCTTGTTCACCAAAATATTAAGCGGCTACACAAACCTAATTAAAAAAGATACTCTCAACAAGAAAAATCAATAAATCCATTGAGTAGGTTATACCGAGTCAAGGGTTTTCTCTAGAGTCGGAATCCAAAGACTCAAATGGTACGTCTCCATTAGTTTCTAATTGTCCTAATTCTACTTCAAACTTTAAGGAGATGTAAGGAGATGCTATTCAGTCAATTACATATCTTATTAATAGAATATCTTTAAGAGCACTAAACTTCAAAATCCCCTTAGAAGCCCTACAAGATAATAATGACTAGACTATTCCTCTAGAAGTCTTTAGAAGTGGGTTTTGTTCATAAACAAAGTGTTGGGAAATTAGAAACTAGGGCTTTTAATCATGTATTTGTTGGTTATTCAGGAACTCAAAAAAGATATAAATGTTATCATCCACATTATAGGAGATATTTTAGGAGTACGGATGTTATTTTTTGGGAATCTAAGCCTTATTTTCAAGGCAAACACCTCTTTGGAGGAAGAATGAGAAAGATGAGGCAGAAATAATAACATCAATTATAGCACCTAATCTTACAGCATCTTATCCCATTCCTTCAACTCTTGTTCACCAAAATATTAAGCGGCTACACAAACCTAATTAAAAAAGATACTCTCAACAAGAAAAATCAATAAATCCATTGAGTAGGTTATACCGAGTCAAGGGTTTTCTCTAGAGTCGGAATCCAAAGACTCAAATGGTACGTCTCCATTAGTTTCTAATTGTCCTAATTCTACTTCAAACTTTAAGGAGATGTAAGGAGATGCTATTCAGTCAATTACATATCTTATTAATAGAATATCTTTAAGAGCACTAAACTTCAAAATCCCCTTAGAAGCCCTACAAGATAATAATGACTAGACTATTCCTCTAGAAGTCTTTAGAAGTGGGTTTTGTTCATAAACAAAGTGTTGGGAAATTAGAAACTAGGGCTTTTAATCATGTATTTGTTGGTTATTCAGGAACTCAAAAAAGATATAAATGTTATCATCCACATTATAGGAGATATTTTAGGAGTACGGATGTTATTTTTTGGGAATCTAAGCCTTATTTTCAAGGCAAACACCTCTTTGGAGGAAGAATGAGAAAGATGAGGCAGAAATAATAACATCAATTATAGCACCTAATCTTACAGCATCTTATCCCATTCCTTCAACTCTTGTTCACCAAAATATTAAGCGGCTACACAAACCTAATTAAAAAAGATACTCTCAACAAGAAAAATCAATAAATCCATTGAGTAGGTTATACCGAGTCAAGGGTTTTCTCTAGAGTCGGAATCCAAAGACTCAAATGGTACGTCTCCATTAGTTTCTAATTGTCCTAATTCTACTTCAAACTTTAATTCTACTAATGATTTAAATGTGTCTATTGCTCTCAAGAAAAAAGAATAAAGACTTGTACAAAACATCTTATTTCTCACTTTGTTACTTTGACTCCTTATCTCCTTCCTGTAAAACCTTTTTTTGTCAGTTTCTTCTACGTCTATTGCATAGGATTCAAAAGAAGCATACAAGGAACTGAAATGGAAATGGTTGAGAAGATGAAAGTTTTGGCAAAAAATAAAACTTGGAGCTTGTTACTCCATCAGGAAAGAAAATGGTTGATTATAGATGAGTATTTACAATAAAACATAAAGCTCGTGGTTCAATTGATAAAAACAAAGCTAGGTTGGTAGCAAAAGAATTCAAACCTACGAAGTAGACTATTAAGAATCTTTTGCTCTTGCTGCAAAAATGAGCACTATCTGAATCATCTTATAATGTACACCTAATCTTGACTAAGATCTACAACAATTTAATGTTAAAAATGCATTTCTACATAGGGGCTTATACGAGGAAGTGTACATAGAGATTCCTTCTGGTTATGATAATAAAAAATGCTAAAGGAAATATTTGTAGATTGAAAACGGCCTTATAAGGTTAGAATGATCATCTAGGACATGGTTTGATACATTCATTAAGGCAAAAATGCGATGACTTCATTCAAATACCTTTAGAATAATGTTGATCATACCTTGTTTATCAAACACTACAAGGTAAGATCACACTACTCATTGTTTATGTTGCCATAGTAGTAACATTTTATGGTAAGAAAAAGAGTTGCTCGACTCAAAAAGCTCTTAGCTCAGGAATTTGAGATCATATATTTGGAGAAGCCGCAATATTTCCTAGGACAAGAAGTTGCCAAATCAAAAAGGAAAATTTTCATTTCTCAAATGAAATATATTCTTGATCTCTTAAAAGAAACATGTATGTTAGGATGTAAGCCTGTAGAATCTCCTATTGAAACTAATCATAAGCTACAAGCAAGAATGGGTGAGTCTGTCAATCTGAGGAGATACCAAATATTGGTTGGAAGATTAATTTCTCTCTCAATATAGCATATGCAGTAAGTCTAATGAGGCAATATATGCATGATCATGGTGACTCATCTATAAGTTGTTTTACAAATTCTAAGATACCTAAAATCTACTTCTACAAAAGGACCACTCTTCCCTAAGCATGGTAATATATAGATAGAAGTCTTTACAATGCTAATTGGATTGGATCCCTTGATGATAGAAGGTCAACATCCGGATATTGCATAATTTTGAGAGAAACTTAGTCACTTAGCAAAGTAAAAAACAAGGTGTGGTAAGCCAATCAAGTGTAGAAGCAGAATATAGAGCTATGGCGCAAAATATTCGCCAAGCACTACGGCCAAGAAAACTAATGGAAAAACTCCAATTATTAGAAAAGAAAACTCCAACTTTATAATCTAACAAGGTTGCCATTAGTATTGTTGACAATCTAGTTCAACATGATAGAACAAAACATATAGAAATTTTGATTGCCATTTCATACAACAACAACAACAACAACAATAACAAAGCCTTAATCCCAAGTTAATTGGAGTCGGCTATATGAATTCTTCTTTTCCACTCGATTCGATTTAGGGCTACCTCTTCTGATAAATTTAAAACAGTAAAATCATTTTGTACTACTTTTTTCCAAGTTAATTTAGATCTACCCCCTGTCTCTCTTAGGTATTTATATTTTAACTAGTTCAGTTTTCCTGACCGATGCATCCCTAGGTCTACGTTTCACCTAGCTAAACCATCTAAATCTATGCTTTCTTATTTTATCCTCAATAGGCGCTACCCCCTACTTTTTTTTAATACTCTCATTCCGGATTCTATTTCTCATAAAAAAAATTAGTCGATGGCTCTTTAGATATTTCTCATGTGACTTCAAAAAGACAGCTAGCTGATGTACTTACAAAACCGCGCAGCAAATCATTTCATAATTTGATTTGCAAGTTAGACATATATGACATCTATACACCAACTTGAGGAGCGTTGAATACTCCCTCCGTCCCAAAATAATAAAGGCATTTTCCTTTTTTGTCTACCCCAAAGTATAGTCCAATTACTTTATTTAGATTATAATTATATTATAAATTAACCATTATAACACTATTTAAATATTTTGTAATCAACATTACATTTAATTATTTATATTTTCTAAATTATAATTATGTTGATCCAATCAATAGCTATTTTTATTTTTTATTTTTACAACAATCAATAGCTATTTAGTATAAATGGAGGGTAACCATTAACTAAATAACTTTTTTTTTTAATATGTATAAGATAAGAAGTGTCCCTATCATTTTAGGACAGAGGGAGTAATAGAAAACTATTTAGGAACATTTTGGCTCTTAGTTCCTAAATTGATGTGTTTCCATATTTGTGAATATCTTCGTGTTCTACATATTTGTGAATTATCTTCCTATTATAGGATGGTTCTTATGTATATAAATATGTACAAATTGTAAAGTTTTGAATACAACAAAAAAGAAGATTCATCCTTCCTTTCATAAATCCTTCAAAGGGCCCATTTGGATGAGCCAACATCTAGGTATTGAGCTCTTAACCATTGGGTTTCAGAACAACAATCCAAATTGAATGGTTATTGATTCAAAATGATAACTAAAACATTGAAAATTGAAATTTCTAATTGTATATATTTAGTCCTTCAATTGCTAATATTTACCAGTCAACTAGTAATATCTAGTCATCCAATCACCAACTTTGTGAAATTTAGAAAGAAAAAGAATAAACCAATTAAACATGATATATACGATTGTTATATTTTAATCTTATTTTGTTCATTCATGATTTTATCTTAAATTTCATTGGGTAGAGCATTATTTGCAAATCTTATAAATTTAAAATGTAAAATAAAATCAAGAATTGCAATATAAAATACATTTGTTAAGTTTATTTGTTTTGCTCTCACAAACTGTTACTAGATTAAAAAATAAAAAGTTAAAAAATACATGATCCAAATTAGAAGTAAGATGAGGTTTGATGACATCATTCAACACTTAAAAATTAAAACTTTCAGCAACTTTTTGATTTTAAGTTGTTTAATAAAATATCAGTTAAATGTCTCAATCAAGCATTTATTCATTGAAAACAATAAGTCAAAATTATTTAACTTTAATTTTGCAGTAAATATAATAAGATGGAGTTTTTGAAAAATGTTGAGATTTAAAATTTTCATTATTTATATTACTTTGTATTCAACTCTTAAATTTTCAGCACTTAGTTCTCTGTTTACCAAATATAACCTAAATATTTGAAGACTAATAATGAGAAAAATAATATGAAACTTTAAATCAAAAAAAAAAATCAAATGGATTTAGTTTAGGAGAACAAAAAATATTTGCCTTTTCATTTTATTGAATTATTAGTCGAGGCACCCATCAAAACTTTCTTATATTGTTTTTCTTTCTTTTCATAATAAATTTACAACATAAAAAAAAAATGTGAATTACTTGAGAGAAATAATATGAAACCGAAAATTTCAAATAGACATAAACAATGGAGAGTGCAAATTGACATTTTCTATTGAATTTTTCATTAAGGGATTCTTCAAAACTTAATATTCAATATTGTTACTATTTTTTACAAAAACAATTATGGACTAATTTTTCTGTTAAAACCTATTTTGGGGAAAAATAGAAGCTTTCCAAAATGAATATCATTTCAGTGGAACATTTAATAGTGGGATGATTTTGTAAGTACAAATATTTGTACTTAAAATGAAATTTTAAAGATTATGGCAACTCCTAGTGGACAATCCCCTAATTTTGGAGTGTAATTTGAACTTTTCCCAAAAAATAATAATTCAAACAAACAGTATATGAGACACAAGAATGAGGCCTGGAATTGAAAAAAGAGTGGAGCACAATTCTCATGGCCAACCCTAAAAAGATAAAATACCCATCATAATTTCAGTCATATTGCAGAAAGCAAAAAGATTACAAGAGCACATATCAAAAACTGAATTATTTGCTTCCAAACCTCTTCCTCCTGCAAATAAATAAATAAAAAGAAACAGGGTGATCTGAGACATTACTCCCACATAAATTCAAGAGACAAAGCTCATTTTTAGAACCCTTCTGATCTTTTCTCCTAAGAGAAGCCATCTAACACTTACTTCTAAGTCTCTAGCGTGCTTTTATTTTCATCGTATTCAAGAATGGTATTTCCTAATGCCACTTACTTTTTTTTTTCATTTTTTAGTTTGCATTTGATCCTATTTTTAACAAGCTAGAATATTCAAATTCTATTCAACCCACAGAAATAGAATAAGCCATTAGCTAAATGAAATACAAGAAATTGGACAAAATTATAATATATGCAAGAAATGTGATCATGCAAATAGTAAAATAAATAAATAGTCAGCAAAAGATTAGAAAATTGGACATAAGTTCAAAATATCTGAGAAAAAAAAAAGCGATAGTACACATAACAGCTGAAGATCAAAATTCTAAGCAGATATACAATAACTTGCCTTTCATTGTTGCGCCAAATCAGGCCTCCATTGTCCATGACCACCTTGAGCAACTCGAGAGACAATGTCTTGCCTCTGAGAAGAATTTGATCATCTGGGTTCTCCTGAGATGAGAATTTCATGGATAATTTACAAAGGTTCCTAAAAAGAAGAAAGCCATCCTCTCTAATTTTACTCCCTCCAGCAGCAGCTGATTCAGCTCCATCATTTGCTTCTCCATCACCCAATTCGCTTTTGTCATTTCCATTTGCAACCTTAGTATCACTATCAGGAACAGGACCATCACCAATACCTTTCTGTAAACTGATAGACGGACTATGCAGCAAGAGTTTGGCATCTGGAAGCCCTTCACTAGCTCCCATAACCTCATTAAGAAAATTCTGACAGAACTGTATAGAGCTACCCTCATTCAAAGTCTTATCCGTAAATTCCAACAATTCACTAACAGAAACAGTTTTAACACTAACATCCATAGAATCCTCCTCGACCCGGGTAAAAACAATGAGCACAATTTGAGCAAGAACAGATTTAGCACAGATCTGATTGGTCCCATTCAAGCCACCGAGATACACATTATAACAAGTCCTAACAAGATGAACCAAACACTCTCCACGAATTAAAACACAGGGAGATCGAACAGCAGCAAGAAAAACTCTAAGCACAGCAAGCTCTATAGCTTCCTCTCCAATCCCACAGACCTTACAGACACTTTCAATCAAATTAAAAACAACAGTACTAACATTACCATTGGAATTGTTATTGTTATCGATCTCACCACGAATGAGGCCAAATGAGAATAGCTTGAAGGTACATTCGAGTGCAGGCTCAACAACCTTAGCATAGGCAGAGCCTAAGGCGAGAACTAATGGTTGAAGAAAGAATTCGGCATCGGAAAAAGAAAAACCGAGAAGAGGAGAATAAGAATTGGAATCAGAAATCGAATCGGAGAGAGACTCAAGCTTATCGAGAGCAGATTTACATGTGGAAACGAGGTGAGAGTGTTTACGCCAAGCAGCGTTTTTAATGATTTTGTCGAGAGAAGGACCAAGAACTCTGCCGCAGCGAGTTGAGCCTCCTAGGGTTTGTGAAGCAGACATTGTTAGGGCAAAATTGGTTCTTGAGATTTACAGATCTACATTCTTCTGCTTATTTTTCTCTCAATATAGTTTCTTTTCTTTCTGATCAATCACAAATGGCAAACGAAAAGCAAAAGGAAGAAGATACTGTTTATAATTTTAATTTCTTTTTAATTTTCTTAATTTATAATTAAAAAAAATTAATAAATTAATTCATTATGACTTCGTCATTAGTTTGGTGGCGCAGTGTATTTCCTATTTGTTGTTGTGGCTTTGTCGCGTGACCATTCAGATATTGATTTTTTTTTTCTTTTTATTACATAATATTTTGAATTTGATTTTAGTCTAGAAGAATATACTAGTTGCTTAATTAACAAGTACAATCCATGCATTATAATATTATTAAAGTGGCTAAAATTTTAAAAATATTTCACCTTTACCCATAATAATCTTTTAATTCGAATTTAAGCACAATAATTTTAACTGAGGTTTGTTGTAAAAAAATAAATTAAATAATTTTTCTAATGATAAATCAAATTGAATTGATTGTGAATCTCAAAATAATTTTCACTTTAAATATTTTAGCAGAATTGAGTATGACATCAATATTATATTGACTCGATTTGATTACATCACATACCTAATATATTTAATCAAAATTATATTGTTATACATTGAATTTAAGACTATTTAACGAATGTATTTAATGAATAATTAAAAAAAAGTAATGCATTTAATTAATAATTTATAAAAAAATATTTTTTATAATTTTATATTATTATACATTTAATAATCTCATGAACATATTTTAATTCATCTTTTTAAAATAAAATATTATGTAATTCAATAAATAAAATATTTATTTGCTTAAATTGATTACTTATATAAATGGATTGAAATAACTTACATGATATATAAAAAGATTTTTCAACTTTTTCAAATTCAATGAATCTTGCAGAACAATTGCACTTAAATGAATTATCTTTGACTGCCTTATAGCACCACGTAGGGGATTAAATTAGTGCAGAGTGAGAGTTTTAAGAAATAATGGAAAATTAAAATTTGATAGGGAAGAGGATGGCAAATACAAAATACTTGATGTATAAAAAAAGAAAAAACACAAAATTTGTAATACTTCTTGTGTTAACTAACCCTAAATCCACTTTTCAATCTCAATTTTAATTTTCACTTTAACTTAAAGTTTTACGAATTCACTTTTAAATTATTGTTTGAAGCTTACATCAAATTGGGACATTTATTTAAATACACTTACTCTCGTAATTACCAAAATAAAATTTTAATTTGAGCATATGTATATATATATATTTTTTTTTATTTTTTAATTAACTGAAATTTTAATTTTCAATTTGAATTAAACCAAAATTTAAAGTTTTAATTATATTTTTTTTATTTCACCAATCCAAACAGTTACACTTTCAATTTGGTAAAAAAAAAAATAAGTTGCTAAAAGAAACTTAAGGAACGTCCCCACAGCCAATAAAAATTTTTTTAATTTTTTATTTTTTTAAATCTCATTTTTAAATTTTTAAATTTTTTTAATTGATACCATATTTAAATATATATTTAAAATTTTTAAACGTATATGTCATATTTAAAATTTTAAAATATTTTTTAATTTATTATAGTATATGCTGTATTTTTCTTATTAAATTGTTTAATTCATAGTTCTAATTTAAAAAAATTAAAATTATGATAAATTTTAAAAAATTAAAACTATGAGTTTAAATTTTAAAAAATTAAAACTATGAGATCCTATGTGTTAAAAAAATTTATTTTTTTTAATTTATTATAGCTCTACGCAATGCACGAATTTTATTATTTTTTTATATTGTTGTATTATTTATTGTATTTTATATTTTAATTATTTATTATAGTTATTACATATTATGTCATGTTTAATTTTTTAAAGAAATATTTTTTAAAAGTTATATTGTTGAACCATTTTTTGTTTTATGAATTAATTAATTCATTAACAGGACATTCAATATTAGTTGCATTTTATTAGTATTGGAAATTTATTCTATATCTCTAGCCATCAGTTACAATTTAAATATTGAATTCATTAGTTAAAGCATTGATTTATTAGTGTTAAAGTTTTGTAATATATAACAATTTTGTTGTTAGGTAGGATTAATAGTAAATGTCCAATTACGAATCAGAAGCTTTTATCACCATCTTACAGTCCATTTGTTTTTTTTTTTTTTTTTGCTAAAATAGTTATGTAAAAACATAGATAAAATTCCCCACTCTGCTCTTCGCTCATTGTTGTAATTCATATAATATTTAAAATTCAACTATTTATTATGATAATTTTTCTATAAATAAAACGTTTATATAATTGTAAATCCTCAGTTTTGCAATCATATTGCCAGTACAAATTATTATTATTACATGTACAATTATACTTATTTTTTTCTGAAATCCTCAGCTTTGATATATTAGATATAGATTTATATTGTTTGTGCACATTTTGATTTAATTTAATTTAGAAAAAATTAATGAATATAAATTTATATAAATCATGATTTTTTTAAAAAAAATCAGTAAATAAGATTCAATATATTTCCATAATTTATTATTATATATGTACAATTCCATTGAAGAACACATTTTCATTCCAATTTTTTTTAAAAAAAACTAATGATTGAACAAATGAACACAAATATTACTCAACATCTTTGCCGCCATGGCTATAATTGCTAGTACAACAACGATACCATTTTGTTCATCGATATCATTATGTACTACAAAATTTACCTAAAACCTGCAGAATATTGTATTATATTTTGACATCAATATCAATCAAAAAATGAAAATTACAGACAATAACTTGCAGCGTAATCATGAAATAAAAAATTCATCTGCCAGATAAACATATCATTGTCTTTTCTCCATGAAGCAAAGATAATGGCATTTACATCTATTGATGATTAATCACATTCAGTGATACAATATTCCAAGTGAAACATAGAAAGATAAATTGTTACAACTCACATACTTAGAAGATTGATTCGAGATTGATAAGAAGCTGCAGACTTGAGCATCTATATAAAAAATTAAATCATGGGAAAATGTCAGAATATATTAGAGAACCCTTTTGCACACATATAAAAGGAAGCAGTCAAGGAAATATGGACAGATAAATAGGTAGGAAATATACAAAGGTTTACTATTTTCTAATGTTTACTATTAATTGATTCAGTTAATGACATGGTAAAAATGTTAAAAATCCAATCAACCTAAGACTATAAATAGATAAATAAAATGAATTGATAAATGATAAATTGATTTTTTTTATCATGTTTATTCATCATTGTCTTTTATAGAGTATTTTAATGAATTTAACTAATTATTATAGCCATCATACTTCAACCCTTAATCAACCACGCGTGCACTTTAAATATGGAGAAATAAAAACCCCGTCATACTTCACTTGTATATTCTTCTATTAAAAATTATGTGCAATTGTACAATATCTCTCTACCAACATATCACAATCTCACATATCAGAGTTTGTTGAACAGAAATACACAAAGCTTCTTTTGTCTTTTGAAATCATTTATCCCATTTTCACAACGATCCATAATTTTGTAAGATACTTGCATTACAAACCCAATGGCTGTTGAGATTGTTGTTGAGTTTGACCACCATATTGCTATATCAACAAAGAATAAATGTATTCATCTACTATCTGCTTTGCCAATGCTAGCTATCACACATTCAACATATCACACAACAACAAAGAAACCTTAAATGTTTTAATCTTAAGTACGATGAACTCTCAATCATCATTGTTAATTCTTAGAAGAATCAACATAAAATTATTTAAAGGATTCAATTACTGACGTTTAAAGAAGAATCAACATCAAAAAATTTGAAAATTTTAATGTTTCAAACTTCTAGCAAGCACTTAACTATAGTGTAATTTTATACCAGTATAGGTATTTTAAATGATATCCAGCACCTAGCCACAACATCAAAAACCAACATTAACACCATAAATTCCCATGAACCATTTCCTTGACTTATCTCATTTTCTTGTGATAAATGAGCAGTACTAATCTTTTAGATTTGAGAAAATAAAATATACTTGTTGAGCAATACCATCAAACTGTGTCTATTTGTGTTTTTGTTCTCCTTTTCCACCATAAACTTGCAAACATGTAAGATAAAAGCAATAAGGGATGAAAAGTTTTAAACTGACAACCTAATTGTAACCTCATGTCTATCTTGAAGACAATCAAATGCCGAGAAGAAAACATCAAACATGGCATTTCATAACCAGAACTGCTAAAAGCATAAAAATAACCTTATCTAATTAATATGGAGGTTATAGCTAATAACCATATCTACCTTGACCATCATCTCCAAGGTTATATAATTAGTTGCAAGATTAGTATTATACCTAAATAACCATTAAGTTATATGGTAGGGGAGGTGTTTTCTTTGTGATTAATGTTTGGTTTATATGTATCCATTAACAATCAAATAAAACAAAGTTCTAATAATTAGTACTATTTTTTATTTTTATTTATAAGAAACTAATGATTTTGATTTACTGAAACTAATGAAAAGCATAAAAGGGCAGCCTGATGCACAAACGCTCCTGTTATGCGAGGGGTCCCGAGAAAGGTCAGACCCATTGGGTCTTTGTACGCGTCCTTCAGTTGTAATTGCAAGAGACCGTTTCCACGACACGAACCCGTGACTTCAGGTCACACGGCGACAATGCTTACCGTTGCGCCAAGATTCCCCTTCCCCGAACCCCCCGCAAAGCGGGAGCGTTTGTGCACCGGGTTGCCCTTTTATGCTTTTCATTAGTTTCAGTAAATCGAAATCATTAGTTTCTTATAAATAAAAATAAAATATAGCACTAATTATTAGAACTTTGTTTTATTTGATTGTTAATGGATACATATAAACCAAACATTAATCACAAAGAAGCCACCTCCCCCCACCATATAACTTAATGGTTATTTAGGTATAATACTAATCTTGCAACTAATTATGTAACCTTGGAGATGATGGTCAAGGTAGATATGGTTATTAGTTATAACCTCCATATTAATTAGATATGGTTATTTTTATGCTTTTAGCAGTTCTGAAACTAATGAAAAGCATAAAAAAAACAAAATATATAAGAATAAACTTTTGGCGTCTTATGGATTAAAATTAAATTGCTATACCTCTTTGACTTCACCTTCTGTGATTCTTCCATCTGCATCTTTATCAACCCTGCAATGATTTTGCATCACTCCCAAATGTTTCAGGCTTTCAGCTCCAAAATCAAAACTTTATTGCACTAGTTCAATAAAAAAAACATAAATTTGAAAACAAACATTACATGTCAAAGAAATTTTGAAGCCTTCAATCAAAAATTTAATTGGAAATATTTTAAATAAGCTTCTAAAAAAATAAAAAAAAAATAATTAATTAGATACAGAAGAATGTTGGATGCCATAAAAATAGGATAAATCAAAAGAGTAACCCCAACATTTCGCTCCCCTTGCAGAAGTGGAAACTAAGAAAAATTCATTCTATCATCTTCCTACAGTGTTACAGGTCATTGGAGATTAATTGCTATCAAAATAATATCCCAACAATTTTATAAGCAAACAAAATAGTAAGTAAAAAGTACCTAATCTAAAACCAACATAGATCCTACTACAGAAGCATAATGAGATGGCTTCTAAAACTTGAGAATTTGACTAAATTCTTAACAATTTAGTCAGCTACTCAACATAAAGCAGATAAAGAGGAATTGTTGAGAGCCAAAATCTCATTATACTGCATATCTGAATTTGATAAAACCAAGAAATTAATAAATTGAATTTTGCTTCAATTTATTGGTAGATAAAGGGCATTGTCCCCTTATATATGTGAAATGAATGGTTTAAAAAGATTAAAAAGGTTAGATTTTTAAAAAATGAAACACAAACCTTCAGATTAAAAGTTTCTCCATCTAAATTTAGCTAGGTTAGGATTTGTTGCTGCCATGATGCTAGTGAAGAAAAGTTAGGTGAAAAGTAAATATTAACTCTTCACAGAGAGATTGCTTAACAAATCATAAAGCTGGTGTTTCTCACTTAGTATTTTAAATAAATCCTCCTTCAAAAGGAAAAGGACTTCCAATATTGAGAAACTTTTCCATGAAAAGAAACTGCAAAACCTAGACTCATAATCAACCCATTAAATAAGAAAGTAAGAGCAAGCTTAACTTCACCAATTCAATCAATACTGCAAAGAATTAAGTATAAGAAATTTGCAATTAACATTCAGCTGTTTTGAATTAATCATTAAAATCTAATGAATTCCCCATAACAGCCTTCGGGTGAGGCATATCTCGGATCCAATTTTTGCCGATATCAACAAACAGATAAAATCTAATTCCACTGATAGTCAAAAGTATGTTCAACATTGCAATTTTCGAATGTAACCATTTGAAACACTAAATAAGCTGAGACAACGAATAAACAAAAGAAAAACTATACAAAACTAAATAAATGTCAGAAAAGGCAAGGGAAAGAAAAGAAGATAACTGGAAGAGATTGAATGCATGTATTGCCACTATAAAGAAAGCAAATACCAAATCAAAATAAAAACAAAAATTAGCTAACCATAAAAAAAAAGAAATGAAAAAAAAAATCAAAGAAGAAGACGCAAAACACAACAAACAAAACCTTAACTGTCTAAAATATTAAACATAACCCCACCATACAACTTCTCAATCAACTATACAATTTAAACCTTTTCCCCTTATTATAAATCCACATTAAAATCTAAATTAATGAATTAATAAATTAAAATCTGTTTAGATCATTTTTGTACTAGTTTTTAGTGTGATTTTTATGTGTTTTTAGTTAATGTTTTAATTGATTTTTGTTTAAAGTTTGTTTGAAGTGTTTGTTTTTAGGTTTAAGTGCAAAAACACCCTTGGAAGATCAAAACAGTGCAAGAAAAGCATGAATCAAGCAAGACATGACCAAGCCAAATCAAGCTTGGCCGTGTCCCTCAAAGAATGATGATGGCAGAGCTTGACACGGCCAAGAGACACGGCCAAGCCACTGGCCGTGTCTCATTCAAGGAGCAAAACAAAGAAACCACAAAGAAAGAGCAAAAATGAAGAAGCAGGAAGAGACACACTCAATGACATAGCCAAGCCACTGGCCGTGTCACATGACACGGCCAGCAAGCTTGGCCGTGTCCCATTTCATGCCAAAGACACTTGAGCAAGCAAAGAAGGAAAGAAAAGAAACAGAAGTGGATACACCCACATGACACGGCCACTAGCTTGGCCGTGTCACCCCTTGAGACCAAAAGAAAAGAAAAGAAAGAAAGAGGGCAGTGAAGGACACGGCCAGCAAGCTTGGCCGTGTCCCAAGAGAAAACAAGAGACACGGCCAAGCCACTCTTGGCTTGGCCGTGTCACACCTAAAATATTTGAATTCTTCTACACGAAGTGGGGGACAAAGTGGGAGACAAGGCCTTGTGCTTGTCAAAAGAAATATTAAACAAAGAAAAAGTGGGGAACAAAGTGAAATGGTGTGAGTTGGAAGGCATGAGTTGTGTTTTTGAAGGAATTAAAAAGAGAAGAAGAGGGAAATTGGAAAGAGTCTTGGCTTCTTGGAGCCAAATTTCTGCTACACGTTTGGGAGAGAGAGGGAGTGACACTCTCCCTTAGCCCTTCATTTTCATCTCCATTTCCATCCTCTCTACCTTCTCCATCTTCCATTGATAAGATCTTTGAGGTTCTTTAGGATAAATTGGGTTAACAAGCTCTTAAAGGTTGAAGAAGCTTCATTGAAAGGATTGGTAACTTGAGAAAGCTTCATTCCATATTGCAAAGGGGAATCAACCATTGAAGAGAGCTTGAGTTCTTCATCAAATATCAAAGTGGAGCTAGGAGGAAGACTAGTAATCCTACTCTTGGCATCTTCACAAGGGGTTTTTCTATCCTCTCTTTTAATTCATTTCTATTGTTGTTGTTGTATTAAGAGATTGATATTGCAATGAACAATTGGTATTTGTTTTATATTGAGTTGAATGAATGTTATAAATTAATGATGTTGAGCTAAATACCCATGCCTAGGGTTTGTAGTATATTTGATTGAATGTCTTGATTTGATATTTACATTGATGTTCCTTGTTGATTGGTTGATTGTATTGCATTAAATGCTAGGTTGATAGATTAGCTACCTATTAATCTTTGAATATTGGATGACGGACCGAGAGGTGAAATCCGATATCGGAACTATATAATTGACCACCCTATGAATGAATTAGAAATATAAGTTCTAGGGTTTCATTAATTTGCAAATGTTAAATAATTGATTATTACTATTTCATGAATGTGAGAACTAATAAATTGGTAATTGACTAATTAACCTCAAGGAACAAATTAATTTACAAGGTTATGTTAAAGGATAATTGAGAATTGAGCTTTGATTGAGTAGACCTATACCCCTAGGCACCTTCCCAAGAATCGATTTGATCTTGTACAACCTTCAAACATCAACCCTACGCACGTTAATTTTAGGTTTAAATTATTCTCGCACCATCCCGACAAAACAAACTCTCACATTTAAATAACTTGTCAATCAAGCTATTATGAACCACACATTCTTGGAGAAACGACCTTGGGGCGATCACCTTTGCTATAGCTACCTCGTATACTTTCGAGTGATGCTTGTAGTAGTACTTAATTCGAGCGCAACAAAATCCTAGAACAAATTGAAATCCCAAAAAAAATGTGAATATAAGTATTTTTTTCTAAATGTAAAAAAAAATATTTAGGGATATAGAAATAACCTCTCTCGGCGTGTTTTTCTTCGATCATTCTTTATGTTACGACGAAGCTAAGGGGAGGGGAGGAACATCATCATCAGTGGCGAAATCAGGACCTCGTTGAAGGAGATAAAATTTTTAAGTGAAAAAAATAGAATAGAATAGAATTTATATTTAATTTTATTTTTATATTAAAAAATTAATATAAATAATTAGTATTAATATTAATATTTTATTTTATTTTTATATTAATTTTTTATTATTTTATTTTAATATTTTAATATTATTTTAAAAAATTACATATTTTTTACTTAAAATCAAATAATTACAAATTTATAAAACATAAGTAAATTAAATTAATTCAACATAATTAATAAATTATATTCTATATTTAAAAACCAATTGAATAAATTATATTTTATATATAAAAATAAAATCCCTAATTTTTTACCTAAAATACCAATTATAATAAATTCAAAAAATACAATAAAATTAAATAATTCAACTAATTAATAAACTATATTCTACATTTAAAGCCCAATATATAAACTAATTTATATTTAAAAAACATAATCTCTAATTTTTTACCTAAAAAATTATCAAAATATCCAATTTTTTACCTAAAATATAAATTATCATAAAATCACAAAATACATTACAATCAATTAATTTAACTAATTAATACACTACATTCTATATTTAAAACCCCAATATATAATCTTGTTTATATTTAAAAACTAAAATTCCCAATTTTAGTAACCTAAAATAAAATTTAATAATCACAAAAAAAATTAACAAACTAACTAATAAAATTAAAAAAATTAATAAAATATTAAAACCTGGACTGGTGGTGGTCGGCGTATTGTTGCCGGTGGATTCGGTCGGTGACTGGTCGGCACTCGCTCCTCCTCCATTGCTCTCTGCGGCTCTGCATGCGGTGCTTTCCTCTCTGCCTCTCTTTCGCTCCGGCTAGAAATGCTGTTGTCTTTTAATTTTTTTTTCATTGGTCTTAAGTGAAACGGCGTCGTCTCTCTTAAAATGGCGTCGTTTCACTTAATGAAAATAAAAAAAAATTTAAAATCCCTAGCTGAAACGAGGGATAAAATTATAATTACAAGCGTGAGAGGTTATCTTCAACCTCTCACGCTTGTCTTCAACCTCTCACGCTTGTCTTCAACCGGTGACATAGGAGCCCAGCTAGCCCCCCACTTCTCTCTGCATCACGCACCAGCGGCTAGCGACGCAGCTCCCCCTATATCAGTATATTGTGGCGCCAGCGATGGGGGATCGTCAGCCCCCACCCGACCCCCTAAGTCCGCCACTGATCACCATCTTCAGCTACTCTTTCTGTTAGGGTAGTGCTTAGGAGAGAAAACGTCATCATAGGCACCATCTTTGCTGTGGTGTGTTTTTCTTAAGTAAATATTTCTACTATGGTGATCCTTAGGGGAATAAGCATTATGATGGCCACGAAAATGAATTGTTGATAAACGAAAAACATGGAGAAAGAAACGGATAGTTAAGAAAGAGAATGTTTTATTTCTTTTAATAAATGAGTGTTTTTTTCTTATTTCAAAATATTACCGAAAAACATGGAAAAACTGCTATTTCACAAAATTGCTGACATGACAATATAAAATGGATTTGAAATGCTCAGCTTTTATATATTAGATATAAATATATATTATTTTCACTAAATTTTTTAATTTTGATTAAATGTCTTAGTTTTAAAAAAATTAAACTTATTATTATAATTATATTTACAATATTTTTTATTTCATTAGCTAAAGTATATATATTATTTAAATTATTTAATTTTTTTTAAAAAAAATTTGTATCTATATTGTATATATAAGCTAATGTTCTAAGAGTAACACAACATCATTTTATTAAAATAATATTATCTTTTTTTTAATTTTTATTTAATTGTAATAATTTATATAAAATATAAATTTAATAATTATTATATTTGTAGCTTTTAATATTCTAATAAATAATTACACATTAATATAGTTTTATAGTATTTATTAAATAAATTGTGAATTTTAATTTTTTATGAATTAATTATACAATAATATAATTAAATAATATTAATTAATTTATATATTTTTTTAAAAAAATGAAAAGTTAAAAAAATATATGACTTTTCCTAATAAATTAATTTTAATTATAAATTAATTTTTTTTAAATAATTATAAATTAATTAATATATTTATAATAATGATTAATTTATATTTTTTAGAAATTTTAAAAAATAAATAATAAAATATATAACTGTTGATATTCCTAATAAATAAATTATTTATTAATAGTTTTTTTTATTAAATTATTTATTTATTTAAATTTAAATTATTTATTAATAGTTAATTTAAATACTTAGTTTATTTAATTAATAACTTATTTATAATAATAATTAATTTATATGTTTTTATAAATTTTAAATTTTAAACAATAGAAAATATGACTTTAATCTTTCTAGCCATATAATTATTCATTAAAAATTTATGTAATAATAATAATATTAATAATAATTTCAATATCAATTATGATTATAACTCATTTTACTCATATTTTTCTCCTTATTTGAAAAAGTTTACTTGAATTTCTATTTTTTTTTATTTTATAAAATTCATGATATTTTTATAGCAAACAATGAAAGGGGAAGAAAACCTGATTCCTCTAAATGAAAGGGGAAGAAAACTTAATTCCCCTAAAACCTAAAATATGCATAGATCACTAGATTATTCAAATTAAATTGCAAAGGGTAGAATTGCGTACCTGACATCATCGTATGTTGATACTGAAGACGATTCTGGGGTTTGTCGCCTACCAGGGGATACACACTTTAGGTTATGCGGAAGCACTACTAAAGGAATGTAATGTTCTCTAAAAATGTTATGCTCCCCTGGAGACCACGACCCCTTATTTATAACTGATGATGATGATTTCTATTTTAGTCCTTCAACAAAACAGAAATTCTTATCGGTCTCTACACTTATAATACTATTACAATTAGGACACCTCAATAGTCAACAATCCTAATTTGATCAAAACTTTTATTGACTATTTTAATTTGACTGCAATACACATTTAATATTTAAATATATTTAGCCCACACTTAGGATTAATTTTAACAATATAAAATTAATTCTAACAATCTCCCTCTTAGGCTAACATATATTAAATGTAAATGTATATACCTTAATGAGCTCATAAAAGCAGTCATACTGAAAGTGCCTCAAACAATCTCGTCCATTGATTATATCGATAAAGGACTGAAGGGCCAGTCGTCACATTCATCGTGACTCAAACTACCATCAATCCCATTACCAATACTCTCAAATGACATAGATCAATAATAGGAGTGTAGCATGGAAACTACATGTAATGTGATCTAATCATGCCTGTTTCCAACCGGTCACACTTTAGTGAGATCAATCAATAATAATACAGAGTGTAACAAAATAAATACTTTATTTTCTGCAGAAACTGAATGTACATAACAAAATATATCCATTACAACACAGAGCATACACAAATATAATGTAACCATAATGAACAAACTCCCACTGAAACTAATCAGTCTCAAATAATGTGACACCCATATGAGCAGTGTGCTCATGAAAAATTTTCGGTATCACAGCCTTAATGAGCGGATCCGCAATCATGGAGTTCGTTCCAATATGCTCTATGGATATCTGTCCACTCTGTACTCTCTCCCTCACAGCCAGAAACTTTATCCCAATGTGTCTCGATTGAGAAGAGCTTCTGTTGTTGTTGGAGAATAAAACCGCTGAGTTATTATCACAGTATAACTTTAATGGCCTTTCAATGCCATTTACAATGCGCAGCCCTGTGACAAAGTTCCTCAGCCAGATTGCCTGATTGGATGCCTCATAACTTGCTACAAATTCTGCTTCCATGGTGGAGGTAGCTACTAGAGTTTGTTTCACACTCTTCCAAGAAATAGCACCACCAGCCAAGAGATATATGTAGCCTGATGTGGATTTTCGACTGTCTTGGCATCCCGCGAAATTAGAATCAGTATACCCAATGATCTCAAGCTGATCTGATCGCCTATATGTGAGCATATGTCCCTTAGTTCTCTGAAGATACCTCAAGACTCTTTTGGCTGCTTTCCAATGATCCATTCCTGGATTATTGAGATATCGTCCTAACATGCCAACTATGAATGAAATATCTAGACGAGTGCAAACTTGAGCATACATCAGACTCCCAACTGCTGACGCATAAGGAATCTTCTGCATCTCCTGAATCTTAAGTTCACCCTTTGGACACTGATCAAGACTGAATTTATCTCCTTTAGCAACTAGGGTATCAATTGGTCTACTGTTGTGCATACTAAATCTCTTGAGCACTTTCTCAATATACCCCTTTTGTGATAATCCAAGAATACCTCGAGTACGATCTCGATGCATTTGAATCCCTAATACAAAAGAAGCTTCACCTAAATCTTTCATCTCAAAGTGTTTTGAGAGAAAGACTTTAGTCTCGTGCAGCAAGTCCTTACAGTTAGTAGCAAGCAATATGTCATCCACATATAAGACCAAAAAGATAAACCTACTCCTACTGAACTTGTGATACACACAATCTTCCACAGCATTTGTCTCAAAACCAAAAGAGACAACTACTTCATGGAACTTGAAGTACCACTGACGAGAAGCTTGCTTGAGTCCATAAATGGATTTCTTTAATCTGCATACCAGTCGCTTTGGGTCTCCAGACACAAAGTTTTCTGGCTGCACCATATAGATAGTTTCATCAATGTCTCCATTGAGAAACGCAGTCTTCACATCCATTTGATGTAACTCAAGATCAAAATGTGCAACTAGAGCCATGATCGTCCTAAAAGAGTCCTTCGATGATACTGGAGAGAAGGTCTCTTTATAGTCAATCCCTTCTTTCTGAGTGAAGCCTTTAGCTACAAGACATGCCTTATATCTTTCCACATTACCTTTAGAATCCCTCTTGGTTTTAAATATCCATTTGCAATCAATGAGTTTCTTTCCTTCAGGTAATGGAACAAGATCCCAAACTTGATTGTCTTGCATAGATTTATATTCTTCACTCATTGCCTCAATCCACTTATGAGAGTTGGAATCCTGCATGACATGATGAAAGCTGATTGGATCATCTTCCACCATGTCTACAGTGTCCTCATGTTCCTAAAGATATACTACATAATCATCTGGAATGGCATTTCTTCTCTCTCTAGTGGACCTCCTTAAAGGCACAGGTTCTGGCTCAAATTCTTGAGGTTGTTGAGCTTGTTCTTGAGGAAGTTGTTCAACATTGTCTTGTATTGGAACTTGATGTGCTTCTGGAACAGTGACAGGCGTAGGAACCAGAACACTGTTAGGAGCAATGATAGGAATCGACACTGAGTGTTCCTGACTCGATCCCTCCTCAAAGACAATGTTTCTAACCTTACTTCTCCCTTCAAACTCAACATCCTCAAAAAATTTTGCAATTCCCGTCTCAAAAATAGATCTGGAAGTAGGATTATATAACTTAAAACCCCGAGATCGCTCAGAATAACCAACAAAGTAGCTACTAACAGTTTTGGAGTCCAATTTTATCTCATTAGGCCTATAAGGCCTAGCCTCAGGAGGACATCCCCAAACATGAATGTGTTTTAGACTGGGCTTGCGTCCAGTCCAAAGCTCATAAGGTGTTTTTGTAGCTGCTTTAGTTGGTACTCTGTTAAGAAGATAGACTGCTGTCTTTAATGCTTCTCCCCACAGAGACTCAGGTAAAAAAGAATGACTAATCATACTTCTAACCATATCCATAAGAGTCCTGTTACGTCTCTCAGATACACCATTCATGCTGGGTGTACCGGGCATGGTGTATTGAGGGACTATACCACAGTCTTGTAGGAAAATAGCAAATGGTCATGGACGTTGTTCACCTGAACCGTCATATCTACCATAGTACTCACCTCCACGGTCAGATCTAACATATTTAATCTTCTTTCCTAGTTGATTTTCAACTTCGGCCTTATAAGATTTGAAAATGTCCAGAGACTCAGATTTCTCATGAATGAGATATAGGTACCCATAACGTGAGTAATCGTCTATGAATGATATAAAGTATCTTTGACAATTCCTAGTTGCTGTAGGGAATGGGCTACAGATGTCCGTATGTATCAACTCTAAGACGTTTGATGACCTATTGGCACCTAATCTCTTTTGTTTTGTCTGTTTATCTTTAATACACTCAACACAGGAGTCCAAATCTGTGAAATCAAGTGTATTTATGATACCATCTGACACAAGACGCTCTATTCTAGATTTGGATATGTGACCCAAACGTCTGTGCCATAGAGCAGCTGAGTTATCCATATTCAGCTTCCTTTTGGTACCTATAGTACTAACTTGCAGGGTCTCATTATAAGAGGCATCGATATCTAATATATATAGATTATGAAGTGCATACAAGAAACCAGTACCTAAAATTTTTGAATCCATAGATAAAGTAACTTTATTGTTTCCAAATGAATAAGTAAAACCAGATTTGTCCAAATGGGAAACAGAAATTAAATTCCACCTAAAAGACGGAATAACAAAAGTATCTACTAGATCCAAAAAATTTCCAGTTCTTAAACGCAATCTAAAATGTCCTATTGCCTCTACTTCTACCGGTTCACCAGTTCTTATATAAACGTATCTTTCACCGTCAGTTGGCTTTCGGTAACTTAGGCAACCCTGCATTGAAACACTTATGTGACTAGTAGCACCAGAATCTATCCACCAAGTGTTTCTAGGTACCGAAGTTAAATTAACTTCAGAACAGACTAAAACCAAATATTTTCCCTTATCAGCAGTCTTATTATCAGTATTTTCATTCATAGGGACAAAGTTGGGATTACACGGCATGCTAGCTGAATTCAGAGAAAATAAATAATAAATGACATAAGCTCACAATAAAAAAAAAATTGAAACAAATCACAGAAGTAGAGTTCAAATATTGGAAACAAGATACCAGACACAACATTAATATTCTTATCTTTGGACATAAAATATTAACTGTAATTGGTATCTCAACGCAGTAATCAAATATTGATAATTCAGTCCTGTCAAATAATAAACCTTCCTTTGGGCCGATTTATTATCCACATGGATGAACACATAATAATTATCACATATTTATTACCGCAATGTATTATCAATTCAGCCAGATAGCAACCTTCCTTTGGGCCGGTATGCTACCCGCAATGAATTTTAATACACCTGTCTAATATCCCAAATAAATCAATTTACACAATAGAGGTCACTTTGGTGACTTTTTGCTTCAATTAATTTATTATTAAAAATATTAAACACAATCAGGACTAAAATACCAAAATTTAAACTCAGTTGAATTAAATTTTAAATTACAATCAAAATTGCAATTTTAAAATTAAATGAATTTTTTTAAATAAAAAAAATAAATAAAAAAATGAAAAGGAGTAAGGTAAAATTTTTTTTTTAAACATTTACTATGTTCTTCTAAACCAAAACGGAAAATTTTTTTTTTTAAACGTTTACTGTGTTCTTCTAAACCAAAACGAAGAAAAAAAAATTTAAACTTTACTGTGTTCTTCTAAACCAAAACGAAGAACAAAATTTTTTTAATTAATTAATTTACATAATTAATTAACTAAATTAATTAATTCCAGAAAAAATCACAAACCCAAAATTGAAGTCTAAAAAATTCAATTTTTTCAGAATTAATTAAATAATCTCAGTAATTTAATCCAAAAAACAAATCAAACCAAAATTGATTTCAGATTACTAATTTCGATTCCAAATTAATTCTAGAAAATTACAATCACCGAATTAATTTTCTAGAATCAAAATAATAATCAATACTGCAATTTAATCTGAAAATCTAGCAACCTAGCATAGGGCTCTGATACCAATTGAAAGGGGAAGAAAACCTGATTCCCCTAAATGAAAGGGGAAGAAAACTTAATTCTCCTAAAACCTAAAATATGCATAGATCACTAGATTATTCAAATTAAATTGCAAAGGGTAGAATTGCGTACCTAATATCATCGTATGTTGATACTGATGACGATACTGGGGTTTTTCGCCTTCCAGGGGATACACACTTTAGGTTATGCGGAAGCACTACTAAAGGAATGTAATGTTCTCTAAAAATGTTATGTTCCCCTGGAGACCACGACCCCTTATTTATAACTGATGATGATGATTTCTATTTTAGTCCTTCAACAAAACAGAAATTCTTATCGGTCTCTACACTTATAATACTATTACAATTAGGACACCTAAATAGTCAACAATCCTAATTTGATCAAAACTTTAATTGACTATTTTAATTTGACTGCAATACACATTTAATATTTAAATATATTTAGCCCACACTTAAGATTAATTTTAACAATATAAAATTAATTCTAACAAACAAATTAAGTAAATTTTATTTTTGACTAGTAAAAGTATCAAATTATGAAATAAAATGATTATATTTGTTTAACTATATTATTTCAACGAAATTATCATAAAAATTGAAGTAAATATATTATTTTGTATTTTATAATTAAATTTATTTTTAATTTATATATACATTATTTATTTATTTATTTACTATATTTACTTATATTTTATTATTTTTATTCCTATACATAGCTTGGATAAGCCACTAGTGATTTTAAATTTTATTAGCTTTTTATTAAAGGTTTAGGAAAGAGAAACTCCAAAACTCAGTTTGCATAAAATTTTTTGTGTAATCCTAATAAATAATACAATTATTTTTTAATCCTAGTAAATAACATAATTTTTTCAATGCATATATTCAAAATTTAAACTTCTTAATTATTCATGTAATTAATGAAATTCTTAATTAAAAAATTAGACATGTATAACTAATTTTCTTTAACCCTAATAAATAATAAACTTATTTCAATATATATATCAAATTTTAAAATGTTCCTCATTCATGTAATTAATGAATATTGCGAGAAAAAATTTACATATGTACAACTAATCTAATATTTTTTATCCTAATAAATAATAAAATTATTTCATTTTATATATTTATATATATCAAAATTCATGTTTTTTCATTATTTAAAAATTAAACAAAAATTTTATTTAAATTTTAAAGAAATTAATTTTTTTATAAATATAAATATAAATTTAATTTATTATAGTTCAGGTTTAATTCTTTTTTTTAAATTATTTTTAAAAAAATTTAAAAATAAATTGCAAAAAAACATATATTCAAAAATAATACAAAAATTATAACAATTAAATATACAATTTATTTAACATAATAAATACATTATTTACTTCCAAAGATGTAAAAAATGTGCACAAAATAAATAATACTAACAAAAAATGAAAAATACATGAAAAAATTATAAGGTATAAAAATTAAGATAATTTAAATAATACCTAAAAATTCAAAAAAAATGTAAATAATTTAAATAATATATATACTTTAGCTAATGAAATAAAAAATTTAATTAATTTATAAATAGTTAACAAATTACTAAAGCTTATGCATTTTAAAATTACGAAATATTAAAGATAATAGGAAATTTTTAATTATGAGTTTAATTTTTTTAAACTAAAATATTTAACCAAAACTAAAAAAATCAATGAAAAATACAACATAAAAATTAGAACTATGAACTATACAATTTAATAAAAAATACAGCAAATGTTATAATAAATTAAAAAATTTTAAATATAACATATAAGTTTAAAAATTTTAAATATATATTTAAATGTGACATAAATTAAAAAATATTTAAAAATTTAAATATGAGATTTAAAAAATTTAAAAAATAAAAAAAATAAAAAAATAAAAAAAGTTTTTTGCTTGCCGAGGGACATTCCTCAGCCAGCTAGTTGCTTTTAGAAACTTAAATTTTTTTTTATCAAACTGAAAGTGTAACTTTTGGTTTGATGAATTAAAAAAAATTAATGATAATTGATACTTTATGTTTTGGTTTAACTTAAATCAAAACTTAAAGTTTCGATTAGTTAAAAAAAATAAAATAAAATATACAGGTACTCAAACTAAAATTTTGAGTTTTGGATTAAGCATTTGATTAATATATTTTTGTAAATATGAGAGCAAGTCTCATATTTTAGTAAAATATTAGACTTACTCTCATATTTAGGTAAATGTCCCTATCAAATTTAGTATTTTACGGTCTCGCAAAAAATATAGCCAAGAATTTTTCTAAGGCTAACTCTCAAATAATACTCAACCTTTACAAGAGTTCTCATAAACTAACTCTCAAACCCAAGTATTTATGGATTACTATAAACCCAACTCACATAAAAATACCGAGTATAAGGTATAAAGGATTTAAGAAATGAAAATGCAAGAATTTAGCCACTTAAAATGTTGTGAGATGATCTTTAGATCCTTAGTGTATTTATAACTTCTAATATTTAGATGACCATTGCAAAGTTGTTAAAGAAGATCTTTCTCCAATAGTTAGAAATCTTGCATTTAATGTGCTATCAGATAGAAATTGTGTCATGACAACAAAAGCACGGTCAAGATTGAAGAATTGCGGTATTATCTTCATATATTTGTTGAAAATCTCTAACGGCTAGTACTGCATGTTATTCTTCCTCTAGTTCTACATGATGATGAATATCAAAATCATGACATCATCATCATGGTCAAGATCTCAATTTTGTGACCAAGATCACAGTTGAGATATTCATCGCAATGCTCTCCATGTCTTAATGGATTTTGATTTCATGGTAGAGATACCTGTTTCATGATCAAGATTTTCATTCATGATCGAGATACCTGTGTCATGTGGGGTGATGTCTAATTTCTCTTTACAACTTAATGAATCTTCAAGTTTATTGTCTTGCACCCTTTTATAGTTCTTTTTCATGCTATATAGGTACTAAATGAAAATATTAAAACAATTTAATTTGATTACTATGATTAAAATCGAAATTGACCTAATCCTAGGTCAATAATGTAACACCCCACTTAAGTATAAATCAACATGCAACATAAAAATCAACAATCAACAATTTGTAATGCTTAGACCGAAAAATTAAGAGGATAAGTTAGCATTTAAATTATATAATATGAATTAATATATGGAACTTGATATAACAAATAGTTAAATTGATAAAGTAAACAAGCCCAAAAATTCGGCCCAACATGTGAATTAATGTATGTCATCATCATTATATGAATGCATGGTAGAGGATGTATGAAATATGCATGCAAGACATGATACACGTATAAAACCACATGTCTACCTATAAAAATGCATGAAACAAGTGTCAGGCTTTATTTTAGAACCATGAAACGTGTAGGGATATTAGTAATGGGAAAGTGATGATGCAAAGCTAAAGAATAAAAATGATTGCCTAACCTATAGATATAATAATTGCAACTAACAAAATAATATTAAAAGCTAATTGAGGAATGGAAACTTGGCTCATTAACATGTACGTGTAAGAAGGAATAAAGAAGTATATGATAGGTGGCTTATTGCATGGGTTATGAATGACAACTGTTAGAATCAAATTTACAAGTTGACAAGTGCTATCTTCATCCTTCATTCGAACCAATTCAAGCTATAAAACACTTGAAGGAAAAAAAATTGAATGGTTACTGTTACTTATAAACAAAACCAACTCAACACTATTACAAAGACACACCATATCCAATTAAAATCAAGAGAAAGTGAAGTTTGGAAGGTTGGCTCGTGTTGGGTTGTACAAAGAAGCCAGTAGCAATTCTTGGAAAAAAAAGTCTACAAGAGACGAGTGTTCAAAACCTCTAAAATATGACTTGGATGTGTTGTTTGTTAAATAACATGTTGTGGAAATGACTTATTTGAAACTTTAAGAATGAAAAGTTTAAAATCTGGAATTTTCATTAGCAATAATACTATAAGAAATTTGAACAAAAGAAATCATGCAAAAAGGTAATCTTATGAAATATTGCCTGTAGAAGGAAGTTAGTAAGAAATGTTTTTGAACATGGTATGAATCTGGAAGCTAAGGGAATGATGATAAGGGTTGGATTTTAAGTAAATGTTGGGTATATACAATAGCTAGAATAAAAACAATGGAAGTTACCACGGGTTATACTTAAATGATGAAAAATATACATAAGATATATACATACTACACAATATATATACCCTTAGAATGATGATGATAATGTATGGAATTTATATATATAGAAAGAGCTAATTAAACGGAACCATAATATATATTTATAATTTTATTGTCACAAGTAGAATGTAAAATATGAGCTTGAGAAAATGAAATTTGTTCAAAGTTGGCTAAATTGTTCTAGTTCATATATGTCTTAATATTTTTAATGCGTGTGATAATGTTATGTATATGGAGTTATGTATGGTGTTACTTTTTATGTGGTGCTTGATTGGAAGTAACATTATATATATATGTATATTTTCAAACATGTGTAGTAGAAAAATTGATTGGTGGAGGATTTAGGATGAGATATTATAAATTATAGTAAAAGAACAATGGAAGGCTATGACAAGTCTTCTTGTTGCTTTTATGTGTGGAAAATAATAATAATAATAATAGTAATAATAATAATAATAAACAAGAATAGTAGTAAGCAATGAATAATAAGAAAATGAGTTTGTGTATACATGTTGTATATCTGTAATATACCTAAAAGCAACCTTATTGAAATTTAAAGATAATTTATGAAATATGTACATGTAAGCTAAGAAAATTAAGTTAATTCTTTCCATTAAATTAATTGAGGAAGTAAGAGCATATACAAAGCAATATACACACTGTATATACCATGTAAACATGAAAACAAATTTTTAAAATTGGTTGTTACTTTGTAATATTGGTAAGCATGAGATTTCATGTGATATATAATTCATGGAATTAAATTAGAAGATTAATAAAAATAGATATACTCAAGTCATAAAGTATGAATAGCAAAAGAATATGACTTGTTAAAGTTGTATAAATAAATTATAGTAAGATTCTACTAGTATCAGAATTAAGACTAAATGAAATAATGCTATTTGTATAGTAATACATAAATATCTTGATTAGTAATTTTACTGTATAAGTAAATGAGCGATTATTAAATCTTTATAGTAATGATAAATTATGAGTAAATAAATGGTGAAGTAAGCCAATTTAATTTATGTATAACTTTCTGCATGAGCCTTCTGAGACTAATCCGATGAACAAACATGATTTTTTAATAATCATATTGATGGAGTCTCTACTTGTATACTGGTGTTCTGAAAATGCATATAAAGAGGAAGTTACCACCCTAAAAATCTAGCCTCTAGCTACCTCTATTTACAGTCTTTAGACAACCTTTGATCCATATCATCATCTAATTTCCAAACTCAAAGTATTTTGATATCCTCGAGTTGAGTACAAATACCTTTTCTGACCGAGTAATTATGATATATGTGATAATTGAGGATATTCAAGTATAATCCAAATTTAGTATAAGTACAGTTATAAATACTGAGAATCCTTATTAAAAACTAATATATTATACTCAAGTTAAGTGAAATACATATTCTATTATGAGTATATTATTATAACCTGAGAGTTATATATATATTAACCAAATTCCCAGTTAGAAAATAAATATTATAATTTAATAATGAATATTATTGCTAAATACTATTAAAGTGATAAAAAAGACTTGACTAGGTGATAAGTATATAATTGATTATATTTTTGCCCCTATTCCTTAGTATATTTATTGTCAAATTGAGTTTAATTTGTTTGTTCAATGCTTGTTAGAGTTGATTTCCTGAATCTTTTACACTTTGAGGCCTTATGGTCATTTAGACCCGAATCACGGATGAAAGGCGAGGAAAAGAGCTGTTTTGGGCAAAATTTTCAAGTGACACGCTCAACGACATGGGCGTATTAATGATCATGTCGTTCGCCCAACTTACAGAAGTTTCGACACGCCTAGTGACACGCCCGTGTCACTGCCCATGTCCTTAATCCTGCATCATAGTAGCTATGACACGTCTAGCAGCTTGGCCTTATTGTTTCCCATGTCATCAATGCTAAAAAAATATCATCGACATGCCTAGAGACACGTCCGTGTCACTAGGTGTGTTAGGCTAAATCGCTAGGTTATAAAATCTGAGCTAAAGTGTGAATTAGGGATCTAGTTTTTATCACTTAAGAGGCGGCTTCTTTTAAAAGAGAGAGTTTTGGCAATTGAGGTTGGAGGTGAAGATCCAATTTAGGCAAGATTTAAATCAATAATCAAAGATTGAAGTGAAGAAACACAAATCATTCATCATGGATTATTTGAATTCTTTTACTTATTTCTTTTGTTCTGATTTTCTGGTTATAAATATGAACTAAATTATTTCTATCTAGATATTGATGAACCCTTGTTTTATTTTATAGATTGAATAGTTTTTATTAAATTAAATCATTTAATTGAGTTGTCTTATTCTTATGATTCTTAATTGTTTATTTCCAATTGATAATAGAATGCTTATTGATTGGTTGTAATTTTTATATTATTGACTTGAGAAAGCTCGATATGAACAGAATTCTCATTCGAATTGAGGATTGATTGGAGTATTAGAGATAGACTTACAAGATCCTTTGGCTTATAATTCTTGGTTCCTATTGTGTGATCTATTTAATTATGCTTGAGAAGAGATTCCTAACATTCTACTTAGTGATTAGGGATTAATTCACTCGAGAAAAGTTTTGATCTAATTTAGAAGAATGCCAATTCAGCTCTGTTATTTAATTTAATTTAATTAATATTTATAAATACTCTTTATAGCTAGGGGATTCAATATCTGGATAGTGTCTTTATCATCAATTCCTTTTACACAATGCTCAATCTTTCCTTAATTTAATTTATTAGGTATTTCGCTGTTTATTTATTTTAATCATCATAAGAATCATTGGATTGCTAAACAACAGTTGAAGTTTGCACTAATAATTGACCTTGTCTCTAGTGGAATGATATTTTATTCACTACTTTATTACTTGTGCGACCCGTGTACTTGCGTTAGCATTGCAATAGCACAAAGTCAACATCAAGTTTTTGGCACTGTTGCCGGGGATAATGGTTTTCAATATTAGTAATATAATTAAGACTGTTGATTTAACTATTATTTTATTTGTTTTTTTTACATTGATTATTGGTTGTTGACTGTCATCTCAGGTATTTTTTCCTGTTTATGACCTGAGCTAGCTCTTCCCATTTACTTGGATTAGATTAAGAACTAGAGAGAACATTGAGGCAAAAGAGAAACGAAGAAAGGGAAATAGTTTTGGCAAAAACAGAAACAAACCTGAAAGACTCAAGGTCAGAAGAAGAACTTAAAACAATGGCAGAAACTGGACCTAGAACAATGCATGACTATGCTAAGCCCACTCTCAATGGGGCTGATTCTAGTATAAGGAGGCCAACAATTGCTGAGAATAACTTTGAGATAAAGTCAAATGTAATTCAAATGGTATAGCAGACTTGCTAGTTTGATGGGTTCCCAGATGAAGATCCTAATGCATATCTTGAGCATTTTCTAGAGATATGTGACACGTTCAAGATAAATAATGTCTCAGATGATGCGATTAGGATGAGGTTGTTTTCATTTTTACTTAGAGATCGACCAAAGAAATGGCTTAAATCTTTTTCCCTAGGCACTTTCACCACATGGGGTCAGTTGGCAGAGAAATTTTTAGAAAAATACTTTCCACCTTTCAAGACTGCCAAATTGAGGAATGATATCTCATCCTTCCTTCAGCAAGATGGTGAGACCCTTTATGATGCTTGGGAGAGGTTTGAAGATGTATTGAGAAGATGTCCTCATCATGGGCTTCCACTATGGCTTTAGATTCAAACTTTCTATGATGGATTGGACTATGCAATCAAGCAATCCATTAATGCAGCAGCTGGAGGTATCATAAATTACAAGATACTTGAACAAGCAAGGGATTTGATTAAAGATATAGCCCTTACCAATTATCAGTGGCAAGCTCTAAGGGAACAAGGAAAACTGAGAGTCGCTGGTTCACATCAATTGGATCTTGTGGTGGCTTTGACAACACAATTAGAAGTGATGAACAAAAAGATTGATTCTTTAGCTTCATCTTCAGGGAAATCAATGCAGGTGATGTTTTGTGAATGGTGTGGGGGTGGACATTAAAGTCAAGATTGCTAAAATGATAATATGTTTACTAGACAGGAGCAGGTGGACTTTATTGGGAATATGCCAAGGCAATAGCAGAACAACCCCTACAGCAACACATATAATCCGGGCTGGAAAAATTTTCCTAATTTCTTCTGAAAAAATCAGAACAATTCAATATTTCCCCCTGGATTTCAGCAGCCTCAACCCCAACAAGCTGTTCCTCCAAGAAAGAGCAATTTGGAAGACATGATGGAGAAATTCATAGCAGCTTCAGAAAACATATTTCAATCAACTGAAATCACTATTAGAAATTAGCAAGCCTTTATTCACAATTTGGAAAATCAGGTGGGGCAAATTGCCAAGTTACTCAGTGAAAGACCGCAAGGGGGTTTACCTAGCAATATTGAGGCAAACCCGAACGAGCAGCTAACGATAATCACTTTGAGGAGTGAAAAGGAAATTAAGGGTAGTATTGTTGAGAAAAGAGAAGAGGTGATTGAGGAAGAGGCCGAGGCATAAGAAAAAGGAAAAGGAGATGATTCTACTATCGCTTAGGGAGAGAAGGTTATAGCATAAAATGAAACTCTTTAAACAATTGTATATTAATATTCCATTTACCGAAGCTTTATCACAAATGCCCAAATATGCTATATTTTTTAAAGATTCCCTTTCTAATAAAAGGAAACTTGAGGAAGTTCATTTTTTGAAACAGAGTTCGGCCATTTTGCAGAAGAGGTTACTTAAGAAATTAAAAGATCTTGATAGTTTTACTATTCCATGTTTGATAGGTAATCTTGAAGTTAAAAGTGCATTGGCTGATTTGGAGGCTAGCATAGGTGTTATGCCCTACAAGATGTTTAAAGAATTAGGTTTTGGAGAACCTAAACCAACACTAATGACCATTCAACTTGTTGATAAGTTAGTAATCCACCTTCATGGTATTATAGAGGATGTATTGGTAAAAGTCGGGGATTTCATCTTCCCCAATGATTTTGTTGTCATTGATATAGATGAGGACGTGGATGTTTTGCTTATCCTTGGTAGGCCATTTTTAAATACAGCCCATGCCCTTATCGATGTCCGTGATGGCATGTTAACTTTGAGAGTGGGAAGCGAGAAAGTTGTTTTTCATATACATTATGCTATGAAGCACCTACTTACATTCGATAAGGCAGATTCATGCATGATATTATTGAGCATGAAACCGTAAATTTTGTTACTAACATTGCTTCCAAGGATCCCCTTGAGTTGTGTTTAATGCAGGATAATATTGAGGATCAAGAAGCAATGGAGTAGCTTGCTTATCTTGAAGCAAGCAAGTTATTTAAGTGTTGGGCATATGAAACCATTGAGATGCTGAAAGAAAAGAGGCCGAAACCATCTATGATCAATCCACCCAACTTTTCTGGATCACCTTGAATATGGATTCCAGGTAGAGGAAAACAAACTGCCTATAATTCTGAGTTCCCACCTATCTTCCGAGCAGAAGGTAAAGCTCATCGAGTTGTTACAAAAGCATAAGAAAGTCATAGCTTGGAAGATAGCAGACATCAAGGGTATCAGTCCATCCTATTGTACTCACAAGATATTGATGGAGGATAAAATCAAGCAGGTGGTGCAACCACAGTGAAGATTAAACCCTAAGATGAAAGATGTAGTGAAAGTTAAAGTGATCAAACTACTTGATGTGGGAATTATACATTCAATTTCGGATAGCTCTTGGGTGAGCCCGGTTTAGGTAGTACCAAAGAAAGGAGGGATGATAGTGGTTCCCAATAAAAATAATGAGTTGATTTCAACAAGAATGGTTATCGGCTGAAGGGTTTGCATCGACTACCGGAAGTTGAATGATGGAACTAGGAAGGACCATTTTCCATTCCCCTTCATTGATCAGATGTTGGAGAGTTTATTCGGGTATGAGTACTACTATTTTTTGGATGGTATTTTGGGCTACTTCCAAATTCCTATTGCCCTAGAAAATAAAGAGAAAACTATGTTCACCTGCCCATATGGGACATTTGCGTATCAAGAATGCCATTCGGACTGTGCAATGCACCTGCAACTTTTCAACGGTGCATTATGGTAATCTTCGATGAGTTGATTGAGGATATTATGGAGGTGTTCATGGATGATTTCTCAGTTTATGGTAGCTCATTCAAAGGATGTTTGGAATACCTTGAGAGGGTGCTGGTAAGGTGTGAGGAAACGGACCTCGTGCTTAATTGGAAAAAATGTCACTTCATGGTTCAAGAGGAAATCGTGTCGGGACATAAGATCTCAAGTAAGGGTATTGAGGTGGACCAGGCTAAGGTGGAAACCATTGAGAAATTACCACCACCCACATCAGTCAAGGCCATTAGAAGTTTTTTAGGACATACGAGCTTCTATCAGAAGTTCATACAAGATTTTTCTAAGATAGCTCGCCCTCTAACAAGACTCTTTAAGAAGGATGTCGATTTTGTATTTAATGAGGAATGTCTAAGAGCTTTCATAACTCTTAAGAAAAATTTGACCTATGCTCCAATCACGGTGGCTCCCAATCAAAATTTACCTTTTGAATTGATGTGTGATGTGAGTGATTTCGCAGTGGGGGCGGTCTTGGGTCAACGCAGGGAGAAGTATTTTTAGCCCATCTATTATGCAAGCAAGACTCTTTACACAACTACAGAGAAAGAACTACTAGCTGTGGTTTTTGCTTTAACAAGTTCATATCATACCTGATCTTGTCAAAAGTGATCTTTTATATGGATCATTCAGGTTTGAGGTATTTATTTACAAAAACTGATGTAAATCCTAGGCTAATTCGATGAATTTTGTTATTGTAGGAATATGACTTAAATATTCAAGATAAAAAAGGAGCTGAAAATCTGGCAGCAGATCACCTGTCTCACTTAGAGAACCCAACCTTGGAGATGTTTGAAGGAGGTTGCAGATTTTGCTAATTATTTGGCTGTTAGGAAACTCCCTAAAGATATAACTTATCAAGAAAAGAAGAAATTCTTTTCCTACTTAAAATATTACTTTTGGGAGGATCCCTTTTTGTTTAAGTTATGTAAGGACCACATGTACCGGTGTTGGGTGGCATGGGCCGAAACAATGAATATTCTTCGTCATTGCCATGCCGGACCAACTAATGGTCATATGGGAGCTAATAGAACCGATCAAAAGGTATTAAAATCAGAATTTTATTGACCAACTTTGTTCAGGGATTTGGCCCTTCACTGTCACATCCCAAAGTTTAGGTAGTCGAGTATTAGGCCAGAAGGACATAAATAAGTGGTCAAATAGAGGCTCGAGATAGTCAAAAACAAAAATCGGTGTGTAAAGGAGGCCCGTGAAGTCGACGGGACCTAAAGGTAATTTTTCAAAAGGCTAAGGACCTAAGAGTAATTTCCAAAAGTCGTACTGGATGTTCTTAATAGTGCACATAACATATTCTAAAAATGGAAAGTAGAGTAAAATCGGGTCACAACTACGTGTAACGGTTTTTCCAGAAAATGCCCCGTTAAAGAGAAATGAAGACATGTAGACTAGGGGCATTTTGGTCATTTTTATTAAGATTTATACATGAATCCAAAGTAGAAAATAAACATAAGAGTAAGTAGAGGACGTCGAGGGGTTGAATATGAAACGATCGTCAGTAGAAACGGAACCCGGGCAAAACCCGAGCAGAGAAAGGACCTAAAGGGAATTTTGTAAAAAGTTGAGGGCTTATTGGTAATTTTTTAAAATGACTTGGAAACCTAAAATGGACCTTACAAATAGAAAGTAGAGGTCGAGAGGATCAAAACTATATGTAGTTTGACTCGTGGAACTGTACAGTTTAAGAGATATGATCAATTAATCGCCGGAACGTAAAGTGGGCCCGGTTTCGTGTCGGGACCGTATGGGTAACACGGGACAACTTTAGGGTATGCAATGAGAAGAGGGACAAGTGGTAAGAAGTAATGGGAAAGAAAACTATAAAAATCTCTTGTTGGCCAATCAAAAGTAACCATTTAGCATGAGTATTAAAAGAAGAAAGAGAAAGGTGGACAAGTGGTCTTAAAGGATTTATCCAACACATATGGTGATCATCATTTTCCTTATATATATATATCATAAAATGAAGAACAAACTCTCTCTTTTCCACTTGCAAATTTCGGCCACAATAAGACAATACCAAAGGACTTCCAAGTTTTTTTCCAAGTTTGATTTTTCAAGGTAAGTTTTAAGGTTTTCAAGTATGTAGACTTTAATTTTAGTATCAATTTTAGGTATTTATATATTTATTGGGAGATTGGAGATTAGAGTCATTATGTGGAATTGGAAAAAAAAATTTAAGTAAGTGATGAGATTAATTGATTAAATGGAAGAATCAAGATGTATAAAGTTTAATAAGATTGGATTAGGGTTTCGGTTGAAAAGAAATGGAGGATAACTTATTATTTTAAATTTCTAAGGTTTATATTTAAGATTGTGCTTTTGAATATCTTGAAGGAAAAACAAAGATTAAGGAAGGAGAAGAAGGAAAAGTAAAAGGGAATTAAAAGAGCAAGGTTTGGTACTTTAACCATTGAACTCCTTTTGAAATTTTTCTGTTTTACAATTAGTAAAATGCTGTGACTTGTATGATTTTTAATTAAATATAGAAAAATTATCTTGAGTTGAATTTTGGATATGTTGTTGTTTAATAAGTCTAGTATTTGAGAAAAATAATTTGGAACCACATTTATTGAATTTAATTTACGGAATTTATAAAATTTAGAACTGCTGCCAGGATGCAGGGCAACTGGAGCAGTCTGGTTGGGTGAACTACTTGACCAAGATTTTGTGTCCAGTTTGATCTGAAATTTTAAAGGAATGATTTTAAGATGCAAAACTAAATTCTGTAAAAATTTTAGAGTTTTTAGCCAAGTGTATTATTTTATACAAATTTTCTAAAACAAGGATCAAGTTGGGTCAAGAACCAGAGTTTATTGTTCATATGGAAATTTTTCATTATTAACTGGGTCAAAAACTTGGTGTGGGTGTTTTATCATTGTATTTTTAGTATTGAGTTTAATTATGATATGAAGAATAAATTAAGATGGAAAATATGTGAATACATATGATACATATGTGAGTATATGTGATATTTGTGTAAATATATATTGTATATACATGGAGAATATATGGTATATATACGAAGTGAATGGGTATATATGAAATGTTATATATACTCTACTCGGTAAATGGGTAAAACCGGTCTAGAATGGGGGTTTGGCATGCCATCCTACCGGCAGTACTGTCTTAACGGCTTCGGTCGGGATATTATTTATGCGCTCGCGGTTATATCGTGTGAGGTCAAGATCATGGCAACTAGTCGTGTGAGACCAAGACCACGCAGTTATTCTATATCGTGTGAGACCAAGACCTTGGCCATTAGTCGTGTGAGGTCAAGACCACGCGTAACTCTATACGAGGCCTCATTTCGAGATCGGTGTATTCATAATTACCGAGTGGAGCAGATTAACTCGTAATTATAATGAAGTTATATTACATGTTGTTTACATACAGAATGTGAATCTTAACTTAATTAGAAAATATAAATATGATGATTGTATGAAAATAGTTTAATTATGCAGTATTCTACTTTTATATGTGATATCGAGTAGACATTGTATGACAATGGTTAAAGTACCCACTGGGCAATAAGTTGCTCAGCGAGTTATATGTCTAACTCGCAGGTAGTGTATAGAAGATCAGCATTTCTACAGCGGCTCGCATCAGCTCGACGGTGATTAGGATAGGACTTTTGACATAAAATAGTAGTATGGCATGTACGTTATATCTATTGTAAAGGTTTGTTAACATATTAAGTATTATGGTGTATGTAACAAGAGAATAAACAGTGGTATGGTAATGAAACTTAACAAATGATATGTAATCTTGAGAAATGATATAGAAGTGTGAACTTTTCTTGCAGGATTGTAGTTGAGGTTATAAGGGTGGATTATTGGGAGTGTGCTTGAGTTGAATTGTGAAATAAAATATTTTTCAAAAATAAGAAAAATCAGTTTTGTCGACACTTGGGACCCAAATTTCTAGGCGAACCTCTGGCAAAATTTCTATAAAATCGGAACTAAAATTTGACTAAGTAAAATTGGTAGCAACATTAGGATAGTGTGGCGCCTCTACTCGGCTTACACATGTAGGCCGGGAAGGGGTGTTACATTCACAACCACCTCCTCCACCATATCAGCCCCCAGTGCGATGCGTCGATGTTTCGAATGATGATACTGGTGATGATACAGGTGCCAGCAGTGAGGATACTGCATCCATGGATGACTAGCCCACTATTTTTTTTATTTTTTTTATTTTTTTATTTCTATGTTTATTTCTTTCTAATTTTATTTTTTTATTATATATACATGAATCTTCACAATTTTACATATCAGTCTCTGTTATATAGCTAATTCAAGTTCGCAACGCTTTTGGGACCAAATTCATATATGCTGATTTATGGACATGACAAGGCATTTTTCTCTCTCTTTTGTTGTTTTGCTTATTTTACACACATTAGGGACAATATGCGTCTTAAGTGTGGGGGAGAGAAGAGGTACACTTCCTAGATTGAGTTTTATTGATATTTGTTTCATTAATATCATTTAATTCATCAGTCTCATCCAGTTTCTTTAACTTGTTTCTGGGTTCAAGTAAACTAGATTGCTATAATAGTATGAATTGAAATGATTCCTCTTTAGATTAAATTAATTATTGATTTACTGAATGATAATATCTTGATGAGATTGACTCAGCTTTCTTAATTAATTGCTAAGGATCGAATGTATTAGTCATAATTAGGAAGTTGATTGATGAGAATTGCACACCTGAAGTTTGAAACGTTAGTTATATTTTTGAGCATGCTAAAATTCTTTAGATACTTGAGTCAAACTTATTAGGACATATTTAGTATATTAAGTTCTGACCACTTGATTATTCTTAATAATAATAAAAACAACAACAACAACAACAACAACAACAACAATAATAATAAAATATATATAAAAAAATTTCATAAGGAGCTTTGAAAATTTATCCATATTCTGCTGATTTTAACTCTTTAATTAAAAAGAAGGAGTCAGAATCATGAATACTGCTAGTAGTCATTTGAACGGTGATTCTAACTGAGTAAATGGGGTCACAAATATTTATCTTTGCGTCAAATGCTAGTATTAGTTCAAACAAGTCGGGCTCCTTAGAAAGAATGGTTCAAGTAAGTCAAAGAACTCAAGAGAAAATTTGCATTTTCTTACTTTGTTCATGACTTTTAAGTTCTTGGAATTTTATGCTGAATCTTTTAACTCTGGATTTTTAAATTTTAGATCTGTAATATTTTCATTTTGAAACTTCTTAATTCAACTGTCATGCTTGAGAATTAGTTTTTGGTTGGGAATGCCGGGTTTTCTGATTCGAGTATTGTGAAACTTTTCTTTTCTTTTTGGATATAGAGGGATCCTTCATTCCTGCTTATTATAGTGATTTAGTTTGCTTGAGGACAATAAAAAATTCAAGTGTGGGGGAATTTGATAGGTATATAATTGATTATATTTTTGCCCCCATTCCTTGGTATATTTATTGTCAAATTGAGTTTAATTTATTTGTTCAGTGCTTGTTAGGGTTGATTTCCAAAATCTCTTACACTTTGAGGCTTTATGGTCACCTAGGCCAGAATCATGAATGAAAGGCGAGGAAAAGAGCTGCTTTAGGCAAATTTTCAAGTGACATGCCTAATGACATGGGCGTGTCAATGTCCGTGTCATTTACCAAACTTACAGAAGCTTTGACATGCCCAGTGACAAGCCCATATCATAGTTGTTTGGACACATCCAGCAGCTTGGCCGTGTTGTTGCCCATGTCATCAACACTAAAAAAAATATCATCGACATTCCTAGAGACATGGCCGTGTCACTAAACGTGTCAGGATAAATCTCTGGGTTATAAAATCTGAGTTGAAGTGCAAATTAGTGATCCAATTTTTATCACTTAAGAGGTAGCTTCTTTTAAAAGAGTGATTTGGCAATTGAAGTTGGAGGTGAAGATCCAATTTAGGTAAGATTTAAATCAAGAATCAAAGATTGAAGTGAAGAAACACAAATCATTCATCATGGATTGTTTGAATTCTTTTACTTGTTTCTTTTGTTCTAATTTTCTGGTTATGAGCATGAACTAAATTATTTCTATCAGATATTGATGAACCCTAACTTTATTGTATGGATTGAATAGTTTTTATTAAATTAAATCATTTAATTGAGTTGTCTTATTCTTATGATTTTTAATTATTTATTTCTGATTGATAATAGGATGCTTATTGATTTGTTGCAATTTTTATATTACTGACTTAAGAAAGCTTGATATGAATAGAATTCTCATTTGAATTGAGGGTTGATTGGAGTGCTAGAGATAGACTTACAAGATTCTTTGGTTTATAATTCTTAGTTCCTATTGCATGATCTATTTAATTATGTTTGGGAAGTGATTCCTAGCATTCTACTTAGCGATTAGAGATTAATTCACTCGAGAGAGGTTTTGATCTAATTTAGAGGAATGCCAATTCAGCTTTTTATTTGACTTAATTGAATTAATATTCATAAATACTCAATATCTAGATAGTGTCTTTATCATCAATTCTTTTTGCACAATACTCAATCTTTCCTTAATTTAATTTATTAGGTATTTCATTGTTTATTTATTTTAATCATCACAAGAATCATTAGATTGCTAAACAACAGTTGAAGTTTACACTAGTAATTGACCTTGTCCCCAGTGGAACTATATCTTATTCACTACTTTATTACTTGTGCAACTCATACACTTGCGGTAGCATTGCAATAGCACAAAGTCAACATCACTAGTCCCACTTTAATTACCTAGAATTTGATAATCTATCTATTCACATGATAAAGTTAGACTAAAAAAATAGTAAGCACAGAAACGAATTAGTATCATTATGCATGAACTTATGGCAAATCACATGCTAAATTGTTAAGTTGCTATTTTTATGACCTGTTAAAGAATAAAGTGAAACTAAAACACATACTAAAAAGCAAGACACTCACTAAGCTGCAGTTTCCCTCTCGCTTTGTTGTTGTTATCAATATTGTCTTACAGATAGTGCAACTTTGACGATGACAATACTGTGATATCCAAGAGCAACAAAGGAAGATTTCTATTTTAAAAGATAAAAGAAAAAAAAATTAGTAGGATTTTTAATATTTATTCTATTATGAAAATGGGTTCTATGTGGTTCTAGCACATTATATCGACCCGAACCCTAGCACTGTCACTCTGAATTTTAAACAACCTCCCCTTTTTTTTATTTTAGTAATTAAATTGAATTTAAAATTAAAATAACCATATAAAATAATTCAATAACTCCCCCTAAAAAATGACTTAGAAAGTATGAGTACAAAATTTATTTTCAAAGACCCTATATCAATTTACAAGCTTGCATTTAAAAATTTCACATTCATTAAATTTTCTCCCCCTTTGACAATGGTGGGAGTCTAAATAACAAGCAAGCAACAAGTAGGGAGGATAAATAAAATCAAGTTCCATTTAGAGGAAACTACGGAATAAAGTAAACAATTTAATTAAGTAAACAACATTAATTTTAAAGAAAGGTTAAGAGCTCCCCATCAATTAAAGATCTCCCCTCAAGAGATGAAAACTTGAAAGCAGTTAACAAGTTCCATATTCAAATATTCCAAGTTCTTTCCTTCTTTGGCAAGATTAAACCAAGAGATTAAGGGATGCAAAATGAAAAAACAAGATTGAAAGGAAACATACAAATTGACATTTCATTGAAAAAAGATTAAAAAAATATAAAATGATTATAAATGTTTGATGAATCAAAAGTAGTGCCAAGAATTTATGAGATTCACACTTGCTAAAGCTATGTCATGATCGCAATTTAGGGGTCATCCAGAAAAATAAATGAAAACAAATGAAAGGTTCGTTAAAAAATGACACTATTTTGCAAGATTAAAATTGATGTACGAGACATGGCTATTGAAAATGTTTTAATAAAGACACAGTGGATATAAATTGACAGTATTATCAAAATAGAACTTATTAGACATGTTTAAACCAAACCATAGGTATGAACTTTATAATATTAGTAAACAAAACTTGTTATGATTTTAAAGAGTTTAGAAGATTGTACTTGCATTTGAAGGCTCCACCACAATTAAATAACTTAAATTCTGGCTGGGCAAAAATAAAGGCAGTATGCTACTGCATTTATAAAGTTGTTGTTTTGCTATTTGAAGCTTATGTGTTCTCAAAGTTTGCTAATCCCTGCTGAAGGTTGCTAATCATTCTAAAGGTTTCTCTCTGCTGGAGGTTCAAAGTTCCAATGTCATCCTCCTTTTGAAGGTTTTAAAACCTGTATTTTAATGAGCGTGCATTAGGTTAAAACATCGTGAAAACTTTTTGTTTTAAAAATGGATTTTGATGCATATCGAATTCATGAAACTTGAATTTGTGAAAAATCAGGACCATGTCGGACTCCCCCATCTCCTAATCCGACATGGAATCAAAATTAATAAGCTCCATATCGAATTAGGGAAGGCCCAATTCAATATGGGAGCCAAACTAAAGTCCCATATCGAATTGGAAAGGTCCCAATTCGATATGGGACTATCCTATATTGAATTGGGAGGCCCAGTTTAACTTTGATACACCCCTGAATACCCTAACATCGAATAAGCCCCGACTGAACGTTCAAAACAAACCTCTTTAAGGTTTTAAAGGTTCAACTATCCTATTAAATTATACCATCTAATCAAAAGGTTTATGACTTAGGCCACAGACTAGTCAGGGCCAAAATCAAGGGTCTACAGTTTGCCCTCTGCTTGAATGATCTGTGACTTCAGTAGAAGAGAGTGAAAAACAACATGATTTTGAGCTGATTTTGGATAAGGATGGGTTCTCGACTGGTGGTTGGAGTTGGTTTGGGTTCTGGACCCCGATAGATTTAGGTTCTGGACACAAAATGAGTTCTGGACTCAAAAGTAATTTGATTTGGATACCCGAACCCGAGACTAAATTTTGGGTTCTTGACCCTAAACTAGATTTGGGTTCTTGACTTGAAGCTAGATTTCTGATTCTCGACCCTAAATTGGATTTGGGTTCTCTACCTAAGACTGAATTTTGGGTTCTCAACCCTAAACTGGATTTGGGTTCTCAACCTGAGACTGGATTTTGGATTCTCGACCCTAAACTGGATTTGGGTTCTTGACCTGAGACTGAATTTGATTTGGCCTTCTGTCAGTTTGAGAGTTTTAGCTTTCTTCTAGCCAATAAATTTTAGCTCCTCTAGCTGATTGATCTTCTATTATGGCTTTCTTCTAGCCATTTGCTCCATTCTTCAATTGATCGACTTCAACTCTTTTAGCTGGACTGACCTTTTATCATCTGAGAATTTTGTTTTTCTTCTAGCTAGTTGTTGCATTATTAAATGGATTATGGGTTTTACTCTCAAAATGGATATTCATCCTTGGACCTCGGATCTTCATTCTTGGACATTGGGTCTTCACCCTTCAAAATGGATCTTCATCCTTAGAGTTTGGGTCTTCACCCTTTAAAATGGATCTTCATCCTTTGGAGATCGAGTCTTCACTTTTGAAAATGGATCTTCATCCTTGGACATCGGGTCTTCAACCTTCATAATGGATCTTCATCCTTTGGAGATTTGTCCTATATTGGCTTCAGCTCTTCTAACTGGACTGATCTTTTGTCTTTTGCAAATTCATTCTTCTGAGAGTTCTAATCTTCTTCTTGTTCCATTCTTTTTTTCCTTTTGCAAAAAATTCAACTATTTTTTATCTAGCCCTCATATCCTCTCTTTGCCCCCCTGCGTGGCAAAATATTGAAAGTGAGTCTGAAAATATTTTGTACATGCATAAACTTTGACAGGGGAAACTTTGTCCCCTGTGTAGGCTCAAACCAATGATTTTTCCCATGCAGGCTCATATTGATGTTTGTGTTGTCTAGTTCTTCTCACAAGCATGCATTTCTTCTTTCTTTTGCAAAATGACTGGATCTTTCTCAAGTAATGGGCCTTCCATGCCCCCTGACTCCATATCCGCTTCATCTTTGCTTTATAGAGTATTTGTTTTTTACTTTGACAAAGAAAAGGAACACAAGACAAAGAATGCATGGTGATATGCTTATGTATGCATGATATGCATGGATGATACTTACAGTGGTTCCATCGACTCACAGACCGAGGTGCTTAGCTGAAGTGTTCTCATTGGTTCAGGTCTTGCATTGGAATGACAGAAGGCTTCACATTTATGGCTTTTATTTCAAGATGTTGAAAATATGAGTAGTGGGGGTCCAAGCAGCAGAGATACATCTATTTCAAATTATGATTCAGTATTCCAGTTGGTAACTTCTTCACAACCTTGCAAATAATCCTTTATTTTGCCCAATATGTCCTTCGAGTTTCGGCAGTGCAATATACTTTCCTTAACTTAAGGGTGGCTAAGAATCTTAAGCTAAGTTTAATTCAGGCACCACCTATCATTGTCATAGTTGTAGATGGAAAGAAGTTGGTTGTGAAGATAAGTGTTAAGTGTCCTTGAAGCATGTAAGGAAATAAATTTGAATTTGATGTTAATGTATTAGTAATGGGTGATTATGGAATGATATTTGAAATTTTTTAGATGAACAATCATTCTCCAGTGACCTTTGATTTGAAGCTTTGAAATTAAGAGGCTTGACTTGAGTACCTTAATTAAACTTGTGTAGACTAGATGAAAGGGAAAAATTATTTTGAGCTTACAATATATGTAGGTCATATTAGAAAAAGAGCAAACCAAATAAGCCATGGTTCAGACTAAGATATATCAATCATAGTCAAATAACAAGCATTTAGGATAAAAACCTAAGGAAAATAACTAGGTCAATTACATGAGCTTAAGTCTTTGGGTTGAAAAGTTTTAGGCTCCCATATCAAGTATATACCAAGAGGTACAAGGCTATGAGTGGTTATGCCATGCTCGATCTCCATACCTTGAGTGAAAATATGGTATCCCTTACATAACACAACGCGGTTTATACGGGCTTCCTAACTCACGCACACAATACAATCTAAATGATGCATGGGCAATATCATAATAAGAAAGAATAAAATAATATAAAGACCAACGAAATCAACTTCTCTTATCCCAGTGGAGTCGCCACTATGAGTAGGGATTTTTGCCCCCACTCCATGTGAAATGGTTCTTGCGGCTTCGGCACTGTTAGGCTCAGGGCTTTAGAGAATATGGGCCTAAACCAAGAGAAAATGAAGTCGCCACCCAGACGGGCTGAGAAAAAGAAAGGGGTGGATGGCTCGATTCCTAAGGAATCCCCATCCCCCTAATGGGTTCGAAAAGTTAGGTATACGTGGGGAAGGTGAGAATGACCCAGCACCCCTACAGTGCTCGGTTCATTGGAATCGACCTCCTTTTCAGGTCTTAATATTATAAAATTCTTAGTTAATACGATATTATCCATAATACATGCAATCATAGGAATAAATAATCACTTTATTAAAATCACAATGAGTTCAAACAAAATAAATGAATAGGCACCCATCCATGGATGGAAACATGCCTTTACAATTGTTCAATGTCCAAAAGAAAATAAATAAAATAGGATACCCACTAATTGGTGAAAACATATCCTTTACATTAATCCAAAACTTAAATAAATTATATTACATGAGATCTAGCAAATGAGGTACCCATAACATGAAAATATATCTCTTACAATTTCTTTGAGTAATTAATCAAACAAAACAATAAGCAAATATTTGAGCATTCATTATAAAATCAAATAAAAATAAATCATCCATCAACATGTACAATAAGCTTGCGTCCAAACTTAAGTAAAGCAAAAGATATATAAATATAGAATTTACACTTCAATTAGCGTTTCTTGAATATAATTTGAGGGTTTAGATTTGAAAACTAAGATTATATATATATATATATTGAAAGGATTTAGCTACTGGGAAAATTAGAAAAGATAAATTAAGATTTAGGGTTTTGGTAAAAATTTGGTCACCGTATAAACCCTAAGAACTTTAATATTGATACTGGTATGAGACATGGCTATTGAATATGTTTCAATGAAGACACAATGGATATAAATTGACAGTATTATCAAAATAGAACTTATTAGACATGTTTAAACCAAACCATAGGTATGAACTTCATAATATTAGTAAACAGAACTTGTTATGATTTTAAAGAGTTTAGAAGATTGTACCTCAGTTTGAAGGCTCCACCATAATTAAATAACTCAAATTCTGGCTAGGTAGAAATAAAGGCAGTATGCTACTGTGCTTATAAGGTTGTTCTTTTGCTGTTTGAAGCTTCTGTGTTCTCAAAGTTTGCTAATCCTTGGTGAAGGTTGCTATTCATTCTTAAGGTTGCTCTTTACTGAAGGTTGCTAATCATTCTGAAGGTTTCTCTCTGCTGGAGGTTCAAAGTTCCAAAGTCGTCCTCCTTTTGAAGGTTTTAAAACCTTATTTTTATGAGTGTGAATTAGGTTAAAACATCATGAAAAATTTTCATTTTAAAAATGGATTCCTAATTCATATCAAATTCATGAAACTTGAATTCGTGGAAAATTGAGACCATGTCAGACTCTCCCATCTCCTAATCCAACATGGAATCAAAATTAATAAGCTCCATATCGAATTAGGGAAGGCCTAATTCAATATGGGAGCCAAACTAAAGTCTCATATCGAATTGGGAAGGTCCCGATTTGATATGGGCCTATCCTATATCGAATTGGGGTATCCCAATTCTATATGGGCTATCCCATATTGAATTGGGAGGCCCAGTTTGACTTTGATACACCCCTGAATGCCCTAACATCGAATAAGACCTGACTGAACTTTCAAAACAAACCTCTTTAGGGTTTTAAAGGTTCAACCATCCTATTAAATTATACCATCTAATCAAAAGGTTTATGACTCAGGCCACAGACTAGTCAGGGCTAAAATCAAGGGTCTACAGTTTGCCCCCTGTGTTTTATTAGTTTTTGTCCTCAAATTGCTATTTATTTATTATGATAATTATTGTTTTCTTCATGCATTTTGGTAGTTTTAATCTGTTTATTTAGTGATTTCAGCATTTTGGTAGTTTTAATTTATCCCAGTGTTTAGATAATTTTTGTACTAGTTTTTATTATGATGTTTATGTGTTTTTAGTTAATGTTTCATTTGATTTTTGTTTAAAGTTTATTTTAGGTTAAAGTGTAAAAACTCCCTTGGAAGATCAAAACAAAGAAAGAAGAGCATGAATCAAGCATGACATGGCCAAGCCAAATCAAGCTTGGCTGTGTCACCTCAAAGGAAATTTTGGCAGAGCTTGACACTGCTAGGAGACACGGCCAAGCCACTGGCCGTGTCTCACCTAAAGACCAAAACTAAAGAAACAAAATAAAGAAAAGAAAAGAAGGAAAAAAATGGCAGCAAGTGACACGACCAACAAGCTTGGCCATGTCACTCTCATCTCCAAAGTACAAAGAAGAGCAAGGAGAAACATAAGCTGACACACTCAAGTGACACGTCCAAGCCACTAGCTGTGTCACATGACACGGCCAGGAGCTTGGCCGTGTCCCATCCTAAGCCAAAGAACAAGGAAGAACCAAAGAAAAGAAACAGAAGCTGACACACCCAGGAGACACGGCCAAGCTACTGGCCGTGTCACATGACACGGCCACAAGCTTGGCCGTGTCACCCCATGAGACCAAAGAAAGAAAGAAAGAAGGCACGGATTTTTAGCAAAGGGATTTGTATAAATAGATAAGATTAGGGCAAGAGCAAGGGGGATAGATTTTTTAGCCGTTCTATACTTTCTTTGAGCCGTTCTTTATTTTTTTTTCTGGAGAATTTTTCTCTGAAACAAGGAAACTATCAAAGATTGGTTTCACTTTCATTCAAACACTCTAGATCAAATTAGTTCTAGCCATTACATTATTCTTTTAGCAAAATTTTGAGCAAGAAATTTCTTCAGAAGCCAAAGGAAAATTGTAATTGGGTTTTGTTCTTTAACTCTATCTCTTAAGTTTCATTGAAATTTTATTTATGAATTCTTTAATGTCTAAATTAATTTCTTTGAATTTTAATGAGATGAATTTGTTTGATAGCATTACTATGAACTAATTTTGATCTAGTCTAGGGTCTGTATGAATCTACTATGATTGCATGAAATGGTTATTTCTCTTAATTGATTTATTTCTTTTATCCTTAATTGAATGAATTAATGTTAATATATAATTGATTGGCCACCAATTATGTGTTTTAGGTATTTAGATGAAGGATTGAGAAATGAAATCTAATACTGGAATAATTTAATTAGGGACTTAGGTGAATTAGAAATATAAACCTAAGGAAAAGATCATTTTGATTGTAGTAAGATTAATTGAAAAAGGTTTGAATGCGAGAGCTTATTTCCTTAATTTGATTAATTAAGTTGCTTGAAATATGATCTTTGAAATTAAATCAGTTGAGTGAAATAGCCGTTCATACATATAAATTAGTAGAGAAGTGCAAACCCTAGGCTTTTCTATTAAGTGAATCAATATATTTATTCAGTTTTCTTTAATTGTTATTAATTCAATTCCTTTCTGTTTTCGTTAGTTGTTTAGCAATTTAATTTTATAAATCAAAGACTATTAATTGATAATTTGTTATTTATGATTTGATAAATAATTAGCTTATCTAGCTTCCTTGTGAAACGACCTTGAGGTGTTCACCGAAATACTATAGTGCCTCGTATACTTGCAAGTGTAGCTTTAGTAGTGTTTATTAGAGTGCAACAAGTTTTTGGCGCCGCTGTCGGGGAAACTAATTGGTGTAATTGTTTATTAGTAATATATATTTTAAATTATTTTGCATTGTTTATATTTTATTTTATTTTTCTTTTGCTTTAAATAATTCCTTCTTTCAGAAATTTCTTTTATGCAAGGTAGGAGATCACTCGGAGGAGAGCTTTGCCCATTTATTTCAGAAATTCAAAGAGTGAAAAGGAGCAGAGAAGAGTTTGAATTGTATACTGGGTTTGATACAGAGGAGGAAATTTTTGATTTTAGGTCTGATACTGCGCAATCTACCAATATGGGAGACGATAGGCAAAGAACTATGAGGGATTTTTCCAGACCTGTCATTGGGACTGCCACCTCATGTATAAGGTTGAAAGATGCAGCAAGAAATTACGAGTTGAAGAATATCCATTACAACATGCTGCCATCTTTCTATAGAGTTCCGGATGAGGATCCTCTGAATTTTATCCGGGATTTCTACTCCACCCTCAACACATTTCCATTGGGAGGACTAACAGAAGACCAGTTGAGGATGAGATGTTTTCCGTACACATTAAAGTATAGGGCAAAAAGCTGGCTTATGATGTTGCCTGAAAATTCTTTGACAACTTGGGAGCAAGTTGTGAGCGGGGAATGGTTCTTGCGACTTCGGCACTGTTTAGGCTCGGGACCTTAGAGAACACGGACCTAGGTCCGGAGAAAAATGGAGTCGCCACCCGGACGGGCCGGTAAAAAAGAAAGGGGTGGATGACTCGATTCCTAAGGAATCCCCAACCCCCTAATGGGTTCGGAAAGTTGGGTACGTGTGGGGAAGGTGAGAAATGGCCCAGCACCCCCACAACGCCCGGTTCATTGAAATCGGCCTCCTTTACAGGTCTTAATATTATAAAATTCTTAAATATAACAATATTATCCATACTACACACAATAAAAAGAAAGCATCATTATATTAAAATCAAAGCAATGTCCAAACAAAACAAAACAAATAAATGGACACCCATCCAAGGATGGAAACATGTCCTTACATCACATGCCTAGATAGGACACCCACCAAAAGGTAGAAACATGCCCTCTACATAAGTTCTAAAATAGAAAAGCAAATTAAATTACATGATGTTTAAATAATGAGGTACCCACCAAGTGGAAACATACCTCTTACAACTTTTGGAAATCTAAATTGATTGATAAAAGTAAATAATTATTCATCATAAATAAATCATTCATCAAAAGTATTTAAATAAAATAAACATCCATCCATGATAAATTAAATAAATCAAGTATTGAAATTAAATAGATTAAAGAGATAAATCAAGGTATAAATAAATATGGAATTGAATAAAGCAAATAAAAGTTCAATTATAGCTGCTGTGACTTTTTATGGAATTAAAATAGATCAGGGTTTTATGTTTTAAAAGGTTGGTAAGACTCTTTGATTAACCAAATTAAGGTTTGAATGGTGAAATCATGAAACTAGGGTTTCAGACACTTTAAAGTACTTTGATTTGTGATTTTAAATTGTATTTTTAAGCTACTGTGTAAAATTAGCATATTTGTGTTTTTATGTTTTTTTTTATGTTTTAAAGGATTAAAGTTTAGAAAAGTTAGGGTTTAATGTTTTAAAAGGTTTAGGGTTTACTATTTTAGGTTTAAAAGTTGAATTAGGGTTTTATGCTTTAAAATTAGGGTTCTCGGGTGATTTGTTGAATTAAGGTTTAAAAAGACAATTTGATGATTTCATGAGGTTTTATGAATTTAAACACACGGATTAAAGATTTTATAAGTAGAAAATATGTTTTTGAAGGCTTTTGAATGAAATAGAACCTAATTTAAAAATTTGAAAGAAACAGAATCAAGTTTTGGTTTTGTTAAAGAATTTGTTCAATTAGGGTTTTGAGATTTTGAAGAAGCAAAAAATAATAATTTTAAATCTTTTTGGAAAATAAAGTAATGTATTAGTGTTTTAATCTTGGAAAAATTAAATAAAAGTTCTAAAGTTTTTGATTTAAAAAACCTTAATTTCATAGGTTTGCTACTGTGAAAACATAAATAAAAAAGAATTTAACATACCTTCTTTTGTTGATTCCTCCAAAAACAATTCTTCTTGGATGAACTAGCTCCAAAGACAAGCCTTTGTTGCCTTTAAATTGCTTAATTCGTTCTGCCACTGCTTTTAAAAATCACTTGAATTGAGTTTCTCTTTTCCTTCACTGATTTGGTTTCAAAAAAATCAAGCTACTGCCTCTTTTTTCCTCTTTTAATTTGGTTCTATTGGTCCTTATTTATAATGGTTTTAGGTTTTTTATTCCTAATTATACACGACAAGTAATATTAATAAAAAAAGAAATTAAAACTTAATTGGATTAGGTTTCAAAAAATTTGCGTCGAAAAATTTTGCGCTGGCAAAAACTGCGGCAGCCGGGCCTGTGGCTGGGGCCAGTGGGCGTGCCAGCCTGCAGTAAAATCCTGCGGGAAGTTATTTCACACTCGGCCGCAGGCCTACGGGTGAAGTGCTGGCAGGAAATTCCTGCGGGCAAAACGCCCACGGGCCCGCACGACTGCTTTTCGCTGCCGATTTTTTTTCGACTTCGATTTTATTTTTATTTTTTATTTTTTAATTTTTATTTGTTTATTTTCATTTTTTATTAATAAAAATTAGATACTAAAGCAAAAATTATTTAACAAAAATTATTTTGGACCAATTAGACAACAAAAATCATTTTGGACTAAATAAAACATATTGGACCGGATTGGGTCAAAAATTAAGGGTCTACAGTTTGCCCCCTGCTTGAATGATCTGAAACTTAAGTGAAAGAGAGTGAAAAGCAATAAGACTTAATTTTTGAGATGGTGATTTAAATTTATTTTGGGTACTTGGACCCGAGATTGATTGAATTTGGGTACTTGGACCCAAGATCGGGTACTTGGACCCGAGATTGATTGAATTTGGGTACTTGAACCTGGGATTGGGTACTTGGACCCGAGATTGATTTAATTTGGGTCCTTGGATTCGAGATTGGGTACTTGGACCCGAGATTGGGTACTTGGACCCGAGATTGAATTGATTTTGGGTACTTGGGCCCGGGATTGGGTTGAATTTGTTTTGGGTACTTGGACCCAAGATTGGATGGAATTTGGGTACTTAGACCAGAGATTAGATTTGATTTGGGTACTTGGACTCGAAATTGGGTACTTGGATCCGAAATTGGGTACTTGGACCCGAAATTGGGTACTTGGACCCGAGATTAATTTGATTTGGGTACTTAGACCCAAGATTGAGTACTTGGACCCGAAATTGGGTACTTAGACCCAAAATTGGGTACTTGGACCCGAGATTGATTTGATTTCGGTACTTAGACCCAAGATTGAGTACTTGGACTAGAGATTGGGTACTTGGACCCGAGATTGGGCACTTGGACCCGAGATTGGGCACTTGGACCCGAGGCTGATTTGAATTTGGGTGCTTGGACCCGAGATTGATTTGATTTGGGTACTTGGACCCAAGATTGAGTACTTGGACCTGAGATTGGGTACTTGGACCCGAGATTGGGTACTTGGACCCGAGGCTGATTTGAATTTGGGTGCTTGGACCCGAGATTGATTTGATTTGGGTACTTGGACCCGAGAATGGGTGCTTGGACCCGAGATTGATTTGAATTTGGGTGCTTGGACCTGAGATTGAGTTTGACTGACCTTTTATAATTTGAAAAATCTGACTGCTCCGGTTATTCCATGCATTGTGGGTTTTCACCCTCAAAATGGATCTTCATCCTTTGAGATCGGGTCTTCATCCTTAAAAATGAATCTTCATCTTTTGACATCGGGTCTTCACCATTGCAAATGGATCTTCATCCTTTGAGATTGGGTCTTTACTCTTAAAACATGGGTCTCTATCCATTGGAGGTCGGGTCTTTACCCTGGCTTCAGCTCTTTTAGCTGGATTGGTCTTTTGTCTTTTGCATCTTCATTCTTTTGAGAGTTATAATGTTCCATTCTTTTGTTCTTCCTTTTTGCAAAGATTTAGCTATTTTTAATTGGACCTCATATCCTCTCCTTGCCCCCCCAATGATTTTTCTATGCGGACTCTGATCGACGTTGTTGTTGTCTAGTTCTTCGCACAAGCACGTACTACTTCTCTTTGCAAAATTACTGGAGCTTTCTCAAGCAATGAGCTTTTCATGCCCCCCTGATTTGACATCTTCTTTTGATTCTTTACTTTACAGGGTGTTTGCTGTTCATTTTGACAAGGAATAGACAACACAAGACAAGAAAGTGCGATGTGATATGCTCATGTATGCATGATATGCATGAATAATACTTACAGTTGTTCCATCGACTCACAGACCGAGGTGATCAACAGAAGTGTTCTCATTGGTTCCTTTTTGACGCTCGTTCAAGTCTTGCATTGGAATGATCAAAAGCTTTGCATTTGTGGCTTTTATCTTCAAGATGTTGAAAACATGAGTGGTGGAGATCCTAAGTTACAGAGTCAGGGATACATCCTTTTTATATTTCATTATGTCTACTGGTAGCTCCTTCATGACCTTGCCAATAATTATTTCCTTTGCCCAATATGTCCTTTGGAGGTTCAATATACTTCCCTTAACTTGAAGGCTTCGTATGACAAAAATATTTTTTATTTGATTTTTTGAATTTTAATTTTGAAATCAAATGTTGGCTTTGCCAAATTAATGTCAATGCACCTCAGGACTTGATTTTCCAAAATAACATATCTATAACATGACAATCCTAGTTACCGTACTGAACTCGGGAATCATTTCTATTTAAGCAAGAATTGTTGCACCTCAGATAGGCACATACACATTACTTGGCCAAAGGTCTCATTTGAGTTTAGATATTGTCTATCTCATATGCATACTTATTCCAACTATCTCCACTAATAGATTCTACCTACCAAGAGAGATCAACAGGTCTTTGATAGGCTTGAAATGGGGTCTATAAGGGACATGGGTTAAAGTGAAGGCCATTTGTAAGTTGGGGCTGATGTGATACAATGGACAAGCCTTCACACTATAAATTTCTTGTTTGAATTTTAAGCGGCTTGGAGGCAATCTTGCTAGTCTCTAAATTCTTTCTATCTTTTTGGCATTAATCTGGATCTTGATTAGGACAGTCTTTGCCCTTGCAAAAAGTTTAAGACCCAAATTCATTTCTTTTCTTCTTCTCCCTTTTCTTTATTTCTCTTACTCTTCCCTTTTCTTTCTCTTTGTTTTCCTTAATCTTCCCTTTCTTTGAGCATTTTATCATTTTGTCCTTCTTTCTTGTTGGACTATCAAGTACAAAACTTTCAAGAACTGGATGGTCTCCCTCCTTTTCTCCAATTTTGATTGAATCTTTGGTTGCGTTGGGCCAATTCAAGTAAAAATGTCTTTATGAACTAAATGGAAGCCTTTTGCAGCTTTAGGTAAAAGATAACTCAGTTGGCTTTATGAACCGCCTTTTTAGGTTTTATCTTTTTTTTAATTCTTTTTCTATTCTTCTTCTTTCCTTTTTTCCTTTTTTGGTTATAGCTCAAACATAGTTGTCTTGTTTGTACCAACTTGGGCTTCCAATAATGGATGAGTGGAGTAACATAAATCTTCTTTAATAGGGATAAATCATTTGTTACTCTAATATTGATGTTGTCTTGATATATTGGAGACATTAAGGGAACTTCAACTACCCTTAAGGTTTTGAGAACATCAACTATCCTTATGGTCTTGAAAACATCAACTACCCTTATAGTCTTGAGAACTTCAACTATCTTCATAGTCTTGACTATTCATTTCTTTCTTTGATCTTCTTGCCGTTTCACCTTTGTGATCATAAGACTTGTCAAAAGTATCACAACAGCTCAAGGTAGGTTGTTGAGGTTATATGCCAATGAAAAGAAAGCTATAATTTTATGAAGGCTCAAAGGGACAACTAGGGATTAATATTTAATTGGGTGGATACTAGTTGTTGGCTAATCAAACAATGCCTAGATCATCTCTCCCTTAAATAAGCAGAGTTCAATTTCGCCTCGAAAGTTTGTCAAAGCATGTTCTAAGACTGACTAAGACCTAGACAAAGATAATTATGCAGGAGCCCTCTCTAAGTAAGCATACACAACTCAATGCTATAGAGTAATTCTCTCATCTAGTAAAGTCATTCGAGTCATGATGCCTAGACACATTAATTTATAAACATCAAGCTAAATTCCTCATTGGTTGAGCACCAAAATGAACAAAGACCAACAAATTTTTTTTTTGATAAAAGTAATTTATTCAAACAAATTTAAATTTGAAAAACATGATAGTTCCAATTAAAGAAAGTAAAATTGAAAAGCAACATTCAAGCTAAGGAAAGTTTATTGAGTTGGAGTCAAAGATACTCCATTCACAAGGGCAAGGATTTTTTCCATCATTAAGGATCATAGCTTCATCATCCATAGTTAATCCAAACTTGTTTAGTAGTACATCATCTTTAGCAGCTTCTCTATCCATATCATGATGAGATGACAAGATAAAACTCTTCATGAGGGTTGCAAGCGGTGGTGCCCTTCCAATTTTAGGCAGAGGCTTATTCTTAGTATTGGGCTTATCAGGCTCAGGCAGCTTTCCATTGTCAATCAAATCTTGGATTTTGTGCCTTAAGTGAACACATTTATCTGTCTCATGCCCTTGCATTTGATGGAATTGACAGAAGACCTTGACTTCAAAATTTGGTGGTAGAGGCTTATGTAGAGGCCGAGGTGCCAATGGTTGTAGCAAATCCATTTTCATTAGATTTTCTAACATCTTTGACAAAGGCTCCCTTAAATCTGAAAATTTACGCTTCTTTGTTGGCTTAGTTGTTGCATCTTTCTCAACACCTCTTCTTTCCCTTTGACTTTTCCCACTAGGGTGATAGCCGCTCTTATTGCTCCACTTAGATAGCACATGGTTCGGTTGGTCTTGTAGAATAGGGATTGATCTCTCATTTTTCATCCGATCTCTATCAGTAGACATGTTCCTTGTTAATGTTGTCTTTTCCTTCTTTCTTATGTCAATAGGAGATGCCTTATTAGCATTGTTGATGATCTCTAGAATTTGAATCAACTGGGTCTTTATAATTTTAACCAATTGATCTTGTAACTCGGCCATCCTAGCTTTGACAACTTCATCGATTATATCCCTTAGCTGGTTTGTATCCATCCTTCGAATGAAGCACTTGAATCAAAAATCAATGTTGCAGGCGATATCGTTGTATGCTCTTGAATTGCTGTACCTCAGGTCTATGAGCCAGAAAAGATCAATGATATGAGATGCAAATGTATGCATGTATGCACAAACAATAAACAAACAAGGATAAATAGGACGTTCCTTCCAGCCTTATAACATCCACACACGAATGGCAAATCTCTTTTCCTAGGTATATGGTTAACAAAATACCAACATGGGGTATCTTGCTTTCGAATAATTCCCTCGGACGTTTCAACCAATAGTTATATCCTTGAAAATGGAAATCAATCCATGATAATTCCCATTAATTAGGTTTTAATCCATTCAACCAACCAAAGTAGCTTTTATGCTATATTGGATTAAAACAAAATTAAGAGGTTTATCATAGATAGATTTCTCACTTGAAAAAGGTAACTAATGATTCATGCCAAAAACAAGCCCATAGTTAATTTATTCTTAGTGTAAACTAGGCCCACAATTGATTTTTGGTATTTCATAATTGACCTAAATATTTTGCAAGCTCTTTGTAAGAATTTTGTTTTTAAGCCCATTACAAAAAGATTTTTAGAGAAGTGGATTTCGGGTTTAGTATTTGGGCCATGGGCCAAAGAATTTTTTTTTGATTTGTTTTTAGAAAAAGTCTTATGTCCAAAGACCATCTTGAAAAATTTTAAAAATAGTTTTGGTCTTTTGGATTTTAGAGAAAAGTTTATTTTGAGCTTACAATATACTTAGGTCATATTAGAAAAAAAATAAACCAAATAGGCCATGATTTAGACTAAGATAAACTAACCATAGTCAAACAACATGCATTTGGGGTAAAACCTAAGGAGAGTAACTAGGCCAATTACATGAGCTTTAGTCTTTGGTTAAAAAGGCTTAGGTTCCCATAGCAAGTATATACCAAACGGTACAAGGCTATGAGTGGTTATGCCATGCTCGATCTCCATACCTTGAGTGAAAGTATGGTATCCCTTGCATAACATAACGCGGGTAACACGGGCGTCCTAACTCACGCACACGATGCAAACTAATATGATGCAATGGATAAAATCATTATAAGAAAGAATAGAATAATATAGAGACCAACGGAATCAACTTCTCTTGTCCCCAGTGGAGTCGCCACTGTGAGTGGGGATTTTCGCCCCCACTCCCAGTGGAATGGTTCTTGCGACTTCGGCACTGTTTAGGCTGGAGTCGCCACCCGGATGGGCCGGGAAAAAAGAAAGGGGTGGATGACTCGATTCCTAAGGAATCCCCAACCCCCTAATGGTTTCGAAAAGTTGGGTATGTGTGGGGAAGGTGAGAAATGGCCCAGCACCCCCACAATGCCCGGTTCATTGAAACCGGCCTCCTTTACAGGTCTTAATATTATAAAATTCTTAAATATAACAATATTATCCATACTACACACAATAAAAAGAAACCATCATTATATTAAAATCAAAGCAATGTCCAAACAAAACAAAACAAATAAATGGACACCCATCCAAGGATGGAAACATGTCCTTACATCACATGCCTAGATAGGACACCCACCAAAAGGTAGAAACATGCCCTCTACATAAGTTCTAAAATAGAAAAGCAAATTAAATTACATGATGTTTAAATAATGAGGTACCCACCAAGTGGAAACATACCTCTTACAACTTTTGGAAATCTAAATTGATTGATAAAAGTAAATAATCATTCATCATAAATAAATCATTCATCAAAAGTATTTAAATAAAATAAACATCCATCCATGATAAATTAAATAAATCAAATATTGAAATTAAATAGATTAAAGAGATAAATTAAGGTATAAATAAATATGGAATTGAATAAAGCAAATAAAAGTTCAATTATAGCTGCTATGACTTTTTACGGAATTAAAATAGATTAGGGTTTTATGTTTTAAAAGGTTGGTAAGACTCTTTGATTAACGAAATTAAGGTTTGAATGGTGAAATCATGAAACTAGGGTTTTAGACACTTTAAATTACTTTGATTTGTGATTTTAAATTGTATTTTTAAGCTACTGTGTAAAATTAGCATATTTGTGTTTTTATGTTTTTTTTTAATTTTTTAAAGGATTAAAGTTTAGAAAAATTTAGGGTTTAATGTTTTAAAAGGTTTAGGGTTTACTATTTTAGGTTTAAAAGTTGAATTAGGGTTTTATGCTTTAAAATTAGGTTTCTCGGGTGATTTGTTGAATTAAGGTTTAAAAAGACAATTTGATGATTTCATGAGGTTTTATGAATTTAAACACACGGATTGAAGATTTTATAAGTAGAAAATATTTTTTTGAAGTTTTTTGAATGAAATAGAACCTAATTTAAAATTTGAAAGAAATAGAATCAAGTTTTGGTTTTGTTAAAAAATTTGTTCAATTAGGGTTTTGAGATTTTGAAGAAGCAAAAAAAAATTTTTTTTTTAAATCTTTTTGGAAAATAAAGTAATGTATTAGTGTTTTAATCTTGAAAAAATTAAATAAAAGTTCTAAAGTTTTTGATTTAAAAAACCTTAATTTTATAGGTTTGCTACTGTGAAAACATAAATCAAAAAGAATTTAACATACCTTCTTTTGTTGATTCCTCCAAAAACAATTCTTCTTGGATGAACTAGCTCCAAAGACAAGCCTTTGTTGCCTTTGAATTGCTTAATTCGTGCTGCTGCTGCTGCTTTTAAAAATCACTTGAATTGAGTTTCCCTTTTCCTTCACTGATTTGGTTTCAAAAAAATCAAGCTACTGCCTCTTTTTTCCTCTTTTAATTTGGTTCTATTGGTCCTTATTTATAATGGTTTTAGGTTGTTTATTCCTAATTATACACGACAAGTAATATTAATAAAAAATGAAATTAAAACCTAATTGGATTAGGTTTCAAAAAAATTGCGTCGAAAAATTTTGCGCTGGCAAAAACTGCGGCAGCCTGGCCCGTGGCTAGGGCCAGTGGGCGTGCCTGTAACACCCCTATATCCGTATACGTACACAACATGCTTATATGATCGTAATATACGTATACTAAATATAGAAATGCTACACTTTGCAAATACTCAAATCACATTTAAGATAAAATAAAAACTTAAGAAATTCCAAATGTTTAAATGAAAAATCATAAGACACAGTAGATAAAAATGTTTACTTAATACGCAACGAAAGTTATATTCAAAATTTACAAGTACAATTACATTAAACCTCAAAAATTACAAAATATGAAATATATACATGATTGGCAGCTTGACTCTCTGATCTTTAAGCTTTAATCCAACTTTTCACAATCAAAACAACCTCAACTCGGTCTAGAGGAATCCTCCGCCTCAATTCTATCACTTCTATCACCTGCGCGATGAATCCCAATCGCGCTGAGCCAACAACTCAGTAGTACAAACCATAATGCTATTATGCTTAATCAATAACAATGATATACATTCAAACAATAAAGGTCATACTCAATATTCAATATTTCATGAATATTACATATCATCGTTTAAGTACTACTAACATTTCATTACATCATATCATCATTCATGACATCAATATGACATAACCACCTATGGGCCCAACAAATATTTAATACGATATTCAGAATTCAGAGTTACTGCTTTGGTTCATAATCACGATAATCAAGCCCGTAGGCAACATATATATATATATATCTCTATCCATGGATAGTGTAACAGACCCAGTCTCTTGGACCATCAACTCAACAAGCTTGAGGAGATCCTCAACCCGGCAAGACTGTTACCAATCATATATCTCATAATCACAATTTCTCGTAATGTAACAGACCCAGTCTCTTGGACCATCAACTCAACAAGCTTGAGGAGATCCTCAACCCGGCAAGACTGTTACTATTCATAATTTCATAGGCATGCCATCCAAATCCAGAACTCTGAAACTGAATAACATATTAAACATACAATTATATCATTCTCTTTCTCAATTTGTATTTCAATATCAAATAGGCAATCATGCCTCAACAATTTCATTTGTATAGCCATAGCCACTCACAATGGCTTCTCATCACATTTGAATCATCATGTCTCAATTCACCATATCATACATCATCTTTCACATATTCATAATCAATTACATTGAACATAATCATATATGCATACATACCTTAATCATCTCATTTCACATTATACATATAGTACATTTCACAAGATTCACAATATGCAAGACATAACATTATTTATATATATATATCAACAATGCCATATCAAGTGAATGTATGCAACAATGCAAGGTTTGTACTTACTTCAAAAGCAATCCACACAATTCTAAACACTTTCTTTATCCAAAAGTCCTTCACCAAATGAATTAAGGGAATTCACTTTCTTCACAACCTAAACCAAAACAATGATGAACCACATCAATTCCAATACAATCAATCACTTATTAACCTCATACAAAACCCATAGATCACCATTACAAACCAACAACTCAACCACAAAGCCCACGATCGTGGCCACCCAAAACCCCCACGGGCGTGGGTTAAGAATTGCTTCTGCCCAAAAATTGCCCAACACCCCACGGCCATGGCATCAAAAGGCCACGGGCGTGGCATCCAAGATGCTACTGCCTCTCACCAAAACATGTATTCCAAGCTTCTAATTCCAACAAACCCAAAAATCATGAAAACCAACAAAAATAATCAACCAAACTTAACATTAACAACACTTACCAACTCAAAACCCTAATACAATTTTAACACAACTACCTTCAAAACCAACATCAACTTAACTTACTTCCTTCCAACCAAAACCAACACCCTACTTAAACAAATCAAACATACTTTAACATACTACAACCAACACACTCCTATTTCAAACATCTACCATCAAACTCAAACTCTACTTCAAGAAAACAAAAGAAATTAAGATAGAGAACTTACCAAAATAATAAAACTTCTTGGACTTTCACTTAATCACTTAAAAACCCCTTCAATTTTGAGCTTGAACATCAAAACACAACTCTCTCTCTCTTACTATAGAGTGGCCGGCCATGGAAGGAGAAAGGAAAGAAGAAGAAATGAGAAAAGTCAACTTCCTCTTCTCTTTAAATCTCCACCAAGCAATTCAAAATGAAAATGACTAAAATACCCTCTTTAAAACATTCTAACTCCTTTATCATTCATTTGCCCTTTTTAGTAACTTCACACTTCACAAATTAAATATCTTCTTACCTTGACCCACCATTTTGACCAACATATATGTTACATATATTACCATATATACAACATATACATTTTCTCTAAACAATCTTTTCCTTTTCAATAACACATATACATTAGATTCAAATGAAATAACAATTATATCAATACTTCTAGGGCACATTTTGGGATATTACAGTGCCAGCTTGCAGGAAAATCCTGCGGAAAGTTATTTCGCCCGCAGGAAATTCCTGCAGGCAAAGCGGGAAGTTATTTCGCCCGCAGGCCTGCGGGTGAAGTGCTGGAACTACGGATGTGCCGCCTGCAGGAAATTCTTGCGGGCAAAACACCCACGGGCCCGCACGACTGCTTTTCGCTGCCGATTTTTTTTTCGACTCTGATTTTATTTTTATTATTTTTATTTGTTTATTTTTAATTTTTTATTAATAAAAATTAGATACTAAAGCAAAAATTATTTAACAAAAATTATTTTGGACCAATTAGACAACAAAAATCATTTTGGACTAAATAAAACATATTGGACCGGATTGGGTAAAAAATTATGGGTCTACACAAGTATATAACAAGTTTATGGGCAAATTTTACTCACATCAGAAGACAGCTGAACTAAGAGGAAAAATAGCTACATTTGCTCAATTGGATGGAGAGCCATTTCATGAGGCTTGGGACAGGTTTAAGATGTTTTTAATCCAGTGTCCACACAATCACTTCCTACTTCAACTACTGAATCAGTTTTTCTACGATGGTCTAACCCAGCAATTTCAGAATACTGTTGATAATGCAGCTGGGGGAGCTATGGGAGAAAAGACAGCAGAAGAGACTTATGATATCTTTGAAATGTTGGGATCTAATTCCTAATAAAAAAGTGTAAGAGGAAGAAGTAAAGGGGTAAATCAAGTGGAAGCCAACAGTGAGATGGTCAATCAGATAGCTGAATTGACAAGACAAGTGCAGATGCTGAACATGAAGAACAATGCTTCTTCACCCACTCAAGAAATGTGTGGAATTTGTGAAACTTTTGGGCATGGAGCAAATATATGCCGCTCTGCGTACGAGTCTTATGGAAATGAGGCTGAGCAAGTTAACGTTATGGAGGGATATCAACCAAGGGCCCGGAATGATCCTTTCTCAAACACTTATAATCCTAGTTGGCAGAATCATCCAAACTTTTCGTGGGCAACAAATAATTCCCAACAACCTTTCCATTTGCTCCAAAGACAAAATCAACTGCCAGGGCAATCTTTAAATCAAGGGCAGCCTAAGAGATACAGTTTGGAGGATAGTTTACATGCTTTTATCCAAGCCAGTACCAAGAATCAAGAGATGAATAACAAAAGGTTGGATTCATTGGAAGCGTCTTTCAAGAAAGTGGAGACCCAAGTTGGACAACTTGCACAACAGATGCAGATTCAACAGAAAGAAAAATTTTCAAGTCAACCTGAGCAAGCACAAGCAGTGACTATTCTTAGAAGTGGCAAGGTAATAAATAATGGTGTTGGAAATAATTCTGTGAATGCAGGTGATCAAGAAAACGAAAAAGAAGGAGAACCAAAGGACAAGAGTGATGGAGAAAAATCAATGGAGCAGTCTCCTTTAGCAGATTTACACAAGGCAAGTAATCCTTACTGGCCACCTATACCATTCCCCAGCAGATTGAAGAATGATAAACAAGATAAGTAATTTTCAGACATCTTCAACATGCTGTCTAAGGTAAGTATTAACTTACCTCTACTTGAAGCAATAAAAAATATGCCGGCTTATGCCAAATTCTTCAAGGAATTGAATGCTAAGAAAAAGAGGTATGAGCCAAATGAAAAGGTGATAGTATCAGAGGTAGCTAGTGCTGTTTTGCAACATAAACTACCTCCAAAGCTAAAGGATCCTAGCAGCTTCGTACTTAAAATTACTATGAGTAATAGAAAGGGGACTGATGGCATGTGTGATTTAGGAGTCAGTGTTAATTTGATGCCTTACTCTGTGTATCTTGAATTAGAACTTGGGGAACTGAAACCTACTAAAATGGTCTTGCAATTAGCTGATAGATCTCTTAGATTCCCGAAAGGAATTATAGAAGATGTGTTAGTTAAGGTTGGTGGGTTGATAGTGCCCATGGATTTTATAGTCCTTGATATGGAAGGAGATAACCCTACACCATCAGCACACACTATTCTACTAAGTAGGCCTTTTATGGCTACGACCAACACCTTGATTGATGTTAAAAATGGTAAATTGTCAATGACTATCTTGGGACAAATGGTTGTATTTTCTATTTTTAACACTTCTCCTATTCCTACAACTGCATTATATGAGGATTGCTCTTTAATTGATTGTATTAACGCAGTTGTTTTAGATATTTTCTTACAAATAGGTTCTTCGGATAAATTAGAGCCGGCATTGACCTTAGATCGTAACTTGGATATTTTTGACTCAGAAGTAGCCAGTTGCCTTGATATATTAGAAAGTGCTGAAATAGAAGAATTTAAAGAGGAACCATCATTCGAGCTCCCCTCCATCCAAAAAGAAGAGAATAATCCTTCACTTAAGTTAGAGCTAAAAGAGTTGCCTAAAAACCTGAAATATGTGTTTTTAGGAGATCACGACACCTTACCTGTGATAATTTCTAGCAAACTTAGTGAAAGGGAAGAGATGAGGTTGGTGAGTGAATTAAAAAGATTGAAAAGAGCTATAGGATGGGGGTTGAGTGATATTAAAGGTATTAGTCCTTCAACGTGCATGCATAGAATTATCTTAGAAGAGGGAGCTAAACCTGTAAGAGAGACCCAAAGGCATCTTAACCCAAACATAAGTGAAGTGGTTAAGAAGGAAGTGCTTAAATTGCTTGATGAAGGAGTGATATACCCGATAGCCAATAGTGAGTGGGTTAGCCCAGTACATGTAGTGCCTAAGAAATCAGGAATCACTGTGGTAAAAAATGAAAAGAATGAATTGATTCCTACTAGGACTACCACTTGGTGGAGAATGTGTATAGACTATAGGAAGTTAAATAATGCCACAAAGAAAGATCATTTCCCTCTTCCTTTTATTGATCAAATGCTGGATAAACTTTCTGGACACTCTCATTATTGCTTTTTGGATGGACTTTCAGGTTATTATCAAGTGCTAATAGCACCAGAGGATCAATCTAAGACCACTTTTACTTGCCCTTTTTGGGACTTTTGCATTTCGGCGTATGCCCTTTGGCTTATGCAATACGCCTGCAACTTTTCAAAGATGCATGATGTCTATTTTCACGGACATGGTAGATAACTTTATTGAGGAAAAGAAAAGGTTTTTGCACATGAGTAAATTCTATTTCTGGGATAAACCTTACCTATTCCGAATATGCAAAGATGAGATAGTTCGCAGGTGTGTACCTGAGGAAGAACAACTTAGTGTTCTTCAATTTTGTCATGACCTTCACTGCGGTGGTCATTTTAGAGGGAGAAAGACTGCCGAAAAAGTGCTTCAAAGTGGATTTTATTGGCCTACTTTATTCAAAAATGCTCAAGAATATTGTAATCATTGTGACCGCTGTCAAAGAGTAGGTAATATTGGAAGGAGGAATGAAATGCCCCTTCAATCTTATATTGTAGTTGAACTGTTTGATGTTTGGGGAATAGACTTCATGGGTCCTTTTCCCAAATCTTTTGGTTATGAATACATATTGGTTGCTGTTGATTATGTTTCAAAATGGGTGGAGGCAATCCCCACCCAAACTAATGATGCTAATGTGGTTGTTAAATTTGTGAAGGAATACATTCTTAGCAGATTTGGCACGCCAAGAGAGATAGTCAGTGATGGGGGAAGTCATTTTTGCAACAAATTTTTAGAGAAGTTAATGCACAAGTCGGGTGTGAAACACAAAGTGGCGACCCCATACCATCCACAGACTTCAGGACAAGTTGAGACATCCAACAAGCAAATTAAAGGAATTTTGGAAAAAACAGTCAACTCATCAAGGAAGGATTGGGCAAGTAGATTGAATGACGCATTGTGGGCATATCGAACTGCTTTCAAGACTCCCTTGGGTATGAGTCCATACCTATTGGTTTTTGGTAAAGCTTGTCATTTACCAGTGGAGTTAGAGCACAAGGCATATTGGGCAATTAAGACTCTGAATTTAGATTTGGACAAGGCAAAGAGAGAACATTTTTTGCAAATTTCGGAGTTAGATGAACTAAGGAACGAGGCATATGAGAGTTTGAGGATTTATAAGGACCATACTAAAGCACTTCATGATCGAATTTTAGTACGAAAGACGTTGAGCCCAGGTATGAAGGTCTTGCTTTTCAATTCTCATCTCCGACTATTTCCAGGAAAACTCAAGTCTCGATGGAGCAATCCTTTCGAGATAACTGAGGTATATCCTTCCGGTGCTATAGAATTACTTAACTCTCGAACGAATGAAACTTTTAAAGTAAATGGACAGAGAGTTAAACCATATAACGAGGGGTTCCAAGAAGTAAGGATTTTCGATAGTACTTTGATCTACGATCCTTAATTCTTGCAGAAATGCCCAGCTAAGACGACGTTAAAGAAGCGCTCGATGGGAGGCAACCCATTGTTATCGTCTTTATCATTTTAGTTTAGTATCTTCGGTTTATTTATTTATTTTCCATTCTATTTTTCTTTAAGGCTTGATGGTTTGGAGATTGGAAGTGTTTTTATTATTGCAGAGAATAGGCCAGGAGCATTGAGTTTAATTGAGAAAAGGAGGGCCATCCAGTTCCAACTTTCCTTGATCACATGTTTATGCTGAAGTCGCTATTGTTTTCTTTCATGTTAATTATCTGTTCGTAAAGAAAAGCTTAATGAATTTCTGTACGAAAGATCCACTTTGCGTGGCACAAAGGAGGTTCTTTCTATCTTTTCTTTTGTTTACATTGAGAACAATGTAACTCATAAGTGTGGGGTAATTTTTAAGCTTTTCTTTAATTTTTGTTTTGTTTTCTTTGTGAGTTATATTGTGCGTTTTTCATGGCATAATTGTTGGAAATTTATTGACTTTTCTGTAATTCTAGCATTACATTTGAGCCTTTAGTATCAGCATAGAGATTAGCATTTGAATTCATTCAGTATTAATTTTCACATTCTGCAATTCATGACATATAAATCTCTAAGAACCCACCCTTTGTGAGTTTTGAGCCTCATAGATTGAATATTATTGTCAATCGATTTTCTTTTCTTAAGTGTGCACCTTTATGATTTTGTATCTCTAGAGCTTGCTTTTGCATACTAATTGAACTCACATTATGATTTCATCTCAAGTTTTAAAATAATGAAGGCAAATTAGGATTACCCCCTTTAGCTTAAAAAGACCTCCCTTAATTGTGAATTCCTTAGTGAGCCAAGTTGAGCATTTGACCTTTTCTTGATTGATCAACATAATTAACAACTCAACATTTTTCTATTATTATCATACCTTCATTAAGGAATGGAGTTTCTTATGATATGACAATAGGAGTGGTTTAATTGATAAGTATGGGGTAAAAAAAAAATAAAATAGTATTATTTTAGTAAGATTTGGGGCTGAAAGGCATACTTTGCAGATTTTATTTGACTAAGAGTCGATTATTCTTTTCTTCTACATTTGAGTTGGATGTTTAATGTATTTTTATAGTTTGTATATATATATATATAAATAAAAATAAAAAGAGAAGATATATATATATACAAAATTCATATATTTTCTAGCATTAGTCATCAAAGAGGAATTTCAACTCATTTACTTTTGTTTAAGTATGCAAATATTTGAGACTATCAAGGGTTGGTGAATATGTTATTTGAGGGAGTTACGAGTTTCTACGCAAGATTATTGTCTAATTTAGATGCTCCATTTCTTAATGTTCCAACTTAAAAGTCTTTTCTCACACCTTCACCTTAGCCCCATTACATCCAAATGAAAAGACTTTCGGATTATTTCTTGAGAAAAATCAGTGAGAGAGATTGGATAATTAAGCAAGTTTATGGTAGTATACAATCATGATTGGCTTGAGTGAATTAACCTTTGAAATTGAGAGAAACACTTAGATGAGAGATTAGATTTGTTATGTCTGAATTAATGAATGAGTTAAGAAAATCTTGATTGAAGTAAATTGCATTTATTTATTGCTGAGTATTAAAGGATTTCTTCTTATATACTTGAATTATAGTTAAGGTTAATTGAGTTTTTAATTTATGCCATGTAAATTTGCTTGAGGAAAAGCAAAGTTTTAAGTGTGGGGTAGTTGTTTTATTAGCTTTTGTCCTCAAATTGCTATTTATTTATTATGATAATTATTATTTTCTTCATGCATTTTGGTAGTTTTAATCTGTTTATTTAGTGATTTCAGCATTTTGGTAGTTTTAATTTATCCCAGTGTTTAGATCATTTTTGGACTAGTTTTTAGTATGATGTTTATGTGTTTTTAGTTAATGTTTCATTTGATTTTTATTTAAAGTTTGTTTGAAGTGTTTGTTTTAGGTTAAAGTGCAAAAACTCCCTTGGAAGATCAAAACAAAGAAAGAAGAGTATGAATCAAGCAAGACATGGCCAAGCCAAATCAAGCTTGGCCGTGTCACCTCAAAGGAAATTTTGGCAGAGCTTGACACTGCTAGGAGACACGGCCAAGCCACTGGCCATGTCTCACCTAAAGACCAAAACCAAAGAAACCAAAGAAAGAAAAGAAAAGAAGGAAAGAAATGGCAGCAAGTGACACGACCAACAAGCTTGGCCGTGCCACTCTCATCTTCAAAGTACAAAGAAGAGCAAGGAGAAACAGAAGCTGACACACTCAAGTGACACAGCCAAGCCACTGGTCGTGTCACATGACACGGCCAGGAGCTTGGCCGTGTCCCATCCTAAGCCAAAGAACAAGGAAGAACCAAAGAAAAGAAACAGAAGCTGACACACCCAAGAGACATGGCCAAGCTACTGGCCGTGTCATACAAGCTTGGCCGTGTCACCCCATGAGACCAAAGAAAGAAAGAAAGAAGGCATGGATTTTTAGCGAAGGGATTTGTATAAATAGATAAGATTAGGGCAAGAGCAAGGGGGATAGATTTTTCAGCCATTCTATACTTTCTTTGAGCCGTTCTTTATTTTTTTTTTCTGGAGAATTTTTCTCTGAAATAAGGAAACTATCGAAGATTGATTTCACTTTCATTCAAACACTCTAGATCAAATTAGTTCTAGCCATTACATTATTCTTTTAGCAAAAATCTTAGCAAGAGATTCTTCAGAAGCCAAAGGAAAATTGTAATTGGGTTTTGTTCTTTAACTCTATCTCTTAAGTTTCATTGAAATTTTATTTATGGATTCTCTAATGTCTAAATTAATTTCTTTGAATTTTAATGAGATGAATTTGTTTGATAGCATTACTATGAACTAATTTTGATCTAGTCTAGGGTTTGTATGAATCTACTATGATTGTATGAAATGGTTATTTCTCTTAATTGATTTATTTCTTTTATCCTTAATTGAATGAATTAATGTTAATAAATAATTGATTGGCCACCAATTATGTGTTTTAGGTATTTAGATGAAGGATTGAGAAATGAAATCTAATACTGGAATAATTTAATTAGGGACTTAGGTGAATTAGAAATATAAACCTAAGGAAAAGATCATTTTAATTGTAGTAAGATTAATTAAAAAAGGTTTGAATGCGAGAGCTTATTTCCTTAATTTGATTAATTAAGTTGCTTGAAATCTGATCTTTGAAATTAAATCAGTTGAGAGAAATAGCCTTTCATACATATAAATTAGTAGAGAAGTGCAAACCCTAGACTTTTCTATTAAGTGAATCAATATATTTGTTCATTTTCTTTAATTGTTATTAATTCAATTGCTTTCTATTTTCGTTAGTTGTTTAACAATTTAATTTTATAAATCAAAGACTATTAATTGATAATTTGTTCTTTACGATTTGATAAATAATTAGCTTATCTAGCTTCATTGTGAAACGACCTTGAGGTGTTCACCGAAATACTACAGCAGCCTCGTATACTTGCGAGTGTAGCTTTAGTAGTGTTTATTAGAGTGCAACACCCTGCTTGAATAATCTGACACTTCAGTAGCAGAGAGTGAAAAACAACATGATTTTGAGCTGATTTTGGATAAGGATGGGTTCTCGACCCGAGGTTGGAGTTGGTTTGGGTTTTGGACCCGAGATGTTATTTGATTTGTGTTATGGACCCAGAATGAGTTATAGACTTGAAAACCTTTTGGTTTTTGGACCCCTATAGGTTTTGGTTTTGGACCCGAAATGAGTTTTGAACTGGAAACTAATTTTATTTGGGTACCTGGACCCGAGACTGAATTTTAGGTTCTTGACCCTAGACTAGATTTGGGTTCTCAATCTAAAGCTGAATTTCTAGTTTTCGATCCTAAAATGGATTTGGGTTCTTGACCCGAGATTAAATTTTTTTTCTCGATCCTAAACTGGATTTGGGTTCTCGACCCGAGACTGGATTTTGGGTTCTCGACCCGAGACTGAATTTTGGGTTCTCAACCCTAAACTAGATTTGGGTTCTCGACCCAAGACTGGATTTTCTGTTCGATTTGGGTTCTCGACCCAAGATTTGATTTTGGATTCTCGACCCTAAATTGGATTTGAGTTCTTGACCTGAGACTAGATTTGATTTGGCCTTCTGTCAGTTTGAGAGTTTCGGCTTTCTTCTAGCCAATAAATTTTTGCTCCTCTAGCTGATTAATTTTCTATTATGGCTTTCTTCTAGCCATTTGCTCCATTCTTCAATGTATCGACTCCAGCTCTTTCAGCTGGACTTACCTTTTGTCATCTGAGAATTTTGATTTTCTTCTAGCTGGTTGTTTCATTCTTAAATGGATTATGGGTCTTCACCCTCAAAATGGATCTTCATCCTTGGACCTCAGATCTTCATCCTTGGACATTGGGACTTCACCCTTCAAAATTGATCTTCATCCTTAGAGTTCGGGTCTTCACCCTTTAAAATGGATCTTCATCCTTTGGAGATCGGGTCTTCACCTTTAAAAATGAATCTTCATCCTTGGACATCGGGTCTTCACCCTTCAAAATGGATTTTCATCCTTTGGAGATTTGTCCTATATTGGTTTCAACTCTTCTAGCTGGACTGATCTTTTGTCCTTTGCAAATTCATTCTTCTGAGAGTTCTAATCTTCTTCTTGTTCCATTCTTTTTATTATTCCTTTTACAAAAAAGTTTAGCTATTTTTTAGCTAGCTCTCATATCATCTCTTTGCCCCCTGTGTGGCAAAATATTGAAAGTGAGTCTGAAAATATTTTATACATGCATAAACTTTGAAAGGGGAAACTTTACCTCCCGTGTAGGCTCAAACCAATGATTTTTCCCATGCAGGCTCATATTGATGTTTGTGTTGTCTAGTTCTTCGCACCGGCATACATTTCTTCTTTCTTTTGCAAAATGACTGGATTTTTCTCAAGCAATGGGCCTTCCATGCCCCCTGACTCCATATCTGCTTCATCTTTGATTTATAGAATATTTGTTGTTTATTTTGACAAAGAAAAGGAACACAAGACAAAGAATGCAAGGTGATATGCTTATGTATGCATGATATGCATGGATGATACTTACAGTGGTTCTATCGACTCACAAGCTGAGGTGCTCAACTGAAAGTATTCTTATTGGTTTAGGTCTTGCATTGGAATGACAGAAGGCTTCACATTTATGGCTTTTATCTTCAAAATGTTAAAAATATGAGTGATGGGGGCCCAAGTAGCAGAGATACATCTATTTCAAATTATGATTCAGTATGCCAGTTGGTAACTTCTTCACAACCTTGCAAATAATCCTTTATTTTGCCCAATATGTCCTTCGAGTTTCGGCAGTGCAACATACTTCCCTAAACTTGAAGGTTTATTCAATAAGAAAATAGTTTTTATTTTTATTTATTTATTTTTTAAATCAAATGTTGACTTTGTCAAATTAGTGTCATTGTACCTTAGAACTCAATTTTCCAAATTAACATATCTATAACATGACAATCCTAATTACTGTACTAAACTCGGGAATCATTTCCATTTAAGTAAGAACTGTTGTACTTCAGATAGACACATACATATTACTTGGTTAAAGGTCTCATTGAGTTTAAATATTATCTATCTCATATGCATACTTATCCAAACTATCTCCACTAATAGAATCTTCCTACCAAGAGAGATCAACAAGTCTTTAATAAGTTTGAAATAGGATCTATAAGGGATATGGGTTAAATGAAAGCCATCTTTGAGCTGGAGCTGATGTGACATTATAGACAAACCTTCACACTACAAACTTCTTGCTGGAACCCCAGACAATTACAAGCATAAAAAGATAGAGCTTTTAATGTTCTTCCATCTTCTTGGCATTAATCTGGATCTAGATTTAGACAGTCTTTACCTTTGTAAAAAGTTTGATACCCACATTCCTTTTCTTCTATTCCTTTTTTCTTTATCTTTCTTTTTTTCTTACTTTTTCTTTTCTTTTAGCATTTTATCATTTTGTCCTTCTTCCCTGTAGGGCTGTCAAGTACAGGACTTTTAGTAACTAGATGGCCTTTCTCCTATCTCTTTAATTTTGGTTTAGTTGTTGGTTGGGTTGGACCAATTCAAGTCAGACTGTCCTCATAAACTAAATGGAAGTCTTCTGCTACTTCAGGCAAGAAGAACTTTGTTGACTTTCTAAATGGGCCTTTTGGGTTAACTGCCCCCTCTTTTTTTTGTTTGGGGGTTTTTTCTTTTTTTTTTCTCAGTGATCATAAGACTTGTCAAAAGTGTAACAATAGCTCAGGGTAGGTCATCGAGCTTATAAGACAATAAAGAGAAAGCTAAAATCTCATGAAGGCTCAAAGGGATAACTAGGGATTTATATTTAATTGGGTGGATACTAGTTGTTGGATTATCAAAAAATGCCTAGATCATCTCTCTGTTAAATAAGAAAAATTCAATTTCACCTTGAAGGTTCATCAAAGTATGTTCTCAGATTGACTAGGACTTAGATAAAAGTAATTATGCAGGAGCCCTCTCTAAGTAAGTATTCACAACTCAATAGAACAACTCTCTCGCCTAGTAAAGTCATTCGAATTATAATGCATAGATACACTAATTTATGAACATCGAGCTAGATTTGTCATTGGTTGAGCACCAAAATGAACAAAGACCATGAAAAATTTTGATGAAAGTAATTTATTCAAACAATCTTAATTTGAAAAGCATAATTATTCCAAATAAGTACTAAAGAAAGCAAAATAGAAGAGCAACATTCAAGCTAAGGGAAGTTCATTGAGTTGAGCTTCTTCTCTCTTCACATCTTGAATACTCTTATCTTGGAAAGAGGATAAGGCAAAATCTTCCTCCAATCCTTTTTCTACCATGAAGGTTGCTGGTGGAGGTACTCTTCCAAATTTAGGCAAAGGATTACTCTTGGTATTGGGCTTATCCGGCTCAGGTAGCTTACCATTATCAATAAGATCTTGAATTTCATGTCTTAATCGAGCATATTTATCTGTCTAATGCCCTTGCATTTGATGAAATTGATAGAAGGACTTGTTATCAAGGTTTGATGGCAGATGATTGTGCAGCGGTTAAGAAGTCAATGGTTATAATAACCCCTTCTTTTATAGCTTGTTGAAAACTCAAGACAGAGGTTTCCCCAACTCTAAAAACTCTCTTCTACTTTATTGACCGGTTGCATTAACATCAACTTCCTTATGTGTATTTTGATTGCCAGACTGATAATTCCATTTTGCAAAAAAATGATTCTTCTCTCTTTCCCATTCTTTTATTTGCAAGCCAGCTTGAAGAAGATCTTTGAAATTCCTTATAAGGGTGTGAGACAGTCTCTCACGAAGGTTGGGCAGAACACCTCTGACTATCATCCTAATATGGTCCGACTCATCGGGCCTTCTTTTAAGAAGTGCAGCCTTATTTCTCCATCTCTTTACATAATCAACAAAACTTTCATTTTATTTTTGTGTGATAGTCTCCACCTCCATCAAGGTAACTTCCAGCTCGACATTGTACCCATACTGTTGGATGAAGGCTTTGTACAGCGTATCCCAATCTTTTTAGGTACTTTTCTCGAAGGTGTTGAACCAGTTTTGCACAACAAGATCCAATGAGAGCATGAAATACCTTAGAGTTTGAGCCTTAGTAGCCCTGACAGACTGCATGACAGTAATGTATTGCTTAACATGCAAGTGAGGATTTCTTGTACCATTGTACCTAGTAAAGAAAGGCATTTTGAACTTATAAGGGACCTCCTCATCTTGTGTGAATAGTTTGTCTATTTCTGACATCTCATCAGCTTTCAGCTTCTTTTCAAATTTCTTCTCTAAATCAGCAATCATCTTCTCCACATCAGATGTTTTAATCTTTTTCACAGTTGCTCTTTCCACAACCTTTAGCTCTTTCTTCTTATCTTGAGAATCTTGGAAGTATTGAGCCAGTCATCATCACCATCAATGACTACTTTGTCATCATCAAAGGCTACTTCGCCAACCTTAGCCTTCCCTTTGTCCTTTGGTTTCTTTGTGCTGGTAGATGCCTCAGCGGTGTTTCCCAAAAGTGCAGCTAGTTGGCTCCTCATAGTCTCAGTCAGGGCCCCCTTCAGTTCTTCCATCTTGGCATTGAGGGCATCATCCACCATCTTTTGAATCTGCTCGGGATCCATTGCTCATGGTGAGAATCTAATTAAGTTGTTACTGGATTCTACGTCACTGGCATAGGTTGGGTTATCGTACGCTTTTGAACTCCTATACACTAGGCCTGTGAGCCTAAAGGGATCAATGACATGTTATACAATGCGTGTATGCATGTGTGCATGTATGCATAAATAACAAACAAAAAAAGATAATTAGGACGTCCCTTCCAACCTTATAACTTCCACACACGAATGACAAGTTTTTTTTTAGGTATATGGTCAATAAAATATCAACATGGGATATATTATTTTTGCAAAAATTTCCTCGGACGACTTAAACCAATAGTTACATTCTCAAATATAGAAGTCAGTCCATGATAATCTCCATTAATTAGGTTTTAATCTATTAAATCTCCACTAAAATAGCTTTTATGTTATATTGAATTAAAATAAAATTAATAGGTTTATAATAAATAGATTTCTCATTTGGAAAAAGTAAATAAATAATTCATGCCAAAAACAAGCCCATGATTAATGATTCTTGGTATAAATTAATCCCACAATTGATTTTTGGTTTTCCATAATTGACCTAAATAATTTATAAGCTCATTTAAGAAAAGGTTTTAACAGATTTTTTATTTATTAAAAAACCCACTCAAAAGGTTTGTTAAAAATGATTTTTTGGGCTTTGAACTTGGGTCATAAGGAAAAAGATTTTTGACCCATCTTAAAAGGTTTTCATATCTAAAGACCTTCTTAAAAATTTTGATGATTGAAATTTGGTCTTTTGGATTTACAAAATTTTTTTTTGAGCTTACAATATAAGTAGATCATATTAGAAAAAGAGCAAACCAAATAATCCATGGTTCAAACTAAGATATATCAATCATAGTCAAACAACAAGCATTTAGGGTAAAAACCCAAGAAAAATAACTAGGTCAATTACATGAGCTTAAGTCTTTGGGTTGAAAAGTTTTAGGCTCCCATAACAAGTATATACCAAGAGGTACAAGGCTATGAGTGGTTATGCCATGCTCGATCTCCATACCTTGAGTGAAAGTATGGTATCCCTTACATAACACAACACGGGTTATACGGGCGTCCTAACTCATGCACACAATGCAATCTAAATGATGCAATTGACAATAGCATAATAAGAAAGAATAAAATAATATAAAGACCAATGGAATCAACTTCTCTTATCCCTAGTGGAGTCGCCACTGTAAGCGGGGATTTTTGCACTCACTCTCATGCGGAATGGTTCTTACGACTTTGGCACTTTTAGGCTCAAGGCTTTAGGGAACACATGCCTATATCCGGAGAAAATGGAGTCGCCGCCCGGATGGGCCGAGAAAAATAAAGGGGTGGATGACTTGATTCCTAAGGAATCGCCAATCTCCTAATGGCTTTGAAAAGTTAAGTATGCATGGGGAAGGTGAGAATGACCCAGCACCCCTACAACTCCCGATTCATTTCTAACCGACCTCCTTTTCAGGTCTTAATATTATAAAATTCTTAGTTAATACAATATTATCCATAATACATGCAATCACAAAAATAAATAATCACTTTATTAAAATAACAATGAGTTTAAACAAAATAAATGAATAGGCACCCATCCATGGTTGGAAACATGCCTTTACAATTGTTCAATGTCCAAAAGAAAATAAATAAAATAGGATACCCACTAATTGGTGGAAACATATCCTTTATATTAATCCAAAACTTAAATAAATTATATTACATGAGATCTAGCAAATGAGGTACCCATAACATGAAAACATACCTCTTATAATTTCTTTGAGTAATTAATCAAATAAAACAATAAGCAAATATTTAAGCATTCATTATAAAATTAAATAAAAATAAATCATCCATCAACATGTACAATAAGCATGTATCCAAACTTAAGTAAAGCAATAGATATATAAATATAGGGTTTACACTTCAATTAGGTTTTCTTGAATAAAATTAGGGTTTTGAGGGTTTAGATTTGAAAACTAAGATTATATATATATTTTTTGAAAGGATTTAGCTACTGGGAAAATTAAAAAAGATAAATTAAGATTTAGGGTTTTGATAAAAATTTGTTCACTGTATAAAAACTAAGAACTTTAATATTGATACTGGTTAGAGACATGGCTATTAAATATGTTTCAATGACGACACGATGGATATAAATTGATAGTATTATCAAAATAGAACTTATTATACATGTTTAAACCAAACCATAGGTATGAACTTCATAATATCAGTAAACATAACTTGTTATGATTTTAAAGAGTTTAGAAGATTGTACCTACATTTGAAGGCTCCACCACAATTAAATTAACTAAGTTTTGGATGGGCAGAAATAAAGGCAGTATGCTACAACATTTATAAGGTTGTTCTTTTGCTATTTGAAGCTTCTATGTTCTTAAAGTTTGCTAATCCCTATTAAAGGTTGCTAATCTTTCTGAAGGTTGCTAATCATTATGAAGGTTGTTCTCTGCTGGGGGTTCAAAGTTCCAAAGTCATCCTCCTTTTGAAGGTTTTAAAACTTTTATTTATATGAGCACGCATTAGGTTAAAACATCGTGAAAACTTTCCATTTTAAAAATGGATTACTGATGCATATAGAATTAATGAAACTTGAATTCATGGCAAACTAAGACCATGTCAGACTCCCCCATCTCCTAATCCGACATGGAATCAAAATTAATAAGCTCCATATCAAATTAGGGAAGGCCCAATTCAATACGAGAGCCAAACTAAGGTCCCATATCAAATTGGAAAGGTCCTAATTTGATATGGGATAATACTATATCAAAATGGGGCTTCTCAATTCAATATGGGAACCAAACTTAAGGTCCTATATCAAATTGGGAAGGTCCCAATTCGATATGGGACTATCCTATATCGAATTAGGGCATCCCAATTCGATATGGGCTGTCCCATATTAAAATGGGAGGCCGAGTTTAACTTGGATACACCCCTGAATGCCCTAACATCAAATAAGACCCGACTGACCTTCAAAACTAACCTCATTAGGGTTTTAAAGGTTTAACCATCCTATTAAATTATACCATCTAATCAAAAGGTTTATGACTCAGGCCACAAACTAGTTAGGGCCAAAATCAAGGGTCTACTACAACAAAACTTGAAAAACTTAAAACAAATGTCGGGCAAGGGAGACTGGGCCTCCAAAAATTTTTAGTGCATTGTTAGGCCCTCTATGACAACATAACATGCCTGATGGGCCTATTGTCGCTAGAGGCAAGAAAATTGCTGTAACAACCTAATTTTGATTTTTACGATTTTGTTCCCCTGAAAGTCTATAAATAAGCCTCTTTTACGTCATTTTTATTTACACCTTCTAATCAAGTAATACCTATTTTGCTAGTTGGCTCTTCTTCTCTCCCTCTCTTCTTCTAAAAAAGGAAAAGGTTCTTTCTTCCTTAGTAAGAATAAAATTGGTTTTCTTAATGAGCTTGGGTGTTGGACTATTTAGTTTTGTGCTTTACTTAAGCCATTCTGAACACAGTTACTTCAGTAGTAACCTATAAGCCCTAACCAAGGTCGAATTGCAATCCAGTTATATTGTCAAGCCACCACCGATCAAGATTTCAAGAAAAAGGTAAAACCCTAAATTTTCTTTTTTTTTTCTTATTTTTCTCCCTTTCCTCTTTAAGGTCTATCCTTTGGGCTTTAGAAGCAAATTTTGACCTAATTTTAAAGGTTATGTTAGTTTTGGGTCAGGTCTGAGCATGATGGATGGATAGAATCCATGAACCTAACTTGATTAAATATTAATTATATAATATTTATTATATATGGATAATATTTAATATTTAAATAAGGAGACTTTGGATAGGATATGGATATCCAATCTTAGTTTTATCTTAATTAGGAAGTCAAACAACTATATCTATAAGGATATAGTGATAGATTAAGGTGGATTGAATCAATCTAAAAAATCTGTCAGAAAAAAGATACGTTCTTTTTCTTTGAGATTTTTCTCTCTTTCTTCTTCAACTCTCAAACCTTAATCTCTGAGAACTTGAGGCAAAAACTATGGAGATAGTTGGTTTTTAAATTTTGTAAAGCAAGGGTTTTCCCTTTATGGTGATTGCTCTTCAAGACTGGTAGTACAAGTATAAGGTTAATCTTCTGCAGTCATTGTCAGAGGTAAGATACGAATCTCTACTTATTTAGATTTAATTTTTCATCATTATTATCAAAGCCTTAGATGTTTGTGCTCCAAATTTTATGAATAATTAAGTTTATTAGTTGTTTAAAAATAATTTTTGGTGAATTATTTGTGAAAGTTGGTAATCAACTCGTATGAGCATGTTTAGGCTTTAAAAACACTATTTTATTACTTACGTATATATGATTTTATGATTTAATATGAAAGTAGGTATGCAAAGCTTCGGTTTGGTATATTATTTGCAAAATTCATAGTTAAATGAGTAAGATATGACCTTCTAAAGTTGGGTATTTGAATATGAAATTTTAGGATCTTTTGGAAATTTTTTTGATGTTCTTCACTCTCCTTGATGGCTAATGTGTGTGCCACTCCCTATCATAAAGTGTCTTTTAGTTTAAAATAACCATCTAGCTAACCGAAGATCTAGAAAACCCGTTACTAGAAAAGCCTGGCGGAAGCATGTCTTATAAAGGCTACGGCATATCATAGTCATTTTGCACGCAGCCAGCTGGCTCCTCCAAATGCGCGCCCTATCCAGATTTTAATTTTTGCGTAAAATTTATTTTTGGACTCTGTTTTTCATTGTTTTCACTCAGTTTGACTCAAAACTAATTTTTTAAATTTAATGGTAAATTTCAAATAATTTTCTTTGGGCTACTAAAAATATTTTTAATTTAAAATATTATTTTTAATATAGAAAATTCAATTTTAATTGAAAAAAATATTTTCTTAGCCTAAAAAATTGAGAAAAATTTTAAAAAATTATTTCTATTTTCTGAAAAATTATTTTGAGTGTGTTTATCATAATTTAAATTATTTAAATATTTTTAGTTGCCTAATTGGGACTTATTTTTCTTAGAGTTTCCTTGATAATCAAGCACATTTGTATTTGAGGTAATTTTTTTCTTTGTGGCTCTAGATATGTTTCTGAGAAAATTTTCTTGTTATGGATATTGTAAGTATAATGGTTTTGAATATCAATTTTTCCCTTATTTACATCTTCACAAAGTTATAAGAAAGATGTGGATGTGCTAGATTTGGTCATCTAAAGGCTAACAAGGATTGGATCAATTAGTAATGACTAGTCTCCTATCAAATATTAATAAAGTGGAATTGTTTACTTGTGAATTATGTCTAGCTAAAAAAACTACAAGAAAACCTTTCGAAAAAGGCACAAGAGCCCATATTCCATTGCAATTTATTAATTCAAACATTTGTTGCGCTCTACTTAATACTACTACGAGTGACACTCATAAGTATATAAGGTAGTTATAGTAAATGGTGGAATGTCCCAAGGTCGTCTCACAAGGAAGGTGATTGTTGATAATAGTTTGATTGAAAATAAATAATTTAATGATTGAGTGTGTTGTGTTGCTATGGTGAAAAGTAATTAAAACTAAAAAGTGAAAGAGTGATGGTTGTGCAAAATTAATTTAACTTCTTGGAATGGTACCTAGGGTTTATAGGTCAACTTAATTAATTATTAATTCTCAATTATCCATTAACACAACCCTTTAACTTAATTTCCACCTTAATATTAATTAGCAATTATCAATTCATTAGTTCTCACATTCGTGAATTAACAAAAACCAATTACCTTAACTAGAAAAGTAAGTGCTAGAACTTATATTTCTAATTCATTCTTAGGGGAGTTGATTGCATAGTTCAAATATCAAAATTTACCTTTCAGCTCTTCATTCAATATTAAGAAATCCATAGATGACCACTCTATCAACCTAACATGTAATCCAATGTAAACAACTAATAACAAGTTATATTAATGGAAATGTTGAATTAAGTCATTTAATCAAATCTACTACAAACCCTAGGCATAAGTAATTTAGCTCATCATCAATGCAAAGTAAACATTCATCTTAATATAATTCAATTCACAAATACTTATTGAAGTATTAATGTATACAAAAATAGATCTGAGAAAAAAATAAATTAATTAAGAGAATGGGCTTGAAGATGCCAAGAGTTGAAACTTCGTATTCTCCCTCTTAGCTCATCTTGAATGTGATGAAGAACTCCCAAGTCCTCTTAAGAGCTTGATCCAAAAATTACCCAAGCATAATCCAAAAATATAAAAAGAACTTAGCTATGAAGATGAAAAAGAAGATGAAAGGAATGGGAGATGGTTTGAAGATGTATCATTAAGATGGTGTATCAAGATACCTCCCAATAAGAAGAAGGATGGTTATATCAAGATGAATTTTCCCATTTTCCAACCTGTAGCCCCATCTCCATCCCCTCTTCCAATCATTTAAATGTCAAGACAAAGAGATTTTTCTTTTTCCAACTCACATCTACACTCCTACCTTCATTTGTTCCTTCTTGTTCATGCTTAAGCCTTTCTTTCCATCCAAAAACAACTCATCTTTTCACTAGTTTTTTATTATTTTAAAGAAACATTCCTATTGTCTCCCTCAAATCATAAAAAAATAAACACATAATCTACCTCAAACACTATCAAGTCAGTTTGGTCTTGGTCGTGTGTCTCATCTTTCCTTTGGACACGGCCAAGTCATATGCCTGTGTCCATCACTGCTTATCTTACATGTTTGTTGTGTGGAGTGATACGGCCAGTGACACAGCTGTGTCTTATGGCCGTGTCTTCTTCTACCATTCTTGGTCATTTCTTCTTCAGGTAGAACATGGCCAAGTCATTGGCAGTGTCATGTGACACGGCCATGCCTTCTCCATATGTCTGCTTCTGCCAGTTTGCTTTCAATTTCTTCATTCTTCTTCCTTTCCTTTAGACACTGCCAAGCTACTAGCCATGTTATGTGACACGACCAAGATGCTTCCATGTGTCTAATTCTGCCTTCAATTTCCTTCTCAAGCCATGAAAGACACGACCATTCTCCATTTGTCTTGGTCATGTCATGTGACATGGCCAAGACATGTGCCTGTGTCAGAGTCTCCCAATTTTCCCAGCTTTTCTCATGAAGGACACAGCCAAGTTAATAACAACTTGGCCGTGTTCAATACCATTTCCTCCAATTTGCTTCAACAAATGAATTAAAACTCCATTCATGCTTCAACCTATGCCATAAAACTCCAAGAAAACTTAAACACATATTTTAAGAAAAATTCACTAGAAAATATAATAAAATTACTTCTAAAAACACACACATAATTGTTCACAACAACTACCCCACACTTAATACTTTGCTTGTCCCCAAGCAAAGTTAAAAACAAAATAGAATAGAAAAATCAAGTTTAATAGTTATAAGAATATATTAAGACTCCCTTCTCTTTATATCTATAATCACTATCAAATCAAATAAAATTTGACACTTATGCAATTCAATGGTCTTCCATACATACCAAAAGTTGTCACTCCCTTACAAAATTTCTTAAGTGTTCATTCAGAGTAGTGTTTTTCACTTTCAACATTCAATGAAAGAATATCTCCATAGGCTTGCTTGTTAATCAAAATTTCACCATTTAATTACAATCAAGCATCAATCATAAGGTCTTTCCATTTGGCTATAATGGGGTTTGGGGTAAAGGTATGACATTTGGGAATGTGAGCTATTCATTAAATTTAAGAGCACTTCAAAAATGAACTAATCAATATACATGTGACCGAACAATCTCAAAAACAATCTCTACTCCCTTAGCACATGACGCTAGAATACACTTTACAAATGAATTTAGAATTCTTTCATTTTATTGCAAGGATCATAACAAAGCTTCAAACTTTTTGGCTATAAGAACAAATTTTTTAATAGCATAATCTAATAAAGAAACAAAGTAATTACAAAGTGTTTATTCGCAACTTTCAACCCACTAAATTTAACCCCACACTTAATTTGACACAACACTCAATCACCTAAGCCATTAAAATGCTCTTGATCCTAATGATAGGGTGAGAGTTAGAATAAAATGGTTTAAGGCTAATGATGTTGTGAAAAAGAAAGAAACGGGAAAATGGAATAGGCTCAAAATTGGCTAACTATTGTCATATATAAGGTTGGCCTTTTTAAGCTAAAATGGGTACACCTAATTGCCTTAATCATATTGATGCCTAATTGAAATTTTATTGTGGTCTCAAAATACATGTCAAAGCAAGTTCTAACAATTTATCAATCAAGAATGTTCACACACAAAGAATAATAAGTTGGTATCCAACTTAAGAGGCTCAATTTTCTTACAAGTTTAAAGGTAATGCAAGGAATATCCATCCAAATCAATAATAAGCATCAATTTTATCCAATTCTTAATTTCATGCCTCAAAAATTTAAAGGTCACCCATCAATAATCTTATAACAATTAAACTTTTCAACATTCCAAAAACAAACGCAGCTTTAACAAAAGTAAACAAAAGTAAGTTATAAGTAAAACATTTGCACCCCACACTTAAAGATTCACATTGTCCTCAATGTGAGTTTGCCCAATATGAAGGGACAAGATTTAGATAAAACCTGTATTCCATTGATCCATAGTGTGTGACAAAATGCTACTTCCTCCTTACCAATAACAAAATTTAATTATTCCAAAAAAATATGATAAACAAAAGATAAAAAAAAACATAATATTTTAATAGTTAAAAATAGTAACTAAAAACAATAACCAAAACATCTGAAAACTAGAAATAAATAAATAAATAGAGTTCTCAATAAGTTGAAGCTAATAGAATCTATGGCAGTGGAGGATGTGACGATGATGCTGCCAAGGGATGGAGGCTAAGAATCTTGGCCAGGTTGCTGTTGATGAGCTCCAATTGGTTTTGGACTTCGGCATGATTGTGATCGACCTTGTTCTCTAGTTCTTTTATCTTGTTAATAACCTCATAATTTTCAAGAATCGGAGCATCTTTATCCAAATCAAGTGAATCCAAATTAGATTTCTCATCAACTCTTTGTCTCTTTTTTGGGTCCTTTTGTGCGCTTGGCTCCTCAGAAGCCATCACATAAGGCCCTCCCCTCTTGGTAATCTGTGCATTTTCTCAAGAGTAGCAAGGTCAAGCGAGTCACTTCCCAAAATCCTTGTCATCTTGCAAGTGTTTGGGTCGAAGTCATCATCAAGTGCCATAGCGAGGGTGGTTACCAGTCCACTAATACAAATTTCACCCTTTTTCTTATTAGCCACATTATCAAACATACCAGCTAACCAATATCTGGTGCTCACATGTGTAGCATTATTTGCACAATCTAAGAAAAATAGCTCACTAAGTTTAACTACTCTAGGACTTTCTTTCCTAGCAAAGAACCCTCAAGACATAAAACAATGCAAATATCACAAAGCGGGGTTTATCAATTTTGTTGCTTTGGCCGATTTGGCTATATATGTTCCGCCGGATTCTAATGCTCCCCACGCAAATTGTTGCTTAAAATCCTTTGGCACCATTTTTCCCCCTCTTGATTAAAACCAAAATTTCATTTAAGTGCACAATATCAATCATATATGATTTCTCAAGAAATTTGAATCCTAGCCTAGTGCAAATCTTAGATTCATCTCTTTCTACTTTAATAGAAGCTAGAAATTCAATTGTGAGTTCTTAAAATTGCAAGGGTTTGAGGGTAACAAATCTCTATCATCCTAGGTTTTGCATATACCTAGTAAAATTCTCTCTAATTTGTGGAGCATTAAGAGATTCTTCACTAACATACCTTGTGGGGAAGAATCCTCTAGGTTGGAGAGCCATCCTTCTTTAAGAAGATGATGGTCGCTTTCTTCTATGGTGAGACACCATTTTGGTCCTTGGCATCTTGAGATGAGATGAAATTCAAAGGTTTTGTGATGATTTGTATGAGTTTTGAGGAAGAAAAATGGAAGTTTTGATCGAAAAATGGAGTTTTAAGGTTGGGTTTAGGGTGTGGCCATGTGAGGGAGGCAAGTTTTTGAGAGAGAAAATGGAGGTTAGGATTTTAAGTGAAGAAGGAAATGGGAAAATTTGAGTTTTTCGAGGGTTAAAAATTGCGTGACACAACCATTTTTAACTCATCTTGGCCGTGTCATTTGTTTTGGTACTGGACACGGCTATGAACACGGCTATGTTCCATGGCCGTGTTCAGGTCTGCTGGTTCTGGGCTTAAATGTGGTAAACATGGCTTTAGATATCTCTGTTGGCTTGGCCGTGTTCGCATGACACGACCTTGTGTGATAGCCATGTCTAGTTCTGTGTCTGGGCTTATTTTTATCTACTTGACACAACTAGTGACACGGCTGTGTTGTCTGGCCGTGTATGCTACTACCACAAGATTCCCTCTCTCTCTTTCTTTTTTTAAAATTTTGGCCTTGTCGCTCATGGCTTGGCCGTGTATCTGATTGTGTCTCATTTTGCCCTATTTTGTTTAATCTTTTTCCTTCATTTCCTTGTCTTGAAACTCAATCACAATAACAAAAACTACTATCAGAGTACCCATTCCATTCAATTTATTAACAACTTTCACACTCCAAAAATGAAAATTTAGAAATCCAAAATAAAAAAACTAATTAAGAAGATAAATACAAACCGATAGGTTGCCTCCCATTGAGTGCTTCTTTAACGTCATATAGCTGGATGCGATTGCCCTAGGCATCAACAAGTACCATGCTTTCAATTGCTCTTGTAACCTTAAGCTCATCCAAATATGGTTTCACCCTTTGGCCATTTACCTTGAAAGTCTCTTTGGTTTTTAAATTCAACAACTCAACAACTCCATATGGGAAGGTCTGATCAACTTGGAACGGACCACTCCAATGAGACTTCAGCTTTCTAGGAAAAAGCGTTATCCTTGAGTTGAACAAAAGTACTGTAACACCCCTATACCTCGTATACGTACACAGCATGCTATTATAATCGTAATATACGTATACTGAATATAGGTATGTCACGGTTTATAAAACATATGTCACGGTTTATAAAACATACAAATAATCCCTTTTCAATAATAAGAATAAATTTAAAACATTTAAAGGAATTTATAAAACACAATATAAAATGTTTATTCCAAACACAGCGGAAATTATAACAAATATTTACAAATACATATACATCAAAACTCAAGTTTTACAAAACATAAAATATATACATGTTTGGCAATATGTCTTTGATCTTTAGGCTCCACTATCAACACTTCAAGATCTAAACTCTACTCAGCCTAGAGGAACTCTCCGGTTCTTCCCTGTCACCTGCGCGATAAACCATAATCGCGCTAAGCCAAAGGCTTAGTGGTACAAACTACAATATTACTATGCTTCAATGCAATGTCAATGTCACACAATCAATTTCATATACCATTCAAAGGAATATTATATTTCAATACCTTACATTGTTCACTATCATTTCATATCAAAACATTCATATTGTATCTTCATAATTTCATTACTCAACATAGCATCCCATGCTACATTCATTGTCAATAAGATACTTATGTAGTATAATCATCTCATAACATTATATCTTACAAGCATGTATCTCATTATTCATTGGTTTCACCATTCAAGAATTACATTGAAAACAAAGACAAGCAAGGGCCCAAAAGACACTAATATGCCATTCAACTTTCAGAGTTAATGTTTTGGTTTAATTATCACATTTATCATTATCATTATCCCAACTAGGCTTCAAGGATTTAGGTTCAACCAAGCTTCAAGGGGAACAAAGCATGCTAAGTATCAACCCAACTTGGCTTCAAGAACCAAACCCAACCTAGCTTCAAGGGTTGTAACATCTCAATTAGGCTTCAAGGACTAGACCCAACCAAGCTTCAAGGGGAGTTAAGCATGCTAAACTTCAACCCAACTTGGCTTCAAGGATTAAGCCCAACCTAACTTCAAGAGATTGTTACTATAGGCATGCCACCAACAACAAAACTCTGAAAATGAATAACATATTAGACACACAATTCATTTATTATTTCATTATCAATTTCATTCTCATTTTCTCATCATCATTTAAGCAACCATGCCTCAATCATCTCATTGGCATCATTATCATTTTAGCCAACAACCGTGGCTCCATATCTCATCAAGAGAGTATATATATATATCATCAATTGCATTGAACATCATCTAGGCAAATATGCCTCAATTATGTCATTTACATCATTATAACCAACCACATTGGTTTCATATCTCATTATATCTCAATTTACATTAATCAATTCACATTATACCAATCATAATATTCTTCAAATATATTAACAATGTAATCAATTACTTAACATATGTACAAACAAATATGTTAAGTATCAAAATCATGTAAATGCATGCAACCATGTAGTTTGTACTTACCTTAAGATAATTCACACCAATCTATACCCTTCCTCTTCCAAAAACTCTTCACCACTTAGGTTAAGGCAAATCAACCTCTTCACAACCTAATCCAAAAGGAATAATACACATGAGACAAAATAGATAAAGCCAACTAGGGCAAACTCTATACATGACACGCTCAACAACACGGGCGTGTCCCTGACCGTGCCCTAAACTCACCACACAGAAGCTTTGACATGCTCAGAACCACGGGTGTGTCACCGGACATGTAATACATTCTGTGTCACAGAAACATTGACACGTCCAACAACACGGGCGTGCTCATGGTCGTGTCAATCCATCAACATTACAGTAGCTATGACACGCTCAGTGACATGGGCATGTCACTGCTCATGTCACCCATCCAAAAACATAAAACCATTGACACGCCTAAAGATTTGGTCGTGCTCATGGGTGTGTCAGGCCAAAAATCCAGTTTCCGGCAACATCAACACTACATCCAACAAACCACTTTCTTTCACCATTTCTCACTTCAAACAAACTTAATTAAACACACCCAAAAACCATAACAAACTTACAAAAATACCAAAACAACTCAAAACATACATCAAACACAATTCATAATCATCACCACAAACCCAAAACACAACCACAACACTTTCTCTTCCAACAAACTTACTCTTTCCTTCAATCCAACCCCAAAATCTATAATCAATTTAACCAAACACTCTTAAACACACTACAATCAAACAACACATATCAAACACACTCCTACTATCAACAACAATCTATCAAACTCAAACATATCTTCAATTAAAACAAAAGAAATCAAGAGAGAACTTACCAAAGTTGATGAAACTTCACAATTTCCAACTTAATCTCTTGAATCTTTCTTCAATTTGCTCCTAGAAATCAAAAACCCTCTCTTGCTCTCTTGTCTTTGTGATGTCCGGCCAAGCAATTGGAAAAGAAGAAAAGGAAAAGAAAATGAGAAGGAAAAGTCAAATACTCAATCTCTTAAAACCTCCACCAAGTGTTTTAATATTAAAATAATCAAATTTCCTCTCTTCCATCCATTTTATTTTCTTATTTTCCTTTAATTAATTAATTCATTAATAATACAAATAAATATCTTCTTTGACCATAATTCACTTTGACTTGTGTATATGTTGTATATATTTCCATATATACAATATATACACTCTCTTCACTTCTTTTCTCTTCCCAAAGAATCATATACATTTAATCCAAATAAAACAACAATTATATCAAAACTTCTAGGGCACACTTTGGGATATTACAAGTACTTTCATTCCTGGTTCAAAATTCCTTCTGAGGATCATCTTGTCATGCATCACCTTAGTTTTTTCCTTGTAAATCATGGAACTTTCATAGGCTTCAGTTTTAAGCTCATCTAGCTAAGAAATTTGTAACATTCTTTGCTCTTTTGCCTCTTTTAGGTCCATATTCGTAGCCTTGATCTCCCAATAGGCTTTGTGCTCTAGTTCCATGTTGCCAAAGACTAGATGAGAAGGACTCATTCCCAAAGGTGTTTTAAAAGCTATCTGATATTCCCAAAGTGCTTTTAGAAGGTGCATCACCTAATCCTTCCTGGTTACACCCATCATTTTCTTTAAAATTCTCTTGATCTGCTTGTTGGGGATTTCTACTTGGCCGAATGTTTGGGGATGGTAGGGAGTTGCTACCTTATGCCGAATACTCATATTAGTCATTGGCTTTTCTAACCACTTGTTGCAAAAGTGGCTCCCTCCATCACTGACTATCACCTTAGGGGTTCCAAACTTGCTTAAGATGTATTCCTTCAAAAATTTCAAAATAATATTAGAATCATTAGTCCTAGAGGGGATAGCCTCCACCCGCTTTGACATATAATCTACTACAAGAAGGATATACTCAAACCCAAAAGATTTTGGAAATGGCCCCATGAAATCAATTCCCTATACATTAAAAATTTTGACCACCATGAAAATATTAAGAGCCATTTCATTTCTCTTGCTTATATTTCCTACTATTTGGCATCTATCACATCTTATACAAAAATTATAAGCATCTTTAAAAAGGGTAGGCCAATACAAACCACTTTGTAAAATTTTCTCAGCGGTCTTCTTACCACTGAAATGCCCTCCACAATACAGGTTATTGCAAAATTTCATTACATGTAATTGTTCCTCCTCTGGTACACATCATCTGATGATCTCATCCCTGCAAATTTTAAATAAATATGGCTTATTCCAAAAATAGTACTTACAGGAATGTAGAAATCTCTTCTTTGCTTGAAAATTCAAGTCATTCCTCCCAAAACCACAAGAAAGATAATTAGCAATATCGGCATACCATGCTGCCTGTATTATGGAAAATAAGTGTTCATCAAGAAATTTTTTAAAAGCATTCTCAAAGGTAATTTATGCATCATCATTAAAGGGTAACCTAGAAAGATGATCAGCCACAACATTTTCGCTACCTTTCCTATCTTTGATTTCTACATCAAACTCTTGTGGCATAAGAACCCACCTAATGAGCCTAGGTTTAACTTGTGGCATAGTCAACAAGTATTTCAAGGCCATATGATCAGAAAATACAATGACTTTAGGGCTTATCAAATAAGACCTAAATTTATCAAGTGAAAAAACCACAACATTTCACACTCAGTAGTTGTGTAGTTTACCTGTGCATCATTCAAAGATAAACTAGCATAGTAAATCACACACAGGAGTTTATTTATCCTTTGTCCTAGCACAACTCTTACAACATAGTTTGAAGCATCACACATAATCTCAAAAGGCAAGTCCCAATCAGGAGCAACAATCACAGGGGCAGAAGTTAATTTTTCTTTCAAAATGTTAAAAGCTTCTAAGCACTTATCATCAAAGTTGAATGGAACATCTTTTCCAAGCAAATGACACAAAGAACGTGAAAGTTTTGAAAAGTCCTTTATGAATCACCTATAGAATCCAACATGTCCTAAAAAACTTCTAATCCCTTTAAGAGTTGTGGGAGGTGGAAAATTAGCAATCAAGTCAATTTTAGCTTTATCCACCTCAATGCCTTTACTAGATACTATATGCTCCAGAACTATACCATGATCTACCATAAAATGACTATTTTCCCAGTTCAAGAGGTTAAATCACATTCAATACACCTCTGAAGTACAAGAGTTAATTTATCCAAGCAATCATCAAAGGAAGTGCCAAAAATAGAGAAATCATCCATAAACTCCTCTATGAATTTATCAAGCATATCAGAAAAGATAGACAACATGCATCTTTGAAAAGTACCCGGTGCGTTGCATAGTCCAAACGGCATCCTTCGAAAAGCAAATATTTCAAACGGACAAGTAAAAGTCATCTTAGGTTGATCCTCTAGTGCTATAGGAACTTGGTAGTAACCCCAAAAGACCATCAAAAAATAGTAAAAAGTGTGTCTAGATAATCTATCAAGCATTTGATCAATAAATGGTAAAGGAAAATGATCTTTCTTGGTGACATTATTCAATTTTCTATAATTTATGCACATTCACCACTTGATCTGAGTTTATGTAGGTACCAACTCTCCCTTCTCATTCTGAATCATGGTTAAACCTGCCTTCTTTGGTACCACATGCATAGGGCTAACCCATTCACTATCAGCAATGGGGTAAATTACTCCTTCATCAAGCAATTTAAGAACCTCATTTTTCACTACCTCACCTATGTTTGGATTGAGCCTTCTTTGAGCTTCCCTCACTTGTTTAGCTCCTTCCTCTAGAATTATTTTATGGAATCATGTAGAAGGACAATCTCCCTTGATATCACTTAATCCCCAACCAATGGCTTTCTTAAGTTTCTTTAGTACTCTCACAAGTTTCTCTTCTTCTTCACCATTGAGAGTCATAGAAATTATCACTGGTTATGTGTTATTCACCCCAAGAAAAACATACTTTAAATTCTTTGGGAGTTCTTTAAGTTCAACCTCTTTTAGTTGAATCCCTTCTTCCTCAATCTTAAGTCCCTTCTCATTACTCTCACATCCAACATGGACTTGCATTCTTTAATTTCTGCATCAGAAATTTCAACTTCTTCACCCAAAATTAAGGCCATCTCAAGCTTGTCCTCAAGAAATCTTCTTTAACATTAAGATCAGTATAATCAATAAAAGAGCAGTCTTCATACACAACAGTAGTGGGAATAGGGGAAGTGTTAAAAATTGAAAATTCCACAGTTTATCCTAAAATAGTCATGTTTAATTTTTCATTTCTAACATCAAACAAAGTATTAGTTGTGGACATAAAAGACCTTCCTAACAAAATTGTGTACTCAGAATCCTTAGGGATTTCTTCCCCTATATCCAAGACAATGAAATCAACAGGAACAATCAAACCTTCTACCTTAACTAGAACATCCTTTATAACTCCCTTATGGTATTTAAGAGTTCTATCTACAAGTTGCAACACCATTCTAGTTGGTTTAAGTTCCCCAACTCTAATTTCAAATAAATGGAATATGGCATCAAATTTATGCTAGCTCTAAGGTCACACATGCCAGTGGTTTCTTTCCCATTTCCCATAAGATATTAACTATAAAGCTTCCTTGATCCTTTAGTTTAGGAGGTAGCTTGTGTTGTAAAACAACACTTGTTACTTATGAAACTATCACCTTTTCATTCAGTTCATACCTTTTCTTTTTAGAGTTTAGTTGTTTAAAGAATTTGGTATAAGCTGGCATATTTTTAATAACGTCAAGTAAGGGAAGATTTATACTTACCTTTGAGAGCAAGTTATAAATTTTAGAAAATTGTTTATCTGGCTTCTCATTTTTTAACCTGCTTAGGAAAGGAATTGGCTGTTTGTAAGGATTTATATATTTGTGTAACTTTGGTGAAGTGGATGTCTTCAAGCTCTCCTCTTCCTTCAATTAACTTGGTTTGGCTTGGCTTGTTTGCATTCCCTTACCATTTTCTTGAATTGTACCTACACCTAAAGAATCACCAATTTTGTTATCAATCACCTTACCACTTCTCAAGACTGTGATTGCCTTGACTTACTTTGGTTAACTTGGAAATTTTCATTTTTGATGAGCTTGAAGTTGGTTAGCCAATTGACAAACTTGTATTTCAACCTTCTTCAATGATGCCTCCAAAGAATCAAACCTCTTGTTGTTCACCTCTTGATTTTGTGCACTAATTTAAATAAAAGCATTCAAATTATCTTCCAATGTGGGTTTCTTTGGTTGATCATGATTTGAAGTTTTCCATTGGAAGTTAGGTCCTCTTTGATAGGGTTAGAAGGATTATTAAGGTGGAACTTGTTGTTGATTCTTCCATGAAAAATTTGAGTAGTTTCTCCAACCGGGGTTATAAGAATTTGAATATGGGTCCTTCCTACCCCTTTGTTGGAAACCTTTAAAGGCATATACTTGCTCTTGCCCTTCTTGGAATTGATTAAAGCTTGAAGGGCACATATTTGCATTATGGCCTACAACACCACATGATGCACATGTTTCTTGACTTGACATAGGCAAGTTTCCTCTAATATTTAGTAATTTTACTTGCCTTGTCAACTATGCGATTTGTTTTGCCATTTCTGAATTTGCATTCAACTCAAAGGCTCCTCTACGCCTTTCTCCAATACTTTTCTACTGGGAATTGGCTCCCAGCATTTCAAACAATCGCACCATTTCAACAGTCATCTTTTCACCCATTGCACCTTCTGCTGCATTATCCATTGTATTTTTGCTTTGCTGAGTAAGCCCATCATAAAAGAATTGATTGTGCAATTGTTGTGGATAATAATGATGAGGTCATTGGAACAACAAAGATTTGAATCGATCCCACGCCTCATGAATTGGTTCTCCATCTAATTGGGTGAATGTTGCAATACTCCCCCTAAGCTATTTTGTTTTTTGATGTGAATAGAACTTTCCCATAAATTTGTTATAAACTTTGGTTCATGTGGTTAATGAATTTTTTAGTAAGGTCATCAACCATTCCTTTGCCCTATCCTTTAAATTGTATGGGAAACACTTCATTTTTAACTCATTTTCTGTTAATGCTTGTGAGGCGAATGTATGCAAGGTTGTATAAAAATCACGAATGAAGTTGAGAGGATCTTCATTCGGCATTCCATGAAAAGAGCGCAACATACTATATTGAGTGTTTTTTACTTCATAGTTTCTTGCTGCATTTCTCAACCATATACACGATGTAGTTACTACAATAATTGGTCAGGAAAACTCCTTCATTGGTGGTTCTTTGACTTCACTGTTTAGATCAATTTTGCATATATTTTTTATTATGTTTATGTCAATTTTAAGTTAATTTTTATGTTAAATTGCACTTAAGTTTGTTTGAAGTTGTTGATTTAGGTTGGAGTACATTCGATGGATCCATTTGATCAAAATTGGTGGAATTTGTGGAGAAAATCAAGTGACACGGCCAAGCTTGTCATGGCTTGGCCGTTTCCAACATCAAAAGAAGTAGAAACAAGGAAAATTATGAGACACAGCCATGATTAACATGGCTTGGCCGTGTCCCTCAAGGAAACAAGTCCAGTAGCGAACACGGCCATGAGACACGGCCAAGCCACTGGCCGTGTCTCTCCAAAGGAACAAAAGAGCAAAGAAAGCAAAGAAAGAAAAGAAATACACAGAGACAGACACCATCACTGGACACGGCCGTGTCTCACAAGGGCAAAGCATGCAGAATGGGACACGGCCAGAAGCTTGGCCGTGTCCCCCAAGAAAGAAACCCTGAGTCCTTAGTTGGCTTGCACGAGAAATGAGCTGGTGTGTTTTAGTGGGTGACAAAAAGAATAAAAAAGAGTGAAAAGTGGGAGGATTTTATGGAAGAAAGGTATAAAGAGATTAGTAAGTGGGAGACAAGGCATGATGGGTGTCTTAAACAATTCAAAGTGGAAGAGCATGGGGGTTAAAAAATGCATTTTTGAATAAATTTAGTGGACATTCTCTACACACTTCCACTTGTTCTTCATCTTACTCATCTTCTTCCTTGGTTCTTGCTTGAGAGAGTAAGACCATTCACCATCTTCATTCACCATTTCTTTTCACACACCAAGAGCAAAAAAAATTGTTGTTTGTGAAGTGAGTTATTAGTTCTTAAGAATTAGAGTTTTAAGAGGCTTGATTGGAGAGCTGAGAATTTGAGAAAGCTATCATCTACTCCTTCAAGAAGAGAACCAATTGTTCAAGAGAGCTGGAAGTTCATCATCACGCACCAAGAAGGAGCCACGAAAGAGACAAGAGTCCTATTTTTAGCATCTTCAAAAAGGGGTTTTTCTAACTCTTTCTTTTATTCCAATTCTTATTTGTTGTTGTGTATTAAGAACATTAATATTGCAATGTATAACTTTGATTTGGTTTATATTGAATTGAGTATTTGTTTAAAACATATGATGAGCTAAATTACTCATGCTTGGGGTTGTAGTATATTTGATTAAATTATTTGATTTGATTATTCCATTGATATACCTTGTTATATGTTGATTGCATTGTAATTAAAGGTAAATTGATAGATTGGCCACCTATTGATTACTTAATATTGAATGACGGACCGAGAGGAGAAGTTTAATATCGGAACTATGCAATTGACTACCCTAAGAATGAATTAGAAATATAAGTTCTAGGGTTTATTAATTTGCTAATGTTAAATAATTGGTTGTTGTTAATTCATATAAGTGAGAACTAGTGAATTGATAATTGGATAATTAATCTTAAGAAACAAATTAAGGTTCAAGGTTATATTAATGGATAATTGGATAATTGAACATTTGATTAAATGGACCTACAACCCTAGGCATCATTTCTATAAATGAATTTCTCTTGCATAAAATCACTCATTTTCATTTCTAAGGATAATTACGGCTCACCAATTCAATCACACAATCGAATTTATGATTCCATGCTAATCGAACTATTACTTGCAAGCCCTTCCTTAGGAAATGACCTTGGGGCGATCACCGTCACTACAATAGCCTCGTATACTTGCGAGTGCCGCTTTGTGATAGTGTTGATTTAAGTGCAACAAGTTTTTGGCGCCGCTGCCGGGGAAGGCAATTTTTGTGATAGTTTGATTGTTTTAATTTATTTGTTAAATTGTTTAAAGTGGTCTTTTTGAATTGCTTAGGTACTTTATGCACAGACGAAGGTCTCAAGGAAACGAACTTGTTCCATTTATAGACAACATCCATAGACTTCCAAGATCCGAGAGACCAAATCCTTTTGAGCAAGAAAGAGAAAATACCGAAGAGCAATTTGAGGAGAACACAGAAACAGAGATGGGTGATGCACAAGAGCCACCCATGAAGGAGTTTGCTCGACTGATCATCGGAGTGACCACATCTTGTATCCGGTTGAGCAACGCAGCAAGAAACTACGAACTCAGAAATACTCATTATAGTATGCTGCCATCCTTCCACGGACTGCCAAATGAAGACCCTCTCAACTTCATTCGAGACTTTTATTCAACATTGCATACGTTCCCTTTGCAAACATTAACGAAAGATGAACTGAAGCTGAGATGTTTCCCATACAGTTTGAAGGACAGAGCAAAAGCGTGGTTAATGACCCTACCAGAGAATTCTTTAACCACATGGACTGAAGTCTACAACAAATTTATGGGAAAATTTTATTCACATCAAAAAACCAAGGAGCTTAGGGGAAGTATTGCAACTTTCACCCAATTTGATGGAGAACCGTTTCACGAGGTGTGGGATCGCTTCAAATCATTATTATTTCAGTGCCCTCACCACTACTATCCACAACAGTTGCTCAATCAATTTTTCTATGATGGGCTAACTCAACAATCTCAAAATACAGTGGATAATGCAGCAGGGGGTGCAATGGGTGAAAGAACAGCTGCAGAAATAGTTGCATTATTCGAAATGTTGGGGGAAAATTCCCAACAAAAGAGCATTGGAGAAAGAAGAAGAGGAGCACATGAGATAAGTGCAAACTCAGAAATGGCTAGGCAAATTGCAGAACTGACAAGGCAAGTGAAATTGTTGAATGCAAAAGGAAACTTGTCGGGACCAAGCCAAGAGTCATGCGCATCATGCGGTCTTGTAGGCCATCAAACAAATGTGTGCCCCTCAAATTTTGATTCATTTCAAGAGGAGCAAGAGCAAGCTTTTGCTTTTGAAGGGTTCCAACAAAGGGGTAGGAATGACCCATATTCAAATTCTTATAACCTCGGTTGGATGAATCACCCCAATTTTTCATGGAAAAATCAACAACATGCTCCACCTCAACAACCCTTCCAACCATATCAAAGAGGTCCCCAATTTCAAGGGCAACCCTCAAATCAAGAGCAAGTCAAGAAACCTTCATTTGAAGACAACTTGAATGCTTTCATTCAAGTAAGCACTCAAAATCAAGAATTGAACAATAAGCGGTTTGACTCTTTAGAAGCATCGCTTAAGAAGGTTGAAACTCAAGTGGGCCAATTGGCTAATCAACTTCAAGCCAATCAAAAAGGGAAATTTCCAAGCCAACTGGAGCAAGCCAAAGCAATCACCGTTTTGAGAAGTGGTAAGGTACTTGATAATAAAATAGGTGACAATAACATTGATAATTCCTTTGATGCAGGTACAACGCAGGGTAATGGCAAGGAAATGCAAGAAGAAGAAGATGAACCAAATGAGCTTGAGGAGGACAAAGAGGAGGCATCCGTTGCACCAAAACTGCACAAATCTCCAAATCTGTACAGACCACCAATTCCATTTCCTAGCAGGTTAAAAAATGAAAAGCATGATAAGCAATTTTCTGAAATTTATAACATGCTTTCGAAGGTAAGTATCAACCTACCCTTACTAGAGGTGATAAAGAATATGCCATCTTATGCCAAATTCTTAAAAGAGCTTAACACTAAGAAGATAAGGTATGAGTTGGATGAGAAGGTGATAGTTTCGGAAGTAACAAGTGCTGTTTTACAACATAAGTTACCTCCTAAACTAAAAGATCCTGGGAGCTTTATTGTTAAAATCTCTATGGGGAATGGGAAAGAGACCATTGGCATGTGTGATCTTGGAGCTAGTATTAATTTGATGCCATACTCAATTTATCTGAATCTAGAGCTAGGGGAACTCAAACAGACCAAAATGGTTTTACAATTAGCAGATAGAACTCTTAGATACCCTAAGGGAATCATAGAAGATGTTCTAGTGAAGGTAGGAGGTTTGATTGTACCCGTCGATTTCATTGTCTTAGACACGGGGGGAGAAATCCCACGGGATGCCGAACATGCAATTTTGTTAGGAAGACCTTTTATGGCCACAACTAACACTTTAATTGATGTTAAAAATGGAAAATTAACCATGACCGTTTTGGGACAAACTGTAGAATTTTCAATTTTTAACACTTCCCCTATTCCCACTAGTGCTTTATATGAAGATTCCTCTTTCATTGATCTTACTGATAGTGTTGTCCAAGAAGTTTTCTTGCAGGAAAATGGCGAGCACAAGCTAGAAAAGGCTCTAAAATTGCAAGAAGAAGCAGAGATTTCCAATGAGGAGGATAAAGAAGATAGTACCGTTTTGGACGATGAGAGTGTTGAGGAAGAAATTGAAGTTGAAGAAGAGCAAGTTCAACTACAAGGGGTTGAGCTTAAAGAACTCCCCAAACATTTAAAATATACTTTTCTTGGGGAAAATAACTCTCAACCAATGATAATTTCTGCTACCCTTACCAGAGAGGAAGAAAATAAGCTTGTAACAATGTTGAAAAAAAATTCAAGAAGGCTATAGGTTGGGGGTTGAGTGACATTAAGGGTATTAGTCCCTCTATGTGCATGCATAAGATTATCTTAGAGGAAGGGGCTAAACCGGTGAGAGAGTCTCAAAGGAGACTAAACCCTAACATGAGCGAGGTTGTTAAGAAGGAGATCCTTAAGTTACTGGATGAAGGGGTAATTTACCCTATTGCTGATAGTGAATGGGTTAGTCCTGTTCATGTTGTGCTTAAGAAAACGGGGTTGATAGTGGTCCAGAATGAAAAAGGAGAGTTGGTACCAACCCGAACACAAACTGGGTGGCGGATGTGCATAGATTATAGGAAATTAAACAAAGTCACCAAGAAAGATCACTTTCCTTTGCCATTTATTGATCAAATGCTTGATAGATTATCTGGACATTCTTTTTACTGTTTTCTTGATGGTCTTTCAGGTTACTACCAAGTCCCGATAGCACCAAAAGATCAACCAAAGACTACATTTACTTGTCCCTTTGGGACATTTGCATTTCGAAGGATGCCATTCGGACTTTGCAATGCACCGGGCACATTTCAAAGGTGTATGCTTTCCATATTTTCTGATATGTTAGACAAGTTCATTAAGGTATTCATGGATGACTTTTCTGTCTTTGGTAATTCCTTTGATGATTGTTTGGAAAAGTTGACTCTAGTACTTAAAAGGTGTATTGAATGTAATCTTACATTGAGTTGGGAAAAGAGTCACTTTATGGTTGATCATGGAATTGTTTTAGGGCATGTTATTTCCCATGAAGGGATTGAGGTAGACAAAGCTAAAGTTGAATTAATTGTGAACCTACGTCCACCCACATCAGTTAAGGGAATTAGAAGTTTTTTTGGGACATGTAGGATTTTATAGGAGGTTCATAAAAGATTTTTCCAAAATTTCACGTCCTTTGTTTCATTTGTTAGGAAATGATGTCCCATTTGTTTTTTATGAAAAGTGCTTAGAGGCTTTTAAAATTTTGAAAGAAAAACTAACTTCTGCCCCTATAATTGTTGCCCCAAATTGGGATTTGCCATTTGAAATTATGTGCGGTGCATCGAATTTTGCTATTGGAGCTGTTTTGGGCCAAAGAGTGAATAAGTTGATGTGTGTAATTTATTATGCAAGTTTATCTTTAAATGATGCACAAGTAAATTACACGACCACTGAGAGAGAAATGTTAGCTGTGGTATTTGCACTAGACAAATTTAGATCTTACTTGATAGGTTCTAAGGTCATAGTATTCTTTGATCATACAGCTTTGAAATACCTATTGACCAAACCACAAGCTAAACCTAGGCTCATTAGGTGGGTGTTAATGTTACAAGAATTCGATGTTGAAATCAAAGACAGGAAAGGAAGCAAAAATGTAGTGGCCGACCATCTTTCTAGACTTAACTCTTGTGAAAATAATGCTGAAATTGCTTGTGAAAATGCTTTTGAAAAATTCCCGGATGAACACTTGTTTTCCTTAACTCAAGCACCATGGTATGCTGATATTGCTAATTATCTTTCTTGTGGTGTAGTGAGAAAGGATTTGAGCTTCCAGGCAAAGAAGAGATTCCTGCATACATGTAAGTATTATTTTTGGGATGAGCCTTACTTGTTTAGAATTTGCAGGGATGAAGTGATAAGAAGATGTGTGCCGGAAGAGGAACAAAAGCAAGTGCTACAATTTTGCCACAATTTGTATTGCGGGGGACATTTTGGAGGAAAGAAGACCGCCGAGAAAATTCTTCAAAGTGGTTTGTATTGGCCTACTCTTTTTAAAGATGCTTATCATTTTTGTATAAGATGTGATGAATGCCAAAGAGTAGGAAACATTAGCAAACGGAATGAAATGCCCCTTAACATCTTTATTGTGGTTGATATTTTTGATGTATGGGGAATTGATTTCATGGGGCCGTTTCCTAAATCCTTTGGTTTTGAATATATTCTTCTAGCAGTGGATTATGTGTCCAAGTGGGTTGAGGCAATCCCCACTAGGACCAATGATGCTAACATTGTGTTAAAATTTGTGAAGGAGAATATTTTGAGCAGGTTTGGAACCCCCAAGGCGATAGTGAGTGATGGAGGAAGCCATTTTGCAACAAATGGTTTGAAAAGTTGATGACCAAGATGGGCATCCGACACAAAGTGGCAACCCCATATCATCTCCAAACATCCGGGCAAGCTGAGATTTCAAACAAGCAGATCAAGGGGATTTTAGAAAAGACAGTGAGCACAACTCGGAAGGACTGGTCAATCCGACTCTCAGAAGCATTGTGGCCTTATAGGACTGCTTATAAAACCCCATCGGGAATGAGTCCTTATAGGTTGATCTTTGGAAAGGCATGCCACCTCCCGGTGGAATTGGAGCACAAGGCTTATTGGGCAATAAAGACAACGAATATGGACTTAGGTGAAGCAAGGGAGCAAAGAATGCTTCAAATTTCCGAGCTTGATGAGCTTCGGAATGAAGCCTATGAGAGTTCAAGGATCTTCAAGGAAAAGACCAAAGCTATTCATGACAGGATGATTCTTTGAAGGACTTTTGAACAGGGAATGAAAGTCCTCTTCAATTCAAGAATGCGGTTGTTTCCTAAAAAATTGAAGTCACGTTGGAGTGGACCCTTTCAAATCACTCAAACATTTCCCTATGGGGTTGTTGAGTTGCTTAATTTAAAAACCAACGAGACGTTCAAGGTCAATGGACAAAGGGTGAAGCCCTACTTGGAAGACATCAAAGTTGCAAAAATGGTGGAAAGCATGGTGTTCATTGACGGATGATGCAACAATGTCCAGCTATACGACATTAAAGAAGCGCTAAATGGGAGGCAACCCATCGGTTTGCATTTCTTTTCACTGTTATAATTTTATATTTTGCAATTTTAATTTCATGTTGAGTTAAATAAAATGGAATGGGTACTTTGATGGGTTTTTATTTTTTTTAATGTGTTTCAGGGTTAAACCAAGAAGAAGATTGCATTTTTGTGATTTGGTGACACAAATAATCCAATTAAATTAAAAAAAATATTCAAATCCAATTTGGCAGAGGCAGACACTGCCAGAGGTCCTGGCCGTGTCCTTGCCCGTGTCAAGTAGCACCAAAAGACACAGAGGCAGACACTGCCAGAGGTCCTGGCCGTGTCCTTGGCCGTGTCACACAGACACGGCCAAGCCTTTCCTCGTGTCACTCAAAGTGTCTTGCAACCTTCTTTTATCCAGTAAGAGACACGTTCAAGGGACACGGCCGTGTCTCAGGCCGTGTCCCTCAAAAACCATCAGACACGGCCAAGCTTCACCAAGCTTGGCTGTGTCACCTAAAATTTTAGTTTAAAAACGTGACTTTTACCCAGTTTTTCATTTTAAATCCCTAAATCTTTCTCTCCTCTCTCTCTCGCTCTCCCTCGATCTCTCTCTCAAAACACCATAGCCACTTCCTTAAACCTTCAAAATCATTTGAAATCTTTCATTTTTCTTCACCCAAACTGATTTAAACTCATCCACTTCCCTTCTTTTCTCATTAAAAAGCAATTAAAACTTTGAAAACTTCATTTTCACCAAATCATCAAAATGCCAAGAACAAAAATGGTGTCTCACCACAAAAGGACGCGACTTCCACCTTCAGCTCCATCTTCATCATCGTCAGCACCAAGGAGAGCAACTCTTCTCGCTCGGGGTTTCTTTCCGACGAGGTATGTTAACGAAGAATCCCTCGATGCTCTTCATATTCGAAATAATTTTTATGGATTTGTTCATAATCTTGGGTGGGATAGATTTGTTTCCCTTAAACCTTTGCAATTTGAGGAGCTTACATTGGAATTTTTAACCACACTTAAGGTTGAAAGAAATGACTAAAGGATTTGCATTAGGTTACACTTTAAACTGCTTGGGAGACCATTTGTCCTTAAAATTGAGCAATTGAGCGATATATTTGGTTTTCACCAACAAGGGGAACGATGTGTGCCTAAGAGTTTTAGACAACAGTTCGCATGGGGAGCTCTGGGCTCGGGTACCTATGTGGCCAAATCCGCCAAAGCTACAAAATTGAAAAATCCCGCCCTAAGGTACTTACACCGGTTTATGTCATGTGGATTCTTTGCAAGAAAAGAGAACACCGGGGTTGTAGAACTAAGTGAACTATACTTTTTAGATTGTGCTATCAATGTTGTACCCATTTGTACCGGCTATTGGTTAGCCGATGTGTTTGACAGTGTGGCACATAAAAAGAGGGGTGCCATTTGCATCGGAGGATTAGTTACAATTTTAGCAATGGCACTCCTTGATAATTTTGACCCGAGCCATTGCCAGATGACCAAGATCTCGGGGAGTGATTCATTAGATCTTGCCACCCTCGAGAAGATGCACATGGTTTCAAGAAAAGGAGGAGCTTATGTTATGGGTTCAGCTGAGACTGAGGTACCGGAGGGCCGTCAAAAGAGAGCACGAGTCGAGGAGGATTCCGACTCGGATTCTCTCGATTTAGATGAAGATGCTCCAATCCCGAACAATCAGGACATCCTTAATAGGATTGAAGTATTGGAAAGCAGGGTTGACCGAAACCATGCTGCTGCCATGGAACAAATTGACCGTAATCATACTGCAGTCATGGAACAAATAGACCTAATCAACAGCAACCTCGCTAAAATTCTGAACCTCCACCCATCAGCTGCATCATCGTCCTATCCTCCACCACCGTAGATCCTACCAGCTCCAACCTTTTGACATCACTTGTTATTTTCTTATTTGTAGTTATTTCATGTTTTTGTTGTTTTGGTTTTTAATGTTAACTCTTTATATTGTGTTTATTTTATATATTGTATTTTGCTCTTGAACAATGGTTGTTTGTGGATGAAAAGGTAGCACTTGCGTCTCAAAGGATCGATGGAAAAATAGGTTGTACCTTTACTTTTTACTTTAAATATCGTTGTTTCCATTGAGGACAATGTAAAACTTAAAGTGTGGGGTGTGTGCTAAGCCTTTTGTTCATGAATATAAATTGTCTATTTTCGTAAGTGTTCTTGTTTTGTTAAGTTTCTTGTTTTGTTTTATAATTGATTTTGATGGATATTAATAAGTTCAATTGTTATAAGAATGTTGATAGATGACTTTTAAATTTTTGAAGCATGAATTTGAGGATTGATTAGAGTTAGTACTTATTGTCAATTTTGATGGTTATTCTTTGCATTGCCATTAAACTAGTGAGGAATTGAGCCATCAACTTATCATTCTTTTTATGTGTGAACATCTTTGATTGATGAATTACTAGAACTTGCTTTGACATGCATTTTGAGACTACATAAAAATTTCAATTAAGCATCAACATGATAAAGGCAATTTAGGGCAAACCATTTTGGCTTAAAAAGACCAACCTTACAACCGACCTTAGTTCGCCAACTTTGAGCTTATTTCATTTTTTCCTTCTTTCTTTTTCACAACACCATCGGCTTGAGCCATTATATTTTAACTCTATCCATTCATTAGATCAAGAGCACTTTAAGAGCATTAATGGAGTGTTGTGCAGAATAAGTGTGGGGTTGAATTCAATGGGCTTTAAATTAGTTGGATACCCTATAAAAAAAATTTTAAAATTTAAGAATGAAAATTAAAATAATAGTTGTTGTTCTTGTCGGAAGGGTTGTAATGAGTTTAGAAATTATCTTTGCAAATTAAACAAATGGAGTCCATTAAAAGCACATAAATGCTTAGTGCTAAGTGATTGAGATGAATTATGGGATTGTTGATCATGCTAAATTGCTTACTTCACTCTTGAAGTACTCTTGACCTAAATGAACTAACTCACTCTCCCAAATGTCATACCTTTTCCTTAGCCCCGTTACAACCAAAGAAAAGACCTTATGATTGATGCTTGATTGTGATTAGGTGGTGGAGATTTGATTGATAAGCAAGCCTATAGTCCTAATCTTTCATTGAATGTTGCGAGCTTAAACACTACCCAATTAAACACTTGAGAGGTTTTGTGAGGGAGTGACAATTTTGGTATGCATTGATTGACCATTAAGTTACTTGAGTACTGATTATTCTTGATTCAATTATGATTGCGGATTTAATAAGATGGGAGTCTTAATGCATCCTTATAACTCTTGAACTTGATAATATTTATCTTGTTTTATTTGTTTTTATTTTAACTTTGCTTGGGGACAAGCAAAGGATTAAGTGTGGGGTAATTGTTTAGATCAGTTTTGTATATATTTTTTATTATGTTTATGTCAATTTTAAGTTAATTTTTATGTTAAATTGCACTTAAGTTTGTTTGAAGTTGTTGATTTAGGTTGGAGTACATTCGATGGATCCATTTGATCAAAATTGGTGGAATTTGTGGAGAAAATCAAGTGACACGGCCAAGCTTGTCATGGCTTGGCCGTGTCCTACATCAAAAGAAGCAGAAACAAGGAAAATTATGAGACACGGCCAGGATTAACATGGCTTAGCCATGTCCCTCAAGGAAACAAGTCCAGTAGCGAACATGGCCATGAGACACGGCCAAGCCACTGGCCGTGTCTCTCCAAAGGAACAAAAGAGCAAAGAAAGCAAAGAAAGAAAAGAAATACACAGAGATAGACACCATCACTGGACACGGCCAGGACACTGGCCGTGTCACATGACACGGCCGTGTCTCACAAGGGCAAAGCATGCAGAATGGGACACGGCTAGAAGCTTGGACGTGTCCCCCAAGAAAGAAACCCTGAGTCCTTAGCTGGCTTGCATGAGAAATGAGCTGGTGTGTTTTAATGGGTGACAAAAAGAATAAAAAAGAGTGAAAAGTGGGAGGATTTTATGGAAGAAAGGTATAAAGAGATTAGTAAGTGGGAGACAAGGCATGATGGGTGTCTTAAACAATTCAAAGTGGAAGAGCATGGGGATTAAAAAATGGATTTTTGAATAAATTTAGTGGACATTCTCTACACACTTCCACTTGTTCTTCATCTTACTCATCTTCTTCCTTGGTTCTTGCTTGAGAGAGTAAGACCAATCACCATCTTCATTCACCATTTCTTTTTCACACACCAAGAGCAAAAACAATTGTTGGTTTTGAAGTGAGTTATTAGTTCTTAAGAATTAGGGTTTTAAGAGGCTTGATTGGAGAGCTGAGAATTTGAGAAAGCTATCATCTACTCCTTCAAGAAGAGAACCAATTGTTCAAGAGAGCTGGAAGTTCATCATCACGCACCAAGAAGGAGCCACGAAAGAGACGAGAGTCCAATTTTTAGCATCTTCAGAAAGGGGTTTTTCTAACTCTTTCTTTTATTCCAATTCTTATTTGTTGTTGTGTATTAAGAACATTAATATTGCAATGTATAACTTTGATTTGGTTTATATTGAATTGAGTATTTGTTTAAAACATATGATGAGCTAAATTACTCATGCTTGGGGTTGTAGTATATTTGATTAAATGATTTGATTTGATGATTCCATTGATATACCTTGTTATATGTTGATTGCATTGTAATTAAAGGTAAATTGATAGATTGGCCACCTATTGATTACTTAATATTGAATGACGGACCGAGAGGAGAAGTTTAATATCGGAACTATGCAATTGACTACCCTAAGAATGAATTAGAAATATAAGTTCTAGGGTTTATTAATTTGCTAATGTTAAATAATTGGTTGTTGTTAATTCATATAAGTGAGAACTAGTGAATTGATAATTGGCTAATTAATCTTAAGAAACAAATTAAGGTTCAAGGTTATATTAATGGATAATTGGATAATTGAACATTTGATTAAATGGACCTACAACCCTAGGCATCATTTCCATAATTGAATTTCTCTTGCATAAAATCACTCATTTTCATTTCTAAGGATAATTACGGCTCAACAATTCAATCACACAATCGAATTTATTATTCCATGCTAATCGAACTATTACTTGCAAGCCCTTCCTTGGGAAATGACCTTGGGGCGATCACCGTCACTACAATAGCCTCGTATACTTGCGAGTGCCGCTTTGTGATAGTGTTGATTTAAGCGCAACATTCACCCATTTCTATTCATGTGTTCTCTTCAAATTGCCCTTTAACGTCTTCCCTTTCTTATCCCAAAGGATCCACTTGTTTGGTTCTAGGATGTCTATAGACATTGTCTACAAAGGGAACAAGTTCGTTGCCTTACGACCTATGTCCTTGCATAAATCAGTTGAGCAATTAAAAAAGAAACACTTAAACAAAATTTAAATAAAGGAATAAAACTACTACTAAAACAGTCTTCACCCGCAATGGCGCCAAAAACTTGTTGCGCTTTACTTAATACCACTACGAGCGACACTCGCAAGTATTCAAGGTAGTTATAGTAAATGGTGGAATGTACCAAGGTCATCTCATAAGGAAGGTGCTTGTTGATAATAGTTTAATTGAAAATAAATAATTTAAGGATTGAGTGTGTTGTGTTGCTATGGTGAAAAGTAATTAAAATTGAAAAGTGAAAGGGATGATGATTGTGCAAAATTAATTTAACTTCTTGGAATGGTACCTGGGGTTTGTAGGTCAACTTAATCAATCCTTAATTCTCAATTATCCATTAACATAAACCTTTAACTTAATTTTCACCTTAATATTAATTAGCAATTATCAATTCATTAGTTCTTACATTCATGAATTAACAAAAACAAATTACCTTAACTAGCAAATTAAGTACAACCTAGAACTTATATTTCTAATTCATTCTTAGGGGAGTTGATTGTATAGTTCAAATATCAAATTTCATCTCTCGGTCCTTCATTCAATATTAAGAGATGAATAGGTGGCCACTCTATTAACCTAACATGTAATCCAATGCAAACAACTAATAACAAGTTATATTAATGGAAATGTTGAATTAAGTTATTTAATCAAATCTACTACAAACTCTAGGTATGAGTAATTTAGCTCATCATCAATGCAAAGTAAACATTTATCTTGATATAATTAAATTCACAAATACTCATTGAAGTATTAATGTATACAATAATAGATCTAAAAAAATAGATTAATTAAGAGAATGGAAAAACCCCTTGAAGATGCCAAGAGTTGAAACTTCTTATTCTCCCTCCTAGCTCAACTTGAATGTAATGAAGAACTCACAAGTCCTCTTAAGAGCTTGATCCAAAAATTACCCAAGCACAATCCAAAAATATAAAAAGAACTTAGCTATAAAGATGAAAATGAAGATGAAAGGAATAGGAGATGGTGATGAAGATGTATCATTAAGATGGTGTATCAAGATATCTCCCAGCAAGAAGAAGGATGGTTATATCAAGAGGAAATTTTCCTTTTTCCAACATGTCATCCCCATCTCCATCCCCTCTTCTAATTATTTAAATGTCAAGATAAAGAGAATTTTCCTTTTCCAACTCACATCTAAACTCCCACCTCCATTTGTTCCTTCTTTTTCATACTTAAGCCTTTCTTTCCATCCAAAAATAACTCATCTTTTCCCTTGTTTATTATTATTTTTAAAGAATCATTCCTATTGTCTTCCTCAAATTGTATAAAAACAAACACATAATTTACCTCAGATATGGCCAAGTCAGTTTGGTCTTAGCCGTGTCTCTCATCTTTCCTTTGGACATGGACAAGTCATATGCCAATATCCATCACTGCTTATCTTACATGTTTGTTGTGTGGAGTGACACGACCAGTGATATGGTTGTGTCTCTTGGCCATGTCTTCTTCTACCATTCTTGGTCATTTCTTCTTTAGGTAAAACATGGCCAAGTCACTGTCCGTGTCATGTGACACAACCTGTGACATGGCCGTGCCTTCTCCATGTGTATGCTTCTGCCAGTTTGCTTTCAATTTATTCTTTCTTCTTCCTCTCCTTTGGACATGGCCAAGCTACTGGCCATGTCATGTGACATGGCCAAGATGCTTCCATATGTTTACTTCTGCCTTTAATTTCCTTCTCAAGCAATGAAAGATACGACCATTCTCCATTTTTCTTAGTTGTGTCATATGACACGGCCAAGATATGTGCCTGTGTCAGAGTCTGCTAAATTTCTCAACTTTTTAATGAGGGACACGGCCAAGTCAATAACAATTTGGCCGTGTTCAATGCCATTTCTTCCAATTTGTTTTAACAAATGAATTAAAACTCCATTCATGCTTCAACCTACATCATAAATCTCTAAGCAAACTTAAACACATATTTTAAGAAAAATTCACTAGAAATCTGATAAAATTACTTCTAAAAACACACACATAATTGATCATAACAACATCCGTGATACAATGAATGTGATGGTATAATGCTTATTATTTCATCATCTTTATTGATGACTGTACTCGGTATAGTAATGTCTGTTTGATAACACATTAATTTGAAGCCTTAAGTTGCTTCAAGATTTATTTCAACCTAGTTGAAAAATCAATTAGACAAGGAAGTGAAAGCACTTCAAACTGACAGAGGTAGTAAATATTTGTCTGATTAGTTCAAGTAAATGTATGATGAAAAAAGAATAAAGTAACAGTTGACTACTCCATGAACTTCATAACAAAATGGTGTTGTTTTTATAAGGAGAAATAAAACTTTCTTTTGAACGATTAGGTCGCTTATGGCTTAAACTACCCATCGCTTATTGAGATGATATATTACTAAGAGTCACATATGTACTTATTCTAATGCCCTTCGAGTCATTTACTTCTAGTCCATATAAGTTATGGACAGGTTGGCAGGCTAATTTTAGTGTCCCAAAATCCTGGGGACGTTGCTTATAGGTAAGCAAAATAGTGGGAGAACAACTTAAGTTGAATAACATATGTCATATTCTTACAAAATGAATTTTCTAAGCAAGGTAAATTAAATCAAGAGCTTTCCTTATATGAGACCTTGGATCAAAGTTCATAAGGACCACATCATCCTTGCGGGAGAAATTTGATAGGTTAGTCTCCACCAACTAGTCCGAGTGAGAGTGATCCTAGTATGAGTGGGATACCAATCCTAGCTTTAGTGGGAGCTATATGGATCTTGATTTAATACTTCATATCAATATAACTTCATGAGACTACTCCTCAAGATTTTGATTTACGATGAAGCAACTATGAAATAATACCTCATTAACGATTTAAAATCGAAGGCAATGGGGAAGTATTTGTAGTTGTGGTTCTATCTCAAGACAAAGATGAAGAATATCTAAGAGGCTCTCTCGTGTCTTGCTAAGGACTAAATGAATAAAGGCAATGGAACAAGAATTAATTTCTTTAAGATAAAACTGACTATAAGAATTGGTAGATCTTTTGAAAGGCTTCTAAGCCATTAGGAATAAATGGATTCTCAAAATAAAGCAAAAGCTGATGGAAAATTTTTTGAAAGGTACGTGGCTCTTCTCATTTCGATAGGGTATACACAATAGAAAGGAACAAACTACAAAGATATGTTTCTCCTATTGTAATGTTTATATCTATGAGGTTGATTATAGTAAATTTTGGCAAACGTTGATCTTAAATTGCATTAAATGGATGTAATATGACTGTTTTTTTTTTATCAATGAAGAATTAGATGAAGAAATTTACATGGAATGACCATCAAGCTTCATCAAATAAGGTCAAGTAAAAAGTTTGAAGGTTGAAACTTCAATCTATGGCCTTAAGCATTTTTTTTTTCAAAATAATGTTACATCTGCTTTCATAATGCTTACCATGATAGATGAGGACTATTGTGTCTACATCAAATGACTGAAAGCAGAGTTTTCCATAATGTCATTATATGTTGATGACATTCTAATTAATGGAAACAAGGTATTTCTGAACTACATTAAAGAGTCATTATCAACCAATTTTAAGATAAAAGACATAAGTGAAGCCATATATACTCATGGAGTAAAGACTTCAAGATCATTTGAGAAAATTATTCTCTTTTAAAAGAAACATATATTTAGAAATTACTTGGATGATTCAACATGGGTGCTCATAAACTTATGGATAACCCAGTTGCTAAAGGTAAAGGCTTGAGTCATAATGTTCCAAATCTTCAAGAGGATATAGAGCATATGAGAAATATCCCTTATACAAATACTGTTGGTTTTTCATTTGTATAAAAAGGTGTATAAGACTTGGTATTGGCTTTCCCTATGGGTTGACAAGTAAATATGAATTGGTTTGAAAAGGCAGCTAAACATATTGTACAAAATTATTTTTTTTAGACATGGTTACACATAAGGTAGTGAATATAAAATACATTTCTAAGCATGGTATGGTTTTAGGTCCCTTTACCCAACAAATTCTTAGAGATGTATTCATTAGGCATAAAAGGTCTCTTAGATTGCATAGATGTTGATATCTTTATGCTATTTATCTCTCTAAGACTATGTTCACTTGACTATTTCTTTTATTAATACTGAACATGATGTTTGTTTTGTATTTACATGAGTTTAAACGTTTGGTGCATTTGATGTTATTAGGACCATGTTGGATATGATATAAATTAACCTTCTCACTTGGTTAATTTCCTTCTATTTGTATATGTGGCAAGTGAAGATGAGATCGATTTTAAGCATTTTATCTAAGTGATAATGAGCTCATACTTGAAGTAAGATGCCATCTCATTTAAAAAAATGAGATTTGTTATTTACTTTTGGGATGGTTACATGTGATTATGCCTAATTCCGTCTAAGTCGCCAGATGTGAGTTCTGAATCAAACTGAGTAGATATGTGACCTCCAATTAGGCATTGAGTGTTTCTAAATTGTCATCGCATGGTGTTTTCAATAAAAAAAATTTTTTATAGACACATGCTCCATTGTAATGGGAAGAACACTACGGCATGTATTTCATACCACATGTGCAAAATTTTGATCATAGGGTGGACAAAAGCTTATGATCTCAACTTTTGTCAATGCGAGACCCTTTGAGAAATTTTGTTTTTAAAAAGTTACCCTTATGACTTTTGGTTGGTTCTTGAGATATGGTTAGATGTTTTCTATCTTAGGGTGTTATAAGAGGGTTATGAATGATTCAACCTAATGGGACATTTCTGGAAAAGTGAGTTTAACCATGATCAATGGAACTGAACTGAAAAGAAGATCACTTGATACTAAAATTCTCTTTATATCCACAAGTCGACCAATTATGTTAGTTAGCTAACATAATTATGGATGCAAAATTGTCTCGAGATCAGTTAGAGACATTAGAAATGTGATAAGTGATATGGAGTAAAGCATACTTTATCTACTCAAAGTCGTTTCTCCAAAATGAGACATTACATATCCCTAACAGGTGTGTAGCTTAGAGCTCTTGTAGTATACCGATCGCACAGTTTGTTAATCTAGTATGAACTATCTTAAACAGTTGCCTCTTTTAAGCATATGTCTCATCATGTACAAGTGGGAGATGTTGGTTTTAGGTCGGGTCCGCCTATGATGGGTAGATAAAACCCATGAATGCAACTTGATTAAATATTAATTATATAATATTTATTATTCTATATGTATAATATTTGATATTTAAATAAGGAGACTTTGGATAGGATATAAATATCCAATCTTAGTTTGATTTTAATTAGGAAATCAAACTACTATATCTATAAGGATATAGTGATAGATTAAGGTGGATTGATTCAATCTAAAAAATCTGTCAGAAAAAGATACGTTCTTTTCTCTGCTATTTTTCTCTCATTCTTCTTCAACTTTCAAACCCTAATCTCTGCTGTGTAAGTGAGAACTTGAGGTAAAAACTATGAAGATAGTTGGCTTTTAGACTATGGAAAGAAAGACTTTTTCTTTTATGGTGATTGTCCTTCAAGACTGGCAGTACAAGCATATGATTAATTTTCTACCGGCATCGTTAGAGGTAAGATCCAAACGTCTACTTATTTGGATTTGATTTTTCAACAAGCTATCATTTCGTCTTTAAAATTAAAATTAAAATTGGACCTAAAATTAACTAATTAATTAATTAATTTTTTTAATCTTTTTCAAAATTAAGTTGGAATGAGAGCTTAGTTTTTCAATCAACCTTTTTTCAAAATTAAATTGGAATAAGAGCTTAATTTCTCAATCAATCTTTTTTTTTTAAAAAAATAAGAACTTAATTTTTTCAACCTTTCTCAAAGATAGTTGGAATAAGAATTTAATTTATGTTGGAATAAGAACTTAATTTTTTTAATCTATCCTTTTCAAAATTAAGTTAGAATATGAACTTAATGTTTTAATCAATCATTTTCAAAATTAAAGTTAGAATATGAACTTAATATTTCAATCAATCTTTTTTAAAAATTAAGTTGGATATTTCAATCAATCTTTTTTAAAAATTAAGTTGGAATATGAACTTAATATTTCAATCAATCTTTTTTAAAAATTAAGTTGGAATATGAACTTAATTTTATAATCAATATTTTTTCAAAATTAAGTTAAAATATTAACTTAATTTTTCAATCAATCTTTTTCAAAATTAAATTGGAATATGAAATTTTTCTAATCAATATTTTTTAAAATTAAGTTGGAATATGAACTTAATTTTCACTTTCAAATCTTCCCAATCAAATCTAAATCAAACTTTTTTTTTTCAAAATTAGGACCTAAAATTTAGGCTTTAAACCTAGGTTTAACATTAAACTTAAAATAAACGTAGACTTAGGCTCATATAGTTTAGGTTAGAAAATCAACTTTTTAAAGAATAAACATCCAACCATCTTGCGATGGTTAGAACTGCATGAGCATTAATTCCTATTCAAATGGGATATACAGGCCTACTTGGAATATTAGTCCAAGTACTAAGTCTACTTCGTAAAATAAACATTTCCTTTCAAATTTTTGCTGTTTGTTTCTTTAAGCTATGAACTTCCCTTCCTTTATTTATCCACACTTTACTCATTTTCTTTTTGGGGAATGTGAGCTCAACCTAGAATTCATAACGCTAGAGTTGGGATCCCATTATTTTGGATTTTAAAATGTAAAGTTTAGTTTAATTTTTGCACTTTACTTTATTCTCTTGATATGTATGAGTATAAATGTCTTGTTTAATTTATCATGTCATATTATAATTGTCATGCATGAAATTTATTTTGTAAGCTCCTAATTAGTCAAAGGCTAAACTCTTTTTTACTTAAAATAAGCCTAAACCTAGCCCTCAAATCTATTGTTTGGATCGAGGCTAGTGATTTTTATCTTTGAGATATAATTAGAGTCAACCATTGGGTTTTTTTTTAATTTCACCTTTTTCCTTAAAAAATAAATTTTAAGTGGCGACTCCTCAAAACCATTTTCACTTGAACCAAGCGTAGCCTACAATGGGAGAGTGACCTTGGCGCTTTACATAAGACTTAGCCTAATTTTTTAACATTTCAGCTTGCATCCTTTGTGGGGTGGGAGCTATAATGGTACCAAATGGCAGGCCATTGTTCTACTTGTCTAACTTATTAAGTCTTAAGAATCAATTGTTGTTTGAATATAAAAGGGATCTATTGTCAATCATATTTTCAATTCTAGATGGAGACACTACTTGGAGCAAGGGCATTTCATTATTAAAATGGATCATGAGAGTATTAAGCAGCTTCTAAAATAAAGGTTGCATACTTCTTTGTAGTAGAAAAGTGACATAGCGGACTGTAGACCTTAATTTTGGCCCTAAGTTAGTACGATCCTTATTAAATAAATTTCATCCAACTTTAAAAGATTTAAAGCTAGTTTACAGCTTTTAAATAAGTCGGTTCAATTCTGAATGGCATAAATTCAACTGGTTAAAATTATAAACCCTAAATTAAATTTGTTCGGCCCAAATTAAAATTTTTTGGCCCAGAAATTGAAAATTATTTGACCTGTTTAGGTCGGGGTAGCCCAAAACGACATGAGTTAATGCTCATGTCGATTTGGATGTCCTAAATCGACATGAGCCTTGCTCATGTCGATTTAGGACATCAAAATCAACATATTTGGGCACACCTCCATGTCGATTTAGACGTGCCAAATTGTTATAACCCTAAGTTATTTTGAGTTTTGGCAGGCCATTTGATTTCCTAATCAAGTTATAATTCATTTACGACTCGAATTAGGTTTAGGGTTAAGGGTTTGTTTCTTATAAATATATGATTAACACACAAAGAGAGGAGAACTAATAATTATAAAAGGGAGATTAGCAACAAGGAGCAAAAAGGAAGAGACAAAGCAATTAACAAGGCAATGATTTATAGAGATAAGACAATAACAAAAGGGGACCAGCCAATACTGTCATTGATCCAGGCCTCCAAAGACAAAAGCTTGGTTCAACATATAACATAGGGTGGAACCTTAAATGCAGATTTGATTTTCTAAGTATTATTTACTTAAAAGTTTAGTAGCTATGATCTTCTTTTAAAAGTTGAGTGTTGTTTGTTGTTTGATTTGGTAATTAATTAGTCTAGGTTGTGGTTTTGCATAACCTTAACAATAATTATCAAATTGATAAATTATTTCATAGTAGCTCAGGGTTTAGCTTAAACCTCTAATGCAAATTATCAAAACCCTAGCTACATGTTTTATAAAATAAAAATTGAATTTGTTTGTTTCATCCAGTACCTCTAATTCGAAATATCAAAACCCTAAATTAAATCTCGTCATCATGCCCTATATTTCTTTAATGGATAATATTTAGATATTTTTATCTTCTTTTTAATTATTCAAATATCTTTATATGTGTTGTATTTTTTTTCCCTTGCTTTACTCTTTTCCTTAGATTTATATGTATTTTTAAAGGGAATTGTAAAAGGCATGTTTTCATCTAGTGTAGGTGCCTTGTGTATTTAGTTTATGTAATTCAATTTATTTAAAGAGTTTGGGACAATTGTAAGGGACACATTTCCACCTTTGGGTGGGTGTCCTATTTTATTTATTTTCTTTATGAACATTTAAAGATTGCAAGGGTATGTTTCCATCTAAGGGTGCGTACCCATGTTATTTTATGATGTGCTATTTTATCTTGTTTTATGAATGAATCTATTTTGTTAATAAATTGCTTGTAGTATGAATGATATTATAATATTTAAGAATTCAATAATATTTAGACCTGAAAATGAGGCCGATTCTAATGAACTGGGCGTTATGGGGGTGCTGGGCTATTTCTCACCCTCCCTATGCATACTCAACTTTCCGAACCCATTAGGGGGTTGGGGATTCCTTAAGAATCAAGTCATCCACCCTTTTCCATTTTTTCTGCCCATCCGGGTGGCGACTTCATTTTCTCCGAGTTTAGGCTGGTGTTCTCTAAGGCCTGAGCCTAACAGTGCTGAAGTCACAAGAACCATTCCACATGGGAGTGGAGGTGAAAACCTCCTTCACACGAATGTTAAGAACAAAAGGGTAAAATTCCTATTAAAATATTTAGTCTAAGAATGCCCAGGTAAATAGACACAAGAAGAGAGATAAGTTTCTTTATTAAGATTTTATTGAATTCTGAAAACTACCATCACATTATAAAAGGTTACAATATATATGACTAGGATTACAAATATGTAATTAATAAAAAAAAAATATACATATATAAACAAAATATTCATTGAGGGAAAAATATGTGAAAACAACACCTCCATTTGATAGCAAAAGTAAATTGTTAGCCAAATCCTTGGCTTAATAAACTATATTTTGATCTTAGGAAATCAAATTGAATAGTACTAATATTTGTACTAGGTTGCATTTTGTAGGAACTTAAGTTTTTAATGAATTCAACACCATCTCGATCAGACCAACAAGAAGTCTAGCCGAACTAAAACTTGAATCTTGAACAAATTCACATAAAGAAGATCGTCGCCAAAATGCTCTCAGATTCTTAACGTATCAGTTTTTTTTTCACTCAAACCGTTGTTTAGTCTGATTGAACTTTTATTAAAGAATTTCTAAAAAATCATCATCTAGAGATCATAGACAAAAGTACTCCTATTTTCTTAGTGGAATGCAAAAGTCCAACCAGACTGTAGTAATACATTTTTTCAAAAAAAGAAGAAAGAAATAGTAATTAAAAGAGAAATAAACAAAGTTATAAATTAAATATTTATAATCTTATTAATTATTCTTTATACAAACATACACTAAATACATAGAGACAAACAAAATTAAAACAAGGAAAAAAAGCAATTCCAGTTTTTCTGCAATAATTCCTAGAGAAATACAATACAAAAAAGAATATTAGTCAAGCATGAGAATAGAAAACTCCTCTAGTATAAAAGGAGAAGGATAAACAAAAGAGAAGGGAGAGATCTAAAAAAAGAAAAAAAAAACACAGAAATAAAAGAGAGAAAAAAATTCATGGTAGAGAAAATTATTAAAAATTTGAATCTCATTTAGTATAGGAAAGGTACTTAGTGAAATTCGAAAATTAGCACAGTAAATAACAAGAACTCATCAACTTTTGGAAAACTAAAGTTCACAAAATCCTGTCCATGTCTATGAAGTTTTATTTCTCTATTGCTAATTTTTAATCTTTTATGCTACAATTTTTAATGTATACAGATGATTTAAAAAGCTGGTCAAAAAGTGATCACATCAAATGAAATAATTGAATCATAGCTGGTCAAAAAGTGATCACATCAAATGAAATAATTGAATCATAAAATTAAAAAATGCACATGATGAATGCAAAAACAAAAAAAAAGTAATAAAATTTATAAAAAATATATATACAAAAAAAAAAGAAACAAAAACAAAAGATACAATAAAAGAGGAAAAACTTTGCTTCATATGAACAACATAGCAATAGAAATATATTTACTTAACACCATTCATGCAAATAAAAGCATAAAAAATAAGAGCTAAATAGAGAAATAAATTTGAGTAAAAAAATGTAATCTTAAATCTTGAAACACGTATGTTTCTAAAAAATAAATATTGAAAAATGATAAGAAAATGAAATAAAATAAAAAGAAATTGAATAATAAAATAAATCTTGAAAAATAAGATTATTAGAAGGTAAAAATGATACATTAAAGATTCAACATCAAAATAAAAATAAAAATAAAGAAATCACAGAAAAATAAAAGGAAAATTTTAATTTTTACCTTAATGTTTGAATGATGAAACAAAGCGGTGAAGCAAGATATTGGAAGCATTAATCTGAATATGTATATATATACATACAATAGTGTACAGTCTATGTATCTCAATACCCACATGATCTTAGTTCATTAATTATGTATAAATACATAATTTATATTTATACAAAATTCCTTACTATAATTTATATAGTAAAGAATAACTTAGATGGTAAAAAATCTAATAAATCCATTAATCCCATAACTACTACAGATAAAAATACAGAATAAAAAGTAAATGATAAAATAATACAAAGTGAGCATCCACCTAAAACTACTCATATTTTTATGCATGAAGAACATGAAATATAAGCTGCACCTTTTAAAACAATAGCTAATGATGATCTAAATAGAAAAATTTTAGGACAAAATAATTGTTGCAATGCTCATTTACATAGTAAAAGAAAACAATTGAATAGAATAGAAAATTCTATTAAAGGTAAAGAAATAGTAGAACCTATTGAGAAAACTTCAGATAAGAAATTAAAAACTCATGTCTTTAAATCCTTTCAAGTATCCAAAACAGGACAACAAGAAGTTAAAGAAAATCCAAAGATTCTGACTTTGTAAAAGCAATCAAAGATCAACTAAGTAAAATTGAGTTAACTTCTAAATCCAAAGGAGTTGTAAAGATACCCCACAATGTAAAACTATTAGTATAGTTACACAAAATTAAGAATCAAAAGAAGAATCCTCTCGTAAAATAGAAGATCTTGAATCTTTTAATAAAGATATTACCCCTCAAATAAATCATATTACACATAGTTAATCTATAATTCCTAGAATAACTATTCTTGATCTTGGTATTATTGATGGACCTAATGTTATATCACAATATAAATACAATGCCTCCTCAGTATATGAATGGAACATTAATAACCTATCAGAATATAATATTTTGAGCCTTTTTCAATAGATAACAATGGCTACCAATGCTTATAAAACTCAAACAGATACATCCGATAAAACTATAGTTAAATTTATTATAGCTGGCATTACAGGCCAATTAAATGGTTGGTAGGATAACCATCTCACTGATGAATAATATTTAGAAATTTTAAATGCTATAAAAATATATAAAGATGGAACCTTTATATTAAATGAATATGGTGATACTATTCAAGATGCAGTGGAAACACTTATTTTGACTATATCACTACATTTCATAAGAGATCATGCTCACCTAAAAGATAAAAATGCAGAATTACTAAGTATCATCTTCTTCATCATCTTCTTCAGAAGAATTTTCAGAAGCAGTGGATTCTTTATTATTATTCAATAAAGTTTTTATTAATTCTGAATCAATTTATTGCTTCACTTTTAATTCTTTTAATTCTGTTTTGATTTCTTTAAATTTTTTTATAAGTCATTTATTGTTGGTTTAGTTTTCTCTTGTTTATTTTCATTTAGTATCAATGTTAAATCATAAGTTGTTTTTACTAGTGTTAGGTAATACATAAGGTTTTTGTTTATCATTTACTTCATAAAAAATTTCTAATAATTTAGTTAAGAATTTTTCTTGCATTTTAGAGTCATTTATATGTTTTACAACTTCTAAAATAGATTCTTGCTCTTTAGTTAAAACATTTATTAATTTACTACTAGTTTCAGAACTAGTAGAATTAGAGTTTATTTCATATTATGATTTATTTCTTCATAGTCTGAATAGTCCTCAAAGTCTAAATATTCCAAGTATAATTTATGAATTTTTTTTAATACTGACTTTTCTAAATTTAATTCTTATAATTTTTTTATTAAACCTGGAAAATCTAGAATTATGATTTAAATTGCTTATCCTTCTTTTTAAAGAATTTTTTATTACTGTGTTTTATATATATATATATGAAATTTATATCATTTATAATAATCTTCTTTATTAGATTTCCTTTTATAATTCTTTTTATAATATTTCTTATAAGTTTTTTTACTTGTAGAACATTGTCCCTGACAATCCTTATGGTTTTTGGTTATACTGTAATCAAAATGATCCTATATAAATATAAATTATGAAGTAGATTTTACTATAAAAGTTATTCTTTACTATATCAATTCTTTTAAAACAATCAAAGAATTTCATATTAACTTCATGTAACTTTACAAAATTTATATATTCATGTTTTATAGTTTCAAAATTGCTTACCTTATCAATTAGTCCTTTAATTTTTTCATATTCTTTATTGATGCTATTTATTTATAAAATTTATCTTCATTAAAAGCAAATCTTTTAGTAATAACATTCACTTTTTTATTTATTTTTGCTATATTTTCAGTTATAGCTAAGGCTATAAGAGACATAGGTGGAGAAGGTGATTGTTCTCTGAATTGATTCATTCTAGGGTTAGGGCCTATAGGATTTAAGTTATCATTATACTAAGGATGCGGTACTGGAATATATGATGTAGAATACCTAGGTTTTACAAAAGTTTGTAGTATTGGTTTAGGATTTGTTTCATTATATGAAGCGTATATAACTGAATGTAACTGAGAGGCTCTTCTTAAATCTACAGTTGATGTAAAGGAACAAGTATCAGAATAATTATTGTTTATACTATGTCTATTGAATTTTAATTTTACTTTACCATCTTCATATTATTCAATTTTACTAATATTGATATTTGGTTTTATAATTTTCTCAGGTTTTGGAGTAGGGACTACTCCCTCCAGTATCCATTCATCAGGAAGGGATATATCCTTCCACTATATTGTTTTAGGAATTACTATATTAGTTTTACTAAAGTCTATTTAGAGAAATCTAGTTTCTTCTATTTTGAATTTTATATTTAGATATAAAGGTAGAAACTATTGCTTTATAATGTATTTTGTATATTAATGCTACAAGAATTGATTCATCTAATATTTTATCATTATGGGTTTTAACTTCCAGTACTACATTTTTTAATATATCAGCATCCTTTAAAGATATTGTAATATCAGGATGACAATTAAAAGAAACAAGACCTTTACTAAGGCTGGTTTCAATAGATTCTAAGAGAGAATCTTGAAAATTTACAAATCTTGCATCTCTGACTATAGCTAATATACTTGTGTTTAGACCTTCTTTAGTTAAAGGTTTTATATCAATCTGTATTGGTCCTATATGTACGTATTTATAGTTTTTTTTTTTATTTTTATGTTGCTTTATAGTTTTAGGAGATAATAGAGTAATTCTTTCAATGGTTTACTCAATTATATATCTCTTTCTTCTGCTTTTATTGTATAATTAGTTTTAAATATATTTAGTTTAGATATTTTATAAATTTGTTCTTTATCTATTTTAGGTATGCCCTAATCATCTATAGCTTTATGAAAATCTTCTAAAATTACTTCATTTCTGTTTACTATCCTTTTTATTTATGAGTTATCGAAATTATTAGATCTAGTTGTGCTAGCTGATTTACACAAAAAGATTCCATTTTTAAGTTTTGAGTTATAGATTAAGGGTAAGATCTATGGTTTTGGAAGAGGCCACTGACTTACTACCCTAAGCGCCTACTATTTGGCTAAAACGACCTAAATTCCTAGGTAAAGATCACACACTTAATAGTATAAATCAAAACCTTAAAATGAAATTCTGATCTATGTATCTCATTACCACCCTAAAAATCTATGTGGCTCTGATACCAACAAAAACTAAGGGATCATTCATAGAAACAAGCAACTTGAAAATTAGATGAACACTTTTATAAAATTCTATATTATGTACATAGATGATGTATTAATCTTCTGCAAAAATTTAGATGAATAATTTGAACATTTAAAAACATTTTTTTGTTGTGGTAAGCAAGAATGGACTAGTACTCAGTAAAACAAAAATATCTTTTTTTTTTCAAAATAAAGTTAGATTCTTAGGGCATTATATAGAACAAGGTATTATAACTCCCATAGAGCGTAATTTACCCTTTGGGGATAAGTTTTCTGATAGTATCCTGAATAAAGCTCAATTACAAAGATTCTTAGGTTATCTAAACTATGTTATAGACTTTTATCCAAACCTAAATAGGCTAATAAAACCCTTACATGATATGTTTAGGAAAAAAATTAGCATATGGACTAAAGTTCACACAAATATAGTCCAACAAATAAAAGCCTTAGTAAAAATAATACCTTACCTTTATATTCCTAACCCATCAACCCAAAACATAGTAGAAACTGATTCTTCATATATAGGATATAGTGGTGTGTTAAAATAATTAAAACAGGGGAGAGAGACCATAGTCTAGTTTACCTCAGGACATTAGAATCCAACCCAATCAAATTATTCAACTATTAAAAAAGAAATTTGAAGTATAGTACTTTGCATTTCTAAATTTCAATTTGATTTATTAAATAATTTTTTTTATTATGTATTGATTGTAAATCTATAAAAGAGGTTTAGTAAAAAGATGTTAAAAACCTTGCCTCTAAATAAATTTTTGCTAGATGGCAAGCAATTTTAAGTATTTTTTATTTTGATATAAAATTTATTAAAGGAGACAACAATAGTATACCTGATTTTCTAACCCGTGATTTCCTCCACAAAAATCATGGGAAATAAAAAGAAAAACTAAAAGAAAAATAAAGATAAAAATTCAAGCCCTTCACCTAAAGTCCTGTCTGATCATTCAGACACAGTCCAAAAACTAGGATCTAAATCCATAAAGTCTTGGGCCTCAATGGTCGAAGATAAAGACGGTAAAGCCCAACAAAAGGCAATAAAGCATTAGGTCTCTCAACTTGCCTAATCACTAGAAGCCCTTAAAAGCAATTTCAAATATGGGCTTCGTGCCTCTAGAATAGGCTGACAAAGCCTCAGGTAAATCCCCTATACCCTTTTTAAAAATCTAAGATAGGAGAATCTTCCTCTTCAAAAACCCTATCTCAAAATTGTAGACCTTTAATTTTGGCCCAACTGGAAATTGATTTTTAATTAATAAGGCCTGACCAAGTTTAGTTTAAAAATAAAAAAATTTGATTTAATTAAACCCAGCTGGTTGAGCCCAATTTTAGAAGATACACTCAGTCCGAGGCCCAAATTTGATATGAGGCACCTCATATCAAATTTGGTGGTCAAAATTCGATATGAGGCACACCTCATATCGAATTTAGCAAATTTGGTGTGCTAAATTCAATATGAGGCCTTCATATTGAACTTGGCACACCAAATTTGATATGATACACACCTCATATCAAATTTGGAGCCCAAATTTGATATGAGACTTCAGGTGAGGCCCATGTCGAATTTGGGACACAAAATTTGATATGAGCCTGTCTCATGTCAAATTTGGAGTCCCAAATTTGACATGAACTTGAATTTAGTTTTAATCTGAGCCATATTCAATTTAAATTTGTTTTAAACTCTAATTGCACTTGGATAAGCAGGTGTAGTTTTGAAAATTAAGGTTGGAAAATCCAGCTTTAACCTAATTTGTGGATATAAATACAGAAGTTTATAATAAGAAAATGCAGTCAGAATTATCAAATAGCAACAAGAGCAAGAAGAGAAGAAGTCGAACAGCAAAGGCTGAGGTAGTAACAAAAGGCAGTAGCATTGAGATTGGATCTTCAAGGCACTAACCAATATTTCCATTGACCTTAGCTTTCAAGTACACGAGTTTGGTTCAACGTATCAAATTGGGTGGAGCCAAAGAACACAAGTTTGAATTCTTAAGTTAAATCTATTTTTAATATTATGTTTTCCTTCCATAATATAATCAAGCAAAAGTTAATTATAATTAATAGTTTGTAATATAAAATTCACCCAATAGGTAATGGACTGGGTTTAATGTGGTTCGGGTCTCAATTACATTAGTTGTTGTATTCAAACCCTAATTTTATATATCTAGAACCCCATTCCATTGATTAAAATTAGATTGCATATTAATCTATGATCATACCTGTATATATCTTAATCTTAAAAACCCTGCTTGTGCATCTAAATTTTAGAAACCCTAATTTTGAAAGTCACTAAAATCTTAAAAAACTAAAACCCTAAATCTTGTTTTCAAAATCCAAATCTTGTTTTTAAAATCTCAAAACCTAGTTTAAACCTTAAAATCCCAAATTGATTTTTAGAAACCCTAATTTTACACCAAAATCCTAACTTGCATGATTAAAACCCTAAAACCCTAAAAAACCAAATTTGTACTAATAAACCCTAATTTCTTATGTAAAACCCTAATTTTGTATTGAACCTTAGATTTGATTATTTAATTTATTATTGTATGCTCGTGATGGATGATGAATTTCTAATTTTATTTTGTTAATAAATGGTTGCATAGTTTAATTACATTATTTGAATTTGAAGGATGATGTAAAAGGCATATTTCCACTTTATGGGAGCCTTGGTTTTAATTATGTAATTCAACTTACTTTTTGAAGATTTTAGAACAATGTAAAGGACATGTTTAGACCAATCGGTGGGTGTCCCATCTTATTTTTTTATATTTTAAACATGGACATTGTAAGGTAAATGTTTCCATTCTTGGATAGGTACCTATTTTGTTTACTTTTTTCAATAATATGACGAATGATTTATTCCTTTAAATTGCATGTAATATGGATAATATAACAATAATATAGAATTTAATAATATCTAGACTTGAAAAGAAGGCCAGTTTTAATGACCCGGGCGCTATGAGGGTGCTAGGTCATTCTGACCTTCCCCATGCGTACCCAACTTTTCGAACTCAATAGGGAGTTAGGGATTCCTTAGGAATCGAGTCATTCTCCCTTTTCTTTTTTGTTTCCCAGTCTGTCTAGGTGGTGATTCAATTTCTTTGGATTTAGGCCCGTGTTCTCTAAGGCTTCAAGCTTAACAGTGCCGAAGTCACAAGAACTATTCGACCAGGAGTGGAGCAAAAATCAAATATTTTAAAAATTGAGTTGGAAATTTCCAAACAGCTAACTCAAATAATTTCCTCAAATTTCCTATAAAATCCAAATAGTTTTCAAAATCATTTATAAATACTAAATTAATAGTAGAAGATGGATTCACTCATCAAAATCCATGGGAATTTATTAAATTAGTATATCCAAAAAATTAGTTTTTTAAACCATTTGATTTGTCAAAATCTCAAGAATACTATTTAGCTATTCTTAAAGACATAGAGTCTGTAAAAATAAAACATAATTATGATAAAAATAATAAAACAGTTATAACCTATTCTTCTATTCAAATAAGAAAAATTCTCAATCCTTCTGACTGGGAAAAACCTCTTCATCTACCTACACCACTTAAAGCCAACTTCCTTTTGTATAAAACTATTTGTCCTACCTATAATGATTGGGATTATATCCAGGCTTGGAAAAATATCTTATATATTCAAAACCCTACGAATACCCATTCATGGTTAGTATATTTTGATACTATTATAAAAATAGATAAAATCCCAAAGTGGTTTGTTGATGGTGGTATTATTGTGATAATGATGATAATACTTTATCACAAGAAGTACTATTAGCTTTCCAGTATTTTAAAGCAAATCTACAACCAACTCCCTATGAAAAGAAGTTCCCTCCTCTTCTCCTTTTTTGCATGACTTTCTTTATACCATGGGTGTACCAATGGTACTTTGACATAGCCTATCAGTCATGTAGTGATATACCTTTAGTATTAAGAAAACATAAAATAAAGTGGTGGAATGCCTTTAGAAATTCCACTTATGAATCAACTGTAAAATATTGGATCCTTAAAAGGAATAACGATGGTATTGACGCAAGACTAACCACTACCTTTGAGGCCCAAAAAGCCCATTGTCAAGCCCTTCTAGCAGCAGCAAAAACTCCTAAAGAACATAAAGCCATTTGTCAACAAATGGCTGAGTCTATTCTTTCAACTTTTGAACCCATACAGCCCAGTTCCTCTAAATCCTCTAGTAAAACTCAGTAAAAAAAAAAATCTAAAGCCCACTCAAAATCCAAATGCAAAGCCCATTCTAGAAGAAAGAATATCCCTTCCTCTTTAGAATCCTCCTCTTCATCATTTGTAATGTCATCTGACTTTGACTCAGATTATGCATCTAGTAATGAGGATGACTGTTATAATGTCTTACCACCTATAAAGAAAAAAGATAAAAAGAAAAAGATAGTAAAAGACAAAAGTAAAAAAGAGAAAAAGAGATTAAAAAAAGAAGTAATTTTTAAGGCAGAAGGAATCTTATTTTTTTTTTAATAAGTAAAAGACAAGATACTGTTTATATACAATATCAAGGCATGTGAAGACCTGACAAAGCTACAGGATAAAACAAATAGTATCTGATAAGGTACTATTCATCCACAATAAAAAGTACCAACACCGATAAGATACTATCCATCTACATTACCAGATGCATGAAAGCACAGTGTAAAGTCACTAATAGTAAAACTCTATCTATTTATAGAAGCTCTTCTGAAGCTCTCCTTAGAGCTTTTTGAATCCAGAGTTCTCTCAAGAGCAAAAAATTTTCAATTTTCTTGTATTCCTTTCCCTCTCTCAAAAAACCAACCCTCTTCTACTATCTCTATTTGTTGCATAACTCATGTAAGTTATTTATTTGTTTTTAAAACTATATTTTTATAATTTGTATTTTAAGTTTAAATATTGTAATAAGTATCCCCTGCACTTGCAGTTTCATTTGATCTGGTGCATCAGAAATCTGCTTGTAAAATTATCTTTCTGTATAATTTATTCTCTTTGTATTTTATACTTTTATTGGTATATACAACGCCAAGTACTGATAAAATAAATTTGTATTTTCCTTAATAAAATAATATATATTTCAATTTCTTTCACATTCTCTATTTTTATGCTTTTCTATGAACTATTGTATATATATACAATAGTTAAATTTTCCTAGAGCAAGACACTTTTTTTCTTTTTAAGAAAGAAAGAAACTGAGAAGGAAAGGGACATAGAGACAGGGAGAAGGGGTGGGATGACAAAAGAAATAATTGGACTTATAATATATATATATATAAAGGAGTTTTTAGGGTTTTAACCAAACCTGCCATTTTCCAATACCACTTATCTACATATTTTTAGACATTAATTACAATTGTAACTGGATTGGAACTATTTTTTTTAATGTACATATTTTAATGCAAATGGGTTCCAACTGTAACCAATATATTACATCTGCAATCATTTCATTCTTTTTATTAATTTTTTCATTATTAATTTTTTTCTTATTAAATTTTTAGCCTTTTAAAAAAATCTCGGTTGTTTTTTTGTTGTTTTATATATTTGTTCTTTTTTTATTTTAATAAAAATTTGTAATTCTATTATCTTATTTCTTTTTCTAATCATGTAGGACAAAACTCTTTTTTTCTTTTTGTTAATTAAGTCAACAAGATTAAGTTAATGATGAAAATAAAAATTACTTATCCAATTAATGGATATAATAATTATTAAATAAATTTGATATTGATATTAAAAGGAATATACATGTGAATAATTACATCCATATAGTAGATGTAGATATGTATATACATGTATGTATATGTATAATTCTCAACAAAAATTAATAAAATCAAGATAATTTCCAATCAAATGAAAGAAATAACAATAATAAATAAAAACAAATATAATTATATCCAGGGAATGGACATGATAATAATAATGATGATGACGATGATGATGATGATGATGATGATGATAATGGTAAAAATAGTAATAATTGTATTAATAACAATCACAATAACCATAGTAACATTCAAAATAATTCGAACTATGGAGACTTTGATAATGGAAGCTTAGGCATTTGAAATCATGTTTTGAATTTAAGTCCACTTTAATTTAAAATACTTTTTAAATATATATATATATATAAACATACTAACAAAATTACAAAAAAATAAAAAAAATATTTAATAAAAATTTAGAATTAAAACATTCATATCAGGGGAGTGGACATAATCTAAAAATAATGATAATAAATTTAACAAATTTTAAATCATTTAATAGCATAAAATTCTTATGTTCTATTAGTGAATCTAGGAATTAGGTCACAATTAATAAATAAAAATTGCATCTACAAGGGTAATAAAATCACTAAAATAACAAAAATAAGAAATAATAAAAAAAAATATTTGTGTACTAATAGTGGATACATGTGAGAATAATTTAAAAAATAATAAATAAGTAGAATTTATATTCATGCAGTGAATATAATTCATCCCACAATTAAAAATAGATAATAAAATATTACAATAATTATAGTACCAATTTTTGGTGTTTTAGGGTGCTTTTCTTTCCTTATAAGCAATCAACCCCCTAAACCCTATCTTTAAGAATGCATATCACTTATAGGTATCCAATCAAACCTTATAATTGGTTGGTGATGATTCCTAGCATATCACACAAATAACAATTGCAACTAAGTAAGAGCCGACAAAAAACTAATTAAATCTATAATCTTCTGGCTCTATGTCGCCCCATGTGCAACAACTAGCAACTCCTCTGGGGACTTTAGTAAGTTACTAAATAGAGGGGTTAAGCTATATATATATATATTATTATGATGTTTATATTTGTTGATTGTGTTTCAAAATTTATTAACCATTATTCTTCATATAATTCAAAAAAAAAGAGAGAAATTAGGTTTCAATTGATAAGCCTCTTATCACACACTCACTTAAAGGTCAGGAAGTGACCTATTATCCTAATAGGCTTAGTATGAGGATGAAGTAGGTTCCTCCCTTAGTAAGGACTCCAAAAGATCCTCACTCAGACTATCTTTTGGTCATGTATTGGCTTAAAGAACCTGCTAGTCCAAATTGTGGACGATAGTGGGATTATCTACAGTCGGAGAACCTCAAAACCTGGTAAAATAAGGTGAATCTATATTGCTAGGAGTAGAACTCAACTATTCACATTTTTAGGTAAACTTGCTTTAGCCTCTTTCAAACTCATTTAGGATTAATAAACAAAGAAATCTATATTCAAGCCCCTCTATTTGCTCATTATTTTTCAAGTCACAATATATTTCTTTTTTCTTTTCCATGTCTTGGAAACCTTATCCATGATTAATGACAAAGCATCCTTTTAATAAATACTGTGTAATTTTGCATCACATATCATTATGATTTCGTATCATATAGCATTTGTAATTTTGCATAACATAGCATTTCAACATTTAATATAAACATATTTGTACACCAATAAAGATTTATTAAAAGTAGGTTTTTTTTCATAGCTATAGAAGCACTTCCACACTCTTGTGACCATCCAAAAAAAATTAACCACTATAATAAGGTTGTTTTAGATATGTCTAAAGTAAAGGCCATGAAAGAATAAGAGTTAGCAGAAAAAAAAATATGATTGTATGCCTACAGGAGTCATGGTACAACTTCCAACATTAGGGAAAGTAGACTTCCAAAAAAATGATTTGAGGGTTTTAAAAGAAATTCAGGGCAATATGAGACCCTAACAAAGGATCTAATTTAATGAGCAGTTTGGGTGGATTGCTTACCTAATGTACACCCTAGTATTCTTGGCCATACTGAAGGCCATGCTAAATTACTAGGATCCATGCTATCATTGTTTTACATTTAGATAAGTAGACTTAACTCCTGCAATAGAAGAATATCACATCATAACCAATATATTAGAAAAGAAGGATATTAAGCCATATGCACACGATAAGATGTGCATGCAAATGTGATAGAAGGATGGGAAAATCCATAATCCAGGGTTATTTGGGTGGAACCCTTACTTGAATTCCTGAAAAGTAATATGGATTGGAAAGAAGGATTCCAGATTTTGGCTCTTCTCATTTATAAAATGGTCTTATTTCTAAGAGAATTGAACTCCATAGATCCTAAAGTGATCACCCTCTTTACCAATATAATAAGAGGAACATATCCAATCATTAGTATATTGGAGAAATTAATAAAGTCTTTGAACCATTGCAGGAAGCAAGGAAATGGACAATTCGCAGGTTGCACCACTTTGTTGAGTATGTGGGTTCTAACACATTTCAAGTGCCCTCCTCAATTTTAGTTTCCTACTATTGAGTATGAACTAGGACACAATGCTAGAAAAAATCATCTGGCAAAATTTTGATAAGCAAAATAGCCTAAGACAGTTCCAGAAAAAAAGCAATGGTTAAGATTTCTACAACATATAAAAGAAGAAGATATATATTGGTTGCCCTTTTGGAAGGATTACAACCATTAATATTCAGTTGTGGCAACTTTCTATGGGTGTCTTTGATCAGAATATGAGGGGTCACTACATATGCACCACAGTTGGGATCTTCACAATTCATTCCTCAAACAACAAGGTTGATTCACACAAAATTTTATTATGTTGATGATAATAAATCTAGAAAACTTGGCAAAGTCTTAGACGTATGGAAGATTGTGAGAAAGATAAGATATGAAACTTATAGAGATTTAGTGACTCAAGGTTATTCAGAATGGCATCGAAAAAGAGGAAAGGGGTTTATCCCTTCGATAATAAGGATTCACGGAGGACCTTCCATGTCAAATGAGCATGCTCTTATTGATGAAGCTGTCATGGAAAAAATATCTTCCACAGATGATAGAGACTTAGCCTATTGGATTCGAAAGACTATAAAGGCTAACAAAAGGACTTTTGAGCTTCACAAGGAAAATGAAAAGCTTAAATATGAAATAACAAAAGTCCAAATGCAAGATACCAACATAATGAAAAGAAATATAACGATCTTGGAAGTTAAAAGAAGAGCTTTTGAAATAGAGTAGGAAAATAATAAGTTAAAGGGAGAAATGTTTATGCTCCAACATATGTTAGAGGGGCATAAAGAAAGGAAAGAAAGCATAAAGAGCAAGATAGAAGCTCTAGTTGAGGAGTCATGCTAGCAACAAACTAATGTCCAAAATTTAGTGTGGAAAATGCAAGCATATCAGGACTAGATGGGTCAATTGAGTACTTTTATAGATGAAATTTTAGTTAAGAAAAATGATTTAGCCGCACACTTGAGAGTATATAAGGAAGACTATGTTTTTTATCAGGATAATTTTATAAGGTTATGCACCCAGGCTGATCATCTCACCGAAAAATTAAAAGAATTAACTCAACAAGCAAGCTGCATAGCCCAAGAGGTGAATCACATGAAGATAATTTATATGCCAATGGGACCACATGGATAAGAGCTCTATAATTTGCTGGAAAAAAAGTATCGAGAACTTTCCTATTATGGAAGATTCATATGAGGGTTAAAAAGAGTTAATAGGATTTGATTCCTTTTATAATTCGATAAGCAAAATATTTGTGTTTTTTTTTTCATATGTTGAAGAATGATCAATTATTTATGTTATTTTCTTAAAAAACATGAGTTTGCATGATTGTTGCATCATGATTCAAATGAAAAATGGTAAATAAAAATGTTTTCTAATGCAAAATACATATACCACCAGGAACGTCAACATAGCCTGGCTTTTGAAAAATAAGTTTGACTTAACTTACCATTACAGCACTTGATGAAAGACCAGACTCATGGAAAACCAAGCCCAGGAAGAAATAAGGCGAGATATTGATCAGATAAAGGACATGTTGGAAGAAGTTTCAAAAATGAGAAATCAATTGGCACAACTCATGGAATTACTCAAAGGCAAAAAAATTATAGAAACCATGCCTAATGCCTAAGGATCGGGAACCCATCTTTTTATAGGTGCCATAGGAGATCCTGTATATTCATTAGGTTTTATCCCACAATATAAGCCAGTAGAAGGAGGACAAAGTAATAGTACTCATCTATCAGAAAATGTTGGAGCTTTTTAAATAAATCTGAGGCCTCCTATTTTTCCTAAAAAATCCATAATAATCCAAGACTTGGATGACCCAAAGGTGCAAAGCAATTTTAAAAGAGCTAGTATTGAACTTATTTCAATAAAGATAGAATGGATAAAGGCGCATTTAAAGGCAATTAAAGGGGTTAATGTGTATGGAACCACTGACGCATTCCAATTATGCCTAGTACCCGACATGACCATACTAATGAAATTCAAGACTTCGTACTTTCAAAAATATGATGGTCTATCTTGTCCTCAAAGTCATTTATCAATGTTCTATAGTAGAATGACAACATACATTAGTAATGAGAAATTATTGTTTCATACTTTTCAAGAAAGTCTTACAGGACTAGCAATGAGGTGGTACATGAATTTAGATCAAATACACGTTCGAAGATGGAAAGATCTGACATATTCTTTCATGAAGCAATATAAACATAACATGGATATGGCACCTAGCAGGGATGATTTGAGAGCTATGAAAAAGAAAAATGACGAAAATTTTAAGGAATATGCACAAAGATGAAGGGATAAAGCAGCACAAGTCAGTCCCCCTCTCATGGATAAGGAGATGATATCCAATTTCTTAGACATGCTAGGATAACTATTCTATGAATGTTACTAGCTAACACAACCATCTACTTTTTAGATTTGGCCCTAACTGGGGAAAGGATTGAGCAAGGCATGAAAAGGGAAAAATTGAGGAGAATAGTATTGAAGGGAATAGCTCAAAAAGACAATATTCGGGCAAAAAAAAAGAAGGAGAAACACACATGATAAGAGGACATCCACAACCTAAAGAAACTTATTATCATCATCCTCCATCATGTTATGTGGCAAATTTAGGGCCTGAAATGTATCAATTCCCCTTATCATTCTCCCCAACTAATGAGTTCTCAAAATGCTCTTTATTCGACTCCACCTGGTGCTCCTACAAATACTCAGGGAGCAAACAATAGAATAAATCAACCCAATCAAGGATGGCAACAAATAATCTCCCGATAGAAACATTTGATTCTATCCCTATTACTTATACAAAATTGCTGGCTCAACTATTATAAGGAAAAAACGTGTGTTTAACGCCATTGGAACCAATAAAGCCACCTTACCCCAAATGATATGACCCCAATTCAAAGTGTGAGTACCATACAGGGGCACCTGGGAATTCTATTGAAAATTGTATTGCATTTAAAAGAAAGGTTTAGAGTCTTTTAAATGTAGGATGGTTAGGATTTAACCAAGAGTCGAAGACCCCCTAGTGTGAACAATATTCCCTTGCCAAATCATGATGGGGGAAAAATCAATTTCGTTATTGAGGATGAGATCCCACAATATAAGAAAAAGATAGAAGAAATTTAAATGCCTATGGGAGAACATTTTTAAATTTTGATCAAAGCTGGTATGATTCTTAAAAGCCAATCGAGAAACAAATCTCTCCTTGAACAAGAACCCTTTTGTGACTACCATGGTGAGACATCGATCATACAATCAATGTATGCTCACAGTTCAAGATGAAAGTTCAAGAATTGATGAATGCTAAAATTTAAATTTTTAGAATAGAAAGAAGGAAAGAGAAAGATGTGAACATGGTTTCTACTGATCTTTCTATCCCAGTGCCCATTATAATATCATCCTCATCGGGAGAAATGAAAAGGGAAAAATTTGACATGTCTTCACAAGTCTTAAAAGTATTGGTGAGAGGTAGTGAGTTAAAATCCTAGTATATGCCAACCAAGGAATGAAATTGAATTGGCGGTTAATATCTCTGGTGTATGATGAGAAGTGGGCATTGCTATATGCCAAAAGAAGTAGAGAATTGCCGAAAAGAAAAACTAGAAAGGCCCAGAAAAGGGAAAGATAAAGAAGGAGAATTGGTGGAAGAAAATAAAGTTAGATAGTTCTAAGATGCAACCAATAAAAATGACTTGCAATTGGAAGTAAAGAAGCTAGTCTCTGAGCATAAGGCATGTGAATTCTTAAAATTGGTTAAGCAAAGTGAATACAAGGTGATTAAGCAGTTAAATAGAACCTTAGCTAGAATTTTACTACTATCTTTAATTTTGATTTCAGAATCTTACAGCAATGCTTTGCTCAAAATTCTGAATCAAGCACATGTCTGCCAAGACATCTCTGTAGACAACTTGACCAACATAGTTGGAAATGTAATGGTAGCTAATTAGATATCCGTCACTGGTGATGAAATACATATATCAGTCCAATTTAAATGATACTCTAACTATCTTGCCTACAATGACCCTCTCAAAGCTACCAATTGATGAGACATACATGCAACCTAGCTCTATGATAGTTCGAGCCTTCGATGGGACTAGGAGGGAGGTTTTAGGGGATATTGAAATATGTGTCCAACTAGGTCTAATCACATTTAATATCACATTTCAAGTGATGGAAATGGTACCAGCTTATAATATATTATTGGGAAAACTATGGATACACTCTGCAGGAGCAGTACCATCGTCTCTACATAAAAAAATCAAATTCATTATTGAAGGAAAGATTATTGAAATTTCAAGAGAAGAAGACCTTCTAATCACTAAGCTTGTCTCAACGCCATATGTTGAAGTAGCATAAGAAGCCTTTAAAATTTCTTTCTAATCCTTTGAAATAACAAACACTTCATATGTTGAAAAAGGGTTGGTCATGATAGCTCCTTGATTATTAGTTGCTGCTATGATGGTGGCAAGAGAAATATTAAAGGCAAGTTATTCCACAGGGAAAGGTTTAGAAAGACATGAATAAGGAATCACTGCCTTTCTGATTTCTCCCAATTTTGACAATCGACCTAGATTTGGATACAAGATTATTAGAGAAGATAGGAAGAGGATTCAAAAAGAAAAAAGAACATCGACTAGCAAGATTGGCAATTCAAGAAGTTTCAATAGAAAAGATAACATTTCCTCCCCTAAGGAAAACCTTAAGAAGCATTGGTTTTTTCCATAAAGGAATAGAGATGGTAGGAGATCCACGAGATGTGGAGACAATATAAAGAAATTCATTGGTGACTATGGTGAATGAGAATGAGCCTCATGATGAAATAGCTTTATGGGTTATACCTTTGCTACCAGGAAAAGATCTGAACAATTGGAAAGCTTATGAATTTCCATCTCAATCAAAGTAATCCAAACAATTATTTTTCTATAATTCTGCCCAATACGTTAGGAAAATATTAGCATGGGCTTCATTTTTTGAATATTTCAAAATAATTTTTAATAAAATAAAGTACATATTTCATATTGATTCTTGAACTCTACTTGTTACTTTTGTTCTGCTACTTTATGCTTAATTTATATATCTTGTTATTTTTCCTTTTATACTCACTTTACCCAAGAATGTCAGTGATTAATTAAATTTGGTGAAATTGAGTCTGGATATAATTTTGATAACCCTATCTTTGAAATCACATCGGATGAAGAAGAAGAAGAGGATTATCCTCCTAAAATAACTAGGATGATAAAACAAGAAGAAAAAATTATACAACATTTAGAAGAGGCAGTTGTCGTATTCATGATTTTGGAGAAATTAAATGAGTATCCGAAGGTATAAAAGTTTTATATACCCAATGTATACATAGTGTATACATATTATATACATATTATATATTAATTGTATATGTTAGATGCATATATTACATACTTGATATATTTAACACACATATAAGATATATTTGATGTGTATATAGGATACACATTATTTGTCCATATGTATATTTATATACATTAAATATACATTACATATACATAATATAATTATTACATAAATATGTACATAATGGTATATGAAAAATATAAGTAACATATATATGACATATAAATATACATAAAATATACCACATATATATAAAGTATACATTTGTGGTGGAAAAGGCGATGATGATGATGATGATGATAATAATAATAATAAAGAGAAGAAAGAAAAGTCAAAAGAAGAAGGGAATTTGTGGTGGGTATTTAAAGTAACTAAATTAATTAATTAGTAAAATAATTAATATATGCATAATTATGGATGGCAAGAATAGAGAAAATAATAAAAAGACCTCATCTTCTTCTTTGGTTTTCCATGACAGAGAGAGAGAGAGAGAGAGAGAGAAAGATAGAGTTATTCCTAAATAAATCAAATTTCACCAAAATTCTTAAGATTTCAAGTTGGTTTTGAAGAAAGATTAAAGTATAAAGTAAGTTCCCTCTCCCTAAAGTTTAAATTTCTTGGTTGTATGATTATGTTTGAGATGGTTAGAGAGAGAAATAAGAGGTTTAATGCAAAAATTGATATAAATGAAGTTAAAGAGATGAATAATTGATGCGTAGATGATGATTTGTTAGTTGGTTGGTTGAAACGAATAAAAGTGATGAGTTTAGGGTTAGGGAAGATTATGGGCAATTAGGGTTTCATCTAAGGGTGGTTCTAATTGTTGAAATGAGATGAATTAATGTCGTTTTAATGTAAATACTATGAATTTATGGTTGAAAATGTGATATGAGTAAGTTTTGGGAAGGCTAGTATTTGTAGCCATATTATGTGAAATTAGGATTTTTGGAAATGGTGTTTGGAATTGTTGTAATGAGTTGTTTTAATGTTATTTTGATTTGTAAATTATGATTTTTGGGTTAAATGTTGGATATGAGTTGAGTTAGTTGAAGTTTGGAAAGTCGTAAGTGGTGAATTTATGCTTTTAATGGAATTTTAATGAGAATGGGTTGGATAATGGTGATTTGATGTACAATGGGTTTTAAGGTGAATTTAAATGAGTAATGCAATTAATGTTGGATTATATGTGTGTAGGCTATATTGAAAGAAGTGGAGGAGTATACAGTTTTATCAAGTTAAGGCTTGAAAAGGGGAAACAAGGATAGTACATGCTATTATAATCATTATTATAAGAGCAATAATGTTGTTGGCATTGCACATTGTAAATTGGAGAATGTGTTATGTTACTTATAGTATTGGTGTTAATAAAGGGCATGTGTATTGTATAAGAAAAAGAGTGTTTAATGCATTTGATGTGAATAATGGGCCATTGTTGAACGACTATTAAGGTGTTATGTGAAAAATTGTGTAAAATTCTTGATTTGTATTGATTATGGCATGATAAGCCATTAAAAATGGCTAAATGTGATGTTGTGTAAAATTTTAAAAGTTCAAGTTGCACAATAAATTGTGGAAGTGAGCCACATTTGCATTATTTATGATGATGGTTTGTGGAAACCATGACATGAGTTGAGATATGAAAGTATGTTGAAAGATGAATGTGTATTGTATGCACCTTAAACATTATACAGTTACTAAAAGATTGCGCTTGGATGTTAGCAATGCCACACACTATGGATGAGACACTGAGTGTCACAGATGATAGCTACATCCACTAGCGAGATGAGATAGACCAAGGCAATGAGCCTGGGAGTAGATAATTGTATAAGAAGGTTGGGCCCAATGTATATGGTTGTTTATGTTTTAAAGAACAGTAAAATTAATTTGTGTATTACTTAAATATGGTGCATATTGTAATTATATAACTAATATGTCAATGTTGTATTATATGTGTACCACTAATCCATATGGCTTAGCGCGGTTGTGTGAATTGCTCAGGTAACAGAAGTGCAGATCAGGGTGAACCCGCGTGTTATTGAGACTTAAAGTTGTAGGTGCCACGAGACCAACTTAGAGGATAATACATTCTTGTATAATTATATGTACAAAGTATTATCGATTTTTTATAGTAAAGATACTATATGTATATGTGAACAATTTGATAAGTACTGTTACTTAAAACATAAATTTGAAACGTACATTGGTTAAGTTTATGGTTTTTCTAAAATATTTAGAAAATGATAAATAATTGAAAAGTTTTGAAAGGTTTGGAAAAAAGTACTGGAGATTATATACGTATATTTTGGGAGTGTGATTTTCTTATGCAGGTTGTGATAATTGAATTGGGATTTACTGAAATTACAAAAAAAATTCTTTGTACATATTTTTCCAGAGATTTTCTTTGTAAATATGTATTTTTAACAGTTTAGTACCTAAGTATTTATTATTCATTAATATTTATTTATACTAATTTAATTGAGAATTTTTATTATAGATTTACTGTGGCACTTTTACTTTATGCATACTTATTTTGCATATACGAAATATATGTACTATACATTTATAGGGTATAAGGGTGTTATATTATTTTTGGTATTAGAGCCTAGGTATGAGATTCTCGACCTAGGTGGGTTTCAAAAATGAGAAAAGGGAATTTTAAAATAATGATTTGAGTTTTAATACATGCATATACATTAGCATCTGTGTTGGTCTCTGTTGTGGCAAAATTTATTCGATATAATGGATATAAGTTGAGGTAGCGTCCGGGACGTGTAGATTAGAGTGGCACAGCAGAAGCTTCATTTTGGAGTTTTTAAATTAAGGACTTTTGAAGCTTCCACTTGAGAAAAAAAAATTAAAAATTAAATTAAGATTTATGGTTGATTCAATTGATAAATAAGTGAAATTAAGGAAAATGATCTAGGTTATGAAATAAAAAGCATAAGAGATGAGTATTATACTTGCTGGAAATTCTGCCTATGTTCAGTGCAGTGATTTTGTATGAATTTTTGGACTGACCTAGAGATATTCTATGAGCTTTAAATTTTAAGAAAAAGTTTTTCTATGATTTAGAATTTAATTTAGGAAATTTCATAATTTATAAAGATGAATTACTATTTAAGAAAAATAGAAGAACACAGATTATTGGAGCAGTTCCAGCAACTCAAAATCTAGAGAATTTGAAAAACATATTTAAATTCATAGAAAAAAAATCCATTAAAATCTCAAATTTATATTAAATATTATGTGTTCCTTGAACAAATGGTTAAAATTTCATAAATTTTTATTAAGGGTTGATACCTGAAAAAAATGGATAACTAGGTGCTGCCAGAGGAATTATTAAAGAGACAGATTTTGTAGGTTTGGAAGACTTAATTTTTAAATATAGTAAATCTGCTTGGAAAAATCTAAAATTTTAAATACAAGTCCATATATGTGTCAAGTGCACATGATTAAAATTTTACAATCTTTTGTGAAGATTTGTTGAGGAATGAAAAATAGAAAAGTGAGATTGACATGAAAGTGAGGAATTCATGTAGATTGGTGTAAGTGAGTAATAAATTAATTTCATGTGACAAAAGAATAAGGAAATTATGAAAATTTATATATGGATGGATAGAGGTATGAAGAAGGAATATGGAGTTTTTAATAGAACAAAGAGTTCATAATTAAAATTAAAGAGAGAACTGGTATATGACATCAAATTGTTTATTATGGAAGCATATTGAGAATTTATTAATATCATGCATAGTATTGATTAAGTCAAGATTGATTGTGTGAAAGTAAGAATTTAAATGTTATTCCTTATATTAAGCAATTAAAATGTAAATCTATATAAATGAATTACTAAGTTAAAGCGAGTTGAGGTTTTGTATGCAATCCATATTCGGTGGCATGATTGAGATTTGTTCATTGATGTGCTATATGGAAATGGATATTATGAGAAAGGGTAATAAATGTGTTTTTGGAATGTACAAGGTGGATGTAAAAATTTAATAATGGATATAAGATGATTGTATAATAAATGAATTTTTAATTTATTTCATGAATGGTAACTGATTGATTAATCAAGGCATGATCCAATTGATTTAAGTGGATAGAATAAATTAAAACATAAGGAGTAAATTGCGTGAGTATTTTTAATTGATATTAGATAATTATCAAATATAGCAATGAGGTCAATTCATTAGATGAGTTTGAAAAATAGGATTTATATGAAGAGAATTTGACATTTATATATATATATAAAAAATGCATAGCTAGAATTAAAGAATTTGGAAGTTAATAATAGAAATGATCTAAAATGCATGAATGTATTGTTATATTGAACAACAGAATTTGTTGCTAGAACTCTAAGTTAATATGTACGTTGGATATAAATAAGTAGAGAATTTATATTTATTAATGATCTTTACGATGGACATTATAAAAATGGTTAAAAGTATCTATACGGAGAGAGTAAAAGATTATATGGTTAGTAATGATGATTAGTGACAATAATTTGGTAGTTAATTATGCAGGAAGTGAAGATCAATGTTTAATTATAGTGAAATTAATTACTACTACAGAAAGTAATTTCGAAGATAAAATTATTTAAGGGGGAGAGAATTGTCATATTCGTGATTTTGGAGAAATTAAATAAGTATTTGGAGGTATAAAAGTTGTATATACCCAATGTATATATAGTGTATATATAATATATACATATTGTATATTAATTGTAAATGTTGGTTGTATATATTACATACTTTATATATTTAATACACATATAAAGTATATTTGATATGTATATAGGATACACATTATTTGTACATATGGATATTTATATACATTAAATATACAATACATATACATAGTATATACATTACATAAATATGCACATAATGGTATAAGTAAAATATAAGTAACATATATATGACATATACATATACATAAAATGTACCGCATATATATATAAAGTATACATTTGTTGTGGAAAAGGTGGTGGTGATGATGATGATGATGATAAAGATAAGAAAGAAAAGTCAAAGGAAGAAGGGAATTTGTGGTGGGTATTTAAAGTAAATTAATTAATTAGTAAAATAATTAATATATGCATAATTATGGATGGTAAGAATAGAGAAAATAGTAAAACGGCCTCATCTTCTTCTTTGGTTTTCCATGGCGAGAGAGAGAGAGAAAGAGAGAGAGAAAGAGAGAGTTATTCCTAAATACATCAAATTTCACCAAAATTCTTAAGATTCCAAGTTAGTTTTGAAGAAAGATTAAAGTATAAAGTAAGTTCCCTTTCCCTAAAGTTTAAATTTCTTGGTTGTATGATTATGTTTGAGATGGTTAGAGAGAGAAATAAGAGGTTTAATGCTAAAATTGATATAAATGAAGTTAAAGTGATGAATAATTGATGAGTAGATGATGATTTGTTAGTTGGTTGGTTGAAATGAATAAAAGTGATGAGTTTAGGGTTAGGGAAGATTATGGGCAATTAGGGTTTCATCTAAGGGTGGTTCTAATTGTTGAAATGAGATGAATTAATGTCATTTTAATGTAAATACTATGAATTTATGGTTGAAAATGTGATATGAGTAAGTTTTGGGAAGGCTAGTATTTGTAGCCATATTATGTGAAATTAGGATTTTTGGAAATGCTGTTTGGAATTGTTGTAATGAGTTGTTTTAATATTATTTTGATTTGTAAATTATGATTTTTGGGTTAAATGTTGGATATGAGTTGAGTTAGTTGAAGTTTGGAAAGTAGTAAGTGGTGAATTTATGCTTTTAATGGAATTTTAATGAGAATGGGTTGGATAATGGTGATTTGATATACAATGGGTTGTAAGGTGAATTTAAATGAGTAATGCAATTAATGTTGGATTATATGTGTGTAGGCTATTGTAGACCCTTAATTTTTTACCCAGTCTGGTCCGATATTTTATATAGCCGAAAATAATTTTGGTGGTATTTTAATTAAATAATATTTTTTTATTTATAAATTTTAATAAAAATAAAAATCGGTGACGAAAAAATCGGCGATGAAAAAATCCATTACCAAAAGTAGAATTTGCCAAGGCCAATTCGCCCACAGGAATTTCCTGCTGCGAATTGGCTGGCCACCCAGTGCCCCTCGCAAATCCTTGCAGTTTCCAGCCCGCAGCAAGTTTTTCTCCATCGAAATTTTCCAACGTAATTTTTTTCCGAAACTAAATTCTATTTGGTTTTGGTTTCTTTTCCTAATTGGTTTTAATTTCCTTAAACAATTAGAATTAGGTTTATGATTTTTCCTATAAATAACACTTTAAAACTTAAAATTAAGGGATTTTGGGGGAATCGAAAATTTGTGTTATTAAGCTAGACTTGGGACTTCAAATTTGAGAGAAGCAAGAAACGGCAAAAAAGAGACAAAAAAACCCTAGCACAAGAGACATTAGCAACAAGAAGCAATCAACAATTATTTCAAAGGCAGCAACACTGCCTTTTTCTTTGTTCATCCGGAAGCAAATTGTGAAGGAACCAACGAACGGAGGTTTGATTATAAATCTTTGGTTTGATGTTATTTACAATGTTTCCATCATTTATTTTTCTAAGTAATCTAAATTATTAAACTTAGTAATGTATCATACATTCTTCCATAGCCTTAGTGAATGATCTAAACCTTAAGAACCCTAAAAGTGTTTCTTTTGTATCCAAAAATCATAAAAACCATAAATTGATCCTTATATTTTCAAAAATCTTAAAAACCCTAAATTGATTCTTTTGCTTCCAAAAATCTTAAAAACCGTAAATTGATCCTTCTGCTTCCGAAAATCTTAAAAACCCTAAACTACTCTTCTGTTTCCAAAAACTTCAACAACCCTAAACTACACTTCTGTTTCCAAAAACTTCAACAACCCTAAACTACTCTTCTATTTCCAAAAATTTCACAAACCCTAAATTACTCTTCTGTTTCCAAAAACCTTAAAAACACTAAAACTATTCTTCTGCTTCCAAAAGTTTTAAAACCCTAAACTATTTTTCCCTAACTATTTTCATCTAAACCATAACTTTTTGTCTAAAATTTCCAAATATTTTCTTAAATCTCCAAACTCTAATCTTCTTCATGTTTTCTAAAAATCATAATTATTTTTATAAAACTCTAAATTGTTTTCTTAAATCCTAAAATCAAATATGTTTTCTAAAATATCACAAAAATCCTAATTCTCTCAAAACTAATACGGTAAACCCTAGTTTTCCTAAACCCTAATTCTTAAAACCTTAAAATCTTATGACAAATAAATCTAAACCTTAAAACTCAATACAGTAAACCTAAAATCACAATCCCGTAACCAAGAATTATAAACTCTAACGTCTTAAGATTCCAAAACTCTAATTTCATGATGTTACCTTTAAACCCTAATTTGATCAATCAAAGAACCTTACTAATTTCCTAAATTTATAAAACCCTAATTCATTTCAATTTTCCAAAATCTTTACAGTAGACTAAAAAAATAACAATAATAATACTAAAATCCCAAAACCCTAAATGTTAATTAAAGAACTTTAAATTGAAACAGTAAACCCTAATTTGTATATTTATTGCTTTATTTAATTTTAGATTTGATTATGTAGTTTATTATATGCTTTGATGGTTGATTTATTTAATTTCAATGCCTGATTTATTTAATTTACCATGGATGATTATTTTCTTTATCGTTATGATTATTATTTGTTTGTTTTAAAAGTGTAAGAGGTATGTTTCCACTTTGTGGGTACCTCATTAGTTAAATATCATGTGATTTAAATTGCTTTTATATTTTGGACTAATGTAAAGGACATGTTTCTATCTTTCGGTGGGTATCCTATTTAGTTTAGACATGATGATGTAAGGACATATTTCCATCCTTGGATGGGTGTCCATTTATTTGCTTTGTTTGGACATTGCTTTGATTTTAATATAATGATGATTTAATTTAATTGTCGCATGTAATATGGATAATATTGTTATATTTAAGAATTTTATAATATTAAAACCTGCAAAGGAGGTTGGTTCCAATGAACCGGGCATTTGTGGGTGTACTGGGTCATTTCTCATCTTCCTCACACATACCCAACTTTCCGAACCCATTAGGGGGTTGTGGATTCCTTAGGAATTGAGTCATCCACCCCTTTCTCTAAGGCCCGAGCCTAAACAGTGCCGAAGTCTCAAGAACCATTCCACCGGGAGTGGGGGCAAAAATCCCCGCTCACAGTGGCGACTCCACTGGGGATAAGAGAAGTTGATTCCGTTGGTCTTTATATTATTCTATTCTTTCTTATAATGATATTATTCATTGCATCATATTATATTGCATCGTGTGCGTGATTTAGGACGCTCGTATTACCCGTGTTGTGTTATGTAAGGGATACCATACTTTCACTCAAGGTATGGAGATCGAGCATGGCATAACCACTCATAGCCTCATACCATTTGGTATATACTTGCTATGGAAACCTAAGCCTTTTAACCCAAAGAATAAAGCTCATGTAATTGGCCTAGTTACTTTCCTTAGGTTTTACCCCAAATGCTTGTTTTTTGACTATGGTTAATTTGTCTTGGCTTAAATCATGGCTTATTTGGTTTGTTCTTTTTCTAATATGACCTAAGTATATTGTAAGCTCAAAATAAATTTTTCTTTAAAATCCAAAAGACCAAAGCTATTTTCAAAACTTCTTAAAATGGTCTTTGGATGTAAAACTTTTCTAAAAAATAAATAAATAATTCTTTTGCTCATGACCCAAATACTAAGCCCAAAATTCATTTTTTTCTAAAAATCATTTTACAATGGGCTTAGAAACAAAATTATTTTCAAAAGAGATTACAAAATATTTATGTCAATTATGAAATACCAAAAATCAATTGTGAGCCTAGTTTATACTAAGAAATTATTAATCATGGGCTTGTTTTTGGCATGAATCATTAGTTACTTTTTCAAGTGAGAAATCTATTTATAATAAACCTCATAATTTAGTTTTAATCCAATATAGCATAAAAGCTACTATAGTTGGTTGAATGGATTAAAACCTAATTAATGGGAATTATCATGAACTGATTTCCATTTTCGAAAATATAACTACTGGTTGAAACATCTGAGGGAATTATTCGAAAACAAGATATCCCATGTTGGTATTTTATTAACTATATACCTATGAAAAGAGACTCGTCATTCGTGTGTGGATGTTATAAGGTTGGAAGGAACGTCCTATTTGTCCTTGTTTGTTAATTGTTTGTGCATACATGCATACATACATACATATATACATCACATGACATATCATTAACCCTTTCTGGCTCATAGACCTGAAGTACGACAATTCAAAAACATACAACAATACCACCTATAACATTGATTTTGATTCAAGTGCTTCATTGGAAGGAAGGATGCAAACTAGCTAAGGGATATAGTCGATGAAGTTGTCAAAGCTAGGATGGCCTGACATAGTTGATTCAAATCCTGGAGATCATCAACAATGCTAATGAGGCATCTCCCATTGACATAAGAAAGAGGGGAAAGGCAGCATCAACGGAGAACATGTTCACTAATAGAGATGGAATGAGAAATGAGGGATCAATCCCTATTCTACAAGGTCAGCCGAACCATATGCTGTCTAACTGGAGCAATAAGAGTGGCTACCACCCTAATGAGCAAAATCAAAAGAAAAGAAGAGGTGTTGAGAAAAATGCAGCAACTGAACCAGCAAAGAGGCATAAATTTTCAGACTTAGGGGAACCTTTGTCAAAAATGTTAGAGAATCTAATGAAGAAGGGATTGTTACAACCTTTGACTCTTCGTCCTTTGCCTAATCCTTTTCCGCCTAATTTTGATACTAAAGCATTTTGCCAATTCCATCAAAGGCTTGGACACAAAACGGACAACTGTATGAAGTTGAGACATGAGATCATGAATTTAATTGATAGTGGAAAGCTATTTGAGCTTGATAAGCCCAACACTAAGAATAAGCCTCTGCCTAAAATTGGAAGGGTGCCGCCGCTTGCAACCTTCTTAAAGAGTTTTATCTTGATATGGATAGAGAAGCTGCTAAAGAGGATGTACTACTAAACAAGTTTGGATTAACTATGGATGATGAAGCAATGATCCTTAATGATGGAAAAAATCCTTGCCCTTGATATGTCTAAATAAATGAAGTATCTTCAACGCCAACTCAACGAACCTTCCTTAGCTTGAATGTTGCTTTTCAATTTTGCTTTCTTTAATTGGAACAATTATATTTTTTGAATTTAAATTTTTTTGAATAATTTACTTTCATTAAAATTTTTGTTGGTCTTTGTTCATTTTGGTGCCATCCAATGATGAATCTAGCTTGATATTCATACATTAATATATTTATGCATTATGACTTGAATGACTTTACTAGGTGAGGGAATTGCTCTATAGCATTGAGTTGTGTATGCTTACTTAGAGAGGGCTCCTACATAATTACCTTTGTCTAGGTCCTAGTCAGTCTTAGAACATGCTTTGATAAACTTTCGAGGTGAAATTGAACTCTGCTTATTTAAGGGAGATATAATCTAGGCATTGTTTGGTTAGCCAACAACTAGTATCTACCCAATTAAATATCAATCCTTAGTTGTCCCTTTGAGCCTTCATAAAATTTTAGCTTTCTTTTCATTGGCTTACAAACCCCAACAACCTACCCTGAGCTGTTGTGATACTTTTGACAAGTCTTATAATCACTAAGGTGAAGAGGCAAGAAGATCAAAGAAAGGAATGCATAGCCGAAGCCATAAGGGTAGTTGATGTTATTAAGACCATAAGGGTAGTTGAAGTTCTCCTAATATCCCCAATCTATCAAGATGACATCAGAGTAACAAATGATTTATCCCTATTAAAGAAGATTTATGTCACTCCACTTATCCATTATTGAAAACCCAAGTTGGTACAAACAAGACAACTCTTTTAGAGCTAGAACTAAAAAAAAGAAAAAAAAGAAAAAAAAAGAAAAAAGAGAAAAAAGAGAAAAAAGGAGAAAAAAAAGAAAAAAAAGAAGACAAAAGAAAAGAAAAAAAAAGAAAAAAGAAAATCCAAAATGGTTCAGAAATCCAACTGAGTTCTCTTTTACCTAAAGCAGCAAAAGACTTCCGTTTGGTTTATAAGGACAATTTGACTTGAATTGGTCCAACCCAACCAAAGATCAAATCAAAATCAGAGAAAAAGGAGAATGATCATCCAGTTCTTGAAAGTTCTATTCTTGACAGTCCTACGAGGAAGAAGGACAAAATGATAAAATGCTCAAAGAAAGGGAAGAGTAAAAAAATAAAAAGAAAGAAAAGGGAGAAGAAGAAAAGAAATGAATTTGGGTACCAAACCTTTTGCAAGGGCAAAGACTGTCCAAATCAAGATCCAGATTAACGCCAAGAAGATAGAAAGAATTTAGAGTCTAGCAAGATTGCTGTCAGCTGCCTAAAGTTCAAACAAGAAATTTGTAGTGTGAAGGTTTGTCCATTGTGTCACAATGGCTCCAACTTGCAAATGGTCTTCATTTAACTTGTGTCCCTTATAGACCCCATTTCAAGCCTATCAAAGACCTGTTGATCTCTCTTGGCAGGTAGAGTCAATTAGTGGAGATAGTTTGAATAAGCATGCATATGAGATAGACAATATTTAAACTCAATAAGACCTTTGGCCAAGTAATGTGTATGATCTGAAGTGCAACAATTCTTGCTTAAATAGAAATGATTCTCGAGTTTAGTATGGTAACTAAGGTTGTCATGTTATATATATGTTAATTTACGAAAATCGAGTCCTGAGGTAAATTGACATTAATTTGGCAAAGCCAACATTTGATTTCAAAATTAAAATTAAAAATTCAAAAATTCAAAAATATTTTTGTCATACAAAACCATCAATTTAAGGGGAGTATGTTGAACCTCGAAGGACAAATTGGGCAAGGAAAAGATGATGATAAAAAAAAAAGAAGGAGGAAAAAAAAGATGTAGTAAAATAAACATTATATATTATCATTTTTATACTTATTGTACAATGTTTCCTCAATTGACACAATATTCATACATCACTAAGAAGGAGGTGGTAGATCATTAAATAAAGCTCTGAAAAAATCATCGCTTATTGGAGAAGGAGGCAAATCACCCGTCCTGAGTCCGGCCAAAGTAGGAGCACCATAATCTTTATTACCTTGAGTTCAGATCTATAATGGTCCTCATCAGAAGTAGACGAAAGGATCTCATGGTCGTCAGTTTGGGAGCCTCTAGATGAAGAAGCACCAGGATCCCTCATCCCCTGAAACCGAAAGTCTCAAAAATTTTGCTCTGACTGATGGTACAAATTTTCAAAATGGAAAACCTGCTGACGACTAGCTGCCAACTCTTCTTGAAGTTTCTTATTTTGTTCTTCAAGCATTCACTGCAAGCCAGAAAGGAAAAGAGTAAAAGCATACATAATCATGCATACATATAGCATAAATTATCACGGAATAAGAAAACTTACCAGGTAATTCATATCAATACCTTGTGGATGAGATGGCATATCAGGAGGACTAGAATGAGCAAATGAAGGAGCAGTAAAAGAAGGTCTAGCCTCATGATCAAATGAGCCAGCAACCTACAACAATCATTAAAAAAGTCAAAATAAGTTAAGAAAGAAGCAACTGCAATGAAAAAATGGTAAAAGTTTGCCTGAGAAGTGCTAGCCCCGAGATGTGGAATGAACTCTCCTCCCTCTCCATGATGTTCTTCTTCATCTCTATCCTCATTTTCCTTGGGAATTTCCCATACAAAAACAGTAGATACATCAAAGTTCAAAAGCTCTATTTGACTAAACTGGGTATAAGATGCACCTGGTGGATAGAGAAATGTTTCAACATCATAACTGTGCCAGGCCAACCACCATACATTCTCCGACATTGATATAATATTTAAATTATATTCCGGGCAATGCATCGGGATCCTCCAATGCTCGGGACCAAGAAACCACTCATATACTCTTTCTCTGAGAAACCAGCTACTAGACACAGGGTCGGCGATGACTCGGCTAGTATGTTGAAAAGGCAGTGCAACATTCATGGAGGAAGTCCAGTTTCTCCGCTCTTCTGGGTTCAACCAAGACAAATTCACCTACCAAAAGACATAAGGTAAGTGAACTTTTATTTAAATTTTAAAGTATACTAATGTTATCTTACCTGGTCCCAGGTTAGGCAACTAAAGACAAAGCGTTGGGTATGCACATGGTGAGAGTCGGGAACTTCTACACGCTTTGACAACCAGAAATTTAATCTCGAATACTCGACTCTCTCTCCGGAAATACTAGACATCCTCACAAGATTGTGCTTATATGCCCATGCCTACAACAATAATAAAAATCAAATTCATACAAGAATAAGAATGGAATTGACATTGGTAGAAGAAGAATACCTCGACAACCACCATAAAGCCAACAAAAGACTTCTTATTTCGGCAAATTTTATCAAGTCCATGGTAAAGATAGGCAAGACCAGCTTCACCCCAGTCGTAAAGTGGTACCATCCTCATATAAGTAAGGGCCCTCAACACTGACAAATGGATGGCGGATTCAGTGCTACCTAAAATGGTTGACCCGAGCAAATACAGCAAAAATCCTCGAGCATACTATTGGGCTGTGTCTCTGTGAACCCGTTCTTCGTAGTTCATCCAATAACTACGAATTGGCTCAATTTTTATCTTGAAAGGCCCTTTAAATGATGGTTCCATACCAATTAATTGTTGAATTTCTTCAAATGTCAGAATATCGTTGGTAAGAGGAATCGGAAGACCATCATACCGAATGTCGGTAATAGCAGCAAAGTTAACTGAACCAATTGTCATCTCTCCAATAGGCAAGTGAAAAGTATGAGTTGTATCTAACCATCGTTCTGCAAGTGTCTGGATCACGCTCCGGTCTATCTGACACTCCTCGGATGGTAATTACAAGATGAAGCTCTCAAAGCCGCAATCTTGGATAATCTGCCTTACTCGAGAAGGCGCTACATCATACCATTGTCGGGCTTTGTAGACACACCTTCCACCCCGAATAACGCAACGATCACGCTAACACAGAGCTAGGCAAGTTAACACGAGGTAAATATATCATTATATCAATACCATCGATTTTTAGGCTAAATTAATTTAAATTCTATCTACTTAAATTCTTAAATTAATATATTTTTTCTAAATTTCCTAAAAAACAGAAAATATGAAGAAAATAAATAAATAAAAACAAAAAGAAAAAGAGAAAAATGAAAAATAAAAAATGGAAAAAAGAAAAAGAAAAATAAATATATTAAAAATAATAACAAAAGAAAACAAATAAAATAAATATATTAAAGAAAAAAAAGAAAAGAAAAAACAACAAAAACAAAATAATTTGCTGTTAAAATAAATAATTACCTTGCTATTTGATGAAGCGGCATCCCGGCTAGTAGAACTATATTTCGATCTTCATACCGCCAAATAAATTCTAATAACTCAGCATTAGAATGAGTTCCTAATCTTGAAGCATGCATTTTTTAAAATAAAAAAATTGTATGCTAAACTTGAAAGGCTTATAGATGAAATGAAGAAGTTTGCTGTGAATGAAATAAAGAAATCGGTTATTTATATAGAGGAACGACAAAGGAAAAAAACAAAATACAAAAAGTAAATTTCACTATTGATAAATAGTATGTTACTATTTATAAATATTAGGTTACTATTTATGAATAGTAAATAGTGCATAAACAGTGACTACACAGTAAATAAATAGGAAACTCAATTATTCAATTTAATCATTCAAATACTTGCGTGTACATAAATATTTTTTTAATTTTAAAATATTTTTACACGCAGGGGGCATATATGCATGTGCATGATAAAAATTAGCTAAATTTTTTGCAAATTTCTTTAGTATACTACTGACTATAATTATTTTTTGGAGACAATTAAATCTCTCTTAGCTCGGGTCCAGAACCCAAATTATCCTTAGGTCTAAGACCTAAAATTCCTCTTAAGTCCATAACTTAGCTCGGGCCCAGAGCCTAAATTATCCTTAGGTTCAGAACCTAAAATTCCTCTTAAGTCAAGAACTTTGCTCAGGTCCAGAACCCAAATTACCCTTAGGTCCAGAACCTAATATCTCTTCTAAGTCCAGAACTTAACTCGAGTCCAGAACCCAAATTACCCTTAGTTCCAGAACCTAAAGTCTCTTTTAAGTCCAGAACTTAACTCGGGTCTAGAACCCAAGTTACCCTTAGGTCCAGAACCTAAAATTCCTCTTAAGTCCAGAACTTAGCTCGGGTCCAGAACCCAAAATTATCCTTAGGTCCAGAACCTAAAATTCCTCTTAAGTCCAGAACTTAGCTCGAGTCCAGAACCCAAATTACCCTTAGGTCCAGAACCTAAAATTATTCTTAAGTCCAGAACTTAGCTCGGGTCCAGAACCCAAATTACCCTTAGGTCCAGAACCTAAAATCTCTTTTAAGTCCAGAACTTGGCTCGGGTCTAGAACCCAAATTACCCTTAGGTTTAGAACCTAAAATTATCCTTGAGTCCAGAACTCAAACCGGATCCAAAAACCTCAAACCTCAACCATCTCAGAAAAATTAAGTCTTATTGTTTTTCACTCTCTTTTGCTGTAGTCTCAGATCGTTCAAGCAGGGGGAAAACTGTAGACCCTTAATTTTTGACTCAGTCTGATCCGATATTTTTTATATATTCCAAAATAATTTTTATGGTATTTTAATTAAATAATATTTATTTTTTATTTATAATTTTTAATAAAAATAAAAATGGTAAAGTTAATAAAATAAATAAAAAATAAAAAAATAAAAAATAAAAATAAAAATCGGCGACGAAAAAATCGGTGATGAAAAAATTCGTCACCGAAAGTGGAATTGGCAGGAAAAAACTGCGTTGGAAAATTTTGCTGGCAAAAAACTTGCTGTGGGCTGGAAACTACGAGGATTTGCGAGGGGCGCTGGGCGGCCAGCCAATTCACCGTAGGAATTTCCTAATTGGTTTTAATTTCCTTAAACAATTAGAATTAGGTTTATGATTTTTCCTATAAATAACACTTTAAAACTCAGAATTAAGAGATTTTGGGGGAATCAAAAATTTGTGTTATTAAGCTAGACTTGGGACCTCAGATTTGAGAGAAGAAAGAAATGGCAAAAAAGAGACAAAAAAACCATAGCACAAGAGACATTAGCAACAAGAAGCAATCAATAATTCATTCAAAGGCAGCAACACTGCCTTTGTCTTTGTTCATCCAGAAGCAAATTGTGGAGGAACCAACGAATGGAGGTTTGATTATAAATCTTTGGTTTGATCTTATTTACAATGTTTCCATCGTTTATTTTTCTAAGTAATCTAAATTATTAAACTTAGTAATGTATCATACATTCTTCCAGTAGCCTTAGTCAATGATCTAAACCTTAAGATCCCTAAAAGTGTTTCTTCTATTTCCAAAAATCTTAAAAACCCTAAATTGATCCTTCTATTTTCGAAAATCTTAAAACCCCTAAATTGATTCTTTTGCTTCCAAAAATCTTAAAAACCGTAAATTGATCCTTCTGCTTCCGAAAATCTTAAAAACCCTAAACTATTCTTCTGCTTCAAAAAATCTTAAAAACCCTAAACTACTCTTCTATTTCCAAAAACTTCAACAACCCTAAACTACTCTTCTGTTTCCAAAAATTTCACAAACCCTAAATTACTCTTTTGTTTCCAAAAATATTAAAAACCCTAAAACTATTCTTCTGCTTCCAAAAGTTTTAAAACCCTAAACTATTTTTTCCGAACTATTTTCATCTAAACCATAACTTTTTGTCTAAATTTCCAAATATTTTCTTAAATCTCCAAACTCTAATCTTCTTCATGTTGTCTAAAAATCCTAATTATTTTTATAAAACTCTAAACTGTTTTCTAAAATCCTAAAATCAAATATGTTTTCTAAAATATTACAAAAACCCTAATTCTCTCAAAACTAATACGGTAAACCCTAGTTTTCCTAAACCCTAATTCTTAAAACCTTAAAATCTTATGACAAATAAATCTAAACCTTAAAACTCAGTACAGTAAACCTAAAATCACAATCTAGTAACTAAGAATTATAAACTCTAACGTCTTAAGATTCCAAAACCCTAATTTCATGATGTTACCCTTAAACCCTAATTTGATCAATCAAAGAACCTTACTAATTTTTGAAATTTATAAAACCCTAATTCATTCCAATTTTTCAAAATCTTTACAGTAGCCTAAACAAATAACAATAATAATAATAAAATCCCAAAACCCTAAATGTTAATTAAAAAACTTTAAATTGAAATAGTAAATCCTAATTTGTATAAATATTGCTTTATTTAATTTTAAATTTGATTATGTAGTTTATTATATGCTTTGATGGTTGATTTATTTAATTTCAACGCTTGATTTATTTAATTTACCATGGATGATTATTTTCTTTATTGTTATGATTATTATTTGTTTGTTTTAAAAGTGTAAGAGGTATGTTTCCACTTTGTGGGTACCTTTAAATATCGTGTCATTTAAATTGCTTTTATATTTTGGACTAATGTAAAGGACATATTTCTACCTTTCAGTGGGTGTCCTATTTAGTTTAGACATGGATGATGTAAGGACATGTTTTCATCCTTGGATGGGTATCCATTTATTTGCTTTGTTTGGACATTGATTTGATTTTAATATAATGATGCTTTATTTTAATTGTCGCATATAATATGAATAATATTGTTATATTTAAGAATTTTATAATATTAAGACCTGCAAAGGAGTCCGGTTCCAATGAACCAGGCATTGTGGGGGTGCTGGGTCATTTCTCACCTTCCCCACACGTACCCAACTTTCCGAACCCATTAGGGGGTTGGGGATTCCTTAGGAATCGAGTCATCCACCCCTTTATTTTTTTTGGCCCGTCCGGGTGGCGACTCCATTTTCTCTGGACTTAGGTCCGTATTCTCTAAGGCTCTGAGCCTAAACAGTGCCGATGTCGCATGAACCATTCCACCAGGAGTGGGGGCAAAAATCCCTGCTCATAGCTATATTGAAAGAAGTGGAGGAGTATACAGTTTTATCAAGTTAAGGCTTGAAAAGGGGAAACAAGGATAATACATGCTATTATAATCATTATTATGAGAGCAATAATGTTGTTGGCATAACACATTGTGAATTGGAGAATGTGTTATGCTACTTACAGTATTGGTGTTAATAAAGGGCATGTGTATTGTATAAGAAAAAGAGTGTTTAAAGCATGTGATGTGAATAATGGGCCATTGTTGATGGGCTATTTAGGTGTTATGTGAAAAATTGTATAAAATGCTTGATTTGTATTGATTATGGCATGATAAGCCATTAAAAATGGCTAAATGTGATGTTGTGTAAAATGTGAAAAGTTCAAGTTGCACAATAAAAATGTGGCCACATTTGGATTATTTATGATGATGGTTTGTGGAAACCATAACATGTGTTGAGATGTGAAAATATGTTGAAAGATGAATGTATATTGTGTGTACCTTATACATTATCTAGTTGCCAGAAAATTGCCCTTGGATGTTGGCAATGCCACACGCTGTGGATGAGAAACTGAGCGTCACAGATGATAGCTACATCTGCTAGCGAGATGAGATAGACCAAGGCAACGAGCCTAGGACTAGATAATTGTATAAGAATGTTGGGCCAATGTATATGGCTTTTATGTTTTAAAGAAAAGTAAAATTAATTTGTGTATTACTTAAATATGGTGCATGTTGTAATTATAAAGCTATTATGTCAATGATGTATTATATATGTACCACTAAGCCATATGGCTTAGTGAGGTTGTGTGAATTGCACAGGTAATAGAAGTGCAAATCAGGGTGAACTTGCATGTGATTGAAACTAGAAGTTGTAGGTGCCACGAGACCAACTTAGAGGATAATTCATTCATGTATAATTATATATACAGTGTAATATGGATTTTGTATAGTAAAGATACTATATTTATATGTGAACAATTTGATAAGTATTGTTACTTAAAACATAAATTTGAAATGTACATTGGTTAAGTTTATGGTTTTTCTGGAATATTTATAAAATGATAAATAATTGGAAAGTTTTGAAAAGTTTGGGGAAAATGTTGGAGATTATATATGTATATTTTGGGAGTGTAATTTTCTTATACAGGTTGTGATAATTGAATTGGGATTTACTGAAATTACAGACAAAACTCTGATAAAATTTTTTCAGAGATTTTCTTTGTAAATCTATATTTTTAACAATTTAGTATTTGAGTATTTATTATTCATTAATATTTATTTTATACTAATTTAAATGAGAATTTTTATTATGGATTTACTGTTGCACTTTTACACTTTGTATGCATATTTTGCATAAACGGAATATATGTACTATACATATATAGGGTATAAAGGAGTTACAGTAATAGAGACAGTAAACCTAGGAACCAAAGAAAATAATAAGGAAATAAGGATTAGTGCATCTTTACCTTTGGAACACAAAGAAAGGGTGGTTAAATAGTTAAGAGAGTTTGTGGATGTCTTCGTATGGTCATACTAGGATATGTCGATATTGAGTATGGACATAGTTGTGCTTCATTTACCATTGAAGCCAGAATGTAAATCTGTAAAATAAAAGTTGAGAAAAATAAAACCAGATGTTTCGTTGAAAATAAAAAAAGTAAAAAAGTAGTTTGAGACAGGTTTCCTAGGAGTGGCCAAGTATCTAGAATGGGTGGCTAACATTGTTCCTATCCCTAAGAAAGATGGAAAGGTCAGGATGTGTGTTTATTATTGGGATGTTAATCGAGCAAGTTCAAAAGATGATTTTCCTCTACTGCACATTGATGTACTAGTAGATAATACAATATTATTCCATATGTTCTCATTAGTAGATGGGTTCTCAGGGTACAAACAAAATAAAATGAATCCTGATGATAAGGAAAAGACAACTTTTATTACTCTCTAGGGAACATTTTGTTATGAAGTGATGCCTTTTGGATTGAAGCAACTTACCAGAGAGCAATGGTTACCATATTTTATGATATGAAGCATAAAGAAATAGAAGTATATGTTGATGACATGATAATAAAATCTCAACATGGTGAAGACCATGTTATAGTTTTGAGAAGATTGTTTAAGCTACTAAGGAGATATTAGCTTTGAGTATATCCTACAATGTGCATATTTGGAGTTTCATCCGGGAGATTATTAGGGTTTATAGTCAACAAGAGGGGAATTGAGATTGATCCTGATAAGATTAGGACTATAGTTGAAATGCCTACTCCTAAAATAAAAAAGGAGATTCGAAGCTTTTTTGGAAGGCTTAATTATATAGCTAGATTCATATCACAATTGATAGCTATGTGTGAGGCTATCTTTAAGCTTTTAAGGAAAAATAACTTGGGAAAATGGAATAAGGAATGTCAAATGGCTTTTGATAAAATCAAACATTATTTGCAGGCTCCTTCAATTTTGTAACTGCCTATACCCGGTCGTCCTCTTCTTTTGTACTTAACAATTTTTGAGAGCTTGATGGGTGGTATTCTCGGGCAACATGATAACTCAGGAAGAAAGTAATATGTCATATATTATATAAGTAAAAAGTTCACCAATTACAAGATAAAATATTCCCTATTGGAAAGAACTTGTGCTACATTAGCATGGATTGCTCACCAATTAAGGAATTATATGCTATACTACACCACCTTTTTGATATCTCAAATGGATCCCATTAAGTACATTTTTGAAAAGCCAGCTCTAACTGGAAGAATTGCTCGATGGTAGTTTTTACTGACTAAGTATGAGATAATGTATATCACCTAAAAGGCGATAAAAGGGAGTATTATGGTTGATTATTTGGCATATCAAGCTATTAAAGACTATCAACCAATAAGTTATGAGTTTCCCGATGAAGGAATCATGCTGGCAGAAAAAGAGTAAGGATAAAAAAGAAATTGGATTATGAAATTTGATGGAGCTTTAAATGCCTTAGGAAGTGGGATATGAGTGATTCTAATTTCCCCAGAGGAAAAATATTCTCTTTGATAGAAAATGGCTCTTCTGCTTAGAAATGAAATGTTCCAAATGTTCCTGGTAATTCTTGCTCCCATTAGACCATTTGTATCTATATATATGCATTAGGATCCCAATTCATGGATCTCTCGATTCAAGAAAGAAAAATAAGAGGATCGAACCAGTTCTTCTGACTCTGTTTGAAATTCAATAAATGTAAATTATGTTTCAAAGGCATTAATAACATGACTAAATATAAAGCCTGTGCTTTAGAAATACATGCTGCTATTGATATGAAGATCAAAAGGTTGGAAGTGTTTAATGATTCAGCATTTATAATCAACTAGTTGAAAGGAGAATGGGAAACTAGAGATCCGAAATTAGTGCCTTATCAAGAATATATTCTTCATTCAGTGCAGGTGAATTAGCCACATTAGCTGCAATATTTTAACTAGACACTTATGGAAAAATGCCTCCCATCAAGATTGAAACCAGAGGGGTCAATGGTTTTAAACCTTGAAGAAGAACATGATGGTAAGCCATGGTTTCATGATATCAAGCAGTACCTCCAAAATAAGACATATCCTCCAGAAGTCTCAAACATTGATAAATGATCAATTCGACCACTAGCAATGAATTTCTTTTTAAGTGGAGATGTTCTATACAAAACAAACTATGATACAATGCTAATTAGATGCATGGATGAAAGAGAAGCATAGAAATTGATTGAAGAAGTTCATGAAGGATTTTATGGGATGCATTCAAGTGGACATGTGCTAGCTCATGAAATTCTTAAAATGGGTTACTTCTAGTTGAAAATGGAATTAGATTGTATTAACTATGTCCAAAAATGTCACCAGTGTCAAATTTATGTTGATGACATCAATGCTACCCAACACCTTTACACGTGATGGTTTTCCCATGGCCTTTTTCAATATAGTGACTAGATGTGATTGGTCCAATAGAACCTAAAGCTTCTAATGGACATGGATTCATTCTAGTAGAAATTGATTATTTCACCAAATGGGTAGGAGCATCCTCTTATGCCGATGTGATGAAGAATGTAGTCCTAAAGTTCATTAAACAAAATATCATATATTGATATGGTCTACTTGAGCATATAATGCAAAGAATTTTAGGAATAAGGATATGACATATCAAAATTCAAAATTAAGCACCATAATTCCTCCCCATATTATCCAAAGATGAATACTATAGTTGAAGCAGCCAATAAAAATATCCAAAAGATCATTCAGAAAATGGCAATAATATATAAATATTGGCATGAAATGCTTCCTTATGCTCTTCATGGATATAGGACCACAGTCAGGACATCTACTAGGGCAACAACATTCTCTTTAGTATATAGCATGAAGGTAGTAATGCCTATTGAAGTTGAGATTCCTTCTCTCAAAGTTATTACAGAAGCTGGGCTCGATGATGTTGAATGGGTGCAAAGTCATTATGATAAGCTAAATTTTATTGAAGAAAAAGATTGACAGCTTTGTGTCATGGTCAATTGTATTAGAGACGGTTTATCAAGGCCCATACATTGTAAATTATTCTTAAGCATAAAGACTCTCGGGGAAAGCAGACTCCTAAATATGAAGGTCCATACATCGTAAAGAGAGCATTCTCTAGAGGAATTCTCATTTTAACCAATATGGATGGAGAAGATTTGCTGAATCTGGTGAACTCAGATACTATGAAAAGGTATTATGCCTAAAGTTGCAAGGAGGAGAAGAAAAGAAGATGCGAGAAGCATAGTTAGAGATTATTCAAAGTCAATTCAGACTTTATGATCGTTAGGATTGTATGATTCATTGGCTTTCTTTAATAAAATTTTTCTTTTTCCTTGCACATATTTGCACCTTGTGAAAATAAGTGACCATAGAAAATTGATAAAACGACTATCACAAAAACTGGCAAACCAAACAAAATCCATGTCCAACCTGCTTTAAGGCATACATTTTATTGAAAACTATTCTTGAAACATTTGAAAAAGGGGGCACAATGCTAGAAGATGGTAAAACTAAGCTTAGCCGATTTGTATATGAGATGTAAAATTATAAACTTGGAATGAAAAGGGCATGCCTTGATGGGTGAAATATTTGCTAATAAGATACTTATAGAGGCAATGACATATGAAGTTATTCTTAGATCTAGAGTTGTTGCTTATACATAACCCAAGAAGACATTTTGAGGATCAGAAAACTAAAGTTAAGTACTAGATTTGTTTCATATTTAGGGTTTGTTGCAGTTCTGATGTTATATCATTCTTTAAAAAGTATTTAATATGAAAGGATATTCTTCAAAGGAAATTACCATTTTGTTTGAGCATTTAGATATAAGCAAGCAAATATGGCATACAAGTTTTAGCTTTTTTAAAAATAGGGATTTTCAAATTTCCAAATACAATCAAGAGAGTCTGCATATAAATATCGCTTTTTAGGATTTAAGCTTTGAATTTCCCTTTGTTTTTTTAAAAAAGGTTCCTAATGTCAAGCATTGAATATACCTAAGATCGAGTCTTTGGTTCTCTTTTCATTTTCCAAAAATTCCTAAAGTGGAGCTTTAGGTACTTATAAGATTAAGCCTTATATTCCTTTGTATTTGCTAAGGAAAAAGTCCCTAAAGTTGAGTATTAGATACTCCTAGGGTCAAGTCTTAGGTTTCCTTTGTCTTTTTTCAAAAGTTCTTAGTGTCGAGCATTAAGCACTCCTAGGGTCAAGCCTTAGGTTTCCTTTCTTTTTTTTTTTTTGAAAAAGTCCATAATGTCGAGCATCAAGAACTCCTAGGGTCAAGCATTTGGTTCCCTTTTTATTTCTCTAAAAATCTCTAAAGTCAAGATTTAGATATTTCTAAGATCAAGACTTATATTCTCTTTTGTTTTCTAAAAAAAAGGTCCCTAATGTTGAGCATTAGGCACTCTTAGTGTCTAGCCTTAAGTTTTCTTTTTTTTTTTTGAAAAATCCCTAATAGTGAGCATTCAACACTCCCTAGGTTGAGCCTTAGATTTTCTTTTGTTTTGTAAAAAAAGGTTTCTAATGTCTAGCATTAGGTACTTGTAGAGTTGAGCATTAGGTTCTCTTTTTGTTTCCTGAAAAAGAAAAGGGATTCCTAGAGTCAAACTTTAGTCACTAATAAGGTCAAGCCTTAATTTCCTCTTTGTTTTCTAAAAAACTTCCTAGAACCCAATTTTATGTGTTCCTAAGGTCAAGCCTTAGGTCCTTTTTCTTTGTTTTGTGAAAAATATTCCTAGAACCCAATTTTATGTGCCCCTAAGGTTAAGCCTTAGATTTTTTTTTCTTTGTTTTCTAAAAAAGAAATCATAAAATAAAGTTTTAGATACACCTAAGGTCAAGCCTTAGGTTTCATTTTTTTGAACAAAAAATCTAAAATCAAGCTTTAAGTACTACTCAGGTCAAGTCTTATCTTTTGCACGACTTTAATTCATTAAAGTACACAAGGGGGGAGGAGAGGCAACTATAGTAATCCATTTAAAAAAATAAAAAAAATAGTAATTAAAAGACAAATAAACAAAGTTATAAATAAAATATTTATAATATTATTAATTATTATATATACAAATATACACTAAATACATAGCGACAAACAAAATTAAAATAAGGAAAAAAAGCAATTCCGATTTTTCTGCAATAATTCTTGGAGAAATACAATACAAAAAAGAATAATTAGTCAAACATGAGAATAGGAAACTCCTCTAATATAAAAGCGAAAGAATAAATAGAAGAGAAGGGAGAGATCTAAAAGAAAGAAAAAAACACAAAAATAAGAGAGGGAAAAAATTCCCAGTAGAGGAAATTATTGAAATTTTGAATCTCATTTAGTACAAGTGTACTTAGTGAGATTCAAAAATTACCGCATAAAATAACAAGAAATCATCAACTTTTGGAAAACTAAAGCTCACAAAATCAGGTACATGTGTATGAATTTTATTTCTATGCTAGTAATTTTTGATCTTTTATGCTACGAATTTTAATGTATACACATGATTTAAAAAGGTGGTCAGAAAGTGATCGCATCAAACAAAATAATTGAATCATAGAATTAAAAAATGCACTTGATGAATACAAAGCTGAGCAAAAGTAATAAAATATAGAAAATTTACAAAAAAAGAACATGCAATAAAGGGGAAAAACTTTGCTTCACATGAACAACGTGGCAGTAGAAATATGTTTACTTAACAACATTCATGCAAACAAAAGCATAAAAAATAAGATCTAAATAGATAAATAAATTTAAGTAAAAAAATATGTAATCTTAAATCTCAAAACATGCACGTCTATTTTCTAAAAAATAAATGTAAAACAACAATTAAAAATATATAAAATACATACAAAAAAACAAAATCAATTAAATAAATGAATAAATAAATATATACTGAAAAATGCATATGAAAATGAAATCAAATCAAAAGAAATTGAATAATAAAATATATGTAGAAAAACAAGATTATTACAAGGTAAAAATGAAACATTAAAGATTCAACATTGAAATAAAAATAAAAAAAATAAAGAAATCACTGGAAAAAAATAAAAGGAAAATTTTAATTTTTTTCCTTAACGTTTGAATGATGAAACAAAGTGCAGAAGGAAGATATTGGAAGCATTAATTAGAATATATATATATTTCCAATACCACTTATCTACATATTTTTATAAACCAATTACAGTTATAACTGGATTGCAGCTATTATTTTTTAAATGTATATATTGACAGTATCTTGAATCGACCCCCTTAGGCCGCTAATATACTGTTCCACCAACTGATACTCCATCTCATGTAAATCATTTCTAGTTATCAACTGGTAGTACTCAGTGGTGTATTCGTCCAACCTTGCTCCCTAGCTCAAAATTTTAATCTGCCCCCTTAGGCCGCCAATACTGCATTGCCAATTGATCCTCCATATTATATATATCATTTCTAGCTATCAACTAGTATAGCTTAATGGTGTATTCATCAACTGACCTTGCTCCCTACTCAAATTCTGTAACCTTTTGTACATCAACCTCTAAAAGATATAAGGTAAGAACTCAGACCATAGATGCTTGCTCATATTGTTCTAGCTGATAATCATAGCCTTACCTTGCATGTTCCTGGTTAGTTTTGACTATTGACACTAGGCCACCGCCTTGTCCCACAACTTGGCCGCTACTAGAGGGACATGTTTATTGTCTGGTGCCCTTTTAAATTCCAAGATCTTTTCCACTATGGTTAATCAATCCAAGAATTCTTACAGCTTGAGGTTGCCATGGAATTATGGTATTTCTACTCTCATCCTAGATTCTTAGTGCCTATCTCCAATAGGGGGCTCTGTATCATCTGCATAACACCTTCTTATAATAATCTTCTCCTTCAACATCAAAGCCTCCATCGTATCCATCTAAATTATGGTTTCCCCACTAGTTAAGGTGAACCCTATTTTGATCTCCCATGAGCAGCATCATTTGCTTTGTTAATCAATCCATCATCTGTCTCATCCGTTCTTCCATCATCTGTTCAAGTCACTACTCTGGGTGGGCCATGTGATTATGTTCATAAATTTCCTCTATACATTATTGTTGTTATCTTCGTGGTGCCATAATTGTCAAAGAATAAACACAACTCTTATACCAACTGACATAACAAAAGTTAAGAACAAAAAGATATAGCTGCTATTAACTTGTTTAGTCTAAGAATGACTAGGTAAATAGATGCAAGAAGAGAGAAAAGTATCTCTATTGAGATCTTTATTGAATTTTAAAAATTGCCGTCACTTTCTAAAAGGATACAATATATATGGTCAGAACATGGAAAAACCTATTTTGGGAGGTTCAGAACATGAAAAAACCTTAAGAAGTTGGAAAACCTAAATTAGGGCCTGATAGCCTAAAAATCGAGCCACTTTAGGGTTTTGACAAAATGTTTTCCAAAACTCATTGAAAACGTTTCCAAATCACTTTTTTGAGCATTCTAGAAGGTTCAAGACATGGAAAAACCTGAGGAGGTGCAAGTCTGATAGTTGGGTCTTAAAAAGTTAGGAAAAAATGATTTTTCGGAGGACCTTTGAATGGGCGGCATTCCAGAACACCTATAGCATGGCTATAGGCATTTTAGAATGCTTATAGCTATGCTATAGGCTTTTGGAAAGCCTACAGTTTGGCTATAGGCATTTGGAACACTTATAGCATGGCTATTGGCATTCCAAACGCCTATAGCTTTCCTCCTCTTCGAATAGGTCGATTTTCAGAACTTTAAGGTACTATTGGCTACTTTTCTAGGCAGAGACTCTGCCAAATTTTCACCCAAACTCATCACAACCTTACAATATTGACCTTTAAAAATATTTAAGCTCTTGAACTCGGGAAGAAATCCCATCAAAAGCTTGAATCCGACAACCAAAAATCTTCCTTTTTTGGGATTTAAAGAGTTTTTGCACCTTTTCAAAGATTAAAGAATGAAAGAGCCTCTTCACTAGTTTGTTTCCTCTCAAACTTGATTTTCTCACCATTTCTATGTATTCTTATTTTCTTCATTTTGGTTTTCTTCAAAATGTAATGGTTAAAATGGTTTAAGATATTAAAATGGATTAACATGTAAAAATGAATCCTAAAATGAGTGAAGATGATACCTTTTACAACCTTAATCATTTCTCTTATTGGCCGGACCTTGGACTATTAAAACGAATAATGGTAGTAGTTTTGAGACTTATTTTGGACTCTTTCCTTCTAAGAAGAACTGATCTTTGAACCATTGCTTGATTCAGATTGATTTTAGACATAATGATTATGTTCTTGGACTCATTTGTGAACAATACAAGTTGGGATATGGAAGATTAAGAACCTAATTTGAACATGATAAATTTTTGGAATTTTGGATCTTGAACTCACTTGAATTCGAAATCATCATTGAAAACTAAAAAAGGTTCAACATGGTCCTTTAACTTATTTTCTAAATTAATCAATTATAAAACCATTTTTAGGACATTCTAAGCATTTTAATAAATGATAAAATAAATTTCTAGATCTTTAAAGTCAAAACCTGATTTTTTTTTATTTTGGATCGATTTTTACCTCGCTTTGCATTTCAAATAGGTTTTTGAACCAAATTTATAAATTAATCAATTTAATAATTTGAAAAACCATTTTAAAGATGTTCTTAGTGATAATTTGATATTTTGGATATAAAAAAATGAAATTTTCATAAGTAGACTTGATTTTTCTCGAAAAATGTGTCGTATTTTATTTGATCCCAATTTTTTTCCTAACATGATTAATTGGACTTAATTTCATAATTAATGATAAATTTTGATTTTTTGAATAATTGCGACTAGAAATGGAGCTTCTACTATGAAGATAGTGTTTTACCTTGATTTGGGTGCAGTATTTGTTTGGGCCCTAGTTTTCACTTAAACATGCTCTGATTGTCTTAATAATGATATTCTCTAATTGTCTGTGGCTTGGATGTGATATGCAATCTACAATGTCATGTGAATGTTGATATTTGGTTTAATTGCTCAATTGGTGGTTGTTTTGACTTCAATGTTATGGGCTTTTGAATGTACTTTCATTTTTATTCTTTATTCTTTATTTTTATTTCTAGATTGATGTATAGGAAATCTTATCAAATGTAAGAGCATGTTTCCATCATTGATAGGTGCTCATTTTATTTTGCTTTATTTTGACTATTAGTTCAAACATTTCTATCTCATGTATATATATGTTTTATTTGATGCAATGAAATGTTTCTCCGATGCCCATTAAATACTCTTATTGCTTGTATAGTGGATAATGCTATTGATATTTCTAAATAATATAATATTAGGACCTAAAAAGGAAGTCAGTTCTAATAAATCGGGCGCATAGAGTTAACAAGATATGTCCTATTATGACTATGCGCACCCAACTTTTCGAACATAATAGGAGATTGGGGATTCCTTAAGAATCAAGTCACTGCCCCTTTCTTTATTTTCCCAGTCTATTCAGGTGGGGACTCCCATTCTCTGGGCTCAGGCCCATGTTCCCTAAGGCTGTGAGCCTAAATAGTGCCTAAGTCGCAAGATCCCTTTCACCGAGAGACGGGGTCGAAATCCTTGGCTCACATACATATATAAAAACAAAATATTCATCGAGGCAAACAAAATGCAAAATGGATTTTTAATATGATATTCCTATAAAAAATAAATAAGAAAACAAATATCTGCCAAAAGCTGTAATAAAAAGAAAAATGTGTTTTGGAAGCTTAAACATTGGAATTGGACTCATTGGCCCATTTTCCTTTGGGCTAGGCCTAGAGAATGCTCAAATTGCAACTTTGACTTTTGGTAATAATTACCAAGTTGCCATTAGAGTAGTTTTTTGTCAAACCGCTCAAAAAGGGTGACCAGAAGGGGTTAGATTATAGTACTCACTAAAGAAAGAGCACTAATAATAAAGTAGTAGATGCTTTAGCAAGAAGATTTAAAATTGAATGGAATTTTGCTCATATCACAATGTCCAATATTATACATGAGTGGATTCAGGAAATGCAAGACTAATATGAGGATGATCCTAAGCTAACTGAGATTCTTAAACCACTATAACTTCCAAATGTGTTACTACATTTCTCTTATCAGGTTGAACTACCATGTTTAAAGGGAAATTATATATGAGAGCTTCAACATACCTTAGAAATAAATTGATTTCTACTTGTCATGACTTGGCTATTAGAGATCATATATGTATGTATTAAAGGTACACACAAGAGGCTCTAACAATCTTTTTATTATCTTGGTATGTATAGAAATATCATTCAATGGGTACAAACTTATGACACATGTAGGAGATGTAAACCTTAGTCATGTGCTTTGCTAGATTTAATATGGGCTTTACCAACATCTACTAAAGCTTGGCAGAGTATATCAATAGATTTTATTCAGACACTTCCTAGGTTAGTAGGATGGGAACTATCTTAGTGATGGTAGACAAAATTACTAAGGTGCATACTTTATTCTTGTACTACATCCATTTAATGTAAATTAGATGGCTAGTGTACTCTAAATAATATTTTCAAATTGCATGGTATGTCTACAACCATTATATCTGATAGGGACAAGATCTTCATAAAAAGCTTTTGGATATAGCTAATGAAGTCCTTAGGAACCACGATGCAATTCAATTATACTTATCACCCATGAACTGATAGAAAAACAAATAGGGTAAATATAGGTTTATTAAAACCTATATAAAGTTCATGGCATTTCATCAGCCATCTTAGTGGGCAAAGTGGTTGGGAATAGCATAGTAATGGTATAATAACAGTTTCTATAGTGCTTTCAACATAAGCCCATTTCTGGCACTATATGGCTATCAACCTTCCCTACCTACTCTGTAACAAAACCATCTTCAATTACTACTAAGAAAAAATGAAAATGGCGATAGACTTTTTCGACGAACAAGCATCTATCACAATTTAATGAGAAATTTGCGACGTTATGCAACTTAATAACTTTTTTGATAGCTTTGTGATGGATTAACAACTTATTTTGTAATAGATACTATCCATCACAAAATTTATCTTTAAATTTTGCTACCATCTTGGCCCTAATTATTGGTGCTATATTTTTATTAACTTTCATGGAGAATAAAAAAGAGTTATTGTTTACGTCAAAGATATATAAGTTTTATGTTGGCGCTCGGCTGTCTCTAATTAGCAAAGAAGCTTAATTATTGCTGATTTTATTACATATTTAAAATATTATTTTCACAATATGTGCTGGATGTCATTAATATTAAGCGACATATTATTTTATCCATATGTAGCAAGCATTGATTTGTCTTTTGTTGCTAAATTTAATAATTAAATAGATTAATTACTAGTTGTGACTATTTACTACTAATAGACATGATATCCACCGACAAAATTAAACCTTAAAACTTGATCCTCTCTCTCTTTCTTTCATTCTTGGTGCCTCCCTCTTTCCATCTCTGTAATAACCTAAATCTTAAATTATTTTAAAATTTCTCCATAAGAAAATAGATTTAATTATTCTACAATTATACTTAAAATAGTATATTTAAAAAAACAAAATAATAATTATTCATCATTTTATTTATTATAAATTTCCAAAAAAATGTAGATATGTGTTGCTCGTAAGAATCAAAACCACGTTGTATAAAGGAGATGCCACCACCTTAACCACCATGCACAACTCAATTTTTGTTTATTAATTTCTTTTCATAAATATATATTATGTAATTGATATTGTATTCGTTATATAAAAATCAATTGACCAATCATAACTTGCGAAGAGGGGGGAGGAGAGAGTTGCCAATTGATCGATGGCTCGATCTACCACTGTCTGTCCAACCTTTGACGACACTGCCACAACCAACTGAAAGCATGTCTTCTAATGAGTCTAATGCAACCAGAGGCAACACAAATGGCAATCGGATGGCAACACACTTGCCATCCGATCAACTTGCCACTCGGAAGGTTTTGATGCATTTTTTGACCAAATGGTGGCGATTAATGGCGAGTGGCCATTATTTTTGGAGTCCTGATGTGGAGATGGTTCTAATGGTGCCCATCCCCTCCTCTAGATCCACCCTCGATGGTGGTGCATTATCAAAAAGTGGCTAGCTAGCAGTGGCAGATCCGGCAACCCCAATTTTAGAAGTTCTGTCTTGACTCTCCAATTCATTGAATGACCTCGATTTAATCAGATTTTGCATTGGTAAGCTCAGAATCCTCATATTTTAGTTTAGAATTAAAATTTTGGGATTATTTAAATTCAAGTTCATCTATGTAATCATTTTATTTTTATTCGAGATTGTGTTTCAAATTATTGAAATAATTAAAAATAAGATATTATTATTGTTGTTGTTATTTTGCTATTATTATTACTACTACTATTATTATTAATTTTATTGTACATTATTATTGCAAAATAAGAAAATAAAATATATAAACATTGACTTTATTTGAAGGATATTTGGGAAACTTAAATTCTTAACATCATTCAAATCAATTTAGAAAATATTGTAAAATTTAGTTAATTATTTTCCAACGAAAACTAATTAAATAAAATAAATATTTAATTGAATGATATTATTAATATTAATATTAATTGTTATTATTATCATTTAATGGAAGCAAATAAATTTAAATTAATTAATTAATTTTCTTTTTGAAACAGATATGTTAAAGTAATTTAATGATTATATTATGGTAGTTCAATATTTAAAAACTAATTGTATTTATGAGATTATGTTAGACTGTTGATATTGAAGGCGTACACTAAGAAAACATGTGGATTATAGATGGGTTATTTTGTCGGAAATCTAAAAAAATTTGTTGGCAAAACTAGTTGCCAAAAAAATTCCAACCGAAAATTTCTATCTCAGATTTCCTTCTAGGAAAAAACTTTACTAACCAAAATTAAGAATGGTCAGTAATTACGAGCAACTTACCGACTGAAGTTTTATTCATGAAATTTGTATCAAGCATTGAGAGAATACAAATATGTCTGTAAATTGCCGACGCACAGTTTGCCAAAATATTATTTTATTATAAGGCATATTGGTAATCCATCAACAAAATATTCAAAATTCGATCCGTCATCTGTCAGTAATATTTTTAATCCATTTAGTTAAAATTTTAACTTACATCAGTAATCTTACTGATAGAATTTGAACATCATCGGTAATTTTTTTAAAATTTTAAAAAATAATTAATTTAATTACACTAATATAATGAAAATTAATTTAATTATATTAATTACATTAAATACAAGAATACATAATAAAATATAATAAAAAAGAATTTAATTCTAAGAAATAAATTATTAATTACATAAGTGAAAAAATTATCTACATCCTCATATTCTAAATTTTATTCATCCGTTGAGCTTGATTCTAGTATATCTTCATCTAATTCTGAATTCTCTTAATTAATATTAACCAATTGGCCGACTGGATCATTCAAAAGACTTGGATCATCAACTCCTACTATTTTGTCCATTTTCAGTCACAAAATGACATTCATCTTCTTGAAGAGTAGTATCTTAGTTTGAGGTTTTTGTTGATGATTCAGGAAAATCAACAATTGATTGAGTTTTGGTTTTACAAGCTACCAATCAATCAACTATATCTTGTTTGACACTATGATATGGCTCATAGTAAACCCGTAAAGCTTGTATTGCCATAATAAATTCATACTTACTATATATTTGTCATTTGTTGACGTCTATTAATTTATGTATTTTATTAATCTTCATTTCAACAATAGGGTCATACCAATCGCATTTAAATAAGATAACTCGCTTAATTGGTAAAGCTAGATATTCAACTTCAACACTATTAACTAAGTGACAACAATAATCATATGAAGTCTTATTGTAGTTTGCCCCCTTAATACAAATTCCAATATTCATTATAGACCTTTCAGAGCAATGTGATTCTACATGAAATTTAAATCCATTCATGAAATAGACATCAAAGCATTTCACAATTGGTAGTGGACCCTTTGCTAGATTTGATATGCACTTGTTATTTTTAGCTTCAACGTTCTCATGTGCCTATGTAATAAATTAAAGTATAATTATGTTTATATCTAATTATATATAATAAATTGATTACAAGTTAAATATGAAATGAAAATTACATATTTTTCAAATCATTTGGAGCAATGTCTATCAATCTTCGCGTTAATTTAAGAATTGGAAATATCTTTATCCAAATCTCTTAGCCATTCAATGAAAATACTTTAACATGTGGAAATAAAAATTATTAAAAAATATAAATAAACATGATAAATTTAAAAATATTTTTAATGGAGGTAGTTTATGTGCTTGAGATATGAAGTAACTTTAACACAATTACACAAAACATATGTGTGAGCTATTGCATATTCTTTGCAATCCTATCTTCTTGTCTTTTATTTTCCATATGCTCGACCAAGAGAAGTAAAAATGGATAAAAGTCATTCTTGTTCTTCAACTTCTCCACCATCACCATTTCAAGGTGATTATTGCCGCCTAGTACTTACATGAGGCTCAAAATAATAAGAACAAAAATTAGATGCCTCCTCAACTATATAAGCATCGCATATGGAAGTTTCAACTTTTGCTTTCTTTTTTACATTCTTTTTTAAATATTGAAGATACCGCTCAAATGGATACATCCATCGGTATTAAACATGTCTAACTAATTTTTCTTTCATAAGGCAAGTGTACCGACAAATGTTCCATTGAGTCGAAGAAGACTGGAGAAAAAAAATGCTCCAATTTACAAAGTACTATCAATATATTCTCATGAAGGCACTCCATATCTGATTCTTTAAGGGTTGTGGATGTCAAGTATTTAAAAAATAAACTTAACTCAATGATTACTTCCCATTTAGTAACAAGTAGTAATTCCCTAAAAGAAATTGAAACAAATCTCTGCATGAAGATGTGGCAATCATGGCTTTTAATTCCAAACAACTTATATTTCCTTATACCAACACATCAGCCGATATTCGACATGTGCCCATCTGAAACTTGAATTATTTTACCCACTGGCACAACACTTGATTTTAATTTTGGTCTAGTCTATATCTTGCTTTAGGATACTTTCCTATTCTTTAATCCTATTCCAACTCTGGACGTCTACAAAATATCTTTAAATATTCCCTAATCTTGGCATTATCTTTTATTTTTTCCCGCAATATTCATGATAGTATTAAACATGTTATCAAAATTATTTTTTCTCAATGTGAATCACATCTAGATTATGTCTTATTATATTTGAATTCCAATTAGGCAAATCCCAAAAAATATTTCTTTTCTTCCACCCAATATTAAGAATTCAGTCTCGAAACAATTACTGTTAAGAATAAAAACTGTTATTTTATGCACATTCATGGTGGTAAATTATAAAGAGTGAATATAATTGGCTACGAATATTGTTGTTCCAATTGACCAAATGGTTGGAACCCATTTGTACGCAACCCAAGAACATTTCTAACTTCAAATGCAATTTTCGGATGTGTTTGATTAAAATGCTTCCAAGCAATAGAATCAGATGGATGATAAATTGTTTCCTCTTCTTGTTCATGCTCATTATGCCATCACATATGTTTCGCTATAGCATATGAAGCGTATAAACATTGCAGCCTCGATGTTGGTGGAAAATAATACATATGTTTAAGTGGATTATTCTATCTCCATCCACCCCTTAGTTCTTCAGTATACAATGCCAAATATCATAAATAAGTCATTAAATTTAACCTATTTATGATATTTGGTATGTACACAGAGAATAATTTCAGTATATGCTACATATTTTACTTACACATATACGGTAATTAATTTGTAGATAATGTTATCATTTCCAAACTCTCAATAATTTGAGAAGTGCACCAAATGGGTACTAAGGCTAATATTTAAATTAAATTATTAAAAAAGTTTATTAATATATTCCATTAAATCAACATTTAAATTAAATATAATATAAATTTCTGTAAAGTTTCACCTATATCTAGACCTATCATTTAAAGTCTAACAGCCCTGCAAATAAAAAGCACTTCCAAAATACCATCCTTATACCATCCAAACTTCAACATGACAAACTCAAATACAAATCAAATACTTTAAATATTTATCACACCACAACAAATATTTCTCTAAAAATTAATAAAATATACATTTAAATTATTATTTTTCTAAATTATCATTACTCTAGAAAAAATATAATTTATCTAAAAAGTTATTATTTTCTCAACAAACATTATTATTTCTCTAAATTATTATTAATAAAAATTAATAAAAGTCACAATTTAATAATTATTTCCCTGCAAAATTATTTATCTAAAAATTGATAAAATACACATGTAAATTATTATTTCTACAAATTATTATTTTTTTAAGTTATTATTTCCCTAAAATTATTTCACTAACTTTCATACACATAAAATTTCTTCAATACATAATTATATAATTCATTTTCAATTTTCCCAACAACAGTTTATACAAAATATAAAACAAAATAACATAATAGCCTAAAAAAATATCAATCACAACAAATATGCATATTAATCAAACAATTCTTAAAACTAAATAAACTATATAAAAAACAAATTAAAACAAACACATATTATAAAATCTAACATTTTTTTTAGCAGAAAATCTACAAATACAAGCACTTTAAGCTTATACCAACCCACTAAAAGCTCTCCAAATGCAAAAATTATTGAGAAAATGGCTAGAGAATGAATGAGAGGAAATTCCTTTTCTTCATTGGAAATTAAGAGGAAGAAGAGAAGAAGAAAAGGAAAGGGTCAAGCTATTTATGTCTGACGATTTACCGATAGAGACTTTAAGTTGTCGATATATTCTAGATGGAAAATAAAATTGGTCAGCAAAATTCTTTCTAAAATACTTTACCAAAATGGCACCTAAAAATCCCGCCAAAATGAAAACATTCACGATGAAACAAACAATTTGCCTATATTTTTGCTAGCAAGCGTTAACATGGCTGACAGAACGTGTAATCTCTCGACAACTATGGCACCTAAAATTCAAGCCAAAATGAAAAGTTACAAACATAATCAACTCTCTTTCGGTGAAAGTCCATGTACCGAAGAAATTACCGACGACCATGTAATGTCTATCAATAAGTTTTATTAAAATATTATAAACATTACTGAGAGAAACTACTCGATTAATAAATGTTTTCATGAAACAACTACATTTTAAGTTTAATCAAAGAAACTACCAACAGAGCATGATAGTTGTCGGTGATATCTACATAGTTCTTGATAGACAATAGTTAATCGGTAAATGTTTTTCAACAGTTGTAGTAATCTCTTGGGAATATTAATAGCAACAAATGATATTATGTGAACCCACAAGAACAATGCCTTGGAACCCAACACCTTTAGACTTGGAACCCAACACCTTTAGGCTTGGAACAACTCCCTTGGAAAGCTAAATCAAGTTACCAAGAAACCTCAACCCAATTCCAACTATTGTGAAAGAGAACTTTGGTATAGAAATCACTCAAGTTATTAACTCTTTATAATGCTTTTGATTCAACAAGAATCAAGACAAGAGATATTCCTCTAAAGAATAAAAAGTTCTATAATTTATTTCAAAGATTCAAGATTACCCATTACAAGACTCATAAGGTATTTTATGTAACACCCTCATACCCTATATACGTATAATACATATTTTCAGCATATGTAAAATACGCATATGCGGTATAAAAATGTCACAGACCGATTTAATAAAAAAATTTACATTTTTATTTTAAGATTTCAAATACTAATATATAAAATAAATAGTATATAAATATTCTTTGCTTGTTATAAGAATCCAAAATGAATATTTTATATGAAAATCTCTGGGAAAAATTCTCCAGAGTTTTGTTTGTAATTTGGACATTTCCAAAATTCAACAAAACACAACCTGCATAAAATAAACACTCCAAATAAAATCAATTCACCATTTCACCAATACTTCTCAGTTTCTCCATATTTTCTCAAAATACTTATATATAGGTATATATCAACATCACATATAAGATCCCATCATAAACAAATTATTCAAATCATTCTTAACAATTTACAATATATGCTTCAAAAACATATTATAACATACATAATATAAAAAATGTACATGTTGGCAACTGGCTCTGATCTTGATGTACCCAAAAATAACTTTTCAAGCTCAAAAAATACAAACCTAGACCCGACCAGGTCTAGTAGAACTCTCTGTCTCTACCAAATCATCCATGACACCTGCGCGACGAATTACAATCGCGCTAAGCCGAAGCCTAGTGGTACAAACTTTAATAATAGCAATAAAACTCAATGCAATGCTAATGCACAATGCATATAGATGTCACATCATTCTACTTTCTTATATTTTTCAAATATTTCATAATCACAACTCATAGCATTATATTGCTCAATTGTATCACAATTCATAATTCACATTAAAGCAAAGACAAGCATGGGCCCAAAAAGGATCTAACATGGTATTCAAATTTCAGAGTTACTGCTTTGGTCCATAATGACACCATGTGTCTAGCCCCGTAGGCAATATCTTGGTCCTCAACCCGGCTAGACTGCTATAGTTTTTTAGGCTTACGACCCAGTCTTTTCACCCCAAAAACATCATATTTATCAGCTGGCCTGGCTTACGACCCAGTCTTTTCACTATTCCAGCGTTTAGCTCGTAGGAAATCATAGGCATGCCGCCAAACCTAGAACTCTTAAAATTGAATAACATACTAGGCACACAATTTATTCATATTTCTCATCATCAAATTTTTTCATAATTCCTTTATTAAAACTTTTCTCATTTTCTCATGGTCAAACTAGGCACATTGTCTTATTATATCATCTTTTTCTCACTTTTTTTTTCATTTATTCAATTTTCTCATTGTCACATATTCAATCTAGGCACATTGCCTTATTTTCACATTTTTTTTTCTCATTTTTCACATCTTTCACATCTTTCTCATTTTTCTCACTTTTCTAATTTTTATCAATATTAATTCATTTCATTATTCCACATATCTCATTTTTGCATTCACAATACATTACCCAATTACTTTGAGTATTTTCACATAATATACATATTTCACATTCTACACAATTTAGCCATTATCAATGGCTTTTCACAATACATTTAACACATATATGACATTACAAATGTCATAGCATATTATTCATACACAATCAATGAACCAATTAACTTAACACATTTTTCAACCAAAATGTGTTAAGCTCAAATGTCATGCAAATACAAACAATATATTCAAAGTTTATACATACCTCTACTAGCAACCCAAAGCAAGCTAAAAACAACCTTCAATCTAATCTTTCCAACTTGCCCTTCACCACTTGGATGAAGCAAATCAACCTCCCTCAATGCTTATTGGAAAATCACCAAAACTACTCTTATTCCCTTGAAAGCTTGAAGAATTTGATGATGGAAGAAGCTAAAAATCTCCCTCTTTGGCCATGAAAGTCGTCCTTGAAGGAAAGAAGAAGAAGAAGATGAAAAACTTTTAAATTTTCTTTTTCTTTTCATCTTTTATTTTTAACCATATATATATATATTAAAATAATTTAATATTTTTTTTATTTTTTTATTTAATAAATTAAAAGTCATAAATTTTCTCTTCCATTCAAAAATAATTTATTTTGAATTATTTTATTAATTTTGAATTTCTAAGATTTAATTACCAAAATACCCTTTTACTTTGACTTTTCTTTTAAAAAGTGTTGACTTTTATATGTTATGTATATTTTACATATATATCACATATATGTTCCACTTTTTCATTTAAAACCCCTTAATTTTTCATTTAAAATCATTAATTTAATTTATCCATTTAAATTATAATTTATTTTATCAAATTTTTAAAAATTAAAACTTTTCAAAAATTTGGGATATTACACATATGCACAAGTAATGTGTATCTTATATACACATCAAATGTACCTTATAAGTGTATTAAATATTATGTAATGTATTAATCCAACATATGTAATTAATATACCATATGTATATGTTAATATACTCTAGATATATATATTGAGTATATACAATTTTATATCTCCAAAATCACGGACATGACATTTTAAATATAGCTAAGTGCTAAAAACCCTATTCTAACTTGTTTGGAAATAAGCTTACAAACATTCTGATCCTAAAATAACTATCCCAAACAAAGAATAACTCAATAGGCAAATCCCATACAGAACTATGGGCCAAAAGACACCAAAATACCCAAATACAAGTATGAAATTATAGCACACAAAATATAATGAAAATATACAAAATGTATAAAGACATATCTAATTGGGCTTATTAAAGATAACGAGCCTAAATGGACTTCTTGAACTAAATAAAGTTAAATAAGACTTGGATTGGGATGTGAGAGACCAAACTTCACATGTACATCCTCCTTGTGATCCTCCATGCTAGCCAAATCATTCCAAAGTCCTTAGATCATCAAGAGCATTGCATCCTTGAACCGTTGAAGCTGACCTCTCACAACCAGTCCATTAGGGAGACTCAATGGGTCCTTGATAATAAGCTCTTTGTGCCAAATTTACTAACTAATTATGTATTCCATCGGGAAATGTGGCTGATATACACTAGAGCCAAATTTTTTAAGCCATATTTGCCTATGAACATAATTAATCTGTTGACAATCTGCTCCTAAAATTCTCTTATTTTTTTTTCTGAGCAATTTATGAGTAAGTCATTAGTAATTAGTAACAGTTCTTTTCCATCAATAATGTTTTATCAGTAAATTTCATGTTTCTTGTAGTGCTAGAGGGGCAATTAATAATTGATGGTTGTTGTTATGAATATTATGGATTACTTAGAAGTGTTATTTTATTATTTTGATTTCAGGGTGAAAAAGATGTTCTCGATTCATTATGGGAGAAAAATCGTGGCAACAACGGGTCATATAGAAATCTTATCAAAGGATTCATTAAGGAGTATGTGAGCTGGGTTGCTAGAAAGACTTTGAGTTTTTCACTTGGGATGCTGATGGGTATTAATAGAAAAATGAAAACTAGTTTGAAATTTTAATTTGCTGAAAGTGGGAGATAATGGATTTCGGGTCGAGTCGCCATGAACCTGATTCTGAAAATAACCCACCCACATCCAAATTGGATGTGGGTTGATCCAATTATTAACCATCACATCCTATAGGATGTGGGTTTGTGCAAGTAACTACTTAAGGCAGTTACTGTACAAAAAGGAGAACACTCTTTTTATTGAAAGATCACGTATTAAAAAAGAAAATAGAGTAGAAACAAAAAAAAAAACTCTTAAAAACAAAGAATTCTCTCTAGAAATTGACTCTCTGCTTGAAGAACTCTTAGGTTGTGGAAATCCAAAGTATTTCCTCTTATGATTTACCTTTCTAGTAATACAAGCATAATACATGGGTATATTGTTAGAATTCAATTATTTGTTAATTGGTAAAAATTCTTTAATTTTTCTTTCATATAGGGGTAATGTTTCAATTGTATGTGAGACTGCGCAGAAATTTTGGCAAAAATTCTTAGAATCATTAGTTGATCTCTATTTTATTATCTCTTTTCTATCTAATATTGAAATCCTAAGTGTCTTTCAAATTACTTAATGATTGATACATTCAGGAAAGCTAGTTAAATTTCGTCAATATGTGAGTTTTATAGTTTAATATAATATCTTATTTGCGTAATTTGTTTTGTATTTGCATTTGACATACACGTATTAATTGTTTATATATTGTACATTATAATTATCATTATAAGTAATAGAATTAGAAGAGCATGATGTGTGTTGGTTCATAAGATTCAATGATTGTAAATGTTACATATTACTTGTGTTTGCTGGGTAGAGTTAGGATGTCATAAAACCACATGTCGAATTGAGATATGATTGGCATATTGAAATGAGGTTGAGAGTGATAATGAGCTTATGACTAGCATGACAGTAAGGGCTTGTTTACTACTCAGCAATCAGGTACCGCTACTTGGTTATGGCCATGATAGTAGACCCCATATAATGAATTTTAAGAGAAACATGTAGACTAAAAGAGCCAGACTAGGGGAATAACTTCCTCCCAGTTAGCGGTTTGAGTATGGATAGATAATTTTATAGAGTTACTCATATCTTCTATCGACATAAGAGTTTCTTGATTTAACTCAAAATGTTATTATTTTATGTTGACTCATATTCTAGAAACTCTATAGTGTATATCTTTTACCATCTCTATTTTTTAGTAGTTCAATTAGTCATTTTGATGTTTCTATTGAGTAGTGACTGATGATGATGATGAGATTTGTGATGATTGTTTGGTTGAGGCAGTGATGTGATGTTATATAAACTCTACTTAATAGGTGAGTTATAGCCTTAGTTTTGTGACAATGATAGCTATCATAAATCATTTTTATTGGTTTTGTGGGTTCTCAAGCTAACTACGAGATCTGAAAGCCATGTGCTTTCCCGTTCACTAGTACCAATCACCTGCCTTTGGGTTTGGATCATGACAAAACTAGTATCAGAGCTATGGTTATGTGGTTTTTAATAAGATAAAAGTTAGGAGTGTCCTATATAGTATGAGTTTTTATAACATATAGAGTATAAGTTTCATTTTCATCTTGATTGAGTTTCTTTTGACTCAAATTTAGCGTTATGCATGGGTTATGATTTTGATGGTTGCTATATGCATATGAATACTATATGTGTTAATGGATGTTAGGTATGAGATTTTCTCTGGTCTTTTAACATTAGAGAGTGGATTAAGCTAGAGAAACATGTGTTTTGATTTTGTGCATTCCTTCTAAGATGTGTGAGTTAGCAGGCCTCAAGTATAACCTTGATTTTGTTTAGTAGATTAGGAAACAATATGATCAATGTGAGACAACCACTTGTTTCTCATGAAGGAGATCATAGAGGAATTTAACTTTGGAACAAATAATTAGAACATAGTTGCAAGTTTGAAGTATTCTTATAATTGGTGGATAGCTAAAGGCATTTAGATTATGAAGTAATATAGAGATTTTGTATATGTACTATGATGAACACTATAATTCATTATTGGTTAAGGTATAAGACTAGAGTTCGTGAGTTATTACAAATAAAATGTGCTTGGAAGCGACCAAGAGTGTATGTATAATGAGCTATGGTTTAGGAATAATCGTGATATTGGTATATGCGAAGTGCACAAGAGTTAAGGGTACAAAGCTGTGATAATTGGAATTATCGAGATAAGCATATGATGTTATTATAGTTGTTGTACCTAATTTTACTAATAATATTTTAGTGGAAAACCTACATTAATGTTCTTTCTTTTATGTCTTATGATGAATTTTAATGAAAAAAATTTATTTCTTGGCAGTTTGCATGGAACTTAGGAGAGATAGTGAAAACGAGCTCGATCACGTGAAATCTAGTAAGCAAAGAAATAGCATGGTCATGTCCATTGCTTAAAGATCAGCTCTATAGAAGAAATACAAATTGTTTAAAGAAGGAAAAATAATGTAGAAGCAAAAGCAATGGCATGGGCATGCAGAATTTCAAAAACATGCCCGTGCATAAGCATCCTAGGTTGTGCAAGAAGAAATCATGAAAGTGCAGAAAGCAGTTGATAAACAAGTCCTTGTTGAAACATTTATGCCCGAATGTGCATATTTAAATGCATAGAAAGCCATGATTTTAAAGGTAAAAATTTTCTAGAAATCCTAGTTCACCTCAAGGGACATCTAAACAATATAAATACAAGGTGTAGCAGACTTTGGAGACACTTTTGATTACTTTTAGCAATTAGAGTTCCTTGGAAATAGGAAAATGACATTCAATGATTTACGAGCTCCATTCGATCTAAGATTTAGATCTATATTCCAAGATTGAAGTTTTATTTAATTTTGTTGCTCTCTTTTTTACCTTTATTCTTTATTTTGTTGATTACTTTATGATGTCTTTGATTAAATATTTTCAATCCTTTATTTTGTTGTTTAATTCTAATATGAGCAACTAATCTCCTTGTGGGATTAGGTGGATTCAATTATTTTTACTATGATTCCTTAATAAAATTTAATAACTTCTTATATATTTGATTTGTTATTCATGCACTTAAGGCTAGTAATCAACTGGCCATTGATTACTTGAATTATTGATATTGTGTAATAGGTGAGAGCTAAATACAATATAGGTCAAAGGAACAAGAACCTTAGAAAATTAACTTAGAGATAAGAATTCTTTCTAGGAAACCACTATTTATCCCTTGGGGATGATAAATTGTGTTGTTTGAGTTCTTATGAGAATAAAGACTTAGGGCTACACAATTACTAGTTTTATTACTTAAGAAAGAATAGGGCTAAGTTTAGTGGGAATATTTGTTATCAAACTTCTTGCACCTAAGGAATGATGACCTTTGGCCTTTACTAATGTGATGTTATGTCATGCCAGAGGATTATAGGTTCCTTAACTATTTGAGTGTGTTATCCTAACTTCTAATAAAATGAAAGTACTAAGTTCTTTTGAAAGAAACATAATTCCTCAAGTTGCCCATTATTATTCCCTTCAATATTATGAAAATGATTAATAACAATTGGAAAAATAATATAATCTAGCCGAGGAATAAACCTCGTGTTGGAATTAACAAGCAACCAGATGAATTTAAATTAAAAGGGATCAACAAATCCTTAATGGAACAACTTTGGTGAATGAACTTAAAACATGATGAAGAAACTAACATGAACCTTGAGGCAAATGATAAAATGTCAAGGAATGTGAACCAAAATACAGACTATTTACTTAAGCAACTAAATATTTTAATCAACTACATAAATTCAAAAAATTAAACCACCATATGCCTTTATGACTAATGAGATAAGAAAAATTAAAAGAATGAACAAATCAATAAAATTAATTAAAATGAGATAAAGAAAACATATGGATTAAGGAACCAAAGATATGGTGACCTTAAAGCTCGGTGAGATAAGACAAATTAAAATAAAAAGGAACAACAAACTATAATAAGCTATGATTACTTTTAGATAATTTGAGAAATTTCAAGTACTATATACTTGAAGCCTGGCGAGATTAGACAAATTGAAATAAAAGGAGCAACCAAACTATTAACACATATGGAAATAAACTATTGTGTTTCCTAAGATCAATGAGATTTAAGCACATATGCAATTTAAACGTAAGGAAACTTAATTGTAAAGCCAAGGAATGGTTAATAAAACCAAAGAAGATCTGTTTGTTGTGCAAAAATAGTATTTTTAACTTAATTGCATAAACAAACTTTAAGACATAAAACTTAAGTACATAAACAAACTTTAAGGTATACACCACAACACAAAAATGTTTGCAAGGATCGTCAAGCAAGAAATTAAACAAGAACTATGCCTTAAAATTATAAGGAATTATAGGGAACAACTTAGCTACTGGAACTGATCAAATTTGAAGAACAAAAATATTAACAAGGATTAAAGCTACTGGATATTTGACTAAATTTGAAAGAAAAAATTGTTGTTTGAATTATTGATGCATTGTTCTGGATTTGATTTGTTATCCTTTTTTACTTTGGATTTCTCTATTTATAGCCATGATGCTACTATTTTCTTTTATGATGGCTTGCTCTACATTATTTCTTGCCTTAACCTTCATATTTGCACTACAAGGTTTGGTTCCTCATAGATAGTTAGCGTTGAATGTGCTAGGTTAGTCACTACAAAAATATTCGGCATTTGCGACGAAAATCTGCGACGGACATGTTTCCGTCGCAAATTTGCTACGGATCTGCGACGGATTTGCTACGGAAGGACAAGTCAGAGGAATTTTGAGAAATTGGTAGCAAATCCGTTGCAAATCCGTCGCAGAAATCCGTTGCAAATCCGTCGCAGATCTGCGACGAAAATCATTCCGTCGCAAATAATCGTCGCAAAAGTTGGCGCGGAAACTTGGCGCGAGAGAGAAAACACTAAAAAACCAATTTGCAACAGAGATCTGCTACCGTCTATTGCCGTCGCAAATTTCACTATAAAAATATTCGAAATTTTGCGACGAAAATCTGCGACGGACATGTTTCCATCGCAAATTTGCTACGGATCTGGGACGGATTTGCGACGGAAGGACGAGTCGGAGGAATTTTGAGAAATTGGTTGCAAATCCGTTGCAAATCCGTCGTAGATCTGCGACGAAAATCAGTCCGTCGCAAATAATCGTCGCAAAAGTTGGCGCGGAAATTTGCGACGGATTTGTAACGCATTTGCGACAAAATAACCAGTTAAAGTTGAAATGTAGCAATAAAAAAAAGAGAGAAAAATTCATAGTTAAATTTATTAACTCAAATAATTTATTTGAAGCAAAATAAGCTAACATTTTGAACCCAAAAAAAAAGAGCTAATATTCAAATATCAACAAAAAAAAAGCCAAATATATCATTTTTTTAAAAAAAATAAAAATGGCGTTCTTTTGTGAGAAGATTAGATGACCTAACCCTAAGTTACTCTATTGCCTCTCTCTTCATTTTCTTGTCGTTCTCCATTTCTATCTAGTCTCTTCCCTCTTAAGTCTTCTCTGTCGCCCCTATTGTTCTTGGTGTTTTGTCCGTCCATCGTCTTTGCTTAGACATCACCGTCATACTTGCTAGTGTTTCAATTTTTTTTTCTGGTTTTCGATTTTCAAGTAAGAAATTGTTCTTGTTCTTTGATCCGAGTAATAATTTTTTGGGTGATTGTTCTTGTCAGATGTGTTTATTGTGATTGTGATTGTTCTTGATTATTTGGTGCTTATTTTAATATTTTATTATTTTAATTTTTTTTTTCAGTTCTCTGTATAGGTTCATTTTTTGGTTAATCTTTGCAAGGTTTGCTTATATTCTCTGTTACTGGAATGTCGTTTTGTTTCGATTTTGGGAACTTTGCTTCTCCTTCTCATCAAGTTTCTGTTTTAATAAAACAGCAGCCATGAAATCTTGATGGAGTGAGTCTTTGGTGTTTGTGTTTTAAAGAATTGTAGTTTGAGCAACAGTGCTGCTCAGTATTTCCCATGGATTAAACAGTGCAATGCATATGTGGTTTCATGTATTTGTTTTGGTTAATCTAGATATGGCTGTGTGTTGAATGCGTTTGTTATGCTTACCTCAATATATGATTATTTTGTTTCCTATTAATGCTTTATTATGGAATTCCAATGCGTCTGGTTAAAATTATTTAACACGGATTTGTAAGTGGTGCTTTAGGATGTTTAATGTCTCATGAGCATTTTCTAAATTTCTTTTCCTTTCATTTGATGAACTTAGGGCTTGATGTTTAAGTCTCTCTTTATTTATTATGTGGTACTTGTGGTGTTAAAAATGGAACTTAGAAATTTATCTTTTAGGCAATGGCTTTGTAACCATTGCCATTGTTTTTCTCGATTCAGGGTCCTACAAACTGCTGTTTCAGCGTAGGAGGATCAACTAGTCCAGTAATTGCAGCTGCCTCAGTTCTCCCATCACTGCAATTCATCTTGCAGCAGAACACCTTGCAAAGGGTATGTTTCTTTTAATTGATAACAGAAAAATATCTCCTGTAAGCTTGTTATTTCTAAAAATTTGCATTCAAATGGTTGTTGACAGGAAGAAATTCTTAAATTGATCAAGTGTGTGGAGCAAAGTTCTGGTAACAAATCATCTATAAATCATATCTATCATCAGCACTTAATCCTGCATGCAATAAATATTTAACATAACTCATTTCTAGTGCAGGCAAGCAAATGGAATCAGCTGAAACAGCCACAAATGACCTTTTCCAGGTAGTTATCCCTTTTCTTATACCAGTGCATATAATTCGATTTTTATAAGAAATTGAGCAATAATAAGATTCTTTCTCCCTCATTCTTTTTCGTCTTCATCATCTTCATTAGGTGTGTATGTGGGTGTAATGGTTTGTACTATTGTTTCTCAATGACAGCATGTAATGATTGTTATTTGTATTATCTCACAATATTGATTTAGGTTTTTAGTTTATTTGTTAAATACATTTATTTAGTTGAGTAGTGTATTAAATAAATTTATTTATTAATCAGTTCTTGTATGTGTAGAATTGTTTACAAAATAGTCAATAACTTGGCTGAGCTGGGAGCTATGGTGCTGCCTTAACCAGATCATTTTTTATGAAGAGAATTTTTACCAGTCTTAACTTGAAAAAAAGTTTGTTTCATTAGTTATTTCTGTTACCTGATTAAGATTATTTTATGCAACATGCAGATATCACCTACATCTGCTAGGGAGAGGGAGCTGCAAACTCAGTTGATTAATCTGCAACAAAGGTATGATACATCAACTAAAAACTAGTAAGTGAAATCATTGTTGCTATTTTGACATGAAGCTGAAACTCATCTAAATTAACAGTATTGGGAGCCTCATTGAGGAATTGCAGAGACAGAAGATAAAAAATGCTAAGGTGTGCATTTATCCTGGTTTTGAAAATTCTGTATATCTCTGTCGTAAAAAAAATTCCTATTTCTGTGGAAAATTCTGATCTTATTTCTGGTTCAATAGAGTAGCAAATAATATGCAAAATGGAGCACTTGCCCCTTTCTTTGTCCTCCTGTTCGTAAAATATAAATTATTATGAAATAATTTGCAGTGCTTCTTGTTCCCTTCAAGTTTGTTATTCTTTTGCAACTACATTGTTTTGTTGCGCACTCACATTATGTGGTCACAACCTATTTTTAATTTTTGTCACGGATGAGTAGTAGCTTTGCCTCATACAATTATCAACAAGTCAATGTTCATTGTTTCTTAAATTTGTTGATTCAGTATGAAAATGGTGGATCCTGTAGTTGTCTGCACATATTATACTGATTTTAGGGAGAGATAATCTACAAGTGCACATATGAACAACACTTGGCATTTCCTGTCAGCGATGAACTTAGATGTCATATACTCAATTGTGTTTGCAGTTAGAAAGACAATTAAATGCTTTGGTCTACAAGTGAAGAGAGTGAGGTTTTTCGAAGAAGAAGATCGTTGGCTGCGTGATAATTCTTACGGTGGCAAAAAAAAAAAGATTGACCATCTTCCAAGCAGTTATATAATGAGGTATGATGGCATCTTATGATTTGTATTTTCTGGTGAACCATATGTGTGAACATGTGTTCAAGGCAGACGCCAAAATTTTGAGATGCCATTTCTCCATCTCACATCATGTGCTATATGTTGTAATTTTGAGAAAAGGTACTTCTCTTTTTCCTTTTTTATAAGTGCATTTAAAACTTTTTTGTTTTGATTTTGGTAATTTAATGTAAATGCAAATGTCAGGGACAGGTGATATCTTTTCTTTCCTGCTGATGCTGGACTATAAGAATCTATTTCCCTGAACAGTTGAGCTATGCAAAACACAATTCAAAAATGTAATTGTGTAGAGATTTTTAACTGAGATTGAGATATGAATTTTAAATATGCCTCCTCATTAAATAAACTTCGAAGAGCTTGTATAGAGCTCCTCTATACTACTATGGCATGGGCAGATTTCAAAACTCCAAATCATGTTGAATTGCGTGCTAAGATAATTTCCATGTTCTTCAAGTCTTTGACATGTCGAACACCAGAAATTGTAGCAGTTGCTAAGGAAGGTTTGCGACAGGTATTTTCGAGCTTTTATCCATTTGCTGGATGTGTTTATTAGTATGTTCTTTCTTTTTATCTTCTTTATCTTCTTCTCCTTGTCATTGTCTTTTCGCTTGGTCATGATATGGGTTCAACTGTAGATTATGAACAGTGCAGGGACAGTTTTGAGAAGGCTGTGACTTACAAATAATGGTATTGATTATTGAATAATTCATCTGCATGCTTGGCAAGACAATGGTAGTCTTTGTAACATTTGCATCTAGCTGGGCATGAAAGGATAGTTGCTGAAGGAATATAGCCTGACATTTTCTTTACATGTTTAATCCATCCTTTTTTTACTATTCATATAATTTCTTGAAGAACTTGTTTCTATTTTCCAGTTAACTCAACGAGGGTTTTAATAGTATCTTTGTCATTCTAGCTTTCTGAGTTCTTATCTTTGTTCATCTTTATTTAGCATTTAAACTAATTTTCCTTGCTCACATGATATTTACATTAATTCTCATTAGGTTATTAATCAGCAAAGGATGCCCAAAGAACTTCTGCAGAGCAGTCTTAGGCTTATTCTAGTAAACTTGGCTCACACCAAAAACCTCAGTATGCCTCTTCTACAGGGTCTGGCCCGCCTGCTTGAACTTCTATCTAATTGGTTTAATGTTACCTTGGGTGGCAAGCTGTTGGAGCACCTTAGGAAATGGCTAGAACCTGAAAAACTTGCCCAAAGTTTGATTTGGAAAGAGCTCTTCCCCCTGGACAAGTGTATAGTGAAATTAACAGTCCATATCGACTTCCTCTAACTAAATTCTTAAATTGATATGCAATGCTGGCTGTTAACTATTTTCTTGCTCGATTAAGTGATCCAAAATACTTCAGACGGTAAGAATAAGATGCTGGAAGGACGTTAATTGTGCACTTGGATTATCACATTATGGATTATGCTTATCCTTTCAGTTTCCTTGTTGTAAATTGTAGGTTCATGTACATAATACGATCAGATACTGGCCAAGTATTGAGAGAAGAACTTGCAAAGTCTCCACATAAGATACTTGCAAGTGCCTTTCCTGAGTTTCTGCCAAAACAGGACTCAACAATGACACCTGGATCATCAACTGCACCTGGTGCTTTAATAGGTGATGAAAGCCTTATTACCTCTCCATCTGATGGTATTAATTTACCATCTATACCTCATGTGGCAACTTCAGATGCTTACTTTCAAGGGCTTGCACTTATTAAAACATTGGTGAAACTGATCCCTGGCTGGTTGCATGGTAATCGTTCTGTGTTTGATACTCTGGTACTAGTGTGGAAGTCACCTGCAAGAACTTCTCAGTTGCACAACGAACAAGAGCTGAACTTAGTGCAAGTAAGTTTAGTTACTATATAGCACAAGTAATAATTTCTGCCATATAAATCTTCATCTGTTATGTGATGGTGCTGAAACTTTCAAACAATACTTGATGATCTTATTACATGGTGAAAAATATTAGTTGAGTGATTCTAAATACATGGTTGAGCAGCAGATAATGCTGAAAACCAAATATGCTCATTAAGTTTTGATTCTTCTGCTCTAATAATATTTTCTCTCTTTTGCTGTCCTCTGCTAAGTTCTGCCTTTTGAGTAAGCATTTTCTGCTTTATATTTTTGCCTTTGTCAGAGAAAAAAATCCCGTAACTCTCCTTCACATACTTCATGTCTTTCTGTGTTCGCACCTAGTTGGCTTGGTTGTGATACAGGTTTCTGTAGTTGGATTGATCCCTCTGAGACAGAATTGACTAGTCATGAATCTAGCTTCAAATTCGAACTTACTATATTGTCAAGACAGAGAAATGTGACTTTATTGGATTGGACAAATTTACTTGTTTTTAAATGTTTGCTCATTCAGAATACATGTTTTTAATTTTTTCATTATTGTTTTTGCAGATTGTCCTTGTGAATAGTGATTGTCCAGTGACTAACAGATAGTCTTTGGATCCTTTATTAAATGCAGGTTAAAGAAAGCAAATGGCTTGTCAAATGCTTCCTGAATTACTTGCGACATGATAAAACTGAAGTCAATGTTCTGTTTGACATTCTCTCCATCTTCTTGTTTTATAGTCGTATTGACTATACTTTTTTGAAGGAGTTTTATATTATTGAGGTACATTGCTCCATACCATTTTTTGGTGTTCTAAATATCTTTCCCAGTTGATTTGATAGTGGTATGGATTAAACAAATAATCATCCTTTGTACCAGGTTGCTGAAGGCTATCCACCCAACTTGAAGAGATCACTTCTCTTGCATTTTTTGAACATTTTCCAATCAAAACAACTTGCTCATGATCATTTGGTGGTTGTGATGCAAATGCTCATTCTTCCAATGCTTGCACATGCCTCCTATAATCTATACTTAGTAGAGATTTTTTAAAAAAAATATTTATTTAGTTAAATTAACTGAGATTGAGATATGAATTTTAAATCTTTTTTGAAAGTTTAGGTATAACATGTTAACTTGTTAAATTGAAAGGGAAGGGTTAACATGTTATATTGAAAGAACATGGTTGACATGTTATTTTTTTTTTTTGGGGTTGGGATAATATACGACTTTAAGTGAACATATTATGTATAGAGTTTGCACAAGAGAGAGGAAGATTCATAGCAGTAGCTCATGTGGGGAAAACTGCACATTCAAAGTGCATGCCTATGTTATCAAGTACTATGAAAACTTTATTCTTGAAAATGGGAGCCGAACATTTATGCAATGCTAATTTTACCATATATATCTAACTTATATTAGTGCTTTCAGAAGTGCAGCAATCTAGAAGCAGTATTTGGATAGAGTGGTATAAGGAAAGTATGTCTTGGAGGCCTCCACTCTTAACCTCAAGTATGTCTTGCAGACTCAACCAGAATTCAGACCTCCAATGTCTGAAGTTGTTCAGGATCTGAAAGACGTGATAAGGAGAGAACGCCCCAGCACTATAATTTAATATTGAAGATCTATATTGTTATTTTCAAGATAGATTATTTATAGTAGTGTTCTTAACACTTGTATAGTTAAATTGTAAAATATTTTATTCTATTGAAGATTAATAAAAGAATTATTTTTATCAATGTAATTAGTGTTTTTTTAGATTGTGTTTAAATGTTCCAAATGTATTTATAAAGTTCTCATAAAATTAATTGATAATATAAATAGTTTCAATAAAAATTAATATTAAATTACTACGGATTTGCTATGAATCTACAACGGATATTTGAAATCTATGACGGAATCTGCGACGACAATCTGCGATGGAATCTGTGATGGCAATCTGCTACGGAATCTGCAACGAATTTGCGACGAAAATCTGTGATGGAATCTGCGACGGAAATCTGCGACGAAATCTGCGACAGCTGCCCTTTACCCGCGAAAATTTAAGCGCGAGATTTGCAACCGCCGAGTGGTTGCAAATCCGTCGCAATCTGCGACGGCCTGTCGCAAATTGAAAATTGCGACGCCTTTTTTACTAACGGATCGTATCCATCGCAGATCGGTCACAGATCGGTCTCAAAACTTGATTTGCGACGGATCTGCCCGTCGCAGATAGCGTGTTTTTTTGTAGTGAGTGTTCGCCCACGTCCTTTAAGGTTTTTGATTCATGCTTCCTTAGTTTTTTTTTGCCTCACATTGTGTTCCTCAGCGTATCAGTTCCTCAAGCCCCTATCTTCCTCAAGTATTGATGCCCTAAGGAATCTATCCTCAAGACCGTGTTTCCTCATTCCTCAAATTTAGAATTTCTTGGTGCAAACAATTGCTAGCATAACTTTAGTTTGTCAAGAACCATAGGTATATATATGAGCTTCTGTTTTTATGTTCTTGACTATGGCACCCTTCCGACCTAAAGTTTAATTTGGTGAATTTGTAAAAATGCTTTTGGAAAGAATAGAAACATCATACTAAGGTAACATTAAAGAAAGCTTTTGATCACAAATTTTCCACTTCTCCTAGTCCTCACACTTTTCCTTCCTTTAGTAAAGAATATCAAATCATATTTTCATGACCTAGTTTCACTCTTCCTTCCGTTAATCCATTCCCATCCATTGCAAATCCTTTCCAAATTCTGAATTCTTCCAATCCTAATCTATTTCCCCATTTAAGTTTGAATTTTGAAGCTTTTCAATCTTATTTGCATCTGTCTAAAATGGTTGTAACCAAGACTGCTGTACCCAAACAACTTTCTATTCCTTCCACTGACATAGATTTGAGCCCACCTGCATCTAAACCAATCCCATTAAAATGCGCTCACTAGCCATGTGTTGCATTAGGTCACACCACTTCAATTCCTACCAAAATGCCAACCTTGAGGATAGTGCATATGGTAGCTGTTAGAATTCCTCAGTCTCCCATGTCGTTACCTACTAATTTTATAAATAAGACTTGACTCTCTTCCTTCCCTTACTCTCCTACTTGAACCATAAATTTTATTGAAGAAAATCACTATAGTTTTCTTAATTCTTCCCCTTCTTCAACCTTGATCGCTTCCTCTTCCAAAATGAACCAAGCTAATCAACTGACCATCCAAGTATATGTTTTTCCTTTGTCTTTACTTTTTTTATTAATTACTCTTTACCTCTAAATGTCTACCTTTCTCAAGCTTTGTTGAATAGCCTTGTGAAAGATTTCCCTACATTGCCACTTTTTGAACCAGAGTGCCTCAAGTGACACTTAAAGTTGATGTCTATTTTTTGAGGAATTTATTGCCAACTAACTTATATCCTCTATTTGGTGTAGTGAGCTGGATATCTTCTCAATTAAGGACCTAGTTGTTGACATTCAGTTCACTATCAGGCCTTACTTTGATACCCATGCAACTAAACTCACCTTGGTGGCTCCATCTTCTTTCAAGTATCTAGAATAGCCGGGCTTCTTCACTAAAGTCTGGCTAAAGGGGAATACATAATGGACCATGCAGGTTGAATGCCTCACTCCTTATTTCTCTTCTCTTTAGAGAAAATTAGGTGTCCTTGAGTTGATTCATTTGAGTTTTAAGTCTGGGGCCCATCAGAATGACCTGTTAAGTGCTACCCTCCATTTTTGGTCTCCTGTCAGCAACACTTTTGTGTTTTCATTTTGTTGTATGTTGATCATGGTAATGGATGTCTTTTATCTGATTGTCCTTTTGGTGACAGATGAAGAAGCTACATTTTTTATTGACCCTGAGGATCCTGACTTGCTGGTGGTGAGCACTTCTTTTGACTTCTCCCACCACTAGGGAACATGTGAAGTTCCTTTGGGTCCTCATCTGTAAGTACCTTGTTTGTCCTACCAGCAACAAAACAATGATGGAGTATTTAGACCTAGCTCGAGCCATAGCTCCTAGCAATTTTTGTCATGGGCACCATCTTCCTTTGTTCTGTCTACTTCACCATGCAAAGGTGTCAATCCTCAAGTAATAGCCATGGTTGCTTATGGTTGGTACAACTTTAACTGCTTATTTACTTCCCAAAAGTTAGGTCCTCATTCCTTGGGCATTGTCTGTGTAACACCCCTGCACCCCATATACGTACACTACATACACCCACATATGTAATATACATATACCGGATACAAGAATATCACAGTCTATTTGAAGCAAACCAATCTTTAAAACTTTAACATCAATTCATCATCATAAATACTAATAGATAAAACATTCCTTGTTAATATATATACATATATTTTCATTACACCCAAAGTTTACCAAAACGTTTATTTAATAAGCAGCGAAAAATGTAGTGGAATATACATATGTATACATCAAAATCAATATTTATAAAAAATATAGAGTTTATACATGCTTGGCAGTTCATTTCTGATCTTGAAGTCCAAAAATCAACACTTCACAAGGGATCGCAAGTCTAGACTCGACTAGATCTAGCTGAACTCTCCGGTTCAACCGGATCTACCCTGTCACCTGTGCGATAAATCACAATCATGCTAAGCATAAAGGCTTACTGGATTGATGACTGTTGTTATAAGCAAATTCCATCAGTGGTAAGAACCTATCCCAACTTCCAGAGAAATCAATGACATAGCTTCTCAACATGTCCTCTAAAATCTGTATCACTCTCTCTGACTGCCCATCTGTTTGAGAATGGAAAGCAGTGCTAAAATGCAACCGAGAACCCAAAGCATCATTCAAACTTTTCTAAAATCTCAAAGTAAACTAGGGATCTCGATCTAACACCAAAGAAATCGGGACTCCATGCAACTTCACTATCTCATTGATATATAGTTCAACCAACTTCTTAAGAGAATAGTCCATCCAAACTGGAAGAAAATGAGCTGTCTTCATCAACCGATCCACAATCACCCAGATGGCATATGCTTCTTTTGAGTCAAAGGCAAACCAGTCACAAAATTCATCGTTACTCTCTCCCATTTCCATTCAGGCACTGATAAACATTGGAGCAACCCCGAAGGAACTTGGTGCTCAGCCTTCACTCTCTAACAAGTGAGACATTTGGATACAAACTCTGTTATGTCTCTCTTCATACCTGACCACCAATAATATTGCTTCAAATCATGATACATCTTGGTATTCCCATGGTGCATAGCAAAAGCCGACTGATGTGCTTCCTCCAAAATAATCTTTTTCAGTCTTGCATCATTAGGAACACACAATCTCTTTTTTTACTACAAACTGCCATCACTTCTCACATGGAAATCTTGGCTCTCCCCCTTTTGGCAATCTGATACAACTTTCTTGATTTTCTCATCTGCCAACTGAGCCTCCCTAATCTGATCCAACAGGACTGCCTCAACTGTAACTGAGCCAATAAAGCACCATCATCACATGATTCAAAACTAGCATGCCACGCTCTCAACTCAACAAGCAACAAGAACGAATAAGCAGTCAAACCTACCAAACACTTCCAACTCAAGGCATCTGCACAACATTCGCCTTACCAGGATGATAATCAATCAAGCATTCATAGTCTTTAATCAACTCCAACCATCGTCTCTACCAACGATTCAGCTCTCTTTGAACACCCAAGTATTTCAAACTCTTGTGATCTGTATAAATGAAACACTTCTCCCCATAAAGATAATGTTGCCAAATCTTCAAAGCAAAAACTATAGCTGCCAATTCCAAATCATGTGTCGGGTAATTCAACTCATGTGGCTTCAACTGCCGAGAAGCATAAGCTACAACTTTACCCTCCTACATCAAAACGCAACCTAAACCACTATGTGAAGCATCACTGTAAATCACATATGGTTTATCTTCCACAGGCTAAGTAAGAATAGGAGCTTGAGTCAACATTTCCTTCAATTACTCAAAGCTCGCCTGACATTGATTTGTCCACATGAATCTAACTCCCTTCCGAAGTAATCTGGTGAGTGGAGTAGCTATCATAGAAAAACCTTTCACAAACCGTCGATAATAGCCTGCCAAACCCAGAAAACTTCTAACTTTAGTCATAATCTTCGGTGGACTCCAATTCAAAATGACTTCAACTTTACTCGAATAAACTCTTATACCATCTGCTGAAACCACATGACCGAGAAAAGTTACTTAATCAAGCCAAAACTCACACTTAGACAGCTTAGCATACAATTGCTTCTATCTCAAGGTATACAATACAATCCACAAATGCTTATCATGATCTTCCTCATTATGCGAATATACTAAGATATCATCGATAAAGACCACCACAAACTGGTCTAGATAGGGTCTAAACACCCTGTTCATCAAATTCATAAAAGCTGCAGGTGCATTCGTCAATCCAAAAGGCATTACTAAGAACTCATGATGCCCATACCTTGTGCGAAAAGCTATCTTGGATACATCTTCAGCTCTGACTCTCAACTGATGGTACCTTGATCTCAAATCAATTTTAGAGAATACTGCCGCTCCCTTCAATTGATCAAAGAGATTATCTATCCTAGGCAAAGGATACTTATTCTTTATGGACACCTTATTCTACTGCCTATAATCAATGCACAATCTTAAAGTACCATCCTTCTTCTTCACAAAAAAAAGGTACTCCCCACGGAGACACGCTAAGGTGAACAAACCCTTTATCCAATAACTCCTGCAACTGCACCTTCAACTCCCTCAACTCAGCAGGTGCCATTTGATAGGGAGTAATAGAGATGGGAGTGGTACCAGGCAACAAATCGATACCAAACTCAACCTCTCTCTCAGGTGGTGTCCCTGGCAACTCAGGAAAAACATTTGAGAATTCTGCAACTGTGGGTATACTATCAAGCTGAGAATCCACTACTCTGGTATCTACAACATGAGTAAGGTAAGCCTCACATCCCTTTCGGATCAACCTCCTAGCTACAATAGCTGAAACAAACATGGATGCAAGTTATCTCTGCTCACTAGATACCATCACACTTCTACCATCACCGGTTCTCAGAGTAACACAATTATTCTAATAATCTACCACAGCCCCATGCTTAGACAACCAATCCATGCCTAAGATCATATCATACTCCTTAAAAGGCATCTCAATCAAATCCCCAAGGAATTCCTCATCTTTTACCACAATTGAACTATTACGATGCACCTTGCTAACTACCACACTATGCCCTAAAGGATTTATTACCAAGACATCAAATCCTAGGGACTCTGAATGCAATTCAGATACAGGCAAAATGGATGCACTTATGCATGAATGCGTAGATCCTGGATCAATTAGAGCAAGAACTAAAATGCCAAATAAAGAAAATGCACCCGCAATGATGACTGAAGCATCCAGCTGCCTTAGCATCACATAAACTCACTGAGATGGCCCAGCCTCATCTGGCCTACTGCCTCCAGATGTAGAGTCTCCTCTCTGACTAAACCCAGGTCGACCACCTCTACTAAAACCTCTGCCACTATGACCTCCTCTGACACTAGGTCGAGAAATTGCAGAATCAGTCTGTCTATCCTCCTATAGCTCAGGACAATCTTTGATGAAATGTTTAGGTGACCCACAACTAAAACACACAGCTAGTCCACCTATCTTCCAACAAACACCCCCATGTATCCTACCACAATGGACACATGTAGGTGGAATAGATCTCTGAAACAATGGAGTCGGAGCACTAGCTACTAAAACTGTAGGGCTCGATCTCTGCCTCTGATGTGGTACTGACCTACCAGGCTGTCTCTGGCCCCTACTAAACCTCTAAAAATAACCTCCTCTTCCTCTCTTCACAGACGAAGACCCTGCCTCACACAAGGGTCTCCTAGCTCTAGTCTCCTCCTCAGTAGTAGTTGCTGCAATACTTTGTGCTCTCTCAACACTTCTAGCTGCTGCAACCAACTGAGAAAAATCTTGGTACTGGGAACCAGCAACAATACACATAATAGAGGGTTTCAACCCCTCCTCAAATCTCCTGCACCGGTCAATCTCATCTGAAATAATCCCACTAGCATAATGACTCAACTAGATATACTCTATCTCATACTCTATCACCGTCCGGTTATCCTATCTCAAACTCAGAAACTCCATCTTCTTTGCATCTTCATACTCCCTCAAAGTATACTTATGCTCAAACTCCCACAGAAAATCACCATAAGTTAAAGTTGGTGGATCATCCAATGTATGTGGAACTGTCTTCCACCAATTATAAGCATCTCTCTGCAGAAGGGATCTAGCATAATCAAACTTCTCTTGAGAAGTAGCTTGCACCTGGATAAATACTCTCTGAACTCGATCTAACCACTGTTCAGCTACTGCAGGATCTATAGTACTAAAGAAATCCTCAGCTCCAAACTTCCTCAATTTATCATACTGCCTCACCGGTACTTGTGGCTGTGGTTGTAGTGGCGGCTGCTGCACTGGAGCCTGCCTCAATAATTCTACCATATGCCATAACCAAACCGGTGGAATCTCATCAGCAGCTAGTCTCTCTGGCATAGGAACAGGTGCCTCACCAGCTATCTCAACCCTAACTCCATCTCTACCTTCATTAGGAGCAACACTCTTAGTACTACCTTCTATGGACTGACATGACTGAGACGCCATCACTACCTATGTCTGCAAACACAGCAAAATATTACCTCATCAAAGATCAGAAACTACCAATGCCAATGCATGTATCTTATTTAAAAACCATATTTTAAAAATCAAAATTTTATTTTTCTAACAATTCACCTAGGTTGAGAACCTCAAACCTAGGCTCTGATACCAAAACAATTGTAACACGCCTGCACCCCATATATGTACACTACATACACCTACATATGTATTATATGTATACTGGATACAAGAATGTCACAGTCTATTTGAAGCAAACCAAACTTTAAAACTTTAACATCAAATCATCATCATAAATAGTAATAGATAAAACATTCCTTGTTAATATAAATATACATATATTTTCATTACACCCAAAGTTTATCCAAAACATTTATTTAATAAGCAGCAAAAAAATAGCAAAATATACATATATATACATCAAAATCAATATTTACAAAAAAATATAGAGTTTATACATGCTTGGCAGTTCATTTCTGATCTTGAAGTCCAAAAATAAACACTTCACAAAGGATCGCAAGTCTAGACTCGACTTGGTCTAGCTGAACTCTCTGGTTCAACCGGATCTACCCTGTCACCTGCGTGATAAATCACAATCGCGCTAAGCCAAAGACTTAGTGGTACAAACCAAGATAACAATATGCTTCAAATATAATGTCAATGTTAAACTTTCAAGAATTAGAAGCAATATACAAGGATGTTATATTTCATAACATTAAATCTCATTATATTATTCAATTGTTCCATCATTCATAATTCACATTAAAGCAAAGACAAGCATGGGCCCAAAAGAAACTAATATGCCATTCAAATTTCAGAGTTACTGTTTTGGTTCAATAATCACATTTATCAAGCCTGTAGGCGAATCATTATCACAATGAGGATTACCTCATATGTAACATCCCAACTAGGCTTCAAGGACTAGGCCCAACCAAGCTTCAAGGGGAGCTCGGCAACAACCCAACTTGGTTTCAAGGACCAAGCCCAACCTAGCTTCAAGGGATTGTTACTTTTAGGCATGCCACCAACAACAAAACTCTGAAAATTGAATAAGATACTAGACACACAATTCTTTCATTAATTCATTATCAAAGCCTCTTTCATTTCCTCATGATAATTATAAGCACAATGCTTCAAATATCCATTTATATCAATATAGCCATCACCAATGGCTTAACATATCATCATTAGAGTGCACATAGTTTATATAATGCAAATCATAGCACCATTCTCATAAATCAACAATATAGTAAGTAACTTAACACATTTTACAACCAAATGTGTTAAGTCCCATAGTCATGAAAATGTATGCAATCATGTAAGGTTTGTATTTACCTCTAAAAGTAACACACACCAATCTATCAACCTCCTCTTCCAAGAATCCTTCAACACTTGGATTAGGGCAACTCAAATCTCTTCCAAACCTAATCCAAAGGTGATTTCACATACTCACTTAGAGATACACATAAGATAATAAAAATAAGAACCATCTAGGGCAAACTACACACTTGACACGATCAACAACATGAGCATGTCCCTGGCCGTGCTCTAAACCCACAACACATAAGCTATGACACGCTCAGTGACATGGGCATGTCACTGCACGTGTCAATCCACCAACAACACAATAGCTATGACACACTCAGTGACATGGGCGTGTCACTGGACATGTCAATCTACCAACAACACAGAAGCTGTGACACGCTCAGTGACATGGGCGTGTCACTGCTCGTGTCACCCATCCTGAAAATAGAACCATTGACATGCCCAAAGAAATGGCCGTGTTAATGGGAGTGTCAGGCCAAAAACCCTGAAATCGATACCAAAAACACCACATCCAACAAACAACTTTCCATTACCCTTTTCCACTCCAAACAAACATAACCAAAACCATCAATATACCATAATAAACTTGCATAACATCAAAACAAGTCAATTATATGCATCAACACACAATCACAACCATATACCCAACTCAAAGTCACAACACCCACAACTCTTGTTTTCTTCACCAAACTAAACATTTTCTTCAATCCAACCCCAAAATCAAAGTCAATTAGACCAAGCAACCTCAAACATACCAAATTAAGCATAAACACATCTACAACAACCATTCACCATACTCATAAACACAAACTCAAAAGAAATCAAAGAAATAAGTTGGAAACTTACCAAAAGTGAAGAAAATCCTTCAAACTCCAACTTGATCTCTTGAAATCCTTCAATTGCTTGAGTTAGGAATCAACAAAACCTCTCTTTCCTTTTGCTAATGGTGGTGGCTAGCTCTTGGAGAAGATAGAAGAAGATGAAGATGAACTTTCTTCAAGTCAAAGCCAATCTCCTCTCTTAACCACACAAAAGCTCTCTTTAATCTCAACCAAGCAATTAAATATTATAATAATAATATCATCTTCCACTTATATTTAATTTCTATTTAAAATAATTAAATATATCATTTGACCAAATTAGCTAGTTGACTTGTATAGGTTGTATATATCTTCATATATACAACATATACATACTTCCCTTTCTCTTATCTTTCTACTTAATCATATAAATACTCAAATCATATAATTCAATTTCAACAACAAATATTTCCAAAATTTTAGGATATTATAGTCTGCCTTCTTTCCTTAGCCCATTCTAGATGAAATGTGATTGCTAACTTGCCTCTCCTATCTTTTTTGACTTATTTTCCTTAATTCAGGAGCATTCTCCAAATTTTTTGTGACCTTTTTCTATCTTTAACTCAATGCCTTCCTAGTTGAGAAACTTTAAGCCTTTTAACTTTGTAGCCATCTAGCTTTATTTATTTTATATATTTACTTCTCCAAGTTTGTTGTTTATCAGTGGTTCTTCATCTTTTAAGAACCAACTCACCAAAATTCCTTCAACCTTGATACTTATACCCCTTGTCTATTGTACCTACAATTTAGAATAGCCTACAGCGTGCTTGCTATTGGTTTCAAAATTTTAATGCCTCCTAGTCCCTGGAAACTTGATGTTATGAAGAAAGCTTTACAAACCTAGTCTCTTTTGCAATCTTATGTCACTATTGCCACTGTTGATAGTACTAATGGTTTCCATTTCTGGTGGAAGCGTGTGTATCATAGCATAGCACCGGCATCAGGTAAGCTTCCTCAATTGATCTTCCCTCATTTATTTCTCATTACTGCTAAAATTTGATTTGTTCCTTAGGAGACATTTCCTTGCCTTCTTCTCTGAAGCTTAGTAAGTGAACATGTTCTTTCCCGCCAAGTTCCAAACTGAGTATCCCTAAGCTATTTGCTAAAAAAGCTCAATCCATTATCAAGAAAGGAAAAGAACCTTCCAGTTCTCATGCTAAGAGGAAGTCTACTAAGATTCCTCCAAAGTAAAAAATTTTCAATACTATCGATAATCATGTTCTTATTGAGGAGACACCAACCGAAGCAGCCTTAGATTTGTTATCTTTCACTTCCTCATAGTTATTTTTCTTCTTATCTTTTAAATAGAGAATGGTCTATTCGAAGGCCGATTCTCAAGTGATTTATCTCCTAGAAGTTATGCTAATCTCACTTCTATTCATCTGCTTTAGAGAAAACTACTAATGTTCACACAATGTCTGAGGAGAAAACTTTATCAGAGAATCCTCAATTAAAAGTGGAGTGGACTCCAAGGAAAGAGAGCATGTCAGGAAAGTTTCTACTAGTGACTCATGATCTGTTGATGCCAATATATGGTGAAACTCTTGTTAAGGAGGCAATTATGGAGACTACCTCTAACTCCAAACCATAGGTATTGACTATCTTAGTTTTTTTCTGCATATTTTCTTTATTCAACTAATTTTTCATCTTGTCTTCAGACACTTTATTCTTCTCCTCCTTTCCATCACAAGAAACTTTTATTTAGATTTTTGTGTTATTTTTATTTTTTTTTATTTTGTACTCAAATCAAATTATTATAAGATAAAGAATTTAATAATCGTAAACTTAACCCCATAATATATGATAATAAGCATTTAAATTAAAGTCATATATGACTCTAAATTATTATTCCTTAAAAATACTACTATAATTAATTAAGAACTATTGGAGAGAGATGAGTTAATTACATTATCTAATAATATAATATGTTAATTAATCAATTTGCGACCACTTCAAGATCACATTTTGGTAATTTATTTATGTTTTTAAACGTTATTTGCATATATATATTCTTTTAGTTTTTGAGATCATATTTTTGTATGCCCAGAAGCACACAGATTTGTTGCTAAATATTTTAGATTTGTCTTTCCTTGATCAACTTACTAACCCACTACTTAAATACCCATTATTGTGAACCAAATCGAGATTGAGGCAGCGAAAGCTCATGTGAAGTAGTTGTTGAGCTTTGATGCTACTTTCCTTTATCATCATTGTCGTATTTGCAAGCCAGCTACATTGATGCCTCAAAGAGAGAAGCCCTGATGCAGCAAATGGTTGCCTTCATCTTATTTTCCAACCTGAAGAAGTCATCTTCCCTTGAAAGAGACTTGTCCAGCAAAATTATGGATTTCAAATAGAAAAAAGATCAATACAAGGAAGCTTTCTCCATTTTTTTTTGCAACATCAGTCCTGTTGTCCACCAAGTGTTCCAAATTTGATGCTATTTCTAGAGAGGTGCAATATTACCTCAATGTTCGGTATGCCTATAGTGTCTCTAAAAGGAAATGATACCATTCCCTGGGGGTTGTCTTCGAGCATTTTTTCTAGAATTCCAATTAAAATTTTACTAAAATCCTCTGGTTGACCATTAGCTTGCATAATGTGGAAAAGATTTCAGTAAATGGATATTGTATTTCTCAACAAACTCCTTCACCAATTCCCTAGTAAACATCGTTCTTTGGTCGGTAGTAATGGATTGAGGAATGTTGAACCTATGAATGATGTGCTCCTTTATGAACCTGATCACATCACTTTGTTCAACTTTCCTCAGTGGTAGCTTCTACCCACTTGGTGAAGTAGTCAGTAGCAATGATGAGGAAGTTATGTCCCTTCAAGAATGCAGGATAGATTTTTCCTATTAAATAAAAAGCTTAACCTCTGAATAGCTATGGATGGACTATAGGATGAAGTTCCCTAGCTAGGACTAGTTAGATAGATCCATACCTCTAGCAAAGCTGGCATCCTTCTACATATGTGATGGCCAGTAGTAGCCATGCCTCCTCAATAACCATCTCATCTTCATGCCTGCCTGGTGTGCACCACAAATGCTTTCATGAACTTGCTACATGACTTCCAATGCTTATGGAAAAGACAAGCACCTGGGTAGTAGACCATCTGGTCCCTTTTTATAGAGGTCCCCTTCCCATAACACATAAATTAAAGCTTGAAGCTTGATTTTCTGTGAAGTCTAGAGGCCTAGGCTAGCAAGGTATCTCTTGATATCTCCTTACCAATCATTTATTCCTTCTGTATTAATGTAGAGGACTTTGCACGATACCATTCCCTGGGGGTTGTCTTCGAGCATTTTTTCTAGAATTCCAATTAAAATTTTACTAAAATCCTCTGGTTGACCATTAGCTTGCATAATGTGGAAAAGATTTCAGTAAATGGATATTGTATTTCTCAACAAACTCCTTCACCAATTCCCTAGTAAACATCGTTCTTTGGTCGGTAGTAATGGATTGAGGAATGTTGAACCTATGAATGATGTGCTCCTTTATGAACCTGATCACATCACTTTGTTCAACTTTCCTCAGTGGTAGCTTCTACCCACTTGGTGAAGTAGTCAGTAGCAATGATGAGGAAGTTATGTCCCTTCAAGAATGCAGGATAGATTTTTCCTATTAAATAAAAAGCCTAACCTCTGAATAGCTATGGATGGACTATAGGATGAAGTTCCCTAGCTAGGACTAGTTAGATAGATCCATACCTCTAGCAAAGCTGGCATCCTTCTACATATGTGATGGCCAGTAGTAGCCATGCCTCCTCAATAACCATCTCATCTTCATGCCTGCCTGGTGTGCACCACAAATGCTTTCATGAACTTGCTACATGACTTCCAATGCTTATGGAAAAGACAAGCACCTGGGTAGTAGACCATCTGGTCCCTTTTTATAGAGGTCCCCTTCCCATAACACATAAATTAAAGCTTGAAGCTTGATTTTCTGTGAAGTCTAGAGGCCTAGGCTAGCAAGGTATCTCTTGATATCTCCTTACCAATCATTTATTCCTTCTGTATTAATGTAGAGGACTTTGCACTAGATGCCTCTCTTAACCAAAGATGGGTGTTACCTCCTTTGTAGCTAGATGAATCTTTGTATCAATTCTTCAGACATTCTAATTCCTGAAGCCATTTGAGCAAGCTCATCAGTTTCCCAGTTTTTTTCTCGAGGTACATGCATTAAAGAAGTGGTTCCTAAGTCATCCAGTAGTTATACTACAACTTCATAATAAGGAACCATGGCCATACTAGAGCATTTATATTCTCCAGATTGTTTCCTTAGTACCAGTTGTGAGTCTCCAATTATCATTGCATCTTTAACACGCAAATCCAGCAAAATCTCGAGACCAATTACAAGTGCCTCATAATGTACTTGATTATTGGTGTAGTAGAAGTCTAGTTTGAATGAGAGATTAGTGTTTGAGCCTGTTAGAGAAGTAATTATTATACTTGACCCAGCTAATGTCTTTATACTAGAACCATTGAACTTGAGGGTCCATTGTGAGACTTCTGAGGCATTAACTTGATGTTCAGATTCTTGAATCACAGTATTCAGGGATGGATGATTGACTAGAAAGTTTGCCATTACTTGGCCTTTGACAAACATTTAAGAAATATAGACTAGTGAAAATTTTGTCAGCACAATGGCCCATTTCCCTACTCAACCAATGATTAATGGTTGATTTAACATGAACTTGATCAAGTTTATTGAGGAAATACCATGTACCCTTCCTCTAATGATGTAATATCTTAGCTTGGTGCATGCAAAAAACAATGTCAGGCACAACTTCTCAATTAGTGAATACTGGTCTCCATGAGTTAGAGCACTCAACTGAGATAATATATTGCTTACTTATGACATGGATCATTATATTGTGCTAGCAAACACCTTATTGAATGCTTAGCTGCTGAAATGTAGTGTACGTAACATCAACATTGTTAATATTTACTAAAATAAATAATATGGAGGGTTAATTAGAGTGATAGAAGAAGGATATGCAATGTATATACCTAGTGTATACATAAGATATACATGATATAAACACACACATATAAGGATATACATAGTGTATACTTAAATTATAGATGATGCATACATATGCATATAAATACAATTTTTTGTTGGAAGAGTTAATAATAATAATAATAATAATAATAATAATAATAATAATAATAAAAGGGGAAAAGTCGAAGTAAGAAAAATAATAATATGTGGATGGGAAAAAAAGAAAAAAATATTAAATTAATTAATTAATATATATGAAAGGAAAGGAACAAGGAAATTAAAAAGGAGTCTTCATCTTCTTCTTCCAACATCCATTGCCAAATTTTCATGAGAGAGACAGAGAGACTTTCCTTTAAACATACAAAATTTCACTAAAAACCTAAATAAGTCAAGTGGATTTTAAAGGTTTGTCAAGATTCAAGTAAGTTTTCTTTTATTTAAATTTATTTTCTTTGATTTTTAAGATAATGTAAAAATGGTTAGAGAGAGAAATTAGTATTTAATTGTAAAAGCAAATGGTAAAGAGTCTAATAAGAGGTATTTATGATGATTTAATGGTTTATTGGCTACGATAAACATGATTGGAGAAATTAGGATTTATGGAAGAATATGTAAATTTTGAGTTTTTGATGGAGGTGTTTATAATTGTTAAAATTGATTGTTTTAAAGTTATTTAGATGTGTGATAATGGAAATAAGTTGGTTACGGTGAAGTATGAATAAAGCAGTAAGAGGAGGAATTAGGGTTTTTGTTGGAAGTTTGATGGAAATTGTGTAATTAATGATAGTTTGATATAAATTAAGCATGGAAATGACTCTAATTGAATAATGTTGCTTGTTGTATGAATTTTATGTGTGTAGGACAAAGTTTCCCTAAGGAAGCTAATTAGGGTTTTGGAGAAAGTAAGAGGTGGATAGTGAATTGGGTAAACTTTAAAGCTTTTCAAGATTAGTACATACTTTGTTAACATTTAATTTGAATATTCATGTTTGGCATCATTTATTTTGGCATACTTTAAAGGATGTTGTTGTTCCTTTAAATTGGCATTATGTATATGGGTATGCATTTTTATTTTCAATGTGTTTTGGTGCATTGATTTGAAACCAAAGATTATTATTTTGTGGTAATGCTGAATTTAATGCATTGGTAATATGGAAATGCGGAAATATGGCATAATGAGAAATATAATGATGAAAATGATGTCCAAAGCAACTGAGAGCATGGAAGGTGATCATAGTTTGAGTTGATCACGAGTAACATGTGGAAATTATGAGAAACAAATTGATGATGGTATGAAAATGAGGAGAATATATAATGTTGATGTGTGTGTATGCCTTGCACAATTATATGTTCCATAATATTGAGTTTAGTATTGTTGAGTTAGCATACCAATGATACAACATAATATTTTATTATGCCTTCGGACAGCACACACTGGTATCAGAAACTACAGTGTCGAGGAGGTAGCCTTCAAGTGGCATTATATGATACTTGACATTCAATGTTGACTGGAGGTAGCCTAGGCAGTATTATATGATGCTTGACCTTTGGTGTCAACAGGAGATGGCTTTCGAGTGATATTATATGATACTTAGATCCCCAGTGTTGGACCTTCAAGTCGCGATAGACCAAATTAATATTTTTGGAACTTGGATATTGTGTAGGGATTTGTTGGAGATGGTAGTTAGTTCTACAAGGAGTTGAGATTGGTATTTGTTTGGATGGATTTGTTTACTATAATAGGAAATTTTGAGGATAAAATTATTTAATGGAGAGAGAATTGTAATATCCACCATTTTAATAGTCACTAAAATAAATAATATGGAGGGTTAATTAGAGTGATGGAAGAAGGATATGCAATATATATGCCTACTATATACACAAGATATACATGATATAAACACACATATATAAGGATATACATAGTTCTTACATACAGTATACATGATGTATACATATGCATATAAATAAAAAATTTTGTTGGAAGAGTTAATAATAATAATAATAATAATAACAATAAAAGGGAAAAATCAAAGTAAGAAAAATAATAATGTGGATGGGAAAAAAGAAAAAATATATTAAATTGATTAATTAATTAATATATATGAATGGAAAGAAAGAAGGAAATTAAAAAGGAGACTTCATCTTCTTTGTCCAACATCCAAGGCTGAATTTTCATGAGAGAGAGAGAGAGAGACTTTCTTTTAAACATACAAAATTTAACTAAAAACCTAAATAAATCAGGTGGATTTTGAAGGTTTATCAAGATTCAAATAAGTTTTCTTTGATTTAAACTTATTTTCTTTAATTTTTAAGATTATGTAAAAAATGGTTAGAGAGAGAAATTGGGTTTTAATTGTAAAAGAAAATGGTAAAGAGACTAATAAGAGGTATTGATAATGATTTAATGGTTAATTGGTTAAGATGAACTTGATTGGAGAAATTAGGGTATGGAAGAATATGAAAAATTTGAGTTTTTAATGGAGGTATTTATAATTTTTAAAATGGATTGTTTTGAAGTTATTTAGATGTTTATACGATGATTTTATGATTGGATGATGAAAATGAGTTGGTTATGATGAATATGAGGGTATGGGTTTTCTCTGTCAATTACCTTTAGTTACGGCTTAAAAAATTCAGGGCGGCCAATCTACCTTAGGCTAGGCCCATAAAGTTCTTGCACCACCACACAAATTGCCGCAACATCAATTGGTAGTTGATGCCTAGGGGCTTGAGGCAGATGTTGATAATTGAGTGCCTTAATTGTAACGGGATCACTAATACCAAAATTTCCTACTTTATACAGGACAAATTGGTTTTTTGGTATGGTAATGGCAAATACCTGTTAAAGGGGGAGGACTTGCTTGAGTAAAATGATTTTGGTTTGCCCTAAATCTGCATGTTCCACCATCTAGCTCGTCTCTTCTCCTTAGGGGTACATATCTATCTTCAACTTGTCCTTGAGGATGGGATGGTTCCTCAATTATAAGGACTAGGGAATGCCCCCTATGTTCTTCCATGATATCCTTCCTTAGCCAAGACTGTACTTTCAGCCTTGAGGGACTTATCCTGTAGGATTAAGTTCTGCTTTTTTCAATTTCCAAATATGTTCGAGACAAACTATCTTGAATTTCTCGTAATTTCCTTTACTCTAACTGAATCTCCCTAAAGATTTTAATTCGAGTTTTGGCACCTTCAACCTGTGCACTAGACATAACTAATTATGCTTGTACGTCTGCCAAATTCTTCTCATTTTATTCCACTAATTAAGGAATGCATCCTTCTGTTGGTGCTTCCTCCAATGGATCATGAGGAGGACTAGTGTCTTTGGTGTTTCCTCATTTTAGTGGAATTTTCATAAGATTGTCCCACCAAGTGTGTCAAAAACTATTGTGCTTGAGGAATGACAATCTTTGTCCTTTAGAAATGTGATGCGATTGCATGCTAAAGGATTATAAGTTCCTTAACCATTTGAGTGCACTATCCTAACTTATAATCAAGCAAAAATGTTAAGTTCTTGAAAGAAGCTGAAAAAGAACACAGTTCCTCAAGTTCCTTGTTATGGTTCCCTTGACTCTTATGGAAATGATTCATAACAATTGGTAATATAACATAATCTAGCCGAGGAATAAATAGTGTGATGGAATTAACAAGCAATCAGATGAATTTAAATTAAAAGGGATCAACAAATCCTTAATGGAGCAAATTTGGTGAATGAACCTAAAGTATGATGAAGAAACTAACATGAACCTTGGGGAAAATGATAAAATGTTGAAGAATATGCACCAAAATGCAAAATATTTACTTAAGGAACTAAATATTCTGATCAACTAAGCAAATTTAGAAAATTAAACTGCTATATGCCTTTGTGACTGATGAGATAAGACAAATTGAAAGAATGAACAAAATCAATAAAATTTATTAAAATGAGATGAAAACATATGGATTGAGGAATAAAAAATATTATGCCCTTAAAGCCTAATGAGATAAGACAAATTAAAATAAAAAGAAACAACAAACTATAATATGCAACGATTACTACTAGATAATTTAAGGAATTTGAAGTACTAGGACTTGAAGCCCGATGATATTATGCAAATTGAAATAAAAGGAGCAACCAAACTATTAATTTCTAAGCAAATAACTATTGTGTTTCCTAAGATTAATGAGATTTAAGCAAATGTTCAATTTAAACTTGAGGAAAGTTAATTGTAAAGCAAATGACTATTTAATAAAAATAAAGAAGATTTGTTTCTTATGCAAAAATAGTTTATTCAACTTAATTGCATAAACAAACTTTAAGGCATGCACCACAACTAAAAAATACTTAAAGGGATCACCGAGCAAGAAATTGAATAAGAATTGTGCCAAAAGACTATAAGGAATAACTAAGCTACTGGGAACTGATCGAATATGAAGAACAAAGATATTAATAAGGAATAAAGCTACTGGCTATTTGAATAAATTTGAAAGAAAAATTATTGTTTGAATTGCTAATACATTGTTCTGGATTGGATTGGTTGTCCTTTTTTATTTTAGAATTTTCTATTTGTAGCTCTAATGCCCCTATTTTCTTTAATGATGGCTTGCTCCACATTTTTTCATACCTCAACCTTCAACTTACGCTGCAAGTGTTGGATCCTCTTAGAAAGTTGGCATTGATTATGCTAGGTTGGTGTTTGCCCACATTCTATGAGGTTTTTGGTTCATGCTTCCTAAGTTTTTTGCCTCACATCGTGCTCCTGAGTGAATTAGTTCCTCAAGCCCCTGTCTTCCTCAAGTAATGATGCTCTGAGAAATCTGTCCTCCATACTGTTTTATTAGTTTTTGTTATAGATTTGTGTCTTATTTATTACGATAATTATTGTTTTATTTAGGTATTTTGTTAGTTTTTATCGGTTTATTTAGTGTTTTCATTAATTTTGTTAGTTTTAGTTTATTTCAGTGTTTATATCTTTTTTTATCTAGTTTTTAGTATGTGTTTATGTTTTGTTGGTCAATGTTTATTTACTTCTTATTTACAATTTGTTTGAGTTTTGTTTTAGGTTAAAAAAAAGCCAAGGAACCAAGACTGAAGGAAAAATGGACAGTAGCTGACACAGGCAGAGGACACGGCCAAGTCACTGGCCGTGTCCCATATCAAGCTGAAAAGAAGCCACAAGACATAGTGATGGACACAGGCAAGGGACACAGCCAAGTCACTGGCCGTGTCCCTCTAAAGAAGCTCAAACATGGCCAAGTCACTCCAACTTGGCCGTGTCTCACCTAAATCCAAAGAAAAGAAGAGCAATTCTCACAGTAGGTGACACATGCAAGGGACACGGCCAAGTCACTGGCCGTGTCCCTCCAAAATGGTTCAACTTGGCCGTGTCACCATCAACTTGGCCGTGTCTCTCCCTCTAATTCACCTCCAACACGGCCAAGTTCACTCTAACTTGGCCGTGTCACTCATGGATTAATGAAGACGCACGGAGGTTTCGTATAAATAAAAAAGTTAAGGTTTTTCTTAAGGAGTTGACGATTTGGAGAGCAGATTGAGCCGTCAGAGAGTGAAGTTAGGGTTTTAACTTTGTTTTCTTTAATTTTTTATTACACTTTGGATCAAAACTAGCTTAGATTAGATTGTTCTAGCCACTGATACATCCTTCTTGCAAGATTTGAACAAGAGATTCTTCAGAAGCTTCAAGGAGTTTGTAACTTGGTTTTGTTCTCGAACTTAATCTCTTCATTTTCATTGAAATTGTATTTATAGATATTATCATGTCTGATTTGATTTCTTTGAACATTAATGAGATGAGTATGTTTGATTGCATTATGAACTAATTTGATCTAGTCTAGGGTTTGTATGGATCTGCTATGATTGTATGAATTGGTTATTCTCTTAGTTAATAATTTCTTTAGCCTTGATTGAATGGAATATTGTTAATATATAATTGATTGGCCACCAATTATGTGTTTTCGGTATTAGATGATGTATTGAGAGATGAAGTCTAATACTGGAACAATTCAATTAAGGACTTAGGTGAATTAGAGATATAACCTATTAAAAAGATTATTTCAATTATAATAAGATTAGTTGAAAAAGGTTTGAATGCGAGAGCTTATTTCCTTGATTCGATTAATTAAGTTGTTTGAGATTTAATCTTTGAAATTAAATTAGTTAAGAGGAATAGCCGTTCATACATATAAGTAGTAGAGAAGTGCAAACCCTAGACCTTTATATCAAGTGAATCAAAACATCAGCTTAATTTACTTTTATTTGCTTTAAACTTCAAACATTCTTTTTCATTAGTTAACAATTTAAATTTTCTTCATTACTTGTTATTTATAATTTGATAATCAATTAGCCACTTTAGCTTCCTTGTGAGACGACCTTGGGGCGATCACCTTTGCTATAGCTACCTCGTATACTTGCGAGTGACGCTTTGTGGTAGAGTTAATTCGAGCGCAACACATACTGCTTTTACTCATTCCTCAAGTTTAGAATTTCTAGGTGCAAACAAACATATTAGTATAGAATTTAATAAATCAATAGGATTCCCATATAAATAACTTCTTAAAGCATTTCAAAAATGCTCAGATCGAATTAGCTTTTACCATTTTGATATGATCATTGCAAGAATGCTCATATTGAATTAACATAAGCCAAGATGGTCCGACTGAATGATTTTTTAAATGTAATACTCACAATAAAATTGAATAAAATGAATCCAAATATTAAACAACTATAATTGTTAATTTTGGGACTTATTTTTATACTTGGACTTGATCCAACCTTTAAATGAAAATTATATTTGGATCGGTACCAAAATTAAGGGTCTACAGTCTTGCCCCCTGCTTAAATGATCTTGATTTTATTCAAAGAGTGAAAAGCAATTTAATTTTGAAAGGATCAGGTTGGTTCAGGTTTTAGACCCGGATTGATCTCTGGACTCAAAAAATAATTTGGGTTCTGGACATGAGTTTGTTTAGGTTCTGGACCCAGATTGAGTTCTAGACTCAAAAAATAATTTACGTTCTAGATCCGAATTGGTTTGGGTTATGGACCCAGATTGAGTTCTAGACTCAAAAAATAATTTGGGTTCTAGATATGGATTGGTTTGGGTTCTAGACCCGGATTGAGTTCTAGACTCAAAAATAATTTGGGTCCTGGACCTGGATTGGTTTAGGTTCTGGATCCGAATTGAGTTCTGGACTAAAAAATGATTTGGGTTCTGGACTCGAGTTGGTTTGGTTAGGTTCTAGACCTATGACATAATTGATTTGAGCTCTGAACCCGATATTGATTTAGGCTTTGGACCTGAGATATGATTTAGTTTGGGTACTTGGACCCGATATTGATTTGGGTTTTGGACCCAATATATGATTTGGTTTGGGTATTTGGACCCGAGATTGGATTGGATTTGGATACTTAGACCCGAGACTGAATTTGATTTGGGTACTTAGACCCGACACTGGATTTGATTTAGGTACTTAGACCAGAGACTGGATACTTAGACCCGAGGCTGGATTTGATTTGGGTACTTAGACCCGAAACTGGGTACTTGGACTAGACACTATATTTGATTTGGGTTCTTATTAGCGAGACTAGGTACTTAGACCCGAGACTTAAGCCCTTCTAGATTGATCGACCTTATGTTGTTTGAGAATTCTATCTTTCTTCTAGTCAATTGGTTTTAGCTCTTTAAGCTGACTGACCTTCTGTCAGTTGAGAGTTCTGGCTTTCTTCTAGCTAATTAATTTTAGCTCTTCTAGCTGACTGACCTTCTGTTAGTTGAGAGTTCTGGCTTTCTTCTAGCAAGTTGTTCCATTCTTCAATGGATTGTGGGTCTTCACCCTTTAAATTGGATCTTCATCCTTGGACATCGAGTCTTCATCCTACAAAATGGATCTTCATCTTTGGATACCGGGTCTTCACCCTTCATAATGGATCTTCATCCTTTGGACATCGGATCTTCACACTTCAACATGGATCTTCATCCTTTAGACATCGGGTCTTCACCCTTCTAAATGGATCTTCATCGTTTGGACACCGAGTCTTCACCCTCAAAATGGATCTTCATCCTTGGACATTAGGTCTTCACCTTTCTAAATGGATCTTCATCCTTTGGACATTTGTCCTATGTTGGCCTCTTCTAGCTGGACTGATTTTTTTTATCTTTTGCATCTTCATTTTTTTGGGATTCTTACTTTCTTCATATTTTGTTCTTTTTACAAAAAAATTCAGCTATTTTTTAGCTAGTCCTTATATCCTCTCTGCAAAAAATTCAGCAATTTTTTAGTTAGTTCTCATATCCTCTCTTTGCCCCCTATATGGAAAAATATTGAAAGTGAGTTTGAAAATGTTTTGTATGCATAAACTCAAAAATTGAAAGGAGAAACTTCGCCCCATGTGTAGGCTCAAACCAATGATTTTTTCCATATAGGCTTTGATTGATGTTTATGTATTATTTGGTTCCTTGTACGAGCATGCATCTCCATTTTTGTAAAGTGACTTGATCTTCCTCAAGCAATGGGCCTTTCATACCCCCTGATGCCATTTTGCTTCTCATTATTTGCTTCATAGAGTATCCGTTGTTCACTTTGACAAAGGATAGGCAATACAAGACAATAAAATGCATTATGATATGTTCATGTATGCATGATATGCATGAATAATACTTACAGTGGTTCTATTGACTCACAAACTGAGATGGCAAGCCAAAGTAGTCTCATTGGTTCTTTCTAGATGCTTATTCAGGTCTTGCTTTAGAACAACAAAAGTCGTCACATCTATGGTTTTATTTATAGAATTTTGGAAACATGAATAGTGGAGGCACAAGCATGGTAGCCAAAGACATGGGAGACATCTGTTTCAACACATTTGGTTGGCAACTTCTTCATTATATGACCTTGCAAGTGATCCTTTTATTAGCCCTCTTCTGCCCATTATGTCCTTTGAGGTTTGACAAGGTAGCATAATTCCATTAACTTGAAAGTTTATGCAATAAGAAAATAGTTTTTTTTAATTTTAAAATAAAATGTTGATTTCGTCAAATTAGTGTCATTGTTCCTGAGGGTTCATCTTTCTGAATTAACATATCTATAACATGACAACCCCGTTACCATACTAAACTCGGGAATCATTTTCATTTGAGTAAGAATTATTGTGCTTTAGATAGGCACATACACATTACTTGGCCAAAGGTCTCATTTAGTTTAAATATTGTCTATCTCATATGCATGCTTATTCAAACTATCTCCACTAATAGACTCTACCTACCAAGAGAGATTAACAGTTCTATATTAGGCATGAAATGGGGTCTATAAGGGACACGAGTTAAATAAAGGTCATTTTTAGATTGGAGCTGATGAGACACTGCTGCCAAATCTTCACACTACAAACTTTCTAGCTGAACCATATGCTATTAGATATTCCATTTTCACCTTCTGGCTTGCATTTCCTTCTGACTTCATGAAAATTCAAAGCTTGAATGTCCTTCCATCTTCTTGGCTAAAATTTGAATCCAATTAGTACTATCTTGATCTTTAGACCACCCTTTTTCTTACCCTTTTTTTCTGTCTTTTTCCATTTTGGAATATCAAGTCTAAGAATTTCAAGATTGCAGACCTGAAGCTATGTTGGATAAAATGAAAGATGGTCTTTCCCCTATGTATTAGAGTTTTTGATTGGGCTGGACCAATTCAAGTCAGTCCGTAAATTAAGTGGAAGTCTTTTGCTTGCTTTAGGTAAAAAGAACTCGGTTGGCTTTCGGAACTGCCTTCTTGGGTTTTATTTTTTCCTTTTCTTTTTCCTTCTTTTTCTTTTTTCTTTCTTTTTCTTTCTTTCTTGCCTTTTTTGTTTTTTTTTTACTTTTCTTTTCTTTTTCTTTTCTTTTTTTCCTTTTTTTTTACTTTTTTTTATGTCCTAGCTCTAAAAGAGTTATCTTATTTATACCAACTTTTGTTTATGATAATGGATGAGTGGAGTGGAATAAATATGCTTCAGTCCTGACTTTATCCCATTAAGTCTGTGATATTAGGTCTAATTCAGGTGTCCTTTAACTATCTCTATAGCCTTGACCATATATCCTTCTCTTTGATCTTCTTTCCCCTTGGTAATTCAGTGATCATCAGACTTGTCATAAGAGTCACAATAGCATAGGGTAGGTTATCGGACTTACAAACCAATAAAGAGCAAGCTAAAATCTCATGAAGACTCAAAGGGACAACTAGAGATTGATATTTAATTAGGTGGATTCTAGTTGTTGGCTTACCAAACAATGCCTCGATCATCTCCCCCTTAAATAAACAGAGTTCAATTTTGCCTCGAAAGTTTGTCAAAGCATGTAAGATTGACTAGGACCTAGACAAAGGTAATTATGCAAGAGCCCTCTTTATGTAAGCTTACACAACTCAATGCTATAGAACAATTCCCTCACCTAGTAAAGTCATTCAAATCATGATGCGTATAGACACTAATTCATGAATATCAAGTTAGACTCGTCATTGGCTGGGCACCAAAATGAACAAATACCAATATAAACAAAATTTTGATAAAAGTTATTTATTCAAACAATCTTAATTTGAAATACATAATTGTTATAGAAAATATCAAAGATAGAACATAAAACAAATAAGCCAAGGGATGTTTGTTGAGTTGGAGTCGAAGATGCTTCATTTATTTAGACATATCAAGGGCAAGGATTTTTCCATCATCAAGGATCATTGTTTCATCATCCATAGTTAGTCTAAGCTTACTTAGTAGCTTCTCCTCTTTAGTAGCTTCTCCATCCATATCATGACAAGATGAAAAGATAAAATTCTCCTCTTATCCTCCTCCATCATGAAGGTTGCAAGCCGTGGTACCCTCACAAATTTTGGCAGAGGATTATTCTTAGTGTTGGGCTTATCAGGCTCAAGCAGCTTTCTACTATCAATCAAATCTTTGATCTCGTGCCTTAATTGAACACATTTATCTATCTCATGCCCTTGTACTTGATGGAATTGACAGAAGACCTTGGTATTAAAATTTGATGGCAAAGGCTTGTGTAGAGGTCGAGGTGCCAATGGTTATAGCAAATCCATCTTCAATAGATTTTCTAACATCTTTGACAAAGGTTCCCCTAAGTCTGAAAATTTATGTTTCTTTTTTGGTTCAGTTGTTCCATTTTTCTCAATACCTCTTCTTTCCCTTTGACTTTGCCCACTGGGGTGGTAGCCACCCTTATTGCTCCACTTAGACAGCACATGTTTCGACTGGTCTTGTAGAATAGGGATTAACCCCTCATTTTTTATTTGATCTCTATCAGTGGTCATGTTCCTTGTTAATGTTTCCTTTCCCTTCTCATTTATGTCAATGGGAGATGCCTCATTAGCATTGTTGATGATCTTCAGAATTTCAATCTACTGGGTCTTTATAATTTTAGCCAATTGATCCCGTAGCTCGACCATCCTAGCTTTTACAACTTCATTGACTATATCCCTTAGTTGGTTTGCATCCATCTTCCCAATGAAGCACTTGAATCAAAATCACTATTGTAGGTGGTGCCATTGTATGCTCTTGAACTGCTGTACTCCAGGTCTGTGAGCCAGAAAGGATAAATGCCATATAATGCAATATATTTATAAATGTTTGCATGTGTGCACAAGTAAACAACCAAAGAAACAAAAGAAAAAGAGTAGGAATGACCCTTCCAACCTTATATTACCCATACGTGAATGGTGAGTCTCTTTTCCTAGGTATATGGTTAACAGAATATCAACATGAGATATCTTGTTTTCAAAAAATCTACTCGGACGGTTTAATCAAATAGTCGCACTTTCAAACTTAGAAGTCAGCCCATGATATTTCCCATTAATTAATTCTTTAATCTATTGGGCCAACAAAAAGATAGTTTTATGCTATGTTGGACTAAATTAAAAGGTTTATCATAAATAGATTCCCCATTTGGAAAAGCAACTAATGGTTCATGCCACAGACAAGCCCATGACTAATAAGTCCTGATATAAATTAGGCCCACAATTAATTTTTTGTATTCCATAATTGACCTAAATAGTTTGTAAGCTCATTCAGAAAGATGGTTAGGGAAAATAATTTTGTTACAAAGCCCATTTGTTTAAAAATGAATTTTGGGCTTTGTATTTTTGTCATAAGGTAGAAAAGAATTTTTGACCCGTTTTAGAAAAGTTTTATGTCTAAATACCATCTTGAAAATTTTGAAAATAATTTTGGACTTTTAGATTTAAAGGAAAAATTATTTTGAGCTTACAATATAATTAGGTCATATCATAAAAAGAACAAACCAAATAAGCCATGGTTCAAACCAAAATATATCAGTCATAGTGAAACAACAAGCATTTAAGTAAAAACTTAAGGAAAGTAACTAGGCCAATTACATGAGCTTTAGTCTTTGGGCTAAGAAGCTTAGGTTCCCATAGCAAGTATATACCAAAAGGTACAAGTCTATGAGTGGTTATGCCATGCTCGATCTCCATACCTTGAGTGAAAGTATGATATCCCTTACATAACACAATACGGGTTGCACGAGCGTCCTAACTCACGCATACAATGCAATTTAAATGATGCAATGGATAATACTATAATAAGAAAGAATAAAATAATATAAATACCAATGGAATCAACTTCTCTTATCCCCAGTGGAGTAGCCACTATGAGCGGGGATTTTCACTCCCACTCCCATGTGTAATGGTTCTTGCAACTTCGACACTGTTAGGCTTAGAGCCTTAGAGAACACGAGCCTAAACCCTGAGAAAATAGAGTCGCCACCCCGACGGGCCGAAAAAAAGAAAGGGATGGATGACTTGATTCCTAAGAAATTTCCAACCCCCTAATGGGTTTAGAAAGTTGGGTACACATGGGGAATGTCAGAATGACCTAGCACCCCCATAACGCCCGGTTCTTTGGAACCGGCCTCCTTTTCATGTATGTATATTATTACATTCATAAATATTATAAAATCATCCACACTACATGTGATTATAAAAATAAATCATCATTATATTAAAATCAAAACAAGTTCAAACAAAGTGATAATGGGCCCATACGAGATGGAAACATACCCTTACAATCATCCCAAAACTAAAACTAAATTACATAATAAAACTCGACACACCTACATAATGGAAACGTATCTTTTACAATTATAAAATCTAAATAAATAAATAAATAATTTAAACCATTTAAGCATGATAATTAAAAATCAAACATCCATTACAAATAAAATAGAATCATTCATCTAACATAAAAATATATAATAAATTAAATGACAAGAAAAGGGTTAAACCATAAAATAGAAAAAATTAGGTTTTGAGCTTCAAAACTTAGGATTTTGGTTTGAAGATTGAGGATTTGGACTTTAGGTCTTGAGATATTGATTTTTGGTTTGAAGGAACTAGGATTATAGCTTCTGGATGAATTTATGGTTTCGGGATTTGAAAACTAAGGTTCTGGGCATTAGAAAATTGGGGTTTTGAATTAGGGTTTAGAAATAAGGTTTCGATTTATGGGCTACTGGAGGGAAATAAGGTTTGGAAGTTAGGTTTTATATTTTGGATTAGGTTTTTGGAATTAGGTTTACTGGAATTAGGGTACTAGAATTAGGTTAGGGTTTTAGTAAGTACAGTTACTAGATAAAGGTTTGGGAAACAAATTAGGATTTTGATAATTAAGTCAGTAATTTAAATCAAATTTTAAGCTACTAGATGAACAAATAGATCTTGTTTTGGTTTTGTAAAATATATAATTAGGATTTAGCAATGTAAACTACTGAATTATAATCAAAACAAACAATCAAAACCTTTAAGAGAAAATAAGATATGGCTATTGTATGTTTAAGCAAATTAAGTTTAGGAAACGAAACCTAAATTGAAGGTTCCACTAAATTAATTGTTGATTCCAAGCTACTGCCTGCACACCAATTACTAATTCTGGTCGAGCCAAGATTAAAGGCAGTGGTTACTGCCTTTGGTATGTTGATGAACGTTACCTATTGTTGATTGACTCTTGTTGATTATTGATGCTTGCTGATTGATTATTGTTGCTGCCTCCTTCAAAAGACTGAATCCCTTTAATTTGACAATTAATTGCCTTTTTATAGGCCACGTTAGAGCATCCCATAATCCTTCTTAAATTAGAATCCTTTAAACCTACATGGCATTGGAGAATCTAAATATGAAAATTGAGCACCCATCAGGCCAATGCCAGCGCTCCTTCCCTTTTTAGCATAAGCAATCCCTAATATCGAATTGGCATGTGCCAATTGGATATGAGTTGTATGCTCTTATCAAATTGGCTCATGCCAATTCGATATAAGAATTACAAAAATGCTCATATCAAATTAACATAAGCTAAGGTGGTCCGACCGAATGATTTTTAAATGTAATACTCACAATAAAACCGAATAAAATCAATCCAAATATTAAACAACTATAATTAATTAATTTTGGGACTTTTTTTTATACTTGGACTTGATCCAACCTTTAAATAAAAATTTTATTTGGACCGATGCCAAAATTAAGGGTGTACATAATGTTATTATAGTTTAGTTTATATGTGTTTAGGTTAAGATAGCCTTAAAGGTGATAATTAGGGTTTGGTGGTGAAAAGTGGAACTAGGAGGTTTTTGGAACCAAGTAAGGTATGTACATACTATGGTAACTTTTTAAATGAATCTACGTGTATAGCATTGTTCATTTTGGTAAACTTTGGGGAACTTTGTGTTCCTCTATGGTTACATTGTGTATGAAAGTGTGTGTAATGCATTAATTATGAATGACAAGCCAATGTAGATTGTCTAATGTCAATGTTATGAATTAACAATGATGAATGTTATGAGAAAGAGGAAAGAAAATGGGAATATGAAAACATGAAATAATATGAAGTGTTTGTGTGGAGTTGCTATTATATATATGGTTATTTTAAAATGTGAATATTCACACAACCTATGCAATGTGTCATAGTTTTGTGATGGGTGTCACATTAGGCATTTGTCCAATGTAAAATTAATATTTTTACATGAAATATATAGAGTATATAAGTGATACGTAGTATGATGTACTATGGATATGCATTGTGAAATGTGTGGAATGAGTCATATTGTGAATATGACTCAAGAATATGTGAAGTGTTGTGAGTACATTTATGCTAAGGAGATGGCCTTTGAGTAATGATAGACACTTTGTCTCCGGTGTCCATACATGTCATCCTTCAGGTGATATATTTGATACTTTGCCCTAGGTGTTGAAAGGAGGTGGCCTTCATGTGAAATTTGACACTTGCCTCTGGTGTCGATTGGGAACGGTCTACATGTGATATTTGACACTGTATATCCATTCTTGGACCTTTGGTCACTCCAATTGGAGTGTTGAGCCTAGTGTGTGTGTATGTATATGATTATGACATGTTGGTGAGTAGCATTATAGCTAATGAGGGTTAAGTTAAAATAATGAATATAATATTATGTAATTGAGCATTTTTTTATTTAATTTTTTTATTGCTATTAGATATGTATCACTAAGCTATATGCTTAGTGTAGTTAGTTGTATCATACAAGTGAGAGGACTGTAGAGCAAAGTGTTCTAGAGTGAGGTGGAGACTGAAGTATTTATTTTTCCACAAGACCAACCATGCTAGGATTGCATACATGTATAGTTTTTACTATAATGTACTTTAGTATTTGTACATTCCAATTGAGATTTAAGTATTTTTATTGAGTTTTGAAAAATGTTATTTTGTATATATGTGTGTGTGTAAATAATACCAGCAATGTTTTTAAATGTGTGTAAATTTTATAAATAATGTTTTGGATGTGAGATTATTGAATGAGTAATGAAGATATAGAAGTTTGATGATAAATTTGAATTTTGGAAGTATAATTATTTTGTGCCTGTATATCGCTTGCTGTTAAGAAATATTGAAATTTCAGACAAAACTCTAGGGAAATTTTCCCAAGGATTATCTTTTATTTAATATATAAGTTATTTTTAATACAAAAATAAGGGTATTTATATATATGAATTGTAGTACCTTTGTATCCTAGATATGTATTTTACATATTCGAGGATATATCTATTATATGTATTTTGGGTACAAGGGTGTTACATTTATTTTGGCATCAGATCCTAGGTTTGAGATTCTCGACCAAGGTGGGTTTTGAAAGAAAGAAATGGGAGGATTTTTAAATGGTGATTTGAGTTTTAATACATGCATATGCATTGACACCTAAGTTGGTCTCTGATGTGACAATATTTATTTGTTGTTGCAGATATAAGGTTAGATTGCATATGAAGGATGTGGGTTGGAGGATAGTGTGGAGAGGGCGGCTCTAAGTGAGGGTAGAGCTGGAGTTAAAGTAGATACTAGAGAGGCTTTGGGGGTAGCCAGACCATAGGTGCAAGTCCTCCAGGTTGGATGTAGCATATGGCGAAAGTATTTCATCAAGTTTCACCACCACAGCAGTGCAGGAGATATGAGAAACTTAGGAAATATGGGGTGCCTAATTTTGAGAGAACTGTTGATCTAGAGGTGGCAGAGTAGTGGCTGGATAGAGTTAAGAGTGTGTTTATTCAGCTGGAGGCCATAGTAAAAGAGAAATTTAATTATGCTCTTTCTTTTCTGCAAGGGGATGCATATGACTGGTGGAAGATAGTTCCCCATGGGTTAGCTCAGCCAACAGTAATGACATATGATAGTTTCTTACTGGAGTTTGACAAGAAGTATACACCTAGAGATTATAAAGATTAAAAGAAAAGAGAGTTTCTTAATTTGAAGCTAGGAGAGAAAATAGTAACTGAGTATGAGAAAGAGTTTCTTTGGCTAAGTAAATATGTAGATGGGATCATGACTGATGAGGTAGACTGGTGTACGAAGTCTGAGGAGTGGCTGAGATCATTTATTATGTGTCAGGTAGCTGTTGTCCAGTATGAGGATTTTTCTAGACTAGTGTCACCTGCACAGAGTGTGGAGAAGGTCTAGGGGATTGTAGCTATTGTAGTTGCAGAAGAAATTAAGGGTAAGAAATCTCAATATGAGGTAGAGTTAGTATCTCACAAGAGGGGGAGAGAAGATTCTTTGCAAAGTACTGGTGAGGGTCAGGGGAAGTTTAGTAGGACTTTTTAGCAGAGGCAGATGTCTACATCCTCAGTTACTCATGCTACTACGCCATCTTTTCAGAGGTCCATTCCACCCACTTGCGTCTAGTATGGTAGGGCACATAAGGGTATTTATTGGGGACCTAGTTCAAGAGGCTATTTTAGGTGTGAATCTAGGGATCATTATGTGAGGGATTGCCCAGAGCCACTAAGAGTTAGGCAGATGGAGACTAGTGTATCGTGTAACACCCTTATACCCTATATACGCACAATACATATTTTCAGCATATGTAAAATATGCATATACGGTATAAAAATGTCACAGACCAATTTAATAAAAATTTCCACATTTCTGTTTTAAAATTTCAAATACTAAATATATAAAATTAAATAATATATAAATATTCTTTACTTGCTATAATAACCCGAAATAACATTTTATATGAAAATCTCTGGAAAAAATTCGTCAGAGTTTTGTTTATAATTTGGACGTTTCCAAAATTCAACAAAACACAACCTCCAATCCTATCCTTCCAACTTGCCCTTCACCACTTGGATGAAGCAAATCAACCTCTCTCAATGCCTATATCAAATGTGATCATAAACAATCATTTAATATCGCATTCTAAGGCATTCTCAACATCAAACCTTAATTTAACAACACTCCTACAAAATTTCAAAAATTAAGTCTTTCCTTACTTTAACTTAGCAAATCCATATTAACTTATTAAATTATTGTTTTCAGTTTATTTATATCATTATAAACATATTTTAACATGTTTAAACAAATTAAATTAATTAACCACATGCTTATGTTCAAAATACTAAAATGGCATAGCCTTCACCATTGAAGGATCTCTATTCCAACTCAATCCAATTATCATTTCAATCTTATTTCCACCAATTATATCATTAAATAACATGATTTAAGTACTAAAATCAAACAATTAATCATTCTTTAAAAATTCACTTTTTTAAAACCCTAAATCAATACTACCATCTTCAAACTCTATCCAAACTTAACTAAATCCATCATTTGATTTTAAAATCCTTGTTTATGCATCAAAATAACACATTTAGAACCAATTTGCACAATTAAAACTCATAATTTCAAAAACTTAAATGTTTCATAACCCTAAATTCTCTCTCTTCACTAAACTCAACTTAAATTCAACCATTTCTTAAATCTAACCTTAAAATCATTAATAACCAATTAAAACAACTTCATTCATATCCAATTAAGCAATTAAATCATGCTACTATGAAATCCAAAAATTCACATAACACACTTTTCCATAGAATAGGCAAAATTAATAAAGAAGCTTACCAATTTATGAAGAATCTTCAAAAAATTCACTTAAATCCTTGAAATCTCTTCAATTATGGTTGCTTGGAAGAAGGAAAATCCTCTCTTGAAGCCATGAAAGTTGGCCTTGAAGGAAAGAAGAAGAAGAAGATGAAAAAAAAATAATTTTCTCTTTTCTCCCACTCACATTTTCAACCTTATATATATTATTATTTTAATATATTTTTAATTAATTAATTATTTAATTAATTAAAATCCCAAAATATTATCTTCCATCCAAAATTATTTATTTTTGAATTATTTTATTAATTTTAAATTTCTAAGATTTAATTACCAAAATACCCTTTTACTTTGACTTTTCTTTTAAAAAGTATTGACTTTTATATGTTGTATATATTTTACATATATATTCCACTTTTTCATTTAAAATCCCTTCATTTTTCATTTAAAATCATTAATTTAATTTATCCATTTTAAATTATAATTTATTTTATTAAATTTTCAAAAATTAGAACTTTTCAAAAAATTTGGAATATTACACATTTACACAAGTAATGTATATCTTATATACACATCAAATGTACCTTATATGTGTATTAAATATATTAAGTATGTAATGTATTAATCCAACATATATAATTAATATACCATATGTATATTTTATATATATACTCTAGATATATATATATATATTGTGTATATATAAAATTTTATATCTCTAAAATCACGGATGTAACAATTTTCTCCCCCTTAAATAACTTCATCCTCGAAATTATCCAGTACGGTAGTAAATCATCCAAATGAAATATAATCTTAAAATCTCATCAAAATTATTATTTCATCAAATTGCATAATTTCTATTCTCCCCCTTAGGTTCATTCTCAATTACCTTTTTACCATTCCATAACTCATCATTATACTATCTATTTACTCAAACAATCACAATAGATTATCATATCATCAATCGAATTGCCATTAAACAAAATTAGTCCATCTCTTTAATATATATATATATACCACCACACACCTATTGTACTCAAGATATTTGATCACTTCATTATCTTAAAATATACTCTTATCACCTTAAATTCAAATGTTAATAACTTTTATCTTAACACAATAATTTTACACATATTCACTTTGATCCTACTCTTTATACAATTACCACATATTAATTTAATATAACCGTTATACAACAACAAAATCTTATTTCCTTATTAAGATTCATTCCAATTATACTATAACTATCACAACTTAGCTCCTTTCATATGCATATACATGTCAGAATGTTGTATTATGCACATTATCACATAGCTTGCATATTATTAATACAACTACATACATTGAATTTCAATAAATACTTGTAAACTTATTACATTTCAGATTAATTAATCTAACTATCACAATATGACCATCACAGCCTTATTTCATTCTGACCAACCTTTAGTCTATTTTAAATTCACCAATCTGTTTTCAATTCATGACCTAATTCTATTAGGTCAAATTTATTCTCAAATCTTAATTCCCTTCGAAATCATCATTACAGATAATATTCATTTCATCTAGTCTCATTCACTTTAAACATCATTTTCATCAACTTATTCATTTTATACCACTTTCAAACACATTCAATGCAGCTCTTACTCACATTTCATAATTCCTTTCATTTATCCTTTTCTCACATTTCTTATAGTTACCATATTTACAAAAATCACTTTTCTTACACATCATTTAAAGCTCATCATATTTTCACAATTCTCTTCTGTTCCACACTTTCTATAATTATAAACAAATTTCTAACATAAAATTATAAGATACAACTATGAAAACCATAAATCTTGACCATGTTTCTAAGGCATTCTCAACATCAAACCTTAATTTAACAACACTCCTACAAAATTTCAAAAATTAAGTCTTTCCTTACTTTAACTTAGAAAATCCATATTAACCCATTAAATTATTGTTTTGAGTTTATTTATATCATTACAAACATATTTTAACATGTTTAAACCAATTACATTAACTAACCACATGCTTATGTTCAAAATACTAAAATGGCATAACCTTCACCATTGAAGGATCTCCATTCCAACTCAATCCAATTATCATTTCAATCTTAATTTCACCATTTATATCATTAAATAACATAATTTAAGCAATAAAATCAAACAATTAATCATTCTTTAAAAATTCACTTTTCCAAAACCCTAAATCAATACTACCATCTTCAAACTCTATCCAAACTTAACTAAATCCATCATTTGATTTTAAAATCCTTGTTTATGCATCAAAATAACACATTTGGAACCAATTTGCACAATTAAAACTCATAATTTCAAAAACTTAAATGTTCCATAACCCTAAATTCTCTCTCTTCACTAAACTCAACTTAAATTCAACCATTTCTTAAATCTAACCTTAAAATCATTAATAACCAATCAAAACAATTTCATTCATATCCAATTAAGCAATTAAATCATGCTACTATGAAATCCAAAAATTCACATAACACACTTTTCCATAGAATAGGCAAAATTGGTAAAGAAGCTTACCAATTTATGAAGAATCTTCTAAAACTTCACTTAAATCCTTGAAATCTCTTCAATTATGGTTGCTTGGAAGAAGGAAAATCCTCTCTTGAAGCCATGAAAGTCGGCCTTGAAGGAAAGAAGAAGAAGAAGATGGAAAAAAAAATATTTTTCTCTTTCATCCCACTCACATTTTCAACCTTATATATATTATTATATTGATATATTTTTAATTAATTAATTATTTAATTAATTAAAATCCCAAAATATTATCTTCCATCCAAAATTATTTATTTTTGAATTATTTTATTAATTTTAAATTTCTAAGATTTAATTACCAAAATACCCTTTTACTTTGACTTTTCTTTTAAAAAGTATTGACTTTTATATGTTGTATATATTTTACATATATATCACATATATATTCCACTTTTTCATTTAAAATCCCTTCATTTTTCATTTAAAACCATTAATTTAATTTATCCATTTTAAATTATAATTTATTTTATTAAATTTTTAAAAATTGAAACTTTTCAAAAAATTTGGGATATTACACATATGTACAGGTAATGTGTATCTTATATACACATCAAATGTACCTTATATGTGTATTAAATATATTAAGTATGTAATGTATTAATCCAACATATACAATTAATATACCATATGTATATGTTACATATATACTCTATATATATATATATATTGAGTATATATAAAATTTTATATCTCCAAAATTACGGATGTGACATATCCAGACTGAGTGTTGGAGGAGGTAGAGGTAGCAGAGGAGGTAGAACAGGATCTAATAAGAGAGGAGGGTATGCATTAGTGTGTAGATAAGAAGAGTCTAGAACCACACAGAGAGTTTATGGGATGCGGAGGAGACAAAATGACTCGGACGTAGATGAAGGTAAATTCTTTTTACTTGAAATTACTATTTATACATCGGTTGGTTATTTATGTTTTAATCTTGATTAAATTGAGAGTTCTTTATGTTAGTCTAAGGATTAGTGAAAATGATTAAGGATGTCCATAAGGGGAGAGTAAAGATTAAGTTGTTTGATATGAAAATTAGTTTTACCAAAAATTTGGAGTTGTGTTTGTTTTGGATGATTTAGTTTACTAGTAGATAATTTCAAGGACAAAATTATTTAAGGGGGAGAGAATTATGACATCCATAAAATTTTTAAATGCAATTAGATAATTAATTTGGAGAGTAATTGGAGTGGTGGGAAAGTAATATGGATGATGTATACTTAATGTATATGTAAAATATACATAAAGCATACATTTCACTAAAAGACAAAAAAAATAGTAAAAGTTAAAAAGGCAAAGCTTTAAAGTTAAATATAAATATTATTATTTAAAAAAATTAATTAAAATTAAGATAATTATGGATAGGAAAGACCAAAAATATCACATTATTTTAATATTTAATTATTTAGTAAATATATTTATAAGTGAGGGGCATTTTGGAAAAGTGAGTATATAAAAGCATCATCTTCTTCTTCTTTAGCCATTGATTGCCGAAATTCTTGAGATAGGGAGAGGGAGAGAGTGATTTCAATAAATACACCAATTTTCATTTAAAAAAAACTCAAGGAATCAAGTGGGTTTGGAAGATAAATTAAGAATTCAAGTATTCTTTAATTTTAACTAGTTTTATTTGATTTTCATAATTATGTAAGATTAGGCTAGAGAGAGAAAGTTCATGTAAATTATTAAAATTAGTAGCAATGAAGTTTAAATGATGATTACTTAATGATTTGGTAGTTGATTGGTTGAGGAGACCATAAATGATGAATTTAGGGTTATGTAGTGAACATGTATAAATAGAGTTTATAGTATAGGTGGTTATAATTATGGTAATAGGTTGATTTAGTGTTGTTTTAATATATATGTGGTGATTTTATGGTTGAAAATTGAATATGAGTGAGTTTTGATGAAGTTAGAATTTAGGAGCAGGTTATGTAAGATTTTTGATGGAGGTTGATATAATTATTGAAATGAGTTGTTTTGTTGTTATTTTAAAATTTAAGTAATGAATTTATGGTTAAATGTTAGAAAGAAGTTGGGGATATTGAAGTTTAAGAAAAGTAGTAAATGGTGAAAAATAGAGTTTTGTTGAGTTTTTTGTATAAATTATGTAAATAATGGAAGTTTGATAGTAATTAAGCATGGAAATGATTTTAACTGTATAATGTTATTTATAGTTTGGTTTATATATGTTTAGGTCAAGATAGTCCTAAAGGTGATATTTAGGGTTTGGTGGTGAAAAATGGAACTAGGTGGTTTTTGGAACCAAGAAAGGTATGTATATACTTTGGTAACTTTTCAAATAAATCTGCATCTATAGCATTGTTCATTTTTGTACACTATGGGGAGCTTTGTGTTCCTTTAAGGTGACATTGTGTATGAAAGTGTGTGTAATGCATGAATTATGAATGTCAAGCCCAATGTAGATTGGCTAATGCCAATGTTATGAATAAATAATTATGAATGTGATGAGAAAGAGGAAAGAAAATGGGAATATGAAAATGTGAAATAATATGAAGTGTGTGTGTTGAGTTGGAATTATGTATATGGTTATTTTAAAATGAGAATATTCACATAACTTATGCAATGTGGCATGGTTATGTGATAGGTGTCACATTGGGCATTTGTCCAATGTAAAATTAATATTTATATGTAATATTCCAAATTTTTTTAAAAATTTCTAATTTTTGAAAAATTGATAAAATATATTATAATTAAATTAGATAAAAAAATTAATGATTTAAATGGAAAATGAAAGGATTTTAAGTGAAAAAGTAGAATGTATATGTGAAATATACCTAACATATACTTAACATATAAATTAGTCAACTCTTTTAAAAGAAAAGTCAAAAGTCTAAGGGTAAAATGGCAATTCTACCTTATAAACTTAAAATTATTTAAATAAATTAAAAATAAATTATTTTTGGTTGGAAGAGGTAATTTGGTAATGTTTATATATGGTCATATTTTTTTTAAGTGGAAAGAAAGAGAAAATTAAGATTAGTCTTCTTCTTCTTCTTCTTTAAAAAAAAAAAATGAAATTCCATGGCCATAGGAGTGATTTTTCTTCATCCAAATACTCATTTTGACAAGAATTTTCAAGAATTAATTGAAGTTTTGGAGGATTTCCAATAGGTTAGTAAGCTTATTTCTTAATTTTTGATTTTCTATGAAAGTATGAATATGCGGATTTTGGAATTTTCTATTAGTATGATTTAATTGTTTAATTGGGTATGAATGAAGCTATTTTGATTAATTATTAATGATTTTCAATTTTAAATGGAAGAAAGAATTAAGTTTGGGATGAGTTGGGTGAAGAGAGAGAATTTAGGGTTATGAAAAATTTGGATTCTTGGAATCATGCGTTTTAATTGTGCAAATTGATTTCAAATGTGTTGTTTTGATGCATAAATAAGGATTTTAAAGTCAAATGGTAGATTTGGTTAAGTTTGGTTAGAGTTTGAGAATGAAAGTGTGATTTAGGGTTTTGGAAAATGATTTTTCCAAAGTTGTTGAATTGTATAATTTTATTGGTTTAATCTTGTTGTTTGGTGATATAAGTGATGTATATAAGCTTAAAATGATTAATGAAGTATGTTGGAATGGAAAACCTTCAATGGGGGAAGGTTATGCCATTTTAGAGTTTTGTGTATAAGAGTGTGTTTTTGTAATGTAAATGGTTTAAATGTATTAAAATATGTTTCTAATAATATAAATAAACTTAATATATTAAAATGAATGGCCTAGTATGAGAATCCAAAGTTAAAGTGAGGTTAGCCTTAAATTTTGGATTTTTGCGTGGATAGTTTTAATTATGGTTTAATATTGAAAATGCCATTAAATGTGATACTAAATGATTATTTGCTATAACATTTGGTTTAGGCATTGAGGGAGGTTGATTTGCTTCATCCAAGTGGTGAAGGGCAAGTTGGAAGGATAGGATTGGAGGTTGTTTTAAGCTTGTTTTGGTTGCTATTTGAGGTAAGTACAAACTTTGAATACATTGGTTATGATTGCATGACATTTGGGCTTAGCATATTTTGGTTGGAAAATGTGTTAAGGTACTTGATACATTGGTTATTTATGAATAATGTGCTATGACATTTGCAATGTCATATATGTGTTAAATGCATTGTGAAAAGCCATTAATAATGGTTAAATTGTGTAAAATGTGAAATATGTGTATTATGTGAAAATGACCCAAAGTGTTTGGGTAATGCCATTTGTTGTGTATGCATTAAGTGCATTGTTAAAAAGCCATTGGTATTGGCTAGATTACATTAAATATGATTAATATGTGAATTATGTGGAAATACCCAAAGTAATTGGTAATGTGTTGTAAATGCAAAATGTGGTATAATGTAATAAGATATGTGGAAACATAATGAAATGAATTGATATCGATATAAATGAGAAATATGAATAAATTATGTGCCTAGTATGTTATTCAATTTTCAGAGTTCTGTGTTTGGCGGCATGCCTATGATTTGCCTATGGGCTACACACTGGGCATCACTGTGAAAATATTTTTCAGGTGAAATGACAGAGTCGTAAGCCTCAAAAACAAATCCTTGAAGCTGGGCTGGATGAAATGACCGGGTCATAAGCTCAGACCTAGTTAGACTATTACATTGATATTTTGCCTACGGGGCTAGACACATGGTGTCATTATAGACCAAAACAGTAACTCTGAAATTTGAATAGCATATTAGTTATCTTTGGGCCCATGTTTGTGTTTGTTTTTATGTGAATTGTGGATTGTGAAATATTTGAAAAATATGAGAAAATGGAATGATGTGATATCCATATGCATTGTGCATTGGCATTGCATTTGCGTTTTATTGTTATCAAGTTTTTATTACTAGGCTTTTGGCTTAGCGCAATTATTTATATCGCATTGGAGACAGGGTAGATTTGGCTGAGCCGGAGAATTCTTCTAGACCAGGTCAGGTCTAGACTTGTGGTTGTGCTTGTAGAGGTAATATCAAGATCAGAAACACTATTAGCAGCATGTATATATTTTATGTTATTGTATATTTTGGGTATTATGCATATTATATCATGTTTTTGAATTTTATGTATTGTAAACTATAAAGAATGTTTGGGTTAAGTTATTTGAAATGAGGGTTTAAATGTGTTCTAAATTATATAGATATAAATGTTTGAGAAACTTGGTGAAATTGAGGATTATGGGTGAAATGGTGATTTGAAATTATTTGGGAGTGTTTTCTGATGCAGGTTGTGTAATTGATAAATTTTGAGATGTCCAAATTATAAACAAAACTCTGGCAAATTTTTTCCAGAGATTTTTATATAAAATGTTTATTTGGGTTCCTATAACAAGTAAAAAATATTTATATACTATTTAATTTTATATATTTAGTATTTGAAATTTTAAATCAGAAATGTGAAAATTTTTATTAAATCGGTCCGTGATATTTTTGTGCCGTATATGCGTATTTTACGTATGTTGCAAATATGTATTGTACATATATAGGGTATAAGGGTGTTACATTTATTTTGGTATTGGAGCCTAGGTTTGAGGTTCTCGACCTAGGTGGGTTGATAGAAAGAGAAATAGGGGATTTGAAAATAGTTTTTAATTGTAATACATGCATTGGCACTAGCAGTTTTTGATCTTTGATATAGTAATTTATGCTGTTTTTACAGATATAGGTAGTTATGGCATCTCGAGTGCAGAGAGTGTGGCTCCTGATGGGGTAAAGATGGAGCTAGAGTTGTGTCTGCTGGTGAGGCATCTGTTTCTGTGCCTATGAGACCAGCAGTTGATGAGATTCTGCCTGGCTGGGTATGACATATGGAAGAGTTGTTGAGGCAGGCTCCAGTTCAGTAGCCGCCGCCGTCACAGCCGCAGCCGTAGTTACCGGTGAGGAAGTATGATAAGCTGAGAAAGTTCAGAGCTGAGGACTTTATTGGTACTACAGACCTTGTTGTAGTAGAGCAGTGGCTAGACAAGGTTCAGAGAGTGTTCATTCAATTGCAGGCTAGTCTGGAAGAGAAGTTTGATTATGCCAGATCTCTTCTGCAGAGGGATGCATATGATTAGTGGAAGATGGTTCTACATTCTTTAGCTGATCCACTAGTTATGACTTATGATGATTTTCTATGGAAATTTGTTCAAAAGTATACTTCGAGGGAGTATAAGGATGCAAAGAAGATGGAGTTCTTGAGCCTGAGACAGGATACCAGGACAGTGACAGAGTATGAGATCGAGTTTATCTAGTTGAGTCATTATACTGGTAGGATCATTTCTGATGAGATTGACAAGTGCAGGAGATTTGAGGAGGGATTGAGACCCTCTATCATGTGTATCATAGCAGGCTCTTGGTATCAAGATTTTTCTCAGTTGGTTGTAGCTGCCAGGAGTGTAGAGGGAGTACAGCGTCTTGCGGCAGCTGCCAGGGTTGAGGAGACCAGAGCTAGGAGACCCCAGAGTGAGGCAGGGTCTTCATTAGTGAAAAAAGGCAGAGGGGGATATTTTTAGAGGTGCAGTAGGAGCCAGGGGCAGTTTGGCAGGTCAGTACAACAATATAGACAGAGACAGAGACCTGCAGTTTCAGTGGCTAGTGCTCCGGCCCCAATGGCTTAGAGGCCTACTCCATCTACTTGTGTTCATTGTGGTAAAACACATGGAGGTGTCTACAGGTGGAGAGGTGCTTCGGGAGTGTGTTTTAGATGTGGGTCATCAGACCATTTTCTCAGAGATTGTCCAGAGCCAACAGAGGATAGACAGGTAGATATTGCAGCTTCTCGACCTAGTGTCTGAGGGGGTCGTGGTGGTAGAGGTTTTGGTAGAGGTGGTCGATCTGGGACTAGTCAAAGAAGAGGTTCTACAGCCAGAGGTAGTAGACTAGATGAGGCAGGGCCATCACAGTGGGTTTATGTGATGCAGAGCAGCTGGATGCTTCAACTATTATTGCTAGTACTTTTACTTTATTTGGTACTTCAGTTCTTACATTATTAGAGCCTGGGTCGACTCAATCTTACATCAGTGCATCCATCTTGCCTGTGAGTGATTTGTATTTTGAGTCCTTAGAATTTGATGTTTTGGTCACAAATCCTTTAGGGTATAGTGTTGTGGTGAGCAGGGTGCACCAAGATAGTCCAGTTGTTGTTCAGGATAAGGAGTTTCTTAGTGACCTGATTGAGATTCCTTTCAGGGAGTATGGTATGATTTTAGGCATGGATTGGTTATCCAGGCATGGGGTTTTAGTAGTTTGTCAGAAGGAACGTGTTACTCTAAGAACACGTGATGGTAGGGATGTGATGGTATCTAGTGAGCAGAGGTATCTTTCATCCATGTTTGTTTCAGCTGTTTCAGCTAGGAGGATGATTCGGAAGGGATGTGAGGCTTATCTTGCTCATGTTGTAGATACCAGAGTAGTGGGGTCCCAGCTTGACAGTATACCCACAGTTGCCGAGTTTCCAAATGTTTTTCTTGATGAGTTACCAGGGGTACCTCCTGAGAGAGAAGTGGAGTTTGGTATCATTTTTTTGCTTGGTACCACTCCCATCTCTATTACTCCTTATCGGATAGCACCTGCTGAGTTGAGAGAGTTGAAGGTGTAGTTGCAGGAGTTGATGGAAAGAGGGTTTGTCAGCCCTAGTGTGTCCTCGTGGGGAGCACCTGTGTTGTTTGTGAATAAGAAGGATGGCACCTTGAGATTGTGTATTGATTATAGGCAGTTGAATAAGGTGACCATCAAGAACAAGTATCCTTTGCCTCGGATAGATGATCTCTTTGATCAGTTGAAGGGAGCAGCAGTATTCTCTAATATTGATCTGAGATCAGGTTATCATCAGTTGAGAGTTATAGATGTGGATGTACCCAAGACAACTTTTCGTACGAGGTATGGGCATTATGAGTTTCCGGTGATGCCCTTTGGATTGACGAATGCACTAGCAGCTTTTATAGATTTAATGAATAGGGTGTTCAAACCATATTTAGATCAGTTTTTAGTGGTCTTTATTGATGACATTTTGGTATATTCGCATAATTAGGAGGATCATGATAGGCATTTGAGGATTGTATTGCAGACTCTGAGAGAGAAGCAGTTGTATGCTAAGCTATCTAAATGTGAGTTCTGGCTCAATCAGGTAGCTTTTCTTGGTCATGTGGTTTCAGCAGAGGGTATTAGAGTTGATCTAAGTAAAGTTGAGGCTATTTTGAATTGGAGTCCACCAAAGACTGTGACAGAGGTTAGAAGTTTTCTGGCTATTATCGTCGGTTTGTGAAGGATTTTTCTATGATAGCTACACCACTCACCTTATTGCTTTGAAAAGGAGTTAGATTTGTGTGGACATATTGGTGTCAGGGGAGTTTTGAGCAGCTGAGGGAGATGTTGACTCAGGCTCCTGTCCTTACCCTACATGTGGAAGGTAAATCATATGTGATATATAGTGATGCTTCACATAGTGGTTTAGGTTGTGTTTTGATGCAGGAGTGTGAGCGGGGATTTTCGCCCCCACTCCCTGTGGAATGGTTCTTGCGACTTCGGCACTGTTTAGGCTCGGGGCCTTAGAGAACACGAACCTAAGTCCGGAGAAAAAAAGAAAGGGGTGGATGAATCGATTCCTAAGGAATCCCCAACCCCTTAATGGGTTCAGAAAGTTGGGTACGTGTGGGGAAGGTGAGAAATGGCCCAGTACCCCCACAACGAACGGTTCATTGGAACCGGCCTCCTTTACAGGTCTTAATATTATAAAATTCTTAAATATAACAACATTATCCATATTACACACAATAATTAAAATAAAGCATCGATATATTGAAAATCAAAACAATGTCCAAGCAAAACAAATAAATGGACACCCATCCGAAGATGGAAACATGTCCTTACATCCCATGCCTAAATAGGACACCCACCAAAAGGTAGAAACATGTCCTTTACATTGGTTCTAAAATAGAAAAGCAATTTAAATTACATGATATTTAACTAATGAGGTACCCACCAAGTGGAAACATACCTCTTACAACATTTGGAAATCTAAATAAATCGATAAAAGTAAATAACCATTCATCATAAAAAATCATAATTCAAAGATATTAAACAACTATAGAATGTAAACATCCATCCATGATAAATTAAGTAAACCAAGCATTGAACTTAAATAAAATAAATCAAAGCATAAAATATAAATCAAAGCATAATCAAATATAAAATTGAATAAGGCAAATAAAGATTCAAATTAGTACAACTGTTTCTATTTAAGATTCTTTATTTCATGTGTTTAGTGTTTTGGGAATTCATAGGTTTAGCTACTGTGAATTTTAAAAGAATTGAAATGGAGCCAATTTTTAGAATTTAATAGGTTGATAAAGTTCTTTGATTAACCAAATTATTGTTTGAGTGGTAAAATCATAAAATTAGGGTTTGAACACTTTAAAACACTTAAATTTATGATTTACGGTTACTGAATTATGGTTTTTAAGCTTACTGTGTAGAGTTAGATTTATATGGTTTTAAGTTTTTAAAAAATTAGGGTTTAGAAAAATTAGGGTTTAGGTTAGCTAATTTAGGGTTTACTATTTTGGGTTTTGGAGTTGAATTAGGGTTTAGTGTTTTAGAATTAGGGTTTCGGAGAATGCAATAGGTTTTAGAATTTGAAAAATCAATTGATAATTTTATGAAGCTTTATGAAAATAAAAAAATGATTTAAGGTTTATAGAAACAGAAAAGATGTTTTTTTAGGGTTTTGGAAAGAAACAGATTCAATTTAAGGTTTTGAAAGAAACAAATTCAGATTAGGGTTTTAAGATTTTGAAGAAACAAAAATAACAATTTTAAGATTTCTAGAAAACAAAGCAACGAATTAAGATTTTTAAACTTTAGAAAAGGTGAATTAAGGTTCTTAGGTTTTTTTGATTTTGAAGAAACAAAAACAAAATTTAAAATTTTTAATGATGAAGCTACTGTGAGTTAATGAAACAAATAAAAAAATTCATACCTTCGTTTGTTGGTTCCCCCAAAAATCACTTCTTGGATGAACAAGAACAAAGACAAGCTTTGCTGACTTTGATGGATTGAATTGTTTGTTTGCTCTCTCAAAAAATCAGATTGATTCAAAGTTTTCCTTCACAATTTCAGTCTCAGTTTCTCCTCCCAAATTCCGATCAATTTTCTCCTTTTTTCCTCCCCTTTTTGTGTTGTTTTTTGTCTTATTTATAGAAGATTTTTATGGTTAAGTTTAGTTATTCATGGAATATAACATTCATTAAGAAAAGGAAACCGAAACCTAATTGTATTAGGTTTCGAAAAATTTGCGTCGGAAAAATTTTGCTGACGAAAAAAAACTGCTGCGGAAAAATTACGCTGGCAAAAAAGCTGTGGCAGCTGGCTGAGGCGGCGGGGGGCGAAATTGGCCTGCAGGCCATTTCGCCCGTAGAAATAAACTGCGGGTGAAATGGCCCAAGGCCATTTCGCTGCACTGATTTTCGGCGACGATTTTTTCGTCGCCGATTTTTATTTTTATTTTATTTTTATTGTTTATTATTATTATTTTTTCTTTTTATTTTTTATTATTAAAAATTAGATACTAAAGCAAATATTATTTAATTAAGATAACACAAAATTATTTTGGACTAATTAAAATATATTGGACCACGCAAAAATTATTTTGGATTAATTAAAATATATTAGACCGGACTTGGTAAAACAAAATTTGGTCAAAAAATCGACAGCTCGTGAGTTGTGGGGCCCGTGGGCTGTGCTGGCAATAATTACACTGGCAAAAATGGGCGCAGCAGGCCAATTAGCCCCCAGATGCCACTGGCTGCGAAATTGGTGTCCCAATTCTCCCCCAGATGCCACTGGCTGCAAAATTGGTGTCCTAATTCGCCCCTAGATCATTTCTGCGGCGAATTGGGCTGTCGCGCGACGCTCGCCGATCTGTCTGATTTTTTATTTTTTTTTCATTTTTTATATTTTTTATATTTTTATTTTTATTAAAAATAACTATGAAATAATATTAGTAATTAAAATATTATTAAAATAAATAAAATACCACAAAAAATTATTTTAGACTATCGGATTTGAATGGGTAAAAAATTAAGGGTCTACAAGGAGGGTAGAGTCATTGCTTATGTCTGTCGACAGTTGAAGCCACATGAGCTGAATTACATTACGCATAATTTGGAATTAACAGCTATAGTTTTTGCCTTGAAGATTTGGCGGCATTACTTGTATGGGGGAAATGTGTTTCATTTATACAGATCACAAGAGTTTGAAATACCTGGGTGTTTAGAGAGAGCTGAATCTTTGGCAGAGACGGTGGTTAGAGTTGATTAAAGACTACGACTGTTTGACTAATTATCATCCTAGTAAGGCAAATGTTATTGCTGATGCCTTGAGTCGAAAGTTTTTGGCAGGTTTGACTGCTTCTTCTCTCTCGTTGCTTATTGAGTTGAGACCGTTGCATGCTAGATTCGAGTCTTGTGATGATGGTGCTTTGATGGCTCAGTTGCAGTTGAGGCCAGTCTTGTTGGATCATATTAGGGAGGCTCAGCTGACAGATGAGATAATTTAGAAAATTGTGTTGGTTTGTCAGAAGGGGGAGAGTCGAGACTTTTTTGCGAGGGGTGATGGCAGTCTATGGTACAGAGATAGGTTGTGTATTCCTGATGATACATAATTGAAAAGGATGATATTAGAGGAAGCACATCAGTCACTTTATGCTATGCACCTTGGGAGTACCAAGATGTATCAGGACTTGAAGCGACATTATTGGTGGTCAAGTATGAAGAGGGACATAGCAAAGTTTATATCCAGATGTCTCACTTGCTAGAGAGTGAAGGCTGAGCACCAGGTTTCTTCAGGGTTGCTCTAATCTTTATCAGTGCCTGAGTGGAAATGGGAGCGAGTGACAATGGATTTTGTGACTTGACTGCCTTTGACCCAGAAGAAGCATGATGCAATCTGGGTGATAGTTGATCAGATGATGAAGACAACTCATTTTCTTCCAGTTCGGATGGATTATTCTCTTGAGAGGTTGGTTAAGTTGTATATTAGTGATATAGTAAGGTTGCATGGAGTCCCAGTTTCTTTGCTGTCAGATCGAGATCCTCAGTTTACTTTGAGATTTTGGAAGAGTTTGTATGATGCTTTGGGTTCTCAGTTGTATTTTAGTACTGCTTTCCATCCTCAGACAGATGGGCACTCAGAGAGTGATACAGATTCTAAAGGATATGTTGAGGAGCTGTATCATTGTTTTTACCACGAATTGGGACAGATTTTTGCCACTAATTGAGTTTGCTTATAACAACAGTCATCAGTCTAGTATTGGGATGGCTCCTTATGAGGCCTTGTATGGCAGGAGATGCAGGACACCTTTGTGTTGGGATGAGGTTGGAGAAGGTAAACTGGTTGATCCCAATTTGATTAAGAAAAAAGAAGAGAAAGTAAAAGTGATTCGGGGTCATTTGAAAGCAGCTTCAGATCGATAGAAATCCTATTCAAATTTGAAGAGAAGAGACATAGAGTTCAGTGTGGGAGATAAAGTGTTTCTAAAGGTGTCTCCATGAAAGAAGATTCTGAAGTTCAGTCAAAAAGGGAAGTTGAGTCCTCGTTTCATAGGACCATATGAGGTGTTGGAGAGAGTTGGTCCAGTGGCTTATAGACTATCTTTGTCGTCTGAGTTGGATCGAATTCATAATATCATGTTTTTGAATTTTATGTGTTTTATAATATTAGTCAGCAGCATGTATATATTTTATATTATTGTATATTTTGGGTATTATGCATATTATATCATGTTTTTGAATTTTATGTATTGTAAACTATAAAAAATGTTTGGGTTAAGTTTTTTGAAATGGTGGTTTAAATGTGTTCTAAATTATATATATATATATATATAAATGTTTGAGAAACTTGGTGAAATTGAGGAGTATGGGTGAAATATTGATTTGAAATTATTTGGGAGTGTTTTCTGATGCAGGTTGTGTAGTTGATAAATTTTAGGATGTCCAAATTACAAACAAAACTCTGGAAAATTTTTCTTAGAGATTTTCATATAAAATGTTTATTTTAGGTTCCTATAATAAGTAAAGAATATTTATATACTATTTAATTTTATATATTTAGTATTTGAAATTTTAAATCAGAAATGTAAAATTTTTTATTAAACCGGTCTGTGATATTTTTGTACTGCATATGCGTATTTTCCATATGTTGAAAATATGTATTGTATGTATATAGGATATAAGGGTGTTACATTATACATGAAATATATAAAGTATATAAGTGATACATAGTATGATGTACTATATGGATATGCATTGTGAAATGTGTGGAATGAGTCACATTGTGAATGTGACTCACTAATATGTAAAGTGTTGTTAGTACATTTGTGCTAAGGAGACGACCTTCGAGTGGTGTTAGATACTTTGTCTCCGATGTCGATAGAGGGTGGCCTTCAGGTGATATATTTGACAATTTTCCCTCATTTTCGAGTGGAGGAGGCCATATGACACTTGCCTTCCATGTCAATTGTGGACGACCTATGGGTAATGTTTGACACCATGTCTTCAGTGTCAGGCCTTTGGGTCTCTGTAATTGGAGTATTGGGCCCAGTATGTGTGTGTATCTATATGATTACGACATGTTGGTGAGTAGTATGAGTTAATGAGGGCTAGGTTAAAATAAAGCATATAATATTATGTAATTGAGCATTTTTTTTATTTAACTATTTATTGCTATTAAATATGTACCACTAAGCTATATGCTTAGCGCAGTTAGCTGTATTGCGCAAGTGAGATGACTATAGAGCAGAGTGGTCTAGAGTGAGGTGGAGACTGAAGTATTTATTTTGCGATAAGACCATACTTGCTAGGATTGCATACATGTATAGTTTTTACTATAATGTACTTTTGTTTTTGTACATTCCAATTGAGATTTAGGCATATTTAATTAGTTTTGAAAATTTTTATGTTGTATATATATATATGTAAATAATACCAGTAATGTTTTTAAATGTGAGCAAATTTTATAAATAATAATTTGGATGTGAGATTTTTGAATGAGTAATAAAGTTATAGAAGTTTGATGAGAAATTTGAATTTTGGGTGTGTAATTATTTTATACAGGTTGTGTTATTTCCTAAGGATTATCTTTTATTTAATATATAAATTGTTTTTAATACTAAAATAAGGGTATTTATATGTATGTATTATAGTAATTTTGTATTCCAGATATATATTTTACATATATGGGGTATATATATTATACGTATTTATTGTATACGAGTGTTACATATATACCATAATCTTATGCCATTGTTTTCATTCATGCATACATACATGCATTTCATTGACACTATCCCTACAATTTTAAGGTACCATTCCCTTAAAACTCAATTCAAATCAAGCTATAAACTTAAACTACATCACTTCAGCCTATTAAACCCAAGCCACATTGACTTATCCCTAAATACAAACCTTAACTACATTGGTTTACCTTTTAAACCTAGGTCACATTGACTTAGCCCATCAAAAATTAACCTTAGACACATTGGCTTGACCCATAAAGCATGAACCTGAACCACATAGATTTACCACATAAACATAAGCCGCATTGGCTTAACCATCAACCATAAAACTAAGCCCCATAGGCTTGATCCACAAACCTAATTCCCATCGGCTTAACCAGCCCACAAAAACCAAGTCACATTAACTTTACCATTCAACATAAAATGCTTGACCAATCACATCAAATTTAAGCCTCGTAGGCTTAACCCCTCAAAACAAGGCGACAATTGGCTTGACCCTCATTCTCCAAAACTAAGCCACACTGGCTTGTCCATTAAAGTCTGAGATGAACCACATTGACCTAAGCTATATTAGCTTAACCGATAAACACAAGCTCAAGCCATATTGGCTCAATCATTAGAAATCAAACTAAGCCATAGTGGCTTATCTCATACATGAACCTGAACCACAATGGCTAGTCTCATACATGAACCTAAGCCACAATGGCTTGACCTTTAGACATGAGTCGAAGCCGCAATGGCTTGACCTTTAGACATGAATCATTCGAGACCGTACCCAACCTCTCTCATCCATATGGCTTAAACCATTAGGGACCATATCCTATTTCACCGAGCCTCAATAGCATGAACCTTTGGGACCATAACCTATCCTACCAAGCCCTAATGACTCAAACTATTAGGGACCATACCTAGTCTTCACCGAGCCACATTACTTGAACCATTAAGGACCCTACCTTGTCTTCTCTCATATCTAGCCTCTCATAGCCATAATGGCTCGAACCATGATGGACCACCCTCAGTCTCACTCATCTATATGGCTTAACACCAAAAACCAAACTCATTCACATGAACCTCAACCCTAAGAGTCAAACCTATCCATATGGATCTTAACCACAAGAGTTAACCCTATAGAATCCTAGCAGTAGAAGCTAGCCTTTTCATCTTAGCCTAGCCACATGGCTCACCTTTTGGGATCACACCCATCCAACTTAACCACAATGACTCACCATCTAATCGAGATGCATGCCTCACCATCTGCGAACACATCAAACCAACCTATGCATAATAGTCTCACCATCTAACTAAGCCACATCGTCCACCTTTTGAGAGTATACCCATCCAACTTAGCCATAATGGCTCACCATTCAACCTAGTTATATGGCACACTTTTTGGACCATACCTATCTAGCCTATCCACATGGCTCATCTTTTGGGAACACACTTACCCAACTTAACCACACCTTAGCTCACCTTCTAACCGAGTCATACAACTCTTCATCTAATCTAGCTACAATACATATCCACCCTTGCCCATTATCCCACCAAGCCCCAACGGCTCTCCTTTTGGCCAACATGACTTGTGTTTTTTGGAAAACACCTTACCATACAACCAGACCCCATGGCTTTCATTTTGAACATACCCATCTAATATGGCTTACCTTTTGGGAACATGCACATTCAACTTAGCCGCAATGGCTTACAATCCAAACAACCCATCCAACCTAGCCACCAGGTTAGCCACAATGGTGCACCATCCAACTTAGTCACAATGAGCATAATCGCCTAACCACATGAACCATACCTATGTGAACAATCCCAAGTCATGAACCATAACTCATGCACATAAACACCTACCACATGAACCATATATGTATGAACCACCTTAAGCCGTAAATCATAGCCCATGCACCAAACCATTTGACCCCATGAACCATGCCCATGTGAGCCATCTTAAACAATAGACCAGTGTCTATCCACATAACCAGTTGACCATATGGACCAAGCCCCACACACCTAAAGATTTAATCATGGACCAAAACTCATGGCCCTAAACATTTAGCCTCAGAAGCTAGCCACAACATATGGACCATGCCCCATGTGCCATGCTATCTTGGCACATGAAGCACTATTAAACCATGACCTATTGATTAAGGGTTTGGCAACACCCAAATTAAAAGTATCATCTACCACCATTTCCCTACTAATTGGGCCCATATGTACAAGTCTTTAAGCATCACCTACACCATATTTCCCTGTTAAACAATTTAACATTTCTTGACCTACCCTTTCATGTGAACAAGGAGACAACAATGAGATGCTCCCTTACCTGGAAGCTTTTCTCAAGAAACAATAAAACAACTTTCAGATGGCTCTTAGTGCCTAATAGGATTACTTAACCAACCTCCTTAAGAAGTAAGATGAGAATTTTCAAGTGATCCTTGTAGGCCAACTAGTCTCCTAAAGAACAAAGGGAGAATTTGTAGGCGGTGCTCATCACACAACAAGCTTGTGTAGTTGAGCTCATCAAGAACTTGGAAAAAAATATCGAAGCCACCACTACTTTAAGCACCCAACAGGCCAATTTTGGGAACATCTCAATTGATTATCGAGAGGCTCAACACTGGTCCTCAAATAAGCCAAATCAAGCTTAGAATGGGCCTTCCTTTATGCCCATTAGGATAGGTTTACATAGATATTTTCTGGTCAAAACCTAGAATGGGTCTTCCTTTACCCCCTCATTAGGGTAGGTTTACATAGGTATTAAGTTAAAACCTATAATGGACCTTCCCTTATTCTCTTTAGGGTAGATTTACATAGACACTTTAGGTAAAATACCTAGAATAAGCTTTCCCATATCCCATTAGGGTAGGTTTGCATATACATCTTAGGATAAACCTAAAATGGACCTTCCCTTACCCCCATTAGGATAAATTTACATAAACATTCTAAGACACCATAGAATGAACCATCTCAATCACCCTAGAGTGGACAATCATTTCATCATATGGCATGTAAGTTGCATTTAAGTTGTCATGTTCACAACATCATTGTTGCTTTTCAAAAGAAACCATGATGGGGGGGGTGTTGCGCTCAGATTAACTTTACCACAAAGCGTCACTCGCAAGTATACGAGGTAGCTGTAGCAAAAGTGATCGCCCCAAGGTCGTCTCACAAGGAAGCTAAAGTGACTAATTGATTATTAGATTATGAATAACAAGTAATGAAGAAAATTTAAATTGTTAACTAATGAAAAAGATTGATTGAAGTTTAAAAATGAATAAAAGTAAATTAAGCTGATGTTTTGATTCACTTGATAGAAAGGTCTAGGGTTTGCACTTCTCTACTACTTATATGTATGAACGGTTATTCCTCTTAACTAATTTAATTTCAAAGATTAAATCTCAAACAACTCAATTAATCGAGTCAAGGAAATAAGCTCTCGCATTCAAACCTTTTTCAACTAACTTGTTACAATTGAAATAATCTTTTTAATAGGTTATATCTCTAATTCACCTAAGTCCCTAATTGAATTGTTCCAGCATTAGACTTCATCTCTCAATCCATCATCTAATACCTAAAACACATAATTGGTGGCCAATCAATTATACATTAACAATATTCCATTCAATCAAGGCTAAAGAAATTATTAGCTAAGAGAATAACCAATTCATATAATCATAGCAGATCCATACAAACCCTAGACTAGATCAAATTAGTTCATAATGCTATCAAACATACTCATCTCATTAATATTCAAAGAAATCAATTTAGACATGATAATATCCATAAATACAATTCCAATGAAAATAAAGAGAATAAGTTCAAGAACAAAACCAAATTACAAACTCCTTGAAGCTTCTGAAGAATCTCTTGTTCAAATCTTGCAAGAAGGATGTATCAATGACATGAACAATCTAATCTAGCTAGTTTAATCCAAGTATAATCAAAATCAAAGAAAAACAAATGTAAACCCTAAGTTCTTCTCTTTGACGACTAAAACCTCTGCTCAAAATTGCAACAACCTTAAACCCTAGCTTCTCTTTTCCTTTTATACGAATTCTCTGCTTTTAAAAATCCGCGTGCCTTTGGTCCATGAGAGACATGGCCAAGTCAGAGGAGACTTGGCCGTGTTGGAGTGCATTGGAGGGACACGACTAGTGACTTGGCCGTGTCCCTTGCTTGTGTTCACTACTGCCTGCTTTTCTTCTTTTCTTCTTTGGTTGAGTGACACGGCCGTGTTGGATCATTTTGGAGGGACACGGCCACTGACTTGGCCGTGTCCCTTGCTTGTGTCTTCTACTGATTGATTTTCTTCCTCTTTTGCTTTGGATTTGAATGAGACACGGCCAAGTTGAAGCAACTTGGCCGTGTTTGAGCTCTTTTGGAGGGACACGGCCACTGACTTGGCCGTGTCCCTTGAGTGTGTCTCTCTCTGTGTCTTGAACTTCCTTTTTAACTTGGTATGGGACACGGTCAGTGACTTGGCCGTGTCCTCTGCCTGTGTCAGCTACTGTCCCTTTTTTCCTTCAATTTGCTTCCTTGGCTTTTTAACCTAAAACAAAACTTCAAACAAACTTTAAACAAGAAGTAAATAAACAATAACCAACAAAACATAAACACCATACTAAAAATTAGATCAAAAATAACATAAACACTGAAATAAACTAAAACTACCAAAATTAATGAAAACACTAAACAAACCGATTAAAACTAACAAAATACCTAAATAAAACAATAATTATTATAATAAACCAGACACAAATCTATAACAAAAACTAATAAAACAACTACCCAACACTTAAAACTTTGCTTGTCCTCAAGCAAATTTACATGGCATAAATTAAAAAAAAAAACTCAAACAAACTTAACTATAATTCCAACATATAAGATGAAATACTTTAAGAGTCAGACATAAATAATTGCAATTTCCTTCAATCAAGATTTTCTTAACTCATTCATTAATCCAGACATACAAATCTTATCTCTCATCTAAGTGTTTCACTCGATTTCAAAGGTTAATCACTCAAATCACTCATGACTGCATACTACCATAAACTTGCTTAATTATCCAATCTCTCTCACTGATTTTCTCAAGAAATAATCCGAAGGTCTTTCATTTGGATGTAATGGGGCTAAGGTAAAGGTGTGAGAAAAGACATTTAAGCTGGAGCATCAAGAAATGGAGTATCTAAATTAGACAATATTCCTGCTAAGAAATTCATAACTCCCTCAAATGGCATACTCACCAATCCCTTAATACTTTCACATACATGCATACTTAAAGAAAAATACATGAGTCGACATTCCTCTAATGCTAGAAAATATATGAATTTTTGTATATATATATATATACTCTTTTATTTTCTCTTCTTCTTTTCTTTTTTTTTATCATATATAAATTTTTTTTATTTTTTTATTTTTATCATTCATTTTTTTAATATATATATATACAAAATATAAACTTGCATGGAACATCTAGCTTAAAATGTAGAGGAAAAGAATAATCAACTCTTAATCCAATATAATGTGCAAAGTATGCATTTCAACCCCAAATAGCAATACCATTTTTTTTTAATACTTGATTACCCCACACTTTGAAATAAACCACCCTATTGTCATATCATAAAACTCTATTCCTTAATGCAGGTATGATGATAATAAGAGAATGCTAAGTTGAGAATTGTGCTGATCAAACAAAAAAAAGGTCAAAGGCTCAACTTGGCTCACTAAGGAATTCATAATTAAGGGAGGTCTTTTTAAGCTAAAGGGCTAACCTAATTTGCCTTCATCATTTTAAAACTTGAGATTAAATCATAATGTGAGTTCAATTAGTATGCAAAAGCAAACTCTAGAGATGCAAAATCATGAAGGTGCACACTTAAGAAAAGAAAATCAACTGATAATAATATCAAATTATGAGGCTCAAAACTCACACAGGTGGGTTCACAAAGATTTATATGTCATAAATTGTAGAATGTGAAAATTGATCCTTAATGAATTCAAATGCTCATTTCTATGCTGATACTAAAGTCTCAACTATAATGCTAAAATCACAGAAAAGATCAATAAGATTTCAACAATTATGCCATGCACAACAAACACAATAAACAAAACAAGACAAACAAAATAAAAATTAAAGAAAAGTTTAAAGATTACCCCACACTTTAGAATTTACATTGTCCTCAATGGAAAACAAGAATAATAAAGAAAAAGAGTTAAAGGACAACATGTCTTCCATCGTACCCTGGTGAGGCAAAACCCTAACTTTCCATCACAAACACAAAAGTTCAAAAACAAAAGTACAATATATAAAAATAAAATATCCAAATATAAAATGTTAACATGAAAACAAAAATAAAAACAATAACAAAAATACACTAAACACAATAAAGCAAGGAACTCAAAATCTATGGAAAAGGCGGATGAGAAGACGATGCAGCCGAGGGATGGAGACTCAAGATCTTCGCAAGGTTGCTATTAATCTGTTCCAACTACTGCAAGACCTCAGCATTGTTATGGTCCACCTTGCCCTCCAGTCTATCTACCTTGCCCTCTAGTGCCTCAATCCTAATAAGTACCTCTTGAGTTTCCGAGACCAGAGCATCCTCATCTAAATCTAGAGAATCCGAGTCAGACTCCTCTTGGACCCGTGCTCTCTTCTGCCTGTCCTCCGGTGCTTCTGGCTCAGCTGAAGCCATCATATAAGCCCCTCTCCTATGCACCACCATGTGCATCTTCTCAAGTGTAGCTAAATCCAAAGAGTCATTACCCGAAATTCTAGTCATGCGACTGGTACTCGGGTCAAAATTTTCAAGAAGGGCTACTGCTAATGTGGTAATCAAACCTCCAACACAAATTGCCCCCTCCTTTTATTAGCCACAATATCAAAAATATCGGCTAACCAATAGCCGGCACTAACAGGCACTGCATTCAAAGCACAATCCAAAAAAAATAGCTCACTCAATTCCACCACACCCGGGCTCTCCTTCCTAGCAAAGAATCCGCAAGACATAAACCGATGCAAATACCACATAGGTCCCCGAGCCTAATGCTCCCCAAGCAAATTGTTGTTTAAATTCTTTAGGTGCCGACCTTTCCCCATGCTGATGGAAACCATATATATCATTCAATTGTTCAATATTAAGCACAAATGATTTACCCAGCAATTTAAAACTCATTCTAGTGCAGATTTTTTTATCATCTCTTTCAACCTTAAGAGATGTCAGAAATTCCAAAGTCAGCTCCTCAAACTACAAAGGTCGCAAGGAGACTAGATTCTCCCACCCAAGGAATTGCACATATTGATAAAAATTAGTCCTAATTTGCAGAGCATCAAGAGATTCATCATTAACATACCTCGTCAGGAAAAAACCCCGAGCCAAAATATTAGCTTTCTTCAAAGATGAAATTGATGAAGAGGAAGAAGCTCCTTCGGTTGTAGGCCTTTTCTTCTTGTGGTGTGAGACTATCTTTGTTCTTGGCATCTTGAGAAATCTGAAAAATTTAATACCAAAACTTGATTAAATCAAACTTTTATGAGCAAAAAAGAAGTTTTAATTGATTATTTCTAGTTTTGGTGAAGCGATTTGAGGTTTAATGGAGGATTTGGAGCTTGGAATCACAAAGAATGGAGGTTTGGTGAGAGAGAAAATGAAAGAGCGAGAAAGAGATACGAAAGAAAACTTAGGGATTTAATGGCAATCTGGGCAAAAAATCGTGTTTTTAAAGTGAAAAAGTGAGAGGCACGGCCAAGTTGTGGTGAACACGGCCGTGTCATGTGTGTTTTGAGGGACACGGCCAGTGACTTGGCCGTGTCCCATGGGCGTGTCTGCTACTGGAAGGAGAGGTGCAAAATAAAAAAAACAAAGAGCATTTAGTGAAGCTTGGTCGTGTTCAAGTGACACGGCCAAGGGACACGGCCAAGACCCTTGGCCGTGTCACTCACTGTGACAAAGTGCAAAGATTGAAAATTGTTGAGACTTGGTCGTGTCCCATGTGACATGGCCAAGGGACACGACCAAGTCCTTTGGATGTGTCTCCTTCTGTCACTTTCAACTTTTCTCTTTTTATTTATTTATTTATTTATTTTTATCTAATATCACCAAATATCAAAGAAATTGCAAACCTCTTCTTCGATCAACCCTGAAACACATTAGAAAAATAAAAACCGATCAAAGAACCCATTCCATTTATTTAGACTAAACATAAAATCAAAACATGCTAAATTTAAAATTACAACTATGAAGAATAAAATGCAAACTAATGGGTTGCCTCCCATTTACCGCTTCTTTAATGTCATATAGTTGGACATCATGCAAGGCCTAGGGATCATGGATCAAAGTGTTATCAATGAGCCTCACTTCTTGAAATCCTTCATTGTATGGTTTAACTCTCTGTCCATTCACTTTAAAAGTCTCACTTGTTCGAGAGTTAAGCAATTCAATGGCACCAGAAGGATACACCTGAGTTATCTCGAAAGGACCACTCCATCGAGACTTGAGTTTACCTGGAAAAAGACGGAGTTGAGAGTTAAAAAGTAAAACTTTCATACCTGGACTCAATGTCTTTCGCACTATAATTCTGTCATGAAGTGCTTTAGTGCGATCCTTGTAAATTCTCGAGCTCTCATACGCCTCATTTCTCAGCTCATCTAACTCTGAAATTTGCAGGAATCGCTCTCTCTTCGCTTTGTCCAAGTCCAAATTCAGAGTCTTGATTGCCCAATACGCTCTGTGCTCCAACTCCACTGGTAAGTGACAAGCTTTTCCAAACACCAATCGGTATGGACTCATACCAAGAGGAGTTTTGAAAGCAGTCTGATATGCCCATAGTGCATCATGCAATCTACTTGCCCAATCCTTCCTTGATAAGTTGATTGTTTTCTCCAGAATTCCTTTAATATGCTTGTTGGATGTTTCCACTTGTCCAGAAGTCTGTGGATGATATGGGGTCGCCACCTTGTGCTTCACACCAGATTTGTGCATTAACTTCTCAAAAAGCCTATTGCAAAAATGACTTCCCCCATCACTGACTATCACTCTTGGTGTGCCAAATCTGCTAAGAATGTTTTCCTTCACAAATTTAACAACCACATTAGCATCATTAGTACGGGTGGGGATTGCCTCCACCCATTTGGAAACATAATCAACAGCAACTAAAATATATTCATAACCAAAGGACTTTGGGAAAGGACTCATGAAGTCTATTCCCCACACGTCAAACAGTTCAACAACAATATATGATTGAAGGGGCATTTCATTTCTCCTCCCAATGTTACCTACTCTTTGGCAACGATCACAGTGCTTACAATACTCCTGAGCATCTTTAAATAAGGTAGGCCAGTAAAAACCACTTTGAAGCACCTTTTCTACAGTCTTTCTTCCTCCAAAATGACCCCCACAGTGAAGGTCATGACAAAATTGAAGAACACTCAGTTGTTCTTCCTCAGATACACACCTGCGAACTATCTCATCTTTGCATATCCGGAATAGATAAGGTTCATCCCAAAAATAAAACTTACTCAAGTGTAAAAACCTTTTCTTTTCTTGAAATGACATGTTAGTATGCAATATACCACAAGCAAGATAGTTAGCAATATCTGCAAACCAAGGTGCATCAAATACCACAAACAGCTGCTCATCAGGAAATGCTTCTAAATTTTTATGAATGCTATCAGATGCAAGATTTTCACTAAAGAAGGGTAATCTTGATAAATGATCAGCAACAACATTCTCACTACCCTTAGTATCCTTGATTTGGAAATCAAATTCTTGCAATAACAATACCCATCTAATTATGCGCGATTTAGCATGTTGTTTTGTTAAAAGATATTTTAGAGCTGCATGATTAGAATGCACAATAATTTTTGACCCAATTAAATATGCTCTAAACTTATCTAAAGCAAAAACAACAGCTAACATTTCCTTTTCAGTTGTGGTGTAGTTCATTTGTGCATTATTCAGGGTCAAGCTAGCATAATATATTACTCTCAAGTATTTATCAACCCTTTGCCCAAGAACAGCTCTTACTGCATGATTAGAGGCATCACACATGATTTCAAAAGGTAAAGACCAAACAGGAGCTAAAATTACTGGTGCACTAGTCAATTTTTCTTTAAGGGAATTAAAAGCTTGCATGCATTGTGCTATAAATTCAAATGGAACATCTTTCCCCAACAAATGGCACAATGGTTGGCTTATTTTGGAAAAATCCTTAATAAACCTCCTGTAAAAACCTGCATGCCCTAAGAAACATCTTATTCCCTTAACAGAAGTAGGTGGGGGTAATTTAGCAATCAATTCAACTTTAGCCTTATCCACCTCAATCCCTTTACTTGACACCACATGACCTAAGACAATGCCCTGAGTAACCATAAAATGACTCTTTTCCCAACTTAAAGTGAGGTTACATTCAATGCATCTCTCAAGCACACGAATAAGTTTATTGAGGCAATTATCAAAAGAATTACCAAAAATAGAAAAGTCATCCATAAATACCTCAATAAAATCATCTATCATGTCAGAGAAGACAGACATCATGCATCTCTGAAAAGTTGCAGGTGCATTGCACAAGCCAAAGGGCATACGTCGAAATGCATAAGTCCCAAAAGGGCAAGTAAAGGTAGTCTTGGACTGATCCTCCGGAGATATTGGCACCTGATAGTAACCTGAAAGGCCATCCAGAAAATAATAATGTGAGTGTCCAGAAAGTTTATCTAACATCTGATTAATAAAAGGAAGAGGGAAATGATCTTTCTTTGTAGCATTATTCAACTTCCTATAATCAATGCACATTCTCCACCCAGTAGTAGTCCTAGTAGGAACCAGTTCATTATTCTCATTTTTCACCACAGTGATTCTAGATTTCTTAGGAACTACATGTACTGGGCTCACCCACTCACTATTAGCTATTGGGTAAATTACTCCTTCATCCAGCAATTCGAGCACTTCTTTCTTAACCACTTCACTCATATTCGGGTTAAGTCGCCTTTGGGTCTCCCTCACAGGTTTAGCTCCCTCTTCTAAAGTGATTCTATGCATGCACATTGAAGGGCTAATACCCTTGATGTCACTCAATCCCCATCCTATTGCTTTTTTCAATCTTTTAAGCTCACTCACCAACCTCATCTCCTCCTTTTCACTAAGTTCACTAGATATTATCACATGTAAGGAATTGTGATCTCCTAAAAACACATATTTCAGATTCTTAGGTAACTCTTTCAGCTCTAACTCAAGTGAAGGGTTCTTCTCTTCTTTTTGAATTGGAGGAAGTTCAAAAACTGGGTCCTCCTTAAACTCCTCTATTTCAGCACCCTCTAAAGCCTCAAGGCAACTGGCTATTTTTGCATCAAAAATATCCACATCACTCTCTAAGGTCAATGCCAGCTCCAATTTATCAAAGGAACCTGTCTGCAAGAAAACATCTGAAACAATTGCATCAATACAATCAATGAAAGAACAATCCTCATATAAAGCAGTTGTAGGAATAGGAGAAGTGTTAAAAATAGAAAATTCAACAGTTTGTCCCAAAACAGTCATTGATAATTTACCATTTTTAACATCTATCAAAGTGTTGGTAGTCGCCATAAAAGGCCTACCCAGCAGAATGGTGTGTGCAGATGGTGAAGAGTTACTTACTTCCATGTCAAGAACAATGAAATCCACAGGTACTATCAAACCACCAACTTTAACTAACACATCTTCTATAACCCCTTTCGGGAATCTAAGAGATCTATCAGCTAATTGCAACACCATTTTTGTTGGTTTAAGTTCCCCTAATTCTAACTCAAGGTACACAGAATAAGCCATTAAATTCACACTGGCTCCTAAATCACACATGCCATCAGTACCTTTTCCATTCCCTATAGTAATTTGAATGATGAAACTACCAGGATCCTTTAGCTTGGGAGGTAGTTTATGCTGCAAAACAGCACTAGCTACCTCAGAAACTATCACCGGCTCATACCTCTTTTTCTTGGTATTCAGTTCTTTGAAGAATTTAGCATAAGCCGGCATGTTCTTAATTGCTTCAAGTAAGGGTAAGTTAATACTTACCTTAGACATCATGTTGAAGATATCTGAAAATTGCTTATCTTTTTTTATCATCCTTCAACCTACTAGGGAATGGTATAGGTGGCCGGTATGGATTGCTTGCCTTGTGCAAATCTGCTGTAGGGGACTTCTCCATTGATCTTTCTTCAAGACCTTTATTCTCTGGTTCTCCTTCCTTTTTATTCTCTTGCTCAGCTGCATTCACAGAATTATTTTCAACATTGTTGTTAATTACCTTGCCACTTCTAAGAACAGTCACTGATTGTGCCTGCTCAGGTTGACTTAGGAACTTCCCCTTTTGTTGAATCTGTATCTGTTGTGCAAGTTGCCCCACTTGAGTCTCCACCTTCTTAAAAGATGCTTCTAATGAATCCAGCCTCTTGTTGTTCATCTCTTGATTTTTAGTACTGACTTGGATAAAAGCCTGTAAACTTTCCTCCAAACTCTCTCTCTTAGGCTGACCTTGATTTGAGGATTGGCCCTACTGTGGGTTCTGTCTCTGGAGCAAATGGAAAGGCTGTTGAGCATTATTTGTTGTCCAGGAAAAATTTGGGTGATTCCTCCAACCAGGATTATAAGAATTGGAGTAAGGATCATTCCGGGCCCTTGGTTGAAATCCCCCCATAGCATTGACTTGCTCAGCTTCATTACCAAAAGACTCATATGCAGAGGGGCATATATTTGCTCCATGCCCGAATGTCCCACAGATTCCACACACTTCTTGAGTAGATGAAGAAATATTGTTCTTCATGTTTAGCATCTGCACCTGTCTTGTCAATTCAGCTATTTGACTAACCATTTCACTATTGGCTTCCAATTGATTCACCCCTTTACTTCTTCCCCTTACACTCTTTTGTTGAGAATTAGCTCCCAACATCTCAAAGATCTCATAAGTCTCATCAGCTATCTTTTCTCCCATGGCTCTCCCAGCTGCATTGTCAACAGTGTTCTGAAATTGCTGGGTTAGACCATCATAGAAAAACTGATTAAGAAGTTGAAGTGGGTAGTGATGATGCGGACACTGGATCAATAGCATCTTAAATCTGTCCCAAGCCTCATGAAATGGCTCTCCTTCAAATTGAGAGAATGTAGCAATCTTCCCTCTCAACTCAGCTGTCTTTTGATGTGAATAGAACTTGCCCATGAACTTGTTATAAACTTGCTCCCAAGTTGTCAATGAGTTTTAGGGCAACATCATAAGCCAGCTCTTTGCCCTATCCTTCAATGTATAAGGGAAACATCTCATCCTCAACTGATCTTCTGTTAGTCCTCCCAAAGGAAAAGTGTTGAGGGTAGAATAAAAATCCCGAATAAAGTTCAGAGGATCATCATTTGGAACTCCATAGAATGATGGCAGCATGTTGTAGTGAATGTTCTTCAACTCATAATTTCTTGCTGCATCTGTCAGTCTTATGCAAGAGGTGGAAGTTCCAATAACAGGTCTAGCAAAGTCTCTCATCGTTCTTTGCCTTTCTTCAGCCATTTTAACAGATTGTGCAGATTTCGACTCAAAATCAGAAGTGTCCTCCTCTGTAGTATCAAATCCTGTGTACAGTTCAAACTCTTCCCTGCTCCTTTTCACTCTCTGAATTTCTGGAATGACGGGGTATAGCTCTCCTCCAAGTGATCTCCTGCCTTGCATAAACAAAAATTTCTAGAAAAAGAAGTATTAAAAACAAAAGAAAAAGAAAATCAAAAGTAAACAATGAAAAATAATCTAAAATTTCTAAAACTAATAAACAATTACGCCAATTAGCTTCCCCGGCAGCGGCGCCAAAAACTTATTGCGCTCAGATTAACTTTACCACAAAGCGTCACTCGCAAGTATACGAGGTAGCTGTAGCAAAGGTGATCGCCCCAAGGTCATCTCACAAGGAAGCTAAAGTGGCTAATTGATTATTAGATTATGAATAATAAGTAATGAAGAAAATTTAAATTGTTAACTAATGAAAAAGATTGATTGAAGTTTAAAAACGAATAAAAGTAAATTAAGCTGATGTTTTGATTCACTTGATAGAAAGGTCTAGGGTTTGCACTTCTCTACTACTTATATGTATGAATGGTTATTCCTCTTAACTAATTTAATTTCAAAGATTAAATCTCAAACAACTCAATTAATCGAGTCAAGGAAATAAGCTCTCGCATTCAAACCTTTTTTCAACTAATCTTGTTACAATTGAAATAATCTTTTTAATAGGTTATATCTCTAATTCACATAAGTCCCTAATTTAATTGTTCTAGCATTAGACTTCATCTCTCAATCCATCATCTAATACCTAAAACACATAATTGGTGGCCAATCAATTATACATTAACAATATTCCATTCAATCAAGGCTAAAGAAATTATTAGCTAAGAGAATAACCAATTCATACAATCATAGCAGATCCATACAAACCCTAGACTATATCAAATTAGTTCATAATGCTATCAAACATACTCATCTCATTAATATTCAAAGAAATCAATTTAGACATGATAATATCCATAAATACAATTCCAATGAAAATAAAGAGAATAAGTTCAAGAACAAAACCAAATTACAAACTCCTTGAAGCTTCTGAAGAATCTCTTGTTCAAATCTTGCAAGAAAGATGTATCAATGGCATGAACAATCTAATCTAGCTAGTTTAATCCAAGTATAATCAAAATCAAAGAAAAACAAATGTAAACCCTAAGTTCTTCTCTTTGACAGCTAAAACCTCTGCTCAAAATTGCAACAACCTTAAACCCTAGCTTCTCTTTTCCTTTTATACGAATTCTCTGCTTTTAAAAATCTGCATGCCTTTGGTCCATGAGAGACACGGCCAAGTCAGAGGAGACTTGGCCGTGTTGGAGTGCATTGGAGAGACACGGCCAGTGACTTGGCCGTGTCCCTTGCTTGTGTTCACTACTGCCTGCTTTTCTTCTTTGGTTGAGTGACACAGCCATGTTGGATCATTTTGGAGGGACACGGCCACTGACTTGGCCGTGTCCCTTGCCTGTGTCTTCTACTGATTGATTTTCTTCCTCTTTTGCTTTGGATTTGAATGAGACACGGCCAAGTTGAAGCAACTTGGCCGTGTTTGAGCTCTTTTGGAGGGACACGACCACTGACTTGGCCGTGTCCCTTGAGTGTGTCTCTCTCTGTGTCTTGAACTTCCTTTTTAACTTGGTATGGGACACGGCCAGTGACTTGGCCGTGTCCTCTGCCTGTGTAAGCTACTGTCCCTTTTTTCCTTCAATTTGCTTCCTTGGCTTTTTAACCTAAAACAAAACTTCAAACAAACTTTGAACAAGAAGTAAATAAACAATAACCAACAAAACATAAACACCATACTAAAAATTAGATCAAAAATAACATAAATACTGAAATAAACTAAAACTACCAAATTAATGAAAACACTAAACAAACTGATTAAAACTAACAAAATACCTAAATAAAACAATAATTATTATAATAAATAAGACACAAATCTATAACAAAAACTAATAAAACAGGGGGGCAGTTGTAACCTCTAATTTTGCACCTAATTTATAAATTAGGGATTTAAATTTGAAAAATTAATTTTCATAAAATTAATTAATTTTTCCATTTTTTAAAATTAATAAATAATATATTTATTTACTTAAAAATATTAATTTCGGTTGCGCCATAAGTCACACCGTGTGCTAGTTCTCCTGCAGACATGCTTTTTGCCCCTTATACATAAGGGTCCCCTTTTTTCAGTTGGGTGTCTGATTTTGAGGCAATAAACTCTGCCTAATTGGTTTCTGACTCACCAAAATTAAATTAATTTTGCTAATTGCTTTATTTCTTCAAATCATTCATCACCATTACATTTATTCACTTAATTAATTACATAATTAATTTTTAAGTTGGTCAAGTGGAGTTACGAAGTAGCAAAACACTTTAACCATTCATCAAGAGTAAAAGATTACCAAAGGTATTTATTTCCTCAACCCCATATATTTCAATTCGGTAATGAAATTAACTAAAATTGGTTAATTAAGTCATTTGCAATCAAAGGCATGAACTAATTACGTCTCTAATTTCCATTTAAACAGGATAAGTAGGCACACTTGGAATATCACTCCAAGTAACGAGCCTGTAGACACTTAATTTTTGACCCAGTCTGGTCCGTTATTTTTTTATATAGTCCAAAATAATTTTTGCGGTATTTTAATTAAATAATATTTATTTTAGTATTTATTATTCATAATTTTAATAAAAATGGTAAAGTTAAAAAATAATTAAAAATAAAAAATAATTAAAAATAAAAAAATAAAAATAAAAATCGGAGAAGGAAAAATCGGCGACGAAAAAAATTCGTTGCCGAAGGTTGAATTGGCTTGGCCAATTCCCTGTAGTAAATTCCTGCAGCGAATTGGCTAGCACCCAGTGCCTGCCCGCAACGATTCTCGCAAATCCTCGCATTTTTTGCCAGCAATTTGTTTACCAGCGCAATTTTCCAAAGCAGTTTTTTCGAAACCAAATTCTATTTGGTTTTGGTTTCTTTTCCTAATTGGTTTTAATTTCCTTAAATAATTAGAAGTAGGTTTATGATTTTTCCTATAAATAACACATTAAAACTCAGAATTAAGGGATCAAAAATATTAGTTTTTACTGGAGTAAAAAAGAGACAGAAAAACCTTAGCACAAGAGACATTAGCAACAAGAAGCAATCAACAATCCATCAAAGGTAGCATCGCTGCCTTTGTCATTGTTCATCAAGAAATCAATTTTGGTGGAACCAATGAATAGAGGTTTGATTATAAATCTTTGCTTCGATTATATTAACAATGTTATTGCCATATTTTCTTTTAAGTACATCTATCATTGATTTTTGTTTCAGTAACCAAAATCATTAAACTTGATAATATGTTCATCCAGTAACATTAATTAGTGATCAAGACTTCAAAACCCTAAAAATATTCTTCTCTTTTCAAAAACCTTAAAAAGCCTAAATTGTTTCTTCTATTTCCAAAAACCTTAAAACCCTAAACTATTTTTCTTTTTCCAAAAATCTTAAAGACATTAAAACTATTCTTCTGCTTCCAAAAGCTTTAAAACCCTAAATTATTTTTCCCCGAACTATTTTCATCTAAACCATAACTTTTTGTCCAAAATTTTCAAATTTTTTCTTAAATCTTCAAACCCTAATCTTCTTTATGTTTTCTAAAAATCAAAATTATTTTTATAAAATTCTAAACTATTTTCTTAAATCCTAAAATAAAATACGTTTTTCAAAATATCAAAAAAACCCTAATTCTCTCAAAACCCAATGCAGTAAACCCTAGTTTTCCTAAACCCTAAATTCTTAAAACCTCAAAATCTTATGACAAATAAATCTAAACCTTAAAACTCAATCCAGTAAACCTAAAATCACAATCTAGTAACCATGAATTATAAACTCTAATGTCTTAAGATTCCAAAACTCTAATTTCATGATGTTGCCCTTAAAACCTAATTTGATCAATCAAAGAAACTTACTAACTTCTTAAATGTATAAAACCCTAATTCATTCCAATTTTCAAAAATCTTTATAGTAGCCTAAATAATAACAATAATAATTCTATAATCCCAAAACCCTAAATGTTAATTAAAGAACTCTAAATCGAAATAGTAAACCCTAATTTATATCTTTACTTGATTTATTTAATTTTAGATTTGATTATGTAGCTTATTATATATTTTGATGGTAGATTTATTTAATTTTCAATGCTTGATTTATTTAATTTATTATGGATGGATATTTTCTTTATTATTATGATTATTATTTGTTTGTTTTAGTATTTAAATTGTAAGACGTATGTTTCTTTTATTGGGTACCTCATTAGTTAAATTTTATGTAATTTAAATTGCTTTTATATTTTGGATCAATGTAAAGGACATGTTTCCATCTTTTGGTGGGTGTCCTATCTAGTTTAGACATGGATGATGTAAGGACATGTTTCCATCCTCGGATGGGTGTTCATTTATTTGCTTTGTTTGGACCTTGCTTTGATTTTAATATAATGATGCTTTATTTTAATTGTTGCATGTAATATGGATATTATTATATTTAAGAATTTTATAATATTAAGTTATGCAAAGGAGGCGTGTTCCAATGAACCGGGCGTTGTGGGGGTGCTAGGCCATTTCTCACCTTCCCCATACATACCCAACTTTTTGAACCCATTAGGGGGTTCGGATTCCTTAGGAATCGAGTCATCCACCCCTTTCTTTTTCCTGGCCCATCTGGGTGGCAACTCCATTTTCTCCGGGCTTAGGTCTGTGTTCTCTAAGGTCCCAAGCCTAAATAGTACTGAAGTCGCAAGAAACATTCCACCGGGAGTGGGGGCAAAAATCCCCGCTTACAGTGGTGACTCCACTAGGGATAAGAGAAGTTGATTCCGTTGGTCTTTATATTATTCTATTCTTTCTTATAATGATATTATCCAGAACCCAAATTTTTCTTTAGGACCAGAACCAAGAATTATCCTTGAGTCCAGAACTTGAACCGGGTCCACAACCCAAGTTTACCGTTAGGTCCAGAACCTAGAATTATTTCTAAGTCCAGAACTTAGCTCGGGTCCAGAACCCAAATTTTTCTTAGGTTCAGAACCTAGAATCATCCTTGAGTCCAGAACTCGAACCGAGTGAAGAACCCAAATTTTCCTTAGATCGAGAACCTAGAATTATCCTTGAGTCCAGAACTCGAACCGGGTCCAGGACCCAAATTTTCCTTAGGTCGAGAACCTAAAATTATCCTTGAGTCCAGAACTCAAACCGGGTCCAGAACCCAAATTTTCCTTCAGTCGAGAACCTAGAATTATCCTTGAGTCCAGAACTCGAACCGGGTCCAGAACCCAAATTTTTCTTTAGGTCCAGAACCTAGAATTATCCTTGAGTCCAGAACTCAAACCGGGTCCAGAACCTAAATTTTTCTTAGGTCCAGAACCTAGAATTATCTTTGAGTCCAGAACTCGAACCGGGTCTAGAACCCAAATTTTCCTTAGGTTCAGAACCTAGAATTATCCTCAAGTCCAGAACTCAAACCGGGTCCAGAAACCAAAAACTCAGCCATCTCAAAAATTAAGTGTTATTGCTTTTCACTCTCTTTCACTAAAGTTTCAGATCATTCAAGCAAGGAGCAAACTGTAGACCCTTAATTTTTGACCCAATCCGGTCCAATATGTTTTATTTAGTCCAAAATGATTTTTGTTGTCTAATTGGTCCAAAATAATTTTTGTTAAATAATTTTTGCTTTAGTGTCTAATTTTTATTAATAAAAAATAAAAATAAACAAATAAAAGTCAAAAAATAAAAATTAGAGTCGAAAAAATCTGCGACGAAAAAATCGTCGCGTGGGCCCGTGGGCATTTCGCCCACAGGAACCCAGCCCGCCCACTGCCGCAATTTTCTACGGCAGTTTTTTTTTCGGTAGCACAATTTTTCCGACTCAAATTTTTTGAAACATAATTCAATTAGGTTTTGGTTTTTTTTTATTATTAATATTACTTGTCGTGACTAATTAGGAATAAACTATATCAAACCATTATAAATACGGACCAAACACAAAGAAAAAAGGGGGCCGAAACCAACAGAAGCTTAGGAAATTTAAAACCAAATCAAGGAAGGAAAAGGAGCAATTCAATTTCTTTTTTTCTTGAATAGCAGGGACGCGATTTAAGCAATTCAAATGCAGCAATTGTCTTTGTTCTTGTTCATCCAAGAAGAATTATTTTTGGAGAATCAACAAAATGAGGTATGCTAAATTCTTTTTGTTTTATTTTTTCACAGTAGCCTAATCTATGAAATTTTATTTTTCAAATCAAAAACCTTAGAACTTTAATTTAGTTTTTTCCAAAGTTAAAGCACTAATACGTTACTCTATTTTCCAAAAAGACTTAAAATTGTTGTTTTTTCTTCTTAAAAATCTTAAAACCCTAATTAAACATATTTTTCAACAAAACCAAAATTTGATTCTGTTTCTTTCAAAATTTTAAACTTGGTTCTATTTCTTCCAAAAAGCCATAAAAAACATCTTTTCTATTTATAAAAAACTTCAATCCGTTTGTTTAAATTCATAAAACCTCATGAAATCATTAAATTGTCTTTCTAACCCTGATTCAAATTCATCACCCGAGACCCTAATTTCAAAGCTCCTAAAACCCTAATTCAATTTCCAAACTTAAAATAATAAGATCTAATTCCTTTAAAATCTTAAACCCTAACTTCTTCTAAGCTTTAATCCTTTAAAACATTAAAAATCATAAAAATATAAATACTTTAAATTTTACACAGTAGCTTAAAACAAAATCACCATTTAAAACCATGAATCAAAAGTATTTTAAAGTGTCTAAAACCCTAGTTTCATGATTTCACCATTCAAATATTAATTTAGTTAGTCAAAGAGTCTTACCAACCTTTTAAAACATAAAACCCTAGTCTATTTTAATTCCATAAAAAGTCACAGTAACTATAATTGGACTTTTATTTGCTTTATTTAATTCTATACTTGATTATGCTTTGATTTATCTCTTATGCTTTAATTTATTTAATTTCAATACTTTATTTATTTAATTTATCATGGATGGATGTTTATTTTATATTTTGATTAATAGCTTTTTCTAAATTGTTTCTTCTGTTTCCAAAAGCTTTAAAACCCTAAATTATTTTTCCCCGAACTATTTTCATCTAAACCATAACTTTTTGTCCAAAATTTCCAAATGTTTTCTTAAATCTTCAAACCCTAATCTTCTCTATGTTTTCTAAAAATCATAATTATTTTTATAAAATTCTAAAGTGTTTTCTTAAATCCTAAAATCAAATATGTTTTCAAAAATATCAAAAAACCCTAATTATCTCAAAACCCAATGCAGTAAACCCTAGTTTTCCTAAACTCTAAATACTTAAAACCTCAAAATCTTATGACAAATAAATCTAAACCTTAAAACTCAATCCAGTAAACCTAAAATCACAATCTAGTAACCATGAATTATAAACTCTAATGTCTTAAGATTCCAAAACTCTAATTTCATGATGTTACCCTTAAAACCTAATTTGATCAATCAAAGAACCTTACTAACTTCTTAAATGTATAAAACCCTAATTCATTCCAATTTTTCAAAATCTTTACAGTAGCCAAAATAATAACAATAATAATTCTAAAATCCCAAAATCCTAAATGTTAATTAAAGAACTCTAAATCGAAACAGTAAACCCTAATTTATATCTTTGCTTACTTTATTTAATTTTAGATTTGATTATGTAGCTTATTATATGTTTTGATGGTTGATTTATTTAATTTTCAATGCTTGATTTATTTAATTTATCATGGATGGATATTTTCTTTATTATTATGATTATTATTTGTTTGTTTTAATATTCAAATTGTAAGAGGTATGTTTCCATTATTGGGTACCTCATTAGTTAAATTTTATGTAATTTAAATTGCTTTTATATTTTGGATCAATGTAAATGACATGTTTCCATCTTTCGGTGGGTGTCCTATCTAGTTTAGACATGGATGATGTAAAGACATGTTTCCATCCTCGGATGGGTGTCCATTTATTTGCTTTGTTTGGAACTTGCTTTGATTTTAATATAATGATGCTTTATTTTAATTGTTGCATGTAATATGGATTTTATTATTATTATTATATTTAATAATTTTATAATATTAAGACCTGCAAAGGAGGCCGGTTCCAGTAAACCGGGCATTGTGGGGGGTGTTGGGCTATTTCTCACCTTCCCCATATGTACTCAACTTTTCGAACCCATTAGGGGTTTGGGGATTCCTTAGGAATCGAGTCATCCACCCCTTTCTTTTTCCAGGCCAGTCCGGGTGGCAACTCCATTTTCTCTGTACTTAGGTCTGTGTTTTCTAAGGCCTCGAGCCTAAACAATGCCGAAGTCGCAATAACCATTCCACCGGGAGTGGGGGCAAAAATCCCCACTCACAGAGCCATCATTTTAAAATCCAAAATTGGTTCAATTAATTTATTTTATTTTCTTTCTTTATTTTTTGCAAGTCATATTATAAATTTATTTTGTTCTCATTTTGAATTAATGTAACTTCAATTCCGTATTATTTATTTAAAATAAGATTAGTGATTTGTGCTTGACCTAGTGCCCGTAAGGGCTAGAGTCAAAGCTCCCTTATGTATGCAATTGTGATTATAATTTACTTATTTTGCATTTATGGATGTCATACAATCGATTGCTCATGTATAATTGTCATTCATTATTTATTCTTATCATTAACAAGAAAATCTTGTCTTTAACCACAAAGGTTAAAACCAATCAAAGAGAATCCTTTTTCTTTAAATTTTATTTGAAAACCTAGCCCTGTACCCATCATGATTGGTTTAAAATTAGTGCCTTTTATGTAAAACTTAATTAAATTTTATGGAGTCAATCAAATGAGATTTTTCCTTGAATTTTGTCCCAACCCAAATTAATTTAAGGTGGCGACTCTCTAATCAACTCTTTTCAAAATAAAAGTCATCTCCTCTTTTTCATAATAAAAGGAGAGTAAAATATTTTCTTAAAATAGAAAATCAATTTTCAAACTCGTGCTTAACAAACTGACTAAGAAAGTAGTAGGAGTTCATGAGGTGGACAACATGTCTATGTTAGCAGCAAAAGTAGATGTTATAGCTAGAAAATTAGAACATGTGAAATTTGCTTCAATTGCATGTTGTAAGAGCTGTAGGTGAAATGATTAAACCTTGGACTGTCAGAGCCATGAGTAGATTCAATTTGTGGGAAATTAGAGCCGTACACCATGAGCTCCCTTTGGAAATACCTATGATCCAAGTTGGTGTAACCAGTCGAATTTATCTTGGGGTGGAAATGAAGGTAATCAAGGGAACTAAAAGGGGAACTTATCAACTACCATTTCAGAACAGAAACCAAGGTCAAGCATATTATCAAGAAAGTAAACCAACTTATAAATCTACCTTAGAAAAGTTCATTTTTGTATCTACTAAAAGGTTTGGAAAACTTGGTAAGTAATACGATAGGTTAGAAGCATGTATGAAACAAATTGCTAGTCAAAACAGAAATCTTGAGATGCAAATGGGGCAGATGGCAAGGTTTTACAATTCCACAAATCAATGTGCTCTCCTAAGTAAAATAGAAATAAATCATAGAGAGCAATGTAAAGCTATCACCCTAAGAAGTGATAAGCAGCTAGAAGAAGTAGTTCCAAAGGAAGCTGCGTTGCAACAAGAATATGTTAAGATGAAAAGGGAACTAAAAAAGGAAGCAGCTGAGAAATTTAACTAAAGATAAGGAAGTAGTTACCAGCAAAAAGGAGGTGAAGCCTTATGTGCCTCCTATACCATTTCCTCGAAGACTCCAAAAATAGAAGCAAGAAAAACAATATAAGAAATTTATAGAATTTTTCAAATAGCTCTGGATAAACATTCCTTTCGTGGTTGTTGTAACACCCTTATACCCTACATATATATAGTATATATATACCCTCGTATACACAAAAATACATATGTAAGATACAAATTTACCACATTAATTACATATAAAATCCACATTTAAATATCAAAAATAATTTATAAATTTATAAAGAAATTCTCTAGGAAAATTTTGCTAGAGTTTTGTCTCTAATTTCAATATTCCCAAAAAAATCAACCAACACACAACCTGCAGTAGAAAAATACACTCCCAAAATAGCAAATTCACAAACTCTTCATTGACCAAAAATTGTCCAAAACATTGTTTCTTTAATAAGCATATCATGATTTTAAATCTAAAACATTATTTATAAAATTCACATACATTTAAAACATCACCTGTCTCATTTACATTTATATAAATACAATATTTTCCACAATAATTCAAACTATTTAAATCTCAGTTAATATGTACAAAAACATTATACATAATAGTAAAGGAAAACTATACATTTATGCAATCCTGGCATGATTAATGTTGTGGCAAAACAGACACACTAACCTCAGCTCACCTTAGACCGCTTTACTTTGCAGTCCTGTCACTTGCACGATACATCTAACCATGATAAGCAATTTGCTTAGTGGTACATATTTAATAACAATAAATAATTAAATTAAAAATACTCAATTTGATAATATGAAATGCCATATTTAAACAAATTTACATCAACACACAATGTCCACCAATATATCACCATCACAATGTTGATCATAAATATAACTTGATGGCATCTAACACATTATGCCATCTCATAAAATACTACATATTTACTCAACAATACTCATGGTTTCATAAACCATAAAAAACACAACATATCCACAACTCACACATACACACATATTCACACATACTCACATACTCACATATGTTGGGCCCAACATTCCATATAAAGTGACCTAAAGGTCTGACACTGGGGACAAAGTGTCACATCTCACCTGTAGGCTGTCCCCCTATTGACACCAGAGGCAAGTGTCAAATATCACCCGAAGGCCACCTCCTCTTGACTCCGAGGGCAAAGTGTCACATATCTCACCCAAAGGTCGCTCTCTATCGACACTAGAGACCAAGTGTCTAACATCGCCCAAAAGCCATCTCCTAATTAATGTACCAACAACACTTTCAATAATCATACTCACATTACACCTTACATATTCATGAGTCGCATTCGTAATGTGACTCATTCTTCATTTTTCATTAATATAACCATTATACATTATATTACACATCCTTAATATTTTTTTTATATATTTCATATATCAACATCTTGTTCATAACAATACATTAATTCACAATAATGTCACATTAAAGAATATTGTATATTCTTTAAAGTGAACCAAATTGTATTCTTCTCTTATCACATTACTCATGTTTTATCAATTTTTATCATTTTAATTCTTTTCCCACAATTTCCCTTATTTTCACTTTTTATACTTATTACCACATTTTCTTACCACACTAATAAACCTCATATATTTAATGTACAAACATTAATTTTACCTTGAGCAAATGCCTATTGTGACATTCATCACATAACTATGCCATATTGCATTGGTTTTGTGAATATCCATATTTTAAAGAAACTACATACATTATACCAATATCACATTTGATAAAGCTTTGAAATTACTCCAATTCCTTCTCCACCGCTTAATTTCATGAAAGCCCTAATTATCTCCCTAAGGGATTTCTTGTCCTACACACACATAATTCATACAACAAACAACATTATCCATTAAAAATTACTTACATGCTCATTCTATATAAAATAATCATTATTTACGCAATTTCTATCAAAATCTCAACAAAACCTTATTTTCACCTTTTTCTACTTTGTTTAAACTTCATCCAACTGAACCCATATCTGACATGTAACCATAAAATTATGACTTACATACTAAAATAACAACAACAAAAATTCATTTTTACAATTATAGAAACCTCTTTCAAAAAATCCTAATTTCACATTTTATAATCATAAATACTAACTTCACCAAAATCTACTCACATCACACTTTTAACCATAAAATCATAACATTTATATTAAAACAACCCTAATTTATCTCATTTCAATAATTAAAAATCACCCACATTGGAAACCCTACTAATACATATTTTTTCCATAACCCTAAATTCATCCATATCAAAATTCTAACCAAAAATCATAATACATACATTAAAACATCATTAAATTGTTTCATTTCAACAATTATAGTCATCTACACTAAAACCCCAATTTACACATATTCACTACATAACCCTATTTTGATCATTTATGTTCATCTTCCCAAATTAATCATCAAATAATCACTCATCCATCGTATTAACTCAATTATTATCAATTTAAACCATTCAAATATACTTTCTCTCTCTAAAAATTCCAAACATAAGCTTAAAAACTCAAAAACTACAAGCTTTGAAAGAAATACTTTTTTTTTTATTTTTCCTTGAAATCTCCTTGGAACTTTTAAATTCTTGTAAAAATTTTGAGTATGGAAGAATCAAATTCCTCTCTCTCTAGAAAATTTTGGCCAAAGGGGAAGGAAGAAGAAGATGAGAAGTGTTTTTAGTTTGCTTCATTCCTTTCCATCCGTATATATTTATTTATTTAATATCTAATTAAATATTTAATTATTTTTCATCTCTTTTTTCCAACCAAGTATTTCTTTTGACTTTTCTTTTCTTTTTTTCTTTAATTATTTATTAATATTATCATCATCTCCCACCAACAAATATGTATTTAAGTGCTTATATCTCATTTATAAGTTATTTATATGTTATATATGTGTATATGTAATGTGTATATCATTTATAGATCAAATATATATTGTGGGTATATCATGTATATCTTAAGTGTACAATATATATCCAACATATAAAATAAGTACATGTGAGCTATATACTCTATATACACTAGGTATACATTAGGTATATACTACATATATACTGCTTCCAATATTTTAATTAACTTCTAAATACTTAATTTATCTAAAACCACGGATATTACAGAAGTCCTAGTTTTTGAAGGAGCTCCTTTCCAATAAAAGAACAATTAAAGATAATGCAAGGATTGCACTTATTGAGGAGTGTAGTGTAGTACTTTAGAAAAAACTTCCATCCAAATTGAAATATTCGTCAATCTGTGAGTTATCTAGTTTAATATAATTATCTCATTTGCGTAATTTGTTTAGTAGTTGCATTTGGCATACATATATTGACTATTTGTATATTGTATATTATAATTATCATTATCAGTAATAAAATTTAAAAGAGCATGATATGTGTTAGTTTATAAGATTCAATGATTGTAAATGTTGCATATTACTTGTGTTTGCTGGTTAGAGTTAGGATGACATAGGACCAAACATAGAATTGATATATGACTGGCATATTGAGATGAGGTTGACCATGATAATGAGCTTATGACTAGTGTGAGGTGGGGGTTTGCTTATTGCTCAACATTGAGGTACCGCTACTTAGTTCTAGCCGTAATGGTGGACCCTATGCATTGGATTTTAAGATAAACATGTAGACTAAGAGAGTCAGAGGGATTGGCTTCTTAGTTTAGGCTTAGTATGGTTCCTATCAAATAATTTTGATCCTCGTATGATTATGTGATTTATTTGCTTATTTGTCATTGCATAATCATTTTATATATGGGATGTTATACTATATTAGTTACTATATAGCTCATTCATGTTCACCATTTTCCCTTCAGTTTGCAGGTTGAGCATGGATGGATCATTTTATCGAGTTACTCCTATCTTTTGTTCCTCGATAGGAGATTTCTTTTTTTAACTCAGAATGTAATTATTTCACGATGACTTGTATTCTAGAAACTCTACAATGTTTATCTTTTACTACCTCTATTTCTAATTAGTTTAGTTAGTTAGTGTGATATTTCCATTGAGTAGTGTCTGATGATGATGAGATTTGTAATGGTTGTCTGGCTGAAGTAGTGATGTGATGTTATATAGATTCTGCTTAACATGTGAGCCATGGCCACTGTCACAAATAAGTTTTATTGGTTTCTAGGTTGTTAGGCTGACTACGGATTCTGGAAATCACATGTTTTCCTATTCTCTAGTGCAGGTCACTTAGTTTCGAGTTTGGGTCGTGATACTCTCATGTTCCCTCCCTTTCTCTTTCTCAGCCTATTTGTTCCTCCCTCTATCCTATTCTTCATTGCTAGTTAATCGATAACTTTTTTTGGTATATCTTTTTTTTTTTTAGTTTTATCTTATCTCCCTCTCTTTCTTTTGATTTTTTTTTCTTAGGTTTGTCATTCCTCCCTCTCTCTCCCTCTCAATTTTTAATACAAGAAACTTGGTCTATTTTTTTATTTTATAAATTAAATTAATTGTTGTTATTAGTTTTGGGTACATTTTAATTTTTTTAAAAAATTTTATTTGATTATGTTTTATTATTTGATTAGGTGTTATTTTTTAGTTTCTATTATCTAATTTTTATTTCGTTTATTTTTTTTTAATTTCTATTGTTTAATTTTTGGTTCCATGTTACTTCTTTTTTTAGTTTCTATTTTCTATTTTCTATTTGTTTTAAGTTTATTATTTTTTTAATTAATCAAGATTTATTTTTTTATTAGTTTTGTTTTTCATTTTATGTTAGGTTAGGTTTTATCATTCAATTAAGTTTTATTTTTTTAATTTCTGCTATATTTTTTTATGTTTATTTTTTATTTTCTGTTACTTAATTTTTTGTTATTTTTTATTTTTTATTATGTTTATTTTTTTGTTATTTAACTTTTGTTATGTTTATTTTTTAAATTATGTTATTTAATTTTTTTAGGTTTAATTTTTTGATTATGATAAATTTCCTTTTATTATAATTTGTGAATTTAAGATATAATTTTTTTTAATCATCATAGTTTATTATTATACATTTCCTTTTTTTTAATGATTTTCACCCGCATGATGTGCAGATATGATTTTGTTTTTATTTAATCATGAAATGACCAAATTTTGACATTGATAATTTTTTTTGTACCAGTAACCAATAAATAAAATTAAATAAAAATGTGCATAAATAAATAATTAAATAATTGAAAACATCATTTTATTATATATTTCATAATAAATTAATTACAGATTATATATAATAGATTATATTACGGAAGAGATCATTACTTACTATAACAAAAAAATATAGAAATACTAATAACATTGATCAACTGTATTGAATTAACATCTGTCACTTGTCCATTATATATATATATATATATATATCATTTGCCCCAAAAAAAAATATACTATCTTCACTATTTCATTGACAGAATAAACCATTGCAGCCACAGAAAATAACAAAAAAATTCAAATATTTTCTTTCAATCCAATCTAACTACTATCGTATATGGAATTTTTTGAATTGAAAATTTCCTATTTATATATCTATATTTATAATTAAAATGTCTTAACTCTTAAAATTATTAACTGTTGATTGTTAATTTCTTAATTAATTATATTTTCTAAATAAACAACAAAAAATATTTAACTAATAACCATCTTTTAAATTCTTGCCGTTTTAATTCTTCAAATTTTAATTCTAATTTTATAATAATAAATTATAAAAATTTGTATTTTATAATTTCTTTCTTTTGCATAGGTGACAGCTTAAAAATCATAATATAGATATATTTAACATAATCTAAAAATAATCTAAAATTCTCATTTAACAAATAATATTATAAATATAGCTCAAATCTAACATTAAATGGATTAAAATTGATAGCTTTTAAACTTAAAACCTAGATTTTCAATTTCAATTTTATTGCTTAATAAAATCCCCATTGCTCATTATAGTAAATTGTTAGCCAATGCGCAATTATCATATCATATTGTTGGAAATATACCATCCATAAAGAAAAGAGTCGAATGTTACCTCTGGCAATGCCTACGGAAGACTTGAACAATTACTTGCATTACTAGTCATGAAGGGCAATTACCATAGAAGGAAAACCATTGCTTTCTATAGTATAAAAGCTCGTTATCTCACAGTAGAACCTCTCAACCCTCACAAAAAAGGAATGAAGAATGTGAGAAGGAGATAATTGACAAAGAGAGAAGAATATAAAAAACTTAAGTAAACATTTTTTCTATTCTAAATAGATATATAAATTAACTAATTAATATCCTTTTACTAAAAGGATATAGAGTTTGATATAAATTAACTATTAAAATCAAACTATTGGATAGATTCTTATCCAAGTTTTCTCCCTTTTGTTATTTAATTAAAATATTACCTTTTATATAATAATAATAATAATATATAATTACTATTTTAATAATGTTGGGCTCATGGGTCTATCCACCCGTCATAGGCTGACTCAATCCAAAAACCAACATATCCCACTCACATATGACAAGACACATGCTTCAAGATGACTATCTAAGACAGCTCATACTGGGGTAATAGAGCATACAATCGACATACTACGAGAGCTCTAAGTTGTACACCTGTTAGGGATATATAGAGTATCATTTGCAAAATGACTTCGGAGTAGATAAAGTATGTGTGAGCGGGGATTTTTGCCTCCACTTTCATGTAGAATGGTTCTTACGACTTCGGCACTGTTAGGCTTAGGGCCTCAGAGAACACGGACCTAAACTAGGAGAAAATGGAGTCTTCACCCAAATGGGCCGGGAAAAAGAAAGGGGTGGATGACTCGATTCCTAAGGAATCCCCAGTCTCCTAATGGGTTCGAAAAGTTGGGCACGTATGGGAAAGGTGAGAATAACTCAGCACCCCCACAATGCCTTGTTCATTAGAACCGACCTCCTTTTCAGGTCTTAATATTATGAAATTCTTAAATATAATGCTATTATCCATACTACATGCAATCATAAGAATAAACAAATACTTTATTAAAATCACAACAATGTTCAAACAATTAGGCACTCATCCATGGATGGAAACATGCCTTTACAATTGTCCAATGTCCAAAAGAAAATAAATAAAATAGGATACCCATCAATTGATGGAAACATATCCTTTATATTGATCCAAAACATGGAATAAATTGAATTACATGATGCTCAATACATGAGATACCCAAAATATGGAAACGTACCTCTTATAATGTTTTGAAACCAAAGAAAAATCAATAAAAATAACCAACCAGCCATTCATCAAAAATAAATCATTCATTGAAGACATAAATTGAAAATATAAATAAATCACTAATCAAAACGTATAATAAATATTCATTTAATAATGAAGCAAATAAAGATGCAAGTTTAGGTTTATTTATCAACTTAGGGTTTCTTAAATAACATTTAGGGTTTTGGAGTTTATATTTAAAAGCTAGAGTTTTGGAATTTTAAACAACTAATATTATTGTTATGTTTTTTAAAAGAATTATGCTACTTGTGATTAAAATTAGAGTTTAGGATTTAAGTAAATAAGGTAAAAACTTATGAAAATAATATTAAAACTTAGATATTTGAAAAGAATAAGCTACTATGATGATTAAATAAAGAAAAAGAATTGATTAGGGTTTTAACAAAATAGATTAGGGTTTGAATTAAACTAGGGTTTGGATTTCTAAGAAAACTAACACTATTATATTTATTTTTGAAAGGAGAATGGCTACTGTGAAGATTTTAGAAAATTTATTTAATTAGGGTATTATAATTTTAAGTTGTTTATAGTTTTGATTAACAAAAACTAAGCTACTGTAATAATTAAAATAACAAAATAGATACTGTAATAATCTTTTTTTTAATAAAAACTAATTGATGGCTACTGTGTCTTCAAAAGAAATTAAAAACATTGTCTGTTGGTTTTCATAATTATTGGGTTATTACATGAGTTTTGAGAGTTGTAATTTATTAATTTTAATGGATCAATAACTAATGAATGAAGATGATTTTTTATTAAAAAATATTAGATAAACATACCTATGTTTGAAGGCTCCACCAAAATTGTTAAATGAAAATTTTGGAGTAGCTAATCACCAAGACAATCAACACTTGTTGGCTGCCTTGATTGTTGTCTTTTGCTAAAAATCTCCTTGTTGAAAAATTGCCAAAGTTTTAGAATTCTCCTCTGCCTCTTCCAAAATTTCCCGTCCAAAAAATTTAATAGTCCCAAAATTCTAAAAGTCCAAACGTCCCTCTGTAATTGTTTTAATGTGATATTTATAAGAAAAAATAAAAAACCTAATACTAATTGGTTAAGGAAATAAAATTGTTTAAGGAAATAAAATTTTAAAATCGAGTAAAATAAGGTTTGGCTGAAATAATATGCGAGCTGGCGAGGCACGCTGTGTCGCAGGAGAATCGCCTGCGAGGATTGGCGAGACAAGGCTCAACAGCTTTGACTCGCAGACTGGGGAGGATCCTCAATTCGCCGCAAGCGTGGCCTGCGGCAGGCCAATTGCCTATCATCACGTGCCACACACCGATTCGACCGTCTGATTTTTTATTTTCTATTTTTTTATCATTTTTATATGTATATATTTTTATTTTTTATTTTTACTATTAAAAATATTACATTTAAAATATTTATAATTAATTATATTATTATTTAAATAAATAAAATAAATGATAAATGATAAATATTATATATATTTTTTAAGAAAATAAGTAATAAATATTATTAAAATAAATATTATAGAATAAATATTATATAATTAAAATAAACAATAAACAATTAAATTTAAATAATAAATACAACAAAAATTATTTGGGACTGTTTTAAATTCTTTGGACTGGACTTGGTAAAAAATTAAGGGTCTACAGTTTGCCCCCTGCTTGAACGATCTGAGACTGCAGTAAAAGAGAGTGAAACGCAATATGATTTTTAATCGGGTTTTAGAGTTAGACTGGACTCCGTACCCGAAGTTAGTTTGAGTTATGATTAAAAAATAATTTAGGTTCTGGACCTGAGGTGAGTTCTGGACTAAAAAAAAATTGGGTTCTGGACCTGAGGCGAGTTCTGGACTAAAAAATAATTTGAGTTCTTTACCCGAGGTGAGTTCTGAACTCAAAAATAATTTGGGTCCTGGACTCAAAGATAATTTAAATTTTGGACCTGAGGTGGATTTTGAACTAAAAAATAATTTGGGTTCTGGACCCGAGGTGAGTTCTAGACTCAAAAATAATTTGAGTTCTAGACCCAAGGTGAGTTTTGAACTCAAAAATAATTTTAGTACTGGACCCGAGATGAGTTCTGGACTCAATGATAATTTAGATTCTAAACCCGAGGTGAGTTTTGGACTCAAAAATAATTTTGGTTATCTGCAAAATATAATTATAGTCAGTAGAATATTAATAAAAAAATTTGCAAAAAAAATAGCTATTTTTTACCATACTCGTACTCTATTGCCCCTACATGAAAAAAAATTTTAAAGTAAAAAAATATTTTTAAATACGCAAATAGATGAATAATTGAATTGAAATACTATTTGAACACTATTTATTAACTATTTACCAACAATGATTTTGACTTTTTCTTTTGGTTCACGGATTTACTATTGATTTTTTTCGTTTTTCCTTCATCCATTTTCTATATAAACCGTGCCATCTTTGCCATTCTCTTCATGTTTCCATTATTTATGCTTATATACATTTCAGAGAGTTGATAAAAAAAATGGAGAGAGTACATGCTTCGAGGCATGGGTCCAGATCCAATGTTGAGTTGCTAGAATTTATTCGATGACATGAAAATGGAACTGTCGATCTACTAGCTGGAATGCCACTCCATCACAGTTTAAGTCAAAGGACTGAGGTAACACTACAATTTAATATTTTAACAGCACAAATATGTATTCATCATTTTATTTTATTTTATTTTTCAATTAATTTTATTATTATTATTATTTTATTATTTTTTTAGCTATAATTGAGTTATTAATAATATATTATTAAATTAATTAAGATGAAAAAATTAGGTTTTTTAAATAAATTAACTAATGAACTATTAATAAAAATAAATAAATTTAAATAGAAAGTAATGAGTAATATTAAGCTATGAAACAATAATATTAGTGAGATGATATACTTACCTTGTGTTGGCCTACCTAGTTTGGTGCTAGCACGATCACTGTATTGTTCAAAGTGGAGGGTGTGTCTATACAGCCCGGCAATGGTATGACGTAGCACCTTTTCGGGTAAAACAGATCGTCCGAGAGTGCGGTTTTGAAAACTTCATTATGCAATTGCCATCCAAGGAGCGTTCGATAGACATGAGTGTAGTTCAAACATTGTCGAAGCGGTGGATGGACACAACCCATACTTTTCACCTACCTATAGGAGAGATGACTATTAGCCCAGTCGATTTTACAGTCATAAATGGTATCTGGTACTATGGCCTTCCGGTCCCTCTTACAAATGATATCCTAACACACGAGAAAATTCAACAATTAATTAGTATGGAACCATCACTAAAAGGGCCCTTCAAGATAAAAATTGAGCCGATTCGGAGTTATTGGATGACCTATGATGGATGGATTCATATAGAAACAACTAAGCAATATGCTCGGGGATTTTTGTTATATCTGCTTGGGTTTTATGCAGTACCGAATTCGCCATTCATTTATCAGTGTTGAGGGCCCTTGCTAATATGGTCCTGGTCCCGCTTTACAGTTGGAGTGAAGCTGGCCTTGCCTGTCTCTATCATCTCTTAGACAAGATTTGCAAGAATAAGAAATCTTTTATTGGCTTCATGGTGATTGTCAAGGTACTCTCTCCTACCATTGTCAATTCCATCCATATACGTGTATGAATTTGATTATCATTATTATTGTAGGTATGGGCATATGAGCACAATCTTGTGAGGATACCTAACATTTCTCGAGAGAGAGTCGGGTAACCCAGGTTAAAACTTTGGTTGTCCAATCACGCAGCAGTTCCCGGCTCTCACCATGTGCATACCCAGCGCTATCACTTGAGTTGCCTAACCTGGGACCAGGTAAAATAATGTTAGTATTATTTAAAGTTTATGTAAAAAATTTACTTACCTTTTTGTTGTCTTGTAAGTTGATTTGGCTTGGTGGTATGCTGTAGAGCTGGTGAACTGGACTCCTTCCATGAATGTTGCACTACCTTACCAGCATACCCGCCAATCATTGTTGGTCTTGTGTCCAATGGTTGGTTCCTCGGGGAGAGGGTGTATGAGTGGTTTCTTGGTCCCGAGCAACGGAGGATCTCCATGGACTACCAGGCATATATTTTAAATATTACATCAATGTCGGAGAATGCGTGGTAGTTAGCTTGAAATGGTTATGATGTTGAGACCTATCTCTATCCACCGGGTGTGTCATATGTCCAGTTTATTCAAGTACGACTATTGAATTTTGATGTATCTCCTATTGGTGCTCGGGGAATTCCCGAGGAAGATGAGGATAGTGACGAAGAGGAGTACGATGGAGAGGGAAGAGGTTCCATTCCTCATCTCATGACTAGCACCTCTCAGGTAAACTTTTATCATTTTATCAGTGCAATTGCCTCTTTTTCAACTTGTTTTGACTATTTTGATTAATTTTGTAGGTTACCAACTCATTTGGTTATGAGGTTGGACCTTCCTCTATCGCCCCCTCTATTTGCTCCTTCTTACCAACCAAAAATGCCATCTCATCCGCAAGGCACTAATTTGAGTTACCTGGTAGGTCATCCTATTCCATGATGATTTATGCTATATGTATGCATGATTATGTATGCTCTTACCCTTTCCTTTTCTGACTCATAGCGGATGCTTGAGGAGCAAAATAAGAAATTGCAAGAGGAATTAGCTTCTAACCGCCAATAGGTGGCCTTTCTCAAAAGATTGTATCATCAGTTAAAGCAAAACTTTTGAGATTACCAATTTCAAGGAATGAGAGATCCTGGTGCTTCATCTTCTAGGAGGCCCTAAACTGATGATCATGAGATCCTTTCATCTGATTTAGATGATGACTACTGAAAGCATGAATTTCAAGAGAATAGGGACTTAAGTACTTTCCATCAGATGAATTCCAAATGAGTGATATGCCTCCTCCTTCTCAGTGATCTATCATTGTATCAATTAAGAAAGTATTGTATTATTATTATTATTATTAACAATAATAAATCAATAAAGTATTGTTTTATTAATAATAATAATAAATAAATAAATAAATAATAATAATGATAATAGTAACTTTTACTTTTACTGCAACTTTTGACTTTCAAATTTTTTTTGTATCTTTTTTTATTATTATCACTATTATTACAGTCAACGCAAAAGCATTTCTTTTTTCAATTTAGAGTCCAAAATTGGCACGGTTTTGGAAAAACCAAAAGCCAATGGGAGTGCAACTATCCCTCAACCGTTTCAGCGTAAATCTTTTCCTTGCGTGTCTTAGTTTTGTGCGTTCCTTGTCAACTTCAGTTTAGCAAATCCTTATATAAGTCTTCTTTCATATTCTAATTCCAACAGAAGCCAAAAGAAAATCCTCCACAAATTTCACTCCAGCACTAAAAATTCCTTTCAACAATTTTAAATTTTCTTTTAACTTTAACAATGATAGAACTCAATTTGAAAAAAATCAAGGGTTTATTTAAAGCCATGAAAGCTATTCATTGGGAGCAAATATCTTGGTCTCAAATTAATACTTTGAAGTGCTTTCAAAATATTAAATTGGACTATTATTTTCTACATGCCATGGTTTCCTTTTGAGATGTGAATTCTAGGACATTCAAGATAAATGAATATGAGATATATCCCATGATTGAAGAATTTAAGGTCATCCTTAGATATCCAAGCAATCAACCAATGGCATTGCCCATATTGAATTCCAAAACTCAATAAAAGATGCAAATGTTATTTCAACTTTCAAAGCCAGAAGTTTAACAGTTGATGAGAGGTGAGAAAATTCTGCTTGGTTCCTTGATTTACTTTTGCATTTCTCATTTGGCTCCTACTAGGGCATGGGGACGTATGCTTTGTCTATGCTTGCTTAGCCAATTTTTTCTTGTTTCTTCGATGGCGATATCGATCCACGAGTATTGGATATCATGGACCAAATAGAAGGAGGCTTGTTGTCGATACCTGTGATTTTAACTGAGACTTTAGTTGGATTGGACCAATTTAAATCAGAATCTTTAAGGAGATTAGCTAGGAGTCCCTTGTTGCTTTAGGTAACTACCTAAATTACCATTTCAAGTTTTCAATTTAGGCTTTATTTGTTGCTTTAATTTTTGCTTAGTCCGCCCTTGCGGGTTTTCGGAACTAGCGAGCTATCCTAATTTTTGCCTAAGTCTCCCTTGCGGGTTTTTAACTTAGTGGACCTTTTTTTATGTTGGTTCTAATTTTTTCCTAGACTGCCCTTGCGGGTTTTCAAAACTAGCGAACCACCCTAATTTTTGCTTAGGCCACCCTAGTGGATTTTCAACCTAACGGGCTCTTTTTTTTATTCTTTTCTTGTGCTTACAGATTTGGCTTCAGGAGCGCCTCTACTTGCTCGACACTTCATCCATGGATTTCATCATATACTTGCTGCAACATCATTTTGCTAGGAAATTACTTCATCCTGCTTCTTCATATGCTGACTGGGTTCATTGGATCTGCTCTCGTGCTGCAGTCAACATCTGTTGGTTAGCACCTTGGGTCAAAGATTTCTCATATCACTATTCAGACATATTTGATGTATGTTCCTCTTGCTACTCTTCATCGAGGTACTTGTTATGATCCTCGTCGGCTTGACCGTCAGTATGGAGTGAGCCTCGAGATTCTGAGTTTACTTCTGACTTAGACATGCTTTGTCTGACTGAAGCCTTCTTGGATTGACTGAAGCAAAGTTGGCCTGCACGCTACACTTATCGCCTACCATAGATTTTACATTTGTCAATTTCTTTAGAAAGAATATTGTTAGGATATAAAAATAATGAAAACAATACTAAAAGATGTTTCTTTTCCTTTTATAATTTATCATCACCTTTCACTATTGTGTTTATTTGTTTTATCCATATTTGGTCAAATACTTAAAATAGTGCACATAGAACAATTTTAATATTAACTCTATTTTATTAAATTGGGGAACAACCAAATATAAAGCCAGCATACACAAGATCACTCTTGTCGCCAACTAGCCCTCTCGGATTTTCTAATTGACAATTTTCTCTAGCTTAGCCCTAATTGTTGCCTAGCCCACCCTTTTAGGTTTTCAAAACTAGCAGACTGCTCAAACTTTTGCCTAGACTACCCTTTTGGGTTTTCAACCTAGTGAGCCCTTTTTTTATATATAAAACCTCTTCAACCTGTCAATGTTCACTGGTTCACTAAACTTATTCCCGTCCATGTTTGATAACTTGACTGCACCCTTGTTCATGACTTGCTCTACAACATACGGTCCTTCCCAACTAGGCCTAAAATTTTCTCTTGGATCAAAGACATTAGGCTTACATTGCTTCAACACTAAGTCACTGGCTATGAACTTTCTAACCCTAACCCTTCTATTGTAGGCTCCAGCTATCTTTCTTTGATACAATTGATGATGATACAGTGCTTTTAACCTCCACTCTTCTAATAAAGCTAACTGTGTGTATCTGCTCACTACCCACTCCGTCTCAGGCAGTTCAGCTTCCAGGACCACTCTTAATGACTTGATCTCTTTCTCAATTGGCAACACTACTTCCATCCCATAAACCAAAGAGAATGGTATCATTCCAGTCCGCGTTCTCACACTTGTTCTATATCCCCCACAAAGTAAAAAGAAGCATCTTCGACTAATCCATGTATGTATTGATCATCTTGGATAGTATCTATTTAATTATCTTATTTGTTGTTTCCATTGCACCATTAGCCTTTGGTCTATAAGGGGAGGATTGGTGATGATGGATTTGGTACTTCAAGAATAAATCCTTAACTACACCTTGAAATTGTATCCCATTATCCGATATCACACTGTGCAGGACCCCATACCTACAGATGAGATTCTTTTCAATAACTCTAGGCATTTGCCTTGTCCTCAATTTGTTGAAAGATTCAGCCTCGACCCACTTTAAAAAATAAAATAGTGATCATTTGAAGCCGTCAGATGTATCTCTCCTATGATGTCAATCCCCCAAGTTGCAAAGGGCTAGGGTGAAGACATAGAATGCAATTCTTCAGGAGGCATGTGATTTAGATTACCATACATCTAACATTATTGGAATTTCTTCACAAATTCAATGCAATCTCGCTCCATGGTCAACCAGTAGTAACCTTGTCGAATTATCTTCTTAACTGGGGCTAAACCACTTATGTGTGGACCACAACTTCCCGCGTGTATTTCTGACATGATTGCTCAACTTTAGGCTTCCTCAAGCACCTCAAGTGCACCCCATCAGGCCATCTTCAATACAACTCTCCATGAAAGGTGATGTATTGTAAGGTCCATCACCTTATGGCTCTTTTCTCTTCCCTTGTTGCCCTCAATGAGTATTCCTTATCCACCAAAAATTGCCTTATAGTGTCATACCATGCATCATGGTCTATATCAGTTTCCATGATTATCTCATATTCATAGCAAGGAGTTAATGAACTGGTCAAAACCAAAGGCTTAAGAAATAAGTTGGCAGGATTTTCCCATATCGAAGCCAACGTGGCTAGGGCATCGGCCATCTGGTTTTCTTCTCTGGGTAGGTGTATAAACCTGCACTCCTTAAAATTCTTCTTCATCATGGTCAAGTAATGGTGGTATGGTTTTAGCTTCTCTTTTTTTAACTTCCACTCTCCATTTACTTGGGATACTACTAGCAATGAATCACCAAAGACTTGCACCTTATCCACCTTCATAATCATTAGGGTTTCCAAACCAAGAATACATGCTTCATACTCCACCATATTATTGGTTGCCCTGAACTTTAACTTCTTAGCTAAAGGGATAAGCTCCCCTTCGGGCAATTCTAGTATGACTCTCAAACCTGCTCCTTTCCTATTCACTGCTCCATCGAAATATATTTTCCATCCTTGTACTTCTATGGCCTCTAAATGTTCATCAGGAAATTCCAAGACTACCTCTTCACTATCCGGTAATGGTTGTTGGGCCAAGAATTCTACCATCGCTCTACCTTTGATTATTTTCCTGGTTACATACTCAATCTCAAATTATTCCAATATTATCAACATCGTCCATACTTCCCGATCAAAGAGGGTGTCTCCCTTAAGTACTTTACCGGATCCAACCTAGAAATTGCTTGCACACTATAAGATTGAAAGTAATGTCACAACTTCTTAAAAGACCAAACCACAGCTATACTAAGGTAGGAGCTTTCTACTCAAATAGTAGACTGCGTACTCAACCCCCGACTCATCTGCTTGGGCTAGCATAGCTCCTATTGACTCTTCTTCTACTGCTAGGTATAGTAACAATTGTTTACCGGGTTTAGGTGATTTCAAAACAGGTGGATTTAGTAGATACTCCTTTATGCGCTCAAAGGCCTTTTGACACTCTTCATTCCACTTGACTGGCTGATTCTTTTTAAGCAATTTGAAGATAGGTTCATAGATTGTGGTGAGCTTTGCTATAAACCTGCTAATGTACTATAACTTGCCAATAAACCCCCAAACTTCTCTCTCCGTCTTATGGGCTGGCATATCCCTGATTGCCTTAACCTTGTTAGGGTCAATCTCAATGCCATTTGGACTAACCACACATCCCAATAGCTTGCCTAAGGTAACCCCAAACACGCACTTCTTTGGGTTTAACCTTAGCTTATACTTCACTGCTCTCTCGAAGAATAATTCTAAATTTTGAAAGTGTTATTCCCTTGTATCTGACTTCACTATCATATCATCAACATACACTTCAACTTCTTTACGCATCATATCATGAAACAATGTGATGGCCATCCTTTGATAGGTTGCTCCAGCATTCTTTAACCCGAATGACATCACCCTATAACAAAATATACCCCATATAGTAATGAAGGCAATTTTAGCTTTATCCTCTTGGGCCATTAACACTTGGTTGTATCCGAAAAATCCATCTACAAATGAGTGTAGCACGCTAGAAGCTGCACTATCAATTAGGACATCTATATGGGATAAACGAAAATCATCTTTAGGGGAAGCCTTGTTTAAGTCTCTATAGTCCACATAGACCCTAATTTTTCCATCTTTCTTTGGCACGGGTACTATGTTGACTAGCCAATCTAGATAATCTATCACTTCAAGGAACTTTACTTGTATTTGTTTAGTGACCTCTTCTTTAACCAATTCAGCCTATTCTAGTCTTAACTACCTAAGCTTTTGTTTGATAGGTTTCATGTGAGTGTAAGTAGGAATCAGATGCTCAGCTATGTCTTGATCTATTCCAGGCATATCCTCATAATACCAAGCAAAAACCACTTCATATTTTTTAAATATATTTTCAAATCTCTCTCTCTCATCAGGAGTAAGGTCGGATGCTATGCTAATGTTTTTAGGATTTTTGGTTGTTCCCAAATTTAATGATTGTGTATCGATAGAGTTAATATTAAAGATGCTCATGTAACCACTATTTGAATGTATGCAACCATCAGGAGAAACATCACACAAGTAAGTAAAATCAAACTTTATTGCATTCATTTTGGAAAAGAAAACATCATCATCCACATACAAAGCAGACAAATTAAAATCAAAATCAAAATCATTATTCTCAAAATCATAAAGCAAAACATCTTCAAACTTCTCTTCAACCAGGGTAGCAATCTCCTCTGGAGTCTTCTCGGCTTTCAAGACAGCTTCCTTCTCCTCTTCTAAATTAGGCTCCTTGTCGGCTGGCAGGGGTGAGCTCTTTCTTCACTTGTTCCACTAGCTCGGCAGCATCAGCAAAAATTTCAAAACCCGGGATCAACTTTCCCATGAACAAGATTGGCTCGGGCTTTCCTTAGAGTGGTCCCATGTTTGGAGCTTTGACAAAGATCTCTTCAAGTGGTGGGAAGATCATCTTCTCATTCTTCTTTGGTTGAACATCTTTGTTGGCTTCTTCATACCCTAACCCTTTCTTGGAAGTTTGAGTCTTGAAATCTAGAAGCTTTGTCACACCGGCCTTGCCTTTTTCAAGACCAACACCAAGAAGGTAGCTCATGTTCTTCATCATGTTCAAGACCTTGGAGTCCGCCACTTCATCATCGGAAATTACAGCTACTTAGAAACCATTGAGAGGCCTCTCAATCATTAGAGAATTGACCACCTCATTATCTTCGGCCTCGATGACCACCGTCTTATCTCTGTTAGGAAACTTGATCTTTTAATGAAGGGTGGAAGGAACTCCACCAAGAGGATGAAATCATGGTCATCCCAAAAGTAGAGCAAAAGTAATAAGTATGTCCAAAACCACAAATTCAACCATAGATTCAATTGGAACAACCTTTACAATAGCTTTGAATGTCCCTTCGGCGTGCCTCTTAGTATTTATGAGCGGGGATTTTTGCCCGCACTCCCGGTGAAATGATTCTTGCTACTTCAGCACTGTTTAGGCTCGGTGCCTTAGAGAACACGGACCTAAGTCCGGAGAAAATGGAAATGCCACCCGGACGGGCCTGGAAAAAGAAAGGGGTGGATGACTCGATTTCTAAGGAATCCCCAACCCCCTAATGGGTTCGAAAAGTTGGGTACGTGTGGGGAAGGTGAGAAATGGCCCAGCACCCCCACAACGCCCGGTTCGTTGGAATCGACCTCCTTTATTGGTCTTAATATTATAAAATTCTTAAATATAGCAATATTATCCATATTACGTGCAACAATTAAAATAAAGCATCATTATATTAAAATCAAGGCAAGGTCCAAACAAAGCAAATAAATAAACACCCATCCGAGGATGGAAACATGTCCTTACATCTCATGCCTAAATAGGACACCCACCGAAAGGTAGAAACATGTCCTTTACATTGGTTCTAAAATAGAAAAGCAATTTAAATTATATGATATTTAACTAATGAGGTACCCATCAAGTGAAAACATACCTCTTACAACATTTGGAAATCTAAATAAATTGATAAAAGTGAATAACCCTTCATAATAAATAAATCATTCATCAAATATATTAAATATCAATAGAAAGTAAACATCCATCCATGATAAATTAAATAAACCAAGCATTGAACTTAAATAAATTAAAGCATATAAAATAAATCAAAGCATAATCAAATATAAAATTGAATAAGGCAAATAAAGATTCAAAATTATAGCTACTATTTTCATTTAGGGTTCTTTATTTCATGTGTTTAGGGTTTTGGAATTTATGGAATTAGGCTACTGTGAGTTTTTAATGGAATTAAAATAGATTAAGGTTTTATGATTTAAGAAGTTGGTAGAACTCTTTGATTAACCAAATTAAGGTTTGTGATGTAAAATCATGAAATTAGGATTTGAACACTTTAAAATACTTAGATTTATGGTTTACGGTTATTCATTGAATTATGTCTTAAGCTTACTGTGTAAAATTATGTTTATATGGTTTTTAAGGTTTTAAAGGATTAGGGTTTAAGGTTTTAAAGGGGTTAGGGTTCATTGTTTTGGTTTTTAGAGTTGGATTAAGGTTTTAAGATTTTTTATTTAGGGTTTTGGGGAATGAGTTTTATTTTAGGATTTGGAAAAAACAATTGATAACTTTATGAAGTTTTATGAAAATAAATAAATGATTTAAAGTTTATAAAAGTAAAAAAGAAGTTTTTAGGGCTTTTGGAAGGAAACAGAACACAATTTAGAGTTTTGAAAATTTAGAAAGCAAATTAGGGTTTTGGGGGGGAAGAAACAAAACTAACAACTTTAAACTTTTTGGAAAACAAAGCAACGAATTAAGGTTTTTAAACCTTAGAAAAAGTGAATTGAGGTTCTAAAGTTTTTGAATAAAAAAAAAAGAATGGGATGATTTAGCTACTGTGAAAAAATAAAAGAAATTAAGAATTCAAACCTTCTTTCGTAGGTTACACCAAAAATTGCTTCTTGGATGAACAAGGTCAAAGACACGATTTTTTGCCTTTGAATTGCTGGAATTGTTTTTCTGCTCTCTCAAAAATCAGCTTGATTCAAGGTTTTCCTTCATGGTTTCGGCCTCCACTTTCTCCCCCGATTTTTTCCAATTTCTATCCAAATTTCCCCCTTATTTCTTCCTTGATTTTTCTGTGTTGTTTAGTCCTTATTTATAGAAGTTTTATGGTTAATTCCTAATTATTCATGGAACATAATATTGATAAGAAAAGGAAACCGAAACCTAATTGTATTAGATTTCGGAAAATTTGCGTCGGAAAAATTTTGCTGGCGAAAAAAAACTACTGCGGAAAGATTGTGCTAGCAAAAAAAATTAGCTGCGGAAAAAATGCGCTGGCAAAAAAGCTGCCGCAGCTGACTGTGGCAGCGCGGACGAAATGGGCCTGCGGGCCATTTCGCCCGCAGGAAAAACCTGCTGGCGAAATGGCCGCCATTTCGCCGCAGCCGACCCCCCTTCCTTTTTTTTACTTTATTTTTTATTTTATTTTTATTATTTTTATTATTATTTTTATTTTTTATTAATAAAAATTAGATACTAAAGCAAAAATTATTTAATTAAAAACACAAAAATTATTTTGGACTAATTAAAATATATTGGACAACACAAAAATTATTTTGGACTAATTAAAATATATTGGACCGGACCGGGTCAAAAATTAAGAGTCTACAGTATTGTCATAAGCCCTAATAGTTACCTCGGTTGGGCTTAGATCCCTTATTTACATAGCTAGCTTTGGCAAAATTTTAAGTGGGCAAACATTTATGGTAGACCCATCATCAACCATCACACATGGGGTTCTTTTTCCTTTAACTTCTACTTTGATAAAGAGAGGGCGGATGTGATCTCTCCCCTCTTCCGGTAAATCTGCATGTGAGAAAGATACCATTCCCATATCAACTTCGCTCTTCTTTTGAATCTCTTCACACTTCATTACTCCTTCAACTTTCATGAATTTAACCAGCTCCTCCAGTGCTATAGAGGTGGAAATTGGCATGCTAGCCAAGGCCTTAGCTATAGTTTCACAGTGCTTTTTAGAAGTGGCCAATAGGTCCCAAATACTGACACTTGCTTGGGTCCTCTTCAACTGTTTAAGAACAGTGTCATCTTCTTCTTCTTTGTTCCCAACTTCAGCTTCCTTCCCTTTATTAAATTATACTTCCTTGGGTGGTGGCCTTGCATAAGGTTTACCAAACCTAGTGTTTATCATTCATCTTCTTTAGGTTCGGATTAGGTCCATTCTTCCTTCTTGGGTTCAAAATCATCATCACTATCGCTTGAATCCCAAAACTCATTCACAACACGGATTGCTACTTCTTTTCCAGCCACAATTTGATCAATTTTACTAAGCACCACTTCTTCATTACTTGCTTCTCCATCCACATCTTGGAAAGAAGTCATGATAAAACTTTCACGCAAACCTCCTTCATTTATGAAAGTCGCCGGTGGTGGTACCCTACTGAACCTTAGCAATGGATTGTCTTTAGTGTTTGGCTTGTTGGGCTCAGGCAGCTTCCCATTATCAATCAAATTCTAGATCTCATGCCTTAACCTCAAACATTTATCCATGTCATGTCCTTGCATTTGATGAAGTTGGAAAATGCCTTAGTGTCAAAATTAGGTGGAAAAGGGTTAGGCAAAGGACGAGGATTTAAGAGTTGTAACAATCCCTTCTTTTGTAGCTTATTGAGGATCCAAGACAGTGGTTTTCCCAATTCTAAAAACTGCCTTCTTCATCCTTGGCTAGTAGGATTAACATCAATTGACTTTTGTGTGCCTTGGTTACAAGACTGGTAGTTTCCCTTCTCGTTCCTTCTCTCTAAAAAGCGGTTCTTCTCTCTTTCCCACTCTTCAATTTGTAGACCAGTTTGCAAAAGGTCCTTGAAATCCCTAATGAGTGTATGAGAAATTCTTTCACGAAGGCTTGGTAAACCCTTCTCACAATCATTCTAATTTGATCGGATTCATCAGGCCTTCTCTTGAGCAATGCAGCCTTATTCCTCCACCTCTTCATATAGTCCATGAAGTTCTCATTCGGCCTTTGTCTAATGGAATCTACCTCCATTAGAGTAACTTCCAATTCAACATTGTATCCATATTATTGGATGAAGGCCTTGTATAGCATATCCCAACTCTTTTGAGTGTCACCATCTAAGGTATTGAACCAATTTTGGATAACGAGATCCAATGAGAGCATGAAGTACCTTAGGGTTTGAGCCTTACTGCTTCACATGGAGGTGAGAATTTTCAGTTCTATCAAACTTTGCAAAGGATGGCATCTTGAACTTGTATGGAACTTCTTCATCTAGCTCAAACAATTTGTCAATCTCGGATATTTCTTCGGTTTTCAACTTCTTTTCAAACTTCTTTTCCAGGTCAACAATCAAATTTTCAACATCTGAAGTTTCAGTTTTCTCCACAGCTGATCTTTCAACAGCCTTTGGGTACTTCCTCTTATCTTGAGGATCTTGAAAGTATTGAGCTGAGTCATCATCATCATTAATGACTACCTTATCATCATCAAAAGCTATCTCACCAGCTTTAGCCTTTCCCTTGTCTTTCTTGGTGCTTGTGGATGCTTCAACAGTGTTCCCAAACATTGTATCCATTTGCACATCATGATCTTAGCTAGGGCCCCCTTTAATTCTTCCATCTTGACTTCAAGGGGATCATCCAACATCTTTTGAATCTTCTTAGGTTCCATTACTTTTGGTGAGAAGCTAATTGAATTGCTGTTGAATTCTTCATTACCGGAGTAGGTTGGATTGTCGTAGGCTTTTGAACTATTGTAATCCAAGGTTGTGAGCCAGAAAGGATCAATGATATGCACAAACAATAAACAAACAAGGATAAATAGGACATTCCTTCCAACCTTATAACATCCACACACGAATGGCGAGTCTCTTTTCCTAGGTTTATGGTAAAAAAAATACCAACATGGGATATTTTGTTTTTGAATAACTCCCTTGGACGTTTCAACCAATAGTTATATTTTCGAATGATAGGTTGCAAATCCAACATGTTTATTACTTTGTTTTTGTGCTTAATTGATGTTATTCACATTGAAAAGAAGAGCTTTTACTTGGTTTTTATTATTCTGGACAGGAACGGTGGATTTGCAATAAAGATGCTTATTTGGAGCTGGATTGGAAGTATTGAAGCAAAGGACATGAAGCTGAATTTTCTTTGTGACAGATTGTCAGATTGGCGGCAGAGGCCTTAGCCTTGCCCAAGGCTAACGGCCAAGCAGACCTGAACGGGCTGATTTAATTAAGTGACGGGCCAATACGATTTAGTTGTATTGGAGGACTCCTAAACCGACTTGTAATAGGATTTAAGTAGTTTTTAGTGGGCCTTTTTGTTATATTAGGTTGGCCCCACTCTTTATTGAGTATTTAAGTTATTTTTAGGGTTTTAGGAGGACACTTTTTGCCTCCTCTTTGATTAATACGAAATTTAGCATTCTTTTACAGAATTTTTGTTGTTCTTCCAAGGCCATGTGTGGCTAAACTCTTTATTTCAGTCAAGGATTAATTCAAGGTTGAAGTTCTTAAGATTGTGAGGTTTGATTGTGCCTAATTATTCTTTTTGATTCTTTTGCATTCATACTTTTACTGTGGCTTATTGGGAAAATCCATCCTTAGTGTATTTTTATTAGTTGATTAATCTGGCCAATTGATTAATTGATAGGATACATATAGCTAATCAATGAGATTAAATCCGTAATTGTTTATTCGAATTGATACAAGTGGCGATTGGTATAATTTGATTGGGTAGAACCTTTTGGGTTATATTAAGTAATTGTATGATCTAATCTAAATGAATCTCGCTAGTAGGTTTGTTGGTTAGGGCAAGGTCTTTCTAGTGTTCATTGCAATCAATAAATTAAATCATGTCGCTAGTATTAGGGTTGTTTATTGGTTAGGGGTTATTCATAGCGCTATGTCTTGCTTAACCTATTCAGAACGGAAAGATTGGTCGGAGACGCTAGCTTGAAGGCTATAACTTGTCTGTGAATATGAATTAAAAAGATTATTTTTAGCCCGTGATCAATCCGTGAGAATTTCATACTGCGAATCGTCCTTGACTGAGTTCACTTCCATTGTTTCAAGTTTTTAATTATTTTTGCTGTCCTAATTTCGTTCTTGATCACTTCTTTAACTTAATTTCGTTTTATTTTTCATAAATATAATTCCCCTATTTTTATTTTATTTTCTTAAATTACAGCAGGTCAGATTTTGGTTAGCCTTGAGCAAGGCTAGTCCCTACGGTTCGACCCTTCTCACCCTATTTACAAGTTTTCTTTTGTAGGAAGAGCAGGTTATTATTTTTGGTGGATTCGACACCCATCAAATTTTGGCGCCGCTGCCGGGGAGTAGTTAACTTTACTGTTTGTTGTCTTTTTGGATGACCAGGTCTGCAAATCTACCATTAGAATACGATCCGGAGATAGAGAAAACAGCCCGTTCGTTGAGAAAGAGAGCTAAAGAAAGGAAGTGGGCAGAAGTAACTTCCACATCTGATCTGGAAGGTACAACTCTTAATTTAGTTGAATATTCAGCTGAATTTGAAGAGGAAGAGTTCGTACAAGAGGAAGTTTTGGTAAATTCTGATAAGGAAGAAATAATGGCTGATAATCGGACCGTTAGGGAGCTACAAGCTGCCCCCATAACTCAGCAGCCCCTGTGCATTGCTTTTCCAGAGCTGACAACACCGTTCGAACTGAAATCAGGTTTGATTCATCAACTACCAAGTTTTCATGGAATGAAAACAGAAAATCTACACAACTTTTTGAAGGAATTCCATGGTGTTTGTTCGAGTATGAAGCCGCAAGGAGTTACTGAAGAGCAGATCAAGTTGAGAGCATTTCCATTTGCACTTAAGGATGTTGCTAAGGAGTGGTTACTCAATCTGCCTCCTGGTTCTATAGAAACATGGACCGACATGGCTAAGACGTTTTTGGAGAGATATTTCCCAGCCTTTAGAGCAGCCATAATTAGAAGAGAAATATGTGGTATTAAGCAAAGAGTTGGAGAGAGCCTTTATGACTATTGGGAGAGGTTTAAGCGGTTATGTGCAGCTTGTCCACAACATGGAATGTCGGATCAATCCTTGATTCAATATTTCTATGAAGGAATGGTGGATATGGAGAGGAAGATGATGGATGCGGCTAGTGGAGGAGCACTTGTGAATAAAACCCCAACTCAAGCTAGGGAAATCATAACAACCATGGCTGCCAACTCTCAACAATTCGGACAAACCGACGAACCCTCAAGAAGAGCCTACCAGGTAAGTAGTTCTTCTACGGATGATAGACTTGATGAACTAACTTCCATGTTTAAAAATTTTACTGCAGGGTTCAATGCTCGCTTCAATGTGTGTGGATTGTGCTATTCACCCGATCACCCAACGGATTTGTGCTATCAAATCCAAGAAAATCAAGAGCAAGTTAATGCAATGGGTGGATTCTCCGGGCAGCACCAAAGGCCAAATAACTCATTTCCTAACTCATCTAATGTAGGTTGGAGAAATCAGCAGAACTATGGTTATGGGAATAGGCAGAATTTTCAGCAAGCTAGAGCACCTCCTCAACAAGCTTCTAGCTCAAACATGTCTTTGGAAGATATCGTCAAATCCCTAGCTACTAGCACAGCCACATTTCAGCAAGATGTTAGAAGGGAGATGAGTGAAATTACTTCCAATGTGAATGCTCTTTCACAAGAAACCAAGAGGAGCTTGCAACATATGGAGACCCAAATCAACCAGCTTGCCTCTTCCGTGGGTAAAATTGAGTCCCAAGGGAGGTTACCCTCCCAAACTATTGTAAACCCGAGAGAAAATGCGAGTGCGATCACCTTGAGGAGTGGTAAGGAGCTGGAAACTCCAGGCCCTAAGAAGGGCGGCCAAAGGACCATGAAAGAAGTTGAAGAGGAGGTAGAAATTCAGCCCAAAGAGCCCTCCAAGCAACCAGATTCTGAATAGCCCCGATCTTTCACTATTCAGCCCCCTTTTCCAGAAAGGTTGGCCAAAACAAGAAGGGCAATTGAAGAGAAAGATATTTTAGAGACTTTTCGAAAAGTTGAGGTGAACATTCCATTGCTAGATGCCATTAAGCAAATACCCCGATATGCGAAATTTCTCAAGGAGCTTTGCACCAACAAGAGGAAAATAGATAGTGTAGAGAAGGTGGAAATGGGTGAAGTTTGCTCCGCCATGATTCAAAGGAAGAAGCTCCCACAAAAATGCAAGGATCGAGGTATGTTTGCTATTCCTTGTAGGATAGGTGATGTAGGTATTAAGAGAGCTATGTGTGACTTAGGGGCCTCTATAAATGTCATGCCTTTTTCTATTTACTCATCTTTCAAGGGCTGCCCCTTGAAAGAAACGCGTATTATTATTCAATTGGCAGACAGGTCTATTGTTTATCCGGTGGGTGTGCTTGAGGATGTCTTGGTTCAGGTAGGTGAGTTAATTTTTCCAGCTGATTTCTATGTGCTTAACATGGAGGATGATAAATCCTCAACTACAGCTGATTTATTGCTTGGGAGACCTTTCCTTCGTACCGCAAGGACGAAAATTGATGCCTATGAAGGAACATTATCTATGGAATTTGATGGTGAGAAAGTCCAATTTAATGTTTATGAGGCAATGAAATACCCTTGTGATGTTTCTAGTATTTGCTGCATTGATGTAATTGATCCTTTAGCTCAAGAAGTGTTTGAATTAAATGCTGTTGATGAACTTGATTTAGTGCTTTGCAGGGATATTAATGTGGACAGCATTAAACAGCTTGAAGAAACCTTCTTGATTAATGATAATGTGCAAGAAATTGTGTGTGAAATGGAGGCAAATAAGCCCTTTAAATCCAGCAACAGCCGTTCTATTTTGCCTCCTCACCATGAGAAGATCTTACCATCTGTTTTGCAGGCCCCGAAGTTGGAGCTAAAACCGCTGCCCGGTCACTTAAAGTATGTATTTTTAGGAAATGGAGATACACTACCTGTTATTATCTCCAACAAACTCAGCAAGGTGGAAGAGAAGAGCTTAGTTGAAGTTCTTAGGAAGCATAAAGAAGCCATAGGATGGACCATAGCTGACATTAAGGGATTGAGCCCTTCGACTTGCATGCACCGGATTTATTTGGAGGAGGGCAGCAAGCCCACTAGAGATGCTCAGAGGCGATTGAACCCACCTATGATGGAGGTAGTAAAGAAGGAAATACTGAAGTTGTTGGATGCAGGCATGATTTATCCCATTTCGGATAGCAAGTGGGTGAGCCCGGTGCAAGTGGTACCAAAGAAGACTGGAATTACTGTAGTGAAGAATGATGAGGGGGAGTTAGTGCCTACAAGAGTCCAAAATGGGTGGAGAGTGTGTATAGATTATAGGAAGTTAAATGCAGCAACAAGAAAAGATCACTTCCCACTCCCCTTTATTGACCAAATGTTGGAAAGGCTAGCTGGCCGTACTCACTACTGTTGCTTAGATGGTTTTTCAGGTTTCTTTCAGGTACCGGTGGCACCCGAGGACCAAGAAAAGACGACCTTCACCTGCCCGTTTGGTACGTTTGCCTATCGACGGATGCCATTCGGACTCTGCAACGCTCCAGCCACGCTCCAAAGGTGTATGATGAGCATATTTTCTGACTTTGTGGAGGAGATTATAGAGGTATTTATGGATGACTTTACCGTCTACGGTAATAATTTTGATGAGTGCCTAGTTAATCTTGAAAAAGTTTTACAAAGGTGTATAGAGTCAAACTTAGTGCTTAATTATGAGAAATGTCATTTTATGGTAGATCAAGGTTTGATTCTAGGACACATTGTATCATCTAAGGGCATTGAGGTTGATAAAGCTAAGATTGATGTTATGAAATCCTTACCCTACCCCACATCTGTGCGGGAGATTCATTCTTTTCTTGGCCATGCAGGTTTTTACAGACGCTTTATTAAGGATTTCTCCAAGATAGCTCAACCACTCTGCAAGCTACTGCAAAAAGATGTGAGGTTTGAGTTTAGTGAAGAGTGTAGAGAAGCATTTGACATGCTGAAAGAGAAGCTGGTTTCTGCACCAATAGTCCAACCACCAAATTGGAATTACCCTTTCGAAATCATGTGCGATGCAAGCAACTATGCGGTTGGAGCTGTTCTTGGACAGCGGATTGAGAAGAATCCTCATGTCATATACTATGCATCAAGGACCTTGGACAATGCCCAATGTAATTATTCTACCACAGAGAAAGAGCTTCTGGCAATTGTGTTCGCTTTGGAGAAGTTTAGGTCATACTTGTTAGGGACTAAGGTGACTGTGTTTTCTGACCATGCTGCCATTAAGTACTTGATTAAGAAGAAGGAGTCAAAGCCTCGTTTGATTCGCTAGATCCTTTTGCTACAAGAGTTCAACATGGAAATACGAGATAAAAAGGGTTCTGAAAACCTTGTGGCTGATCACCTTAGCCGGTTGGTTTTAAATGAGAAGCCGACCCCATTGGATGACGATTTCCCAGATGAACAGCTTTTTAGTTTCCAAAAAGTTGTTCCATGGTATGCTGATATAGTGAACTACTTAGTTACTGGGACTTTATCAGGAGAGTTGACTAGAGCTGAAAAAGATAAGATTAAGAGGGATTCAAAGTATTATGTATGGGATGACCCCCACTTATGGAAGTATTGTTCTGATCAGGTGATAAGAAGATGCGTTATGGATATAGAAGTGCAATCCATTTTGAGATTTTGTCACTCTGCAGCATGTGGAGGCCATTTTGGTCCTAAAAGAACGGTTCGCAAGATTTTGGAGTGTGGACTATTCTAGCCCACAATGTTCCGAGACTCGTATACTTACTGTAAATCTTGTGAGAATTGCCAAAAGACAGGTAATTTGAGTCGCCGAGATCAAATGCCTCTAACTTCTATCTTGATATGTGAGATATTTGATGTATGGGGTATAGACTTCATGGGACCATTCCCATCGTCATCTGGAAATAGCTACATATTACTGGCAGTAGACTATGTTTCCAAGTGGGTTGAGGCTAAGGCAACCCGGACTAATGATGCTAAGACAGTGGTGAATTTTGTGAAGAGCTATATATTTTCCAGGTTCGGGATTCCAAGGGCTATTATCAGTGATCGAGGAACTGACTTTTGCAACAAGGTAATGGAGAACCTTTTCAGGAAATACGGTGTTACGCATCGTCTCTCTACAGCCTACCATCCACAGACGAGTGGACAAGCCGAAATTTCCAATAGAGAAGTGAAGTCTATCCTTGAAAAGACAGTGAATCCAAACAGAAAGGATTGGAGTTGTAAGCTGGAAGATGCATTGTGGGCTTACAGGACAGCTTACAAGACTCCTATTGGCATGTCACCATACCGGTTGGTCTATGGCAAACCGTGCCATTTACCGGTAGAATTGGAGCACCGAGCATTTTGGGCTATCCAGCGATGCAACATGAAGTTCGAAGAGGCTGGTGAACATAGAAAGTTGCAGTTGCAGGAGCTAGAGGAAATTCGCAATGATGCCTATGAAAGCTCTAAAATCTACAAAGAGAAAACAAAAGCTTTCCATGATTCCATGATTTCCAGAAAAAATTTCGTAGTCGGTCAGAAAGTTCTACTTTTTTGTTCTATACTAAAATTATTTCCCGGAAAACTGAGGTCCAAATGGATGGGACCTTTTATTGTTACTAATGTTTTTGCTCATGGTGCAGTTGAAATTAGAAGCTTGGAAACTGATAAAGTTTTTAAAGTTAATGGACACCGGTTGAAACCATTTTATGAGAATTTTGCAGCCCCACATTTTGAGGATGAGGAGCTGGAGGAACCACAGAAGTCCAATTAACAAGTTTGAGAATGTCTAGCCTAAGACGGTAAAGAGTGGCGCTTGCTGGGAGGCAACCCAGCAAAGGTTTGAATTTTGTTATAAAAAAAATATAAAAATATATAAATAAATAAAAATTGATGAACAGTGTCATCCCTGTCCTTGGCTCTCTCTGCAACGTATTCTAGGTAGAAAGCTTTTAAAGGCTGACTTGGTTTTAAAAAATGGTGAATACAAAATAGAAGTTTCAATTAATGTGTTTTAAATATCACTGTAGGCCAATTTTCATTTTGAGTGTGCGTGAGTTTAAGTTGTCTATATGTTAAATTTTAAAAGTAAGGGTACTTTGGGGTTAAATCAATTGTTTTAATGTATCACCTTTAGGTCAACTTCTTTTTCTTCTTTCAACTCTCCACACAGCCGAATTCTTTCTCTCCTTTCAAGCTCAGCCTTCATCAACACCACTTTACCCGAATCTTCGAAATCAACAGAACTTCACCAACCCTTCTACCCAATCGCCATTTTCAGTCCCATTCAGATTTCGCGATTTGAAATCTGCACTACGGTTGCTCCTCTCTGCTTCGATTTCGCGATTCACTTTCTGCGATTCGAAGAACTCCTCTCTGCCTCGTGGAACCCTGAGCCGGCGTCTCTGTTTCACAAACACCACCGCCGTACCATTCGAATCAGAACCCCTGGCACCCATAGTCTCATAGCCGGATGCAACCTCACGTTAATCGCAAGCCCACGATTAAATCACTTCCATCTGTTGCGACCCAATCTCCCTCTCTGGTGATTTCGAGACCATCCCTTCAGAAGACTCCAATCACCATCTCCACCTCAAATCACCACCGCACCACCACCTCAGTCGTTCACAACCATTCGAGCAAAATTGCAGTTCAAAGGTTTGAAATCATGTCTTCATCAGTCAAGAGACTAAGGTTTGCATCTCATTCCCTCTGCTTCTTGTCCATTTTACTCAAAGGCCTCTGATTCAGTTTCGCTACTACACCAGGTCCGTTTTTCTGATTCTCTTGCCGATTGCTTCCCTTCTGTTTTTCTGATTCTCCACTTGAATTCATATATTTGTGAGCAATTATTAGTTGGCCAGATTAATGTTTGGTTAAGGCAATTAAGAATTGAGTTTCAGTCATAAGTTATTACATTGCCTAGTTTAGAATTGCTTAGTTATTGTCTTTGCCGCATGCATAATACATTGATTTGGGATTGAACATTAGAATTCTGAAATTTATTGGATGTGAGTTACAATGGTGTTAGTCTATAATTTCAGTCCGTTACAGGTTTTGTGCTCAATAATGGAAATAAAAACTGACTATTGATAGGAATTCTGCTCTTATTAGCCAATTTGATTGTAATTGAGACATCATTGATATAATCCTTCATATATTGCTGAAATTGGTTCCTAATTTGTCAAATGAAGCGTCAGGTTGTGCATATTAGTTTTAAGAATAGTGAGTGACTAAGTGTAGTGAATCATTCTGGTTGTTGTGTTTGGGAGTTCTCACAGGTAGACACTTATGTGACTTTGGTAGTCTCTCATTGGCCTTGTGCATAAAAATGGTAAAATATGACTTGAGCTACCAAAGTAGAAGTTGCAATCAATGCTTTGATGGGTTATAACTATAGAATTGCAGGTCTGTTTTATTTTCTTTGGAAAAGTTCCTGAACACAATTTTTGATTTAAATGGGAATTGTTTCAGACTTGCATATTTAGTTAATCTAATTTTCATATACAAGGTTTTGAAATTATTCAGTTACGGATTCTGTGAAATGCAAAATTTGAGATGATTATCCAATTAGATTTCCTTACACATTGTCACTAATTTCAGCCTTTGCTTGGGTCTTGTGCTAATAAAAGTATTCCTCATGACTGATTTTGACAACACTTTGGGCTTAACTGGCAACTTGACTGCTTGAATTGGATTACATAATTACACTTGCTTAGGAGTTTGTTTTGTTTGGCATGTGTCCTGTTTTTTTTTTTTTTGAGTTTCTGCAGGAAAACTATCATCTTGGCAATATGGCTGGACCCTTAACCACCACCCATATAGCCTCAACAAGTAGCAAATTGTTACTACCATTCACTACACGCTCCTAACCAGCAGCCTATGCTTTATCTAGGTTCTGTTTTTAACTTTGAGTTTATTAGCTGCTGAATTGATGTTTTATTTTGGTTTTATTTCCGAGAAGAGACATTGCAATGATGACAACGCAAAACAGGGCAGCACCTTTACACTCTCATTCCTTTCATTTATTTGCTTAGAATCTCCTTCTTGTGATTTAATTGTGTTTGTCCACATTGAGGACAATGTGAGAAATAAGTGTGGGGAGGGGTTTTGACTATCGGGAGTGTTTTTATGCTGAATTTTTGTGCTTAATATGAATATATAGCTGCTGCCATCGTTTTGTTTTTGGTCTATGCTCCGTATATGGTCAATTTTTAAAATTTTTGTGATTGCAGAATTTGCTTAAACCTTCAATGTTTGTTGCTGCCATGTGCTTATTTCTACTAAAAATTGATCACTATGACTATTTTTGAAAGACAATGCTTATAGGGTCTAAGTTTAGGAACTTATCCCATGATATTTTTGAGTAAAATTTTTATTTGGTTGATACTATATGCTGATTTTGGGATTTACTCAATGGGTTTACTGTGTCCTTGAATATGATTTAGAGCTTTTAGGAAATTCTAGAGAGGAGTAATTTGCCTTTGTAACCTAGTTGAACACATATGGGAACCTTGAATGACAAGACTAGTAAGTGAAAACTTTAGCTTGAGATTGACCATCACTGCACTTGTGAATCTTGATTGCAAGCTGTTACACTTTGAATTCTAAAAGTTTCATATTGTAAAACTTAGTTTCTTTTGATAAGTGTTTTTTTAGAGCAATTTCCAAAGCCAAAATTTAGGATAGCTTCCGAACACTAGAACTTTTTTCTACGCTCCCTTGAGGCGAAATCCTAGGCTAGTCTCGACTTTTGAGATGATTTAGGCATTCTTTTGGTCGATTCATCATTCCTTTTACATTTTTCCCACCTTTACGTTACCGTTCTTTTCACCCCTTCTAGCCTATGAAGTATGCTAAATGCGTACTCTAATTTCTTTTCTTAGCCTACAATATAACCATATACACTAAAAAGCCCTTTGCCTACCACCCTTGGTCGAGAAAATAGTCTTTTTAGTCGTTGTTGAGCATGCACATGTGTAAGTTATTAAGAATTGGCGCAATTGCATTCTTGTTTAATGTCATTGATTTGAGTCTAGTTTGTGGGAATAAATAGTCCTTTTGACTTGTGTGTTTTAATTTTTATGGGGTTTGAGATGGTTGTAAATAGTCATGTGATATTTTTAGCTTCCATAAAAAAAAGAAAAAAAAAACAGAAAATGAAAAAAAAAGAAAAAGAAAAAAGAAATGTATTCAATTTCAGTTTTAGTTTTTCTCTAGTTTAAGCTTTTCTCTGGTTTAAGTCGCATTTGTCGCCATTAGTTAGTTCGTGCATTGTTCTTTTGAAATTAATTGTAAAAGACTTATTTTCTTATTATTTTTAGCCTTACATTATCCTATCTTTTGTAACCATCACCTAGCCTAACCCATGTAAAGACCTAATGATCTTTGGTTGAGACTTGACCTACATTAGTGGAGAGGGAGTTTAGAGGAGAGCCTATGGTTGTTCTTTAATTCTGTTTTAATGAAGCTATGAAAATGTTTTTATATGTTTTGTTACTTGCTCGATAAAACACTTGTTGATTCAAACTTCGAATGTGTGCATGCGTGTTTTTAAGAATTCTTAGTGTAACCTTTTTCAATTGAGTTCATAATGATGGAATGATGTTGAGGGTTGGATTATTAATTGCGATGTTGAGTTGTTTGGGGAACATGTGTGTGTTTGATTGGGTTCTTGGGTGAAGTATGTGGTCTCCTTATAGATTTGATTTTGAGTTTTGAGTCATGTTTGAGGACAAGCATGGGATAAGTGTGGGGATATTTGATAGGTTGCAAATCCAACATGTTTATTACTTTGTTTTTGTGCTTAATTGATGTTATTCACATTGAAAAGAAGAGCTTTTACTTGGTTTTTATTATTCTGGACAGGAACGGTGGATTTGCAATAAAGATGCTTATTTGGAGCTGGATTGGAAGTATTGAAGCAAAGGACATGAAGCTGAATTTTCTTTGTGACAGATTGTCAGATTGGCAGCAGAGGCCTTAGCCTTGCCCAAGTCTAATGGCCAAGCAGACCTGAACGGGCTGATTTAATTAAGTGACGGGCCCATACGATTTAGTTGTATTGGAGGACTCCTAAACCAACTTGTAATAGGATTTAAGTAATTTTTAGTGGGCCTTTTTGTTATATTAGGTTGGCCCCACTCTTTATTGAGTATTTAAGTTATTTTTAGGGTTTTAGGAGGACACTTTTTGCCTCCTCTTTGATTAATACGAAATTCAGCATTCTTTTACAGAATTTTTGTTGTTCTTCCAAGGCCATGTGTGGCTAAACTCTTTATTTCAGTCAAGGATTAATTCAAGGTTGAAGTTCTTAAGATTGTGAGGTTTGATTGTGCCTAATTATTCTTTTTGATTCTTTTGCATTCATACTTTTACTGTGGCTTATTGGGAAAATCCATCCTTAGTGTATTTTTATTAGTTGATTAATCTGGCCAATTGATTAATTGATAGGATACATATAGCTAATCAATGAGATTAAATCCGTAATTGTTTATTCGAATTGATACAAGTGGCGATTGGTATAATTTGATTGGGTAGAACCTTTTGGGTTATATTAAGTAATTGTATGATCTAATCTAAATGAATCTCGCTAGTAGGTTTGTTGGTTAGGGCAAGGTCTTTCTAGTGTTCATTGCAATCAATAAATTAAATCATGTCGCTAGTATTAGGGTTGTTTATTGGTTAGGGGTTATTCATAGCGCTATGTCTTGCTTAACCTATTCAGAACGGAAAGATTGGTCGGAGACGCTAGCTTGAAGGCTATAACTTGTCTGTGAATATGAATTAAAAAGATTATTTTTAGCCCGTGATCAATCCGTGAGAATTTCATACTGCGAATCGTCCTTGACTGAGTTCACTTCCATTGTTTCAAGTTTTTAATTATTTTTGCTGTCCTAATTTCGTTCTTGATCACTTCTTTAACTTAATTTCGTTTTATTTTTCATAAATATAATTCCCCTATTTTTATTTTATTTTCTTAAATTACAGCAGGTCAGATTTTGGTTAGCCTTGGGCAAGGCTAGTCCCTACGGTTCGACCCTTCTCACCCTATTTACAAGTTTTCTTTTGTAGGAAGAGCAGGTTATTATTTTTGGTGGATTCGACACCCATCATCGAACATGAAAATCAGTTCATGATAATTTTTGTTAATTACATTTTAATCCATCCAATCAACTAAAGTAGATTTTATGCTATATTGGATTAAAACTAAATTAAAAGGTTTATTATAAATAGGTTTCTCACTTGAAAAGTAACTAATGATTCATTCCAAAAATAAGCACATGATTAATAATTCTTAGTATAAACTAGGCTCACAATTAATCTTTGGTATTTCCATAATTGACCTAAATATTTGTAAGCTCTTTTGAAAAGGTTGTAAAAATAATTTTGTTTCTAAGCCTATTATAAAAAGATTTTAGAAAAAAGGGATTTTGGGCTTTGTATTTGGGTCATAAGAAAAGAATTTTTTGACTTGTTTTTTTTTTAAAAGTTCTATGTTCAAAGACCATTTTGAAAATTTTAAAAATAGTTTTGGTCTTTTGGATTTAGAGGAAAAAAAAAATTTTTTGAGCTCACAATGTAATTAGGTCATATTAGAAAAAGAACAAACCAAATAAGCCATGATTTAAACTAAGATAAAATTAACCATAGTCAAACAACAAGCATTTGGGGTAAAATCTAAGGAAAGTAACAAGGTCAATTACATAGGCTTAAGACTTTGGGTTGAAAAGCTTAGGTTCCCATGGCAAGTATATACCAAAATGGTACAAGGCTATGAGTGGTTATGCCATGCTCGATCTCCATACCTTGAGTGAAAGTATGGTATCCCTTACATAAAACAATACGGGTAACACGAGGGTCCTAACTCACGCACACAATACAATTTAAATGATGCAATGGATAATATCATAATAAGAAAGAATTATATAATAAAAAGACCAATGGAATTAACTTCTCTTATCCCCACTGGAGTCACCACTGTGAGCGGAGATTTTTGCCCCCATTCCCGTGTGGAATGGTTCTTGGAACTTCGGCACTGTTAGGCTCAGGGCCTTAGAGAACATGAGCATAAATTCAAAAAAAAAAATGGAGTCGCCACTGGACGAGCCGGGAAAAAGAAAGGAGTGGATGACTTGATTCCTAAGGAATCCCCAACCCCTAATGGGTTCGAAAAGTTGAGTACGTATGGGGAAGGTGAGAATGACCCAACACTCCCACAATGCCCGGTTCATTGGAACTGACCTCCTTTTCAGGTCTTAATATTATAAAATTCTTAAATATAATGATATTATCCATACTGCATGCGATCATAAGAATAAACAAATACTTTATTAAAATCACAACAATGTTCAAACAAAACAAACAAATAGGCACCCATCCATGGATAGAAACATGCCTTACAATTGTCCAATGTCCAAAAGAAAATAAATAAAATAGGATACCCATCAATTGATGGAAACGTATCCTTTACATTGATCCAAAACTTGAAATAAATTGAATTACAAGATGCTCAATACATGAGGTACCCAAAACATGGAAACATACCTCTTACAATGTTTTGAAACCAAAGCAAATCAATAAAAATAACCAACTAACCATTCATCATAAATAAATCATTCATCGAAGACATAAATCAAAAATATAAATAAATCACTAATCAAAATGTATAATAAATATTCATTTAATAATGAAGCAAATAAAGATGCAAGTTTAGGTTTATGTATCAACTTAGGGTTTCTTAAATAACATTTAGGGTTTTGGAGTTTATATTTAAAAGCTAGGGTCTTGGAATTTTAAAGAACTAATATTATTGTTATATTTTTTAAAAGAATTATGCTACTGTGTGATTAAAATTAGAATTTAGGATTTAAATAAATAAGGTAAAAACTTATGAAAATAAGATTAAAACTTAGATATTTGAAAAAAATAATCTACTGTCATGATTAAATAAAAAAAAAGAATTGATTAGGGTTTTAACAAAAAAGATTAGGGTTTGAATTAAACTAGGGTTTGGATTTCTATGAAAACTAACACTATTATATTTATTTTTGAAAGGAGAATGGCTACTGTGAAGATTTTGGAAAATTGATTTAATTAGAGTTTAACAATTTTAAGTGGTTTATGGTTTTGATTAACAAAAATTGAGCTACTATAATAATTAAAATAACAAAATAGATACTGTAATAATCTTTTTTTTAATAAAAACTAATTGATGGCTACTGTGTCTTCAAAAGAAATTAAAAACATTGTCCGTTAGTTTTCATAATTATTAGGTTATTACATGAGTTTTGAGAGTTCTAATTTATTAATTTTAATGGATCAATAACAAATGGATGAAGATGATTTTTTATTAAAAAAATATTAGATAAACATACCTATGTTTGAAGGCTCCACCAAAATTGTTAGATGAAAATTTTGGAGTAGCTAATCACCAAGACAATCACCACTTGTTGACTGCCTTGATTGTTGTATTTTGATAAAAATCTCCTTGTTGAAAAATTGTCAAAGTTTTAGAATTCTCCTCTGCCTCTTAAAAAATTTCCCGTCCAAAAAATTCAATAGTCCCAAAATTTTAAAAGACCAAAAGTCCCTCTGTAAGTGTTTTAATGTGATATTTATAAGAAAAAAATAAAAAATCTAATACTAATTGGTTAAGAAAATAAAATTATTTAAGGAAATAAAATTTTAAAACCGAGTAAAATAAGGTTTGGCCGAGAAAAATGTGCGAGCTGGAGAGGCGCGCTGCGTCGCGCGAGAATCGCCTGCGAGGATTGGCGAGATAAGGCCCAGCAGCTTCAACTTGCAAGCTGGCAAGGATCCTGAATTCACCTCAGGCTTTGCTTGCGGCGAATTGGCCTTTGGCACACCAATTCACCGTAGGCCATGCATGCGGTGAATTGGCCTACGGCAGGCCAATTGCCTATCGTCACGTGCCGCACACTGATTCGACCGTCTAATTTTTTATTTTTTATCATTTTTATATGCATATACTTTTACTATTAAAAATATTATATTTAAAATATTTATAATTAATTATATTATTATTTAAATAAATAATAAATAATAAATATTATTTTATTACAATAAATAATATATTTAAAAAACAAATAATAAATTATAAATAATAAATATTATATATATATATATTAAGAAAATAAGTAATAAATATTATTAAAATAAATATTATAGAATAAATATTATATAATTAAAAAAATAATAAATAATAAAATTTAAATAATAAATACTACAAAAATTATTTGGGACTGTTTTAAATTCTTTGGACTGGACTTGGTCAAAATTTAAGGGTCTACAGTATGCTTTGCTCCATAACACTTATCACATTTATTTTCTCTCTAACTGATCTCAAGACAATTTTGCATCCACAATTACATTAGATAACTGGATAAAATTGGTGCTTATTGTTGATTTGGTGGATATTCCTTACATTGACTTTTTAAACTTGTGAGAAATTGAGCATATTGAGTTAGATATCAACTTATTAATCTTTATTGTGTATAAACATCTTTGATTAATGAATTGCTAGAACTTGCTTTGACATGCATTTTAAGACTACATAAAAATTTCAATTAGGCATCAATATGATTAAGGCAATTAGGTGAATCCATTTTGACTTAAAAAGACCAACCTTATGTCCGACCTTAGTTAGCCAATTTTGAGCTTATTTTATTTTTTTCTTTTCTTTCTTTTTCACAACACCATTAGCTTGAACCTTGTTATTTTAACTATTACCCTTTCATTAGGTCAAGAGCATTTTAAGAGCATTTATGATTGAGTATTGTATTAAATAAAGTGTGGGGGTTAAATTTAGTGGGTCTAAAATTGCAAAGTATTGTGTTCTTTAGCTGCAAATCCTATTTTGATTGAAATAAATAATTAAAAAATAAAAATAAAAAAAAGAGAGAAAAATCAAAATAATAGAAGTTGTTGTTCTTTTTCGTAGGGTTGGAATAAGTTTGGCAATGATCAATGAAAAAATTTAATAAGTGAGTTCCCTTGGAAAGCTCTTTAATGTCAAGTGGTAGGTGAGTGAAAGTTGTTTTGGGATTGTTCGGTTGTATTACATTGTTTACTTCATTCTTGAAGTGCTCTTGAACTTAGTGAATAAACTCACACTCCCAAATGCCATGCCCTTACCTTAGCCACATTACAACCAAATGAAAGACCTTATGATTGATGATTGATTGAAATTTAGTGGTGGAAGTTTGATTGATAAGCAAGCTTATGGTGATAATCTTTCATTGAATGTTATGAATGTAAACACTACCTTATTAAACACTTCAGAGAGTTGGTGAGAAAGTGACAACATTGGTTATGCATGGAGAACCACTAAATTACATTAGTATTGGTTTTGTTTGGTTTGATATTGATTGCGGATTTAAGAAACTAGAAGTCTTGATACATTCTTATAACTCTTGAACTTAACTAAAATTTCTTGTTTAGTTTGTTTTAATTTTAACTTTGCTTGGGGACAAGCAAAGAATTAAGTGCGGGGTATTTGTTTCAATCATTTATGTTTATATTTTTAGGGTATTTTTATTGGTTTTTAGTTAATTTTTCTTTTAATTTGTGTTTAAAGATTGTTTGAAGTATTTGATTTAGGTTGAAGTTCAAAACAATGGAGTGATGGATCAAATTTTGTGGAAAAATAAGATACACGACCAAGACACCACTTAGCTTGGCCTTATCAATCATCAAAGGCAAGGAAGAGGCAGGACACGGGCTGAGGCTACTTGGCTTGTCCGTGTCCTTCAGGAAAATTGGGCAGAGGCAGACACTAGCAAGAGACACAGCCAAGCCATTAGCCCTGTCACATGACACAGCCAAGGCCTTGGTCGTGTCCCACTTGATGAAACTAAAGAATAAAGGAAGCAAAGCGAATGGCAGAGGTGAACACAAACAGAAGACACGATCAAGCTACTGGCCGTGTCACATGACAAGGCTAGTGACTTAGCCGTGTCACACTTAGAAAAGAAGAAGAAATATTGGCAGCTATGGACACGGCCTCAAGGCTTGGCCGTGTCCCAAGAAGAATGAGTGACACAGCCAAGTCACTTAAGGTTTGGTCGTGTCTCATATGGTCCTTTTGAATTATTTTGTACTAAGTGAGGAACAAATGGGGGACAAAAGACTCTTTCTTTTTAAAAAGAAATATTAAAAATGAGTAAAAGGTGGATGGATTTATGAGAAGAAATATTAAACAAAGAAAAAGAGGGAGACAAAGAGTGGTGTGTGAGTTGGCAAGACATGCTTAGTGTCTTAAAAAATTGAAAAGGAATTGGAAATGGATGGATATATATACACGTTGGGATTATTTTGAAGGGGGCTAGTTCTTAGTTTTCAGTTCTTGTTTTAGAGGGAGAGACACCATTCTCTCTTCATCTTTATTTCCATTCATCTTTCATTTCTTCCATAGACAAGACTTAATCAAGTTTGGGGATTAAATTGAGTGAGCAAGCTCCTTAGAAGATTAGGGTTTGAAGAAAGCTTGATTGGAGTTGTAAACTTAAGAGAGTTGCCATTCCACCTTTTAAGAAGAGAGCCATTGATTGAAGAGGGCTTGGAAGTTGTTTATCATACATCAAGGTGGAAGCTAGGAGGAAACATGTAGTAAAAAGATTGGCGTCTACAAGAGGTTTTTCATATTCTCTCTTTTAATTCATTTCTAGGTTGTTATTGTTTTGTTATGAACATTGATATTACAAAGTATAATTTTGATTTGATGAATATTTAGATGGATATTTGTTTTAAATTGATGATGAGCTAATTTACTCATGTCTTAGGTTGCAATAGATTTGATTAAATGACTTGATTTTATAATTCCATTAGTATACCTTGTTATTGGTTGATTGCATTGGACCTAAAGTTAGTTTAATAGATTGGCCACCTATTAATCTCTTAATATTGAATAATGGACCGAGTGGTGAAATTCGATATCGAAACTATATAATCAATCACCCTAAGAATGAATTAGAAATATAAGTTCTAGGGTTTATTTAATTTGCAATTTCAAAATAATTTGTTGTTGTTAATTCATGAATGTGAAAACTAATGAATTGGTAATTAATAATTGAACTTAAGGGATAAATTAAAATACAAGGTTATATTAATGGATAATTTGAGAACCAAGATTTAATTAAATTGATCTATAACCCTAGACACCATTCCTATAATTGAATTAATCTTATACAACTACTACTCATTTTTTTTTTACTTTCAAATTTTAATTACAACTCACCAATTCAACAACACACACTCAATTTCATTTATTTTGTTTAAATCAAACTATTGCAAAATAATTCCTTCCTTGTGAGACAATCTTGGGGCGATCACCGTTGCTACAATTACCTCGTATACTTGCGAGTGTCGCTTTGTAGTAGTAATTAATCGAGCGCAACAATATCCCATGGGTTTGAAATGTTCTAGCGTCTGGACTATTGGTCCAAATATTATTTGTTTAAAAAAAAGAATCTAGCTCAGCCTTGATTACTTTCCATTTTTGCCAATCACTTCGACATCGATAATTTTAAATATTTTTAGGCTCAAGCATATTTTGATAATTTCAACAGTAACATATGCAAACATATTATCAACAATAATTTCATCTCTTTTCCACATATTTCTAGATTTAATGAGATCTCACAATTTTTTAGTACCGAAACCACTTATAGGGTTACTTCTCTAGAAATATGGGTTGTTGATTTATCTTTCTTTTGACCTCTTCAGGAGTGTCATTTTGAAATCATTTATTTCCCCTTCTTTTAAAGAATAATAATTTAAACTAAGTGGTCTACTACACTTTAGGCATATATTAGATTCATTGGCTACCATATTAATATGATGTCCTGCAAGGACAATAAATCAAGCATGAGTATTAGCAGTTGAAATATGTGATTTAGACACCTTCTAGGTATCTGAGAAGATATCTAGTAATTCATTTGCAACATTCTACAAACGAATTAGTTTTTGAACTTTTAGTTCACATTGACTTGTGTGTGTATCAAGATTGGATAAAGTTAGTGTATTCTAACTAATCTCTTGTGCTTTTTCCCATTTACTTTTATCTTCCCCTAATGGTGGGAAAAGCAACTCACTAAAAATTTTGCTTTAGAAAATTTATCGTTAAAGGTCCATAATTTATAATATAAACAATCAAAATCTACATAGATATCAAGATAATATAGATAATCCATTTTTGTTCTTTGAGGGGATGCAATAAAAACATATACACTTCAACAAGAAATTTTAATACCACAGATTTTAAATAAAATATATTATGTCAGATAAGTACAAGTTGTAAAATGTGAAAACTTTGTAATGTACTGACAGTCAAATACAAATTAAAGATATAATATAAATAATAATATGTATCCAAACAGATATATAAAATTTTGATTTCATAAGCATACGAATAATTTATTGCAAAATATTAATAAATAATGGTTCAGTTAAACTATATTGAGTATGAACATATGCAATAAAATATTTAATAGAAATATAATCGTAAAATACTTTTCAAATGAACTCATATGTATTATCTAGATAAATTATCTTGATATGATAATCAAGAAACATTGACCTTAACTTTTATAATTTAAGCAAGGAATTTAGCAAAAGCAATATTACTAGTTGACAACAGATAAACATATGACCATCAAGTTGAAGCATCAATTAAAATCATAAAGTATTTAAATGGTCCAAAAGATTGAAGGATATGGCCAAAAATATTCCCATGAACATAAGTAACACAAAAGTAGTAATCAAACAAAAGAATTTTCTAATTTTTTAGTGGATGTCCATTTATATTCTCAATAATATGTCGCATCATGTTTTAGCCTGGATGACCAAGATGATCAATCCAAAATATAAAAATGTTGGGATCTATGCACTTCTAGATATAGTGTAACTCAAATATTTTTATTTTTTATGAAGTATAGTCTAGTTAAGAAATTTAAAATTTTTTAAATATGAACTTCTAGTTCAAATTCGTAGAGTTAACACATAAAAATTCAATATCTTTCTCACTTTGTTTCAGTAGGATATCCATTGCAACATATTCTTTGAAACTTAGTATATTTCTTTGAGATCTAATTGAATGCAATGTATCATCGAAATATCATTTTGCTCAAATTTAGAATATAAGGTACTCTTCTAAAGTTTTCAACCATATTTGTAAAACCAGATATCATATTAACATTATTTTCTGTTAATGTTAACTGTAACAAATATTTTCTAATCATGAAGAATTATGAGATTTGTGCCAATATATATCTTTTTAGCACTTTTGTTTTCAGAGTTGGTAAGGAAAAAACTTTTCTACCGCGACCTCTTTTATCAAGATGTTACATTCACATCAGGGAATGATGTTAAGCCAGTTGGACGAGTTTGATAATTTTTCATCAAAAGCTAAAAATTTTATTAGCTAGTAATAAACAAGAAATTGATTTAGCATATTTTGTGAATCTATGCCCTCAATATTGCTACTATAAAAGCACATTTGAGGCATGAAAAGTTTAATATTCTCCAAAAAAAAGTGTAATAAATCTACAAAAATAAGATAATCAATTTTTAATTTTTTGTTTAATAATCAAAAGGAAAATTATTATTTCTAAGTGATCCCGTGGGGATGCTTAATTTTCTTTTCATAATATATCTAAAATTCACAATATTAAGGTGAATCTCATTATCAAGTACACATAATAAATAATTTCTTCGGAAAATATTAAGAGTAATAAATTTATGTTTTATGATATTTAATACTGTATGTCACAACCCAACCTAGAGGCCATGACCGGCATGCAGCCAAACCGAAGTCCGACCACATAAGCCTTAGAAACATTTATAACAGTCTAAGTGCAAAACAGTTCAATACTTATATAATCCTCAATCCTAGTTCAAATGCAAACCATCAATATAATCAAATCCCAATAAAATCATTCGGGAAATCTAATGCAGACAAGTTCTACTTATTACACAAAAAAGGATTCGGATTCAATCCGCCCCAAAAGTTCAATATCCGGAAATCTCTAAGCAGAAAGACCGATAAACACAAACGGAAAACCTGATCGACTTCGCCAAAGAAGAGAAAGAAGATAGACGAAGGCAATCACTGTAAACCTGCAAGACAATCTGTAAGGGTGTGAGCGCTTCACCGCTGAACGACTCTAGCCACCCGCCGAACGACACCACCCTCGTCACGCGCACACATCGAAACGACAGCCTCTGATTTTCTTTGCCTAAAACCTAATTTCTCCCCCTTTTTTCAAAACACCCAAAAATAGAAGACCAAAAACCTTACCCCATCTGACTTTAGGCCTATTTATAGGAAAAAAACTCTTCAAAATTATACTTTTACCCCAAACTAATTTATTTTAATTAAAAACACCCCAAAACTATTTATTTTCATAAAAAAAAATTACCCAAAACCATAAAATTCACAAAATCAACTCAAATTTATTTTTAACTTCAAACTTTAACCCAAAATAATTTATAAATATGTTTTACGCATAATAATACCCGAAAATACCGAAAACGACAAAAAATCCAAAAATAACGATAAAAAATCCAAAAATGACGAAAATACCCTCGGCACCCAAAAATACAATATTATACTCAAAACGACCGTCTCATCATCCTGAGTATCAAAAAGACATTCAAACCATCAAATTATGTTCAAACAACATATGAGGGCACAAAATGACTATTTTGCCCCTAAGGTGCAAAATTACCATTTTGCCCCTAGACTTAAAATCATTCAAAAACCAAGGGTTTTACAATCTAACCCCCTTAAAGTAATTGCATCCACGCAATTGAATCCAACATAATCATTATCCATCAAAAATTGTCATTACAATAGTTATACACAAATCCGGATGGTATCGTCTACTTAGTATGTGTCGTTATGGCTGATCAGGCCATAACCACAAGATACCAAACACTAATGACCATTCCAGGTTTGATCCATTTAGAGTTCATTAAATAAAAACCAATTATTAGATAACAAAAACAAAATCAATGAATAGCGCTTAGCGCTCAACCCAGTCAATATCAGTGCCAATCAATCGAGTATAACATTATCTCTGTTCATTTTTCCAATCCATAACAATATTAATATACTGTACCTCTGTAACCAATAACTGAAATATTCCGTAACTCAACATCATTACACATACACCTTTTCAATAAGATCCATTGCATACAATTGTCAATCATTAGTCACAAACAATATCATGCGATGTATATTGTAGGCAAACTCTACCAAAGGAAGATGATCTGCCCAACTACCACCAAAATCAAGAACACACAATCGCAGCATATCTTCCAAAGTCTGAATAGTCCTCTCTGACAAACCATCTGTCTGAGGATGAAAAGCAGTACTGAAATGAAGATTAGTTCCTAAACCTTCCTAAAGCTTCTGCCAAAATCTAGAAGTAAATTGTGGTCCTCTATCAGAAACTATAGAAACTGGGACCCCATGAAGACTCACAATCCTGTTGAGGTACAGTTTGGCATACTGCGACACTTTGTACTTAGTATTTACTGGAAGAAAATGAGAGGACTTAGTCAATCTATCAACAATAACCCAGATCGAATCATGCCCACCAGGAGCTTTAGGCAAACCGACAACAAAATCCATATTGATTCTCTCCCATTTCCACTCAGGTAGTGGTAACTCCTTAAGCAATCCCGCAGGCTTATGATGCTCATACTTAACTTGCTGACAAGATAAGCATTGAGAAACAAACTGTGCAACATCATTCTTCATCCCTTTCCACCAGTACAACTGCTTCAAATCCCGATACATCTTGGTGGAACCTGGGTGAACTATGTACTTAGAGAAATGTGCATCCTTAAGGATATCAGTCTTCAAATCATCTACCTTAGGAACACACACCCTAGTACCAAACTTCAAAACACCTTTATCATCTATAACAAACTCCTTTTTCTCACCGGCTAAGACTTTCTATCGTAAAATTTCCAAATCCGCATCCTTACTTTGCTCAGAAATAATCCTGTCAAGAAAATTTGGCTTCATGGACAAACTAGCAAGAAACACCCCTCTACCATTCACAACTTCTTTGTCAGACATATTAAATGTCCAACCCTCATCAAGCAATTGGTGAATCTCAGAAATAAAGGACCTCCTCGTCAAACAAATATGTGACAAACTCCCCAAAGACTTGCTACTCAAAGCGTCTACCACAACATTTGCTTTCCTAGGATGGTACTGAATATTATAATCATAATCTTCCAGAAACTCTATCCACCTCCTCTGCCTCAAGTTCAGATCCCTCTACGAGTAAACATATTTGAGATTCTTATGGTCAGTAAAAATCTCACATGTAACACCATACAGATAATGCCTCCAGATCTTTAGTGCAAACACAACAGTAGCCATCTCCAGATCATGCGTATGATAATTAACTTCATGCTTTTTCAACTGTCTTGAAGCATAAGCAACCACCCTACCATGTTGCATCAACACACATCCCAAACCAATACCAGATGCATCACAGTAAACAGCATAGCCTTCATTGCCCTCCGGCAAAACAAGTACAGGTGCAGATGTCAACCTTTCTTCCAGAAAGTTAAAACTCTCCTCACAAGCATCATCCCAAACAAACTTAACACCCTTGCGAGTGAGTTTAGTCAAAGGTGCTGCAAGTCTAGAAAAATCTCTAACAAATCTTCTATAATAACCAGCCAAACCCAAGAAACTTCGTATCTCTGTAACTGTCTTTGGTCTTGGCCAATCCATGACTGCCTCAATCTTCTTTAGATCAACCTGAACACCCTCAGAAGATATAACATGACCCAAGAACACAACTTTATCCAACCAGAATTCACATTTTGAGAACTTGGCATAAAGTTTATGTTCCCTCAGAGTTTGCAAAACCAGCTTCAAATGTTCCTCATGCTCTTCTTTAGTCTTGGAATACACCAAAATATCATCAATGAACACCACAACAAACCGATCAAGATATGGACTAAACACCCTATTCATCAAGTCCATAAAAGCAGTAGGGGCGTTGGTAAGTCCAAAAGACATTACCAGAAATTCATAATGACCATACCTTGAGCGAAAAGCAGTTTTAGATATGTCACTCTCTCGCACCCTTAACTGATGATAACTAGACCGAAGATCAACCTTTGAGAAAAACTTCGCCCCTTGCAACTGATCAAACAAATCATCAATCCTTGGTAATGGATATCTGTTCTTGACCGTCACCTTGTTTAGCTGCCAATAATCAATACACAACCTCATGGAACCATCCTTCTTTCTCACGAAAAGAACCGGAGCTCCCCAAGGTGAAGTACTCGGTCGGATGTACCCCTTCTGTAACAAATCATTTAGCTGCTCCCTCAACTCTTTAAGCTCTGCCGGTGCCATTCTATAAGGCGGCATAGAGATAAGATTTGTGCCGGGTACAAGATCAATAGAAAACCCAATCTCCCTTTCAGGAGGTAACCCATGCAAATCCTCAGGAAAAACATCCACAAAATCTTGCACTATAGGGACGTCTTCTGGTTTAACTTCTTCTTTCTTCACATCCCGAATAGATACAAGATAGGCGTCATAACCTTTACGCAACAACCTTCTAGCTCCCAAAGTAGAAATCATCTGACAAGGACTAATGGTCTTGGAACCATGGAATGTCACCGACTTACCTTCTTCATAATCAAATCGGACTATTTTAGCCCTACAGTCAACATTAGCTCCATGACAAGCTAACAAATCCATTCCCAAGATCACATCAAATTCCAACATAGATAAGACAATCAAATTTGCAGCTAAATCTGCATCCTCAACTCTAACCATACAGTTACTATAAACATCCACCGTCTCTATCTCATCCCCCAGTGGTGTATGAACAAACAAAGGCTCAGCTAAAAGTTCATGTGATCTAGATAATCTAGATGCAAAGCTAGGTGATATGAATGAATGAGTAGCTCCAGGGTCAATAAGAACATGTGCATCAAATGAACATATAGAGAGGGTACCTTGCACCACATTATTATCAGCCTGAGCTTGCTGAGCATTAAGATTAAACACCCGAGCATAATTCTAATTCTGATTCTGGCCTTGGTTCTGATTTTGAGCATTGTTTTGATCTGCTGGCTAAGCGGGTACAGCATTCTGCTGCTGATTATTCTGGTGATAACCCTAATTCTGCTGACCTTGGTAGCCTCGATAACCTCCATTCTGTTGTCTGCCATTCTGATTACCTCGGCCTCCATTATAACCTCGACCACCATTACCTCTGCCATAACCATTGCCATTACCATTACCGTTGCCACGGTTGTTGTTACCCTGATTCCCTACTGGTCTCACATAATTCTGCTGCCCTCTTTGATTCTGACCACGCCGAGAATTAGGACAATCCTTCACCTGGTGATCCATCTGTCCACAACCTAAACATGCTCCCATCTGTCTCCAGCAATCTCCTGGATGATGGTTACCACAAAACCCACAAACAGGATTCCCCTGATTCTGATTCTGCAATCGATAAGTCTGTTGTTGACCAGCTCTATTATTACCTCTCTGATCTCTGTTCTGTCCTTGGTAGCCATGCGAATCATTAGGTCTACTTCTCTTCCTACTAACATCAGTAGTATCCTCAGTCCTGTTAGTCTTACCTCTGTTTTCCAAACCCAGAGCTGTGTTCCTAGCCAAATGCAACTCAGTGTAGTTATGGCTAGCAACAAAACCATAATACTTATTGTTCAGTCCCTCCACGAATCTGCGAGTCATCCGAGCCTCATCCTGAATCAAGTGTGTAGCATACTGTCGCAGATCCTGAAACTTCTCATAGTACTCAGCTATGGATCTATCCCCTTGCTTCAACCTCTCAAACTCTTGGCCTTTTTGCCACATAACATTCTCAGGTATGAAATTCTGCATGAACAAGTCCTTAAACTCATCCCGGAAATGAACCCTATCTCTGATTTCATCATCGAACCACACCTGAGCTGACTTCTTTAACTGATGGCCTGCCAACTCTATAGATCTATCATCAGTACAGTTGAGAGCTAAACAAATCCGACGTACCTCATTGATGAAGTATACTGGATCCTCAGTAGCAGAGTTGGAGAATGTAGGTGGGTTCACTCTGATAAACTCATTTAATTTCACATACTGGGGTTCAACAATAGGTGGCTGATCATTTGCTTGCCCAACATTCTGATTCATATTCTGCACCAACTGAGCAATTCCATTGGCAAGAGTCTCCATAGATCTACCCATGGTCATCATAGTAGTCATAAACTGCTCCTGACCCACTGCAGCAGCCGGTGTAGCCTCAGGTACAGGATTATTCCCAGGAGTAGGTGGCTGAGGATCAGGCACAACTCCTGCAGTATTAACATTCCCTGCTGCAGCTCTAGGAGGTCTCCCACGTCCACGTGGAGGCAGATTAGCACCATTTGCAGTTCCAGAAGTTCCAGCACCAGAGGAACCTCCCCCTATCCGAATTCCAGTACTTCTTCGAGACATAACTCCTGATATTAGTATAAGCATATCGGTTAACGCGGAAGCAAAAGAAACACAGAAAGAATTTTTCCTAACGATTTCCGGATACAACTAGACAAATTATAAGTGTGACTGAATATTATGGCTCTGATACCACTTTTGTCACGACCCAACCCGGGGGCCACGACCGGCATGCAGCCAAACCGAAGTCCGACCACATAAGCCTTAGAAACATTTATAACAGTCTAAGTGCAAAACAGTTCAATACTTATATAATCCTCAATCCTAGTTCAAATGCAAACCATCAATATAATCAAATCCCAATAAAATCATTCGGGAAATCTAATGCAGACAAGTTTTACTTATTACACAAAAAGGGATTCGGATTCAATCCGCCCCAAAAGTTCAATATCCAGAAATCTCTAAGCAGAAAGACTGATAAACACAAACGAAAAACCTGATCGACTTCGCCAAAAAAGAGAAAGAAGATAGAAGAAGGCAATCACTGTAAACCTGCAAGACAATCTGTAAGGATGTGAGCGCTTCACCGCCGAACGACGCTAGCCACCCGCCGAACGACACCACCCTCGTCACGCGCACACCTCAAAACGACAGCCTCTGATTTTCTTTGCCTAAAACCTAATTTCTCCCCCTTTTTTCAAAACACCCGAAAATAGAAGACTAAAAACCTTACCCCATCTAACTTTAGGCCTATTTATAGGAAAACAACTCTTCAAAATTATACTTTTACCCCAAACTAATTTATTTTAATTAAAAACACCCCAAAACTATTTATTTTCATAAAAAAAATTACCCAAAACCATAAAATTCACAAAATCAACTCAAATTTATTTTTAACTTCAAAATTTAACCCAAAATAATTTATAAATATGTTTTACACAAAATAATACCCGAAAATACCAAAAATGACAAAAAAATCCAAAAATGACGAAAATACCCTCGGCACCCAAAAATACAATATTATACTCAAAACGACCGTCTCGTCGTCCTGAGTATCCAAAAGACATTCAAACCATCAAATTATGTTCAAACAACATATGAGGGCACAAAATGACTATTTTGCTCCTAAGGTGCAAAATTACCACTTTGCCCATAGACTTAAAATCATTCAAAAACCAAGGGTTTTACATTATAAATATACCAAATTTAAATAAAATTATAAATTAGATAGATTGTAGACCTATCGAATAAATAAAGACTAAAAATTATAATTAAAGTTTAAATATTATATCTATAAAATTGCAATTGATCATATTAAATCATAATAAATATCAATTTATTTATCAACTTCACTTTAATACATAAATATTTAATATCAATGTATTTTTCAACTTCACTTCAATACTTAAATATTTACTCATAATTTTATATCTTTTTTATTTTCATATGCTATATTAAGTTATTAGATATATAAGCATAAACACAAAAGTAACTATAAACACATATTTAAATTTAAATTTCACAAGCAAAATGTTAAAATTTATTTATTCCTTATTTTAAAGGTATATATATATTTGCACTTACTTCAATATTTTCAATACTCAAAACCCATTGATTATTTTAGGCATAAGAAAGAAAAAACCATGACAAAGGAAAAACATATATCAATTTGCCTTTTATATATATTATTATATATATTGGCAACGCAAATCTTATGGTGTCTCGTTCTAATTGATAAACAATTAAAAAAAATATTGTATCAATTAGTTATCAATCAATTCGTCCAATACTGAAAATTATAGTTAACTAATAAGGATTCTCAGTATACTATAGAAACAATTTTATATACGAAACTCTATTTTTCTTTCTTTTTTCTTACATTGCTTTGCAACATGGATTTAGTAAAAGTCATACTAAAAACTGTATAAGATTTGCAAAACAAAACTAAATAATTTTGAATAATCGGATAAATTAAAAAAACATGTTATAACTTTACAAAATTTTCTTAATGATTTGATAAGAGAGGCTCTAATATTATTTGTAGACAAAATCCTAGATTTCACCAAAGTTTAAAAGCTAATTGTTATATTGTGTTGACTATTATTTGAGAAACAATATTTGAATAAATAAGAATTGAAGAAATATCTAAAATTAAACTAAATTACTGGAAAATAAATATTTTGGTGAATTAAGAATAAATCAATCAATAAAATATATTAGAGTCCACAATCCCTCTAAACTTGCATAGATATTAAAGTTGATTAAGAAAAATTGAGTTAAAATTGGCGGATTATCTTTTAGCCTAATTAACCTTATTCAAGGACATGGCTTTTCAAATTAACATCAAACTCTTATTCAGACACTTTAACATTAATTTGCGTATGATCAAACCCGGTTATTTGATCTTATTTAGGAAGACAAATAGTGCCACAAACTAATATCAGATTATCTCTTCGAACAAATCCTTAATCAAACCTATTATACAAAATCACCTATATAAATCAAGCATTCAAATCCCATTGAATAAAAATCCTAACTTCTCTATTTGACACTTCATCAAGGAATTCAATCAATGAAATATTGAATATAAGCATTAGGAACAAGGACTTTGTATAAATCAACTCAAATTTAATTAACCAAAGTTAATATCCATCAAAGCTTAGGGTTCATGTTTCCCCAAATAAAAAAATAATTACTCCATAATTAAATCTAAGAAATTAAAACTGAAATTGAAAGTAATCGTGATAAGAATAAGCAAACTCTTGATAGTTGTCTTTAGCTTGAGCTTGAACCCCTTCTCCAATGGAGATTTTGTCTTCAGAGAGAAAGAAGAAGTTCTCTATCAAAATTACATGAAGAAAAATCAGATTTTCTTAAAACTAAAACCTTCTCCTATAAAACATGTTTTTCTCCCTTTTATATCCCTCTATTTTATACTTTCTCTATGTTACAATAAGTAAACTTCCTATTTTGTAGAGTTCTAAACAAAATAGGAAATAAATAAAAAGAAATCCTAGTGAATTAAGGAAAGTAAAAATCTCAATATTTGTTGTAATTTCATGCATGAGCGACTGCATGACCATGCATCTACTCGTGCACCTTTATGCCCTTTAAAACTCTACACTAGAAAAACTCTAGCAGCCAAATGCATGACCATCTGCATGCCCATGGGTCTACCCATGCACATCTCTGCTCTTTTTGTGTTGTCACTGGATTTTTATTATATTTTCCAAAATTCACCTACATAAATACTAAATAAGATTAAATAACCAAAATAACTAAAATCAAATGAAAAATAAGATAAAACTAATAAAAACTAATGAAAACTAATGCAAATGTTGTCCTAATTATGTATAAAATATGCATTTATCAACTATCCCACACTTATCTCTTTGGTCATCCTCGAGTAAAGTCAAAATTAAACCAAGCTTGAAAGATCATCTCAACAGAATAGAGAAACTACAAAATTCAAAAACATGGGTCCCATACTCAGAATTAATCATCAAATTCCATAGAAATTCAATCAAATGGAAGTGAAGGAATAAAAAGATCATATTGAAAAAGATGATAAACTTTGCTCATCCATAAGTCTCCAAAAACTACAATTACTCAAAATTTGTCCCTTCTCATTTATTTGTCTAGTTTTAAAGCTACTGTATTTTGGTTCCTTCTTTTCTCTCTCTTTTTTTTATCTGGCACTTTTTATCATTGCAGTAACTTTTAACCTTTCGACCACCACCTTCAAAAAGCACCTTGCTCATATTCTTTAACAAATTTATATGAGCTTGAACTAGAATAGTAGAGCAATATCTACTTGGTTTGGGAACTTTCTCTAGTCATAGTTTGCTTTTTGACTGCCACCTTCAGAAAGTCCCTTGCTCATATTTTTTTAATGTTTTTGGAATAATAGAGCAAAAATTGATTTACTCTTATTCTAGCTAGCTTTTTTTGCCTGAGAGTCCACATAGGGTGCATGTCGATTCTTGGTTACTTTACTAAGCTAGAACAACAAAGTATAATTCCACAAATCACAGTAACTTCCTTGACGTTCATTTCTAAAATTCATTCAGAAAGGTCAAAAAGAAACATAGACATTAGTAAAAAGTAGAGTTAATATTATTTAGAGTTTGCAAGGCTAATTTATATATCAACATAATGCTAGAAACTTCAAAACTTTCAATTAATTTAAATATCATGAAACAAATACAAACTAAGTTGAGTATAATAGACCCATCAAGTTGAGTTAAGAGTTTTAGCTATTGTGTCAAAATCCTTAAACAAACAAAGGTTCAACAATTTAACAACAGGCTTAAGTTTCACAAACAAATAACTAAGTATGAGTATGTGCAAAAATTTCAAGTATCTCACCCCACACTTTAAGAACTAGAATTGTCCTCAATGCAAAAATAAAAAGGAATAAATGAGAGAAGAAAGAAAAGTAAAGGTTAGAATACAACCCTAATATGTTGTGAGGACAACTAGTACAAAGTTGGGGCTGGTGCGATGGAGATGATTATTCTTGACTGGCCTCTTCTAGATATTCATCCAACTTCTACTCAATCCGATCTAGGCGAGCACTTTCGTGACTGAGGATGCCTAAAATCTCAGTATACTTTGCATTCATATCGGTATGTAATGATTCAATAGATCCTAAAATATGCTCAAGTATCACCAAAGAGGGAGGGGGACTAGGGTATCATTTGCCAACTCAGTTTGTCCAATAGGTTGTGTTGTCTCATCTATCAAAATGTATTGATCCCCTAACTTGTGACATAAATGGATAAATTTAAAAGCATCTAAATCTATGAATTAAATTTCTATAATTGGGGTTCCTAAATTCATTAGCCCAAGATGATTTGCTATGGCAGTAATCATTCCCCAAACTAAAATATCCCCCTTATCATTGTGTGCTACAAGTGTCAAATGGTGGAGAAACAGTGCTTCCCCATTTACCCGTTGCCCATTTTCCATACACCAAAAAATAAATAACTCAAAATTTTTCACAGTCCCATTGCTAGTGTCTCTAACAAATATTGTGTGGCTAAGCACTCTATGTATATAACTATGTGAGGGCTTTAACAACTTGGAAGCTTTAAAGCAACTAGCTTTAAAAAGTTCATCATGTGGAGCATATTATTTCCAAACATTAATAGTTGAAAAAGCTTCATGGGACTATGCTTTTAAAAGCAAAGTTAGGGTGTCTATGACCATAATTTTGAAAACCAATAACCACATTTAGTTCAGGCAAAGTTAGAGAAAAATTAGAATTGAGAATTCAGAAGTGAATTTGATCAGTGTGAGCAGGGATTTTTGCCCCCACTCCCACGTGGAATGGTTTTGTCACTTCGGCACTGTTAGGCTTTAGGCTTTAGAGAACACGGGCCTAAACCAAGAGAAAATGGAGTTGCAACCCGGATGAGCCTGAAAAAAGAAAGAGGTGGATGACTCGATTCTTAAGAAATCCCTAACTCCCTATTGGGTTTGGAAAGTTGGGTACACGTGGGGAAGGTAAGAATGACCTAGAACCCCCATAGCGCCCGGTTCATTGTAACGGCCTCGTTTTCAGGTCTAAATATTATTAAATTCTTAACTTATTATAGCATCATCCATTTTACACACATATTAAAGTAAATAAATATTCATTCTATTAAAATCAAAGAAGGTCCAAACAAAACAATAAATGGGCACCCATACAATATGGAAACAAACCCTTACAATTTCCAATATCCAAAATAAAATAGGACACACCTTTTGGTGGAAACGTGTCCTTTATATTAATTCCAAAACTCAAAATAAATTAAATTATATTGAACCTAACTAATGAGGTACCCACAAAGTGAAAACATACCTCATACATCTTTGAAACTAAAATTATCAATAGTACAATAATAAATCAAATATATTAAATCATTCAATTATTCACCATTATAAATATAAAAACAAATCATTCATAAAAATAAAGCATTAATGAATCATCCATTCAAGACATATAATAATCACAGCTAAATTTTAAACTTTAAATAAAGCAACAAATATACAACTTTTAGAGTTTATACTTCAAATTAGGGTTTAAAACTTTTATGATTAAATTAGGATTTTTTTATGATGAAAATTAAGATTTTGGATTTTAGGAATGAAAAATACGACTTTTAGGGGTTAGGAAAACAAGATTAGGGTTTTGAAAGAGATTAGAGTTTGGAAATTGAAAACCTAGTTTTAGGGATTTGGAAAACGATTTAGGGTTTTGAAAATTTTGGGAAAGGCAGATTAAGATTTTTTAAATGATTATATCATTGATTCAAACCTTTTACTAGTGGGTGAACTTTAGGATTTTAGGATTTAGTATTTTGGTTTGGGACTTTTGAGAATTGGTGTTAGGTTCTTAGGATTAGGGTTTTGGTTATTTAGAAAACTAGGGTTTAGAATATTAAGTTTTAAGAATTTTTAGAGAAACAAAGTTTAGGGTTTTGAGTTTAAACAAATAGAGAATTAGGTTTTACAGAAAATACATTGTCTTAAGTTATGTTATTTAGATTGGATTTATATTTTTAAAATACCGAAACATGTGAAAAGAGTAAATATAACTACTGGATGAAAGAGTATATTTAGTTTGGTTATGGTTATTAAATCTTATGCAAAGTAATTATAACTGGCTACTGCATCACTTAGCAAAGTTATTCAATATTTTTAAAGAAAGGCATAGATGTTGCATATAAAAAAAATTGGGTTTAGAAAGTAAAAAACCTGCGTTGGAGCTTCATCAAATTGGAAGAGTATTGATTCAAGCTTACTGCCTGCACCAATCTAAGGTTTTGGCTGAGCCAAGTATGTTGATTCTAACTCTGTTGTTGCTTGTGTTTGCTCTCCTTGCTTCTCCAAAAAAAAATTGAAACCCTCCTTTTAATTGTTGCTCTCGGTTGTTGTCCCTTAATCCCCCTGTTTAGTATTAAAATCCCTTATTTATAGGCAGTTGTTAACCCTAATGCTTACTGTGAAAATTGAGTCCCTCTTAATTAAGGAAATAATTAAACTGAATTAAATTTGGTTTATTGGATGCCAAATTAGCGAGGCCAATTTTCCACAGGCACTGCCTGTGGCAAAATTGGCTCGCCAATTCGCCACAGGCCACAACCTATGGTGAATTGGCATGCCCAATTCGTCGTCCGACCATTATTTTTATTATTTATTATTTTTATTATTACTATTAAAATAAATATTATATTTTTATAAAATCAATATTTATACTTTTTTCTCTTTTTATTATTTATTATTTATAATATTAATAAAATAAATATTATATTATTATGTGTATAGATTTTAACATTGTGCTAGACCAAATTTAAGTTTGTAAAATTATTCCATACTGTTTTAAACCTTTAGACTTGACTTAATCCTCTTTTAATTAGTGTCGGACTGGACTTGGTAAAAAATTAAGGGTCTACAGTTTGCCCCCTGCTTGAGTGATCTGGGACTATAGTAAAAGAGAGTGAAAAACAACATGATTTTTGACTGGGTTTAGAACCAGATTGGACTTCATACCCGAGGTTGGATTGAGTTCTGGACTCAAAAAAAGATTAGGGTTTTGGACCCGGGATGAGTTCTGGACTCAAAAAATAATTTGGATTCTAGACCCGAGGTGAGTTCTGGACTTAAAAAATAATTTAGGTTCTGGACTCGAGGTGAGTTCTGGATTCAAAAATAATTTGGGTTCTAGACCCGAGGTGAGTTCTGAACTCAAAAATTATTTAGATTTTGGACCCGATGTGAGTTTTTGGCTCAAAAATAATTTGGATTTTGGACCTGGGGTGAGTTTTAGACTTAAAAATAATTTAAATTCTAGACCCGAGGTGAGTTTTGGACTCAATGTGAGCTCTGGACTCAAAAATAATTTGAGTTTTAGACCCGATGTGAGTTCTAGACTCAAAAAATAATTTGGGTTCTAGACTCAAGGTGAGTTCTGGACCCGAGGTGAGTTCTGGACTCAAAAATAATTTGGATTCAGTGATGAGTTCTGGACTAAAAAATAATTTGAGTTTTGGACCCAAGATGAGTTCTGAACTCAAAAATAATTTGGGTTCTGGACCCGATGTGAGTTCTGGACTAAAAAATAATTTGGGTTCTTGATCCAAAATGAGTTCTGGACTAAAAAATAATTTGGATTCTAGACCTAAGGTGAGTTCTGGACTTAAAAAATAATTTGGGTTCTGGATCCGAGTCACCTGCAAAAGATAATTGTAGTCAGTAAAATATTTACAAAAAATCTGCAAAAAAAATTTTGCTATTTTTTATCATACATATATCCTCTTGCCCCCTGCATGGAAAAAATATTTTAAAAGTATAAAAAATATTTTTAGACACATAAATATTTATTGTTCCCATATGAAAATATAAATTAAAATGTTAGTTACGAGAATAATTGAATTTCCTATTTATTTACTATTTGTTCACGTGAATTGCTTTTTGCTTTTTCTTTTTTTGTGTCTTTTGTCTTTTCCTTTCTTTTCATCTATTTAAACTCATCAGCCCCTTATACATTTCATCATTTCATTTAAACTTACACATATAGTTTCAACAGCAACTGGAGATGATGCATACTTCAAGATCAGGGCCTCGATCCAATGTTGAATTGCTATAATTCATTGGAAAGCATGAGATGGAAATATTGATATTCTAGCTGTGTTGCAGCTTCATAGTAGTTTAGGTCAAAAAACTAAGGTAATACTGCAATTTAATATTTTAGTAGCATAAATATTTTTTTATTTTTTTTTATTATCATTTTTTGTTTTATTATTATTTATTTATTTACTTTTTTAGCTAGGATTTAGTTATTAAAAGTATATTATCAAATGAATTGTAACAAAGGTTTAGCAGTATCCTATAGCTAAAAAATAGATGAACTAGTGGACTGTAACAAAAATTTAATAAATAACCTAGTATTAATAAATTTGAAAAGAAAGTAAGGAGTAACTTATGACAATATTAGATTTTGAAATAGTAACATTTGTGAGATGATATACTTACCTCGTATTGGCTTACCCGGTTCAGTGTTAATATGATCACTGCATTGCTCAGGGTGGAGGGTGTGTCTATAAAGCCAAGCAATGGTATGATGTAGTACCTTCTCAGGTAAAATGGATCATCCAAGAGTGTGGTTTTGAAAACTTTATTCTACAACTACCATCTGAAGAATGTCCGATAGATAGGAGTGTGGTTCAAGCATTATCGAAATGGTGGATGGACATGACTCATACTTTCCACCTTCCTGTGGGAGAGATGACCATTGGCCCAGTTGATTTTGTAGCCATAACTGGTCTTCAGTACTATGGCATACCCATCCCTCTTACTAATGAAATCCTGACACATGATGAAATTCAACAGTTAATAGGTGTGGAACCTTCATTTAAAGAGCCATTGGATGAACTGCATTGGATGGGTTCGTGGAGAAATGCCTGAGCAATACGCTCGAGGATTTTTCCTATACCTTCTCGAATTGACCATTTTATCCAGTACCAAATCTTCAATCCATTTATCAGTGTTGAGGGCTGTTGCTGATATGGATCTCTTGCAACTTTATTGCTAGGGTGAAGTTGGCCTTTCTTGTCTCTATCATGGTCTTGACAAGATTTGCAGGGATAAAAAGTCTTTCATTGGCTTTATGGTTATTATTGAGGTACTGTCTTCCACCATTGTCAATTTAATTTGCATACTTGTATGAATTTGATTTCCATTGTTATTGTAGGTATAGGCTTATGAGCATAATCTAGTAAGGGTTCCTAGTATTTTTTGAGAGAGAGTCGGGTATCCAAGGTTGAATTTTTAGTTGTCCGATCATACAATGGTTCCCAGCTCTCATCATGTGCACTCCCGGCACTATCATTTGAGTTGCTTAACCTAGGGCAAGGTAAAATAGTGTTAGTATGCCTTAAAATTTATGTAAAAGTCCACTTACCTTTCATAAATCTTATAGGTTGACTTGGCTTGGTGGAAAGCTAAGGAGAGGGGGAATTAGACTCCTCTCATGAATGCTGCACTACCTTACCAACACTCCTGCCGAGTCATTGCTGGTCCTGTGTCTAGTGGCTGGTTTCTCGGGGAGAGGGTGTATGACTGGTTCCTTAGTTCTGAGCAGCGGAGGGTTTCGATGAACTGTCCGGTGTATACTTTGAATATTAAATCAATGCCAGAGAATTTATGGTTGCTATCTTGGAATGGCTACGATGTTGAAACTTACCTTTGTCCACTGGGCGCGTTATACGCCCAATTTATGCGAGCACGGCTCTTGAACTTTGATGTGTCTATTGTTGGCATCCGGGGAGTCTCCAAGGAGGAAGAAAGAAGTGATGAAGAAAATAATGATGAAGAGGAATATGAAGGAGAGGGGAGAGAGACTATCTCTCATCCCGAGGCTGGAACCTCTCAGGTGAACATTTACCATTTTGTCATTGCAACTATTTCTTCTTAACTTGTTTTGACTATTTTTATGATTATCGCAGGCTGCTGGTTCATTTGGGCACGAGGCTGGACCTTCCTCCATTATTCCAATTCATCGATAATTTTCACTGTTCAATGGCAATTTTCTCTGTTTGCTCCTTCTTTTTAGCTAGAAGTGCCATCTTATCCGCAAGGTTTTGATCTTAGTTATCTGGTCTATCATTTTGTTCTATGATGATTTATACTATATGTATCCTTTTCTGACTCAAGCGAATGCTTGAGGAGCAAAATAAGAAACTGTAAGAAGAATAAGCTGTCAGTCATTAGCGCACTGCTTATTTTGAGCGAAGCTTTTGGGACTTCTAGTTCCGGGGAATTAGGGATCCTAGTGCTTTATCTTCTAGGAGGCCCCAATCTGATGACCATGAGATCCCTTCTCCTATTTTAGATGATGACTGTTATAGACCTGACCTTCAAGAAAATAGGGACTTGGGTATTTCTCCTCTGAGTAGATTTCAAATAGGTGATATACCTCCTCCTACATCAGGCGATGACTTTTTTAGGGCTTTATTTGATCATGGTCTGCCTCCTTCGCATCCATCATTGTATTAAGTGAAAAACATTTTTATGAATTAAATAATAATAATAATAATAATAATAATAATAATAATAGTAATTATAATAATAATGGTGTTGCTGTAACTTTGACTTTTCATTTTTTTATTATTTTTATATACCTTTTTCTTTTTTTTATTTATTCATTTTTTTATTTTTTTTATATACACAAAACCGCCCATGAGAATTCACAAGCCAGGAGTCCAAATTCTTTATGGATTCAGATTTATAGAACCAAGGTAAGTGCGGCAATCCAACAACTACTTGGATGCAAATTCCCCTTTCCTTGCGCATCTTGGTCTCAAGTCACTGCCAACACCTTGTCCACTTCGGTATATAAGCGAACCTCTTATATAAATTTTGTTTCAATTTTCCGTTCATGCCACAATTTCTAATTTCAACAAAAGCAATGAAATACTTTACAAATTTTATTACGACAACAAAAAGCCATTTCAATAATTATGAGCTTTTCTTTAACTTTAACAATGACATAGCTTAATTTGAAGAAAATCAAAGGTTTGTTTAGAACCATGAAATCCATACATTGGGAACAAGTATCCTGGTCTCAAATTAATACTTTGAAATACTTTGAAAATGTTAAATTGGACCATTTCTTTTTACATGTCATGGCTTCTTTTTGGGATGTGAAAACTAGGATGTTCAAGATAAATAACTTTGAGATACGTCCTATGATCGAAGAATTTGAAGCCATCCTTGGATATCTAAGCAATCAACCAATAGCATTGCCCATACTGACTTCCAAAACTCACCAAAGGATGAAAAGCCCGAAGTTCTGCAGTTCACGAGAGGTGAGAAAATTTTTCTCGATCCCTTAATCGACTTTTACAGTTCTCATTTAACTCCCACCAAAACTTGAGGCGCATATTCTGTCTAGGCTTGCTTAGTCAATTTTCGTTCATTTCTTTTGACGGTGACATCGATCTATAAGTACTGAATACCGTAGACCAAACGGAGGAGGATTATCACCAATACTCGTGGTTTTGGCTGAAACCCTAGTTGGGTTGGATCAATTTAAGATAGAATCTTCTAGGAGATTTGCTGGAAGTCCCTTGTTGCTACAGGTAATTACCTAAATCGCCGTTTTGAGTTTTCAATTTAGGCCTTTTATTTTTATTGCTCTAATTTTTGCCTAGTCCGCCCTTGTGGTCGAAACTAGCGAGCTATTCTAATTTTTGCCTAAGCCGCCCTTGTGGGTTTTCAACTTAGCAAACCCCCCTTTTTATTTTATTGGTTCTAATTTTTTCCTAAACCGCCCTTGCGGGTTATCGGAACTAGTGAACCGTCCTAATTTTTGCTTAGGCCGCCCTTACGGGTTTTCAACCTAACGAGCCTCTTTCATCATTTTTTTTAATTTCTTGTTTGTGTTTATAGATCTGGCTACATGAACACTTCTATTTACTCGACACTCCATATATGAATTTTGCCAAATATTTGCCATGACATCATTCTGCCAGGAAACTACTCCGTCCTGCTTCTTCATATGCTGACTGGATTGACTGGATCCGCTCACGAGCTGCGATTAATATCTATTGGTTGGCACCTTGGTGGAAGATCACCATGTCACCACTTGGATATATCTGATGTATGTTCCTCTTGCTGCTCTTTGTCGAGGTACTTGCTATGATTCTCATCGCCTTGACCGCCAGTATGGAGTTGAGCCTCGAGGTTCTGAGTTTACTTCTGATTTGGATATGCCTCATCTGACTGAAGCTTTCCTGGATCGACTAAAGCAATGTTAGCTGACACGCTACACTTATCTTCTTCCATAGATTTTATGTTTGTCAATTCCTTAGAAAAAATAATGTTAGGATGAACAATAATAATAATAATAATAAATATATTTTCTTTCCTTTTATAATTTGTCATCATCTTTCGCTATTGTGTTATTTTTTTATCTAATGGTCAAATTACTTCAAAATAGTGCACATAAAATAATTTTAATATTAATTATATTTTATTAAATTAGGGAACAACCAAACATAAAGTCAGCATACAAAAGATCTCATGTCGCCAACTAGCCCTTTCGGGTTTTCTAATTGATAATTTTCTCTCATTTAGCCCTAATTATTACCTAGCCCACCCTTTCAGATTTTTGGAACTATCAGACTGCTCTAACTTTTGTCTAGGCCACCCTCTTTTGGTTTTTAACCTAGCGAGCTTCGTCTTTTTTTTTATATACATAAAACCTCTTTAATCTATCAATGTTCACTTTCTCACTAAACTCATTCCCATCCATGTCTGATATCTTGACTACACCTTTGTTCATGGCTTGCTTCACAACATATGGTCCTTCCCAACTAGGTCTAAATTTTCCTTTTGGATCAAGTACATTAGGCTTACAATACTTCAACACTAAGTCACTACTTAAAACTTCTTGATCTTAACCCTTCTATTATAGGCCTGAGCTATCTTTCTTTGATACAAGTGGTGATGATACAGTGCTTTTAACCTTCTCTCTTCTAATAAATCTAACTATGTGTATCTGCTCACTACCCATTCCGTCTTAGTCAATTTAGCTTCCAGGACCTCCCTTAATGATTTAATCTCAATATCAATTGGCAACATTGCTTCCATCCCATAAACAAAGGAAAATAGTGTCATTCCAGTCGGGGCACACTTGTTTTGTATCCCCCTAAAGTGAAAGGAAGCATCTCTAACCAATCCTTGTACGTCTTAGTCATCTTGGACAGAATCTGCTTAATTGTCTTGTTTGTTGCTTCCACTGCACCATTACCCTTTGGTCTATAAGGGGAGAATTGGTGATGATGGATTTGGTACTTCGAGAATAAGTCCCTAACTGCTCCTTGAAATTGTACCCCATTGTCCGATATCACACTGTGTAGGACCCCATATCTACAGATGAGATTATTTTCAATAAACCTAGCCATTTGCCTTGCCCCCAGCTTGTTGAAAGAGTCAGCCTTGACCCATTTTGAAAAATAATCCACTGCTACTACAATGAAATGGTGACCATTGGAAGCCGTCGAATGTATCTCTCCTATAATGTCAATCTCCCAAGTTGCAAAAGGCCAGGGTGAAGACATAAAATGCAATTTCTCAGGAGGCATGTGATTCAGATTACCATACATCTGGCATTGCTGGCACTTCTTCACAAACTCAATATAATCTCTCTCCATGGTCAATCAGTAGTGACCTTGTCGAATTATCTTCTTAACCAAAGCTAACCCATTCATGTGTGGACCACAACTCCCCGCATGTATTTCTGACATGATTTGCTCAACTTTAGACTTCCTTAAGCACCCCATCAGGACATCTTTGATACAACTCTCCATGAAAGGTGATGTATTGTAAGGACCATCGCCTTATGGCTCTTCTCTCTTCACTTGTTGCCCCCCAACGAGTATTTCTTATTCTCTAAGAACCATCTTATATTTTCATACCACGCATCATGGTCTGTATCAGTTTCCATGATTGTTTCATATTCATAACAAGGAGTTGATGAACTGGTCAAAACCAGAGGCTTAAGAAATAAGTTGATAGGATTTTCCCACACCTATGCCAATGTAGCTAGGGCATCGACCATCTGGTTTTCTTCTCTTGGTAAGTGTATGAATCTGCACTTCTTAAAATTCTTCTTCATCATGGTCAAATAATCATGGTATGGTTTTAACTTCTCTCCTTTTAACTCCCACTTTCCATTCACTTGGGATACCACTAATAATGAATCACAAAAGACTTGCACCTTATCCACCTTCATAATCATTAGGGTTTCCAAACCAAAGATACACACTTCATACTCCACCATATTATTAGTTTCCCTGAACTTCAACTTCTTAGATAGAGGAATGAGCTCCCCTTTAGGTGATTCTAGTATTACTCCCAAACCTGCTCCCTTTCTATTTACTGCTCCATCAAAGTACATCTTCCATCCTTGTACTTCTATAGCCTCTAAATGTTCATCAGGAAATTCCAAGACTACTTCCTCACTGTCCGGCAATGGTTGCTAGGACAGAAATTTTGCTACTGCTCTACCTTTGATTATTTTCATGTTTACATATTCAATCTCAAATTTCTCTAAAATTATCAATCATCGATCATACTTCCCAATCAAAGATGGTGTCTGTAACACCCCTAAATAGTTTGTACACTTGACTATTGAGAGATGTTGTCAAAATACTCAATTTGAGAGAACTTGAAAAGTATTTTCTTACTTAAGACAGGAACAGACCCGTGTCAACCAAGGCTGACATGCCCTTGTGTTTTAAATCAACACTGCCTCTTTAAACAAAACAAGCACCATGACCGTGTCTGATAGAACGACACGCCCGTGCATTTTATTTTAAACTTGCCTTTCAAAGAAAATTTCCATTTCTTAAGTTTTTCATACATTCATTCCTCAAACCATCCATTTCTATTACACCATAAAAATCCAAGAAAAACCTCAACATAAATTAATATGAACATACATAATATATATATATATATATACATACTTGAAATTATTGTAATTTACAAAACTCTCATGCTACTCCAAAAAAAACTAGACATACACCCATATATATATATAACATACTACCCATAAACTTATATAAATGTCATTCAAAATAAATATCTTCGCCGTGCGAATAGTCTAAAACTCTTTATACAAAATATTTCTTAGAAGACCTTTTTGTGATGCAGTTGATTTGGTTCTCTATAAATCTCGCTCAATAGGTTCTCCTCATCTCATTTGATCTATGTGTCAGAAACAAATCTAACATGCTAAGCAAAGCTTACTGGTGCTTGTATATTCATAATATGCAAGAAAATATTAAGAAAGATAACTTTGAATTATTATTCATGAAAATTAAAAAAATCATCACTTTTGTACTTTAATAGAAATTTGATAAATTTGTATATTCGATATACTCAATACAAGAAAACTCAACTTTCAATAATTTTAATAAATCAGTCGCAAGGCATATTATTCACATCATATGCAATTCTTTTACTTTTCCCATACACACTGAATTTAGACCTAGGATTTGGATAGGGGGTCACTGCCGGCAATTTAATGCCTAATATCAAAAATATAGCCAAAGGCCCATTGTCAAGTGTATTCATTTTTGTCAAATATGCCCATTATCAGTGGTGACACGATGTGTTCACTAATGGCATGAAGTGCCCAAATTCATTATGGATATCCACCTTCTGGCTAGCCATTCAACCCTAAGATAGGTCTAACAACAGTATGGTTTAGGCAATTTATTACTTATTCACCTCTAATAACATTTAATTACATATCACATCAATAAAATGATACTATAATCATTATCTAATACTTACAAAATTCCAAGGCTTCTTTGCAAACTAACTTGTAGACATTTTCAAAATTTTAACCTTTAATTTGTCAAACTTGCATATTTTAAGTAATAATTATGTTATAAATGTTAATTGAATAAGAAAATTATATTAACATAAGAAATGAAGTGTTTTGGGGTTGAAAAAGAGGAAAATTAGGGTTACAAAGTGGACATAGGCGTGCCTAAGAAGTCCACATGCCCGTGTGTACCAAAGCATTACTGGAAGTAGAGTTATAGAAGCTAAATAATTCACACGGCCGTGTGGATCAATGCCACACACCCGTGTGGATTTTTCAACATCCGCCAAACTTAAAATTTTATTTTTTTGTAAGCCAAAGTTGTTTCAACTTGCATTTTAAGTTAAAACAACCTAAACACATTTAATAAGCACGATAAAAATGAACCAAACTCTCAAATAAAAAGAATCCAAATCAAACACTTTATTCAATTCTCAATTAATCAAATCTTTAGCAATAAATTTAGTTATCAACACTCCATAACCATCACTCTTTAACCAAAAATAATATCATCACACTTATTTCTTATAAAATTGAAGTAAAATTCATATAGAGGTTCTTCCATCTTTCCTTGCACAACATATCATTTATTCAATTCTTTAGCAAATAACTCAATTAAAATGATCCAATTAACTTATTCAAGCTTTAAAAATCAAAGAAAACCAACTATTTACAAATTACTCATACACAAGCACATACCTCTTTCAAGAACTCCTCTCTTTCTCTTTTCTCTTTACCCCTTTTTGATTTTTGGTGATAATCTTATTGATACTTCTCATAAACTAGTGGATTCCTATGAAAATTTGGAGTTATAATTAAAGATCTTCATATTTTGATGTATGGTAATGGAAGAAGATAGAAGAAAAGAGAGAGATGGTGATGGTGAAGAGGTGTTTGGCGTGAAGATGGTGGTAGAAGGGAGGAGAAATTTCTAGGCTCCTCTTTATATGGTATCTAGGGTTTTGGTTGGATAAGGTGTGCTTATTATAGCTTTGGTGCACTCACTTATTTATATTTAATTCTAATCCTATTTTAAGTTCCGCAAAATCATAAAAATAATTTCTTTAGTTAATTTAAAGTCCTACAATTTATATTTCATAGTCTAACTCGTTAAAATTCACTTCTAGAGTTAAGGGCATTTTCGTAAATTTTTATCACTTTAAGATTCTTTTTTAGAAATACCAATTTCGTCCATACCCGGATCAATCTTTCTATTTTTTTTAAAGCCTGATTCATCCTACTTTCTCACTTATTTCAATTACCCAAGTCACTTTCATCACTATACACAATCCATTATCAATGGCTAGCAGAAAATCACCATTTAAAATTTCAAACATTATAGTGTCTCCCTTAAATTTTTCACTGGATCCAACCTGGAAATTGCATACACACTATAAGACTGAAAGTAATTTCGCAACTTCTTAGAAGACCAAACCACAACTATACAAGTATTTTAAATGATACTATGCTTAATCTCATAAGGTATGAGCTTTTTACTCAAATAGTAGACTGCGTGCTCAACCCCTGATTCATCTGTTTGGGCTATCATAGCTCCTATTGACTCTTTCTCTACTGCAAAATATAATAATAAAGGTTTACCGGGTTTAGGTGGTTTTAAAATAGGTGGATTTAGCATATTCTCTTTTATACGCTCAAAGGCCTTTTGACATGTTAGTTTACTGTAATTGTCCAATGAATCTCCGAACTTCCTTCTCCATCATAAGGGCTGGTATATCCCTGATTTTCTTAACCTTGTCAGGGTCAATCTCAATATCATTTGGACCAATCACGTGCCTTAGAATTTTGCCTGAAGTAACTCTAAATGCACACTTCTTTGGATTCAACCTAAGATTATATTTTACTGCTCTCTCAAAGAATATCTCTAAGTTGTGAAAATGTTGTTCCTTTATATCTAACTTTACCATCATGTCATCAACATAGACCTCAACTTCCTTATGCATCATGTCATGAAACAAGGTGGTGGCCATCCTTTGGTAGGTTGCTCCAGTATTCTTTAATCCAAAAGGCATCACCCTATAACAAAATATACCCCATGTAGTAATGAAGGCAGTTTTAGCTTTATCCTCTTGGGCCATTAACACTTGATTATATCCGAAAAATCCATCTACGAATGAGTGTAGCACGCTAGAGGCTGCACTATCAATAAGAACATCTATATGGGGTAAAGAAAAGTCATCCTTAGGGGAAGCCTTGTTCAAGTCCCTATAGTCCACACAGACCCTAATTCTTCCATCTTTCTTCGGCACAGGGACTTTGTAGGCTAGCTAATTTGGATAATCTATCACTTCAAGGAACTTTACTTATATTTGTTTAGCGACTTCTTCTTTGATAAATTCTACCCATTTTGGTCTTAGCTGTCTAAGCTTTTGTTTGACAGGTTTCATGTGAGTATAAGTAGGAATCAGGTGCTCAACTATGTCTCGATCTATTCCAGGCATATCCTTGTAAGACCAAGCAAAAATCTCTTCATATTTTTTCAATATTTTTTCTAATCTCTCTCTTTCTCATCAGGATTAAGGTCAGATGCTATGCTAATATTTTTAGAATTATCGATTATTCTCAAATTTAATGATTGTTTATCAACGGAGTTAATATTAAAGATGCTCATATAACCACTATTTGAATGTATGCAACCATCAGGAAAAACATCACATAAGTAAGCAAAATCAGACTTTATTGCATTCATCTTGAAAAAGAAAACATCACCATCCTCATACAAAGTGGACAAATCAAAATCAAAATCAAAACCATTATTCTCAAAATCATAAACTAAGACATCTTCAAACTTCTCTTCAACTAAAGCCGCAATTTCCTCTGGAGTCTTCTAGGCTTTCAGGATAGCTTCCTTCTTCCCTTCTGGATTAGGCTCCTTGTTAGCTGGTAGGATGAGCTCTTTCTTCATTTGTTCCATCAGTTTAGCAGCATCAACAAAAATCTCATAACCCGGGATCAATCTTTCCATGAACATGACTGGCTCAGGCTTCCCTTAGAGTTGTCCCATGTATGGAGCTTTGACAAAAACCTCTTCAAGTGGTGGGAAGCTCATCTTCTCACTCTTCTTTGGCTGAACATTTTTGTTAGCTTCTTCATATTCCAAACGTTTCTTGGAAGTCTGAGTCTTAAAATCTAGAAGCTCTGTCACACCTATCTTACCCTTTTCAAGACCAACGCCAGGTAGGTAGTTCATATTCTTCATCATAGTCAGGACCTTAGGGTCTACTACTTCATCATCAGAAATTATAGCTACTTGGAAACTATTAAGAGGCCTCTCAATTATCAAAGCATTCACCACTTCATTATCCTCGGCCTTGATGACCATTGTCTCATAACCATTTGGGAACTTAATCTTTTGATGGAGCATAGAAGGAACTCTGCTAAGAGGATGAAACCAGGGTTGTCCCAATAGTAGTGCAAAAGTGACAGGGATATCCAAAACCATAAACTCTACCATAGATTCAATAGGACCAGCTTTCATAATAGCTTTGAAAGTTCCTTCAGCATGCCTTTTAGTATTATCATAAGCCCTAATTGTCACCTCTGTTGGCCTTAAATCTCTTATTGACATAGTAAGCTTTGGCAAGATTTTAAGTGGGCACACATTGAAGGCAGATCCATCATCAACCATTACATATGGAGTTCTCTTCCCTTTGACTTGAACTTTGATAAAAAGAGGGCGGACGTGGTCTCTTTCCTCTTCTGGCAAATCAGCATCTGAAAAAGACACCATTCCCACATCAATCTTATTCTTCTTCTAATCTCCCTCACATTTCATCACTCCTTCAATTTTAACAAAATTAACCAACTCCTCTGGTGTTATAGAAGTAGAAATTGGCATGCTAGCCATAGCCTCGGCCATTATAACTTGATGCTTCTTTGACGTAGCTAGCAAATCCCATATGCTGATACTAGCTTGTATTCTCTTCAACTGCTTAAGAACATCATCATTTTTTTCTTTATTCCCAGCTTCGACTTCCTTTCCCTTATCAGCTTCTACTTCCTTTGATGGTGGCCTTGCATAAGGCTTACCATATCAGGTGTTCATAACTTCATCTTCTTCAAGATCGGACTAGGCCCACTCTTCCTTCTTGGGCTCAGAATCATCATCACTATCAGTTGAATCTCAAAACTCACTTATAACACAAATTGCTATTTCTTTACCAAACACAACCTATTCAATCTTGCTAAACACCACTTCTTCTTTGGTTATCTCTTCATCCATATCTTGGAAAAAAGATAGCATAAATCTTTCATTTAAACCTCCCCCGATCATAAAAGTTGTCAGTCGTGGCACCCTGTTGAACCTTGGTAATGGATTGTCCTTGGTGCTGGGCTTGTTGCGTTTAGGCAGTTTTCCACTATCAATCAAATTCTAGATTTCATGCCTCAACCTTAAACATTTATTCGTCTCATGCCCTAGCATTTGATGGAATTGGTAGAATGCCTTAGCATTAAAGTTAGGTGGAAGAGGATTAGGCAAAGGGCGAGGAGTCAAGGGTTATAACAATCCCTTTTTTTGTAGCCTATTGAGAACCCAAGATAGCGGCTTCCCCAATTTTGAAAACTGTCTCCTTCCTCCTTGACCAGTTGTGTTAACATCAACTACCTTTTGTGTGCTTTGATTACTAGACTAGAAATTCCCTTTTTGATTCCTCCTTGCTGAAAAGTGGTTCTTCTCCCTTTCCCACTCTTCAATTTGCAGACCAGCTTGTAGAAGATCTTTGAAATCCTGGATGAATGTATGAGACATCCTTTCATGAAGACTAGGCAACACCCCTCTTACAATCATCCTAATATGATCCGATTCATCAAGTCTCTTCTTGATTAACACGACCTTGTTTCTCCACCTCTTCATATAGTCAATAAAGTTTTCATTTGATTTCTGCCTTATCGACTCAACTTCCATCAAAGTGACTTTCAACTCTGCATTATACCCATATTATTGGATGAAAGCCTTGTATAACAAGTCTCAGCTCTTTTGAGTACCTTCCTCTAAGGTGTTGAACCAATTATAGACAACAGGGTCTAATAAAAGCATGAAGTACCTTAGAGTTTGAGCCTTAGTAGCTCGGGCAGACTGCATAGCAGTGATGTATTACTTTACATAGAGATGAGGATTCCCAGTTCAATCAAAATTGGCAAAGGAAGGCATCTTGAATTTATATGTGACCTCTTCTTCTTATTCAAACAACTTTTCAACCTCAAACATTTCTTCAGTTTTCAGCTTCTTTTTAAATTTCTTTTCCAAATCAGCAATCAGCTTTTCAACATCTGAAGTTTTATTCTTTTCCACGGCTGATCTTTCAACAACCTTTGGCTCCTTCTTTTTGTCTTGAGGATCTTGAAAGTATTGAACCCAGTCATCATCATCATCAACGACTACTTTGTCGTAATCAAAGGCTACTTTGCTAACCTTAGCCTTCCTTTTATCCTTCGGATTCTTAGTGCTGGCTTATGCCTCAAATGTGTTCCCCAAAAGTGCAGCCAGTTGGCTCTTCATGGTCTCAGCCAGGACCTCCTTCAGTTCTTCCATCTTGGCATTGAGGGCATCGTCCACCATCCTTTAAATCTGTTCAGGATCCATTGCTCTTGGTGAGAAGCTAATTGAGTTGCTGTTGGATTCTACGTCACTGCATAGGTCGGGTTGTCTTACGCTCTTTAACTGTTGTGCTCCAGGTCTATGAGCCAAAAAGGATCAATGACATGTTATGCAATGCGTGTATGCATATATGCACAAACAATAAGCAACCAAAGATAAATAGGACATTCCTTCCAACCTTATAACTTTCACACACGAATGGTGAGTCTCTTTTTCTAGATATATGGTCAACAGAATATCAAAATGGGATATTATATTTTTGAGAAATTCCCTTGGACAATTTTAACCAGCAGTTATATTTTTAAATATGGAAGTCAATCTATAATAATTCCCATTAATTAGGCTTTAATCCATCCAATCAATTAAAATAGCTTTTATGATATATTGGATTAAAACTAAATTAAGAAGTTTATCATTAATAGATTTCTCATTTGAAAAAGTAACTAATGATTCATGCCAAAAACAAGCCCATGATTAATAATTCTTAGTATAAGTTAGGCTCATAATTGATTTTTGGTATTCCATAATTGACCTAAATATTTGTAAGCTCTTTTTTGTAATGTTTAGATGAAGTGAAAAATAATTTTATTTCAAAGCCCTTGGATTTTTATGTTTGGGCCATAAGGTTGAAAAATATTTTTTGACCCATCTTGAAATGACTATCTTGAAGATTTTGAAAATTTGGAATTTGGTCTTTTGGATTTAAAGGAAAAAATTATTTTGAGCTTACAATATAGGTAGATCATATTAAAAAAAGAGCAAAATAAATAAGTTATGGCTTAAACCAAGATAAATTAGTCATAGTCAAACAATAAACATTTGAGGTAAAAACCTAAGGAAAATAACTAGGCCAATTACATAAGCTTTAGTATTTGGGTTGAAAAGTTTAGGTTCCTATAGCAAGTATATACGAAAAGGTACAAGGCTATGAGTGGTTATGCCATACTCGATCTTCATACCTTAAGTGAAAGTATGATATCCCTCACATAACACAATACGAGTAACACGGGCCTCCTAACTCACACACACAATGCAATCTAAATGATGCAATGGATAATATCATAATAAAAAAGAATAGAATAATATAAAGACCAACGGAATCAACTTCTCTTATCTCCAATGGAGTCGCCACTGTGGGTGGGGATTTTTTTTCCCACTCCCATGTGGAATAGTTCTTGCGACTTCGACATTGTTAGGCTCGGGCCCTTGGAAAATACTGGCCTAAATCCAGAGAAAATAGAGTCACCACCCGGACGGGCCAGAAAAAAGAAAGAGGTGGATAACTCGATTCCTAAGGAATCCCCAACCCCCTATTGGGTCTGAAAAGTTGGTACACAGGGGGAAGGTAAGAATGACCCAGCACCCCTACAGTGCCTGGTTAATTGGAACCGATCTCCTTTTTAGGTCTAAATATTATTAAATTCTTAACTTATTATAGCATCATCCATATTACACACATATTAAAGTAAATATATATTCATTATATTAAAATCAAAGAAGGTCAATAAATGGGCACCCATACACTATGGAAACATGAACTTATAATGTTCAATATTCAAAATAAAAATAGGACACCCACCTTTTGGTAGAAATGTATCCTTTGCATTAATGCCAAAACTCAAAATAAATTAAATTACATTGTAACTAACTAATGAGGTACCTATAAAGTAGAAACATATCTCTTACATCTTTGAAACTAAAATAATCAATATTAAAATAATAAATTAAATAAATTAAATCATTCAATCATTCACCATTAGCAAATATAAAACAAATCATTCATAAAAATAAAGCATTAATGAATCATTCATTCAAGACATATAATAATCACATCTAAATTTTAAACTTTAAATAAAGCAAAAAAAATATACAACTTTTAGAGTTTATACTTCAAATTAGGGTTTTAAACTTTTATGATTAAATTATGGTTTTTTATGATGAAAAATAAGACTTTGGATTTTAGGGATGAAAAATAGAATTTTTAGGGTTTAGGAAAATAAGATTAGGGTTTGGAAATTGGAAAGCTAGTTTTGGGGATTTGGAAAATGATTTAGGGTTTTGGAAATTTTGGGAAAGGCGGATTAAGATTTTTTAAATGATTATATCATTGATTCAAACCTTTTAGCTAGTGGGTGAACTTTAGGATTTTAGGATTTATTATTTTGGTTTGGGACTTTTGCGAATTGGTGTTAGGTGTTTGGGTTTAGGGTTTTGGTTATTTAGAAAACTAGGGTTTAGAATATTAAGTTTTAAGAATTTTTAGAGAAACAGAGTTTAGGGTTTTGAGTTTAAACAAATAGAGAATTAGGTTTTACAAAAAATACATTGTCTTAAGTTGTATTATTTAAATTGGATTTATATTTTTAAAATATTGAAACATGTGAAAAGAGTAAATATAACTACTGGATGAAATAGTATATTTAGTTCGGTTATGGTTATTAAAGCTTATACAAAGTAACTATAGCTGGCTACTGAATAAATTAGCAAAGATATTCAATATTTTTAAAGAAAGGCATAGATGCTGCATATCAAAATAAATTAGGTTTAAAAAGTAAAAAACCTGCGTTGGAGCTTCACCAAATTGGAAGAGTATTGATTCAAGCTTACTGCCTGCACTAATCTAAGGTTTTGGCCAAGCCAAGTATATTGATTCTGATTCTGTTGTTGCTTGTGTTTGCTCTCATTGTTTCTCTAAAAAAATTGAAATCCTCCTTTTAATTGTTGCTCTCGGTTGTTGTCCGTTAATCCCCCTGTTTAGTATTAAAATCCCTTATTTATAGGCAATTGTTAACCCTAATGCTTATTGTGAAAAGCGAGTCCCTCTTAATTAAGAAAATAATTAAACCAAATTAGATTTAGTTTAGTGGATGGCAAATTGGCCTCGCCAATTTGTTGTAGGCAGCGAATTGGCAGGGCAATTTTGCCTGCAGCGAAATTGGCTCGCCAATTCGTCGTCCAACCATTATTTTTATTATTTTATTATTTATTATTTTTATTATTACTATTAAAATAAATATTATATTCTTATTAAATCAATATTTATACTTTCTTTTTTCTCTTTTTTATTAGTTATTATTTATAATATTAATAAAATAAATATTATATTATTATGTGTTGAGATTTTAATATTGTGCTAAATTTAAGTTTGTGAAATTATTTCGGACTATTTTAAACCTTTAGACTTGACTTAAATCTCTTTTAATTAGTGTCGGACTGGACTTGGTCAAAAATTAAGGGTCTACAATCAGTATTAGTGCAAGTGTGCATATTAAAATCATATGTAAATGTGCTAAAAAAATTCTAAAGTTAAAGCATGATATGACGGCTTTTGAATGCTAAAAACTTCAGTCCATCCAATTCTCTCAATTAGCATCGATATTTCATCAAATAAATTTAAATACTTAAGAGTTTTGGGATGAAGATACCTATTAATACCAAGTGCTCTCTTTTTCAATTTTGCATACCTTGCTTTTTGCTCTGAATTGACAAATTATATTGAAATTGGATGTGCAGTGTTTTAGGAAGAGAATATACTTCCTCTTTGCCTCTTGGGGTTTTTAGGTACTGCACTTTTTGATCTCTTTGGTGGCATGGTGGAAGAACTGATTTTTTTTTAAAAAAAATTATCAATGAGAGAGAGAGAAAATACTTCTTTTATTTTGCATGAGAGACTATTGGTGTGTGCTTGGGCTACTACTGGTTAGTGCAACATTGTTGCTCAGGTTGGTGCTCGGTGGAGACTGGTGGTGGCTCAAGTTGGACATGTAACTTCTAGTGTAAATCGTTGCTGGGTGAGCAACACAAGTGAAGCTAAATGGAACTTGGTTCTAAAGGTGCATCTCTTCTAGCGGCTGTTGGACTAGTGATGCTACCGCTCTGGTAGTGTGAGGTGCTACTAGTTTTGGCTAGAGCATCGTTGGATGGCTAGAACATGGATGGGAGCTATTAGTGGTGAGCAAAACTGATGGTACTTTGTTAGGGATGCTAGTGCTTGCATGATACGAGGACTAAATATGGCTTGATCTGTACGAGTGACAACTGGAGGAGCTGCTCTTCTGGACAAGTGATCGATGGAGGCTGGTGGTAGGAGCGACACGATGGTAGGAGATGGGTTGGCTATTGGTTGCTTCATGCTGCTATTAGAGGAGTGTTTGGCTTGATGGAGGTGGCTACTACAAAGGAAAGAGAGAAATAGATTTAGGGTTTTGTGAAAGAAAGAAGAAAGAGAAAAGAAAATAAATAAATGATATTAAAAAAATCAATTAGAAAGCATATGTACTAAAATATACATATTATATTTTTTCTCTTTCTCTTTTTTTCTTCTTTTTTTTTATTTTTTCAAAAAAATTATAAATAAATGAATACATAATTAAATTAAAATTTAATAGCTAAGTAGATACATATATAGGTGATTCGCATGGGCATGCAATTGCCCATGCACCCTTCTGCCCAAATTCCTTCTCCTCATCCCATCTCATACATAATTTGCATGACCATGCAAATGGTTGTGCAACTCTAAGCCTCCTTTTCCTATATGCACATGAATTGTGCATAGGTAAGTGCATGACCATGCATTTGACAATGCACAATTCAACCTAAAATCTTTCTTCATCACTAAAACCTCCAAAATCCTATCAAACCAAATAAAAGCCTTTTTAAACACTTATGCACTTCCAACCATAAATTTAAAAGAACAACCTAAACTTAAAACCTATAACATCAATTGGAATTAAACAAGTGCATAAAAATAAAAATAATAAAAACATATTCCTAAGAGTTTAAGTAAAAGAAACTAATTAAAAATCAAAATAAAAAGATAAGAATATAGAAAATTAGTTCTAAGTTATAGTCATTAGCTTAACTTTTTTTTAGGAGCTCAATATCTCAAGTTGTTGCTATCATAGAGCAACAAATTTTTACCTGGTACAAACTCCTTTTTGATATTGTGTTTATCATGCTAATCCTTTGTTTTCTCATTGTAAATATTTGCATTGTCATATTTTAACTAATTAGGTAAAGGCTTAAAGTCTATTTTTGCCATTTCAACATGTGGCTCCTCCTTTGTTCCTATTACGATGTCGGATGGTGGTTCACTCTCCAAATCTGTTACTTCCTTTTTCAATTTAACATCCTCCTCTTCAATGGTAGTTGAAAGCATGAGGCATCTCTCTAAGTTATATTCTATTAGAATAGCTTGTTGATATTATCTGCACACTCATCAATAAAATCAATTTCATAACAAATATCATTAAAACTAATATAAGGCTTTTTCCTTTCTTATTTAATATCAAAAGCTATTTCTTCATCATCTACAAATTTAGAAAATTTTGTCTCATTCTTGTCCTTCCTAATCCTATCTGGGTAAGGAAATTCATTCGCATCTACATTAGAATTTGATTTGAGAGTTATAGAAGTAATGCTTTCCTTGCCTTCCTCTTCCACACTTACCTCAACCAGGTTTGAATGAATCACCTTTTTAGCTTTTATCTTTTGCTTGGGCTTCTGTCTTTTGCTTGGGCTTCTGTATTATTATGACCATAACATGCTCTTTTAGTTTTTTCTCTGAATTACTTGGCAATGACCCTTGAGTTTTACCCACAATAGCATTGGCAAATTGTCTAATTTGTGTTTCAAGATTCTTTATAGAAGCCTCATGATTTTACAACCTTTCTTTAGTAAAGGTAATAAACTTTATCATCAGTCCCTCCAATTTAGATTTCTTTTCTTTTAATGGAGGATGAGGTTGTGGTTGGAATCCTGGTTGTTGTTGTCTCCCTTGATTGTTGTTGTTGTTCCATGAAAAGTTTGGGTGATTGTGCCAACCAGGGTTGTAAGTGTTGAAAGGATCATTTTTCCTCCAAAAATTATTAATAGAGTTAGCTTGTTTAGGCATAGTATTCACAGCAAACACATTACTTGCTTCACACTTTTAATTTGAGTACCTTCCACCATAAAAATCACAACCAAAAGCCACTAGAGCTAGTTTTTGAAATTGTAGCCCTCTTGTGCTCTTATTCAATGCTTCCATTTGAGTTGCTAATATTAGCATCTACATTGTACATCCCAATTGCCTTCTTTGTGGATTGTCTATCATTGGACCATTCACATGAGTTAGCGGCCATCCCCTCCATCAATTCATAGGATTCTTCCGGTGATTTCATGTATAGTGAACCTCCAACTGCAGCATCTATCATGATTCTAATTTGGCTATTTATTCCATTGTAAAATGTTTGCACTCTCTACCTAATAGAGAACTCTTCTTGAGGACACTTTTTCAACATATCCTTATATCTCTCCCATGCCTCATATAGAGTCTTTGAGTCTTCCGGCGAAGCAATCTCATTAATTAATTGCACAAATTCATTCCAAGTGGTTATGAAGTTTCATGGTAGGGATTGTAGCCAATTTTGTGCTTTATCCTTTAAAGAGAAAGGAAAAAGAATCAACCTCTTTGTATCTTCTAAAACTCCATTACACTTGAAAGTGTCACAAATTTGAAGGAAGCTTGCTATATGTTTGTTTAATAAGTTATACTACGGCTAGGTTGATCTCAAAGTTGTTGCCTTGAACTGCAGGTTTAAGAATGCTCGATCTTGTACCTTACAATGATGGCATAACATAGTCTCTCGTAGTTCGAATATGTTGTTGAGCATCTCTAACACCATCATTGTTTTCCCCTAGTGGAAGAATTCATTAATTATCATCCATGTTGAGTTGACATTAGAAAGGAATGTGAAAAAGAAAAGAAATTAAACAAAAATAAAAATAAAATCTCAAATTAACAGCTAATAACAATATAATAACTTTCAGATAAATATTTGGTCCCCATCAATGGAGCCAAAAACTTTATGCACCCCAGTTAACTCTAGCAAGTGTATTAGTCATATCAGTAATATAGATTCGTGAATCCATATATCTTGCCACGAAGGCCAAAGTTTAAAAGCCAATTATTATATTGTGTTACTATTATTTTAGAAATAATATTTAAATAAATAAGAATTTAATAAAAATCTAAAAGTAAATTAACTTGTTGAAAATAAAATATCTTTAGTGAATTAAGAATAAATTAATCAATAAGATATGTTAAAGTCTACAATCACCCTAAACTTGCATAGATATCAAAATTGATTAAGAAAATTGAGTTGAGAATGGTGGGTTATCTTTAAACCTAGCTAACCTTATTCAGGGACATAACTTTTTCAAATTAACACTAAACTCTTATTCATACACTTTAATATTAATTTTCATATGATCAAACCTAGTTATTCGACCTTATTTAGGAATAAGAATAGTGTCACAGGCTAATAGCATATTATCTATTCGAACAAATCATCAATCAAACCTGTTATATAAAATCACCTATATAAATCAAGTATTCAAATCCTACTGAATAAAAATTCTAACTTCTCTGTTCGACACATCATTAAGGAATTCAATCAATGAAACATTGAATATAAGCATTAGGAATAAGAAATTTGCATAAATCGACTCAAATTTAATTAACTCAAAATTAATATCCATTCGAAACTTAGGGTACATGTTTCCCCTAACAAAAAGAAAACCACTCCATAATTAAATCTAAAAAACTAAAACTGAAATTGAAAGTAAACATAATAAGAATATTGTAGACCCTTAATTTTGGCTCAGTATGAATTTTGTTCTAATTAAAAATGTTGAATCAATTTTGGTTTCAATCTTAAAGGCACAAGTTAAATTTAATTCAGTTTTAGAGGCCCAAATCAATTTTGGACCAAATTAAAAGTCAAAATCAATTCTGGTTTGATTCACAAGCTAAACCGACCCGAAAATATGACAATTGGCCATTTTTTATGGCCAAATGCTCATAACGAATTTAGCATGGCTAATTCGTTATGAGCCATGCTCATAACAAATTGGCCATGGTTTTGGCCCAATTCGCTGCTTTAGTGTCCTAGTTCTACTCAAATTTTGAAGTATTCGAATAAATAAGTGGCTTTCTATTTTAATTAGGATTGGTTTAACAAAAAGACGTTTAGTGAGAGATAAGATTTTTTTTTTTAAAAAAAATGTTTTAATGACAAGTGAGATATTTTTGAAAATTTGATTCAATTTTTTCTAAAAGTATAAATTTTTATATAGTGTTTAAAAAATTATTTTTATGAGTATTTTTATAAAAATGGCAAAATTACACTAGTTACACAATTTTGCGGCCATTTTTCAACTTTAGGCAGATTTTTTTTTATTTTGGGAACATGCACATTTTTTTGGTTTTACTTTTTTTAAAAAGGTGATTTTATTTATTTATTTATTTTTAGTTTTATTCAAAATAACTTTTTAATACTATATTCTCAATATACAAAATATATACACACACACACACACACACACAAAACATATAACAAATAATATCTACACAACATATATCAAACATCTGATATATCTATCAAACATGTATAGAATATCTATTAAAAATCAACATAATATTTTTAATTTTATCACACAACATCCACACAATATATATACAACATATACAAACAAATATATAACATACACACAACATCTATTAAAACATACAGAATATCTACCAAACATCTACACAATATCTACACGATGAAATTAATATTTTATTTTTACTTTTTTATGTGTATAAGATGTAAAATTTATTTAAAAATAAAACTAATAATTTTTATTAATATATTTTTCATTTTTTGTGAGTATTATTTATTTTTTGTCATTAAAATTAAAAAAATTTCTTTATAAGAATTAATAATTTTTATATGCTAAAAATATAATATAATATATTAAATTTTTATTATTTTATTAGAATATTTCTATTTAAAAGTGAAGTTTGAAAAAAAAATAAAAATTAAAGTAAAATATTAATTATAGTGAGAAAAAATGTATTTTCTTTTAAAAAAAATCTTTTATTCTAATAAAGGTAATATATTTTTAAAAATTTACTTCAATTCTTTCTAAAAGTCTAAACATTTTTATTTTTTATGCTATTTTTTAAAATAATCTTCTCTTGTTCTGAAAGGGGGAGAAAACTTGATTCCCCTAAAACCTAAAATATGCATAGATCACTAGATTATTTAAATTAAATTGCAAAGGGCAGAATTGCATACCTGACATCATCGTATGTTGAAGCTGAAGACGATTTTGGAGTTTGTTACCTTCCAGGGGATACACACTTTAAGTTTAGCGGAAGCACTGCTGAAGGAATGCAATGTTCTCTTAAAATTATTATGTTCCCCTGGAGACCACGACCCCTTATTTATAACTGATGATGATGATTTCTGTTTTGGTCCTTCAACAAAACAGAAATTCTTATCGGTCTCTACACTTATAATCATATTACAAGTAGGACACCTCAATAGTCAACAATCCTAATTTGATCACAACTTTAATTTGACTATCTTAATTTGACTGCAATACACATTTAAATATTAAATATATTTAGCCCACATTTAGGATTAATTTTAATCAATATAAAATTAATTCTAACAATCTCCCACTTGGGCTAACATATATTAAATGTAAATGTATATACCTTAATGAGCTCATAAAACAGTCATATTGAAGGTGCCTCAAACAATCTCGTCTATTGATTATATCGATAAAGGACTGAAGGGCCAGTCGCCACATTCATTGTGACTCAAACCACCATCAATCACATTACGAATACTCTCAAATGACATAGATCAATAATAGGAGTGTAGCATGGAAACTACATGTAATGTGATCTAATCATGCCTGTTTCCAACTGGTCAATCTTAAGTGAGATCAAACATAAATATAATACAGAGTGTAAAATAAAATAAAAGAAAAACTCATTTTTTTTCTGCAGAAATTGAATGTACTTTATAAAATATATCCAATGTCAAAGAGAGCATACATAAAACTTAATGCAAACTTAATGAACAAACTCCCACTGAAACTAAATAGTCTCAAATAATGTGACACCCATATGAGCAGTGTGCTCATGAAAAACTTTCGGTATCACAGCCTTAGTGAGCGGATCCTCAATCATGGAGTTCGTTCCAATATGCTCTATGGATATCTGTCCACTCTGTACTCTCTCCCTCACAGCCAGAAACTTTATCCCAATGTGTCTCGATTGAGAAGAGCTTCTGTTGTTGTTGGAGAATAAGACTGCTGAGTTTTTATCACAGTATAACTTTAATGGCCTTTCAATGCCATTCACAATGCGCAGCCCTGTGACAAAGTTCCTCAGCCAGATTGCCTGATTGGATGCCTCATAACTTGCTACAAATTCTGCTTCCATGGTGGAGGTGGCTACTAGAGTTTGTTTCACACTCTTCCAAGAAATAGCACCTCCAACCAAGAGATATATGTAGCCTGATGTGGATTTTCGACTGTCTTGGCATCCCGCGAAATCAGAATCAGTATACCCAATGATCTCAAGCTGATCTGATCGCCTGTATGTGAGCATATGTCCCTTAGTTCTCTGAAGATACCTCAAGACTCTTTTAGCTGCTTTCCAAAGATCCATTCCTGGATTGCTGAGATATCTCCCTAACATGCCAACTATGAATGAAATATCTGGACGAGTGCAAACTTAAGCATACATCAGACTCCCAACTGCTGACGCATAAGGAATCTTCTGCATCTCCTGAATCTCAAGTTCACCCTTTGGACACTGATCAAGACTGAATTTATCTCCTTTAGCAACTGGGGTATCAATTGATCTACTATTGTGCATACTAAATCTCTTGAGCACTTTCTCAATATAGCCCTTTTGTGATAATCCAAGAATACCTCGAGTACGGTCTCGATGTATTTGAATCCCTAATACAAAAGAAGCTTCACCTAAATCTTTCATCTCAAAGTATTTTGAGAGAAAGACTTTGGTCTCGTGCAGCAAGTCCTTACAGTTAGTAGCAAGCAATATGTCATCCACATATAAGACCAAAAAGATAAACTACTCCCTCTGAACTTGTGATACACACAATCTTCCACAGCATTTGTCTCAAAACCAAAAGAGACAACTACTTCATAGAACTTAAAGTACCACTGACGAGAAGCTTGCTTGAGTCCATAAATGGATTTCTTTAATCTGCATACCAGTCGCTTTGGGTCTCCAGATAGATGGTTTCATTAATGTCTCCATTGAGAAACGCAGTCTTTACATCCATTTGATGAAGCTCAAGATCAAAATGAGCAACTAGAGCCATGATTGTCCTAAAAGAGTCCTTCGATGAAACCGGAGAGAAGGTCTCTTTATAGTCAATCCTTTCCTTCTGAGTGAAGCCCTTAGCTACAAGACGTGCCTTATATCTTTCCACATTACCTTTAGAATCCCTCTTGGTTTTAAATATCCATTTGCAACCAATGGATTTCTTTCCTTCAAGTAATGGAACAAGATCCCAAACTTGATTGTCTTGCATTGACTTAAATTCTTCACCCATTGCCTCAATCCACTTCTGAGAGTTGGAATCCTGCATGGCATGATGAAAGCTGATAGGATCATCTTCCACCATGTCTACAGTGTCCTCATGTTCCTGAAGATATACTACATAGTCATCTGGAATAGCATTTCTTCTCTCTCTAGTGGACCTTCTTAAAGGCACAGATTCTGGCTCAAATTCTTGAGGTTGTTGAGCTTGTACTTGAGGAAGAACAACTTTTTCATCCTGATGGGGAAGTTGATCAACATTGTCTTGTATTGGATCCGGAATTGCTTCTGGGATATTAACATTTCTAGGAACCTGAACAGTCCCAGGAACAAAGATAGGAATCGACACTGAGTGTTCCTGACTCGATCCCTCCTCAAAGACAATGTTTCTAACCTTATTTCTCCCCCCAAACTCAACATCCTCAAAGAATGTTGCAATTCCCGTCTCAAAAATAGATCTGGAAGTAGGATTATAAAACTTAAAACCTCGAGATCGCTCAGAATAACCAACAAAGTAGCTACTAACAGTTTTGGAGTCCAATTTTGTCTCATTAGGCCTATAAGGCCTAGCCTCAGCAAGACATCCCCAAACATGAAGGTGCTTTAGACTGGGCTTGCGTCCAGTCCAAAGCTCATAAGGTGTTTTTGTAGCTGCTTTAGTTGGTACTCTGTTAAAAAGATAGACTGTTGTCTTTAATGCTTCTCCCCACAGAGACTCAGGTAAAGAAGAATGACTAATCATACTTCTAACCATATCTATAAGAGTCCTGTTACGTCTCTCAGATACACCATTCATGCTAGGTGTACCAGGCATTGTGTATTGAGGGACTATACCACAGTCCTGCAGGAAAATAGCAAATGGCCCTGGACGTTGTTCACCTGAACCATCATATCTGCCATAGTACTCACCTCTACGGTCAGATCTAACAGATTTAATCTTCTTTCCGAGTTGATTTTCAACTTCGGCCTTATAAGATTTGAAAACGTCCAGAGACTCAGATTTCTCATGAATGAGATATAGAAATTAAATTCCGCCTAAAAGACGGAATAACAAAAGTATCTACTAGATCCAAAAAATTTCCAGTTCTTAAACGCAATCTAAAATGTCCTATTGCCTCTACTTCTACCGGTTCGCCAGTTCCCATATAAACGTATCTTTCACCGTCAGTTGGCTTTCGGTAACTTAGGCAACCCTGCATTGAAACACTTATGTGACTAGTAGCACCAGAATCTATCCACCAAGTGTTTCTAGGTACCGAAGTTAAATTAACTTCAGAACAGACTAAAACCAAATATTTTTTCTTATCAGCAGTCTTATTATCAGTATTTTCATTCATAGGGACAAAGTTGGGATTACGCGACATGCTAGCTGAATTCAGAGAAAATAAATAATAAATAAATGACATAAGCTCACCATCCACAAAAAATTGAAACAAATCACAGAAGTAGAGTTTAAATATTGGAAACAAGATACCGGACACAACATTAATATTCTCATCTTTGGACATAAAATATTAACTGTAATTGGTATCTCAACGCAGTAATCAAATATTGACAATTCAGTCCTGTCAAATAATAAACTTTCCTTTGGGCCGATTTATTATCCACATGGATGAATACATAATAATTATCACATATTTATTACCGCAATGTATTCTCAATTCAGCCAGATAACAACCTTTCTTTGAGCCGGTTTACTACCCGCAATGAATTTTAATACATCTGTCTAATATCATAAATAAATTAATTTACACAATAGAGGTCACTTTGGTAACTTTTCGCTTCAATTAATTTATTAAAAATATTAAACACAATTAGGACTAAAATACCAAAATTTAAACTCAATTGAATTAAATTTTAAATTGAAATTTTAAAATTAAATTAATTTTTTTTATTTACGATTTAATCGAAGATCAAATCAAAATTTCATAAAGATTTAATCAATTAATTAAAATCCTTAACTGTGTTCTTCTAAACCAAAACGAAGAACAACAACACTGTTCACGAAACACTGTTCACGAAACAACTGTTTATACAGTTTCAAAACAGATTTTTTTTAATTAATTAATTACATAATTAATTAACCCAAAAATTAATTAATTCCAGAAAAATCACAAGCACAAATTCAAGTTCAGAAATTGATTTTTCTAAAATCAATAATAACAGTAATAAATCAAACCAAAATTGATTTCAGATTAATATTTCAAATTAATTCTCGAAAATTACAATCACCGAATTAATTTTCTAGAATTAAAACAATAATTAATACCGCAATTTAATCGGAAAATCTAGCAACCTAGCATATGGCTCTGATACCAATTGAAAGGGGGAGAAAACCTGATTCCCCTAAAACCTAAAATATGCATAGATCACTAGATTATTTAAATTAAATTGCAAAGGGCAGAATTGCATACCTGACATCATCGTATGTTGAAGCTGAAGACGATTTTGGAGTTTGTCGCCTTCCAGTGGATACATAGCGGAAGTACTACTGAATGAATGCAATATTCTCTTAAAATTGTTATGTTCCCCTGGAGACCACGACCCCTTATTTATAACTGATGATGATGATTTCTGTTTTGGTCCTTCAACAAAACAGAAATTCTTATCGATCTCTACACTTATAATCCTATTACAAGTAGGACACCTCAATAGTCAACAATCCTAATTTGATCACAACTTTAATTTGACTATCTTAATTTGACTGCAATATACATTTAAATATTAAATATATTTAGCCCACATTCAGGATTAATTTTAATCAATATAAAATTAATTCTAACATGTTCCTCTCAAAGTGAAAAAAAAAATTAATAATTAGCAAAAAAATGTACGTGGTTAAGAGAGATGGAAGACAAGAAGTTGTTCACTTTGACAAGATCACTGCTTGATTGAAGAAGCTGCGTTATGGGTTTAGCATGGAGCATTGTGATCCTGTTTTGGTGTCTCAAAAGGTTTGTGCTGGTGTTACCACCAGCCAGCTTGATGAATTGGCTGCTGAGACTGCTGCAGCTATGACTGCCAATCATCCTAATTATGCTTCTGTGAGCTTTTCTCGTTTTTTATTTTTTAATTTTTAATTATAGTGTTATGAGTTTTATTATCTTGTGCTTAGTGCACTTGATGAATTGAATATATTTATTTGAGATGAGATGATCTTTGTGTGTAGGATTATTGAGGATTTAGCACATTCCCTGAAATTGGGGAATGAAAGTTAGGATTTTATTTGTGACTTATTTTTGTTTTCAAGATTTTTAAGACTACATATTGAAAATTTTGATTCAATGTCGTCTTTATTTTTTTTTTAACTAAACTATTCTATTTTTTAAATTTTTTTCTATTTTATGTGATTACTCTGTTGATGGATAGATAGGTGTGTTGGGCCATTAGTCAAAAGGATAATTGTTGAAAGATCCTTCAATATTGATTTCTTAATTGCTAAACCAATGTTTTTGCACTTGCTGGGATTCTAGTTAGAACTTATCAGACTGGTTTTAATGAAATATTTGATTGTGTTTTTCAATTGGAAGTGGAAATATTTTGTTGTGAGATATAGAAAAATTATTGTGTTGCTACAAGCGGTTTGCGTCTTTGGCTTGTTCATCATTATTGATTTTTTCTTCAACGCAGTTGGTTGCAAGAATTGTTGTTTCAAATCTGCATAAAAACACTGAGAAATCATTTTCAGAGACGTATGTGGTTTTGAATTTTAATACAGTCAATTTATTTAAGGCATTTTTTGGGGTAAGGGATTGTGTCTGATCTCATTTGGCGCTTATTGCAGGATTAAAATTATGTATAACCACTTTAATGAGAGATCCGGGCTAAAGGCTCTTTTGATTGCTGATGATGTTTATGATATAATCATGAGGGTATTCTTTCAAGTTGCATTATGAATTTTAATTTTTTTTTGGTTGTTTTGTTGGGCTTTTTACTAAAATATCATTTCTCATATATTTATTTAAATATGAGAGTCAAAACATAAACTGAAATTTTGAGTTTCGGTTTGACAAAAAAAAAATTTATACATGGGAAACAATTAATTTAAGTAATTAATAATAACAATAACAATAATTAATAATAACAATAACAATAATTAATAATTATATTGAATTTAAGTAATTAATAGTTTTATTTGGGCCCAAAAATAGTTAATAAAAATATAAATATAATTAATAATTAACAATTATAATTATATTGTTAATAATTATTATTAATAATATAATTATTAATTATATTTATTATTAATGTTAAGGATATGAATATATTTATTATTAATTATATTTATTATATAATTATTAATTATAATTATATACTTATTAATTATAATTGTATAGTTATTATTATTATTATCAATTATATTTGGGCTCAAATATAATTGTTAATTATTTGGGCCTAAATTATTAATTATTATTAATTATATAATTATATAATTAATAATTACATTGTTATTAATTACAATTATAAATTATTTAATTATAATTATATTATTATTTTTATTTTAAATTATATAATTATTAATTATTATTATTAATTATGGGATAATTTATATAATTATTAATTATTAGTAATTATATAATTGTTAATTTTAATTATGTCATTATTATGCACATATTATCAATTATATATAATTATTAATTATATTTATTATTAGTTATATAATTATTAATTATAATTATATTATTATTAACTATTTTTGGACATAAATAAAATTATTAATTACTTGAGTTCAATCTAATTGTTAATTATTGTTATTGTTATTATTAATTATTAATAATTATATAATTATTAATTATATTTATCTTTAGGTTCAAATAAAATTATTAATTACTTGAATTCAATATAATTGTTAATTATTATTATTCTTATTCTTAATTATTATTATTTTTTTTTATTAATAATTATGTAATTATTAATTATAATTATATTTTAATTATTTTTATTTTTATTTTTATTATTATTATTTTAATTGTTAATTATAATTATATTTTAAATATAATAATAATTATTATTTTAATTATTAATATTATTCTTTTAATTATTATTATTATTATAATAAAATTTTAGTTAAATTAAAACTATAAGTTTCAGTTTAGCTATGGATATAATTCAAAATAAATTGTGTCCGATACATATTTCATACATGTATAAAAAAAAAAAAATTTAGCCAAATTTAAATTTAATTTTAACTCCTATTTCTAAATAAATATAAAAAAAATTTCATATTTTAATAAAATATATGACTTTATCTCATATTTTAGTAAAAAGTCCTATTTTGTTGTGTGCTCAAAATTCTCAATTAGTTGGACAAGACCTTAATCTAAGGCGCTGACAACACTTTTGGAGTGAAAAGAAGCCGGTTTGGCAGTTATGGCAGAGAAAGGGAGTTTGCAAGGGTTGGGGTTCAAAGATAATTGACAATAATATTGTTTGAAAAAAGTTAGCATAGATTGTCAGTTGCTTCCAACTACTTATGGATGTGATGAAGTGAATTGAGAATTTTAGGGTTTTACTGGTTGTGGAGACAAATGTAAATGCAGTTGGATGATGTTTAATTAGGATTATGGTTTGAAATATTTAACAATTATTTATTGGCGTCAGAATGCTGCTCGTCTAGACAGTGAGATCATTTATGATCGGGACTTTGACTATGATTATTTTGGGTTCAAGACCCTGGAAAGGTCCTACCTCTTAAAAGTCCAAGGGAAGGTTGTAGAACGGCCTCAGCATATGCTGATGAGGGTTGCTGTTGGAATACACAAGGATGATATCGATTCAGCTATCAAAACCTATCATTTGATGTCCCAGAGATGGTTTACTCATGCTTCTCCCACACTTTTCAATGCTGGAACACCAAGACCACAAGTATGTTTTATGTACTTGTGCTATGAAAGGTTTTTTGTTCCTTTTCTTACTGCAGTGAACAATTACAAATGAATTTTGTTTGTCCATTTGTTGCAGTTGAGCAGCTGCTTTTTGGTGTGCATGAAAGATGATAGTATTGAAGGCATATATGAAACTCTGAAGGAGTGTGCTGTTATAAGCAAATCAGCTGGAGGAATTGGTGTATCCGTTCACAATATTCGTGCCACAGGCAGCTATATCCGGGGAACAAATGGGACCTCTAATGGTATTATTCCAATGCTACGGGTGTTCAATGATACTGCCCGCTATGTTGATCAAGGAGGAGGCAAGAGGAAAGGTATGTTCACTGTGCCATGTTTTATATTGTCATATTCGATCTAACACTTGATTGTCCACTCTTGAACCATTTCTTATAATGCTGTGGGTGCTTTTGCTGTGTACTTGGAACCGTGGCATGCTGATATATTTGAGTTTCTTGATCTTAGGAAGAACCATGGAAAGGTGACTGATTCTTCATTATCACTCTATTTTGTTCCAATAAAAAACTAGCTTCTTCCAGGGTCTAGGTTCCTTACCACTTGACATAAAAAAAAGTGTACTCTCTTATGTAGGAGGAGCACCGGGCTTGGGATTTATTCTATGCCCTTTGGGTTCGTGATCTATTTATGGAAAGAGTACAAAGTAATGGGCAATGGTCATTATTTTGCCCTAATGAGGCTCCAGGTTTGGTAGATTGTTGGGGTGAGGAATTTGAAAAACTGTACAGCCAATATGAGAGAGAGGTAAATTTTAATTCATGTGGATGTGTTTTTTTTTCTTTCTTACCATATTCTGGTTCCTAACATTGTGTTCTATATTTAGGGCAAGGCAAATAAGGTTGTCCAAGCACAGAATCTCTGGTTTGAAATTTTGAAATCCCAGATAGAAACTGGCACCCCTTATATGGTTTTTAAGGTAATTATTTTAAGCATTTTAGTTTATTATTATTGTCTTCCATTGTTTTGATTTATGACTTTGTATTGATTTTTTCCTTCTCCAGGACACTTCCAACAGAAAAAGCAACCAGCAGAATCTGGGTACTATGAATCTTCAAATTTGTGCACTGCGATAATTGAGTATACAAGTCCAACAGAAACTGCTGTGTGCAATCTGGCATCGATTGCTACCACGATTTGTGAGAGAAAAGGTGAGCCATAGCTTGAGCCTAGTTAGATAAATTCTCTTATAATCTTGTTTGCTTGTTTGACTTTGCGTTGTTTGTTGCAGGAGATTCCAATTGAGTCTCATCCATCTAAGCTTGTCGGAAGTACAGGTTCCAAGAGTAGATATTTTGACTTTGACAAACTAGCAGAGGCTTGTAGCTCCAGTTTGTTAGGAAACTCTTTCATGTTATTACCTTTCTTGGTGCAGCTTTGTTGATCTGGATTTTCTCTAATAAACTTGGCTTGTAACTTTATTTTCTTTTTATTTAACAGGTTACAGAAGTAGTTACTTCCAACCTTAACAAGATAATTGATGTCAATTACTACCCTGCGGAAAATGCTAGAAGGTCAAATTTTCGACATAGGCCCATTGGCATTGCAGTTCAGGGTCTTGCTGACACCTTTATCTTGCTTGGAATGGCATTTGATTCACCAGATGTAAGATTTATACAAACTAATATTTTGTTTGAGTTATAGCTTGGAAAAGTTGTGTATTTTGGTAATTTTATGAGATTTGATTTCAGGCTCAACAGCTGAGCAAGGACATATTTGAAGCCATTTACTACCATTCTTTGAAAGCTTCTTCCGAGATAGCTGCCAGAGATGGCCCATATGAAACATACAATGGAAGTCCTGTGAGCAAGGTATACCAAGTTTCTCCAAATTATAAACACTTTTAAGCATTTAGAAGTGTTTATGTTTGCATTTTTTTTATTAATTACATGTGAGAGAGGGTGACTTCTTAGACTCAAACTTGAAACCTAAGTGAAAATAACATACATTTCTGGTCATCAAGCTATACCTTAGTGGTTGGGTTTTTATTTTCTATTATTGTTGTATAATCAAGCCATAGATGTGCTGCCGTTAGCCTCGCATTACTTTCAATGCCTTTGTTATATACTAAATAAAGTTTGTACTACAGACTAATCTAAGATTTCCAGTTAGTTCACTCTGAGTGTTGATGTACTTCAGTAATTTGGCATAGTGGTAATTATACATTTCATCGTCAGCTTCTGGCAGACAACTCCTATTTTAGCATTTATTTTCTCTTGGACTGAACCGGTCCTTGTTATTTTTTAACTTCTGCGATGTCCTATTGAATTTCCCAGGGAATTCTGCAGCCTGACATGTGAAATGTAACTCCTTCAAGTAGGTGGGACTGGGATGCCCTAAGGGAGATGATATCCAAGAATGGAGTGAGAAATTCGCTTCTTGTAGCCAGTGGCGGAACCAGGCGGGGTCGTGCGGGGTCGCATGACCCCCTGTCGATCGGCCGGAAGCTAATATACGTGAGTCAGGAAGCACGACCCCCCCTTCCCTCTGGCCGTCCACTGCAACAGAGCTTTCCTTGCAGCTGCACCGTTGAAAATTTTGCCCCCCTCTTGCATAGTCACTGGTTCCGCTACTGCTTGTAGCACCAATGCCAACTGCTTCAACCAGTCAGATTCTTGGCAACAATGAGTGCTTTTAGCCATATACTTCCTAACATTTATAGTCGCAGAGTTTTAAGGTTTATTCCATGACCTAACTGAGTGCTTTGATGCCATTCTATTCAGCTAACAATAAAACCTTTTCTTATGGTGCCCTCTAATTCTCACCATTTTGCAGTGGTGAATTTGTTGTGGTCAACAAACATCTGCTTCATCACCTAACTGAGATGGGTCTTTGGTCTCCTGCACTTAAGAATAAAATAATTTATGAGGGTGGCTCTGTCCAGAAGATCCCAGAAATCCCTGATTAATTGAAGCTTATATACAATTATGAATATGTGATTTTCTTCATCTTTATTGTCCCTTACTATTCTCTCTTTTCTCATTCTAAGACAATTTTATGATAACTAGGACTGTTTGGGATATCAAGCAAAAGACATTGGTAGACATGGCAGTTGATCGTGGGTGCTATATAGATCAGAGCCAAAGCCTTAATATACACATGGACCAACCCAATTTTGGGAAATTAACTTCCTTGCACTTTTATGCATGGTCTAAGGTAAATATTGAAATAATACCTGTCACCCTATAGGCCTATACTGCATAGAGTCTAAAATTTTGGTATTTATCATCCAGTTGAATATACTAAGGTTCCATTGTGGGTGTGATGTTTTTTATCTGGCAGAAGCAATGCTACTTTATTACTCTGAAGGCTCTTATGGCCCTTTGCTATGGAACTAATTGAGTTTTAATTTCAATTTGTTCATTTTGTTTGTGGAATGAAAGGGTTTAAAGACCGGAATGTGTTATCTCCGATCACGTGCTGCAGCAGATGCCATCAAGTTCACTGTTGATACTTCTCTTCTTCAAGTAATGATCAATCACTATTAAGGGTATTTTAACCATTTATATTTTGTATGTTATTTAAGGAAAAAGGTTCTTTATTATTGGTGATCAAGGAAAAGAAGCAGAAAGTGGATGCCCAAGAAGATGATACTAACAAGATGGCCCAGATGGTTTGCTCTCTTGCAAATCGTGAAGAATGCATGGCTTGTGGAAGTTAAGAGAACTTGAAAAGCTCTTTCTTTTGATGGAAAATCGCCAGAAATTCAAAGCTATCAAGAGTAATTTGTTCTTTGCTTTATTAATATTTAGTTTTCAACATAAAAAGGATAGTTTAAAATTTAAATTTATTATCTTTTATGCTATAAGAAAAGCAGCGGTCTTTTATTATTAATTACATATGATATGTGTTTGTTTGACTTTGCCATAACATTTGCATATGAAAATAGAGATGACATACAAAGTATAAGTCGGTCAAAAGCAATCACAAAATCACTGTAATTTCTTCACTATCGCTAAATAATATTATGATATTTTGATGTCTGGCACCATTTATTACTTTTTTTTTCAAAAAATATTATATATAAATCACATGTTAATTACAAATCAACAGATAATATCAAACAGATAATATAAATAAAAAATAAATTTAAATAATTATCTTTGTCTGCAGTATTCCAATTTAAATAATCTAGTTAAATTAGACAGTGATTTTGACTGGTTACTGGTAGTTTAGGTAAAAAAACTAATTTTACTGAGTACATTGTCAAGAGTATAAATTATGGGAAAAAAAATCATACAATCATAATCTATATTCTAGGCTCAAATTAATTTAAATTTGTTATTTTATTTTTATATCTTTTATATCAAATTTTCCGCATACAGAATTTATGTTCATATACAAACCTATAAAAATTGAATGAAAAAAGGTTAATAAACTCAACTGATTCTCTGTCAGATCCTATGGAATGGGGGTTTGATGTCCCCTAAATTTAAACATATTCACCAAAATTCAAATAAATATTTAAACATATTCAACAATTTTTTTATTATGAAAATAAATAAATATATATATGATCTATAAAAATTAATTGTATTAATTTATTTAAAAATTCAAATTAATTTTTTGAAATTAATTAATATGATAGTTTTAAAATTTTGAATTTAATTTATTTTGTTTAGTTTAATTATATATAATTCACCAATTTAACTACATTGGTTTATGGTTGAAATGGTAAAAAAACTTATTGGAGTAATTACGTAAATATCTTCAAAATAAAATCTCTTTTCAAAAATAGTGTATTTAAAAAAAATCATTTTTATGAAAACTTTGATTTATAATTGCAAAAATACAGCCCTCCTTATTTGTATAATAATACTCCATTTTGAATAAATGAATTCCACAAAATTTTATTGAATTCATTTTAATTTCAAAAATTATTTGTTTAGAATAAAATCTTCTATTCATTCTAATTTTATGAATTGAAATCTAATTTTATGAATTGAAATCTATGAAATGTAATTAGTGTAAACCAAATTCTATTAAAATAGGTAAAATTTACAAATGAATTTCACACATTAATAAACTTATTTTTTCTTTACAAAATTATCCTCTATAGATAGATACTCCTTTCTTAGTTTCTCCCACTATGATCTTTTAATTTTTTTTCTCTTTTTTACTGTGTTAATTCTATAAAATTTATTATTTTTTATATTTTAAAATCTTAAAATTAAATTTTGACAAAATTATATCATTGCTTTTTAATTTTTTAAAGCTAAAAATCTAATTTGGATGTTTGTCTTTTTCACTTTATCAATAGTTATATTTTTATCTTAATATTTTATTAGATTTTTATTTTTCATAATTATTTAAAATTTTAAAAAATTGCTCATTATATATATAAACCCTTTGTGAAATTGATTTTCAAAATAAAAAAATATTCCTATAAATATAAATTATAGTCCAATAAATGAAAATTTTAAATCTGAATATTTTTATATAAATTTATGTTAAAAAAATTTATTATTTTGAATAAAGAATTTTAAAAATAAAACTATAATAGTTTCAATCAATTAAATTCATATAAACTATAAAATATATTTTTTTAATATTAAAAAATAAAACATTCATATATAATAATTATCTAATTAAAAAATACATTATTATTAATTTATAGCAATAAATTTTAAAAAAAAATTATTTTGACACTATTTGACTATAAACTTTAAATATAATATTATCATAATAAGGACATATTTGAAAAAAAAAACAAATGAATTTTCAATTCAGAATTTATTTCAAATAAAATTACACAAAATTCAATTGAATTATCTATTTTAAGTTACACAATACTAAAAATGATAATTTATTTATAAATAAATTATATATGAAATTTATTTATAAATAAATCCTTTAATCTAAATTCATTTATTCCAAATATAGTATAAAATGCATATATTTTGTGGAGTTGAGCGAGTTGTCTGCACTATCATATTCATTGACAGAGCACAAATGTTGCAAGTGTATATATATTATTTGAACATCTGTCATTTAGTTTGCATCAGGAACATACTCCTTGTATTTAAAAAGGTTTTGATTGTCAAGTTAACTGGTATTTTATGAGCGGTGCTCGGGTGACTTCATTTCTAACTCCACTTTTGCAGAGAAGATTATTAGTCATTGGATAAGTTGAAAAAATTTGGGTCATTATTAGAGTAAATGTTTTATTGTGAGATTGGATCCACTATATCATAATATAAGCAAATTGACAATTTTATCCTTAAAATATATTAATATTTACAACTAAAAGCAAGTGTTATGGCTGTAATTTTTTTAAATAATAGACAACATACTTATGTGCTTCTTTTTATCTTTTATTTCTTTCAATATTCTATATAATTAAAAAGTAATTTCATAAAAAAATTATTTAATATAACATACTATATAAATGTAGCAATTAATATAGATATTTATATAATTTCACATGTCTATAAAAAAAATTTATATATTGAAAAAATTAGCTATAAATTATTAATATTATTATTTTCACTTCTTTTTAGTTTTTAAATATTTAACGATTAAAATAGTAAGACACTATAATATTTAAAAAATAAAATAATGATTATTTTAATTTTTAATGAACATTATTTATGACTAATTCATTAAATGCTACAACTATATATTTGTTAATTATAATGAATTATAGCAACTTATTACATTTTCCACGTTGAACAATTTTTTATTGCTATTTGAATATGAGTTCAAATTTGCAAAAGAAAAAATAAAATATATTTTTTTATGAAATTAATTATTGTGGCAGATTCAACTAATGAACATTAATTGTTAAATAGTTATCATCTTTACATTAAATTTTTGTGGTTGGATAAAATTAAATGAGAAAACAATATTTAACAATTTTATCCCTGAAATATAGTACTACAATATTTACAAAAAAAAAATACAACTTGTAATTTTAAATGAAATGTTAGGCTTTACCATTTTTATGGTGACTTGTAATTATTCTCTATATTACCATTAAAGCAAGGCTAAATAATTATAGAGTCCCTGAGGTTTTGCATATTACACTAGTCAGTCTATGTATTTTCAACATCTATGTTTTACATCCTCCAGTTTTTAAATATTAAACTGTTTAGTCCTTCTGTTAATATTTTTATCCTAAAAATATTAATCAATTACTTAATTTATTTATTTTTTCTTTTTATATATATATTTTTTTTATTTGTTAAGTCATACTTATTTTTAATTTTATTTATATTTCTTACACATAATTTATTTTAATTTTATAAATATTTAATAAGTTATTTTAATTTATATATATTTTTATAAAATAAATATATTATTAATTTATATATATTCTTACAAAAATAAATATATTATAAAATAACTTATTGTTCTTCATTTATATATATTTATCTTTATTATTTATTAAGTTTATTTTATTTTTAATTTTATTTTATATATAGATTGTCTGCAAAATAATAAAAGACATTATTTGTATTATTTAAAATTATTTTTTTAGTAATACCTATAAAATTAAAATAAATAATATATATAGATTGTCTGTAAAATAATAAAAGATAATATTTGTATTATTTAAAATTATTTTTTAATAATATTTATAAAATTAAAATAAATTGTGTAAGAAATATAAATAAAATTAAAAATAAGTATGACTTAATAAATAATAAAGAAAAATATATATAAAGGACAAACAAATAAATTATTTTATAATATCAAAATAATTGACTAATATTTTTAGGATAAAAATATTAACAAAAAGACTAAACAGTTTAATTTTTAAAATTGAAGGATGCAAAAATTAGATGTTGAAAATACAGGGACTGACTAGTGTAATATGCAAAATCTCAGAGTCTTTATATTTATTTAGCCTTAAAACAAATATAACTTGTAACAAATAAAACAAATATAACATTTTAAACTTGTAGCTCTTCTCAAGTTCTCCAATAAAATTTATATGGTGATCAAATAGGTTGATAATACGTGTATATGAAGAAATTAGTGATTGGAGAAATAAGATTAAACACTGTAACTACATTTGAGGTATATATATTTATGTATTTAATTTTATAATCAAGTTTATAAAATAATATAAATTTTTTTGAAAGAAAAACATATTTTCACAAATTTTCAGAAATTTGATGTAAATTTTAGAAGTTTAAGTAAAAATTCTATAATTTTGAATAACATTTCTAGTAGGTCATGTTGGTGGTATTGTGTAATAAGTTTCAGTACATTTTATGTAATTCTTAATGATAATTTCAGTATTTTAACCAAAAATTTCTAGTTGGTCAATTTCTATTATTTTGTTTATCAAATTCCAAAAATCTTATTCAAATTATCAGAATTTTAACTAGAAATTTCAAAAAATTGATATAAATTACAATTTCTAGTAGACTTTCTGTAATTTTAAATGAGAATTCAGGTAGTTTGATAAAAAAAAAATTTCTAGTTGGTCAAATTCTAAAATTTTGTTTATTAAATTTTAGAAATCTTACTCAAATTATATCTTAACTAATAGATTCAAAAAATTGATATAAATTATGTAAGTTTTAGCCCACTTTTGATAATTGTGGCAGTTTCACTAAAATTCTAGTAAGTTAATTTTTTTTATTTTTTTTATAAAATTTCAGAAATCTCATTCAAAATATCATAATCTGAACTAAAAGTTTCAAAAATTGATGTAAATTATATAAGTTTCAGTAAACTTTCTGTAATTTTGAATGATAGTTTAGGTAGTTTGACCAAAATTGAAGTAAATATTTGGTAGTAGTAATTATATTATTCAACATTGTTGTAATAGTAAATATTTAATTATAATAATAGTCATAAACTTTTAGTTAAACAGTCATTCAAATTTATACATATATACTCAATATTAATAATAACAATAGTAATACTAATAGTATTAATTATTATACTAATTTTAAAAATTATTAATATTTATCAAATTTTAATTATAATATTTTATTACTACAATACTAACAATATTACTAATTAACTGTTACTTAATATAATTTATATTTTAGAAATTATCACTACTCATAATTAAATAATAATAACCTAATTATTGTAACTATAACAATACAAATTTTAATTAAATAATTAATTTCATGAAATATTATAAATTTTTAAATCATATTTTATTTGATACCTAATTTAATTATTTAACAATTAATTAACTCTTTTTATTAACTTATTTCAATTTTGTAAATAAACTTCTTATATAGTAAATAATTTAATAGTAATATTTAATATAACTTAATTTAATAAATTATTTACTTATTATCTTTCAATTAATTTACTTATCTCACAAATATATTTATTTATATCTTTATACCTAAAATACTATAAATTTATTTTGTAATTTACTAATAAAATTTATAATTCGATAATTTAACTTAATTTAACTATCAATATATTTACTCTAAACTAATATATATACTATTTTCATTCTAATTTTTCAATTTTTAAACAACTATATATATATATTCATATATTAATAAAAATTCATAACTAACTAATAACTACTTAATTCATAGTATTATTAATTCAATTTGTTTTTATTAATTTATTCTATAACTTAATAATATTTAATTATTTTATTTATACTTAATATTTCACTTATATTTTTACTGTCTATATTAATTAATTATCGTTTACTTTAATTCTACCTTTAATAACTATAATTAATTAATTAATTAATATTATAATTCCTAATTTAACTAATTTTTTTACTAATTCTTTTTTAGTTTATCAATTTATAAATTTTACTTGTAATAATTTAAAATCTAATTTTCTTTATTTATTTCTAATTTATCATAATTTCTACATATAAATTAAAATTCTAATTTATTTATTAAATCATAACTTAATTAATTAAAAATTATTTTATTTTATTTTTTATAATTCTGCTTAATTTATTCTAATACACACATATATAGTGTTTCTTAAATTCTCATCTATAATTCGCATATGATATACCAAATCGAATCTTAAGATGAAAAGATTTTAAAAATACCGAGTTGCCTGAAAAAGTCACCGAAAAGTGGCTGAAAATTGCCTCTGAAGATGACACAGGAGTGAGCTCCGGTGAGGCACTTGGACGGCGCGTGCGGCGGCTTTCAGCTGAGGATCACGGCAGTTTTGATGGAGTTGGAAAGTTCGTCGAGTTGACTTTACCGGTGGCCTGCGTGTGACACTAGCAGGTCACCGAAAAATCGACAAACAAAGCTAATAAAGTTTATTGCTCCAAGCTCCTATCCCTCTCCTTTACTGTTTTTGATTAAAATTTCCATCCCTTTTGCATTAAACAGTCTCTCTCTCTCTCTCTCTCTCTCTCTCTCTCTCTCTCTCTCTCTCTCTCTCTCTCTCTCTCTCTCTCTCTCTCTCTCTCTTTTCTCTTCTTTTCCTCCTCTGTTTCTTTTTCTATTTCCACAAATTCATTTCTTAATTTCCATTCACCATTAATAACCTATTTAGTTAACAAACAACACCCTAATGATTTGTCCACTAAATCCACTAAACCATAATTGATGATTCATATTTAAAGTTATTCTCTTTACCTAATTTTTTATATTTTATTATTATTATTATTATTATTATTATTATTATTATTATTGTTTACCCAACTTCTCTTATTTTTTAGTGACTTTTACTATTTCATCCACTAATAATAATTATTTTTTTATCATTATTATTATTATTAATTTAATTAATTAGTTAAAAATAAAATTTTATATTAAAATTTATAAGGTATTACATACTTTCCCCTTAAAGAAAATTTGTCCCTGAATTTTCACTAATTCGTCGATTAAAATAAATGAGGATATCGAGCAATTATATCTTCCTCTCTTTTTCAAGTTGCTTCTTTCCTTGAATGATTATTTTATAAGACCTTCACTAGAGGAATAGCCTTGCTTCTTAAAAAAAAATTCTCAGGTTAAAATTGCAATTGGTTCTTCCACATAAGTCAAATCTTCTCGTAATTCCACTGGTTGTCTCTGAAGTATATACGAAGGATCACTTATGTACTTTCTCAACATGGACACATGAAAAACATCATGTATTTGAGATAATTCTGGTGGTAGTGCAAGTCTATAAGTAACGGGGCCAATTTTCTCCAAAACTTCATAAGGCCCGATAAATCGAGGACTTAATTTTTCACGTTTACATAATCGCACTACACCTTTCCGTGGAGAGATCTTAAAAAATACCTTATCCCCCATATCATACTCAATATCATTTCTCTTCAGGTCTGCATAGCTCTTTTGTCTATCTCGTGCAACTTTTAATCTCTCTCTGATCAGTTTTATTTTAACAGCAGTAATCTGAACGAATTTTAGGCCTACCAATTCCCTTTCTCTGACTTCATTCCAACATACTGGAGTTCTGCATTTTCTTCCATATAAAGCTTCATAAGGTGTCATTCCTATAATTGAATGAAAACTGTTATTATAAGCAAACTCCATTAATGAAAAATGTTTATCCCAACTTCTTTTAAATTCCATGACACAAGCCCTAAGCATATCCTCTAAAGTCTAAATAATGTGCTCTGATTGCCCATTAGTTTGAGGATGAAAGGAAGTACTGAACTTCACTTTTATACCCATAGCATGTTGCAGACTAGGCCAAAATCTAAAAGTAAACCATAGATCCCTATCTGACACTATAGATATCGGAGCACCATGCAGTCTCACAATATCCTTCACATAGATCTCTGTAATTTATCCAAAGAAAAATCTATTCTGATGGGTAAAAAATGAGATGATTTTATTAATCTGTCTATAATAACCCAAACAGCATCATGACCTTGCTGGGTATGGGGCAAACCAGAAATAAAATCCATGGTAATGTGCTCCCATTTCCATTCTGGAATAGGAAGAGGTTGTAGTAGTCCTGAAGGATGTTGATGTTCTGCTTTAACTTGTTGACACGCTAAACATTTTGCTACAAAATCCGCTACATCCATACCCTTCCACCAATAATTCTCCTTAAGAGTTCTATACATCTTAGTAGCTCTTGGATGCATAGAATAAGCAGAACAATGAGCTTCTTCCATTATCTCTCTTTTTAAAGTGTCAACATTCGGTACACATAACCTACTACAAAATAACCAAAGTACCATTTTCTCTAGTAGTATAGTCTGTATGAGTTCCTGCTTTTACACCATTTAGAATTTTCTTCATCTCTTCTTCTAAAACTTGAGCCTTTCTGATTCTTTCCACTAAAATCGGTTTGACTTTAAAAGTTGCTAATAGTGATCCAAAATCATTCATCGTCAAATCTACTCCCAAAGATTGAAGATCCAGTATTAATGGAAGTCATACAGTCTTGATATGAAAAACGACTACAATGTGACTTCCGACTCAAAGTATCAGCTACTACATTAGACTTCCCAGGATGATACTTAATAGTATAATCATAATCCTTTAGCAACTCAATCCATCACCTCTGTCTCAAGTTCAACTCCTTCTGAGAAAGAAGATACTTCAAAATCTTATGATTTGTGAATATCTGACACTTTTCTCTATAAAGATAATGCTTCAAAATTTTTAAAGCAAAAATCACTACAGCAAGTTTCAGATCATAAGTAGGATAATTCAATTCATGTGGTCGAAGCTGTCTAGATGCATAAGCTATCACTCTTCGATGTTGTATCAAGACACAACCCAAATCTTTCCGTGAAGCATCGTTGTACACCATAAAACTACCATTGCTTTCAGGAAGAGTAATAATAGGAGCAGACGTCAAACAAGCTTTTAATTTTTCAAAGCTTTGCTGACACTCCTCAGTCTAGATAAACTTCATATTCTTCCTTAGTAATTTGGTTAAAGGTGATGAAATAATAGAGAAATCTTATACAAAGTGATGATAATACCCTACTAAGCCTAAGAAATTTCTCACCTCTGTAGGAGTTATTGAAGGTTCCCAGTTCATCATTACCTCTATCTTTTTATGGTCAATCTAAACTCTCTCTGTTGATATGACATGACCTAAAAATACCACTCTATCCAACCAAAACTCACATTTACTAAGCTTGGCATACAACTGCTTATTATTCAAGATTTGTAATACAATTCTCAAGTGTTCTTCATTATCCTCTCTCCTTCGAGAATACACCAAAATATCATCAATAAATACAATTACAAACCTATCCGGATAAGGGTGAAAATACCCTATTCATAAGATCTATAAAAGCAGCTGGAGTATTAGTTAACCTGAATGGCATCACTAGAAATTCATAATGCCCATATCGAGTCCTAAATGTTGTCTTTGACACATTCGACTCCTTGATTTTCAGCTGATGATACCCGATCGTATGTCTATTTTAGAAAAGACTTTAACTCCTTGAAGTTAATCAAAAAGATCATCAATATGAGGCAAAAGATACTTATTCTGGATAGTAACTCAATTTAGCTGCCTATAATCAATGCATAATCTCATGGATCCATCCTTTTTCTTCACAAATAACACAGGAGATTCCCAAGGTGAAATACTTGGCCTAATAAATGCCTTATCCATTAGTTCATGTAATTATACCTTCAAATCATTCAACTCTGCAGGAGCCATTCTGTAAGGAGCTTGAGAAATAAGAGTTGTGCCTGGCTGAACATTAATAGAGAATTCAATTTCTATATTAGGAGGTGATGCTAGAAGCTCTTCTGGAAATACCTCTGGAAATTCACATACTTTAGGAATATCTTCCAATTTAGGCTCTTCTAATTGTGTATCAATTACATGTGCTAAGTATGCTTGATAATCCTTCTTAATTAATTTTTGGGCTGTCATAGTAGAAATAACACAAGATGAAAGAAATTTTTACTCTCCACAGAAAGTAAGGGTAGAATTTCAAGGCAGATTAAAATTTACTTTCTTCTTAAAACAATCAATAGTGGCATGGTGGAGGGATAGCCAATCCATCCCAAGAATAACATTGAACTCCTATATAGGCAAGGGAATAAAATATGTTAACATCCTATATCTATATGGTTGTCATTCTCCTTTGGCCATTTGTAATGTGATTGGTGCAGCTAAACTTGGCCGGGGTGGTCAAAGGTGGGTGATCAGCTAGTAAGTCACCAATCTCTCTCTCCCCCCCCCCCGGTCCATGTTGGATAGTCTAAATCCCACTTCTACCGGGTGTAATAATATGATCCAATTAATATAGAAATGAACTCTCTAACTTTAACAGTTAGCTCAAATCCATGTTAAAAGAAAAAAAAAACTAACATGAAAAATTTAACATGGTATTAGAGCATGTACTCTTACCTGAACGGTTGTGATAATAACCATTAAAACGTAGGTTACCTGGATGGTCCAGACAATAACCATTAGAATGTAGACTGTATTCCTAAGCGGCACAGATAGTAGCTACGGTATAATTGTCAAGTGTCAATTGGGTGCTGACACTTGAGAGGGAGTATTGAACTACTTTGTAATGGTACAAATGTTGGATCCTATAATGATATAAATGCGGCCAATTTCATACCTATTAAATATAACAATATGATCTAATTAATATAGGAATGAACTATCTAATCTTAACAATTAATTTTTAAAGTTGACCCTCTCAGATTGATATTCGAAAAAAAATTTATATATTAGCTCAACTATTATATATATGATTTCAAATATCAAAATAGATTTTAAAATAATTAAAATTTTCAGTTATTAAATCAAAAAACTAGGCTGAAATCTCAGTGTAAGTATTGAGTGAAGTTATTGGAAGATTGTGAAGTTATTGGAAGGGATAATCTCATATTATTAGTGGAATTCTAACTTGCAAATTTAGAAGATGTTGACATATATAAAGAGTTCACACCAAGTCACTATAAAGAATTAACTACGGCTTAATATATAAATTTACACATGTACGTGTAAGAAAGAATTTATTAGCATCCTATATTTTATGTATCCTACGACACAACTCTAAATGCTAAAAGTGATATTCTTAGACCCTTGGTTCAATTGGAGAATGCGCATGCGAAAAGTGTGGCTAATTGACGCGTGAGGATTATACCCACCGTATCAAGCTGTATTCTTTCCCATATCTGACTCCCTTCTTATTTTTATTAATAAGTAAAACTATATTCTACAACAAAACTGTTAATTTTTATCATTCCAGACAGCTCCATATCACTTTTAACATTTAGAGGTGTTTTATAATACAGACACAAACTATTAGGTGAAAATATATATTTTTTTATAAGTGTGAATTTATATATTAAGCCATCAACTAATCATTCTATATCACTTATTCTTTTTGTGTCCATTATTTCGATTATTTGAAATATTACCTTTTGAGTAAATTATTTGCAATAAATCTTATAAAATTTTATTCACTCCTTTTCTAAAATTTGCCATATTTATATTGAACTTATCTCTTCAATCGTAATTTTTTAATATAAAATTTTTAGTAACAAACTATATCAACTGTAAATTTTATTCAATAATTTAAAGTTAAAATTTTCATCTAATATTCTCTTTATGACGCAACTATCATTAGTTTGTTAAGTTTAATTTAGATTAATAAAAGTGGAACCATTTTATAGATTGTCAAAATATCTACTAATCGTTAATTATATTTGTTAATAAGTTTTAGAGTTGGATTTAAGTGTGAATATCATAGTAAATCTTTTTATTATTACTAACTTTATTCTTTCGTTATTTATTTATTTATTTTTATTTTCAATTTTAATTTATTATTTGTCAGTTAACTCTAAAATATTATTATGATAATTGATCACCATTAATCATTTATTATTTGAATTTTATTTTTATTCAGAATATAATTTTATTCAGTAAATTATTTATTATTTAATTTATTTATTAGATCTTAAAATTATTTTAAATCTTAGAAAAATATATATAATCTACACGATGCACCAATATATAATTTAAAGCAAAAACAAAAAAGAATATGAATACCATTCATCACTCTGTCACTAGCGCCGGTTGTAAGAGATCGAGAGAAAAAGAAGATGAAAGCAGCGTGAAGAAGTCCAAACGAGTTTGGAGCAATGATGATGAAATAATCATATTGAATGGCTTGATATACTTCTCTGATCAGAAAAATATTAAGCCATCTGCTGTTTTAAGTAATGAAGCTAATGAATTTTTTCAATTCATCAAAGCATCTCTACATTTTGATGTTTCTAAAACGCAGGTGACCGATAAAATCTCCAAACTGAAGAAGAAATTCTATAAAAAATATAAACAAAGATCACTCTTTGTTCAATGATCATCAGCAAAAGTTGTTCGAATTTTCAAAGATTGTATGGGGCACTGATAATCAAGATGTTGCTCAAATTGACAACGTTGTTGCTGCTGATGAAAATAGTCATGGCAAAGAATTACCTGATTTGTTTTGCATGAAATGCTTGTGTGACATGGTTCCACTGGCTCTTTATGCTAGAGAATTTGATTCTGCTGTAATGAAAAACAATCCAGATTTTGAGAGCCTGGTGAAACAAATGCAGATTGCTGATCTACAAGCTCTCCATACAAGAAGTTCATTTGTGAAGTATTACACAGATGCTAAGTTAAAGCAACTTAAATCTAAAAATAACTAATAGATAGTTTTTATTTATTTCTTTAGTTTTATTTCTTTAGTTTTATTTTTATGCAAATTCGATATTAAGTTTGGATGTTTTAATAGTTAATTTTCTAGTTTGATATTTTATTTTAATACGAATTTAAGAATTTAATTTAAACATTGAAAAATAAAATATTTGTTATTGTTTCTGCTTTGATATATTAGTGATTTTGCTCAGTTATATGAAAGTTGTGTTTTATTATTCGTTAATTAATTAATTCTTTGGTGGCTGAGACAAAATCGTATATACATATATGTGTGATGAATAGAGTCTTTCTTTACTCCATTTCTAAGTTATTTTTCTAAAAAATTAAATTATTGAAATTAATTATAAGAGTTTATAGAATAATTAAGAAAATAAATCAAATTTATAAATTGCAGTATATTGAACCTGAAAATTACAGTTAACTTGTAAACTCTGAGGAACTGCAAGGCAGGAGGTTTATGAACATATGTATCTTTTTTGAGCTGCATAATTTGATAGTAACATTAAAAGGAAAACATAGAGTCTGTACACAAAATAGATATGCAGGTGATTAGGTGGGTTCAGTACCCAATCCCTTCTAAGAGAATTCTTAAGAATAGCAGAAGCTATTCAATCTGCACTTTTATTACAAGACCTTTTAGCGAAAACTAAATTTACGGACACAAAAATCCTTCCCCATGTCTTTCACTCCAAGCGCCAGAGAAATAGACTTCTTAATCGCCGTAGGAGTGTTTTTACAAAAGAATATACTAGGCTTGGATAAGTTAACTTTTTGCCCAGAAGATTGACTATACAAATTAAGATGATTTAAGATATTTTGAGTCTCTGTTAACGAAGCAGATCCACATATCAGGGTGTCATCTGCATACAAGAGGTGATTTAACTTAGGTGCCCCTCTGGCTAATGAAAAACCTTGGATTAAATTTGAAGATAAAGCATAATTCAAGAGACTAGACAAGGCATTTGATACAAACAAAAATAAACAAGGAGACAAGGGATCTCCCTGCCTCAGCCCTCTAGTTGGTGTAAAAACCAGCAATCTCTCCATTAATTAAAATCTGATATGAAACCGTTTTAACACATACCATGAGGAGATTCGTTACTGTTTGATATAAGCCCATAGCCTTAAGCACTTCTTCTAAGAACCCCCACTCTATCCTATCATATGCTTAAGAGCAAAGAGAGCATTTGAAACTTCAATACGAACCCATTGTGCTTCATCCCTTCTTTTAAACTTCATTGCAAAGCGATTTCATCCTCTCCTTTTGGAAACTAAAATCTTCTGGCATTCCCCATGCTTTTTCCACTGCTAATATAAACATGTTGGGCTTAAATATTTTTTTATTGAAGATTTTCGCAGCAATGACAGTATATGATGAATACACGGGTTCTCCCGGATCTGGTTGAAGGTCTAGGGGTATATCATTACAAACTAGGGAACTGATTTTAGCTATAATTTCTTCCATACCATTTTGAGTGAAATCCATGAACAGATAAAGGATCGATAGAGCTTATAATACAAGGTAAGGTAAGGTGTTAGGAAAGATAGGCTATTTTAATAGTTAAGATGAAGGAAAGAAGAATAGGGTTCCATTGGGTGTGTTACTAAAAATCTAAAGATAAAAGAGAAATATGGAAAAAATCAACCAAGTGGAAAGAGCAAACCTCCACAGACAGAGAGAGCATCTTGCTAATAAAGTTTATCACCTCTAATGTTATTTATTTCCTTCATTTTTAAGTTATTTTTCTTATTTTTAATTGTTTTTTTAAAATAAATATTGAGAAACTATCTTCATTCTATATATAAAAACTATTACTGAGTATTGGTTTTATCATTTTTTTTCAATTTAATATATAAAACCTACAAAGTCCAATAACTAAATCACATAAATTAAGAATAAGAGTATAAAACTATTATATATTTAGCTATATTTAGTATAAAAATAATTAATTTTTAATTATATATCGGTATATATTACATACAATAACATATTAATGCTAAGTTTTATAAGATTTAAGAATTTTAAATTATTATTTATTTAATTATATGTTATATTTAACAATATATACATGTTAAATTTTAAAAGAATAAAAAGTAAAAAAGTGATATATATTAGTATAAGTTACATATAAGTAGAAACTTAATATAAATATTTTTAATTCAATATTTTAAAAAATTTAATTGCAATTTGTCTAAAAAAATAAAAAGTATAAATAATATAAATAGTATAAAATAATATGACACTGAGTGTAAATTAAATAATATATATGAATATACTTCTTAAAAATATACTAAAAAATAAACAGTATACAACTGATATATATTTGTATCTGTAACATAAAAATATATATATAACAATATATATCAGTTATATATTGATATTTTTTTGCAAATTAACTAATATATGTTGTTATATGTTAAATATATAAATATAATAAACAATATAAATAATATAAACTGTATAAAATAATATGACACTGAGTGTAAATTAAATAACATATATGAATATACTTCTTAAAAATATACTAAAAATAAACAGTATACAACTGATATATATTTTTATATGTAACATATAAAAATATATATATAACAATATATATCAGTTGTATATTGATATTTCTTTTGCAAATTAACTAATATATATTATTATATGTTACATATATAAATATATATATATATATAACAATATATATCAGTTGTATATCGATATTTTTTTTTGTAAATCAACTAATATATGTTATTTTATGTAATATATATATAACAATATAAATCAGTTGTATATTAATATTTTTTTTGCAAGTCAACTAATATATAATTATACGTAACATATATAAATATATATAACAATATATATTAATTGTATATTAATATTTTTTTTGCAAATCAACTAATATATATTGTTATATGAAACATATTTAAATATATATATATATATAACAATATATATCAGTTGTATATTGATATCTCTTTTGCAAATCAACTAATATATATTATTTAATGTAATATATATATATAACAATATATATCAGTTGTATATTGATATTTCTTTTGCAAATCAATTAATATATGTTGTTATATGTAATATATATATATATATAATAATATATCAGTTGTATATTGATATTTCTTTTGCAAATTAACTAATATATTTTGTTATATGTATCATATATCAACATATAACAACATATATTATTTTGTATATTAATATTTTATTATAAATTAATTATTATATATAATATATATGAACATATAACTACATATATCGGTTTTATATTGATATTTCTTTTGCAAATCAACTAGAATATGTTGTTGTATATATCATATATGAATATATAACACTATATCTCAATTGTATATTAATTTTTTTTTTTTGCAAATCAACTAATATATGTTACTATATATAACATATAACACTATATATATATATATTAAATTTAAAAAAAAGAGTATAAAAGTGATGTATATTGCATATAAATAGATATATTTTTAGTTATATGTTAATATATGTTGCATATAAATAGAAACTTAATATAAATATTTTAATTTAATATTTTAAAATTTTAATTTAAAACTTGCCTAAAAAATTAAAAATAAACAGCATAAATAATAGGAATATAAAAAAGAAAAAGAACAAACTAAGTAAAAAACAAAAAAAAAATAAAAAGTAGATAAAAATCACAAAAAAAATAAATGCACAAAAAATTACCACATAACTAAAAGTATATAAAAAATAAAAAAATCTTATAATTATATAATGAAATTAGAAAATATATATTTTATTTAATTTATTGTAAAAACAAACAAACATGGCAACAAATTGTTTTCTCTAATGTTTGGCCACAAACAATAACCAAACAACCAAACAAATAGAAATTAAACAAATAAATACAATCATAAACAAATTAAAGAATTGAAGGATTTATTTAAATTAATAAATTAATCAAGATTAAATTTTTTCATAAAATAAATTTATGATAGTATCTCTCACTAAATATTTTATATTGAAAGTTACTGTATTTTTTATTTTTTTTAGGATACTATAATAAATACTTGATTACTTTTTATTGTTATATTTTTAGGTTTTTTATTGTTATATTTTGAGGTTTATATCTATCTCTATATATATATAAGTTTAATTTTAAAGATTCAAGGCATACTACCTACTAAGCAAAAGTTAACAATGAATTTTTAAGCTAAAACATCATAAAAAGAGGAATTTTTTTTGCCAGCGTAAAAAGCATCTGCATTTTTGTAATAAAAATTTATTTGTCTAAAAGTGAAACTTTTTTAAGTACACTATATTTGAAAATAACTTTACTTTTTAGGTTAATTTTGTAAATATTTCTTGTAAATTTTTAATCTGAAATTTTTTCAATAGGCTTAAACCTAAAATTATTTTTAATAAAAAGTTTTTCAAATGGGCTTCAAACCAAAACTCTTTTCAAACTAAAATTTTTGAAATGGGCTCAAGCCCAACATGGTTTGTAAATCATACTAATTTTAAAAAAGTTATGTAATATATGGTAAAAAAAATATCCATTTTCATTTTTACAGTGCTTCAGTTTTTTTTTTTTTCAAAACTATCATTTTTTATTTTTTTTCTTTTTTAAGCTAAAATGGCTTTTTTCTTTTTTTCTTTTATTTGTTTTTCTTTTTCTTTCATTTTTTGTATTTTATTTCTATCTAATATTTTTTTATTCATAAAAAAATTTATTTTTTTTATATTTACAATATGTATACAAAATACACAAACTTAATACACATACAACAAACACACAATATCTATACAATATACTTAATATTTTTTAACTTTATTTTTTATTTTACATACACACAATATACAATGAATATATACACAACATGCATATAATACAATATCTATATAACATATACAGAATCTAAATAATATGCACATCACATATACAGAATCTACATAATATACACACAACATATATACAATATGTACACAACAAAATTAATATTTTTTAATTTTATTTTTATGTGTATAGATTTAAAAATAAATTTAATGATTTTTATTAATATATTTTTATGCATTTTACTTTTTTTTATTATTTTTCTTTTACAAAAAATTTAAAAATTTTATACGATGAAAATATAAATTAAAATTAAAATTTTTATTATTTTATTGAAATATATTTATTTAATACTAAAGTTTGAAAAAAAAAGATAAAAAATGAAGTAAAATATTGTTTGAAGTGAGAGATAAGGTATTTTTGAAAAGAAAACTTTGTTTAAAGTGAGGAGTGAGGTATTTTTATAAAAAAAAGTGCTTGAAGTATTTTTTTTAAAACTTTTTTTGAAGGCATAGTATTTTTTAAGATAAAATTTTTATTTAAGGTAGTTTTGTGAATATACGTATTAATTTTTCCAAATGGGCCTATAATTTTGTTAAAAAAAACTAGGAAATAACAAAATCAATTGTGGTTAATTTTTTTCTAAAATTTCAATTGTGGGGCTTATTTGTGATATGAGCCTTCAATTGTTTCCAAAAAATTATGAAACCATTTTGAGATAAATTTGTTAAATAAATTATAATCCCCATTACTTCAAAATGCAGCTAAAATGCTACAAAAAATCATCAGAATTTTCTAAATGTAATTAAGATGATACTTCAAAGTGATGGATTTGTCAAGAATAGATTCTTACATTTTGGCATTACAAGCAAAGGTAATTTTGTCTGAGTGTAAATGGTCATCAACCCCTATTCGTAATTCTATTAACTAAAACACATGGGATAATAAATTTAACTACCGTGTGTTGAAGTAATAAGGGAAGAAGGATTCGAGGCTGGTATTGTGTTCTAATGTGATTTATTTGACATCCATGTATGCATTCATGCACTTATTCAAACATGCCTACATCTCATGCACCCAGTTGACTTGCAAATTGAAGGAACTATTTATAGTAATCCTGGAGAGCACTTATCATTAGTTGATAAGCAAGATAGCAATAACAAATCAAGTAGTGCCTTAAAGACTTATACATCGATCCAAATAGATTTTAATAATACAAAAGCTCTAATAAAAGAAATGTTGGCATAGGAAGTAGCAAACTTAAAGAAGCAAATGTCAAGGAAGATGAAACAATTCCAAGAATTGATGGGGGACTTGGAAACTTAAAAAAGAATGAGATTTTGGGTAGCAATATGAGGAAAAAAAAGATAAAGAGTCGATAGTTGCATTAAAATTTTTTAATTGTATATGATGAAATGGAGAAGCATATCTAGTCTAAGCAAGAAAAGTAAAGGCTGAAGTTGAAGCACAATCGCCTAAAAGCTAATTCTACTTTAGAGAGAATGATGGTGGATGTAATGCTCACCTTTGTCATGCGTTCTGGGAAAGTGTTCAGTTAATTATTAGTGTATTTGGAAATCCTAATAAATAAGAACCTTAATGTGAGTTTAGGGCTAATTTGAAAGAAAAAACATATAAATGTGTGGGTAACTATGACCAAGGTTTTGTTGAACCATTGAACATGATTGGTAGTTCCCTTTCAGTTCAATGAGTTGAACCGTGAACCGTAATTAATGGTTCAAAATCGAAACTAGCATTGCCCTTTAAGGTTCTGGTTCTGGTTCCACTATTTTTGAACATGAACCAAACCAATTTTTTTTTAAAAAAAAAAATAACACAACAAGCCTAAGCTTGCTGTGTTACATTAAGCCCGCATGACATGAGCCTACCACATGCAACATGCCTTAGGCTACTAGCTACCTGTCAGCCACTGTCGTTGAGCTTCAATGGCTCACCTTTGTGTTGTTGGCACTTTTCTAAATTAAAATTAAATTTTTATTAATGTCTATTTTACCCCCACTAGCAGAAAACAAGGTTTAAGGTGTATTTTATAGAAATTAAAAATTCAAAAAATCTATAAATACATCATCTTTTAAACTCATTTTCTAATTTTTACACTATTTCTCTCAACTTTTAAATTTTAATTCTCTAATTTAACTCTCAATTTTGTAATTTCTACTCTCACAAATCTTATAATTATTATAATTATTATTGTTGTTGTTGTTGTTGTTGTTGTTGTTGTTATTGTTGTTGTTATTATTATTATTACTGGTATTTATTATTATTAATTATTATTATTAGTAATATTTATTTCTTATTGTTAATTATTATTATTATTTTATTATTATTTATTATTGTTAGTAATATTTATTGTTGTTATTATTAATTATTATTATTATTATTATTATTAACAATTTATATTCAAATGGCAAGTTATAGTCATTTTGATATATAATATAAGTGATGATAAATAATTTCATAATAACATAATAATATTTTGGATGATGAGGAAGAAGTGGTTTGCTAAGAGCAAAACACATTTAATCAAAATCAATATAGTAAAACAAGAAAATTAAATCTAATATTTTTCTTTTACTTTTTTTTAAACAGGTAAATGCGAAAGGCCAAAAAAGAGTACACTGCAATTATTGCTCCTCTTCATTTAAATTAATAGATAGAGGAGGTTATGAAATATTATGGAGACATCTCAATAAAAAATATCTTATTCAAGCGAGTATGAATAATACTCAAACATAATTGGCTAGTTTTGTAGAACCGGGCGCATCATCTGAACCTACAAAAAAAAAGTCTTTTTCACTACAATAAAAATGTGGTCAAAGAAGAATTAACAAGGTGTATTTGTATTGGTGAATTAATTTTTAATTTTGATGAGAAAATAAGATTTACTAATTTTATTCAAAAATATGTGAATCTTGCTTTTCAACGTGTTCTTTGCTTAACTTTATCACTCTTATTTTGCAAGCTTTATGAAAAAGAAAAAAAATTAGGCAGATTATTTTCAAATTGTCATTTTCGTCTTTCAAGTTGTAGTAATATTTGAAGTGATTATTGGTAAACACATTCATATATGGGTGTTACATGTCATTGGGTTGATAATCAATATAATTTACAAAAAAATATTCCTTGAATTTTGATTTTTTGATAATAGACATAATGTTGAATATATATATAAAATAATAAAAAGTATTTTAGAAGATTATAATTTAGTTTAAAGAATTTTTTTAATTTCTTTTGATAATGCTTCTGCAAATACTGTTTTTATTAATAATTTAGAAAAAATTTGCAGACCAATTTTAGGAGGTAAATTTTTTCATGTTAGATGCATATGTCATGTTATGAATTTGTGTGTTCAAAGTGGTTTGAGAACTTTAAATTTTTTATATGCATCAATTAAAATTGCATTAAACTATTTGTGGTCTCATCTTCAATTATATAAAAGTTGGGATAAATTTTGTAAGCAACACGGTATGCCTTTTAAACAATTCAAATGAGATGTTATTACCCATTGAAATTCTACTTATGAATTACTTGTGATTCTTTTCCATATCGTGAATTATTATATAGATTTATTGAATTTAATTCTGCATCTATTATATTGTATCATACTCAATGGAATTATTGTGAAAAAATAATTGATATCTTAAAAGTTTTTAATGATACTCCTGAACATTTATATGATGTTTATTATCCTATATCTCATTTAGCAGTATTTGAAACTTTGAATATTGCAATTATTTTTTATGAGTATAAAAATGATATTAAATTGAAAGAGACTATTATTGCAATGAAGAACAAATAGCTTAATTATTTTAAAGATTTTCCTGCTCTTAATCTTTTTGCTTGTGTATTGAATTTCCGTGTGCGAATTAAAATTTTAACCGATTATTTAAGCAATTATTGTGTTCTCTTATATTTAAAAGATGTTAATGTTACTAGATTAATAACGGTATTAAATATGAAGTGTTTTATGATGGATATGAATTGTTTTTAGAATAATTACAACAGTAAATGAGTTAACTAATTAATTATAATGGTCGAAATTGAACTCATTTGGAGAAGAGATTATATACTTTTAATCAATATATAAATTAATTTAAAATAATATATACAATGGAATTTACATGATCAAAACTACAAACAGTTAATATATCTAATAAGAATATAAATGTAGCTATAAAATTAGCAACAAATTGTATCCAATAAATTTGTAACAATATACAAATGTAATTTGAACTATAATAAATGTTTATTTCACAAAAACTTAATAAGAAAATAATAATATATACATTATTACTTGCACATCAATCATTGCAATTATGAAGATTTTATGGTTTAAGCTATTTTTTATGTTGTTTTTATTGTTTGTATGAATTTAGAATGTTAATATAATGATTAATTAAAAAATTTTCTTGAAACTTAACACTTTTCTCTATTATTTTCTTCTCTCAAAATGCTATTTAGTTTCAAAACTACAATATTTTTCAATAATTAATGAATTATAATTGCAACAAATGATGGATATTGTTGCAATTATTCTAATTAAGATTACATTGTGCTTTGTAATTCCTCCGCTTCTGGTTGTCTCGCTTCTATCACTTTGTTGTTGTTTGCTGACAACCCCTACCACTAATCAGAGAGAGGTAGCCAATCAAATTTAGTTGCGGCCTTGAGCTCTTCTTCTTCCTTCCTCCGCCTGGCATGATATGTCCTAGAGTTATTTTTTGAAACTTGCTTGCTCAATTGATAGCTTGCCTAAGATTAAGATGGGTACCTACGCATTGAGAGCACTTCTTAAACTGAAAAGATTTGAAAATATGGAAACTATTGGGATTCTTCCTTTATCGAGGACATCTACGAAGCTAGAAAGACAGCAGGAAGGAAAGGAATCTAGACAGAAAGAAATCCAGATAGAAGGATAATTATATATTATTGATTTAAATTTATTAATATATATTAATTTTATTTTCTTTATTTATAGTTGCGAGCTGCGGCGGAGGGAGTGGGGGACTATATTTGTGAGGGATGATGGATGTAATTTAGCATATAAACAAATAATATTTAAATTAATATTATAATGAATTTTGTTTTGAAAATAGGTCATTTCATTCAGATAAAGAAGTTATTGATATTATTAGATTTTACTTTTTAGACTATATTTTGTATATAAATACTGTTACATAATCCAATATAAAACATACTAAACTATAATTCAATGTCTTTCATTTAATATAGTGATGTAGGGAAATTATGAATAAAAAGGATTTAATTACTATTAATGTGTTTAGTTTTAAAATTTCTCGGGTAAATAGAAAAAGAAAGAAAAAAGTTCTCTACTCAAATTTTATTAAACTCAAAATAACTATTGTCATATTCTAAAGAGTTATATGGGCTGAAGTTTAAGAAACTCAAGCATAGGGTTGTGCGGGACCGGTTCTGGTACCGGTCCCTTGAAGGAACCGGTAACTGTAACCAAATGACCGGTTCTTATTTTTTGAAGAACCGGTACCGGAACCGTTGGTACCTAGAACCGGTACCGGTACTGTTCCAGTTACCGTTCTGGTTCTGGTACCAGTTCCAGGTACTAATGGTACCAGTTCTTCAGGTACGGTTCTGGTACCGGTTCTGGGAAAAGAACCGGACTTTGTATAATCAATCCAATTATATATAATAAAAAAAACCTATGAAATCACCATCATTAAATCAAATCTATATTGTTAATTAAAGAGTTAACATAATTATCTCAAGCAACATAATTAAATTGTTAAAATAATTCTCAAGCACCACCATCAAGAAGTTCCAAAAGCTCCATTAAGGAACTTAAGTCTAAAGAAAATAAGTTTGAAAGCTCCGTAAGCGTACAAATAAATTGTGCATAATTAAAAAAATTTTAAAAAAATTCCAAATGAACCATATAGCCCTCCATATTTCACAATCTGCAATTCAAAATTTACAAATTAATTAGTAATTAGTTAACATGCACTTAACATTTTAACATAATTTAATTATAAAAAAAATTAATATACCATGTAGATTGTAGAAGTCAAAATATCTAGCAATCCACTTCAGTTCTGAATAGAAAGGGGTAAGCGAGAGCGAGACACTAGTTTGGTTGGGTCAGGCACCGATTGGCGACTGCATGGGAGTAGAACACGAGCTGGTTGGGGACGATGAGAGAAAAAGAAGGGAGGGGCGGCTTGGTTTGTGTCTAAAAAAAAAAGAAATTTTTTACCCTAAATGTACTCTGTCTCACAACCACCCTGTGAAACCTACTGCCCTTGCACTCAAGTTTTTCAATTTTCACAACCCCCCTGTGAAACCTACTGCCCTTGCACTCAAAATTTTCTATTTTCACACCCCCCTGTGAAACCTACCGATATTAAACTACTAAATATCATACCAAAATTAAATTAGAAAAAAAAATCCATGCCAAAATAAAATTAACTGCTAAATCCAAGAACACAAACACAAATACAATTAAAATCAACTGATAAAAGAGACATTTCCAAAAAAATAAAAAATCAGACCTGAAAAACGGAAGCAGAGGGAAGAAGAAGGCGACTGAAGATGATCAGTTGAGCATGAAAGTGAAAGAACGGCAGTGGCAAGGCGGCTCAAAAGAGAGAATGAAAGGAGTTAAGCGGCTGCGCAAGAGAGAGGAATATAGGAGTAGCAATTGGAAAATATTTTTGACCTAAAAGTTTAGTTGTTTAATGTTTATAAGTGGTTTTGTTTTTTTAGAGAAACCGGTTTCTTTTTCCAGTTTCGGTTAGGTACCGGTTTCAGTACCGGTTCCGGACCGGTTCTGGTCCGGTTCTAGCAGAGGAACTGGAACTGGTACCAAAAATTATAATTTTCGGTACTGGTACCGGACCGGTTCCAAAATAACCGGTTCTTTTTCAGGTCCAATATCGGTTTTGGTCCGGTTTCCGATTCTAGGGCGGTTCCAGGAGTAACCATGCACCGTCCTACTCAAGCAGTACAAATAAGGAAACTGTTAAAAATCAATGACAGGTTGCCAAAAAAAGGAAATACATATAAAAAAAATAAAAAAAAAAGAAAACGTTAAATAAAGTAGATAAAGGTCAAAAACGGTGTTTTGATCCAATATTTTTATAAACAGTAATTAAAGAAAAAAAAAATTTGTGAAAAAAAAAATTGTTTCTGCTCTTCTCTTCGTTTTCATTCTCGTCCAAAAAAAAAAAAAATGGAAACCAGTCTCAACTCTTTATCCTCAACCATTTGATAGCAGAAGAAAACCCTAAACCATCTCCATCTGTATCTGAATCAGGAATGGCTAGAACTCAAGGAGGCAATGAGTTGAGGGAAAGGAAAGGAGCCAAAAGCAAATCCAAGGGGAGATTGAAAGCTGGCTCCCGTTTCCAGGTTTGTGCTCCGAAGGCTTCCTCGTTTATCAACTGAAATTATGAGTTTCCTCATGTTTGAGTGACGAAATTTCACAGATTTGAGCTCTTGGATAATGAATTGGAAATTATATCTGACTTTGTATTGCTACTGTTTGAATTCATTTTTTAGCAAGCATAAGGTCAGTTTGATCTTACTTTACACTAAGACCATTAAAACTGAGCCTAGCTTAGTGATTAATCGAAGCCTCAAATGCGAGAATATAAATTAATGGGTGTGAATTTTTTTTCCTATGCATGAATGAGAGTAAGATGCTTAATTCTATTATTGGATGAACCGATGTGCACCTGGAATTCCACTGTTGAAGTGTTTGTACAGGTTGAGGATGACTTGCACAAATGCTTATGTTACTGCCTTATTCTGATTATAAATGGTCTGTAGACTATGATTGCAAGTAATGTGATGGTTGTATATGTATTTTTATATATATATTGTGCATTGTTGTAAATGCAGCACCAAGCAATGAGCTTAGCGCATGTGATTGCTTTCTCACGCAAAACACCACAAAATGCAAAGGATTTTCCAGGTGAGACCTTTCTAACTCCTAATGCCACAAAAAGTCTCGATGATGTGTTTTCTAAATATGTCTACACAGCAGGCGTTTGTAGACGCAATAATGCAATAAAAAATGGGAATCTATCCACTAGGACCACACATACCACTCACCACAATACCAAGCCTCTCAAACAATGTCAAACCCCTGCTCTTGTAGTTCAAAATGTCTCCTCCTGCTTCCACAAAGAGGAGGAAGACAATAAACTTGGCCATAGGAATTCATCGAACATAAATGCTGTTTCTACTGTTCCAAATGTCTCCCCCTACTTTCAGAAGCTACCCATGGAAGAAACTGCAGACATCACCATTGCTCACACCAAACTTACCCAGAACAAGTCATCAATGATGACCCAAAAACCAAAACTAGCTTCTCCTCAAGTCCAAAATGTGTCCCCCTGCTACCACAAACTATCAAAGGAAGAAGAAGCTGCAGATATCAGCTTGACTGATAGTAGAATTAAGCGGAAAAAGACATTAAAGAAGAACAAAGGACCATGTGAAAGAGCTGGTCCTGCAGTTCAACCATACTTCCAAAATATACCCATGAAAGAAGAAGAAGCTGCAGATACTATGTTGAATGTTATCAACAATGGGCAGAAGAAGTCATCAAAGAAGAGTAAAGAACCATGTGAAAGAGCTGATCTTACGGCTCGAAATGTCTCTCCATACTTCCAAAAGATACCTATGGAAAAAGAAGCTGCAGTTACCATGTTGACTGTTAGCAACAATGAGCGGAAGAAGTTATTAAAGAAGTGTAAAAAACCATGTGAAAGAGCTGGTCATGCGACTCGAAATGTTTCCCCATACTTCCTAAAGATACTCTTGGAAGAAGAAGCTGCAGATACCATGTTGACTGTTAACAATGGGCTGAAGAAGTCATCAAAGAAACGCAAAGAACCACCTGAAAGAGCTGATCCTACGGCTCAAAATGTCTCCCCATACTTCCAAAAGATACCCATGGAAGAAGAAGCTGCAGGTATCATGGTGACTATTAGCAAAAATGGGCAGAAGAAGTCATCAAAGAAGAGTAAAGAACCATGTGAAAGAGCTGGTCCTACAGTTCGAAATGTCTCACCATATTTCAAAAAGATACCCATTGAAGAAGAAGCTTCAGGTACCATGTTGACTGTTTGTGACAATAAGCAGAAGAAGTCATCAAAGAAGAGTAAAAAATTATGTGAAAGAGCTGATCCGACGGCTCGAAATGTCTCCCCGCACTTCCAAAAGATACCCGTGGAAGAAGAAGCTGCAGATACCATGTTGAATGTTAGCAATAATGGGCAGAAGAAGTCATCAAAGAGGAGTAAAGTACCGTGTGAAAGAGCTGGTCCTACATTTCGAAATGTCTCTCCATACTTCCAAAAGATACCCATGGAAGAAGAAGCTGCAGATACCATGTTGAATATAAGCAACAAGGGGCAGAAGAAGTCATCAAAGAAGAGTAAAGTACAATGTGAAGTTCGAAATGTCTCCCCTTACTTCCAGAATGCATCGAAGGAAGAAGAAGCTGCAGATACTAGGTTGACTGACAGCAAAAATGGGAAGAAAAAGTCAGCAAGGATTAGTATCACTCTTTCTGCTTCAGAAAAGAGGAGTGAGGCTTATCGAAGAAAAACTCCAGAGAACACATGGATTCCACCGCGATCTGAGATTGGACTCCTGCAAGAGGATCATGCACATGATCCTTGGAGAGTATTGGTGATATGCTTGCTCCTTAATTGCACAACGGGTGCACAGGTATGGTCTTGGTCTTTTCTACTATAAACTACACTTGTATTTTAAGTAAATGTTCTAGTTGACTTGTTAAAGCTTAACATTCTTGCAAGGAAATGCTATAGTTTCCTGTATGAGCTTTTAAATTTCATGGATACATGCCAAAATAACTAGCTAGACATTATGGGATCAAAAACTTGGACTACAGTTCATATATTATATCATTCTCATAGGCTTCCATTCCACCAAGCTGACTTCTGCTTTTCTTGTCTCTTTGTTGCCTGGTAAATAATCTGAAAGTCATTGCCGAACTGTTAATTATCTCCAATTTATTTAAATGTAGTTTGTCAAGTGTATTGATATATCCTGTCTGTTTTCGGTTAACATTCTTTTTATTACCTTTGCATTTACTATACTGCAGGGCTCTTTTCTACTTTTTCTTGGCTGTTCACTTTAATGCAGCCCATCAACGTCTGAAAAGACTGGGTTTTACATTCAGAGCTGAGAATCATTTCTATGAAAAGACTATACAACTTGTCACATGAACTGGATGTTGGTTTATTCCTGTTTCTTTTGCCTTACGCTTTCTTGGCTGTGATTTGATTTTTTTTTTTTCAGAAAATAGATTGTTATTACTGCGATATTCTTTTCAAGGTTTATTCCTCAATGGCATGAGAATATAGCCCCTTTTTACGAGGGAAAACAGGAAATGCAATTGCTAGCTTCAGTTTTCTGTGAGAATAACATTATGATGCAATTTCTCCTTGTACAAGTGTTTCTAAATTTAATTGTAGATCTTGATGTGCATTAAGGCGAAGAATAATTTTAGTGTAGTTCATGGTTTGAAATGACTGTAAGACCTCCAAAATTGAGGGCGGACTGAAAACAATGTCCAAGTTATTCATTTGTTTTTGATGAGGTAGAAGATATTTTACAACTTCTTAACAGGGAGAACTTTCAGGTCAGACCATGAACAAATCCCATGATCAATGCCTGTGAACAGTAAAATAAAAGAATTTAAATTTCACACCTAAACTTCTTTAGTCATAGCATACCTATTATTGAGTTCATCAAACAAATCAAGAGGAAAGAATTGTGGGAAATTTATTGACTGAAATCGCATTTTAGAGCATTACAAGTGTGAAAACGTGTAGACTACATTAGAAGGCTGGGACAAGTAGAGAAACCATCTTTGGGAATTTGCGTAATTGACTGTGCAAGGCTTCAAGTTTTATTTGGTGTTTCCTTATTGGTAATTGGTGGTGTCCCCATCCGTCTCAATCCATTATCTATGTTGTCCCCATGATAAGAACATCAGCAAATGAGGTCAACTAAGATTCAAGAAAGAGAAATTTGAAAGGTCAAAGAAGTTCTTATTGCTTTCTAACATTCACAATTGGGTCATTTGTGATCTAATGCAGTCCGTTAAGTCATACTTGAGAGTTTATATTTATGTATATTTAAGTCAATATAGCTTGAGGATGGACCATTTGTTTATAGAATTGATGCAAGTGCATAACAAATGACATGTTTATTAATTGCAGGTTCGGAACATTATTGCAGAATTCTTCAGTTTGTGTCCCAATGCAGAGATTGCGACAAAGACTGCAACTAATGAGATTGAAAAAGTCATAGAATCTCTAGGCTTGCAGAGGAAGAGAGCAGTAATGATACAGCGCTTATCTCGGGAGTATTTGGGAGATGAATGGAGCCACGTTACTCAGCTGCACGGTGTGGGCAAGTTAGTAGAATTTCTACCTCTTTACCTTATCTCCTATGTTGCTGCTGAGAATTAAAAAGTCTCAAACTTACATATGTTGAATTATATTCAGGTACGCTGCTGATGCATATGCGATATTCTGTACAGGAAAGTGGGATCAGGTGCGTCCCAAGGATCACATGCTAAATTATTACTGGGATTTTCTGCATAACACCAAAAATGCTTCTTCATAGTTCTTTAGCTTTTTTTTTCTTTTTGGTCTATCTATGGCACTATTTCAAAGAAAGGAATAGGATAATCTTTTTGGAACAAATGAATTATTAGAAATATAGAATTCATTTATAAATGAATTTAAAGTGATTTTATTTACAAATAACTTCTCATATTTAAAATATAAAAATTCAATTGAATTTTTATATTTGAATCAAATCTATTACTGAGTTATTTTTATTTTTCTTTTTATCTTTCAGTGTATCTTTAGGGTAATAAATATTATTGGAAAAACTTTATAGAATGAAAATAAAAACTTTTTTAATGTTTTAATATCAAAATAAAAAAAAAAGAAATTTATTTATTTCAAATAGAATGTTAGTGTATAATTTAATTAGTAATGTACTTGTTATTATAGTTGTAGCATATATATATATATATACATATATATTTGAATTAGAGGCTATGATTTGGTTCATCCTATGTACGGTAATTGGCTGCAATTAATTGAATATTTATAGTGATCCTCTCATTCAGACAATGGAATTGAATTTTTCTTGGAAAGATATACGCTCAGTCCTAATGTGTGATTTTAAGGATTTTACTTTGATGATTGAGTTTTTATACTATTCAATTCATTATGGAAAACTATGTGATAGTATTAATTGAATTAGTTGAATTTAAAACTTGATTACTAGCTAGACTTATAAATATAATTTCGCATACAGTAGATTTTGAAAACTCTTGTTATATTCACTATTGTAACATGGGCAGTTACGTGAATAATTTTGATTTCTATGATAAAATAGAAGGTGTAATACAATTTTCCCTATTTTCTCATCTCTCTTCTTCTCTCCTTTCTGCAATTTTATCCTCTGGTTTATTTGGAACCATTCAGCATTGTACCTCACATAATATTTTTGAAGTAAATTGTAATGGGTTTGAAATTGCTCCAACATAACTTTACATCAATGTAAGATCGAAAATATTTTAGATAAAGAAAATTTAATAAACTCGGGTAATAAATATTTTTAGAAAAAAAATTTTAGTCTCATGTCAATTTAATAATTATTTGTTTAATTTCAGACTCCCACATTAGCTTCATATTTCAAATGAATTAATTCTCTAAAAATTTGCTTAATATTTCAAATGAATTAATTTTCCAAAAATTGCTATAAAATATATATTCAAATGTATCATTCTAAAGATTATTCTATAAATTGGCTCCGATGGTCTGAATCCCAAATTATCCTCTTCATGTTTTCGGCTGCCTTAACAGTTGTGTATTTTAGTAATTTTTCTTGGTTGTGCAGCAAATTTTATACATTTACTTACTGTATTTTCTGGGAATTCTATTGTTGAACTTTTATCTAGATATATTAGATCTTTGATGGAAGTATTTTACATCTAGTTTGATTATCATCGCTTTTTTTTTTTTTTTCCCTTTAGGTTGTTTTTATTTGGTCTTTCAATGCAGATCTTTTATTATTGTTCAAAAAAAGAAAAGAAAAGAAAAAGAAAAGATCATTCCATGAATTGACTAGCCTAACAAATTTGATAAAATCAACTCTAAAAGCTAGTTGTTCATATTGGAGAGCTAATTTCTATATTAATTGGATTAGAGGTTTGTATTTGTTAGATGTGGGATCTCCCACATCTGATGTTGGGTTTATTCATACATCATATGCATATAAAACATTGGAAGTAAACGAAAACTCATGCAAAGGATCTACCTTTGTAATTTAATTTTGAGAGCAACCTAACTAGAGAAAGAAATCTTATTACAATAATTTTATAATCTTGCTCTTCAAATTGGGCTACTTTCCTTCTTGTTGGGTTGTAGCAAACCAAAACAATCCAAAATATGATTTCCTCTATTGATAGTCCACTCGAGAAAGTAAAGAAAACAACTCACATTAAGAGTAATAAGGGGGCCAAAACCTTGATTATGTGCTAAGCAACCAAGGTGGCAGCAAAGCGAGAGTTTAGAGAGTGAGGGTGGCTGAAATATTCACTAGGGTATGATTGAGTTTTTGTCCTTCATAAGGATGTATTTGAAGTGGTCTAACCCTTTCTTAAAAGGATTAATAAAGGGCTTTTGACAAAAATACATCCTTATTTGTCAAATTGAAAAAAAAAATTAATTTATTATATTTATAAATTATTTGTCAAAGTATTAGAATTTATAAATTATTTATCAAAATACCAGATTTTTATTAATTTACAATGAATTAATTATGAGTTTATAAATTTTACATAGTTTATAATGAGTTTATTATAAGTTTATAAGAAAATAACTAAAATATCCTTGGTAAAAAAGTAAAAATTTTAAAAAACATGGTGGAGGTTATTATTTTTCCATCAATAAAACCCTAATGGGCTCTTTTAACTAATTAATTAATTAAAGAAAAATTACATCCTCCACCATTTTTTTATAATTTTTTTATTTTTACCAGGGGTATTTTAGTTATTTTGCAATAAACTCATAATAAACTTGTAGTAAACTCATAATAAACTGTGTAAATTCGTAAATTTATAATAAACATATAATAAACATATAATAAACTCATAATAAATTATCTAAATCTGATATTTTTGTAAAAAAAATCATAAATTCTGGTAAATTTGAACTTGGCTACTCTTAGCAAACATCCACATGTTAACTATAAACATCTCGTATATTTACAACTTATGAGATTAGTTGCTTAATCATGATCGAGTAGTATAATATGTGTTAGTCTAACCGCATTGGCAATGTCCTATTTACCAATACTATGCGACTAGGGATTTATTTGAAATATAATTACAAATGATTGAATCTCATTATCATGATCCCTCTTATGGTTTCTCTCATGTTGTGTTATTTTTCTACTAAGGACAATTTTAGCGATTAATTAAGTTAATACTATGCAACTAGGGATTTATTTAGAACATAATTACACATGATTGAATCTCATAATCATGATCCCTATTATGGTTTCTCTAATGTTGTGTTATTTTTATACCAAGGACAATTTTATCGATTAATTAAATTAAAACAAATAAATGCAAACACATATATAAATATGTTGAAAGATAAAAACACGCCCAATTATTAATAAATAAAGTAATACATCATGTCCTAAGCGATTGCTTTAGGGAACTTCTCTAACAATCCTCCACTTGACCTAAAGCCAATTTCCTATGTATCTAATACTGAAGCTATTGCATGACTATCACGTTTCTTTTGGGGTAATAGCTCAGTCAAAAGGTCTGCAATATTTTGATATATGGGAACCTTCTCTATCTTAATGTCCTATCTACCAATGATCTCTCTTATCAAATGGTAATTCCTGAGTATATGTTTGGATCTTTAATGAGATCATGGCTCCTTTGCTTGTGCAATGGCTCCATTGTTATCACAATACAAGGGTATTGGATCAACAATTCTAGGTACCGCACCTAAATTTGTGATGAACTTCTTGATCCAAACAATTTCTTCAGCTGCTTATGGCGAAACATGGAGAATTCACCATGGACATGAAAAATCACCATGCCATGGCATTTTTACTGAGAGATCTTTTATGCGTTGAGGCCAAAAACCATTGTTGCCCAACTAGCTAATTTTAGTCCAAAATCAAGGAGCAATCACCCATTGTCTACATATTTGCCCTCTTATTTGAATGATCATAAGCTTCCCCAACTTAAGAGAGTGAAAAACAAAAGAATAGAATTTTTTTAACAATAGTTTAAATCACCAATTTCAAGATATTTAGACAAATCCAAGAAAAAATCTCAATTTTCGGATACTTCAATAAATCTAGGAAAAATCCTTGATTTTTGGATACTTTAAAAAATCCAAAAAAAATTTCCAACTTTTGGATGCTTTAATAAATTAAAAAAAATTTCCAACTTCTTGATCACTAAATCTGAAAAAATTCTTTAACTTGTGGGTACCTCAACAAACTCGAAAAAATGAGTGCTTCAACAAATCCAAAGAAATCCAATTTTCGGAGAAAAATGGCTTTAGAGTACTTTAATAAACCAAGAAAAATCTTTGAATGAGTGTTTCAACAAACCTGAAGAAGTTCGAGTTTCGAAGAAAAATAAGCTTTGGGTACTTCAACAAACTCAAAAAATTCTTCAATGTCTGGAAAAGATTCATGGATGTTGAGGATAATTTGCAAAAAAATTAACTATTTTTTGGCATATATTCCTTATACTTGTCCCCTGCGTGGAAAGACAGTGAAAAATAAAATGAAAATGTCTTATACATACATAAATTCTCATGGAGTATCCAATCTTTGTTTGTTGATGTATATTTTCCTAATTTATATTCATAATATTGGATATGAGGTTTCAAGTAAAGATATTGATAGATTTTCTTAGTTTATGCAGTGAATAAATAGGTAACTTATACACTGGCTCTAATGGATTAAGAAGGATTTGTTGTGCACTTTTTTAAAGTTTAAAGCTTTTTATGTTATAAAATAAAGTTTGGGTATCGTCATGATACGATAGGTATTATTTTATGAAATATATATAGTGATCCTCTCATTCTGACAATGTAATTGATTTTTTTCTTAGAAAAACACTCCTATTTTGTGAGTATATATTGATTTAAGAATTTTACTTTGATGATTGAGGTTTTATATGGAGTAATTATTAGTGAAAGTTGGATATAAAGATACTATTCATTATGGAAACTCTGTGATAGTATTAATTAAATTAGTTGAATTTTAATTGATTAATAGACTTATAATTTCGTATATAGTAGATTTTGAAAACTCTTGCTACTAAAAAAATTAAGAGATTTTGTCATTCTTTCATATTCATGCCGATTTCTAATAGATTTAGTGGAATTTCTTTTACCAATTCTTAAAGAATAAAAGATTATTGTGAGTTTGTTTTTACTATTTACAACTGAAATATAATCAATTATATGAATAATTGTGATTTCCATAATAAAATAGAAGATGTAATGTTACAAATCAATTAATAAAAACAACAAAATTTCTCTCTCTTTCCTTTTTCTCATTCTTTTTTTCTCTATTGATCTGCTACTATCTTTTCTGCAATTTTCTCCTTCTTTGGTATACCTGGAACCATTCAGCATTGTACCTCACATAATATCTTTGAAGTAAATTGTAATGAGCTTCATATTACTCCAACATAACTTTACATCAATATAAGATAGAAAATATTTTAGATAAAATTAATAAACTCAGGTAATAAATATTTTTAGAAATAATATGTTGCACTTCAATTTAATAATTAATTATTTTAAAAGTAATTTCATACTCCCAAAATAGCTTGATATTTCAAATGAATTAATTCTCCAAAAATTTGCTTAATATTTCAAATGAATTGATTGTCCAAAAATTGCTATAAAATATACATTCAAATGTATCATTCTAAAGATACATCCATAAATTGGCTCTGACAGTCTGGATTCCAAATTATCCCCTTCCTATTTTCGGTTGCCTTCTCGACTTATATTTCAGTAATTTTTCTTGGTTGCACCATTCCTCAATGCAAATTTTACATCTCTACTTCAATTTTTTTGGGAATCATATTTGATAAAGCCATATTTTGCATATAATTTGGTAATTATTCTAGTTATATTTTTTTTTATTATCAATTGAATTTAATATATTTTATTTGTGAAGTTAGAATAATTTCAAGTTAAGTACTGTGTTTGCAAAATATATGTTTTGAGTGTAAATGGACAAAGAATTGATGAAGAATTGAAAGAAGCTTAAATACAATACAAAAAGGAAGCAAAACAGAAGATTTATCATCCCCACAGCCATGCAACACATTTTACATGACCATGGGATTAAAACTACATCTGCCAAAAAGAAAAAAAGAAGAGATGAAGAACTTCAGAAGCATGTTAAAGAACACGGTCGTGCATATCAAAGTGCACAACAATGCATTCCAAATATCCACTGCAAGGAGATTTTTTGCAAAATTAGTTTTCGTACAATTATGCACGCCTATGGGACACAAAAAGCAAGTCCGTGGACTTCTTATAATGGTTGTTTGTGCGAGATTCTCCAAGATTTTGTCCTAATTATACTCCTAATTAAATTAGGAGTCTTCAGATTTGCCCAAGATATATTCCTAAATAGATCACAAGTCTCTAAGTGTATCTTAAATTCAATTCATAATTAGTTTTAAAGTCTCCAAATCTTTTCCTATTCAATTTAGAAGTCCTCAAGACCACTATTTAAGGAAAGCCTCCTTTCAAGATTGATCATCCATTATTCATTCAATTTTCTTCTTCAAGCTTTGAAGATTTCTTTGGAGAACGAGAAGAGGGCTTGGTTCAAGGAAGAGATTCAAGTTTCAATAAGAGTTCCATTCAATCCAAATGAGCATTTGAGTTTGATTTATTTTTCTTATTCCTATTTTTTCAATGTTTTATTTTACAAATTCTTCTTTTAGTTTTCTTTCAATATGAATAACTAAAACCCAATTTAGGGTTAGACCATGATTTAACTATGGAGTAATACATATTTATTTGATTTAATTAAGTTTATTCTTTTAGTTATGTTGTTATCTTTGATCTTCATGCATTAATTGTTTAGCCAATAATTAATTAAATTAAGATTTTGTGTGATGAAGTAAGAGTGTAAGCATGACATTAGTCTAAGGAGATAAGGGAAACTCTTTGGAGGTTGATTAAAAGGTTCTCACAAAACTTAATAAATTGATTTAATTACTTGTTATCATGAGAGTAGACATAAGGATTAAGTTCAATATTAGTTTTAGTGCTTGAAAGAGACTACAACTTAATTTAGGAGAATCAATCAATAATAAAAGGGAAACTAAAATTGAATTAATACTTTAGAAAATTCACAGTTAATCAATTAAGATAGTCCAAGCCTAAGTTCTATAATATTAGAGTTAAATTCGAAGAAACTTAGTTCTAGTTTAAATTAATTTACTTAGTTTTAAATTCAAATCATTTTTGTCCTAATAATAAATAGTTTGATTTGGTACTTAGGATGCCCTTCCTCATGAGAAGATACTCACTCACTACTATATTATTTATTCATGATCTGTGTACTTGTAGTTTCCTAGGCTAAGACTTAACAAGTTTTTGACATAGTTGCCGGGGAAGGCAACTATTCTAATATTTATAATAATATTATATTATTATTATTTTGGACTTTTTATTTTTATTTTTACTTTTAATTTCTTTATTTTTCCTAGCATGATTAGGGTTACATACTGTAGACTCTTAATTTTTTACCAGGTTTGATCCGATATTTTAAAACAGTCCGAAATAATTTTGTAGTATTTATTTTATTTATTATTTATAATATTTATTTTATTTATTATTTCTTTATTTTTAATAATATAATAATATTTATTTTTAATAAAAAAATAAAAAAAGGATAAAAAATAAAAATGGACGGATCGACGAGCGACGCGAGGCAAGGGGCTTCGCTGCAGGCGCTGCCTGCGGTGAACTGGGCACTGACCAGTTCACCTCAGGCAGGTGCCTGCGGTGAACTGCGCACTGCCCAGTTAACCGCAGGCGCTGCTATAGCGAACTGGCTTGCCCAATTCACCCAGCCCGCAGTTGCCACTGCCTCATCCAACACAGCCCACTTTCCAGCCCACAGCAATTCTCGCAAGCCCAGCAGCCCGGGCACACTGCCGATTTTTGACCAAACCTTATTTTATCCAATTTTGTGATTTTTCCTAAATAGTTGGTATTTTCTTGTCAAAATAGTATTAGGTATTTTTGTTTTCCTATAAATAATAATATTAAACACATAGAAATAAGGGGGGATTGACGAAAGAATTATTGGGACTTTTTCTTGGCAATTATTTCAAAGACTTTGGGCTTTTCTTTGGGACTTTTTGGAAGAACATCAAACTTTCAATTTAGGCAGAGAGCAACGGAGCAACAAATGAATTCTAAAATCATTATCAAACAAAGAAAAGCTTAAACATCAAACAGTGAGGCAATAAGGCAACAAGACAATGTATTGATTTTGCTTGGCCAAAAATAAAGAATTGTAGCAGGTAGGAGCTTGATCAATTTCTTCAATTTGGTGGAGTCAACATGAAGGTACGTTCTTTATTTAATTCATCTAAATTTAATAATAGCTATTTTTTATCCTAACCTTTAGACATTGATATTTAATTCATCCAGTAGCTATTTATTTTCAAATATCAACATGCAATAAGTTAGGTTTAGTTTATAATGATCATGTCAACCCATTAAATCAACCATTATATTTGCACGATAACTTGTTAGGACACTCGGTAGCCAAGCTATTAATAGTATTAAAATTGTTAGTTCATTGAGGCCCCAGTCTTGACGGCAACTTGTACAAAATCCTAATATTAATATAAAACCCTAAATCCATAACATACATTCTTTAGATTCAAACCCTAATTTATTTCAAACCTAATCCTTAATTTAAACATCACAGTAGCTATGCTATTTTACCTTTAAAACTTTTTGATTATTTTGGGTTGTTATATTAACACAATAGCTTCATTATTTTGATCATACAGATTTAATTATTAAAGCCTTAATTACATAAAATCAAAGATCAACCTATTTGTCCATCCAGTAGCCATGTTATTTCTTTTATATTGAATATTTCTTAGTTGACTAATCCAGTAATTAAAATACAAAACCCTAATTGTTAAACATAAAACCTATAAAATCCTAATTTTACCCTAATTGATGCATAAACCCTAAATTATATACTTACTGCTTTATTTAAATTAGATATATGTTTATTATATATTTTAATTGATGGTTCATGTCCTTGATGAATAATTTATTTATGATGAATGGTTGGTTATTTTTATTGATTTGCTTTGGTTTCAAAATATTGTAAGAGGTATGTTTCTATGTTTTGGGTACCTCATATTGTAAGCATCATGTAATTTAATTTATTTTAAGTTTAAGATCAATATAAAGGACACGTTTTCACCTTTCGGTGGATGTCCTATTTAGTTTTAGATATTAGATGATGCAAGGACATGTTTCCATCCTCGGATGGGTGTCCATTTATTTCTTTTATTTGAACATTGCTATGATTTTTAATAAAATATTTGCTTATTTTTATGATTGCATGTAGTCTGGATAATATCATTATATTTAAGAATTTTATAATATTAAGACCTAAAAAGGAGGCCGGTTCTAATGAACCGGAAGTTGTGGGGGGTGCTAGGCCATTTCTCACCTTTCCCACACGTACCCAACTTTTTGAACCCATTAGAGGGTTGAAAATTTCTTAGGAATCGAGTCATTCACTCCTTTCTTTTCCCGGCCTGTCCGGGTGGCGACTCAATTTTCTCTAGATTTAGGCTCTTGTTTTCTAAGGCCCTAAGCCTAACAATGCCGAAGTCGCAATAACCATTCCACGTGGGAGTGGGAGCAAAAATTTTTGCTCACAGTGGCGACTCCACTCGGGATAAGAGAAGTTGATTCCGTTTGTCTTTATATTATATTATTCTTTTTTATCATGATATTGTCCATTGTATCATTTAGATTACATCGTGTGCATGAGTTAGGACACCCGTATTATCCATGTTGTTTTATATAAGAGATACCATACTTTCACTCAAGGTATGGAGATTGAGCATGACATAACCACTCATAGCATTGTACTTTTTGGTATATACTTGTTATGGGAGCCTAAACCTTTTAACCCAAAGACTAAAGCTCATATAATTGGCCTAATTACTTTCCTTAGGTAATGCTTGTTGTTTAACTATGGTTAATTTATCTTGGTTTAAATCTTGGCTTATTTGGTTTGTTCTTTTTCTAATATGACCTAATTACATTGTGAGCTCAAATAATCTTTTCCTCTAAGATCCAAAGACCAAAACTATTTTTAAAATTTTCAAGAAGGTCTTTGGACATTAAAACCTTTCAAGTATGGGTCAAAAATCTTTTTACACCTTATGGCCCAAACAAACCAAATTATTTTTCACTTTATCTAAAGATACAACCTTTTTCTTAAAAAGACCTTACAAATATTTAGGTCAATTACGAAATACCAAAAATCAATTGTGAGCCTAGCTTATACCAAGAATTATTAACCTTGCGTTGTTTTTGTCATGAATCACTAGTTACTTTTTCAAATAAAAAAAATCTATTTATGATGAACCTCTTAATTTTGTTTTAATCCAATATAGTATAAAAGCTATTTTAGTTTAGATTCAATGAATTAAAGCTTAATTAATGGGAAATATCATGGACCGATTTCTATATTAGAAAAAGCAACTATTGATTAAACCGTCCGAGGGAACTTTTCAAAAATAAAATATCCCATGTTGGTATTTTGTTGACCATAAACCTAGAAAAAGAGACTCGCCATTCGTGTGTGGAAGTTATAAGGTTGAAAGGAACATCCTATTTATTTTTGTTTGTTTATTGTTTGTGCATACATGCATACACTCATTACGTTGCATTGATCCTTTATGGCTCACATACCTGAAGTACGACAATTCAAGAGCATACAACGATACCACCTACAACATTGATTTTGATTCAAGTGCTTCATTGGAAGGATGGATGCAAACCAGCTAAGGGACATAGTCGATGAAGTTGTCAAAGCTAGGATGGCTAAGCTATGAGATCAATTGGTTGAAATTATGAAGACCCAGTTGATTGAAATTCTGGAGATCATCAACAATGCTAATGAGGCATCTCCCATTCACATAAGAAAGAAGGGAAAGGCAGCATCAAAGGGGAATATGTTCACTAATAGAGATCGAAAAAAAATGAGGGATCAATCCCTATTCTATAAGACCAGCCGAACTATGTACTGTCTAAGTGGAGCAATAAGGGTGGCTACCACCCCAGTGGGCAAAGTCAAAGGGAAAGAGGAGGTGTTGAGAAAAATGTAATAACTAAACTAGCAAAGAAGCGTAAATTTTCGGACATAAGGGAGCCTTTGTCAAAGATGTTAGAAAATCTAATGAAGATGGATTTGTTACAACCATTGGTACCTCGGCCTCTACATAAGCCTCTGCCACCAAAATTTGATGCCAAGGTCTTCTGTTAATTCCATCAAGTACAAGGGCATGAGACAGATAAATGTGTTCAATTAAGGCATGAAATCCAAGATTTGATTGACAGTGGAAAGCTGCCTGAGCTTGATAAGCCCAACACGAAGAATAATCCTCTGCCTAAATTTGGAAGGGCACCACTGCTTACAACCTTCATGAAGAGTTTTATCTTGTCATCTTATGATGATATAGATAGAGAAACTGCTAAAGATGATGTGCTACTAAGCAAGCTTGGACTAACTATGGATGATGAAGCAATGATCCTTGATGATGAAAAATCATTGCCTATGATATGTCTAAATAAATGAATTATCTTCGACTCCCACTCAACAAACTTCCCTTAGCATGAAGTGTTACCCTTTTTATTCTGCTTTCTTTAATATTTAATTGGAGCAATTATGTTTTTTTTAAGTTTTTTTTGAATAAATTATTTTTATTAAAATTTTCATGATCTTTGTTCATTTTTGCTGCTCAACCAATGACGAATATAGCTTGATATTTACAAATTAACGTATCTATGCAATATGATTTGAATGACTTTACTAGGTGAGGGAATTGCTCTATAACATTGAGTTGTATATGCTTACTTAGAGAGGGCTCCTACATAATCACCTTTGTCTAGGTCCTAGCCAATCTTAGAACATACTTTGATGGACTTTCGAGGAAAAATTGAACTATGCTTATTTAAGGGAGAGATGATCTAGGCATTATTTGGTCAAGCCAACAACTAGTATTCATCCAATAAAATATCAATCCCTAGTTGTCCCTTTGAGCCTTCATGAAATTTTAGCTTTCTTTTTATTGGTTTACAAACCCCGATAACCTACCCTAAGTTGTTGTGATACTTATGACAAATCTGATGATCACTAAGGGGAAGAGGCAAGATGATCAAAAATAAAAGAATGCCTAGTCAAGACAATAAAAGATTAAAAAAAGAAGAAAAAAAGAAAAAAAAAGGAAAAAAGAAAAGAAAGGAAAAAGCAAGAAAAAAAAGAAAAAAAGAAGAAAAAGAAAAGAAAATAAAACCCAAAACGGTTCAGAAAGCCAACCAAGTTCTCTTTTACCTAAAGCAGCAAAAGACTTCCATTTGGTTTATAAGGACAGTTTGACTTGAATTGGTCTAACCCAACTAAAGATTCAATCAAAATCAGAGAAAAAGGAGAAAGACCATCTAGATTTTGAAAGTCCTGTACTTGACAATCCTACAGAGGAAAAAGGACAAAATGATGAAATGTCAAAAGCAAAAAAGGGAAAGCAAAAAAGGGAAAGGAATGTGGGTATCAAACTTTTTGCAAAGGTAAAGACTGTCCCAATCAAGATCTAGATTAACGCCAAGAAGATGGAAGAACTTTCAAAGCTCTATCTTTTCATACTCTCAACTGCCTAAAGTTCCAACAAGAAGTTTGTAGTGTGAAGGCTTGTCCATAGTATCACATCAGCTCCAATCTCAAAGTGACCTTTATTTAAACCATGTCCCTTATAGACACCATTTCAAGCTTATCAAAGACCTGTTGATCTCTCTTGGTAGGTAGAGTCTATTGGTGGCGATAGTTTGAATAAGCATGCATATGAGATAGACAATATTCAAACTCAATGAGACCTTTGACCAAGTAATGTGTATGTGCCTATCTAAAGTGCAACAGTTTTTGCTTAAATAGAAATGATTCCTGAGTTTAGTATGGTAACTAAGGTTGTCATGTTATAGATATGTTAATTTGAAAAATCGGGTCCTAAGGTACAATGACACTAATTTGACAAAGCCAAAAAATGATTTTAAGATTTTAAAAAAATGTGTGTTTTTGTCATACAAAGCCTTCAAGTTAAGGGAAGTATGTTGAACCATCGAATCTCAAAAGACACATTGGGCAAAGTAAAAGATTATTTGCAAGGTTGTGAAGAAGCTACCAATTGACGTGCTGAATCCTAGTATGAAATGGATGTATCTTTGATGCTTGGGCCTCACCACTCATGTTTTCAACATCTCGAAGATAAAAGCCATAAATGCAAAGCCTTTTGTCATTCTAGTGCAAGACCTGAACAGGCATCTGAAAGGAATCAATGTGAACACTTCAGCTGATCACCTCGGTCTGTGAGTCGTTGGAACCACTGTGAGTATTACTCATGCATATCATGCATACATGAGTATATCATGCTGCATTTTCTTTGTCAAAAGTAAACAGCAATACTCTATGAAGCAACCATGAAGCAAATATGGAATCATGGGGCATGGAAGGCCCATTGCTTGAGGAAGCTCCAGTCATTTTGCAAAAGAAGAAATGCATGCTTGTTCGAAAAAACTAGACAATATACAAACATCAATCAGAGCCTGCATGAGAACAAAATCATTGGTTTGAACCTCACAGAGGGCAAAGTTTCTCCTTTTCAATTTTTTGAATTTATGCTCGTACAAAATATTTTCATACTCATTTTCAATATTTTACCACGTGGGGGCAAGGAGAATATAAAGGGCCAACTAAAAAATTGGCTGAATTTTTTGCAAAAGTACAAAAGAATGGAACATTAAAACTATCAAAAGAATGAAGATGCAAAAGACAAAAGATGAATCCAGTAAGAAGAGTTGAAGCCAATATAGGACAAAAGTTCAAAAGGATGAAGATCTAATTTAAAGGGTGAAGACCCGAAGTCTAAAGGATGAAGATCCATTTTGAAGGGTGAAGACCCTGCCAAGGATAAAGATCTACTTTGAAAGGTGAAGACTCGATGCCAAGGATGAAGATCCAATTTCAAAAAGTGAAGACTCAAAGTCCAAAGGATGAAGATACATTTTGAAGGGTGAAGACCCGAAGTCTAAAGGATGAAAATCCATTTTTAAGGGTGAAGACCCTGCTAAGGATGAAGATCTAGCTTAAAGGATGAAGATCCAATTTCAAGGGTGAAGACCCGATTTCTAAGGATGAAAATCCGTTTTCAAGGGTGAAGACCCGATGCCAAGGATGAAGATACACTTTTAAGGGTGAAGACCTGATCTCCAAGGATGAAGATCCATTTTCAAGGGGGAAGATCCGATGCCAAGGATGAAGATCCAAGGTCCAAGGATGAAGATCCATTTTGAGAGTGAAGACCCACAATCCATTAAAGAATAGAACAACCAAAATTCTCAACTGATAAAAGGTTAATCAAATCCAATTCAGCCTCAGGTCTAAGTACCCAAATCAAATTTGGTCTCGGGTCCAAGTACCCAATCCCAGGTCCAAGTATCCAAATCTTTTTTGAGAACCCATCCTAATGCAAAATCTGCTCAAAATCATGTTGCTTTTCACTCTTTTACTGAAAGTCTCAGATCGTTCAAGCAGGGGGCAAACGAAGGAGAAGATATAAGGGGCTAGCTAAAAGTAGCTGAATTTTTTGCAAAAGTGCAAAAGAATGGAACATTAAAACTATCAAAAGAATGAAGATGTAAAAAACACAAGATCAGTCCAACTAGAAGAGCTGAAGAAAATATAGGACAAAAGTTTTAAAGAATGAAGATCCAATTTAAAGGGTGAAGACCTGAAGTCCAAAGGATGAAGATCCATTTTGAAGGGTGAAGACCCGATGCCAAGAATGAAGATCCAATTTCAAAGGGTCAAGACTCGAAGTCCAAAGGATGAAGATCCAGTTTGAAGGGTGAAGACCCGAAGTCTAAAGGATGAAGATCCGTTTTGAAGGGTGAAGACCCTGCCAAGGATGAAGATCCAGCTTAAAGGATGAAGATCCAATTTTAAAGGGTGAAGACCCGATTTCCAAGGATGAAGAGCCATTTTCAATGGTGAAGACCTTATGCCAAGAATGAAGATCCAATTTCAAGAGTGAAGACCCGATCTCCAAGGATGAAGATCCGTTTTCAAGGGAGAAGACCCGATGCCAAGGATGAAGATCCAACGTTCAAGGATGAAGATCCATTTTGAAGGTGAAGACCCATAATCCATTAAAGAATGGAGCAACCAGAATTCTCAATTGATAAAAGGTCAGTCAAATCCAATTCAGCCTCGGATCCAAGTACCCAAATCAAATTTAGTCTCAAGTTCAGGTGCTCAGTCCCAGGTCCAAGTACCCAAATTTTTATCGAGAACCCATCCTAACCCAAAATCTGTATAAAATCATGTTGCTTTTCATTATCTTCTACTGAAAAGTCTTAGATCGTTCAAGCAGAGGGCAAATTATAGATCCTTAATTTTTGACCAGGTTCGATCCAATATTTTAAAATAGTCCGAAATAATTTTTGTGATATTTATTTTATTTATTATATAATATTTATTTTATTTTATTTTATTTTATTTATTTATTTTTAATAATATATTAATATTTATTTTTAATAAAAAATAAAAAAAGGATAAAAAAATAAAAACGGACGGATCGGCGAGCGATGGGTGGCAAATTGGGCTTGCCCAGTTCGCCCAGCCAGCAGTTGCCCGCTGCCTCGCCCAACGCAGCTCGCGTGCTAGCCCGTACGCGTTGCCGATTTTTGACCAAACCTTGTTTTACCCGATTTTGTGATTTTTCCTAAACAGTTGATATTTCGTTATCAAAATAGTATTAGGTCTTTTTGTTTTCCTATAAATAATAGTATTAAACACACGGAATAGGGGAGATTGACGAAACAATTATTGGGACTTTTTCTTGGCAATTATTTCAAAGACTTTGGACTTTTCTTTGGGACTTTTTGGAAGAACATCAAACTTTCAATTTAAGCAGAGAGCAACGGAGCAACAAATGAATTCTAAAATCATTATCAAACAAAGAAAAGCTTAAACATCAAATAGTGAGGCAATAAGACTACAAGACAGTGTCTTGATTTTGCTCTGCCAAAAATAAAGAATTGTAGTAGGTAGGAGCTTGATCAATTTCTTCAATTTGGTGGAGCCAACACAAAGGTACGTTCTTTATTTAATTCTTCTAAATTTAATAATAGCTATTTTTTATCATAACCTTTAGACATTGATATTTAATTCATCCAGTAGCTATTTATTTTCAAATATCAACATGCAATAAGTTAGGTTTAGTTTATAATGATCATGTCAACTCCTTAAATCAACCATTATATTTGCACGCTAACTTGTAAGGACACTCAGAAGCTAAGCCAATAATAGTATTAAAATTGTTAGTTCATTGAGGCCCCAGCCTCGATGGCAACTTGTACAAAATCCTAATATTAATATCAAACCCTAAATCCAAACATCCATTCTTTAGATTCAAACCCTAATTTATTTCAAACCTAATCCTTAATTTAGACATCACAGTAGCTATGTTATTTTAACTTTAAAACTTTTTGATTATTTTGGGTTGTTATATTAACACAATAGCTTCATTATTTTGATCATACATATTTAATTACTAAAGCTCTAATTACATAAAATCAAAGATCAACTTGTTTGTCCATCCAGTAGCCATGTTATTTCTTTTATATTGAATATTTCTTAGTTGACTAATCCAGTAATTAAAATACAAAATCCTAATTATTAAACATAAAACCTACAAAATTCTAATTTTACCCTAATTGATGAATAAACCCTAAATTTATATACTTCTTGCTTTATTTAAATTAGATGTATGTTTATTATATATTTTGATTGATGGTTCATGTCCTTGATAAATAGTTTATTTATGATGAATGGTTGGTTATTTTTATTGATTTACTTTGATTTCAAAACATTGTAAGAGGTATGTTTCCATGTTTTGGGTACCTCATATTGTGAGCATCATGTAATTTAATTTATTTTAAGTTTCGGATCAATGTAAAGGATATGTTTTCACCTTTCGGTGAGTATCCTATTTAGTGTTAGATATTAGACGATGCAAGGACACGTTTCCATCCTCGGATGGGTGTCCATTTATTTCTTTGATTTGAACATTGCTATGATTTTTAATAAAGTATTTATTTATTTTTATGATTGCATGTAGTACGAATAATATCATTATATTTAAGAATTTGATAATATTGAAACTTGAAAAGGAGGTTGGTTCCAATGAACCGGGCGTTGTGGGAGTGTTGGGCCATTTCTCACATTCCCCACACGTATCCAACTTCTTGAACCCATTAGGGGGTTGAGAATTCCTTAGGAATCGAGTCATCCACCCCTTTCTTTTCCCGGCTTGTTCGGGTGGCTACTCCATTTTTTTCGGGTTTAGGCTCGTGTTGTCTGAGGCCCTGAGCCTAACAGTGCCGAAGTTGCAAGAACCATTCCACATGTGAGTGAGGAAAAAAATCTCGGCTCACACATACACAAAAATCTCAACACACAACTTGTACCAGTAATCCTAAAATTGAGAAGTTTTATAGGAAGCAAAACAAGGAAAGGAAGGAAAGGCACGAAAGGGAACTTAAGGAAGGAACTTCAACTAAAATTTTGAAAGAAGAAAAAGTGTAATACCTTTATAACCTATATACGTATAATATATATACCTCGTATGTGTAAAGTACATGTGCATAATACAAGGGTGGTATAGTTATTTACTGTACAATCACCTTTTCCAAACTACATTAAGTTAAAATTTTATAATTAAATAAATTTAATAAATAGATATATTAATATTTACTAAGTCAATATTTCTTTAAAATGAAATCTCTGGAAAAAAATTTGTCATAGTTTTATCTGTAATTTTGATAAATCCCAAAATCATCAAGCACACAACTTGCAAAGAAAATTTCACTCCCAAATATTCACAGATACAATCTCCAGTATTTTTTTTCCAAACTTGTCAAAGCTTCCTCATTATTCATCATTTTATAAATGTTCAAAAATCATAAACATAACCAATGTACATTTCAAATTTATATTTTAAGTAACAATACTTATTAAAATATTCACATATACATGACACTTCCCAAAACATGTCTAATATACATATAATATTTTTACTATACAAATTCCATATTACGCAGTACATAATATTATGCATGAACGCATCACCCTCCAAATTGGTCACGTGGCACCCTCATCTTCAAGTCCCAAACAAATACTAGTTCACCATGGTCTGCACGTCTAATACATGCACGATACACACTACTGCGCTAAGCTTACAAGTTTAGTGGTATATACTATAATAATATATAATCATTAAAAACCCATACATATTTACCATAACACACAAATTACTATACCATTATTCCATGGCATGCTCCACACAAAGTATTTTTTCTTATCTAAATACTCAATACATAGATACCAATATCTCATAGACACGCACACACACATACACACATTGGACTCAGCAAATCCCTACATAATACACAAGTTCCAGAAATACCAATTTAATCCATCTCGATACCGGGGTAAGTGTCACATGAATCACCCGAAGGTCACCCCTATAGAAACCAAAGCTAGTATCATATAATCACTCGTAGGTTGCCTCTATCGACATCGAGAGCAAGTATCATATAAATCACTCGTAGGCCGCCCTCTCTCGACACCGGAGGCAAGTGTCACATAATTGACTCGAAGGCCGCCTCCTTAGTACAGTCCATTCTCTATTTTCTAGAACGAGTAGTTATGCAAGGCAGTACACATACACACCATATTATACCACATTTATCATATTCTCATTTAATATTCTCTTTAAACATCTCATTATCATATCTTCGTCGCATTTTCTCATCTCTCATAATTTTCATATAACCTCGTGATCATCTTAAGCCATGATCACTATCACATTTCACTTTGTTCCATTACCACTTTTCAGGTTTTCAACTAATTTGACAACTTTTTCATATTTTCACATATTTCACATTTTATATGTATTTCTTTTTCACAATTTCCTCATTGTCAGCTAATTTTGATATTTTCCTTTGCATCACTTACCACATTACTCATTTTCACATATTTAAACATGTTTGATCATTTTCCATAATATTTCCATATTCCTTAATTAATTTTCCAAGTTTTCTATTCATATAAAATATATTACTTAACCACATTCACGATGTGGCCAATTTCCTCATTTTATTCTATTTTTCACATTTTTATATTTGTTTTCCCATTTCTAAATCATATTAGGCACAATGTACATTTCTCACAAAATGTACATAACAATCACATTAACCATAATACAATGGTTTAGCATTCATTTTTCATGCTTTAAACACACTTTGTTAGTACAAATGCCCAGATATTATATCAAAACAAATATCAAAGTGGCATAACACATTCAGCACAATGTGTTATGCCAACTCAAATGCAATTAAAACATAATTTACCAAAGTATATACTAACCTCTAGAAATGCCAATATCCATGCCAATTCACAACTCAAGCCTTACTTATTCTAAAAGCCTTTTTCCTTTCTTTAAGTTAGCAATGTCTCCTTACCCATTCCTAAACCAAATTAAAAGTGAAAATAAACCATTAACATCATATTATTATCAATCTCACACCATCAAGCATCATTTACACAATTTTATTCAATTCCTACCAAAACCCTTATTCACCCTTTACTAAGTTCTTTAAACTTCAACCAACAACTATCTTTTCCATCAACCAACCATAAAATCATTACACCTACATCAATATAATATCAAAACAATGCACATTAGTAATTATAAATACTTTCTCCAAAAGCCCTACATTCACATATCCCATAAACCCTAGTTCCACCATAACCAACCCATCATCACTTTCAACCATAGAATCATCATATACATATCAAGAAAACTTCAAAATAAACCATATTATGAATTATAACCATCACCATCAAAATCTCAAAATCCACATAATCTTAAATTTCAAGAAAACTCATTTAATTCCAAAGAAAACTTACCTAAACCTTGATTAATCTTCAAAATCACCTTAATTCCTTTAATTTCTTTGGAAAATTTGGTGTGGATGATGGAAGAAAAAATTCTTCCTCTCTTGGCTATGGTGGATGAATGCTTGAAGAAGAAGAAGAAGAAGATGAGATTTTATTTTTGGTATTCTTTTCTTATTTTATTTCTAACCACAAATTTATATATATTTAGATAATTAATTAATTAATTAATTATTTAAAATCTATAATTCTCTACTACCATTAAAATATATTTTAATATTGATTTATTTTGTTATTTTTTTAGCTTTTTAGCTTTTTACCCTTTGACTTTGACTTTACATTTTGTCTTTTTGTCTTTTTATGAAAGTGTGTATATTATGTATATATTAGGTGCATATCATGTATATACTATGTATATCTTGTATATTATATATAAATATCTTATATTTCTCTTTTTCAACATATTAATTGCGCTCTAAAATAATTACTTAACAATATTTAAAATTTACGGATATTACAAGAAGAAGAGAGTTTTCATTTGAAGAAGAAGAAGAAATTATGGGAGACTAAGCATTATGAACCCTCAAGGATTATGCCTTAACATCTACTGCTACACAGTCGAGAATTACAAAACTACTGGTTTAAGCCACAACCTTTGATCTTAAGCCTGCGCTAATTAACTTAATTCAATAATCAATCTTCCATGGATTGAATCATGAAGATGCTTATGACCACTTCTCCAACTTCTTAGAGATGTGTGATACATTTAAGATCAATGTTGTTTCTAATGATGCCTATGCCCTTTAATTTTTTGATTTCACCAAGAAAGATTAGGATGATTTCCCCAAGTAGGATTGCAAGTGTTACCTTGAGAAAGATTATGGACCCTATTTTGATTGCTTACAAATTGCACTTGCTCTATGATTTGGCAATTTTCAATAGAATGGTTCCCTCCACATTCTTCACATACTAAACATGAAGTTAAGTTGACATGTTTCAATTTCTTGGCAATAGCATCTACCTTGGGTACAAGCTAGGAAAGATTGTCAACTTCATGAAGACCATCAACTTTCTTAGGATTTCTCCTTTCTAAAGACTAGTGATAGTTATTTGTTCTTATCTCTTGAAATAGATCATAAGCACCATTAGGATTTTTATTCATTATTGCCATGCTAGTAGCTGCATCAATAGTTCATATAGTAATCAAACTTAATCCGTCATAGAAAGTTTGAATTAAGAGTCAATTTAGAATTTCATGAGGACACTTCCTTTATAGCTCCTTAAATCGTTCTTAATCTTTATATAGACTTTCTCCATCATATTGTGTGAAGCTGATGATGTCATTCCTTAATTTAGCTATCTTCGCATGTGGGAAGTACTTTTCTAAGTGTGCTGCTGCTAACTGATCCTAAGTAGTAATAAAGTCAGGTGCTCTTAAGTTCAACCATGCCCTGGCATTATCTTTCAAAGAGAGTGGGAACAATCATAGTCTCATATCATCATCAGAGACTCCATTTATTTTGAAGGTAACTCATATCTCTAATAAATTTGATAGATGAGTGTATGCATCTTCATGATTAAGGCCATGAAATAATGATTGTTGGACCATGTTGATGAGTGCAGGCTTGAGATTAAAATTGTTAGCATAGACTGCGGGTTTTGTGATACTTGACCTAGTTTGTGTGGATGGAAAGGCATAATCTTTGAGAGTTTTATTTTTTACATTGTCTCCTATTGTATCTTCTTTTTCAGATATGTATTCTACTTCTTATTCTTTTTCTTCTACAATTTCAGCTGAATTTCTTTCTTTTCGTTCATTTCTTTGTCTTTCCTCATTTCCTTATTTTGTTGTTGAAAACATTTCTCAATTTCAAGACTATATGCTTCTAATTGAGTATTGGCTTTATTACACATGTAATCCTAAACCTACAAGGAAAAGGAAAAGAAAAACAAATTAAAATATATAAGTTCCAAAGTAACAATAATTTAATTTAATTGATATTTGAATCATCATCTTCCTTGGCAAAAATGACAAAAACTTGTTGCACTAACCCTAGCTTGATTGCAAATGTACAATCTCGTGAAAAAGTATTGTAGAGATGAGTTGAATATCGTCCCATGAAGAAGGTGAATACTAAGTACCAATGTAACACCCTCACACCCCACATATGTCATCACACGCACACAGGACACAAGAGTGCCAGGGGGAAGAACAATAAAAAATATTAACTTATAGACCTTAGTTTAGGAATAATATTCAAACTCATTTAAAATCCAAATATTATAAGCAAATATACATATATATATATATATTTATAAATTAATAAATTAATAAATGATAATATTAACTAAAATATATTTAAATTAAGTTACATATAATTCTAAGAAAAATTTGGCAAAACATTTTCTATAAAATCAATAGAACCAAAACTTCAAAATAGGAAAACCCTGTAAGAAAAGCACTTATAAAATCTATACATTTTCATATAACTCCTCAACTACTTTAATTTGAAACATTTCAAAGCAACACAATCTTTTATATATTATAGCGGACCAAGTGATATGTATGTATAATATTTACAACAACATAATATTTATAAACTCTCAACTGGTTTTCAAAATATACAGTAGATAGATTTACATATCCAAGATACATTTGATGTAAAAGCTACACATAATATGCCCTTACGCGGCACCAGAAAATGTGGTCTTATGGCAACTCTTTGCTTCTATGATCTTCTAGAAATCCTAACCCTTCTTATAACTACCAGAGCTTCTTCTTTCCAATCCCCTATCACTTGTACGATAAAATTTAATTACGCTAAACTATATAGCTTAGTGGTACTTGCTTTGATAATAGGATATAAACAAAGTAAAGATTTCATTTTTAATATAAAACTCATTTAACTTCAATTAGATACAATACACATTAATAAATAAATATTTCATAAATCTCAATTATAATTACTTCAACCATATCTATCTATCATCTCAAAACATATCATGGTTAGAATGCATCATACTCAAACGAGCCCCTATACAATATTTAAGATCCAGAAATATTGATTTGGCCCATCGCGACCTAAAGGTCTCGACACCGGAGATGGAGTGTTGTGTGATACTAGTGTATCTCACCCAAAGGTTTCAAAATAATATCTCCTCGATACCGAAGTATCATGATACCAGTGTATCTCACTAGAAGATGAAAGGGGAAGAAAACCTGATTCCCCTAAAACCTAAAACATGCATAGATCACTAGATTATTCAAATTAAATTGCAAAGGGGTAAATTGCATACCTGACATCATCGTATGTTGAAGCTGAAGACGATTTTGGAGTTTGTCGCCTTCCAGGAGATACACACTTTAAGTTTAGCGGAAGCACTACTGAAGGAACGTAATGTTCTCTCAAAATTGTTATGTTCCCCTGGAGACCACGACCCCTTATTTATAACTGATGATGATGATTTCTATTTTGGTCCTTCAACAAAACAGGAATTCTTATCGGTCTCTACACTTATAATCCTATTACGAGTAGGACACCTCAATAGTCAACAATCCTTATTTGATCATAACTTTAATTTGACTATTTTAATTTGACTGCAATACATATTTAATATTTAAATATATTTAGCCCACACTTATGATTAATTAGAGGATTAATTTTAACAATTTAAAATTAATTCTAACAATCTCCCACTTGGGCTAACATATATTAAATATAAATGTATATACCTTAATGAGCTCATAAAAGCAGTCATACTGAAGGTGCCTCAAACAATCTCGTCCATTGATTATATCGATAAAGGACTGAAGGGCCAGTCGCCACATTCATCGTGACTCAAACCACCATCAATCACATTACCAATACTCTCAAATGACATAGATCAATAATAGGAGTGTAGCATGGAAACTACATGTAATATGATCTAATCATGCCTGTTTCCAATTGGTCACACTTAATTGAGATCAACCACAAAAATAACACAGAGTGTAATAAACAAAAGTGAATACTTCATTTTCTGCAGAAACTGAATTAACATATCCAAAACCAAATAGAGCATTCAAAACATAATGAACAAAACTCCCACTGAAACTAAACATCCTCAAACAATATGACACCCACATGAGCAGTGTGCTCATGAAAGACTTTCGGTATCAATGCCTTAGTAAGAGGATCTATAATTATGGAGTTCGTTCTAACATGCTCTATGGATATCTGTCCACTCTGTATTTTCTCCATTTACAGCCAGAAACTAAATACCAAATAGCTCCTACTGTCATTGGAGAATCAAACTGCTGAATTAATGTCACACTTAAAACTTTATTAGCATTTTCAATGCTAGCCATAATGTGCAGCCCTGTGACATTCAGCAAAGTCAAAAAAAAAATTCATGATCAAATGTCTCATAGCATACAACAAATTCCAAAACCATGGAATGTAGTCTAATGTGGATCTTTTGCTATTCAAGACATTCGATAAAGTCAGAATCAGTATACCAAATGATCTCATACTAATCTGACTTTCTGTATGTGAGCATACGTTCCTTTATTCTCTGAATATATCTTAAAACCTTATTGGCTGCCTTCCAATGATTCATTTTTGGATCACTAAGATATCAACCTAACATGCCAATTATAAACACAATATTCAGATAAGTATATATTTGAGTATACACCAGAATCCCAACTGCCGATGCATAGGAAACTGCTACATCTACTGAACCTCAAGTTCATCCTTAAAACACTGTATGAAACTAAACTTATCACCTATGATGATCATGGGTATAAATTGGTTTATATTCTTGCATACCAAACCTCTTGAGCATATTCTAAATGTAGCTCTTTTGTAATAATCCAAGAATACATCGAGAGTGATTTCGAAGTATCTGGATCCCTAATACAAAAGAAACTTTATCTAAACCTTTCATGCAACAAGACCTTACAGCTGGTAACAAAAATTATGCTATCCACACCTAAAATCAGGAAAATAAACCTACTCCTACTGAATTAGTGAAACACACAGTGATATACACAGTCCTCAATAGCATTTGTCTCAATACCAAATGAGACAACTACTTGATGGAACTAAAGTACCACAAACGAGATGCTTGCTTGAGCCTATAAATGGATTTTCTTAATTTGCATATCAGTAGCTTTGAGTTTCCTTATTCAAAGCAATCTGACTGCACCAAATAGATTGTTTTATCAATGTCTCCATAGATAAACACAATCTCAATATCCATTTGATGAAACTCAAGAACAATTGTGCAACGAGAGCCATGATTGTCCTAAAAGAGTCCTTCAATAAAACCAAAGAGAAGATTTCTTTATAGTCAATCCATTCATTCTGAGTAAAGCCTTTAACTGCAAGACATGCTTTATATCTCTCCATATTACCTTTAGAATTCCTTTTGGTCTTAAATATTCATTTAAAACCAATAGGTTTCTTTCCTTCAGGTAATGGGATAAGATTCTAAACTTTATTGTCTTGCATAAACTTAAACTCTTCACTCATTGCCTCAATCCACTTATGAGAGTTAGAATCCTATAGAAATACTACATAAACATCTAGAATAGCACTTCTCTTCTCTCTAATGGACCTATTTAAAGGCACATGTTCTGGCTCAAATTCTTAAGGTTGATGAGCTTGATCCTAATGAAGAACGGATCTTCAAACTGATGGGAAGTTCTTTAATATTGTCTTATATTGGATCTAGAATTGCTTCTAGAATAAGAGTGACACTACCACTCCAGAAAACAATGATGAGAATCAAAATTTCCTAACTTGATCTCTCCTCAAAGACAATGTTTATAATCTTATTTCCCCCCTCAAGCTCAACATCCTAAAGAATGTCATAATACACATCTCAATACACTAATATGGTAGTAGGAATATAAAATTTAGACCCTATGATCACTCAGAATAACCAATAAAGTAGCAGTTAACATATTTGAAGTTCAATTTTACCCTTATTAGGCCATAAGGCCTAGCCTTAGCTGGATACCCGTAAGTATGAAAGTACTTAGACTGCTTTGATTGGTACTTAATTAGAAAGATAGACTGTTATATTTAATGCTTTTTCTTAGAAAAGACTCTGATAAGGATGAATGACTAATCATACTCCTCATCAAATCCAAAAGAGTCTTGTAATGTCTCTCAACATCACCATTCATATTGGTTATACCAATCATTGTGTACTGATGGACTATACCACATTTCTGTAGAAAAATAACAATTGGTCCAGAACGCTACGCACCTGAGCTATTAAATCTGCCACAGTACTCACAACCACAGTCAGATGTAATAGATTTAATCTTCTTTCCGAGTTGATTTTCAACTTCAGCCTTATAAGATTAAAATAAAGCGTCCACAGACTTAGATTTTTCATGAATGAGATATAGGTACCTTTAACGTGAGTAATCATCTTATGAATGATATGAATTATCTTTGGTCATTCATGATGCTATAGAGAATAAACCACAGATATCCATATAAATCAACTCTAAGATGACTGAAGACTTAATAGCATCTAATCTCTATGTTTGGTCTATTTTAACTTAGTATTCTTAACATAGAAATCCAAATCTGTGTAATCAAATGTATCTAGGATACCATTTGACACAAGATGTTCTATTCTAGATTTGGATGTGTAATCCAAACATCTGTGTCAAAGTTCAGCTGAGTTATCCATATCCAGGTTTCCTTTGATATCTCTAGTACTTACATGCAGAGTTTCATTATAAGAAGCATTGACATTTAACGTATATAGATTATCATAAACATTTAAGAAACTAGTATCAAATATTTGAATCTATAGATAAAGTAAATTATCTGTTTCTAAATGAACAAGTAAAAAATAAATTTGTCCAAATAAGAAACAGAGACCAAATTCTATCTAATAGATAGTATAACAAAAGTATCTATAAGATTCAAATAATATCCAGTTCTTAAACACAATCTAAAATATTTTTATGTCTCTACTTCTACCAGTTTGCCATTTACTATATAGACGTATCTTTCACCGTCAATTGGTTTTCAGTAGTTCAAGTAACTCTACAATGAAACATTTATATGAATAATAGCACTGTAATCCATTCAATAAGTGTTTCTAGATACTAAAGTTGAATTAACCTCATAATAAACCAAACAAGGTACTGCCCTTCTTTATACGTCGCGTGGTGTAATTGGGACAGTCCTTCTATTAGCAGTCTTATTCTTCTTTTCACCTTTGTCCTTATCTGCTGAAGCAACCAAACGAGCATTCTCCCCTTTATTAGCCATCAACTAGATAGATTAAAAGGTCATCTGGTAAAACCAAATCCAGAGCCTTTAGTCTCTTGGCTATTTAGGACATGCTCAGAATATGCTCCCTAATACTACCATTGCCAGTATACCTAACGAAAATTAGATTGCTGAAAATGTCCCCACTTCGACTTCATCACACTTGACATAGTCGCTTTCCAGTTGGGCAAGGTAGTTCATAGCATTATAGCTTTAGCAGAGTGGCTCCTCAAATATTTCTGGGATTCTTTGATGCATGATCACTGGACCTAAGCAAGATAAAAAATCTCCCACTTCTCATACTGAACCCTCTGAGCATCTTTGCTCTCTTCAGTAGGAGAAATAGGTTCATCCTTCCTAAATGCTAAGTCCAAATACATGCGTCCCAGATAAATCAACATGTTTGAATTTCTAAATCTAAGTTTAACCTCTAAAGAAAAGGTACACTAGGAGTTTATATAGCATATTAGCTAAATTCAGAGAAAAAGAAAAATAAAAAATTGTACGCTCACGATCCACAAATTATAAACTTGATTTTGAGTTTAAATAATGGAAACAAGATACCAGGCACAACGTTAATATTCTCATCTTTGGACATAAAATATTAACTGTAATTGGTATCTCACGCAGCAATCAAAATATTGACAATTAGTCCCGTCAGATAATAACCTTCCTTTGGGCCGATATATTATCCACATGGATAAAACCAAATAATTGTCACATATTTATTGCAACACGTGTATTCAAAACTCAGCCAGATAGCAGCCTTCCTTTGGGCCGGCATACTACCCGCAACGAATTTTAATACACCTGTCTAATATCCCAAATAAATTAATTAAAACAATAGAGGCCACTTTGGTGACTTATTGCTTCAATTAATTTATTATTAAAAATATTAGACACAATCAGGACTAAAATGCCAAAATTTAAACTCAATTGAATTAAATTTTAAATTGAAATTTTAAAATTAAATGATTTTTTTATTTACGATTTAATCGAAGATCAAATCAAAATTTCATAAAGATTTAATCAATTAATTAAAATCCTTAACTGTGTTCTTCTAAACCAAAACGAAGAACGACACTGTTCAAGAAACAGTTTCAAAACAGATTTTTTTAATTAATTAATTACATAATTAATTAACCCAAAAATTAATTAATTCCAGAAAAAATTACAAGCACAAATTCAAGTTCAGAAATTGATTTTTCCAGAATCAATTAAATAATAACAGTAATTTAATCCAAAAACAAATCAAACCAAAATTGATTTCAGATTAATAATTTTGATTTCAAATTAATTCTCGAAAATTACAATCACCGAATTAATTTTCTAGAATTAAAACAATAATCAATACCGCAATTTAATCGAAAAATCTAGCAACCTAACATAAGGCTCTGATACCAATTGAAAGGGGAAGAAAACCTGATTCCCCTAAAACCTAAAACATGCATAGATCACTAGATTATTCAAATTAAATTGCAAAGGGGTAAATTGCATACCTGACATCATCGTATGTTGAAGCTGAAGACGATTTTGGAGTTTGTCGCCTTCCAGGAGATACACACTTTAAGTTTAGCGAAAGCACTACTGCAGGAACGTAATGTTCTCTCAAAATTGTTATGTTCCCCTGGAGACCACGACCCCTTATTTATAACTGATGATGATGATTTCTATTTTGGTCCTTCAACAAAACAGAAATTCTTATCGGTCTCTACACTTATAATCCTATTACGAGTAGGACACCTCAATAGTCAACAATCCTTATTTGATCATAACTTTAATTTGACTATTTTAATTTGACTGCAATACATATTTAATATTTAAATATATTTAGCCCACACTTATGATTAATTAGAGGATTAATTTTAACAATTTAAAATTAATTCTAACAGAAGACACTTGATACCAATGTATCTTACCCGAAGGCATATATAATACCATGACCTATCATTGACATACTAACTCAATGGCGCCAAATTTAATATCCCAAAACAAGAGCATGTGTAGGGCAACAAATCATAGTTGCATGATATCAATCTTTCACATTCTCATATCAAATCATTATTTTTCATACTTCTCACAATTTATCATAATTCACTGTATCAATTAGAATTCATATGAAATTTCTATAACTCATCTGATACACTTTATTATTAAAATTCAAACTCACATTCATATAAATGAATAACTAAATAATCACATCATACACTAATCATACATTTTAACATGATTCATAAGTAATAACAAGTAATAATTTAATTACCAAAGCAAGATTTTTACCAAGTTAGGTTAACCTCCCTTGGTTTAAGTATTTTTACCCTCAAAACCCATCTAAACATGTCCTAACCCCTTTCCATTATATATTTTTCTCCATTTTATACTTCAAATACTCAATTTGACTCTTAATTACATTAATCCCAATTATACCTCATCAAAAACTCTAATTTCAAGGTTTTGATAGCCTTAATTTCTTGATTCAACTTAATTCAAACAATTCTTTTCACAAATTCAACATGTAATCATCATTTCCTCTTCATTACTCAAGCTATTTGCCATGTATTTCATCTTTCACAATATAAACTGTTACGCTCATTTAATTACTACTACAAAGCGACACTCACAAGTATACTAAGTTATTATAGCAATGGTGATCGCCCCAAGGTCATCTCACAAGGAATGTGTTGTTCGTAATAATTTGATTAAAACAAAATATTAAATGTTTGAGTATTTGTTGATGAAATGATGAAATGTAACTAAAATTTAAAAGTAAAAATGAGCAGTGATTGTTCAAGATTAATTCAATTCTTGGAATGGTGCCTAAGGTTGTAAATCAATCTAATCAAAGCTTGATTATCAAATTATTCGTTAATATAATCTTGTAATTTAACTTGTTCCTTGAGTTTAGTTAGTCAATTACCAATTCATTAGTTTTCACATTCATGAATTAACAACAACCAATTATTTTGAAATTACAAATCAAATAAACCCTGGAACTTATATTTCTAATTCATTCTTAGGGTGGTTAAATTGTTTAGTTCCGACATCAAATTTCACCTCTCGGTCCATCATCCGATATTAAGTGATCAATAGGTGGCCAATCTATCAATCTAACTTTAAGTCCTACGCAATCAACCAATAACAAGGTATATTGATGGAATTATCAAATCAAGTCATTTACTCAAATCTACTACAACCCAAGGCATGAATAAATTAGCTCATCATCAATTTAAAATAAGTATTCATCTCAATACACATCAAATCACAATTTTCCATTGAAATATTAATGTTCTTAACAATAATAACAATCAAGAAATGAATTAAAAGAGAGAATATGAAGAACCCCTTTTGAAGATGCTAAGAGTTAAACTACTTGTCTTCCTCCTAGCTTCCACTTTGATGTGATGAAGAACTTCCAAGCCTTCTTTAATCAATGACTCTCTTCTTGAAGGGTGGAGTGGTAACTCTCTCAAGTTTGCACTTTTCAATCAAGTCTTCTTCAAACCCTAACCTTCTTGAAAGCTTGTTCACTCACTTTCATCTCAAGAATTGTCTTCTTACTTGTCTATGGGAGAAAATGGAAGATGAAAAATGGAGGATGAGGAAGAAAATCATTTTTCATGGTCCTCATCCTATCCCATGTATATGGTATCCACGTCTCTCTCCCTTCAATCTCCCTCCACCACCATTCTTTTTCATTCTTTTTAATATTTTAAGACACTTTTTAACTCCACTCACTTCTTTGTCTCCCCCTTTTTCTTTGTTTAATATTTCATCCCATAAAATTATCCCACTTTTACTCATTTTTATTATATCTTTTTAAAAGATATTACATGTTGTCTCTCATTTGTCACCCAACCAACGTGAAAATAATTCAAGGAAATCACCTAGGACATGGCCAAGCCATTGGTGACTTGACCGTGTCACTCCAATTTGCACTGGACACGACCAAGTCATTAGGTTGTGTCCATGGCTGCGTTTTCTTCTTTCTTTCTTCTCTAGGTGGGACACGGCCAATGGCTTGGCAGTGTCTCTTGCATGTGTTTGCTTCTGCCTCCTTTCTTTGCTTCGTTCATCTTTGCTCCTTAGGTGGGACACTGCCAAGACCCTGGCCGTATCATGTGACACGGGCAATGGCTTAGCCGTGTCTCTTGATTGTCTTTACTTCTCTCTAAGATTCCTTGAGGGACAAGGCAAAGCCAAGTTTTCTTGGCCGTGTCTTGCTTGTTCCTTGTCTTTCTTGTCCTTTGATGAGGGACACGGCCAAGCCATAAAGTGACTTGGCCGTGTCACATGCTTTTCTCTAAACTCCATCCATCAAATTGAATTGAATTTTCCATTTTTGCACTTCAACCTAAATCAAATACTTCAAACAATCTTTAAACACAAATAAAAGAAAAAATTAACTAAAAACCAACAAAATTGCCCTAAAAACTTAGACATAATTGGTTGAAACATAAAACAAACATTTCTCCTAAACTTCAAAACATTTGTAAAATCTAAACTCATAAAACAAACGTTAAAGGTTACCCACATTTAGCAAATCTTCAAAAGCTCTTCAAGAACCACTTAAAACTCTTGATTTTTGGTGAAAATTTTAGTAGATAAATAAGAGTTTCTTCCTTTTTTTTCAAGATGAGAAGAAGAAGAAGAAAAGTTTCACTTTTCTTCTTTCTTCCTTATCCCTTTTATATTTTTTCTTTTCTTTTCTCACATTTTTTAATGGATATATGTATAGATATTTTCTTTCTTCTTTTTAACTTAAGTATATATATATTTATGTGTATTATGTGTATATCTTATGCATATATTATGTATATCTCTTTCTTTCTTACATTGTGTTTAGTTTTCTTTCTTTCCTCTTTTCTTTTATTTATGTTTACCATTGTTATTATTAATATTATTTATCTTCATATATCTTTTAACATATTTAATTATCCCTTTGTATTATTCAAATTTACAGTATATTAAAATTAGTGATGTTACAACCAAATAATTTAATTATTTATTATTTAAATGAACAAACTGATTTTAAGTTAACCTAATTAATTAAACTTAAACTTCTTAAATTCTTATATTAAAAATCTTAGGATTAGACTTCTTCAATTGGTTATTTTATGGTTTTCCTAAAGTATTAATTTAATTTAATTTATTATTTGATTATTGGTTGGATCTTCCTAAATTAAGTTTTAGTTTCTCTCAATATCTAAAACTAATATTGATATTAAATCCTAAGTCTACTCTTGTGATCTTAAGAATTAATTCATTTCTTTATGTTTTGTAAAGTTCTTATATCAACCTTCTAAGTATTTTTCTTATCTTTAAGTAAAAATTACTTAAGATTATTATTTCATTGGACTAAGATTGTGTTTTCGCTCTCACTCCATCATATAAATATTTCAAACCAAATAATTATTGGCTAGATAATTATTAACATTAAACACAAAGATAACTAAATAATTAAGAACATATATTATTGAATCAAATAAACATGAAGTGCACCATAAGATATCCAATATAATTGTCTAACCCTAATTTAGGGCTTAGTTAAACATAATTAAACAACAAATAACAAAAGAAATGAAGAAAATAATTGAAAACATTGAATCTAACGAAACAAGAAAAATCAAACTTGGATGAATGGAACTCCTCTTTGATCTTGAATATCTTCAAAAGACCAAGCCTCCTCCTCTTTCTATCCAAAGAAATCTTGAAAGCTTAAGAGGAAACTTAAATAAATCTTGGATGAATATTGGATGATTTAACTTGGAAAGAGGCTTTGCTTTATATAGGGGCTTGGAGGTCTTCTAACTTGATAAGGAAAACTTCTTAGGTAGTTTCTAAGTCTTCCAAAATATATAGGAAAAATTTGTAGGGCAAATAATTAAGAAATTAGAAATTTCAGCTATCAAATGATTCACACAGTTGTGCACAATGGACCCTAACTTCAAAGCTCGAGAAATTCTTCAATAGACATAAGCGTCTCCATATGTACGGTCATGCATTTCTGATATTCATGGCTATGGGTATCATTTTCCTTCTGGTCCTTCTTACTTTCTTCTCTTTTCTTCCAACCAGCCTTGAGTTGATTCCAATAGGCGTGTAGTGTGATTCGCATGGCCATAGGAATAGATTTTGTTCTACTTTTTTCTCCTTTGCTCCCTTTTTTGTTTTGCATCTTAGTTTCTTTTGATTCTTCATCACTTCTTGCTCAAAAATTGCCAAAAACTCATATTTTGTGAAATCACATTTCTAATTAGGACTATTCTAACTTCATCAAAGAAAATACATTTAATTCAGTTGATAAGAATAGAAAGTAGGTTAGAATAATCAAATATTAATATAAAAATATGGTTATATCAATTGTTTATTAAGGGTGGGTGAAGGTAAAGGTACTAGTATCTAGTTTGACCCTTGGTTTCCAGGTGAGGGTAGTGCATGCATTACATATGCTCAACATGTAAGAATAATAGTAGAGAGGGTTAGTGAGTTAATTATGCAAGAGGCTCAGTTGTGGAACTATTATCTAGTTAAATCCTTGTTTGATGAGAAAGAAAGGCTAAGATTATCCCAAAAATTCGTCTTAGTCTAAGAAGAAGTGAAGATAGATATATGTAGTATTTCAGCAAAAATGGTAGTTACTATATAAAAAGTGCATATTGGGTGTTAGCTCATAGTAATGGATGGGAGAATTCATCTCATTCAAGTTTATCTTTGGGAAATTCTAGAAGTTAGGGACCCCTCCAAAGGTGAAAAATACTATGTGGAGAGTTTTTCATGGATGTCTTTCTACCGTGGCAAATCTTGCAAAGAGGCAACTAAGGGTAGATCCAAATGTCTATTGTGCCTAGTTGAGCCAAAGATAGATCTCATATTTTGCTTCACTACCCTTTCACCAGGAGTTAATAGGATATGGTATCTAGAGGTAATCTTTCAACCCAAGTTAGTGATGTCAAAGCTTGGTTGAGTAAATTACTTAAGTCTGTTGATAATGATGTGTGAGAATTGTGTGTGATGGTTGTGTGGAATATTTGGAGTTGTAGAAATGGATTGGTAGGGAGAGGGATTTGTAGGACCCCTAATGAAGTAGTACATAATGATAAGAGCCTCTTAAGCCAGTGGAAACTTGCCCAAACTAGCAGAGAAGTTAAGGAGAATAATAATGCTCAAGGTCTTGTCTCAAGTTGGGAAGTACCCCGGGTTGGCTACTTGAAGTGTAATGTGGATGTTGTAGTGTTCTCTAAAGTTAACAAGATAGGCTTTGGTTGAATAATTCGTAATTCTGATGGGAGATTGGTGGCTGTAAGAAGTGGAAATGAGATGGACTTTACAGACCCCAGTGTTCCTGAAGCTACAAGATGCAGAGTAGCTCTTTAATGGCTAAAGGAGCTACAATGGAGAAATGTTATAGTATAGTCGGATTCCTTAAGCCTGCGCAATCTGTCAATATTAGGAAGACAAATGAATAATATTGGGATTGATGTTGTATGATTGTGTGGACTTATTGCAATGTATTACTTGTTTTTATAAGACAATCTATGAATCAGAATGCTCACATGTTGACAAGGTGTGCTGCCTCTTTGTTAGGTCTTAGGAATCGGCGTACTGATATCGCATATGATGTCTAGTATACTATCTTTATGATATGAATAGATAATTAATGATTTTTAAAAAAATATAATTCGAAAATTATTGATTTAGTAGTTATTTACTAGCATTCATATAGCTTATTGAGCATAAAATTATATTAATTATCCCCTTAGGTTAAAGTTTACATCCTTTTAAGGTGTATTAGATAAAGAAATTTAAATAATATAGTTTAGCGAATGTTTTTTCATTGTTTATTAACTAGAATAAAATGATGCAATATAATTGCATAATTTGCACATAGTCCCCCAACTTTTGCATTATATATATAAAGTAATTAGATTTTATCCCCCAATTCTAGATGCTATAAATTTAACTTGAGAATTTTAAGTATTCAATTATATGATTGACTTTAATAAATCCAATAATTTTTAATATTTAGTCACATGATTATTGAAAAAAAAAAGTTTGCATAATATTAATTATTTAATCATATAATTTAAAAAATAATAAAAGATACTATTTTAAATGAAATGAGAATAAATTTTTTTTATCATATTTTTACAGAACGATAGTAGTTAACTCTAAAAAAAATTATTATCCAATTTCCTATTTTTAGACCTATAAAATCATGGATTTTCTTATAAATTGTAGCTCTAAATCAACTTTGAAATTCAATCCCAATGTGTTTTTTTTTTTTGTGTTGTGAATTTAATTACAATGTCTTTTTTTAATAATAGCAATGGTTTAATAAGGCAAAATTTAGTAATTTCCTAACGACCAAAGATAAAAAAAATTAGAAATTTCTTTTGGTAACACTAATTAAATTTAGACCTGGTAATGAGTCGGATTTGGGCTTGAAAGTACTAGATTTTCTAAAGGCCCAATCCATCTACTCCCAAATTTCTTTACCAGTTGAGTTTCAAAGCCCATCCTATCGGCCGATCTAGTTAAATTCTTAGATTAGTTATAATATACATTCATATAAAATTAATTTTTTAACTTCAAATATGTCTTTGCTAATTGATTTCATATTGTGTTACTAAAATTAAAATTCTGTCATATTTAATTCATTATGCAAGAATGAATTTGTATTTGAATATTGTAATAATTATTATACAAAGAGGAGTAATATTATGTATATAAGAAATATAATTGGGCTAATATATTTATGAGTGACTAAAAAGGTTTATGTGATTAAAGAATTAAAACATAAATAATTATTTTTGTCAAGATAAAAAAATAAACGAGTAGTTATTTTTTAATTTATAAATGACTAATTTGTAAACTTTTTTGCTAATTTCACTGCAAAGTCATAATTATATTTCCAGTGCAAGTTTAAAGGATTTTTTTCAATTGTATTTTTTCATTGTTCATACACTAGCATAATTAGCAATAGATTCTACATGCATGTATATTACACGTATACCTAAAGCATACTTATAGTATACAATCTAATTTAAACACATGTTTAATTTTAATACTTGTACAAGATTTAAAATTCAAATTATATACTCTCATAAATAATTTTTTATTTCTACTTTTATCAACTAAGCCAAAGGAAAGTCCTATTACACAAACAATACAACAACAACAACAACTAAGCCTTAGTCCCAAACAAGTTGGGGTTGGCTGTATGGATCCTCAACAAAATAAGCTCAAAAGACACCAAAAAAGATACTCCAGCCTTAGTCCCCTTCCAAGACACGGATTTTACGTCTCCATTCAAGTCTGTCATTAATCAAATCCGCATCAAGATCTAAGGCACGTAAGTCTCTTGCTATCACCTCATTCCACACAGTTCTAGGTCTTCCACGACCTCTAGCCCCCTCAATCAACAAATTTCCACACTTACGAACCGCAGCATTAGGAGGTTGGTGGGTGTCGAATCCACCAAAAATAATAACCTGCTCTTCCTACAAAAGAAAACTTGCAAATAGGGTGAGAAGGGTTGAACCCTAGGGATTAGCTTGCTGAAAGTTAACCAGAACCAAAAATAAAAATAAAATTGAAACGGGGTATTTAAAATTGGAACGAGATTAATTAAAATTAAAAGCAAAAGCAACAAAATTAAATATAAAACCTGAAACGATGGAGAGCGAATTCAGTCAAGGCATACCGCGGTTCGAAGTTTAAACTGATTGATCATTGATTCAAGAATAATCCTTTAATTCAAATTACAGACAAGTTATAGCCAGGAAGAACGTCGACCCAACCAATCCTACCTTATTAATAGGTTATTAAGATACGATCTAATAATAACCCCTAATTAACTAGCAAACCTAAGTACGACGAAGGATTTAACTATTAACAGCCTTAAAATCTAGTAGGACCTTGCCCTAATTAACAGAAACTACGAGTATCCATTTAAATCAGATTATACTCTTCCTTGATATAACCCAAAAGGTTCTACCCAATTAAATTATACCAATCACTACTACATCAATCTAATCAAACAATTACAGATTTGATTCAATTGAATAGTCATGGAAATTACTATCAAACAAAGAACGGGCCCTGTTAATCATTCAATAGAATTTCACTAAGGGATATATTTTCCCAATAAACCACAGAAAGAATATAAATGCAATGAAAATCAAAGAATTCTATTAAGTTCAATTCAATCTCACAATCATGATCAAACTTCTACCTTGGATTAAACCTTGACTGAAAAGGACGACTAGCCACGCATGGCTATTGAAGAAAACATCATAAAATTATTGGAAATTCTGTCAATCCCGTCACTATTCAAAGGGTGGCCAAAAAGTGTCTCCTCAAAACCTAATTTTTAACTTATATAGTCCTAAAAGTGGGGCCAAACTAAATATATCACATAAAGGCCCAAAAAACAGTGTTTTAACATCTTCCTCAGCTCCAAATAAGTATAAAATGTGATTAAAACGTGTGGGCCAGCTGTCCATTTAAATGCTGCCTGTCAACAGCTCCTTTGCACTTAGTCTTGCCCAAGAGTAATGCCTGGCAGTCTTGATTTTCCACTCTGAAATTCCAGCAGTTGCATCCTCGCTCCAAAACTCTTCCATTATGCTCCTATTTGCTTCCTTTTCACCAAATCCAACATTTCCTAGCATAAAAAATAATAAACCAAATAAAAACTCTAATTTAAGCACAAATAATGACAATTTCAGCATAAAATTAGGAACAAGAACATGTTGGATTTACGAGTTATCAAATTTCCCCACACTTATCCCATGCTTGTCCTCAAGCATGACTTAGGACTCAAAATCAAATCTATTAGGAGACCACGTACTTCACTTAAGAACCCAATCAAACACACACAAGTTCCCTAAACAACTCAACATTGCAATTAAGAATCCAACCATCAACATCATTCCATCATTATGAACTTTAATTGAAAAATGTTACACTAAGAATTCTTAAAACACGCACACACACATTCGAAGTTTGAATCAACAAGTGCTTTATCAAGCAAGTAACAAAACATATAAAAACATTTTCATAGCTTCATTAAAACAGAATTAAAGAACAACCATAGGCTCCCCTCTAAACTCTCTCTCCACTAATGTAGGTCAAGTCTCAACCAAAGATCATTAGGTCTTTACATGGGTTAGGCTAGGTGATGGTTACAAAAAATAGGATAATGTAAGGCTAAGAATAACAAGAAAATAAGTCTTTTACAATTAATTTCAAAAGAACAATGCATGAACTAACTAATGGCGACAAATACGACTTAAACCAGAGAAAAGCTTAAACTAGAGAAAAACTAAAACTGAAATTGAATAAACTTTTTTTTTCTTTTTCTTTCTTTTCTGATTTTTTTTTCATTTTCTCTTTTTTTTATTCTGTTTTTTTTAAGAAAAACTAAAACATAACTAAAGTACTTACAACCAACTTAAACCCAACAAACTTAAAACACATAAGCCATAAGGACCATTTATTTCCACAAACTAAACAAAGTCAATGACATTAAGCAAAAATGCAATTGCGCCAATTCTTAATAACTTACACACGTGCATGCTTAACAATGACTAAGAAGACTATTTTCTTGTTCAAGGGTGGTAGGCAAAGGGCTTTTTAGTGTATATGGTTATATTGTAGGCTAAGAAAAGAAATTAGAGTACGCATTTAGCATACTTCGTAGGCTAGAAGGGGTGAAAAGAACGGTAACGAAAAGGTGGGAAAACGTAAAAGGTATGATGAATCAACCAAAAGAACGCCTAAATCATCTCAAAAGTCGAGACTCGCCTAGGATTTCGCCTCAAGGGAGCGTAGAAAAGAGTTCTAGTGTTCGAAAGCTATCCTAAATTTTGGCTTTGGAAATTGCTCTCAAAAACACTTATCGAAAGAAACTAAGTTTTGCAATATGAAACTTTTAGAATTCAAAGTGTAACAGCTTGCAATCAAGATTCACAAGTGCAGTGATAGTCAATCTCAAGCTAAAGTTCTCGCTTACTAGTCTTGTCATTCAAGGTTCCCATATGTGTTCAACTAGGTTACAAAGGCAAATTACTCCTCTTTAGAATTTCCTAAAAGATCTAAGTCATGTTCAAGAACACAATGATCCAATAAGTAATCCCAAAATCAGTTTAACACATCAAAATTGCAAAAATTTACTCGAAATGTCATGGGATAAGTGTCTAATCTTCCTAACTCAAAAGTCACATTTTTCAAAAGTCAAGTCTCATACCAGAAATTAAGCATATGGCAGCAGCAGAATCACACAAAAATATCATCAAATGCCATCATTAAAAAGGGTAAAACTTGACAATAAGGAATTATAAAGCATAACAATCAAACAAGCAACATGGCAGCAGCTATTAATCAACAGAAAGCTCAAAATTTCAGCACTATAACATCAAAATTCCAGCTGTCTCAATCACATAAATCAGTCCCAAAAATTGCAGAAATTTCAGCTGTCTCAATAACATAAATCAGTCCCAAAAATTGCAGTAAAAATATTCTCATATCAAATTCCCTCCCCACACTTATTTCACACATTGTCCTTAATGTGGACAATTCACAATCAAGCTCAAGATGGGAAATAACAAATAAAATTAAAATAGGATGAGAGTTTAGAGATACTGCCCCATTATTGCCGAACAATTGCTTGTCAAACCTCAGCGATAAGTTAGTTTTGAACCAAGCGATTTACCAAAGTCACAACTTACCTGCAAGAAACTCAAGCACCAAACGCAAACCAAAACGAACAAGCAAACAAGCGATTGACTAAACAGGTAAGCTCAAAATTATTATCAAAATTTGGTCAACACTTGTTACTTGACTAAGCCTAAACTGAATCTTAAAGCATTTAGGTAAACAACCAATTAATGCTCACAATAGCATGACTTCCAAAGAGATTCAGTCAATTAAATTCCAGCAATTAACTCTCCAACAACAGTAATGCATTATGGAAAAAGTGCATATTAGAGCAGAATTTAGGTCCTCTTCTAATGTAGATAATCACAGTAAAAAAAAAACACACAGCACTGCAATAAATTAGAAGCAAAAATGCAACTGAATTTCTCACAAAAGTAATTTTAATTTTAGTTTAGAAATTTTGTTCAGTACCTACCTCAAGAGAATGAAACTTACAAACTTAGGCATCCAAAACTATGAACCCAAAAACCCATCACACACCCTTCAGTTGTTTAAGCATATACTCAACATTCAATCAGAACTCAAATTCATTATCTACATCAGTATCAAAGAGTAATTAACTCAGCCAACAATTACTCATTTTCGCAAAACACAAACACAAGAAATAAGTCAATTTGAGAGAAATTCGGAAACTAACCTGGAATTGCTGTTTCGATATCAGAAAAGGAAAGTTAACGTGTGAATCTTACGAAACTCAAATTGTTAAAGGGATTGCTCACCCAATTGAAAATCCCCACACTTAGAAGAAAACCCCCAAAATGAAAAATTGAAAAAAATTGGAAACCCCCAAGATTAAGATTTGGTGGCTGCCGAAAGTGAGGGCTTGAGATGCTGGAGTTTCGGTTGAGGGGCTGCTGGATTTCGAAATTGTTGGGGCTGCTGGGTTTTTCGGATAGAGAGAGAGAGAGATAGATGCTGGGTTTTCAAAAATTGAAAGGGAAAAGGGCTGCTGGATTTTCAGAATTGTTGGGGCTGCTGTTTTTCGGGTTTGTTGGGACTGCTGGAACAGAGATGTGAAAGGTAGAAGGTGGAGATGTTTCTGGTGTTCCGATTGGAAACCTCGAGTGGAGAAGGAAGACGCGTCTGGGGAGAGAGAAAGGGAGGCTTCGTCTTTTACTGCTAGCTGTAATAAAGTAAAAAAATAAGAGAAATTAATTTCAGTTACCATATAAGCAACAGTTAAAGAACAAATGAACCCAAAAACCTGTATGACTTAAAAAACATGTCAAAACTTAGTAAAATAAAAGCTTTACTGCCCATAGCACTGCTCTCAACCATCAAAACACCATTTTTTACCATTCATACCCAGAATTTTCAGAACCAGAAAATAAACCCAAGGAAGAAGATGACACTGTAGACTAAAACAAAAATAAAAATAAACATGAAAATAAAATAAAAACTCAAGCAAAATTTAAATTTTGTGCTGGGCTGCCTCCCAGTAGCGCCCATGGTTTAACGTCTCTGGCTAGACGTTCCAATTCTTCAACCGAGCTCCATCCAGGTTCCATAGGCAGCATGTCCTGCCCTTCTACACGCATCTTTGTACTCATTGCACACCTGAATTAACCTCTTTCCTTGCCCACTACTTAATCCTTTGGGCACTATCAAAGCAATTGGGTCTTCATCATCAATAAACAAATATTTTAAGCGATTCGGCAATCGCCTCAAACCCAATTTCATTGCCTTCTTCTCATTCTCAACCTGCAACTTCTCATCAAACAAAACTTTTTCTTTGAACTTATTAGTACAATCAATATCAGAATTATTGCAAGAAACCACATTTAACTCACTTTTATCATTCAATCAAGAAGAGTTTTCAATACCAGACTCAACATTAGATATAGCATTCACATTTGACACAACACTAACATCCTTAACTTCACTATACATATTAAATTTGACAACTTCACCGTCCAGCTCCATGGTAAGAATGCCATCAAAAACATCAATTTTAGTCCTAGCTGTCCTAAGAAATGGTCTCCCTAAAATGATTTCAGAAGAATTTGAGGATTTAGGATCCTTCATATCAATAACATAGAAATCAGCAGGAAAGATAAGACCATCTACTTTAACTAACACATCTTCTAGCACCCCTTCCGGGTAGATAACGGACTTATCTGCCAATTCAATACAAATGCTAGTTTTCTTTAACTCACCCACATTTAAAGAAGAAAAAGTAGACAATGGCATAAAATTAATTGAAGCACCTAAATCACACATAGCTTTCTTAAATTGCACATTGCCTATTCTACATGGGATAGAAAACATACCCTTGTCCTTGCACTTCGGGGGAATCTTTCTTTGTAAAATAGCAGAGATATTCTCCCCCACACTTACCTTCTCATCACTAGCTTGCTTTCGCTTACTTGTGCAGAATTCTTTCAAAAATTTTGCATAACGAGGTATTTGCTTAATTAAGTCAAGTAAGGGAATATTTACCTCAACCTTGCGAAAGACTTCAAAGATATCTTTCTCTTCTTGTTCCTTCTTGCATTGCTTCAACCTTTCGGGAAAGGGAGGCGGTATAACAAACGTCTCGGGCTGCCGCTTTTCAACTTGCTTGGGAGCCTCCTTTTGCTGAATTTCTACCTCTTTTTCAGCTTTTTTCTTCGACCTACTGCTGTCTTTCTTTGGGGCTGTTGAATTTAGATCTTTTCCACTACGTAAAGTGATGGCACTTACGCTCTCTCTTGGGTTGAAAACAGTTTGAGATGGTAGCTTCCCTTGTGTCTCCAATCTGCTCAACGAAGAGGCTAGTTGGCTGATTTGAGTTTCCATGTTTTGAATGCTCCTCCTAGTTTCTTGTTGGAGTGCGCCTACATTGGTGGCAAGCTCATTCATCTCCCTCCTGGATTCTTGCTGGAATGCAGATGTGCTTGTGGCAAGGGATCTAACTATGTCTTCCAAAGACATGTTTGAGTTGGAAGATTGTTGAGGAGGTGGCCTAGCTTGCTGAAAATTCTGCTGCCTATTCCCACAGTTAAGATTCGGGTGCCTCCTCCAACTATCATCAAAAGTGTTGGAGATGGGAAAGTTGGATCTTTGAGGCTGCCTGGAAAAACCTCCAATAGCGTTGACTTGTTCTTGACCCTCTTGCCAAGATGGACATGCATCGGTTGGGTGTTCATAAGAAGTGCATGTTTCACACGCTCTTTTATGACTATTAAGTCCTGCAGCAAAATTTTTAATCACAGAAGTTAGCTCATTAAGTTTAGCTTCAACGGAAGAATTACTTACCTGATAGAGCTTATGTGATGGCTCTTCAACTTGTCCAAATTGTTGGGTGTTTGCAGCCATGGTTGATATGATCTCTCTTGCTTGGGCTGGAGTTTTGTTAACAAGAGCTCCCCCACTTGCAGCATCGACCATTTTCCTTTCTATATCCAGCATCCCTTCATAAAAATACTGGAGAAGTGATTGTTCGGACATCCCATGTTGTGGGTAGTTTGCACACAACCTCTTGAATCTCTCCCAATAATCATGAAGACTTTCTATATCTTTTTGTTTGATCCCACTAATCTCCCTACGAATGGTGGCTGCTCTAGAGGTGGGAAAATACTTATCCAAGAATGCATGAGCCATCGCGGGCCATGTGGTTATAGAACCTGGTGGTAAGTTTAGTAACCATTCTTTAGCAGTATCTTTTAATGAAAATGGGAATGCTCTTAACTTGATTTGTTCTTCCGCCACACCTTGTGGCTTCATGCTTGAGCACACACCATGGAATTCTTTCAAGTGATTATGTGGGTTTTCATTTTTCATCCCATGGAAGGTAGGGAGCTGGTGAATCAAACCAGATTTCAACTCAAATGGTGCATCCAAGTTTGGAAAAGCAATACACAGGGGCTGCTGGTCCATAGGGGCTGCCTGTAGCTCTCTAACGGTGCGATTATCAGCCATTTGTTCCTCTCTTTCAGATTCTGTTGAGGTTTCTTCTAATTCGGGATCAAATTCAGTTGAAGATTCAACTAAATCAGTAATTATAATTTCTGGATCAGCTGTAGAAGTAGTTGCAACCCTTTTTTGTAGCCTGGTTTCTTTACTCAATGTACGGGCTGTCTTTTCTATCTCAGGATCAAATTCCAATTGCAAATTTTCAGATCTGGTCATTCAAAGAAGCAATAACAGTAATGTAAACTAGTCCCCGGCAGCGGCGCCAAAATTTGGTGTGTGTCGAATCCACCAAAAATAATAACCTGCTCTTCCTACAAAAGAAAACTTGTAAATAGGATGAGAAGGGTCGAACCCTAGGGACTAGCTTGCTGAAAGTTAACCAGAACCAAAAATAAAACTAAAAATTGAAAAGGGTATTTAAAATTGGAATGAGATTAATTAAAATTAAAAGCAAAAGCAACAAAATTAAATATAAAACCTGAAACGATGGAGAGCGAATTCAGTCAAGGCATACCGCAGTTCGAAGTTTAAACTGATTGATCATTGATTCAAGAATAATCCTTTAATTCAAATTACAGACAAGTTATAGCCAGGAAGAACGTCGACCCAACCAATCCTACCTTATTAATAGGTTATTAAGATACGATCTAATAATAACCCCTAATTAACTAGCAAACCTAAGTACGACGAAGGATTTAACTGTTAACAGCCTTAAAATCTAGTAGGACCTTGCCCTAATTAACAGAAACTACGAGTATCCATTTAAATCAGATTATACTCTTCCTTGATATAACCCAAAAGGTTCTACCCAATTAAATTATACCAATCACTACTACATCAATCTAATCAAACAATTACAGATTTGATTCAATTGAATAGTCATGGAAATTACTATCAAACAAAGAACGGGCCCTGTTAATCATTCAATAGAATTTCACTAAGGGATATATTTTCCCAATAAACCACAGAAAGAATATAAATGCAATGAAAATCAAAGAATTCTATTAAGTTCAATTCAATCTCACAATCATGATCAAACTTCTACCTTGGATTAAACCTTGACTGAAAAGGACGACTAGCCACGCATGGCTATTGAAGAAAACATCATAAAATTATTGGAAATTCTGTCAATCCCGTCACTATTCAAAGGGTGGCCAAAAAGTGTCTCCTCAAAACCTAATTTTTAACTTATATAGTCCTAAAAGTGGGGCCAAACTAAATATATCACATAAAGGCCCAAAAAACAGTGTTTTAAAATCTTCCTCAGCTCCAAATAAGTATAAAACGTGATTAAAACGTGTGGGCCAGCTGTCCATTTAAATGCTGCCCGTCAACAGGTCCTTTGCACTTAATTAGTCTTGCCCAAGAGTAAGGCCTGGCAGTCTTGATTTTCCACTCTGAAATTCCAGCAGTTGCATCCTCTCTCCAAAACTCTTCCATTATGCTCCTATTTGCTTCCTTTTCACCAAATCCAATATTTCCTAGCATAAAAATAATAAACCAAATAAAAACTCTATTTTAAGCACAAATAATGACAATTTCAGCATAAAATTAGGAACAAGAACATGTTGGATTTACGAGTTATCAGAGGTCTTCTTAAAACATGCCCATACCATCTAAGTCTTCCTTCCCTCACCTTATCTCCGACATCCGCTACTTGGACTTTTTGTCGAATATGAACATTCTTAATTTTTTCCAGTCTGGTATGTCCACACATCCATCTTAGCATCCTCATTTCTGCCACACTCATCTTATGCAAATGTTGTCCCGTTGGTGCCCAACACTCACTACCATAGAGCATCGCATGTCTAACAACCGTCCTATAGAATTTACCTTTTACTTTCAGAGGTATTTTCTTATCACATAGAACCCCTGTCGCACCCTTCCACTTCAACCACCCTACTTGTATTCTGTGAGACACATCTTCATCTATACGGCCATCATTCTGGAACACCGAACCCAAATATTTGAACTGCTTGGTTTTAGGAACCAAAACTCAATCCAACTTAACCTCATGTTCCTGCTTCTTCCTTAGTCTGAACTTACAGTGCATATATTCCGTTTTACTCCTACTTAACTTAAAACCCTTGTCCTCGAGGGTTTTTCTTCACACTTCCAACTTACGGTTTACACCAGCACTAGTCTCATCAATTAAAATAATGTCATCAGCAAACAACATACACCAAGGAACATCGTCTTGTATGCTTCTAGTTAGCTCATCCATAACCAGGGTAAATAAATATGGACTCATGGCCGAACTTTGATGCAATCCGATAGTAATGGGGAAAGCCTCGGTGTCTCCACCAGTTGTTTTCACACTAGTGGATGCATTCTCATACATGTCCTTGACGATGTTGATATATTTGCCGCTGACTCCTTTCCTCTTCAAAACCCACCATAACACTTCTCTTGGTACTCTATCATAGGCTTTCTCCAAGTCAATAAATACCATGTAGAGATCTTTTTTCTTCTCTTGATACAATTCCATTAGTCTTCTTAGAAGAGAAATAGCCTCCATGGTAGATCTCCCTGGCATAAACCCAAACTGATTCTCCGAAACTCTTGTAAGCTTCCTCAATCTGTGTTCAATAATCCTTTCACATAACTTCATAGTATGACTCATAAGTTTGATACCCCGATAATTTGTACAGCATTGAATGTCTCCCTTATTTTTATATATGGGTACCAGGATACTCTTCCTCCAGGCATTCGGCATCTTACGTCCTTTCACAATAGCATTAAAGAGCTTAGTTAACTAGGCAACTCCTACCTCTCCAAGGTTCTTCCAAACCTCTATTACACAAACAATAATAAAAAAAATAAACTTTATCATAAGAAAGATTAGTTGCGTATATTACAAACATACCTAAAGTATACTCATAGGATACATTCTTGTTCATTCAAGAAATATCAATAATGTAAAGTGATCGACAACATTAACTGACACTTTTGATGACATTGTTACAATAACAACAAAAAATATTTTCCAGTTCATTTGTAGTTCAAACTTATAATCTAATGTATTGTTCAAGTTTTGTTGCAGCACTATAACAAGAAACAAAAAAGAATTTATTTTTCATATTTATGCACCAAAATAAAAAATAAAAGTAATTTACCTCTTTCATATTTATGCACTAAAACCAAAAATAATTAAGTGTGTTACAAGTATACTTAAAGTATACAGTCTAATTTAACAAATTATACAATTTTAATCCTTATACAATATTGATAACTGAAAGTGTATAATAATAATAAACTATAATTATATTATTAGATTATATTTTGACATAAAAATATGGAATCTATTATGCAAATTAGTTGCTTGAGATTTGAATAAACACATCTCAAAAACTTGGAAATATTTGACAAAAAAAGAAAAAAATTTACACCTGATCAAATATAGAATTTACATTCTCTAAGTTCATTTTTTGTGTGTAATCTTCATCAATGACACTAAGCTCTTCCTATAATGCTTTTTGTTTTGTTGAGTTACGTTTTTGGGAAATAAATTCTTGCCATTTTTCTGTTAGAAGTCCCAATATCAATTAATTATATGAAGAGTTTGACGCTGGTAGATATGACCTTAAACATTCTTAAAAAATTTCTCCTAGCTAGTGACTAATTATTGGGTTTGAGTTCTCTCTTGTAATGCAAACCTTGGTCCATGTTTTATTGCATCTTAACTAATGTTAATTTTAGGATCTCATGATTGTTATAGGAGGAAAATCTAATAAAGTTTCACTCAAAATAGGTACAGTCATACTCTACTAAAAATACATTTTAGAATTTTGATTTTAGCAAAATTATTGAGTTAAAAGGAAAATCTAAACAATCTTTTGTTCCATTATAGGACTTCTCATTATAGCAGCTACTACTACAACCATTCTCAGTATTGCTTTATGATGTTGCTATTATTACTGAAAAAATGGGGATTTTGGAACAACAAGATAATTCTATTCCAATAAGATAATGTTAAACAAATTGAAAAGATAGAGGCATTAATTTAAAATTTTGAATCTAAACAAACACAAAAATGTCAAAAGAAAGCTTAAAAAAAATTCAAACATCAATGTAAAAATTAAATTAAGAGAGCAAAACAAGTTTGAATATCTAATTGATTGAAAAAATAATCAACTTAAAGTAACAAAAAACATGAATTCTACTTCTAATCCTTGCTCCTTCTCGTTGTTGTTCTTCTTCATAGTGGCGAAAGGAAAAAAAAAAAAAGAGAGATGGCTTTCAAAAATTTAGTTGCTTGGGTAGTTTTTGGACATTTTTGAAATGACAAAAAGACATTTATGTAAAGGGTAAAAATGAAATATGAAAAGATAAAATGTAAACTCTAAAAATTTATAGGATATTTTTGAACAAAAAAAATTAAAAATGATGTCATGCAGTGTAATTTTCTAAAAGAAGGATAATAAGTAAAATACATATTGTAGATACTATAGTTGTCCCTTTGATCCAAACAGAAGGAAGAAAAGCTGAAAAAGATGCTTATTTTCATATAATGGGCTTAAAATTTTTTTGAACCCAATAGATATTAGAGATTCCTCGATAAGAGTCTTCACATTTTTCTATCCCATTCTTCAGAGCAGCGACTCTTTTTTCTAGATTTAGGCCCATGGCTTCCAAGGACCAAGCCCTAAGTAGTATCAAAGTCGTAAATAGTGGAATCCATACTCAAGGCTCACACACATATTATATTTGATGAAAAAAATAATTCTTTCTCCTCTCAGCCTTTTTCTCTTCAATTTCATTCTCACCCAAAAAGAAAAAAAAAACTAGTCTCCACTCTCTATACTATAATTTGATGCATATTATGTAATACCCTAATACCCTATCTACGTATAATATATACACATGGTATATATAAAACGCGCGTATACAGTACTAGAATGTCACAGTTCAATCTTACTAAAAATTTATACATCTTTAATGTACCTTAATAAATAAATAAAAATATTTATTAGTAATTTATATTCTAAAAATATAAAATTTAGTGAAAATCTCTGAGAAAAATTTGCTAAAGTTTCATTTGTATTTTGAACATCCCCAAAAATTCATGTTTCTCAACTTGCGTAAAATACACTTCCAAATATTTATTCATTACATCCACTTTTCCCAAAAAGCCTAATGGCTCAATTTAACCAATATTTCACAAACATTTATATATCAACACATATATAAACTATATCTCACAAATCCAACATAAAACCCATAAACCCTTTCTAGTTTTCATCATGTACACATTTATAAATACAAAATATATACATGGAATGCAGAAGGCTCTGGTTCGTGGCAACTCGGTAAGCTCCAAAAGCAAACATTCACAGTCCAGACCTGACTAGTGGTGCTCTCTGGATCCTCCGTATAAATAATGTTAATAATTACATTATGTAAAATTTAGATTTTTGAAAGAGATTTCCATAATTATGGAAGTAAATTGTTTTAATGTTATATTGATGTATTATTAATGACTTTATAGTTGAATGATGGTAATAAGTTTGAGATGTTGAAGTTTCAATAAGGTAGTAATGGTGAAAATAGTGTTTTGGTGGAATTCTCGGTGGAATTGATGTAAATGGTATTTGAATGATTAAAGTAAATTTAAATGGATTGCTGATGTTAAATTTGAACTTATAATGTGATTTAGGGTTAAGTAAAGAAAAGTTTCAATAAGACTTGGGAGGTGTATTGGCATAATTGAGGTTAGTACATACTTTAATGATTATGTTTAAATTGTATTTGAGTTGGCATAACACATTGTGTCTTTGTGAATGTGTCATGCCACTTTGATATTTGTTTTGATAAGATATGGTATTGTACCATTTAAAATTAAGTGAAAAGCATGGAATATGAATTTTAAGCCATTATATTATGGATAAAGTAAATGTTATGTACATTTATATAAAATGTACATTATGTTAAATGTGATATGAGAATATGGATAATAAAATAGAATAAGGAAATAGGCCAAATTGTGTTTGTGACTAAGTAATGTGTCTAATTTGAATGAAAAAAATATAGAAAATATTTAAGGGATATAGAAAATATAAGGAATTATAGAAAAATGGTAAATATCATAAAAATTGATAAATACGATAACAAGATGAAAAATGTGAAATGTTATCAAGAATATGAGAAATAGTTAAGAAATAACTAGAAATGATTTGGAAAGAAGAGAATGAACAATATTATAGGTAATGAGGAAGAAAACTTGGAAACAGCTAAATATGTGAATAAATAGAAAATTCAGAAAATGAAACAGTATGGGTGTTTGTATTTATGATATATGTAATATTTTATGAATGTGATGATAAACCATAAAATTATGGATAGTATTAATGTTGCATATAAGTTGTGGAAATATGAGATAACTATTGCTAATATGATAAATATTCACATTGTAATAGTATTTAAGTAATATATATATTTATATATATATATTGTGATGTAAACTAGGTATATGAAAGTGAATTGTGATAAGAATGTGAACATGAGCCACATTTTAATAAGTAATGTGATGATATGTGCAAGTTACGAAAGGTGCTAAGTATGCACTAAAATATGGAAGTAAGCCACATATTCATTATATGTGATGATGATGTTAAGTATGAGTAGATAATTTGAACAAGTATATGAAATGTGGAAAAATAAGAGAAAAGTGGAATATAAGAAATGTGTTTGCATGCTTACCTTATATAAAGTCTAGTTCTAGAATATTATTGTGAGAAATCTATTATGCATACGGGTGAGACACGCTAGTATCACAGATATTATTACGCTCACTGGTGAGATATACCGGTGTCACAGATATTATTACACCCACTGGTGAGCTACTATGGTGTCACAGATATTTATTACGCCTTCGGGTGAGACACGTTGGTATCACAAATAATTGAGATAGCCTAAGATAATATATCTGAAACTAGACCATTATATAAGCACTTTTGGGCCCAATGTGTGTGTTTGTGATATTTATATATATATATATATAATTGTATGGTGAATAGATGAATGGTATAAAAATGTATAACTAATAATGTAAGTAGATGAAATATGTAACATGGAAGAGGTAAACGAGTGATATGCTATGCTAATAGTATGATAAGTGATTACATATGTTTATAAGGATTAATTTGAAAAGAATGATGAAAGAGATATGCATATGTATATACATGAGGAATATAATGCGAATTAAGAATGTGTGTGTATAATATTTATTATTTATATATATGTATCACTAAGCTGTAAAGCTTAGCGCAGTTGTATGAATCGCGCAGGTGAGAATTGTTAATCAGAGGGATCCTAGTGGTAGGTGATATTTGGAGATTGGAGAGCCACAAGACCAATGGTGCCGATTACATTCATGTATACTTATGCTACGTATTATATATTTTGGGTTATTTTTGTATGTGTTAGGCACATTAGATAAAGTTTATGTATGTAATTCTTTTAAAAGGGGTTGTGAAAATTAAATGTACTTATTGAATATGAAATTTATAAAATAATGAGTTTTGAGTGATTTGTTTTAGATAATTGAAGATTTGTTGGTAGGTGAATAAATATGGATTTTGGAAGTGAAAAATTTTCATGCAGGTTGTGTTTGTTGAGCTTTGGATTTTATTGTAATTACAGATAAAACTCTAACTAATTTTTCTCAGAGAATTTTCCTATAAAGTTTTTCGATAATACTGAAAAAATTGCTAATAATACATAAATTAAATTTCTAAAAGTGTAACTATGTAAATAAATGAAAGTATGAATTTTTCACATGCAATTCTGGTGACACTCTTATATTCTATATATGTACTTTATGTATATAGGATATATATATATTGTACATATATAAGGTATAAGGGTGTTACATATTACAAGAATAGAAACCATAAATGTAAGTAAACCCTAACATCTTCATCTTTATTTCAACCGAGAATGACGAGAAGTCAAGGAAGCAATAAAGTTATTGTAAAGGGAAGGAGCCAAAAACAAATCCAATGAGAGATTTAAAGGACACTTAAGGCTTCCTCGTGTATCAACAGAAATGATGATTTTCCCTAAATGTTTGAGGGTGATACTTCAATTGCAATCCGAGGAGACTCTAAGATATTAAGGAGATAAAAGTATGTCACCTCTTAACCTAATATCTACTATCGGGGTTAAACGAATGCTTCAAAAGGGCTGTTAAGAGTACTTACCACATATTCAAGATATCAGTATATCTCTTCCTTATCTCGCAGATATTCCAATTTTATGAGAGCTTCCTAATATGTTTCTAGAAGATTTGTTAGGGTTATCTCCTGAATGAGAAATTGAGTATATTATAGAATGTTACCTAGAACTCCCAACTCTGTTCCACCTTATCACATGAAACATGCATAACTAAAAGAACAAAAGGCATAGTTACAAGACCTCCTTGATAAAAGGGTATATCTGACCAAATAGTTCACCTAGTGAAACTCAAAATCTTCTAAATAAGCTTGCACTTTTAATTTTTAAAATTAAATTTATCTTAATGTTTAAGTATTAAAAAATTTCGGAGAATTTCACAAAAGAAGGATTTCGCGAGGCTATTTTCTACATGCATCCTGACAAAGCCCGAGCCCGAATGGGCTCCATTTGGTAGGGGACAATGTAGTCAAGAATTGTAAGAAGTGGTTGGAGACAGGTATTTTCCCTAGTGACTTGACTAAAACACATATTGTACTTATTCCCAAGAAGAAAAATCCTAATGATATGAGGAATTTTCATCCAATTTCACTATGTAATGCATTGTATAAAATTCTTTCTAAAGTTCTAACCAATAGACTTAAGAAAGTATTGCCCAATATTATTTTTAAGAGTCAATCGGCTTTTGTGCTTGGCAGATTGATTACAAAAAATACATTAATTGCTTTTGAAATGTTGCATGGAATGAAAAGGAAGACTAAGGGATAGAGGGTGGATTGCTCTCAAAATAGGCATTAGCAAAGCTTATTACAGAGTGAATTGGAACTTTTTAAGGGAAATGATGATTGCTTTAGGGTTTGAGCTAAAATGGATTGAATGGATGATGATGTATAATATCGAAGAGAGGGATTAGGCAGGGTGACCCTCTATCACCATACCTATTTATTATTTGTGCAGAGAGATTGTCCACAACATTTAGACAAGCAGAAGTTGAGGGTGTGATTCATGGGTGTAAGGCTAGTTATAGTGGACTTAGAGTTTTCCATTTATTATTTGTTGATAATTCGATATTCTTTTTTAGAGTGGATGAGGAGGAGTGTAGGAATGTGAAAGTTATCTTGAAATTGTATGAGGAAGCATCAAGTCAAGCCGTGAATTTTAATAAGTCAGGGGTCTTGTTTATTTCTATTATTAGAGGAGATATAAAAAGGATATTGTGTTCTTTTCTGGAAGTCAATTCTTTGTTAGGTAATGGGAAATATCCCGAGACTTCCTTCTCTTGTTTAAAGGATCAAAAAAGAAATTTTTAGTTAGATTAAAGACAGGCTTTGGCATAAAGTGAATCACTAGAATAATAAGTCTTTCTATAGAGCGGGTAAGGGGGTTTTACTAAAGTTGGTGGCTCAGGCATTGCTAACCTATTGTATGAGTATTTTCATAATCCCAAAGTCCCTTTGTAATGAGATGCAACGTATAATGAATTCATTTTGGTGTGGCCTAAAATCAGATGGGAAAATAAATATTAGGTGGCTATCATGGGACAAGATGTGTATGGGAAAAAAAAGGAAGGAAGGATAAGCTTTCGAGATTTAGTTAGCTTCAATTTTGCTTTGTTAGCAAAACAAGGATAGAGAATTTTCACTGGCAAAGACTCTTTTCTATTTAAGATTTTCAAAGAAAAATATTCTTCAAGGGGGGATTTCTTAGAGGCTAAATTGGGTTCAAAACCTTGCTTTACGTTGAAGAGCATACTGCAAGCTAGAGAAATTTTGAAGGATGGTGTTCGATGGAGAGTGGGGAATGGTAAAAATATTCATGTATTTATATATCCATGACTACCTAGAGAGGATGGTTTCTATGTGGAGAGAGATATAGAGTTTGGTGTAATAGTATGAAAGTGAAAAAGTTGTTTAATGATGGAAATAGAAGTTGGAATGTTGAGAAATTAAGGGCCTTGCTTTTCTGAGAGAGATGTACAAACAATTTTCACTATAAGAAAAATTCTAATTAGCGATGGATAAAAATTATTGCTGAATAATGATAAATTTGTGACAAAAAATTATTTTCGAAGGATTTGCAACAGATTAGAAATGGATTCAACGACAATAAAAATTTGTAGCTAAATTTGCTTCAACAATTGATGCCTTGAATTTAGCAACGGACTAGAGAAATCCTTAGTTAAATCTAATGCCAAGTGTTGGCACCAAGACTTTAACAATAGTATTAATATATTCATCGCTAAAAGTCAACCCTTGACTATTTGTGGTCGTTGCTAATTAGCGACAGTCAATAACAGTCACCAATGAATTAAATTATTAAATTTTAAATATAATTAGCGACATATATATTCCATCGATAACAAATAAATTAATTCAATTTTTAAAAGAAAAAAATAGTGATGGACATTTTTAAACATGCCAGCTGGATTTTTTGCACAGGCTTTTAGCGACAGCTACATTTCGTCGCTAATTATGCATTTTTTAAAAAAGTGTGGACTTTTAATGTTGTTTTTTAGTGCATTGGAGTCAAATTTGGAGTCTGAAGTTACCTCCAAAATTGAAATTTTTCATTTGGAGAGCTTGCAAAATATATTGCCAACTAAAGAGAATTTATGCAAGAGGGGTATCGAGGTGGAAGGAGGATGTGGATCTTGTGCCCAGTTAGAGTATCTGAATCATGCCTTGCAGAAGTATGAAAAGGTTGAAGAGATGCGAGGGGAATGGAGGAGGTGGTGCTGGCGATTTAACCATGATTTTACTTCTCTTTTGTTACAGGTTTTAAATAATTCCTCGAAACAAAAGATTGTGAAAAATGTTCTATTTTAGCGTGGGAGATTTGGCAAAGAAGAAACAACTAGGAATGGAACAATAGAAGCATGCAAGCACACATGGGATGCAAGCAAGCTCTAAACTACTTCCGTGCATGGAGATAGGAAAACCAGCTTCATCAATAAGTTATATAGGGACTGAGTAGCTTAGCATCAGCAGGGATTTCGTACAACATGGCTGGATGGGTCTTTGTGGATGAGGTTGTCTTCACAAGCGAGCAAGTGATGGGATATGCTGCAATTTTTCAAGATGGCAAAGGCTTCCAAAGGCTATCTCATGGTATTTTCAAGTTTGGTAAAGCCATTGCACTGTGGGAAACCTTAAGCTGGGCACAATATATATTTAACTTAACTGGTGCTAATTTTATTGACTAACAAGAGGTTAATTTTTTGTACTCACAAGGGGTTTTTTTTTATGCTTTCCATAGTAACAATTTTGATTATTCAAATTTTTGTTTAATTATAGCATATTGTAAGTTCATTTGTAATTTGAGGCTTGAGTTTTCTATTAGGTGGGTTAGAAGGCAAGCTGACATGGAAGCTCGCACATTAACTTGAGCTTCCATTAACCATTCTAGCTTTCAAGTTTGGGTGGATATTCCTCATTGTATTCAACATTTGATTTCTTAATGATTAGTTCTATGTTTTTCTTTAAAAAAAGGTATTAAAAATTTTCAAACAATTTGATCTTTTAAAATTCTTCAAAAGTTTTATAATTTTAATTAAGGTTATATATATAATTAAAGTTACTAATTTGTAAATTATAATTTTATATGGCTTTATGTAAGTCAAACATAAAATTAATAATAAGATTCATTAGAAAATAATTGAGCTAACTCATATATTGATAAGATATGACACAATTATATAAGAGGTAATGAGTCATACTGTGCTGTACTTTTTAAATTTTAGTATGACTCAATATGGTATGATTAATATTTTGGATTAGCAAAACATGGTACAAAAAAGTCAAAAGTAAGATAAACTTGGGCTAGATCGGTGCAACATGAGCTAATTGCTTTCTTATTAGAGAAAATTACACCATATACTACTTTTGAAGTTCTATTTCCATTTTTACAGCTCTAACTTCTTTTTTTTCATTTTTAACTTTTTATCTTTTTATATGTATCCTTTTTTATCTTTTGTGTTTACAATAATACGGTGTTGTTTTACATTGCTGCCATTTTGGCTCCCTTTCAGAGTTTCTCTCTTTCAACTATATATGTTCTCATTGTATTGTTTACATTTGCCACTGTAAGACTATTCTGTTTAATAGTTGAATTTAATATTTTAGTTTCAGTTGGTACTCACTTTAAAGGCTTAAATATCAATCAAAGATAGTTCATGGAAAAAAGAGATAAAATTAGCGTTGAAGAATTGAATTACTTGTTTATTATTATTATTATTATTATTATTATTATTATTATTATTATTATTATTATTATTATTATTATTAAAATTTTTATTTAATAAATTTATTTGGTTGTTTTTTTTCTCTTTATATTGTTTGTGTTTTTTTTTATTTTATACTTTTTTTTATCAAATGAAATCAATATAATAACTTTTTATATAAATGACCTTTATAAACTATAAATTCACAATTATTTTAGTATGAATAAAAAATATTTTTAAACAAAATAAATTATACAAAATATTAAATTTATAAATATATATAAAAAAATTGTAAAAGATTACACTAAAATAATTTAACAAAATATTTTATACGTATATATATAATTTAAAATGAATATTTTAAAAGAATAATAATACATATAAGTCTATGCTCCATATACTTTCATATACTGAGATATTATAATTGCATATTGATATTAAAAGAAAATAGATATATGTAATTATAGTTAGCATATACTTATATATACTAAAATATAACAGCAGCATAATAATATTTTTCTCTAAGACAATAGATATATATAGGTATATATTATACATACTTTCATATACTACGATATTACATTTGTATATTGACATTTTTTTGAAAGACAATAAATATATGTAGTTATAGTTAATATATACATAAATATAATAAGATATACCAGTTGTATATTGATATTCTTTTTCCAAAACAATATATAGTTATAGATATATGCTACATATACCTTCATATACTAAGCTATTACAATTGCATGCATTTTGACATTTTTTTTAAAAAATAATATATATATAGTTATAGTTATCATATACCTACAAATACTAAAATATAAGAGTTGCACATTGATATTCTTTCTTAAAGATAATAAGTATATGCAGGTATATGCTACATAAACCTTCATAAACAATAAGTATATGTGGATATAGGTTACATATATTTTAACTAAAAAAATAATATTTTTATAAATATAGGCTTCGTGTTTATGGTATACATTGATATATGTAGGTATATATAAAAGTGTGTATAAAATATAATTTAAAATTAATTAACATCAAATAATATAAAAATAACATAAATTAATTAAAAAACATACTGCATAATAAAATATTTAAAATACTAAAAAATAATTAATATTAACTTTTTACATATTAAAAAATATTTTTAAATAATTTATATAGTATATGTTAAAATTAGTTTAAAAAATATAACTTAAATAAAATATATAAATGTAAGTAAAAATTTAAAATTTTATTTTTAAAATAAGAGTATATGTGAATATATATGAGTATGTATTATATATAAATAGAAATTTAATATAAAATTTTTAATTTAATATTGTAAAATTTTATTTTGAAATAAAAAAATGAAAAAAATCATAAAAAAAAATGGCTACTACTACATGTTCTATGGAGTGTTAGGCTACAAGTACGTTTTTGAAATTTAAAAGAATTATATTATTTTTGAAAATAATTCTTTTTTAAGGTAATTTTGTAAACGCCCCTTCTTATTACTTATTAAAAAAAAAACTCTTTCTCCTCTTAATATTTTTTTTCTTCGATTCTCACTCAAAAAGAGAAAAAATAAAATAAAATAAAATGCAACCATTCTCTACCCTCAATTTTACTGCTGAGTTCTCGCCATCTATCATAAAGCATTTGCCTCCTTGAGTTCTCGCCATCTATCAGGCAATAAAGTTGAGGGAAAGGCAAGGAGCCAAAAGCAAATCCAAGGGGAGACTGAAGCTTCCTCATTTATCAACTGAAATTCTGAGTTTCCTCATGTTTGAGTGATGAAATTTATAGATTTGAGCACTGGGATAATGAATTGGAAATTATATCTGACTTTGTATGAATTTGTTGCTGTTTGAATTCATTTTTTAGCAAGCTTAAGGGTAAGTGGCTAAGGCTGTTGGATGTGTGTATTATTTGTTTTAGCAAGCATAAGGTCAGTTTGGTCTTACTCTACACCACTAGGGCTCCACGAGAGTAGCCTGAGCACACTTAAGCCAACAATATGCCATATTTCCTTACTATGCTTTGTTTGCTGTAACTGTAGTGCTCCAATCATTTAATCCAACAAAGATACCATTAGTATACCTGTTCCATTACCATTCTAAAGTAAGGAAGAATTAAGACGCGTTAAAACTGAGCATAGTTTAGTGATTAATTGAAGCCTCAAACATGAGAATATGAATTAATGTTGTGTGCTGATGGAATGTGGTTGCACGTGGCTGAGTAAATTTTTCTTCATATGCATGGATGAGAATAAGGTGCTTAATTCTATGATTGGATGAACCAATGTGCACCTGGAATTCTACTGTTGAATGGCTTAAATCACATTGTGCTAATCAGGTGTGAAATGAATTTAGAGTAATAAATAGATAGTATCAATTTGAAATGAATTTAAACAGTTGCTTTCTTACGCGTTGAAGAGCAAACAATTGGGGTTAGTTGTTGACAAATGGAAGCTTGGCCACTTTTGAGATTAGAATCATTCACATCTTTGGACTGGAGTTATGTAATGATGCATACCTCATGTAATTGGGTCATGGACATGTTTGGGGTTTCACATACATATGTTATGAATTATAATAAAATACTTTAAATTTAGAGTTGCAAATATAAAGTTGTAAGTTCCATCTTGTAATAAGACATTTGTTTTATTTAATTTAAGACTATTACTGAAGGAATACTAGAGTATGTGACTTGTTTGTGAAACTTAATGTTAAAAACTATATATATTGGCATAAGCTCCCGTATGATTGTGAAATATTGAAACCACAAGTTATAAGAGTAAATATATATAACAAACTAAATAGTGTTCGGCTGACACATTACCTAAGAAGATCAATGAGTAGATTATTATGGAAAAAAAGGTTACCCTCAGAGTATATAAACAGAAGATTAATTATTTATGCAAGTAATATAATAAGTTGGTGACAATTAAAGTTAATGGAATTCTTCCTTGTAATATTTATTTAAACTCTTGTTACAATTTTGTTGAGGAGGTTGTTACATTTAGTGGTATCACAGTCCGGTTTAGGCGGTTCTGGATTTATGTGGGTTATGAATTACCATGTATATGTCTTGTATAATCTGTGACACTAAATAGGTGATATGATTCAGAGTATTCTGAATCAAATCAGATCTGGATCTAAGGAAAGAAATTAGGGAGAAGAGAGAAACACAGAATTGAGAGGGAGAGAGAAACTCTTTCTATTTCTTTAGATCAAAAATTGCATAATCTTTCCTAATAGCATGGGCGTATATATATATATAGCTTATACCCCAGCATTCCCCTAATACAACTCAGCAAAACAGAATAACAGAATCTATAACAAATAACAACAAATAACAAAAAGTAATAACTAACAGATGCAACAGCAATCTGCTGTGATGCAGCCCAGTGTACCCTATTAGCTTTTATTCATATCAATACCCCCTCCATGAGAAAATCCTTGTCCTCAAGGATTAAAGTCAGGAAATCTGCACTGGATTTCATCAGCAAACTCCCAAGATGCTTCTTCTGGGGGGAAACCCTTGCCAATGAACAAGCCATTGTGTTATGGCCTTGTTTCTCCTTCTTCTTTCTAAAATAGCAGCAGGCACTAGAGTGTCCATGGAGTAAATAGGTAAATCAGGAACAACATCAGGTAGAGTTGTTGTAGCAGCTTTTAGGAGAGAAACATGAACTACATTGTGTATTTGGGAAGTAGGGGGAAGTTGGAGTTTATAAGCCACAGTCCCAACTTTTTCCAGAATTTGGTACGGCCCATGGTATTTGTAATGAAGTTTGTTATAGTTCCTGGCTAGGGAGAGTTGAACAAAAGGTTTAAGTTTAAGGTAGACCAAATCACCAACTGCAAATGACCTGTCTGTCCTATGCCTATCAGCCTGGTGCTTCATTCTAGCTGAGGCTCTCTGCAAATGATGCCTTAAAAGCTCAATTATGAATTCCATGTTTCTAAGTAACACATCCACACTACTGTTACTAGAGTCATTAGGGAAATAAGGTAGATGTAATGGGGGTTTAATGCCATATAGTGCTTCAAAAGGAGACATTTGAATAGAGGTATGATGAGTGGTGTTATACCAAAACTCTGCCAAGGAAAGCCAAGTGTACCACTTCTTAGGAACTTCAGCTGTCATGCACCTAAGATATGTCTCCAAACACCTATTAACTACCTCAGTTTGACCATCAGATTGAGGGTGATAGGCAGTAGATAGATTAAGGGAAACTCCTTGAAGAGTGAAGAATTCCTTCCAAAAATTACTAGTGAAGGCCTTATCCCTATCAGTTACAATTGTGTTAGGCAGGCCATGTAATTTGTAAACATTATCAAGGAAGGCTTGAGCTACCATCTTGGCAGTAAAAGGATGAGATAACCCAATAAAATGTGCATACTTGGTTAATCTGTCCACAACCACTAGTATGACATCTTTATGACTAGATTTAGGCAAGCCTTCTATAAAATCCATAGTTATATCAGAAAAAATACCTTCAGGAGTAGGCAGTGGCTGTAGTTGACCAGGCAACCCCACAGTCTCATATTTAGCTTGCAAACATACTTGACATGCTCTAATAAAATTCCTGACATCTTTACTTAACCCCTTCCAATACACAAACCCCTTTAACCTTTGAGTAGTAGCACTGACCCCTGAATGTCCTCCCATAGCGGTCTCATGGTAGACTTGTAGTATTTTTTGCCTCAGTGAACTACTGTTGCCTATCACTAGTCTCCCTTTTCTCCTTAATTGGCCCTGCTACCAAGTATAGTTAGGGTGTGAAGCTAGATCCTTTTCTAGCTCAGAAATGAGCTGTTTGAGGTCTGAATCTGCTTGCCATAAATCCTGAATTGCAGTCATGAGCTGGTCAGGAATAATGTGCACTATAAGTGCTTGGAGAGAGTAAGATGGAATTCTGGACAGGCCATCAGCAACTGTGTTCTCAGTCCCCTTCTTATACTGAATGTCAAAGCTATAAGGCTGTAGCTTGATTAACCATTGGTGCTGAGCAGTAGTTGAAACCCTCTGCTCTAATAGATGTTTAAGGCTCTTATGATCTGTCCTTATAATAAAATGCTTATGGGTTAAGTAATGCTCCCACCGTTTGATAGCAAACAGTATAGCCATCAATTCCTTTTCATAAACTGATAAGGCTATGTTTTTAGGGGAAAGAGCTTTACTTATGAAGGCTAAAGGATGCCCATTCTGCATAAGTACAGCCCCTATACCAGTCCCTGAAGCATCAGTCTCAATTACAAATTCCTTAGTAAAATCTGGTAGAACCAGAACAGGTGCCCTTACCATTGCATGCTTCAATTCCTGAAAAGCTGCAGATGCTGCTCCTTCCCAATGAAAATTGTCCTTCTTCAATAACTCAGTCAAGGGTTTTGCTATAGAACCGTATCCCTTGACAAACCTCCTATAGTACCCTGTGAGCCCAAGGAAGCCTCTAAGTTGCCTGATATTTTTATGTTCAGACCAGTCCACTACAGCCTGTATTTTCTTAGGGTCTGTATGTACTCCACTGCCATCAATTAAATGACCAAGATACTCCACTTGATCCTCCCCAAAATGGCATTTAGACAACTTGGCATATAACTGATGTTTCTGCATGGTCTCCAAGACTGTTTGTAGATGTAGCAAGTGCTCCTCCCTACTCTTGCTGTAAATTAGTATGTCATCAAAGAAAACTAATACAAATTTTCTCAAAAATGGCTTGAAAACATCATTCATCAAGGCCTGGAAAGTTGCAGGGGCATTGGTTAGCCCAAAGGGCATAACCAGGAACTCATAGTGGCCCTCATGAGTTTTGAAAGCTGTTTTAGCTACATCACCTTCCTTCATTCTGACCTGCCAATAACCAGACCTCAAATCAATCTTACTAAATATCACAGCCCCTCCTAATTCTTCAAGTAACTCCTCAATTAAGGGAATAGGAAATTGATTCCTAACAGTTGCTACATTTAAGGCTCTATAGTCAATACACATTCTCCATGTCTTGTCTTTCTTCTTAACTAGTACCACAGGATTTGCAAAAGGACTGCTACTGTTTCTAATAACACCATTTGCTAACATCTCCTTCACCATTTCCTCCATCACCTTCTTTTGTTCAGCTGCATACCTATAGGGTCTGAGGTTAATAGGCTAAGTGTTAGGTTTTAGGTTTATTTGATGGTCATAAAGTCTTATAGGAGGTAAGGTTTTTGGTTCTGTAAAAATTTCAGGGTATTGTTCTAGTAAAACATTCAGTTCTGGCCATTGGTTATGGGTCTTAGGTGAAGTTGTAGCAGGCTGTTTGGGTAGAATATTGACTGGACTGTTGTCAGCTAAGGTCCAATCAGATTCTGTAAGGGTAAGGTCATTGGCAGTTTTGAAGGTTAGGGGGTTTAGGACTGATATATCAGTGTTGAGATGTTCTCCTCTCAAATAATATCTGTTATTATGCAGCTGAAACTCCATTGTAAGTTTCTCGAAGTTCCATTGTATGTCTCCAAGAGTTTTAAGCCATTGAATGCCTAAAACTAGATCAAACCCTCCTAATGGAAAGATAAAAACAGTTGTAGTGAACTCCTGCTTCTGCATCTGCCATTGAAACTGTTTACAAAGAGCCTCACACTTAATCTCATTCCCATCAACTACCTCCACCCACATACCTTCTAGTTTCTGTAACTTACACCCTAGTTTCTTAGCCATACCCTGACTCAAGAAGTTGTGACTACTGCCTGTATCTATCATAATGTTCATCTTGTGTTTCCCATGTAACCCCTTAAGAGTCATGGTTTGGTAACCACCCCCTCTACCACACAGGGCATGAAGAGATAAATGATTCTCAGTCACACCTTCTATTGTGTCATATTCACTAAATTCTGCTACAGCATCATCAAATTCTTCTTCCTCACTAACCTCCTTCATTTGCAGCACAAATACTTGCCTCTTAGGGCATTTGTGTCCAGGGGTGTATTTCTCATCACACCAAAAGCATAACCCCTTGGATCTTTTCTCATCTAGCTGTTTACTGGTTAAAGTAGGTAAGGATTTCTGGTTGTTGTTTCTAGTGTTTGGAGTAGGTAACAGGCCCTTTTGAGTAACAACATTGGTTTTAGTATTGATTTTCTGGTTAGGCTGTGATGATTGGGTATTACTGCTTGGTTGTAACTGGAATAGTTTGTAGGATTGGGTGTAGCTGAGGTTGTTTAGGTTCTGTTTGGTTTTAGTTTCAGAAATGATGGCCTGAAGTGCCATTTCCTGCAACCTGGCCAGAGCATAAGCTTCTAATAAAGATTCAGGTTTGTGCATTCTTACCGAAATTTGAAGCTTGTCCTGCAGCCCAGATAAGAAGAAGCTCATGGCCTGAGCTTCGGTTATGTCCACCTTGGGATACAGTTCATCAAACTGATCCAGATAGTCTTGTAGAGATCCCTCCTGCTTCAAATTCCTCAAGTCTGCCAGTGGATCATCATACACCTGCCCTCCAAACCTTTGCCTCAAAGCCTTCTCATACCACTACCAATTAGCATACAACTCAGCTCCCCTATTCTTGACCATCCCCTTATGCCACTGCTGTGCCTTGCCACGCAAGTTACCCCCAACTATCTTCACTCTTTTAGCTGGTTCTATGTTTCCCAGCTTAAAAAAGTATTCAGCCTGCATTAACCAAGCCTCCAATCCTTCCCCATCAAATTTAGGGAATTCCATCATAGTTCCACCAGAAAATAATTGAGCCATTTTCAGTTACAATTGGTAATTGATTCTGTCTTCTGAACTGATTGCGATCAGAATTCTCTTCCCTAGCAATCGGAGGCTCTGGGTTATTGATTTCCCTAGATTGCCCAGAAGAATTACTTGCCACCAAAGTACCCAGACTGATAATCAAGGCCTTCATCTCCTTGAGTTCCGCCGAAAACTTGCCTTCAACTTTACTCAGGCTGGTTTGAATCATCGAGGATATCTCCTCTCTCAGATCATCAGTGATCTTGGTTCCACGGGTCATTATTAAGACTGAAACTGAGGATTGGGTTCCGAAAATAGATTCTGGATTAGGAATTCTCTTATACCAATTGATATGATTCAGAGTATTCTGAATCAAATCATATCTGGATCTAAGGAAAGAAATTAGGGAGAAGAGAGAAACACAGAATTGAGAGGGAGAGAGAAACTCTTTCTATTTCTTTAGATCAAAAATTGCATAATCTTTCCTAATAGCATGGGCTTATATATATATAGCTTACACCCCAGCATTCCCCTAATATAGCTCAGCAAAACAGAATAACAGAATCTATAACAAATAACAACAAATAACAAAAAGTAATAACTAACAGATGCAGCAGCAATCTGCTGTGATGCAGCCCAGTGTACCCTATCAGCTTTTATTCATATCAATAGGGTTATTCTTTTTGTTAATAGAGGGCATCGATGTTGTTGAACTTATAAAAATTAGAACTTGAATTTGCACCTGTTTTCCTTTTGCTTGGGCCCATTTGATCTAATTGGTTTGGTTTCATTTTGTTTGTGCATTTATAAAAAATGTGTTTATGTTGAACTGAAATGCTAGGAAAATTCTGCATGCAGGGTGGCTTTTCCTTTCTTCTTTGCTGTGAAAATTGATAGAATGAGCATGCTGTGTTTGATGTTTTTGTGGATGTCGAAATGGGACTATAATGGTGCTGTTGGTGAAACTGAATTTGTTATGTGAGTATGTGATTTATGAGAATGCCTGGTTATCGCATTGCATTGTTAGAATTGGTGTGAGTTTGAATAAATTGTGACATGCAGCCTTAAACAAAAAGGGAATTTGATGTACAATCTGAAGCTGGTAATGTGAGTTATCCTTAAAGGCGAAGGGGTGTACAACCTGGTGGCTGATGTACAATTTCTGGCTTTGCTAATTCTGGAGGTTGATCTGTGAAGTCTAGTGTCAATGTTGTTTCTTTTTTGGGTTTGACTTTTGGTATTGGTTGTTGCTCTGGTCTTATTTTAATTTGGGTACTGGTTGGTGTTTTGGTTTGTGCAATCCTGATGTAAAGAACAATGAGGGAAAAAGAAGAATTTGTTGTTGGAAATTTTTGTCATCAAAACGGAATGTGTTTAAACTTTTAGCGATTTGAAGGAGTTTAGCCAGGTTCTTTTACTTTTTTTATTATAACAAAATGCGAAAAGAAAGATTATGCAGCCGTTACACTTGGTATGCATTTCCTTTCCGTGCGGATGGCTTGCCTGGTGGTGGCAGCAAAGAACATATGCATATGTGTGTGTGTGTGTTTTAATGAGCATGTTGTGTCCCTATTGAAATGATTATGCATATCTGTTGGGTGCAGCAACTATGGCCAGACTTGCTTGGCCATGAATGGTGGTGTCATAAATTGTTGGTTGGGTAGGATAGGGTCAAGACTTAGTCAAATTTCTGAAAAGCCAATGGTATTGAAGTATAATTAAATACTTTTTGACATTCCATTCCTAAATAAGATTATTCGGTTACTTAGCATTTTTCCATGATATGGACTCTTAACAATCCGCCTATCTGACCGTGTCTGTACTGATATTGGGTGTCACTCTCATTTTCTTCTTTGAAAATTTTCAGTCTCTTTCGGCTGCCGAGTTCATTGAATTCTTAAAGTGTTTTTTTATTATTATTTTTTTATTTTTATGGATTATATATATATATCAGTTATTATATTCTATAGAAATTATACATATTTTGTTCTCCATAACAAACAAACAAAAAATAATAAAAAAAATAAAAGTTCAGGGGATTAATGTACAAAATACAAAAAGTTTAGGGGCCAAAAAATACATTATTCCTTAATTTTTCATCAAAACGCACAATTCTGCTCCAACAGTCACACAATTTTGACGGCAATTGAAAACACACGTTTAACGTCTGTTAAAAAAAGAGCTCAATTTCACCATTTCGTATAGTTAAGGGGCTCAATTTTACCAAACAAAAGTTGAATAACTTAATTTACATCTGACCTAAAGTTCATGGGTGAAAAAATGCGTTATTTCATTAATCATTTATGTGTTTGGAAATCCTAATAAATAAGAACCATAATGTGAGTTTAAGGCTAATTTGAAAGGACATATAAATATGTGGGTAAGAATAAGAATATTAATTATTAAAGACTTGATTGCATTTAAGTTAAAAGAAGTGGGGTTAAAAGTAGAATTTGCTAAGAGTTTAAGAGCCAAGAAAGAATTTTATTAAAAACATAAACTAATCATCATCATTAATCACAACCTGACAAACCAAGCTTGTAAGGCCACCTAAATTATGGGAAAGAAAAAGTTAACAAATCAAAGGAAGATGTTAATCCTCCACCCTATCTTTTCCCATTTTTATCATTTTCCTTACCACTACCTTCTCCTTCTCTGTAGCACCCTCTGCTAAATTAAATTACTTACACTCATCAGTAAACTGAAGCTACTGGTTAAATCCATTTGACTCCTATCATTGCCATATTTTTGCTATATTTCATGTTTTAATTCACCTTAAGTCATCATTTTCAGAACAGATTGTATTTATACATACATAAGTACAAACACAACCCAAAGCGAAGAAACCTTTAATGTTATGGCCAAACCATAGTCTTTCTTCTTAACAGCTATCTACGGTCTTCTCTTAACTACCATCAAATGAGAAAAATGGCATGAGCTAAGCAATACTCTTAGTGTTGCATTTATAGGTCAACAGTAAATGAATTATAATATTCACATAATAATTAAAATCCTTACAGCACTTGTAATTAACTTATCAAACCTAACACATAACCATGGAGCTATGCAAGAGGAATAGATAACTAGTAGTAGCTATATTCACATTGATCCAACCACAGCACCAAATCATAATTATCACACTATTCTTGATCAAAAACCATTATTTGCACCACATTTAGAATGTATGCACCATTTCAAAAAACTAATTGTCAAGAATTAATTTAAACATCAAATGCCACAACTCATCATTTGCACCACGTTTGTGAGGAATAGACCCACATTGCATGAATTTATTCTTTTTTTTTTGCTCTAATTATGCTTGGAATTAACAGCCCCAAATCACTAAACCATTTTATTATCAATCCACCATACAAAATACATCTAGACAAAACTAGCAATAGAAATTAAGTTCAATCTATGTCACATTTACTAATTTAGTGCAAAAAATACCATATTATAACAGTCATTCAAAAAGCACCTCTTCCATGATATTTAATATATAGCATATTGCCCATTTTTCCCATTTTCCAAGAACTTTTGGCTTTAATTCTACTTGCATTTCAAAAGAAGAAAAACAAATTCTGCAACAATTATCTAAATCATTAACCTCTCACAACTTTATTGCTAACACCGAACAAGAAATGTTACTTTTAATAGAGGAACCGAGCTCTTAAAAATTTTAGATGTGATAAATGACCGGTATTCAATCCTCTATTTATATAGGTAATGTCGGTGGAGGGCATTCAATGCCTTGAGCTGGAATCCGATTTTGATTTTCCCTCCCATTTAGCCCTAAAAAATTTTAGCATCATTCCACCTGCACACGACACGTACTTGACTGAGCTCCAGGGGTGACATCTATCTTTCTCTAACATCACTGTCAAAAGGTGATACTACTCCCTAGTTATTGGGCTCATGGACTAAGCCTGGTACCCTTCTTCTGCTAGGATTGAACTATTGGTAAGATGTAGGTCTTGATACCGAGCTCTTTAAGATAAATGAGCTCTAAATGTTTGGAAGATGAATCCCTGACACAACTGTCATATAGTGCTAGCACTTTCTGAAGATTCGCTATCACATTAAGGTCTTATCTCTTACTCCTTAACTATAAATAGAGGTGAGCCCCCATAAGTAAAACATTTTTTTTTCTACTCTCCTTGCTTACTTATCTGCAGGCCAACCAAGCTCTAACTTAGGCATTAAAGTCTCCCCACTAGAGCCCAATTTCTTTCTTTTCTTGTCTTGCAGGTAGGTAGGCCGATCTTGATATCCAAACCCGAACTCTTAAGTCTACTGAAATCTACCTTGTCATCAAATCAATTTGTGCTATTCTCTTTGAATTAGTTTATACAAATTAATTTTAAAACTCTTTATCCTCTATGTCGTAAAACATAATAGAAAAAATAAATCAAATTATATATAATAATCAATAAATGTTCATAGTTTTTCTAATTCAATAATAACATGATACCATGACTAAAAAAATCTAAAATTTACTGATGTCTTTTTATATAGCACGTTAAAATTTAAACCTTGGTAAAAAAAATCATAATTAATTAATTTTAAATTTATTATTTATTAAAATAGATAATTAATTTATTTTGTAAGAAAATAGATAACTAATTAGTTGTAATCGGAAGTGAATAACTAGGAGAGAGTTTTTTTGTACATATTTTTTTTATAACTTTTTTTTGATAGAAAGTATGTGTTATTATTTATTATATTCAAATTTTAATGGGGAAAAAGATACTTGTGGATCAAAAACTACCCAAAAAGTAAACCAAGACCCATACATTCCCCAACCTACGGACCAATCCACAAGTATGTAAAAAAATCCCAGAACATCAATGTACATTCATCAAAGATAAAACAAGATTAAAATAAGGCTTGACTAACTTTTTATGAAATCTTCAAATATGTTGATCAATAAATTGAAAGATAGGAGGAAGATGTGAAGAGAGAATAAATAAAAAATAGTGATATGAAGAGAGCACTACAATGATGCCAAATAATAAAAAAGAGTGAAGAACAGTGGGGCACACCATGTGCCAAAGAAATAAATTCTCCTGATCAAAGGCCAGATTGGCAAGACGATTTACAGCTCCATTTGCTTCCCTATAAATATGCAAATTTCAATCTTTGCTCTAACGCAATAACGAATCACGCCACCTTTGCTCTAACCCAATAGCGAATTCCACACCACCTTTGCTCTAACGCAATCCCGAACTACGTGAAGAACAGATTCAGTTTCTGATTTGCAAATCTCACAAATACTATTCATAGCTATATGCCTGCGACAACGTTCCTCATTGGTCAGGATTTATCAACTGAAATTATGAGTTTCCTCATGTTTGAGTGACGAAATTTATAAATTTGAACACTTGGATAATGAATTGGAAATTATATCTGACTTTGTATAATTGCTCCACACAAAGTTGATCGTACGTTCGCTGAATTTCCATCTCCAATGAAGTGTCCTTAACACTGCTAAGTTTCTTTTTAATTGTAACATCTCTTTCGTCCTAGAATTTCCTAAGAGGAGAAAAATAAGCCACCATTAGGATTAAGAAATGAACCATCGTGATTGGGAGAGCCAAATTGAAATCGAACAAAGCAGCTTTCTCCATTTCTTCAGCAAGAGAAGGTGGAGCGAAGGTGAAGGAAGTGGTTGCGAGAAGAGAGATGGATTGAAGAGTGGAAGATGGGAGAGAGCTGAAGTGGGTCAAAGAAAGAGGATTTGAAAGCAAATCGATGAAATTTCAGACAACATGCAACTCAATCCAATTGAATTTTTATGAAAAAAAATTTGAGTTTCACTTAGATTAGGCTAAAGATTTTAGAAGGAATCAATTTAAGGATTTTAGTTTACTTTGGATCAATGAGTTTAATGAGCTAAGAGTTTGGAATGAAAAGAGGGTATATATCACGTGCAATATATGCTCATAGGTGGGCTGAAAAATTGCAAGGTAAGGGTTTAATAATACTACTTTTTATCGTTTAGAGGTATGTTATAGGAAAGACAAAATATACAATGAAAATAGGATTTTTCTGAAATTTGCCATATTTAAGTTGAACTCACCTCTTCAATTGTAATTTTTTTATGTAAAATTTTCAGTAACAGACTATATCAACTGTAAATTTTATTCAATAATTTAAAGTTAAAATTTTCATCTAACATTATCTTTATGACGCTACTATCATTAATTTGTTAAGTTAAATTTAGATTAATAAAAGTGGAACCATTTTATAGATTATCAAAATATCTATTAATTATTAAATAATAATATAACTTATGGACTTCACTTTTTAAAAAATAACATAAATTATGTAATTTTTTAAAAGTAATATTTAAATATTAAAATAAAATAATAAAAATTTTAATATTTAATATAAAAATAAAATTGAATATAAATACTAATGCGAACTGTTTATATATGAAAATAAAATTAAATATTAATTCGCTTGTAATTTTTTTTTTTTAAATTTTTGCCTCATTTCAACCTAATAATGGTTCTACCACAACATGCAGTTTGACGACAACATTTTCGACACAGTGTGATACATTTCAAACCCTTTTTCCCAATTATGATGGAATTTTTATAGATTCATACAGTTAAACAAATTTTAGATCCATCATCTGATTTGAAGTTTATTATATTAATCTGCACAAATTTATTAACTTTTGTTTTATAGCTATATATTGAGATCTATGCTTTTGCAAAAGGAAAAAAAAAAACTCGCTTTTATTCAAATAATTGATTCCATTCATTTTTTTATTTGAATTTTTACAAAATTAATTTTTTTTGTTGTTTTATCACGTTTCTATGAAAAATGAAATCCGCACAAATTTCTTATATATAAAATTTGAAATGAGTAAATTAATAATAAATATTATAAACTTACATGTATGAAATATAAAGATTAAATTGTTTATAAATCAATGTTTAAGTCAAAACAAAATTAGAGAATTAATCATTAATAAATATATCCATAGGGAGAATGGAGGGTCAAATTATAATTGCTAGAATTTTCAATTTTACTATTTTAAATTTATATGAAATTATTGTTTGACATTATGAATATATCGATTTTTTTTATCTTTTAATTAATTTGTCGAATTTAAGTTTCAAATAAGCTCTTGATTTGAAAATAACATGCATTTCTTCAATAAAAAAATATTTAAAATTGATTTTTTCTCCAATTATATACACACGCAAAAGAAAGAAACTCAAATTATACTAAAAAAAACAAAAGAATGTTCAACATGTTGCATAAATAAAAATTAGAATATTCAGCTTCAATGAATAGAATCTACTCTATATTTTTTCAACAAACAATTTTAATTTGAGTTGCATTCAAAAAATGAAAATTATAAATTTGAAATGTACTTTAAATTAAAACGCTTAGAGAAAGTTATAAATAACCTAAGCCTCTTGTACTTTGTAGATGCTTAAAGATTAAAGAGCAATCAAATTCGAATTAAAAAGATAGCTCAAAATTAAATAATTAATTAATTTTGAAGTACTCTATTAAATTCCTCCACCTCCAAGTTAAAATTACTCACCATTTTTCTTAAGTCCCATCACAGACCACTACATCACAGTTAGAATTTAATAAGAACCGGACGATCTTATCAACCTGGTCCCACGGTCAAACATCATGTCCATCACTTGACTGGCTGTGACTGCTAAGAAAAATTCACACCCAAAACTCTCTTTACGTGATTGTGCGCCGTATCATGTTCAAATTATTTGTTAAACGACAAAAGCCACAAGCCTAAACTTTTAATCTTTTTTTCTTTTTTTTCTCCTTTAATAATCTAAAGATGGCGCCTTCATAAATTCAAAAACGCAAAAACGGCATCGTATATATCCTAAAAGTTCATGTCCTGCTCTCTAAGTTAGTGTTTTAAAATTATATACTTGGATCGTCATAAATTAATTAATATATATTTTTATTTATCTTAAATTATAAATTTTTTATTATTTTAATAAATTAATTAATATAATAAACTTTTATCATACTCATATTTAATATTATTTATTAAAAATATTTAATAAATATATTTTATATTAAAATAATATTATAATATAAAATATCTCAGTCCTATATTGTTATTTTTTTTTTACAAATTAACATATATAAACATATAACAATATATATGTATTAAATTTCAAAAGAATAAGAGTATAAAAATAATATATATTACATATAAGTAAATGTATTTTTATTTACATATTAATATATGTTGCATATAAATATAAATTTAATATAAATATTTTAAATTTAATATTTTAAAGTGTTAATTTGAAATTTGCCAAAAAAATTAAAAATAAATAGTATAAGTAATAGAAACAGTATAAAAAAGAAAAAGAACGAACAAACTAAAAACAATAAAAAAAAGTAGAAAAAATCATAAAAAAAATAATTACCACATAACTAAAAATATAAAAAAAAATCTTAAAATCATCTAATCAAATTAAAAATATATATTATATTTAATTTATTATAAAAAGAAAAAAACAAACATGGCAACAAATTATTTTCTCTACTGTTTAGCACCAAACAATTGAATAATGGCCACAAACAATAGCCAAAAAGCCAAGCATATAGAAATTAAACTAATAAATAAACAAATTAAACAATTGAAGTACTTATTTAAATTAATGAATTAATCAAAAGTATATTTTTTCATAGAATAAATTTAAGATAGCATTTCTCACTAAATTGAAGTTCTTTTATTTTTTTAGTATACTATAATAATACATGATTACTTATTATTATTATTAATAAATATATTTAACTTTAAAGATTGGAGGCACGACCACCTGCCAAGTAAAAGTCAATAACGAATTTTCAAGCTAAGTTAGTGTAAAAAGAGGATTTTTTTGGCCTAAAAAATTTTATTTGCCTAAAAATTTTATTTGCAATTAATATGAAAATTTTCCAGTATTATTTGCAATTAATATGAAAATTTTCCAGTAGACTTAGACAAAAATTATTTTTAATAAAAAAATTTTCAAATGGGCTTTGTATCCAAAACTCTTTTAAAACCAAATTTTTTTAAATGACCTCAAGCCCAACATAGTTTACAAATCATACTAATTTGGAAAAATTATGCCATATATGATGAAAAAAATTTAAATTACGCCATATATGGTAAAAATAATTTCATTTTCATTTTTACGGTACTTCAGTTTTCTTTTTCAAAATTACCATTTTAGTTTTTTTTTCTTTTTTAAGCTAAAATGACTTTTTCCTTTTTTATGTTTTATTTGATTTTTTGTATTTTATTTCTATTTATATTTTTTATTCATAAATAATTTTATTTTTCTTATAAAATACTCAAACATATACAAAATGTACACACAACAAACACATAATATCTATATAATATACTTAATATTTTTAACTTTATTTTTTAATTTTATATACACACAATATCTATGCAACGTGTACAAAATAAAATTAATATTTTTTAATTTATTTTTATGTATATAATATGTAAAATTTGTTTAAAAATAAATTTAATAATTTTTATTAATACATTTTTATGTATTTTATTTTTTTATATCATTTTTGTGAGTGCTATTTCCTATTTGTAATCAAAATTAAAATTTTTTCTTTACCAAAAATTAATATATTTTATATGTTGAAATCAAAATGTTAATTTTTATTATTTTATTAGAATATATTTATTTAACAGTAAAGTTTGAAAAAAAAAGATAAAAATTGGAGTAAAATATTGTTTAAAGTGAGAGATAAAATATTTTTGAAAAAGAAATTTGTTTAAAATTTATCACTCTAAAGTGATTTATATTTGTGAATGGGGGGAGTAAGAATTAACAGAGTCATGTTGATTATTAATGATGTCTGAAATTAAAAAAAAATGTTAATTTTCAAACAATAATAATTAAAATAAATTTAAACGTGACACAGTAATTACTTTCCTATATTTAAAGATATTATTTTCTTCTATTTTATAGAGTTCCTTAATAATTAGTGCGGGGAGGTAATTATGGTATTATGGTATCTTCTAATTACATATTATTAGCTAATCAATCCAATAATTTCTCCAGCATGTTGAATATTATGGTGTGTATTTTTAACAGCAAAAAAAAAAATTAAAATTATATCCCTTTCAAGATATTTTTAAAATTTCAATTTTAAAAGAAGTCTATTTTGTTTACAAACTAAAGTCAAAATACTATACAACAGTATTTTTTAATAGCAAATCAATAATGAAAATGATGAATTTAATAACTAAATTGGGAGTCAATTGAAAATAATATTACCATAATTAAGTGAGAAAAAAAGGCAGAATGTGAATGATAAATTAATATTAATTATTTTTAATTATGTCACATAAAAGAAACAAAACTTTAATTATGAGTATAAATATTTCTAATTAACATATTATAAGCTTTAATTTTTTTTATTTCCTGTTTTGAAATAGAAAAACGCTTATAAACCGGAAAACAAAAGTTTTCCTTTTTTAATAGATATTATTATTACAGGTGGAAAAACAATGAGAAATCAGTATTTAATTTCTTTTTTAACAAAGCTTATTTAATTTTTTTTATTTTCTGTCTTGAAAGGGAAAAGCTTATATATAAATAGCTCTAATATTTTAGTCATAGTATCCCCGTAATTTCTTGTATCTTCCATTGTTTAAAATTTTGTGAATAATGGCATCAGACCACTCTAACGAAATTGTGAATGGTTTAATGGATTGTGAATGGTTTAATGGATTCCAATTACGAACCCAAAACTGAAACCAAAACCAAAATCAAAACTAAAATCAAAACGAAAATCAATATGAATACCGTTCATCACTCTGCTATTAGCACTGGTTGTAAGAGATAGAGAGAAAGAGATGGTGAACATAGTCATGACAAAGAATTACCTGATTTGATTTGCATGAAATGCTTGTGTGACATGGTTCCACTAGCTCTTTATGCTAGAGAATTTGATTCAGTTGTAATGAAAAACAATCAAGATTTTGAGAGACTGGTGAGATAAATGCAGATTGCTGATCTACAAGCTCTCCATACAAGAAGTTCATTTGTGAAGTATTACACAGATGCTAAGTTAAAGCAACTTAAATCTAAAAAATATTAATTGATAGTTTTTATTTATTTAGTTAGTTTTATTTTTATGCAAGTTCAATATTAAGTTTGGATATTTTAATAATTCATTTTCTAGTTTGATATTTCATTTTAATATGAATTTAAGTAATTAATTTTAAATATTGAAAAATAAAAAATTTGTTACTATTTATGCTTTGATAGATTGTTGTTGACTACTGTGATTTTGCTGTCGCTAATTAATTAAAAAAAAAAAACTCAGGTTTCACTTTCTGCACAAAATATAGCTTATTGATTGAAGCGGCAAAGCAAAAGAAGAAGAAGCGTATGAATTTGCCAATGTTATCTACTCCTCAAAGACAATATGCAGAGGCAGTGGCAAAGGCTCCAAAGATTTGTGATTATCATTGTATTATCATTTCATAAGTAGTGTTGAATAATTAGTCAGTGCTATCGCTCAGTATCACAAGTCTACGAGAATGAGCTATTTAACTAAGCAAAATTCAATTTTGACTTTGAAAATAGAAAGATACTTAATATCTATATAATATACTTAATATTTTTTAACTTTATTTTTTAATTTTACATACACACAATATCTATGCACATGTATAAAATAAAATTAATATTTTTTAATTTATTTTTATGTATATAATATGTAAAATTTATTTAAAAATAAATTTAATAATTTTTATTAATATATTTTTTATGTATTTTATTTTTTATATAATTTTTGTGAGTACTATTTCTTATTCGTAATTAAAATTAAAATTTTTTCTTTACAAAAAATTAATATATTTTATATGTTGAAAATATAGCTCAAAATGTTAATTTTTATTATTTTATTAGAATATATTTATTTAACACTAAAGTTTAAAAAAAAGATGAAAATTGGAGTAAAATATTATTTGAAGTGAGAGATAAAATATTTTTGAAAAAGAAATTTGTTTAAAGTGAGTAGTGAGGTATTTTTGTAAAAAAAAAAATTGCTTGAAGCATTTTTGAAAACTTTTTTTTGAAGATATAGTATTTTTGAAGATGAAATTTTTTTTAAGGTAGTTTCGTAAATATTCCTGCTAATTTATTTAAATAGGCCTATAATTTTCTTTAAAAAACTAGGAAATAGCAAAATCAATTGTGGTTAATTTTTTCTAAAATTTCAATTGTGGAGCTTATTTGTTTTCAAAAAATTATGAGACCAATTTGAGATAAATTTGTTAACTACATTATAATCCTCATTACATCATAATGCAGCTAAAATACTGCCAAAAATCATTCGAATTTTCTAAATGTAATTAGGATAATACTTCAAAGTAATGAATTTGTCAAGAATAGGTTCCTCCATTTTGGCATTGCAAACAAAGGTAATTTCATCTTAGTGTAAATGGTTATCAATCCCTATTGGTAATTCTATTAACCAAAACACCTAAGATAATAAATTCAACTACGTGTGTGGAAGTAATAAGGTTTTTATTTAATTATTTAGTTTTATTTTTATGCAAGTTCAATATTAAGTTTGGATATTTTAATAATTCATTTTCTAGTTTGATATTTCATTTTAATATGAATTTATGTAATTAATTTTAAATATTGAAAAACAAAATATTTGTTACTGTTTGATAGATTGTTGTTGACAACTGTGATTTTGCTGTCGCTAATTAATTAAAAAAAAAAACTCAGGTTTCACTTTCTGCACAAAATATAGCTTATTGATTGAAGCGGCAAAGCAAAAGAAGAAGAAGCGTATGAATTTGCCAATGTTATCTACTCCTCAAAGACAATATGCAGAGGCAGTGGCAAAGGCTCCAAAGATTTGTGATTATCATTGTATTATCATTTCATAAGTAGTGTTGAATAATTAGTCAGTGCTATCGCTCAGTATCACAAGTCTACGAGAATGAGCTATTTAACTAAGCAAAATTCAATTTTGACTTTGAAAATAGAAAGATTAAGTTGATATTTTAAAATTATTAACTAACAATCTCTAATTTAAAATTCAAAATCTAATTCAAATCCCTACAATAAACCAAACATAATTAACTAAAAAAAATAACAATCACTTGTCTTCAACTTAAAATACCAAACTTCAAAGAATCATAACCTTAAACAACTTCACAAACTAAACACAATTCTATATTAGGGTAATTAACATAAACTTTTATATCAAATCATAGCCATAATAAATTCATCGCAACTTCACTAATTCAAGAATATAGCAAGCATCACTAAGTACCCAACTCTATATAACAATTGAGGATCAATTAAAACTATGTATTTAACATTATTATATATATATATATATATTCAATGGGTGCATCTTATGCTCCATCCATTATTGTTGTTATTTTCTTTCTCTTTTTCTCTTTCCTTTTTTTTCTTTATATATATATATGGTGGATGCATTTTATACTCCATTCCATCTTAATTATCTAAAACGAGTACTTTTTACGCTCCATCTCACAAAAATTTTTAATATATTAATTATATTAATTATGCATAATTTTCATATTATATCCTCATATAATTAAATAATTTACTACCTTAGTGATACATACTAACTCAAGAATCTATGACATTACAATGAACTCAAAAGACTATGATAAAAATAATTTTAATTATTCTTTAAAAATAAGTGCTCTTAATTTGTAAAATTTTTTTAAGGTCATAATCTCATCCATTTCGTGCATTAAATTGAAAATAAGCAAAAAGTATTTTAATCTAGCTAAAGAATTTAAATATGATGTTTAAATCTAAAATAACAATAATTAACACACTCAATAACAAATAAAGAACAAATAAAGATAAAAATAATCAAATAGATTGTAAAATAGGAGTAGAACTTATTCTAATCTAGTATTTATTAAAAATTAAAATTTAAGTCTAGTACAAATTAAAATAAAAAGACACAAAATTAAATAAGAATAAAAATAAAAGACAATCTAATCAAATATCATATAAATCAAACTAATAATAATAAGAGTTAATTAAAATCTTCTAAGCATCTCCATCTTCCTTCTTAATGGTTACTACACTGAACTGCACTTTCTTAGGAATCTTAGAAGGTCTTTCTCTCTTATTCTTTTCTAATTTTGAAGGCCTACCTTTCTTCCTTTTGATGGGTGCTGGCTTAGATTCATCATCATCACTTGAAGTATCATCTAAAACTATGAAGTCAAGTTAAGATTCAGCTTTTTCACAAGCTTTCTCCAATTTTCTCCACTCCACTATCTAATCAAGATCCATAGTGTATTCATTAGGATCAGGATAAGCATGCCTAAAAGCATAGAAGGCAGTGAGTTATTCAGGAGTTTTCTATAGGTGGATTCACATAAGGTTTTCTGGATCCCAAATGTCGTCTCCATATTTTCCAACCCCAAGTGTTTAAACTTTCTTTATTATTCATCTTTTTCTATTCTAAAGCTTTGTTAATAATAAATTAGAATTGCTAGGAACTCAATCTTATATAGTGAAGAAATAAAGACTAATCCTAATGCCACTCGACTAAAAGAATTTTACTTAAACTCTTATTATTAAAGTTGATTAATTAAAAATAAATTCTTAGTTTACTAGGATTAGGAGTTCAATTCAAAATTAAAGAGTAAATATAATTCTAATCCTAGAAAAACTAAAACTTCCAACTTAAAATTTAATTAAAACCTAATAAAAATAATAATTTTTTATTTCTTTTTTTGAAAAATTGGAAAAAATATTTTTTATTTTTTCATTTCAAATTTTTTTAAAAATTTTTTAATCCCTTTTTTTATTTTTTTATTTAATTTTTTACAAAGAAGATAAAAATATAAATTAAAGAAAATTTCACAAAAACAAATACAAATACAAGAAGAAAAATTCACAAAACACAAATTTAACAAAATAGAAAAATAAATTAAGCTAACTACTCTCCTCCCACACTTAAGATTTTCATTGTCCCCAATGAAAAATAAGCAATCCATAAACAAGAAAACTATAAATAACAAGAAAAAAGAAAATATAATAAGAAAAAGATAAAGGATGAAGGCTTCCCTGAGTTATGGCGACGATGGAGGTGATGGAGTCGAAGAATGAACAGACAACCCCGAAAGTTCAATATACTTCATTAGCTTGTAATTATGATAAGTTTGGGTCCTTTCCATGTTGTTAATTCTTTGACTCATGGATCCTAATTTATCTCCATATTGCCTCTGCTGCTCTTTCATAATATTCAACTGCGAGCTCATTTGCTTATTTGTTTCGTCCATTTTATCAAGCCGCTTTAAAACCCATCGCCATCCTTGCTCATCATTATCATTATCGTCACTTTCTTCCTCATCACTTTCCTCTTCCTCATTTTTCTCATCTTCATTTGTTGGATGGTCACTAGGTGGAGTACTACTAGAACCTCCTTGAACTAGGTTCTTGAAATACCTTCTTGTTATGGGATCCTTCAATTTACTACTTGCATCCAAAATTTCCGCACTGCATAATGTGTCAAATGAATATGACTCTCCATTAATGCAATCCATTGAGGCATTGTTAGGATCAAAAATATTAAAATAAACTGCCAATCCAGTAATAATATGACCTAATATAATGGTGTTCTTGGAATGTTGAGCAATAAACATCAAACTTTGAAAAATATGATATGTTGTAGATACTTTCTTATTCTTATAGGCGCAATACAACATAAATAATTCTTGAACTGACACTTTATTACTTTTTTTTTTCAAACACAAAATAACACATAAATTTATGCAATAACAATAAACTATGATCACAAATCAATCCATTAATGCATTTCTAATATTGAATGAATTAAACCCAGTTAATGTATTTCAAAATTTATCAATGTTAAATTCTTTAGAATGAGTACAAGCAACTCCTTTAGACAAACCTAAAACTGTAAACATGATATCATGATCAATTACATAATCCACACTAAACAGTCTACACTCTAAATTCTTATCTTTAAATTTGGATATTTTAAGGGTTTAAAGAATTCAAGAGTGAGTTCTTTATAAGTGTCATATCTCTTTTGTACCAATTTTTCATGTCCCAATCTAGCAAGCAATTGTTTCATTATATCATCAATACCCAAATGCTCAAAAATACCATGGCTAAAATATCTACAAGGAGTAATATTTCTCAAACATAGAGAGAGAAATTCCATACTTTATTCTAAAGAATATATAACTATTTTTATTTTAAATTAATACTTATTCAACTGTTATATTTATTTAATTAATTTATGTGAACATGTATTAATTAATTTATGATAATTATTTTATATGAAAATGAATTGAAATAATAAAAATTTCCTTGTTATCCAACGTAAAAAAAAATTTCCTTGCTAATTTTTTTAACCAATTAAAAGTAAATTATTCTAATTTCCCTATTAACCAATATTAAAAAAAAATAGTAATTATGGCTATACTTAAATTAAGTGCTTTGACCTTTCCTCATGCTTTAAAATTTAGTAATATGTTGATATATATTACATATAAGAAGATATACACGTTAAATTTTAAATTTTAAAAGAATAAGGGGGTATTTGGTTCGAACTTCGAAATCTAAAATAGAATCGGAATTATTATTTATTCTTTTTGTTTGGTTTACCTTGAAATCGGAATTGGAATCAAAATAATTATTTATTTTTTTATTATTTAAGAAATTTAGAGATATTATAATTAGAAAAAAATGAAAATATATTTATTATATTTTATTTTAAAAATTCAAAAAATTTAATTTTTGATTTTATTAAAAAATTATTTATTTAAAAATTCAATGATATTGTAATTAGAAAAAATGATAAAAAAAATATTAAATTGATTGTATGTTATTTTAAAATTTTAATTTAATTTTATTAATAAAAAATAAATTTATTTTATGAATTTTTTAATTTTTTATTCCTATCAAGAATCAAATATGATTAACAGGAGAGTAGTAGGGAATCACTTATTTCCTTTCCTAGGGTAATGTGATTTCCATTCTCCTCTCTATTTTATTCAACCAAACAGCATCAATGGGAATAACTGATTCTCATTCACATTTTCATCATTAACCAAACGTCCCCTAAGAGTGTAAAAGTGATATATGTTTAGTTATATGTTGATATAAGTTATAGATAACAACATATACTTGTTAACATTTAAAAGAATAAAAGTATAAAGAGATATATTTTTTTTTATATATGACAATATATATTGCAGATAACAATATGTACTTGTTAAAATTTAAAGAATAAGAGTATAAAAGTAAAAAGTATTTAGTTATATATTGATATATATTACATATAATAACATAATTTTTTACTGAAGATTTTTCGAACAATGACAGTACATGAAAAATACACGGGTTCTCCCAGATCTAGTTGAAGGTCTAGGGTTATATCATTACAAGCTAGGGAGCTGGTTTTAGCTACAATTTCTTCCATATCATTTGAGTGAAATCCATGAACAGATAAAGGTTAGAGCTTATAATACAAGGTAAGGTAAAGGTGTTAGGAAAGATAGGCTATTTTAACAGGTAAGACAAAGCAAAGAAGAAGAGGGTTCAATTGGGTTTGTTACTGAAAATCTAAAGATAAAAGAGAAATAAAGGAAAAACCAACCAAGTGGAAGAGCAAACCTCTACAGACAAGGAGAGCATCTTGTTAATAAAGTTTATCATCGCTAATGTTTATGAACATATATAGAGACAACTGTCTTCATTCTATATATAAAAACCGTTATTGAGTATTGATTTTATAAATTTTTTCAATTTAATATGTAAAATCTACAAAGTCTAATAACTATTAAAGTGGACATAATTCTCTCCAACTTTTTTATTAATTGATGTTTTAATTAATTAATAAATTAATTCTCACATGTAAAAGATCACAGAAGGCCATGCACATAAATTAAGCAAGCGTTAGCTAATGTTCTAACTTTAGAATTAAAAAACTACTAATTCACTTTTTAATTCTTAGTATTGGTGTCATACTCCACTCTCCAAAGCAAGGGTGGACTTACCCTGCAATTAAAAAATTATTTTTCATAAATTTAATATTTTATATTTCTTATATACACATAACTATAAGTGAATAATATTTATGTCAACATCACATTATTAATATCATTATCCTTATATCTTTAAATATATCTTTTATAATACCTATCAATATATCACACAACCATCTCAACAAGATTAACTGCAAGGGCCCAACTTCTTCTTTACGCAAATGAAATAGAAAGAAGATGAATTCTACTTAGTTATTCTCCAATAGTATCTGAAAATATTTATATAATAAATGGGTGAGTCCAACTACTCAGCGAGAAGATAATTAAATACAAAAGGAGAACAAACAAGTTTTGCATATATATACTTACTAATAAAAATTTATACAGCTGCATAATAACTTTCCTTCTTAATGAAACATAAATTCATAATATTACTAATAAAATGAAATGTGCATCTTCATACACTCAAAATATATAGTCCATAGATTACGTATCACCTTAGGCACAAATAAATATATATTTACTAGCAGCCTAAAGGCTAAACATGGCATCTTGAGTGCAATGATGATGCATGACAATACTAAGAGCAAATAATCATGGTCATACACATGTGTAGAGCCGCCTCCATAGGGCGACCATCTAATATACACCCAAAAAGCTATATGTATACCAAGTGCTATTCCAAAGACAGTATCATAATCATAAACAGAATCCGTCAATTTCTTTAATATCCCATCATCACAGGTGTCTCTATTAGAAAATATATAATGAGTGTATTCAGAGTATTTATTCAGCTGTATAAATAAATAATCATCATTTTTGTAATTCAAACATTAACATATCATTATTTGTTTCCATTTTGAATATATTATAAATAAGATTTTCTCTTGCCAAATTCCTTTATAAACTTACTTTCATCATAAAACAATTTTAACAAGTCAGATATATATATATTAATAAAATACCGATATTATTTAATTACTCACTCACCTTGACCAAAAACTAAATCGTCTAACTAAATAGATCATCTCTATATTTTACTTCAGCAGTTGAATCCACTCCTAAGTGATATAAAAAAAACTATTAATTAAGGTATAACCTAGAATTATCAAGCTACTATGGAATGCATGGTATGAAAAAAGGTATATGAAGGATCCTTAAATTCTAACGAAATTTCGACGTCGATTATTTCCTAAGTTTCCAAAAAATACTCTAGATTCATTCTTGATACATCTATAAGTCCACATGTAAATTTTCATATTTTTCTTCATTCATTTGCTACATAAAATTTAATTTATTCTCTAACTTCACAAATCTGCCAGATTTCCAAACTTTTCTGGCAGTGTAACTTTATAACTTTTCATTCATCATTAAATCTTCACTACAAATTATAACAATTTAATCACATGCATTAGATACATATATGTACTTATATTTAAAATTTAAAATTTTCTAAATTCATTTACTATATTTAAAAATTAGGTTATCCATACCTACAAATTCTGTTTCTTTAATACTTTCTGTGGCAGTATCCATTTTCCATTTTATTTAGGTATCAAAACTTTATCAAAATTCATGAAATTTTAACCACATAATAAAAAGATGTATGGAATCTTACATATAAAATTCCAGAATTTTATACATTTATTTACTATATTTTTAAATCATATTTATTCAACACCATAAATTTTATTCTTTCAGTCACTACTCTGGTAGTATCAAATTCAATTTCATTTTCATAACTAAACCTGCACTAAAATTTATATAATTTTAACCATATGTCCTAATCTTGTATGAAAAATTTTATATTTTTATGGTTCGTTTATTATGGTTTTTAAATAGATTTCTCAATATATATAGATTCTAAATTACCAAGACAGATCTAGTAGTATGTATTCTTCTATTTTTCTTAAATAGTAAATCATTCTTAAAAATTATGAACTTTTATAAGCCAACTATTAACACAAAAATAAACTCTCAATTAAAATTTCATGCTCATTGAGCTTTTCTAGATTAGTCTAAAAATTCAGACAAAATCAATTCATAGAATATAAACAAAAATTTCAGCAACCATCATACTCATATTTCATGCTTTTATTCGTACTTTAAATCAATTCTTTAATTCAACCTAATAATCAAATTAGGTCCAATATATGTCTTAATATATAAGTGAGTTTCCATTTATATTAGCTAAAATTTTTATATTAACGGTCTTTGGAACAATCACCTAGCTTGTCACCCAAAATATTCTAGCTTCCAAATCTTTAGCTCCCTTTGCTTGGTTCACCAATTCAAGTTAGCTATTTCCACCCAATTTCCATATGGTTTCGCTAAGTTGTGTTTGGTTTAAGAAGTCAAGTATGGAAATTTCTTTCCATCTATTTGTTGTTCACGTTTTTTTAAAGAGAAAGATATAAACTATTAATGTTTGATATCTGTCATCACACTTATCACTTTTAGAACACTCAACTTGGTGATGGATAGTTTAACTCTTAGTTCTTCCTTCTTCAAGGCCATCTCTCTCTCTCTCTCTCTCTCTTTCTATTTCATTTCATGTTTTCTCTTGGACATCAAGAAGAAGAGTTTTATACCTTCCTTTTTTATTCACTTTCTCCTTCACATAAATGGTTGGAAATTTTCTGTCCATTTCTCAATTAATGCTAGCCTACTCACCATCCACTTATCATTTTCTTATCCACTCATTATCACCATTAAGCAAGTGGACAACGTGCTTTTATTTTACTGTAGATTTTTCTTTAGTAAATGGCCTCTCCGCCAAGTATGAAATGTGTGGTTTTATGGTTTAATACTAACACTTACCTTAGCTCCTATTGGTGAGCTTTAATACTTTTCTACACCATTTAACATTTAACCCATTCTTGCCATAATTAATCCCTTCAATATATATATACACTATAATACTTTGAACGCATTATTTAAATTTGATATTTTGTTTATTCATACTTTAATAATACACCTACTGATCTTAATTATTAAATCAATCATACTTTTATTTTTTTTGTTTATCATTGTTGTTATTATTTTACTCTAATAATTATTATTACATCAAACTTTAATTATTTGTTTATTTGTTTGTCAATAATTATTATCACTATTATCATCACTTTAATTATTATACTCTTAATTATTTGATAGCTTTATTATTATTATTATTATTATTATTATTATTATTATTATTATTATTATTATTATTATTATTATTATTATCATCATCATTATTATTATTTTATTCTTATTCTAATAATTAATATATTAATCTTTAATTATTTATTTGTTTGATTATAACTATTATAATTATTATTTTATTTTATTTTATTAATAAATAACTTAACTAATAAGTTATATATTATTTGATATATTATTTTTTAATATATTATCGTTATTGTTTTAAATTTTTATAATATTTTCTTTTTACTAATTATATGTATTGTTATATGTCAGTATATGTTACATATAACTAGATACATGTGGATATATGTTGCAAAAGTATAACTGTATATATTACATATATATGGATATATATCGGTATATGCTACATAAAATTTGATATATGTGGGTATTTGTTGAAAATAATAATAATAATATGTTACTTATGTATGGAAATATGTTATATATATTTTTACTAAAGAATAATAATATATGTATGCATATGTTGACATATGTTGTCATATGTTGGTGTATTTCAGTATATATCGGTATATGTTGTTATATGTGGTTATATGTAACATATAACACAATATATAACTAATTTTATTTTAAATTAATACTTATTCAACTGTTATATTTTATTTAAATAATTTATATGAAAATGTATTAATTAATTTATGATAATTATTTTATATGAAAATGAATTGAAATAATAAAAATTTTCTTGTTAACCAACGTAAAAAATTTCCTTGCTAAATTTTTTTTAACCAATAAAAACAAAATTATGCTAATTTCCCTGTTAACCAATGATAAAAAAATAATTAGTAATTATGGCTCCACTTAAATTAAGTTCTTTGACCTTTCCTCATGCTTTAAAATTTAGTAATGTGTTTATATATATTACATATAACAATATATAGACGTTAAATTTCAAAAGAATAAGAGTATAAGAGTAATATAAGTTTAGTTGTCTGTTGATATAGATTACAAATATAGATAACAGATAACAACATATACTTGTTGAAATTTAAAAGAATAAGAGTATAAAAGTGATAAATGTTTAGTTATATGTCAGTATATATTACATATAATAATATATACATGCTAAGTTTTATAAGAATAAGAGTATAAAATTATTATATATTTAGTTATATGTTAGTATATGATATGTTTAACAATATATACGTGTTAAATTTCAAAAGAATAAAAGTATAAAAGTAATAAATGCTATATAAAAGTAGATATATTTAGTTATATGTTAGTGTAAGTTACATATAAGTAGAAACTTAATATAATTATTTTTGATTCAATATTTTAAACAATTTAATTTGAAATTTATCTAAAAAAATAAACAGTATAAATAATAAAAACAGTATAAAATAATATGACAATAGGTATATATTAAATGACATATATGAACATACTTCTTAAAAATACACTAAAAATAAACGGTATAAATAAAATAACATATATGAACATATAACAATATATATCAGCTGTAAATTGATATTGTTGTTGCAGATTAACTAATATATATTGTTATACGTAACATATACAAATATATATTTAACAATATATATCAGCTGTATATTAATATTTCTTTTGCAAATTAACTTATATATATTGTTATATATAACATATATCAACATACAACAACATATATTATTTTGTATATTGATATTTTATAGTAAATTAACTATTATATGTTATTATATGTAACATATACGAACATATAACAACATATATCAGTTATATATTGATATTTCTTTTACAAATCAATTAATATATATTGTTATATATAACATATATGAATATATAACACCATATCTCAATCGTAAATTGATATTTTTTTTTACAAATCAACTAATATATATTGTTATATATAACATGTAACATCATATACGTATAAAATTTCAAAAGAATAAGAGTATAGAAGTGATATATATTACATATAAGTGGATATATTTTTAGTTATATGTTGATATATGTTACGTATAAATAGAAACTTAATATAAATATTTTTAATTTAATATTTTAAAATTTTGATTTGGAACTTGTCTAAAAATTTAAAAATCAACACTATAAATAATAAAAATAGTATGAAAAAAAGAAAAGAGAACTAAAAAACTAAAAAATAAAAAATAAAAAGTGTAAAAAGTAGATGAAAATCACAAAAAACAAATACACAAAAAATAATTACCGCATAACTAAAAGTATAAAAAAATAAAAAAAATCTTATAATCATATAATGAAGTAAAAATATATATTTTTTTATTTAATTTATGGTAAATAAAAAAAAGCATGGCAATAAATTATTTTTTCTATTGTTTGGCACTAAACAATTGTCACGACCCAAACTGGGAAGCCGGAACCGGCGTAAGGCTATACCTAAGTACAACCTTACAAGCCCAATTCAAATTTATTATTATAGTGCAAAATTACTAAGTTCAATAAATTTATTCCATAATCAAGTCATCAATAGAAATGATACTATCCAAAATCAAGTTCAATAACTAAAACTCAAACTGGATGCAAAGAAACAGCCTACTCCTTATTACAAGAAAAAGGGTTCGAACACGGTCCGCCCAAAAATATCTAGAAATCTCTATGGAGTAAAGAAAATATGCAGACGAACCAAAATCCACAACCAAACTAGAAGAACCCACCAAGAGAACGACCGAGCTCACTAAGGAATATAACTTCAACCTGCAAGTCAATCTATAAGGGTGTGAGCGTTATATATATACGCTCAGTAAACTCATGAGAGGCAGAGAAACACTAATACAATTTAGCAAAGTAATATATATCAAGTAAACATCCACAATAATCTCATACATGATGGTGTATCGGGGTCTACAAAATATAACATCCTCCTCCTTCAACCATATCCAAGAACAAGTAGGCACGTGCCCCTAAGAGCAAGTAGGCATAAGCCCCAAGATCAAGATCGATATCGATATACAAAATAATCTCCATAATCCCAATTCATATCCTCCGTCCCCATTGGACACACCATCACACATCTCAAGAATATTCAATATCATATCAAGGCATTTAGCAAATAGCATACAAGTTTCTCTGTCTCCTATTCACATGCGAGGCTAGGGCAAGAAAGGATAATATATCGAAATTAGAAAGGATAATATATACGAAGGGCTTATATATATATTAGCTTAGTTAGCAAATAGCACATCACAAATAATACACATACACCCATGAACTTACATGGTATCCAAAGAAAGCTTAGCCAAATCCTCACAACCTACTGACTTTGAGCTTCAGCTGGATTATTGCCTAAAAAAAGATAATTACGTAGTCCAACAATCAATCCCACTATCTCATCTATCATGAGGGATGCAATGCATGCTATGAATGCAAAAAGACCAATACTTAACCAACAATTAACCAAGATAATCCAAAATTAAAAAACCAACCCGACTCAACTAAAAATTATGGTTCAACCTAATGGTTAAACCGATCGCACCTCAAAAATACAAAATCAATTAATTACTTAAAATTTATTAGAACCAGAACCTCAACTCAATTTTTATAACTCATTTATCAAATAATATCACATCAGTCCCTATGCAAAAATCATAATTCATACCAACACCCAAAATCGATAAAAACTCTTAAGTAGTCCGTATAATTCAAAAATTTCCAAAAAATAATTCCATCATTCAAAAAATTCTGGAAAAATTCCAGTAGCTTCTCCAACATCTAAATAACGTGTGTGAAAAATTTCAGATTAATCCAAAGTTATTTGATCCCCCAAAAATATTTTACTACATTCTGGTTCTGTTTGAACCACTAAAAATCAGTACAACAAAAATCATCATAAATCCTTCACATTTCGATACAACAAAATTATCCAAATAATTTTCTCATATTATAGACATCAGGATGGACAACATATAAAAATTTCATAATTTTTCAAGACATCTAAGACCTTCAAAATAATTTTCAAAACAGACAGCATCAGAAAACCCTTAACCAATAGCAGTGTCAATTCTTAATTTATTTTGGAACCTAAACATTAGAACCAGACTCCAAATTATTTTTCACAGATTCACAACATCCTAGTAAACAACATATCAAAAAATCAGATTAATATCGAATACCAATTATTTTTAAAAATTCGACAAAGTTACTGGAATATCAGCAATCACAAGCAGTAATAAATTTTCACTTTATTAATGAATTAAAAATATAAATCAAACATGAAAATTCAAAAATAAATTTCTAGATCAAGTTTAACATCCCTAGAACAGATCCAAATCAAATTTGGTTACAAATCATAAGCCTATTTTCATTAGTTTTAAATCCAAACTCAATAACACTAATAATACCCTTAAAAAATTTAACCTATTTAAATTCATTAAAAAATCGAAATCAACCTTAAAATTTTATTTTTCAACATCCTATATGTTATACTAACACCAAATAACAGAAATCATGCCATGAAGTTGGAAGAAATTGAAATAAATTGAAAAAAACCTCAAAATATCCAAACTGCCAGAATTGAGAAGCCGAAACGATAGGCTTCGATTCACGCTGTCCCGCCAAACGACGTACTCCGCATGCCGAATGACACGGCCTCTAGCCCGTAGCTCAGCACCGAACGACATGCTCCCACGCCGAACGACACCAGCTATTCCGCGCGCGCAATGACCAAACGACAGTGCTCTGTTTTTGACCCAAAAATAATTTTTTTTTCTCCCCTTTTCTCTCTCTGACGGCACAAAATTTTCTAGGCTTCTAATTGGGTGCCCTAACACCTATATTTATAGTATTTTATGTGGTAAATTACTAATATACCCTTAAATTAATTTATTTAATTTAAAAATACCCTAAACTCTTTAAAAATTCAAAAGAAACACCCAACTAACTTATAAAAATTCACAACTAACCCCTAATTCAATTATTTTCAGAATTATTTTAATTAGTTAATTAATTATTTAATTAATTAATTTAATTTAATTTATTTTAATTAAAAATTAATAAATACCCGAAAAATTTCCGGAACACAACCTCTAGCAAAATTATACTTAAAATAACCGTAACGACATCACGGTCACCAAAATGACATCAAAAACAGCAAAACAAAACCCAAAAATTTTCTGACCGCCAAAAATGACCAAAATACCCCCGAAGCCAAAAACACAATATTATACTCAAAACAAACATCTCAACACTCACATTATGAAAATAAGCACCAAACGTTATAAAATACACCCAAATATAAATTGAAGGTAAAATTATCATTTTGCCCCTAAACTCCAATTTCCCAAAAAATAAAGGGTTTTACAACAATTGAAAAATGGCCACAAACAATAGCCAAATAGCTAAACAAATAGAAATTAAACAAATAAATATATTTATAAACACATTAAACAATTGAAGTATTTATTTAAATTAATATATAATCAAGAGTAAATTTTTTTATAGAATAAATTTAAGATAATATCTCTCATTAAATATTTATATTGAAAGGTGCCATATATATTTTTTTTATTTAGCATACTATAATAAGTACCTGATTATTATTTATTATTATTATTTTTAAGGTTTATATATTTATATATTTTACTTTATTTTACTTTTTATGATCACCTATCAAGAAAAATTCAACAATGAATTTTTAGGTTAGGACAACGTAAAATGGGTAGGTTTTTGGCCAACGTAAAAGACATCCACATTTTTCTAATTATAAATTTTCTTTCCCTAAAAGTGAAACTTTTTTAAGTATAGTATATTTGAAAATTATTTAACTTTAAAGGTTAGCTTTACAAATATTCCTTTTAAAGTTTTAATCTAAAAATTTTTCAATAGGCATACACTCAAAATTATTTTTAATAAAAAAATTTTGGGCTTTTGACAAAATTACAAGAAATATTAAAAATAATTTTAAATTTACTATATTTATAATATATTTATCAAAATATCAGAATTTATAAAATATTTACCAAATTACAAGATTTTTATTAGTTTACAGAGAGTTTACAACGAGTTTATAATTAATTTACAATGAATTTATAAATTTTAAATAGTTTATAATGAGTTTATAATAAAATGACTAAAATATCTCTTGTAAAAAAATAAAATTTTTTAAAAATATGGTGGAGGGTGTCATAGTTTATAAATTATATTAATTTGGAAAAATTGCGCCATATATGGTAAAAAAAATAACGTCATTTTTTTAAAACTGCCATTTTTAATTTTTTGTTTTTTTGTTTTTCTTTTCTTTATTTTCATTTGTTGTATTTTATTTCTTTTTATATTTTTTTATTCATAAATAATTTTATTTTTCTTATACTTACAACATGCATACAAAATACAAATACAATAAACACTCAATATCTATGCAATATATTTAATATTTCTTAACTTTATTTTTAATTTTACCTACACAAAATATATAAAGAACATACACATGATATGTACACAAAATGTACACAACATACATAATAAATATATAACATATACACAACATCTACATGATATACACAGAATCTATATAATATATATGCAACATCTACACAATATATACACAAACAAAATTAATATTTTTTAACTTTATATCCATGGGTATAATATGTAAAATTTATTTAAAAATAAATTTAATAATTTTTATTAATATATTTTTACGCATTTTACTTTTTGTATTATTTTTGTGAGTGTTATTTCTTATTTGTAATCAAAATTAATTTTTTTAATAAAAAATTAGTACATTTTATATGTTTAAAATAAAACTAAAAATGTTAATTTTTATTATTTTATTCAAATATATTTATTTAATACTGAAATTTGAAAAAAAAATGATGAAAATTGAAGTAAAAACATGTTTGAAATGAGAGATAAGGTATTTAAAAAAAATATTTGTTTAAAGTGAGTAGTGGGGTATTTTTGTAAAAAAATTTGCTTGACCTATTTTTAGAAACTTTTTTTGAAGCTTAATAAATATAATTTTATTCTCAGCTATCTTTTATATATACTCAAATATAAATCCTTACTGGTCTAACTTCAATCCAAGGGCGCATGATGTCTTACCTCGCAAGCCAAAAGAGAAATAACTTCAATGCACATGTACAGATCAAATAAACCCCCCCCCCCCCCCCCCCCACCAAGGGTAATTTTATAATATCATTAAATTTAAACACCCGTCATCGAAGTGCTGTCAGACAGGTTTATAAAAGAGTGTATATAAACAAATTTATTCAGTGTAATATAATCAATCATTTGCACATATAAAAATTTAAACTACTATTATTAGTTCTCACTTAATAAGAAAATAATTAATATTTTGGAATAAATTATCACTGTGAATTTAATAAATTCACTTTATAAGTATTATTCTCAAAATCATTTACATATAATATTTTAAGAAAATACAATATTACATATTTATCAACTCATCGGGGCAAAAAACTGTATTTCCTTAATCCACAGGGTTTTGTTATTCTATAATTGCAACTGGATTCGTTCCTATAATAATATAATAATATTATTTAATTCAAATTATACTCCAGCTACTATGGATGTATGCTATGAAAATAACGTGTATCAAATTCTAACTATCATCTCGATAGCTCTAAAAAATTTCTAAAATAATACTATAATTTGTATTTATCTAAAATTTTTTTAAGATACAGTTATCTATCAAATTTGCTAATAAATATTTTCAACAATAAAATTTTAAATGTAAAAATTTACTAAGGATTTATAATAATTTTATACACAATTATATTATATTATTTCAATTTATTCATTTTAATGGTTTATTACTATTAATAATATTTATTTATTAACTAACTTATTAATTTATGTATTATGTATATTATCAATTTTTAATCTATAATATAATTATTCTTAGCTCTAATAAATAATTTCGTACTCATAATAACAATGCTAGAATAAGAAAATAGCAATAATATTATTTACTTAATAATACTTTATTTTTTTATTTTCTACAATTACTGATAATAAGTAACTAAAAATAATAACATTATTAATTAATTATTTAATTATCATCTTAAATTAATAACTTATATTAAATTTATTATTCATTTATATCAACGATAATAATAATAATAATAAATTGTTTAATATACATTTAGTAGATTATTTTATAATAATAATAAATTTTAAGTAAATATTTGGTAGTAGTAATTATATTCTTAAACATTGTTATAATAGTAAATATTTAATTATAATAATAGTCATATACTTTTAGTTAAACAATTATTCAAATTTATACACATATACTCAATATTAATAATAACAATAGTAATACTAATAGTATTAATTATTATACTAATTTAAAAATTATTAATATTTATCAAATTTTAATTATAATATTTTATTACTACAATACTAACAATATTACTAATTAACTGTTACTTAATATAATTTATATTTTAGAAATTATTACAACTCATAATTAAATAATAATAACCTAATTATTGTAACTATAACAATACAAATTTTAATTAAATAATTAATTTCATGAAATATTATAAATTTTTAAATCATATTTTATTTAATACCTAATTTAATTATTTAATAATTAATTAGCTCTTTTTTATTAACTTATTTCAATTTTGTAAATAAACTTCTTATATAGTAAATAATTTAATAGTAATATTTAATATAACTTAATTTAATAAACTATTTATTTATTATCTTTCAATTAATTTACTTATCTCACAAATATATTTATTTATATCTTTATACCTAAAATACTATAAATTTATTTTATAATTTAATAATAAAATTTATAATTCAATAATTATACTTTATTTAACTATCAATATATTTACTCTAAACTAATATATATATATATATATATACTATTTTCATTCTAATTATTCAATTTTTAAACAACTATATATATATATATTCATATATTTAATAAAAATTCATAGCTACTTAGTCACCAATCTCTCTCTATCTCTCTCCCCCTTTCATGTTGGATAGTCTAAATCCCACTACTACCGGGTATAATAATATGGTCCAATTAATATAGAAATGAACTCTCTAACTTTAATAGTTAGCTCAGATCTATGTTAAAAGAAAAAAAACTAACATGAAAAATTTAACATGATATTAGAGCATGTACTATTACCTGAACAGTCGTGATAATAACCATTAAAACGTAGGTTACTTGGATGGTCCAGACAATAACCATTAGAATGTAGATTGTATTCCTAAGTGGCATAGATAGTAGCTACGGTACAAGTATCAAGTGTCAATTGGGTTGTTGACACTTGAGAGGGAGTATTGAACTACATTATAATGGTACAAATGTTGGATCCTATAATGATATAAATGCAGCCAATTTCATACCTACTAAATATAACAATATGATCTAATTAATATAGAAATGAACTATCTAATCTTAACAATTAATTTTTAAAGTTGACCCTTTCAGATTGATATTCGAAAAAAAACTTATATATTAGCTCAACAATTATATATATGATTTCAAATATCAAAATAGATTTTAAAATAACTAAAAATTTTAGTTTTTACATCAAAAAACTAGGCTGAAATCTCAGTTTAAGTATTGTGTGAAGTTATTGGAAGATTGTGAAGTTATTGGAAGGGATAATCTCATATTATTAGTGGAATTCTAACTTGCAAATTTAGAAGATGTTGACATATATAAAGAGTTCGCACCAAGTCACTATAAAGAATTAACTAAGGCTTATTCTCATCCATGCATAGGAAGAAAAATTTACTCAGCCACGCGTCTTAATTCTGCCTTGCTTTAGAATGGTAAAGGAACAGGTATACTAATGGTATCTTTGTTGGATTAAATGATTGGAGCACTACAGTCACAGCAAACAAAGCATAGTAAGGAAATATGGCATATTTGTTGGCTTAAGTGTGCTCAGGCTACCCTCGTGGAGCCCTAGTGGTGTAGAGTAAGACCAAACTGGCCTTATGCTTGCTAAAACAAATAATACACACGTCCAACAGCCTTAGCCACTTACCCTTAAGCTTGCTAAAAAATGAATTCAAACAGCAACAAATTCATACAAAGTCAGATATAATTTCCAATTCATTATCCCAGTGCTCAAATCTATAAATTTCATCACTCAAACATGAGGAAACTCAGAATTTCAGTTGATAAATGAGTGAGAATCGAAGAAAAAAAATGTTGAGAGGAGAAAGAGTTTTTCTTTTAATAAGTAATAAGAAGGGATATTTACAAAATTACCTTAAAAAAGAATTATATTTATAATTTTTTTAAATTTCAAAAATATTATATTTATAATTTTTTTTTTTATAAAAATACGTTAAAAGAATTACGCGTTGCTTATAAATAAGTTGGGCCACTGTTTGATTCTTATAAAACGTACTAGTAGCCTAACACTCCATAGAACATGTAGCAGTAGCCATTTTTTTTTATGATTTTTTCATTTTTTTTATTTTAAAATAAAATTTTACAATATTAAATTAAAAATTTTATATTAAATTTCTACTTATATATAATACATATTCATATATATTCACATATACTCTTATTTTAAAAATAAAATTTTAAATTATTATTATTATTTTTTTTGAAGAGGTTAAATTTTTATTTACATTTATATATTTTATTTAAGTTATATTTTTTAAAATAATTTTAACATATACTATATAAATTATATTAAAATATTTTTTAATGTGTAAAAAGTTAATATTAATTATTTTTTAGTATTTTAAATATTTTATTGTGCAGTATGTTTCTTAATTAATTTATGTTATTTTTATATTATTTGATGTTAATTAATTTTAAATTATATTTTATACACACTTTTATATATACCTACATATATCAATGTATATCATAAATACACGGAGCCTATATTATTAAAAATATTATTTTTTTACTTAAAATATATGTAACATATACCCACATATATTTATTATTTATGAAGGTTTATATAGCATATACTTAACATATACCTATTATCTTCAAGAAAGAATATCAACGTGCAACTCTTATATTTTAGTATTTGTAGGTATATGATAACTATAGTTATATATATATTATTTTTTTAAAAAAAAGTATCAGAATGCATATTGTAATAGCTTAGTGTATGAAATTATATGTAGTATATATCTACATATATTTATTATCTTGGAGAAAGAATATCAATATACAACTGTTATATATTATTATATTTATGTATATACTAACTATAACTACAAATATTTATTGTCTTTCAAAAAAATGTCAATATACAAATGTAACATCTCACTATATGAAGGTATATGTAACATATACCTATATAAAGCTATTGTCTTAGAGAAAAATATTATTATGCTGCTGTTATATTTTAGTATATATAAGTATATACTAACTATAACTATATATATCTATATTTTTAAAAAAATAATATTAATACGCAATTATAATATCTCAGTATATGAAAGTATATGGGGTATAGACTTATATATATTGTTATTCTTTTAAAATATTCATTTTAAATTGTATATATACGTATTAAATATTTTGTTAAATTATTTTAGTGTAATCTTTTTCAAAATTTTTTATATATATTTATAAATTTAATATTTTGTATAATTTTTTTATTTTGTTTAAAAATATTGTTTATTCATACTAAAATACTTGTGAATTTATAATTTATAAAGGTCATTTATATAAAAAGTTATTATATTGATTTCATTTGATAAAAAAAAGTATAAAATAAAAAAACACAAACAATATAAAGAGAAAAAAAACAACTAAATAAATTTATTAAATAAAAATTTTAAAACATAATAATAATAATAATAATAATAATAATAATAATAATAATAATAATAATAATAATAATAATAATAATAATAATAATAATAATAAACAATTAATTCAATTCTTCAACATTAATTTCATCTCTTTTTTCCATGAACTATCTCTAATGGATATTTAAGCCCTTAAAGTGAGTACCAACTGAAACAAAAATATTAAATTCAACTATTAAAGAGAATTATCTTACAGTGGCAAATGTAAACAATACAATGAGAATATATATAGTTGAAAGAGAGAAACTCCGAAAGGGAGCCAAAATGACAGCAATGTAAAACAACATCGTATTATTGTAAACACAAAAGATAAAAAAGGAACAAATAAAAAGATGAAAAGTTAAAAATGAAAAAAAAAAGTTAGAGCAGTAAAAATGGAAATAGAACTTCAAAAGTAGTTTATGGTGTAATTTTCTCTAACAAGAAATTAATTAGTTCATGTTGCACTGAACTAGCCCAAGTTTATCTTACTTGTGATTTTTTTGTACCATATTTTGCTAATCCAAAATATTAGTCATACCATATTGAGTCATACTAAAATTTAAAAAGTAACAGCACAGTATGACTCATTACCTCTTATATAATTGTGTCATATATTATCAATATATGAGTTAACTCAATTATTTTCTAATGAATCTTATTATTAATTTTATGTTTGACCTACATAAAGCCATATAAAATTATAATTTACAAATTAGTAATTTTAATTATATATATATAACCTTAATTAAAATTATAAAACTTTTCAAGAATTTTAAAAGATCAAATTGTTTGAAAACTTTTAATACCATTTTTTAAAGAAAAAACATAGAACTAATAATTAAGAAATCAAATGTTGAATACAATGAGGAATATCCACCCAAACTTGAAAGCTAGAATGGTTAATGGAAGCTCAAGTTAATGTGCGAGCTTCCATGTCAGCTTGCCTTCTAACCCACCTAATAGAGAACTCAGGCCTCAAATTGCAAATGAACTTACAGTATACTATAATTAAACCAAATTTTGAATAATCAAAATTGTTACTATGGAAAGCATAAAAACCATAAAATTAACTTCTTGTTAGTCAATAAAATTAACACTAGTTAAGTTAAATATATATTGCGCCTAGCTTAAGGTTTCCCGCAGGGCAATGGCTTTACCTAACTTGAAAATACCATGAGATAGCCTTTGGAATTTGCCTTTGCCATCTTGAAAAATTGCAGCATATCCCATCACTTGCTCGCTTGTGAAGACAACCTCATCCACAAAGACCCATCCAACCATGTTGTGCGAAATCCCTGCTGATGTTAAGTTACTCAGTCCCTATATAACTAATTGATGATGCTGGTTTTTCTATCTCCATGCACGTAAGTAGTTTAGAGCTTGCTTGCATCCCATGTGTGCTTGCATGCTTCTATTGTTCCATTCCTAGTTGTTTCTTCTTTGCCAAATCTCCCACGCTAAAATACAACATTTTTTTACAATCTTGTTTCAAGGAATTATTTAAAACCTGTAACAAAAGAGAAGTAAAATCAAGGTTAAATCGCCAGTACCACCTCCTTCATTCCCCCCCGCATCTCTTCAACCTTTTCATACTTTTGCAAGGCATGATTCATAGACTCTAACTGGTTACAAGATCCACATCCTCCTTCCATCTCGATACCCCTCTTGCATAAATTCTCTTTAGTTGGCAATATATTTTGCAAGCTCTCCAAATGAAAATTTTCAATTTCGGAGGTAACTTCAGACTCCAAATTCGACTCCAATGCACTAAAAAACAGCATTAAAAGTCCACACTTTTTTAAAAAATTCATAATTAGCGACGAAATGTAGTTGTAGCTAAAAGCTTGTGCAAAACATCTAGCCGGCATGTTTAAAAATGTCCATTGCATTTTTCTTTTAAAAATTGAATTAATTTATTTGCTATCGATGGAATATATATGTCACTAATTATATTTTAAAATTTAATAATTTAATTCATTGGTGACTATTATTGATTGTCGCTAATTAGCAACGACCACAAATAGTCGAGGGTTGACTTTTAGCGATGAATATATCCATACTATTGTTAAAGTCTTGGTGCCAACACTTGGCATTAGATTTAACTAAGGATTTCTCTAGTCCGTCTCTAAATTCAAGGCATCAATTGTTGAAGCAAATTTAGCTACAATTTTTTATTGTCGTTGAATCCATTGCTAATCTGTTGCAAATCCTTTGAAAAAAAATTTTTTGTCACAAATTTATAATTATTCAGCAATAATTTTTATCCATCGCTAATTAGAATTTTTCTTATAGTGAAAATTATTTGTACATCTCTCTCAGAAAGCAAGGCCCTTAATTTCTCAACATTCCAACTTCTATTTCCATCAGTAAACAACTTTGCCACTTTCATACTATTACACCAAACTCTATATCTCTCTCCACATAGAAGCCATCCTCTCTTGGTAGTCATGGATCTATAAATACACAAATATTTTTACCATCCCCCACTCTCCATCGAACACCATCCTTCAAAATTTTTCTAGCTTGCAATATGCTCTTCCACGTAAAGCAAGGTTTTGAACCCAATTTAGCCTCTAAGAAATCCCCCCTTGGAAAATATTTTGCTTTGAAAATCCTAAATAGAAAAGAGTCTTTGTCAGTGAAAATTCTCTATCCTTGTTTTGCTAACAAAGCAAAATTAAAGCTAACTAAATTTCGAAAGCTTATCCTTCCTTCCTTTTTCCCATACACATCTTGTTCCATGATAGCCACCTAGTATTTATTTTCCCATATGATTTTAGGCCACACCAAAATGAATTCATTAGATGTTGCATCTCCTCACAAAGGGACTTTGGGATTATGAAAATACTCATACAACAGGTTGGCAATGCCTAAGCCACCAACTTTAGCAAAACCCCCCCCTTACTCGCTTTATAGAGAAGCTTGTTATTCTAGTGATTCACTTTATGCCAAAGCTTGTCTTGATCTAACTAAAAATTGCTTTTTTGAGCCTTTAAACAAGAGAAGGAAGTCCCGGGATATTTCCCATTACCTAACAAAGAATTGACTTCCAAAATAAAACACAATATCCTTTTTATATCTCCTCTAATAATAGAAATAAACATGGCCCCTGACTTATTAAAATTCACGGCTTGACCTGATGCTTCCTCATACAATTTCAAGATAACTTTCACATTCCTACACTCCTCCTCATCTACTCTAAAAAAGAATATCGAATTATCAACAAATAATAAATGGAAAACTCTAAGTCCACTCTGACTAGCCTTACACCCATGAATCACACCCTCAACTTCTGCTTGTCTAAATATTGTGGACAATCCCTCATCACAAATAATAAACAGGTATGGTGATAGAGGGTCACCCTGCCTAATCCCTCTCTTCGATATTATACATCATCATCCATTCAATCCATTTTAGCTCAAACCCTAAAGCAATCATCATTTCCCTTAAAAAGTTCCAATTCACTCTGTAATAAGCTTTGTAAATGCCTATTTTGAGAGCAATCCACCCTCTATCTCTTAGTCTTCCTTTTCATTCCATGCAACATTTCAAAATCAATTAATGTATTTTCTGTAATCAATCTACCTAGCACAAAAGTCGATTGACTCTTAAAAATAATATTGGGCAATAATTTCTTAAGTCTATTAGTTAAAACTTTAGAAAGAATTTTATACAGTGCATTACATAGTGAAATTGGATGAAAATTCCTCATATCATTATGATTTTTCTTCTTGGGAATAAGTACAATATGTGTTAATATGTGTTTTAGTCAAGTCACCAGGGAAAATACCTGTCTCCAACCACTTCTTACAATTCTTGACTACATTGTCCCCTACCAGATGCCAAAATGTTTGATAAAATGCTAGATGGAGCCCATTCGAGCTCGGGCTTTATTAGGATGCATGTAGAAAATAACCTCGCGAAATTCTTCTTTTGTGAAATTCTCTAAAATTTTTTAATACTTAAACATTAAGATAAATTTAATTTTAAAAATTAAAAGTGCAAGTTTATTTAGAAGATTGGAGTTTCACTAGGTGAACTATTTGGTCGGATATACCCTTTTATCAAGGAGGTCTTGTAACTAAGCCTTTTGTTCTTTTAGTTATGCATGTTTCATGTGATAAGGTGGAACAGAGTTGGGAGTTCTAGGTAACACTTCTATAATATACTCAATTTCTCATTCAGGAGATAACCCTAACAAATCTTCTAGAAACATATTAGGAAGCTCTCATAAAATTGGAATATCTGCGAGATAAGGAAGAGATATACTGATATCTTGAATATGTGCTAAGTACCCTTAACAACAAGCATTCCTTTAACTCGGATAGTAGATATTAGGTTAAGAGGTGACATACTTTTATCTCCTTAATATCTTAGAGTCTCCTCGAATTGCAATTGAAGTATCACCCTCAAACATTTGGGGAAACTCATCATTTCAGTTGATACACAAGGAAGCCTTAAGTGTACAAACCTATAAATAGGAGTTTGCTTTAAATCACTCCTTGGATTTGTTTTTGGCTCCTTCCCTTTACAATAACTTTATTGCTTCCTTGACTTCTCGCCATTCTCGGTTGAAATAAAGATGGAGATGTTAGGGTTTACTTACATTTATGGTTTCTATTCTTGTAATATGTAACACTCTTATACCCTATATATGTACGATATATATATCCCATATACATAAAGTACATATATAGAATATAAGAGTGTCACCAGAATTGCATGTGAAAAATTCATATTTTCATTTATCTACATGTTACACTTTTAGAAATTTAATTTATGTATTATTAGAAATTTTTTTAGTATTATCGAAAAACTTTATAGGAAAATTCTCTGAGAAAAATTCGCTAGAGTTTTTTCTGTAATTACAATAAAATCCAAAGCTCAACAAACACAACCTGCATGAAATTTTTTTACTTCCAAAATCCATATTTATTCACCTACCAACAAATCTCCAATTATCTAAAACAAATCATTCAAAACTCATTATTTTATAAATTTATATATTCAATAAGTACATTTAATTTTTACAACCCCTTTTAAAAGAATTACATACATAAACTTTATCTAATGTGCCTAACACATACAAAAATAACCCAAAATATATAATACGTAGCATAAGTATACATGAATGCAATCGGCACCATTGGTCTTGTGGCTCTCCGATCTCCAAATATCACCCACAACTAGGATCCCTCTGATCAACAATTCTCACCTGCGCGATTCATACAACCTCGCTAAGCTTTACAGCTTAGTGATATATATATAAATAATAAATATTATACACACACATTCTTACTTCGCATTATATTCCTCATGTATATACATATGCATATCACTTTCATCATTCTTTTCAAATTAATCCTTATAAACATATGTAATCACTTATCATACTATTAGCATAGCATATCACTCGTTTACCTCTTCCATGTTGCATATTTCATCTACTTGCATTATTTGTTACACATTTTTATATCATTCATCCATTCACCATACAATTTATCATATATATATATATATAAATATATCACAAACACATACATTGGGCCCAAAAGTCCTTATATAATGGTCTAGTTCCAGATAGATTGTCTTGGGCTATCTTAATTATTTGTGATACCAACGCGTCTCACCCGAAGGCATAATAAATATCCGTGATACCATAGTCTCACCCGTGGGTGTAATAATATCTGTGACACCAGCATATCTCACCAGTGAGCGTAATAATATCTGAGACACTAGCGTGTCTCACCCGTATGCACAATAGATTTCTAACAATAATATTCTAGAGCTAGACTTTATATAAGGTAAGCATGCAAACACATTTCTCATATTCCACTTTTCTCTTATTTTTCCACATTTCATATACTTTCAAATTATCTACCCATACTTAACATCATCATCACATATAATGAATAAGTGGCTTACTTCCATATTTTAGTGCATACTTAGCACCTTTCGTAACTTGCACATATCATCACATTACTTATTAGAATGTGGCTCATGTTCACATTCTTATCACAATTCACTTTCATATACCTAGTTTACATCACATTATATATATATATATATATTACGTAAATACTATTACAATGTGAATATTTATCACATTAGCAATAGTTATCTCATATTTCCACAACTTATATGCAACATTAATACTATCCAAAATTTCATGGTTTATCATCACATTCATAAAATATTACATATATCATAAATACAAACACCCATACTGTCTCATTTTATGAATTTTCTATATATTCACATATTTAGCTATTTCCAAGTTTTCTTCCTCATTACCTATAATATTGTTCATTCTCATCTTTCCAAATCATTTCTAGTTATTTCTTAACTATTTCTCATATTCTCGATAACATTTCACATTTTTCATCTTGTTATCGTATTTATCAATTTTATGATATTTACCCTTTTTTTTATAAATCCTTATATTTCTATATCCCTTAATTATTTTCTATATTTTTTTTATTCAAATTAGACACATTACTTAGTCACAAACACAATGTTGCCTATTTCCTTATTCTATTTTATTATCCACATTCTCATATCACATTTAACATAATGTACATTCTATACAAAATGTACATAATAATTACTTTAGCCCTAATATAATGGCTTAAAATTCATATTCCATGCTTTTCACTTAATTTTAAATGGTACAATACCATATCTTATCAAAACAAATATCAAAGTGGCATGACACATTCACAAAGAGACAATGTGTTATGCCAACTCAAATACAATTTAAACATAATCATTAAAGTATGTACTAACCTCAATTATGCCAATACACCTCCCAAGTCTTACTTCACCAATTGCCCTTCCTATCTTTAATTTTGTAACTTTCCTTTACTTAACCCTAAACCACAATATAAGTTCAAATTTAACATCAACAATCCATTTAAATTTACTTTAATCATTCAAATACCATTTACATCAATTCCACCGAGAATTCCACCAAAATACTATTTCACCATTACTACCTTATTGAAATTTCAACATCTAAAACTCATTACCACCATTCAACTATAAAATTATCAATAATACATCAATATAACATTAAAATAATTTACTTCCATAATTATGGAAATCTCTTTCAAAAATCTAAATTTTACATAATGTAATTATTAACATTATTTATACGGAGGATTCAGAGAGCACCACTAGACCTAGTCAGGTCTAGACTGTGAATGTTTGCTTTTGGAGCTTACCGAGCTGCCACAGACCAAAGCCTTCTGCATTCCATGTATATATTTTGTAATTTAAGAAATTTTATGGGGGTATATATTTTGTATTTATAAATGTGTACATGATAAAAACTAGAAAGGGTTTATTTATGTTGGATTTGTGAGATATAGTTTATATGTGTGTTGATATATAAATGTTTGTGAAATATTGGTTAAATTGAGCCATCAGGCTTTTTGGGAAAAGTGGATGTAATGAATAAATATTTGGGAGTGTATTTTACACAAGTTGAGAAACATGAATTTTTGGGGATGTTCAAAATACAAACAACATTTTAGCAAATTTTTTTCAGAGATTTTCACTAAATTTTATATTTTTAGAATATAAATTACTAATAAATATTTTTATTTATTTATTAAAGTACATTAAAGTTATATAAATTTTTAGTAAGATTGAACTGTGACATTCTAGTACTGTATACGCGTGTTTTATATATACCATGTGTATATATTATACGTAAATAGGGTATTAGGATGTTACATAATATGCATCAAATTATAGTATAGAGAGTGGAGACTAGTTTTTTTTTTCTTTTTGGGTGAGAATGAAATTAAGAGAAAAAGGCTGAGAGGAGAAAGAATTATTTTTTTCATCAAATATAATATATGTGTGTGTGAGCCTTGAGTATGGCTTCCACTATTTACAACTTTGATACTACTTAGGGTTTGGTCCTTGGGAACCATGGGCCTAAATCTAGGAAAAAGAGTCGCCGCTTTGAAGACTGGGATAGAAAGGTGTGAAGACTCTCATCGAGGAATCTCTAACATCTATTGGGTTCAAAAAGTGTTTTAAGCCCATTATATGAAAATAAGCATCTTTTTTTAGCTTTTCTTCCTTTTGTTTGTATCAAAGGGACAACTATAGTATCTACAATATGTATTTTACTTATTATCCTTCTTTTAGAAAATTGCACTGCATGACATCATTTTTAATTTTTTTGTTAAAAAATATCCTATAAATTTTTAGAGTTTACATTTTATCTTTTCATATTTCATTTTTACCCTCTATATAAATGTCATTTTGTCATTTCAAAAATGTCCAAAAACTACCCAAGCAACTAAATTTTTGAGAGCTATCTCTCATTTATTTTGCCTTTCGCCACGATGAAGAAGAACAACAACAAGGAGTAAGGATTAGAAGTAGAATTCATATTTTTTGTTACTTTAAGTTGATTATTTTTTCAATCAATTAGTTATTCAAACTTGTTTTGCTCTCTTTATTTAATTTTTACATTGATGTTTGAATTTTTTTTAAGCTTTCTTTTGACATTTTTGTGTTTGTTTAGATTCAAAATTTTAAATTAATGCTTCAATATTTTCAATTTGTTTAACATTATCTTATTGGAATAAAATTATCTTGTTGTTCCAAAATCCCCATTTTTTCTGTAATAATAGCAACATCATAAAGAAATAATGAGAATGGTTGTAGTAGTAGCTGCTATAATAAGAAGTCCTATAATGGAACAAAAGATTGTTTAGATTTTCCTTTTAACTCAATAATTTTGCAAAAATCAAAATTCTAAAATGTATTTCTAGTAGAGTATGACTGTACCTATTTTGAGTGAAACTTTATTAGATTTTCCTCCTATAACAATCATGAGATCCTAAAATTAACATTAGTTAAGATGCAATAAAACATGGACCAAGCTTTGCATTACAAGAGAGAACTCAAACCCAATAATTAGTCACTAGCTGGGAGAAGAATTTATTTCTCAAAAATGTAACTCAACAAAACAAAAAGCATTATAGGAAGAGCTTAGTGTCATTGATGAACATTACACACAAAAAATGAACTTAGAGAATGTAAATTCTATATTTTATCAGGTGTAAATTTTTTTCTTTTTTTGTCAAATATTTCCAAGTTTTTGAGATATGTTTATTCAAATCTCAAGCAACTAATTTGCATAATGTATTCCATATTTTTATGTCAAAATATAATCAAATGATATAATTATAGTTTATTATTATTATACACTTTCAGTTATCAATATTGTATAAGGATTAAAATTGTATAATTTGTTAAATTAGAATGTATTCTTTAAGTATACTTGTAACACACTTAATTGTTTTTGGTTTTAGTGTATAAATATGAAAGAGGTAAATTACTTTTATTTTTTATTTTGGTGCATAAATGTGAAAAATAAAATTCTTTTTTGTTTCTTGTTATAGTGTTGTAACAAAACTTGAACAATACATTAGATTATAAGTTTAAACTACAAATGAACTAGAAATTTTTTTTTTTTGTTGTTGTTGTAACAATGTCATCAAAAGTGTCAGTTAATGTTGTCGATCACTTTACATTATTGATATTCTCTGAATGAATAAGAATGTATCCTATGAGTATACTTTAGGTATGTCTGTAATATACGCAGCTAATCTTTCTTATGATAAAGTTTATTTTTTTTTTATTATTGTTTGTGTAATAGGACTTTCCTTTGGTTTAGTTGATAAAAGTAGAAATAAAAAATTATTTATGAGAGTATATAATTTGAATTTTAAATCTTGTACAAGTATTAAAATTAAACATGTGTTTAAATTAGATTGTATACTATAAGTATGCTTTAGGTATACGTGTAATATACATGCATGTAGAATCTATTGCTAATTATGCTAGTGTATGAACAATGAAAAAATACAATTGAAAAAATCTTTTAAACTTGCACTAGAAATATAATTATGACTTTGCAGTGAAATTTGAAAGGGGAAGAAAACTTAATTCCCCTAAATGAAAGGGGAAGAAAATTTAATTCCCCTAAAACCTAAAATATGCATAGATCACTAGATTATTCAAATTAAATTGCAAAGGGCAGAATTGCGTACCTGACATCATCGTATGTTGATGCTGAAGACAATTTTGGGGTTTGTCGCCTTCCAGGGGATACACACTTTAGGTTATGCGGAAGCACTACTGAAGGAACGTAATATTCTCTAAAATTGTTATGTTCCCCTGGAGACCACGACCCCTTATTTATAACTGATGATGATGATTAATTTCTATTTTGGTCCTTCAACAAAATAGAAATTACTTAATGGTCTCTACACTTATAATCCTATTACGAGTGGAACACCTCAATAGTCAACAATCCTAATTTGATCAAAACTTTAATTTGACTATCTTAATTTGACTGCAATACATATTTAATATTTAAATATATTTAGCCCACACTTATGATTAATTAGAGGATTAATTTTAACAATATAAAATTAATTCTAACAATCTCCCACTTGGGCTAACATATAATAAATATAAATGTATATACCTTAATGAGCTCATAAAAGCAGTCATACTGAAGGTGCCTCAAACAATCTCGTCCATTGATTATATCGATAAAGGACTGAAGGGCCAGTCGCCACATTCATCGTGACTCAAACCACCATCAATCACATTACCAATACTCTCAAATGACATAGATCAATAATAGGAGTGTAGCATGAAAACTACATGTAATGTGATCTAATCATGCCTGTTTCCAACTGGTCACACTTTAGTGAGATCAATTAATAATAATACAGAGTGTAACAAAATAAATACTTTATTTTCTGCAGAAACTGAATGTACATAACAAAATATATCCATTACAACACAGAGCATACACAAATATAATGTAACCATAATGAACAAACTCCCACTGAAACTAATCAGTCTCAAATAATGTGACACCCATATGAGTAGTGTGCTCATGAAAAACCTTTGGTATCACTGCCTTAGTGAGCGGATCCGCAATCATAGAGTTCGTTCCAATATGCTCTATGGATATTTGTCCACTCTGTACTCTCTCCCTCATAGCCAGAAACTTTATCCCAATGTGTCTCGATCGAAAAGAGCTTCTGTTGTTATTGGAGAATAAAACTGCTGAGTTATTATCACAGTATAACTTTAATAGCCTTTCAATGCAATTCACAATGCGCAGCCCTGTGACAAAGTTCCTCAGCCAGATTGTCTGATTGGATACCTCATAGCTTGCTACAAATTCCGCTTCCATGGTGGAGGTAGCTACTAGAGTTTGTTTCACACTCTTTCAAGAAATAGCACCACCGGCCAAGAGATATATGTAGCCTGAAGTGGATTTCCGACTGTCTTGGCATCCCGCGAAATCAGAATCAGTATACCTAATGATCTCAAGCTGATCTGATCGCCTGTATGTGAGCATATGTCCTTTAGTTCTCTGAAGATATCTCAAGACTCTTTTGGTTTCTTTCCAATGATCCATTCCTGGATTAATGAGATATCGCCTTAACATGCCAACTATGAATGAAATATCTGGACGAGTGCAAACTTGAGCATACATCAGATTCCCAACTGCAGACGCATAAGGAATCTTCTGCATCTCCTGAATCTCAAGTTCACCCTTTGGACACTGATCAAGACTGAATTTATCTCCTTTAGAAACTGGGGTATCAATTGGTCTACTGTTGTGCATACTAAATCTCTTGAGCACTTTCTCAATATAGCCCTTTTGTGATAATCCAAGAATACCTCGAGTACGGTCTCGATGTATTTGAATCCCTAATACAAAAGAAGCTTCACCTAAATCTTTCATCTCAAAGTGTTTTAAGAGAAAGACTTTGGTCTCTTGCAGCAAGTCCTTACAGTTAGTAGCAAGCAATATGTCATCGACATATAAGACCAAAAAGATAAACCTACTCCCTCTGAACTTGTGATACACACAATCTTCCACAGCATTTGTCTCAAAACCAAAAGAGACAACTACTTCATGGACCTTGAAGTACCATTGACGAGAAGCTTGCTTGAGTCCATAAATGGATTTCTTTAATCTGCATACCAGTCGCTTTGGGTCTCCAGACACCAAGTTTTCTGGCTGCACCATATAGATGGTTTCATCAATGTCTCCATTGAGAAATGCAGTCTTCACATCCATTTGATGTAACTCAAGATCAAAATGTGCAACTAGAGCCATGATTGTCCTAAAAGAGTCCTTCGATGATACTGGAGAGAAGGTCTCTTTATAGTCAATCCCTTCTTTCTGAGTGAAGCCTTTAGCTACAAGACGTGCCTTATATCTTTCCACATTACCTTTAGAATCCCTCTTGGTTTTAAATATCCATTTGCAACTAATGAGTTTCTTTCCTTCAGGTAATGGAACAAGATCCCAAACTTGATTGTCTTGCATAGATTTATATTCTTCACTCATTGCCTCAATCCACTTATGAGAGTTGGAATCCTGCATGACATGATGAAAGCTGATTGGATCATCTTCCACCATGTCTACAGTGTCCTCATGTTCCTGAAGATATACTACATAGTCATCCGGAATAACATTTCTTCTCTCTCTAGTGGACTTTCTTAAAGGCACAGGTTCTGGCTCAAATTCTTGAGGTTGTTGAGCTTGTACTTGAGGAAGAACAACTTCTTCATCCTGATGGGGAAGTTGATCAACATTGTCTTATATTGGATCCGGAATTGCTTCTGGGATATTAACATTTCTAGGAACCTGAACAGTCCCAGGATCAAAGATAGGAATCGACACTGAGTGTTCCTGACTCGATCCCTCCTCAAAGACAATGTTTCTAACCTTATTTCTCCCCCCAAACTCAACATCCTCAAAGAATGTTGCAATTCCCGTCTCAAAAATATATCTGGAAGTAGGATTATAAAACTTAAAACCCCGAGATCACTCAGAATAACCAACAAAGTAGCTACTAACAGTTTTGGAGTCCAATTTTGTCTCATTAGGCCTATAAGGCCTAGCCTCAGCAGGACATCCCCAAACATGAAGGTGCTTTAGACTGGGCTTGCGTCCAGTCCAAAGCTCATAAGGTGTTTTTGTAGCTGCTTTAGTTGGTACTCTGTTAAGAAGATAGACTGCTGTCTTTAATGCTTCTCGCCACAGAGACTCAGGTAAAGAAGAATGACTAATCATACTTCTAACCATATCCATAAGAGTCCTGTTACGTCTCTCAAATACACCATTCATGCTAGGTGTACCAGGCATTGTGTATTGAGGGACTATACCACAGTCCTGCAGGAAAATAGCAAATGGCCCTGGACGTTGTTCACCTGAACCGTCATATCTGCCATAGTACTCACCTCCACGGTCAGATCTAACAGATTTAATCTTCTTTTTGAGTTGATTTTCAACTTCGGCCTTATAAGATTTGAAAACATCCAGAGACTCAGATTTCTCATGAATGAGATATAGGTACCCATAACGTGAGTAATCGTCTATGAATGATATAAAGTATCTTTGACCATTCCTAGTTGCTGTAGGGAATGGGCCACAGATGTCCGTATGTATCAACTCTAAGACGTTTGATGACCTATTGGCACCTAATCTCTTTTGTTTAGTCTGTTTACCTTTAATACACTCAACACAGGAGTCCAAATCTGTGAAATCAAGTGTATTTATGATACCATCTGACACAAGACGTTCTATTCTAGATTTGGATATGTGACCCAAACGTCTGTGCCATAGAGCAGCTGAGTTATCCATATTCAGCTTCCTTTTGGTACCTATAGTACTAACTTGCAGGGTCTCATTATAAGAGGCATCGATATCTAACATATATAGATTATGAAATGTATACAAGAAACCAGTACCTAAAATTTTTGAATCCATAGATAAAGTAACTTTATTGTTTCCAAATGAAAAAGTAAAACCAGATTTGTCCAAATGGGAAACAGAAATTAAATTCCGCCTAAAAGACGGAATAACAAAAGTATCTACTAGATCCAAAAAAATTTCAGTTCTTAAACGCAATCTAAAATGTCATATTGCCTCTACTTCTACCGGTTCGCCAGTTCCCATATAAACATATCTTTCACCGTCAGTTGGCTTTCGGTAACTTAGGTAACCCTGCATTGAAACACTTATGTGACTAGTAGCACCAGAATCTATCCACCAAGTGTTTCTAGGTACCGAAGTTAAATTAACTTCAGAACAGACTAAAACCAAATATTTTCCCTTATCAGCAGTCTTATTATCAGTATTTTCATTCATAGGGACAAAGTTGAGATTACACGGCATACTAGCTGAATTCAGAGAAAATAAATAATAAATAAATGCCATAAGCTCACAATCCACAAAAATTTAAACAAATCACAGAAGTAGAGTTCAAATATTGGAAACAAGATACCAGACACAACATTAATATTCTCATCTTTGGACATAAAATATTAACTGTAATTGGTATCTCAACGCAGTAATCAAATATTGACAATTCAGTCCTGTCTAATAATAAACCTTCCTTTGGGCCGATTTATTATCCACATGGATGAACACATAATAATTATCACATATTTATTACCGCAATGTATTCTCAATTCAGCCAGATAGCAACCTTCCTTTGGGCCGGTATGCTACCCGCAATGAATTTTAACACCTGTCTAATATCTCAAATAAATCAATTTACATAATAGAGGTCACTTTGGTGACTTTTTGCTTCAATTAATTTATTATTAAAAATATTAAACACAATCAGGACTAAAATACCAAAATTTAAACTCAGTTGAATTAAATTTTAAAATACAATCAAAATTGCAATTTTAAAATTAAATGAATTTTTTTAAATTAAAATAAATAAATAAATAAATGAAAAGGAGTAAGGTAAATTTTTTTTAAACGTTTACTGGGTTCTTTTAAACCAAAACGAAGAACAAAATAAATTTTAAACGTTTACTGTGTTCTTCTAAACCAAAACGAAGAACAAAAAAAATTAAACGTTTACTGTGTTCTTCTAAACCAAAACGAAGAACAAAATTTTTTTTTAATTAATTAATTTACATAATTAATTAACTAAATTAATTAATTCCAGAAAAAATCACAAACCCAAAATTCAAGTCTAAAAAATTTGATTTTTCCAGAATTAATTAAATAATCTCAGTAATTTAATCCAAAAAACAAATCAAACCAAAATTGATTTCAGATTACTAATTTCGATTCCAAATTAATTCTAGAAAATTACAATCACCGAATTATTTTTTTAGAATCAAAACAATAATCAATACCGCAATTTAATCGGAAAATCTAGCAACCTAGCATAGAGCTCTGATACCAATTGAAAGGAGAATAAAACTTAATTCCCCTAAATGAAAGGGGAAGAAAACTTAATTCCCCTAAAACCTAAAATATGCATAAATCACTAGATTATTCAAATTAAATTGCAAAGGGCAGAATTGCGTACCTGACATCATCGTATGTTGATGCTGAAGACGATTCTGGGGTTTGTCGCCTTCCAGGGGATACACACTTTAGGTTATGCGGAAGCACTACTGAAGGAACGTAATATTCTCTAAAATTGTTATGTTCCCCTGGAGACCACGACCCCTTATTTATAACTGATGATGATGATTAATTTCTATTTTGGTCCTTCAACAAAATAGAAATTACTTAATGGTCTCTACACTTATAATCCTATTACGAGTGGAACACCTCAATAGTCAACAATCCTAATTTGATCAAAACTTTAATTTGACTATCTTAATTTGACTGCAATACACATTTAATATTTAAATATATTTAGCCCACACTTATGATTAATTAGAGGATTAATTTTAACAATATAAAATTAATTCTAACAAAATTAACAAAAAAGTTTACAAATTAGTCATTTATAAATTAAAAAATAACTTCTTGTTTATTTTTTTTATCTTGACAAGAACAATTATTTATGTTTTAATTCTTTAATTACATAAACCTTTTTAGTCACTCATAAATATAATTAGCCCAATTATATTCCTTATATACATAATATTACTCCTCTTTGTATAATAATTATTTCAATATTCAAATACAAATTCATTCTTGCATAATGAATTAAATATGACAGAATTTTAATTTTAGTAACACAATATGAAATCAATTAGCAAAGACATATTTTAAGTTAAAAAAAATAATTTTATATAAATGTTTATAATAACTAATCTAAAAGAGAGAATTTAACTAGATCAGCTGATAGGATGGGCTTTGAAACTCAATTGGTAAAGAAATTTGGGAGTAGACGAACTAGGCCTTTAGAAAATCTAGTACTTTCAAGCCCAAATCCGACTCATGACCAGGTCTAAATTTAATTAGTGTTACCAAAAGAAATTTCTAATTTTTTTTATCTTTGGTCGTTAGGAAATTACTAAATTTTGCCTTATTAAACCATTGCTATTATTAAAAAAAGACATTGTAATTAAATTCACAACACAAAAAAAACACATTGCGATTAAATTTCAAAGTTGCTTTAGAGTTACAATTTATAAGAAAATCCATGATTTTATAGGTCTAAAAATAGGAAATTGGATAATAATTTTTTTTTAGAGTTAACTACTATCGTTCTGTAAAAAATATGATAAAAAATTTATTCCCATTTCATTGAAAATAGTATCTTTTATTATTTTTTAAATTATATGATTAAATAATTAATATTATGCAAACTTTTTTTTTTTCAATAATCATGTGACTAAATGTTAAAAATTATTGGATTTATTAAAGTCAATCATATAATTGAATACTTAAAATTCTCAAGTCAAATTTATAGCATCTAGAATTGGGGGATAAAATCTAATTACTTTATATATATAATGCAAAAGTTGGGGGGGGGGGGGGGGGGGTGGTCTTCCAGGGCTCGGTCACCAGAAACATCGATTTGCCTCTGTTTGTATGAACAATGAAAGTCATAGTAGAATTATGAATATGTGCAAATTATGCAATTATATTGCATCATTTTATTCTAGTTAATAAACAATGAAAAAACATTCACTAAACTATATTATTTAAATTTTTTTTATCTAATACACCTTAAAATGATGTAAACTTTAACCTTAAGGGGATAATTAATATAATTTTATGCTCAATAAGCTATATGAATGCTAATAAATAACTACTAAATCAATAATTTTGGAATTATATTTTTTTAGAAATCATTAATTATCCATTCATATCATAAAGACAATATACTAGACATCATATGCGATATCAGTACCCCGATTCCTAAGACCTGACAAAGAGGCAACACACCTTGTCAACATGTGAGCATTCTGATTCGTAGATTGTCTTATAAAAACAAGTGAGACATTGCAAAGATTATGCAATAAGTCCACACAATCATACAACATCAATCCCAATATTATTCATTTGTCTTCCTAATATTGACAGATTGCGCAGGCTTAAGGAATTCGACTATACTATAACATTGCTCCATTGTAGCTCCTTTAGCCATTAAAGTGCTGCCATGCATCCTGTAGCTTCAGGAACACTGGGGGTCTATAAAGTCCATCTGAGTTCCGCTTCTTATAGACACCAATCTCCCTTCATAATCACGAATTATGTAACCAAAGCCTATCTTGTTAACTTTAGAGAACACTACAACATCCACATTACACTTCAAGTAGCCAACCCGGGGTGCTTCCCAACTTGAAACAAGACCTTGAGAATTATTATTCTCCTTAACTTCTCTGCTAGTTTGGGCAAGTTTCCACTGGCTTAAGAGGATCTTATGATTATGTACTACTTCATTAGGGGACCTACGAATCCCTCTCCATACCAATCCATTTCTACAACTCCAAATATTCCACACAACCATCACACACAATTCTCACACATCATTATCAACAGGCTTAAGCAATTTACTCAACCAAGCTTTGACATCACTAACTTGGGTTGAAAGATTACCCCTAGATACCATATCCTAGTAACTCCTGGTGAAAGGGTAGTGAAGCAAAATATGAGATCTATCTTTGGCTCAACTAGGCACAATAGACATTTGGATCTACCATTAGTTGCCTCTTTGCAAGATTTGCCACGGTAGAAAGACATCTATGAAAAACTCTTCACACAGTATTTTTCACCTTTGGAGGGGTCCCTAACTTCTAGAATTTCCCAAAGATAGACTTGAATGAGATGAATTCTCCCATCCATTACTATGAGCTAACACCCAATATGCACTTTTTATATAGTAACTACCATTTTTGTTGAAATACTACATATATCTATCTCCACTTCTTCTTAGACTAAGAGGAATTTTTAGGATAATCTTAGCCTTTCTTTCTCATCAAACAAGGATTTAACTAGATAATATTTCCACATCTGAGCCTCTAGCATAATTAACTCACTAACCCTCTCTACTATTATTCTTACATGTTGAGCATATGTAATGCATGCACCACCCTCACCTGGAAACCAAGGGTCAAACCAGATACTAGTACCTTTACCTTCACCCACCCTTCATAAACAATTGATATAACCATATTTTTATATTAATATTTGATTATTCTAACCTACTTTCTATTCTTATCAACTGAATTTAATGTATTTTCTTTGATGAAGTTCGAATAGTCCTAATTGGAAATGTGATTTCACAAAATATGAGTTTTTGGCAAATTTTGAGCAAGAAGTGATGAAGAATCAAAAGAAACTAAGATGCAAAACAAAAGAGGGAGCAAAGGAGAAAAAAGTAGAACAAAATCTATTTCCATGGCCATGCGAATGACACTGCACACTTGTTGGAATCAACTCAAAGCTGGTTCGAAGAAAAGAGAAGAAAGTGAGAAGGACCAAAAGGAAAATGATACCCATAACCATGCAGATCAGAAATGTATGACCGTACATATGGAGACGCTTATGCCTATTGAAGAATTTCTCGAGCTTTGAATTGAGGGTCCATGGTGCACAACTGTGTGAATCATTTGATAGCTGAAATTTCTAATTTCTTAATGATTTGCCCTACGAATTTTTCCTATATATTTTGGAAGACTTAGAAACTTCCTAAGAAGTATTCCTTATCAAGTTAGAAGACCTCTAAGCCCCTATATAAAGCAAAGCCTCTTTCAAAGTTAAATCATCCAATATTCATCCAAGATTTATTTAAGTTTCCTCTCAAGCTTTCAAGATTTCTTTGGATAGAAAAAGGATGAGGCTTGGTCTTTTGAAGATATTCAAGATCAAAGAGGAGTTCCATTCATCCAAGTTTGAATTTTTTTTTTTTTGTTTCGTTAGATTCAATGTTTTCAATTATTTTCTTCATGCCTTTTGTTATTTGTTTTTCAAGTATGTTTAACTAAGCCCTAAATTAGGGTTAGACAATTCTATTAGATATTTTATGGTGCACTTCATGTTTATTTGATTCAATAATATTTTTTCTTAATTATTTAGTTATCTTTGTGCTTAATGTTAATAATTATCTAGCCAATAATTATTTGGTTTGAAATATTTATATGATGGAGTGAGAGCGAAAACACAATCTTAGTCCAATGAAATAATAATCTTAAGTAATTTTTACTTAGAGATAAGAAAAATACATAGAAGTTTGATATAAGAGCTTCACAAAACATAAAGAATTGAATTAATTCTTAAATATTAGTTTTAGATACTGAGAGAAACTAAAACTTAATTTAGGAAGATCCAACCAATAATCAAATAATAAATTAAATTAAATTAATACTTTAGGAAAACCATAAAATAACCAATTGAAGAAGTCTAATCCTAAGATTTGTAATATAAGAATTTAAGTAGTTTAAGTTTCATTAATTAGGTTAACTTAAAATTAGTTTGTTCATTCAAATAATAAATAATTTAATTGTTTGCTTGTAACATCACTAATTTTAATATACCGTAAATTTGAATAATACAAAGGGATTATTAAATATGTTAGAAGATATATGACGAAAAATAATATTAATAATAACAATAGTAAACATAAATAAAAGAAATGAGAAAAGAAAGAAAACTATGCACAATGTAAGAAAGAAAGAGATATACATAATATATACATAAGCTATACACTTAATACACATAAATATATATATATATACTTAATTTAAAAAGAAGAAAGAAAATATCTATACATATATCCATTAAAAAATGTGAGAAAAGAAAAAGAAAAGAAAAGAAAAGAAAAAATATAAAAGGGATAAGGAAGAAAGAAGAAAAGTGAAACTTTTCTTCTTCTTCTTCTTCTCATCTTGAAAAAAAAAAAGAGGAAGAAACTCTTATTTATCTACTGAAATTTTCACCAAAAATCAAGAGTTTTAAGTGGTTCTTGAAGAGCTTTTGAAGATTTGCTAAATGTGGGTAACCTTTAACGTTTGTTTTATGAGTTCAGATTTTACAAATGTTTTGAAGTTTAGGAGAAAATATGTTTATGTTTCAACCAATTATGTCTAAGTTTTTAGGGCAATTTTATTGGTTTTTAGTAAATTTTTCCTTTTATTTGTGTTTAAAGATTGTTTAAAGTATTTGATTTAGGTTGAAGTGCAAAAATGGAAATTCAATTCAATTTGATGGATGGAGTTTGGAGAAAAGCATGTGACACAGCCAAGACACTTCATGGCTTGGCTGTGTCCCTCATCAAAGGGCAAGAAAGACAAGGAACAAGCAAGACACGACCAGGACAACTTGGCTTTACTGTGTCCCTTAGGGAATCTCAGAGAGAAGCAGACACAATCAAGAGATACGGCCAAGCCATTGCCCTTGTCACATAACACGACGAGGGTCTTGACAGTGTCCCACCTAAGGAACAAAGGAGAAAGAAGCAAAGAAAGGAGGCAGAAGCAAACACATGCAAAAGACACAGCCAAGCCATTGGCCGTGTCATATGATACGACCAGGGCCTTGGCCGTGTCTCACCTAGAGAAGAAACAAAGAAGAAAACGTAGCCATGAACACTGCCTAATGATTTGGTCATGTCTAGTGCAAACTTAAGTGACACGGTCAAGTCACCAATGGCTTGGCCGTGTCCTAGGTGATTTCCTTGAATTATTTTCACGTTGGTTGGGAGACAAATGAGAGACAACATGAAATATCTTTTAAAAAGATATAATGAAAATGATTAAAAGTGGGATAATTTTATGGGATGAAATATTAAACAAAGAAAAAGGGGGAGACAAAAAAGTGAGTGGAGCTAAAAAGTGTCTTAAAATATTAAAAAGAATGAAAAAGAATGGTGGTGGAGGGAGGTTGAAGGGAGAGAGACGTGGATACCATATACATGGGATAGGAGGAGGACCATGAAAAATGATTCTCTTCCTCATCCGCCATTTTCCATCTTCCATTTCCTCCCATAGACAAGTAAGAAGACAATTCTTGAGATGAAAGTGAGTGAACAAGCTTTCAAGAAGGTTAGGGTTTGAAGAAGACTTGATTGAAGAGTGCAAACTTGAGAGAGTTACCACTCAACCTTTCAAGAAGAGAGCTATTAATTGAAGAAGGCTTGAAAGTTCTTCATCACATCAAAATGGAAGCTAGGAGGAAGACAAGTAGTTCAACTCTTAGCATCTTCAAAAGGGGTTCTTCATGTTTTCTCTTTTAATTCATTTCTTGATTGTTATTATTGTTAAAAACATTAATATTTCAATGGAGAATTGTGATTTGATGTGTATTGAGATGAATACTTATTTTACATTGATGATGAGCTAATTTATTCATGCATTGGATTGTAGTAGATTTGATTAAATGACTTGATTTGATAATTCCATCAATATACCTTGTTATTGGTTGATTGTGTAGGACTTAAAGTTAGATTGATAGATTGGCCACCTATTGATCACTTAATATCGGATGATGGAGGTGAAATTTGATGTCGAAACTAAACAATTTAACCACCTTAAGAATGAATTAGAAATATAAGTTCTAGGGTTTATTTGATTTGCAATTTCAAAATAATTGGTTATTGTTAATTCATGAATGTGAAAACTAATGAATTGGTAATTGACTAACTAAAATCAAGGAACAAGTTAAATTACAAGATTATATTAATGGATAATTTGAGAATCAAGCTTTGATTAAATTGATCTATAACCCTAGGCACCATTCCAAGAATTGAATTAATCTTGAACAATCACTGCTCATTTTTACTTTTAAATTTTAGTTACATTTCACCATTTCATCAACAAATACTCGAACATTTAATATTTTATTTTAATCAAATTATTACGAACAACACCTTCCTTGTGAGATAACCTTGGGGCGATCATTGTTGCTAAAATAACCTAGTATATTTGCGAGTGTCACTTTGTAGTAGTAATTAAACGAGCGCAATAGTTTATATTGTGAAAGATGAAATACATGGGAAATAGCTTGAGTAATGAAGAGGAAATGATGATTACATGTTGAATTTGTGAAAAAGAATTGTTTGAATTAAGTTGAATTAAGAAATTAGGGCTATCGAAACCTTGAAATTAGAGTTTTTGATGAGGTATAATTGGGATTAATGTAATTAAGAGTCAAATTGAGTATTTGAAGCATAAAATGGAGAAAAATATACAATGGAAAGGGGTTAGGACATGTTTAAATGGGTTTTAAGGGTAAAAATACTTAAACCAAGGAAGGTTAACCTAACTTGGTAAAAATCTTGCTTTGGTAATTAAATTATTACTTGTTATTACTTATGAATCATGTTGAAATGTATGATGTGCTTATTTAGTTATTCATTTATATGAATGTGAGTTTGAATTTTAATAATAAAGTGTATCAGATGAGTTATAGAAATTTCATATGAATTCTAATTGATACAGTGAATTCTGATAAATTGTAAGAAGTATGAAAAATAATGATTTGATATGAGAATGTGAAAGATTGATATAATGCAACTATGATTTGTTGCACTACACATGCTCTTGTTTTGGGATATTATATTTGGCTCCATCAAGTTAGTATGTCAATGATAGGTCATGATGTTATATATGCCTTCAGGTAAGATACACTAGTATCAAGTGTCTTCTAGTGAGATACACTGGTATCATGATACTTCGGTATCGAGGATACATTATTTTGAAACCTTTTGGTGAGATACACTAGTATCACACAACACTCCATCTCCGGTGTTGAGACCTTTAGGTCGCGATGGGCCAAATCAATATTTTTGGAACTTAAATATTGTATAGGGGCTTGTTTGAGTATGATATATTCTAACCATGATATGTTTTGAGATGATAGATAGATATGGTTGATGTAATTATAATTGAGGTTTATGAAATATTTATTTATTAATGTGTATTGTATCTAATTGAAGTTAAATGAGTTTTATATTAAAAATGAAATCTTTACTTTGTTTATGTCCTATTATCAAAGCAAGTACCACTAAGCTATATAGTTTAGCCCGATTAAATTTTATCGCACAAGTGATTGGAGATTGGAAAGAAGAAGCCCTGGTAGTTATAAGAAGGGTTAGGATTTCTAGAAGATCATAGAAGCAAAGAGTTGCCATAAGACCACATTTTCTAGTGCTGCGTAAGTGCATATTATGTGTAGCTTTTACATCAAATGTATCTTGGATATGTAAATCTATCTATTACATATTTTGAAAACCAGTTGGGAGTTTATAAATATTATGTTGTTGTAAATATTATACATACATATCACTTGGTCCACTATAATATATAAAAGATTTTGTTGCTTTGAAATATTTCAAATTGAAGTAGTTGAGGAGTTCTATGAAAATGTATAGATTTTATAAGTGCTTTCCTTACAGGGTTTTCCTATTTTGAAGTTTTGGTTCTATTGATTTTATAGAAAAAATTTTGCCAAAATTTTCTTAAAATTATATGTAACTTAATTTAAATATATTTTAGTTAATATTATTATTTATTAATTTATAAATATATATATATTTGCTTATAATATTTGGCTTTTAAATGAGTTTGAATATTATTCCTAAACTAAGGTCTATAAGTTAATATTTTTTGTTGTTCTTCCCCGTGGCACTCTTGTGTCCTGTGTACGTGTGATGACATATGTGGGGTGTGAGGGTGTTACATTGATACTTAGTATTCACCTTCTTCATGGGATGATACTCAACTCATCTCTACAATACTTTTTCATGATATTGTACATTTGCAATCAAGCTAGGGTTAGTGCAACAAGTTTTTGGCATTTTTGCCAAGGAAGATGATGATTCAAATATCAATAAAATTAAATTATTGTTACTTTGGAAGTTATATATTTTAATTTGTTTTTCTTTTCCTTTTCCCTATAGGTTTAGCATTACATGTGTAATAAAGCCAACACTCAATTAGAAGCATATAGTCCTGAAATTGAGAAATGTTTTCAATAACAAAACAAGGAAATGAGGAAAGACAAAGAAAAGAAAGAAATTCAGCTAAAATTGTAGAATAAAAAGAATAAGAAGTAGAATACACATCTGAAGAAGAAGATACAATAGGAGACAATGTAAAAAATAAAACTCTCAAAGATTATGCCTTTCCATCCACACAAACTAGGTCAAGTATCACAAAACCCGCAGTCTAAGCTAACAATTTTAATCTCAAGTATGCACTCGTCAACATGGTCCAACAATCATTATTTCATGGCCTTAATCATGAAGATGCATACACTCATCTATCAAATTTATTAGAGATATGAGTTGCTTTCAAAATAAATGGAGTCTCTAATGATGAAATGAGACTATGATTGTTCCCACTCTCCTTGAAAGATAATGCCAAGGCATGGTTGAACATAAGAGCACCTGACTTTATTACTACTTAGGATCAGTTAGCAGCAGCACACTTATAAAAGTACTTCCCACATGCAAAGATAGCTAAATTAAGGAATGACATCATCAGCTTCACACAATATGATGGGGAAAGTCTATATAAAGATTGAGAACGATTTAAGGAGCTATAAAGGAAGTGTCCTCACCATGGAATTCTAAATTGGCTCTTAATCCAAACTTTCTATGACGGATTAAGTTTGATTACTATATGAACTATTGATGCAGCTACTAGCATGGCAATAATGAATAAAAATCCTAATGGTGCTTATGATCTAATTGAAGAGATAGCAACAAATAACTATCACTAGTCTTTAGAAAGGAGAAATCCCAAGAAAGTTGATGGTCTTCATGAAGTTGACAATCTTTCCTGGCTTGTAGGCAAGGTAGATGCTATTGCCAAGAAATTGAAACATGCCAACTTGACTTCATCTTTAGTATGTGAAGAATGTAGAGGGAACCATTCTATTGCAAATTGCCAAATCATAGAGCAAGTGCAATTTGTAAGCAATCAAAATAGGGTCCAGAATCTTTCTCAAGGTAACACTTGCAATCCTACTTGGAGAAATCATCCTAATCTTTCATGGGGAAATAAAAAAATCAGAGGGCATAGGCATCATTAGAAACACCATTGATCTTAAAGTATCACACATCTCTAAGAAGTTGGAGAAGTGGTCATAAGCTTCTTCATGATTCAATCCATGGAAGATTGATTGTTGAATTAAGTTAATTAGCACAGGCTTCAGATCAAAGGTTACGGCTTAAACCGGTAGTTTTGTAATGCTCGACTGTGTAGCAGTAGATGTTAAGGCATAATCCTTGAGGGTTCATAATGCTTGGTCTCCCATAATTTCTTCTTCTTCAAATGAAAACTCTTCTTCTTCTTGTAATCCATAAATTTTAAATATTGTTAAATAATTATTTTAGAGCGTAATTAATATATTAAAAAAGAAAAATATAAGATATTTATATATAATATACAAGATATACATAATATATACATGATATACACCTAATATATACATAATATACACACTTTCATAAAAAGACAAAAAGTCAAAAAGTAAAGTCAAAGTCAAAGGGTAAAAAGCTAAAAAACTAAATAATAATAATAAAATAAATCAATATTAAAATATATTTTAATGATAGTAGAGAATTATAGATATTAAATAATTAATTAGTTAATTAATTATCTATATATATATATAATTGTGGTTAGAAATAAAATAAGAAAAGAATGCCAAAAATAAAATCTCATCATCATCTTCTTCTTCTTCTTCAAGCATTCATCCACCATAGCCAAGAGAGCAAGAAATTCTTCTTCCATCGTCCACACCAAAATTTCCAAAGAAATTAAAGGAATTAAGGTGATTTTGATGATTAACCAAGGTTTAGGTAAGTTTTCTTTGGATTTAAATGAGTTTTCTTGAAATTTAAGATTATGTGGATTTTGAGATTTTGATGGTGATGCATGTATTAGAAGTGCACACCATGGTGAACTAGTATTTGTTTGGGACTTGAAGATGAGGGTGCCACGTAACCAACTTGGAAGGTGATGCGTTCATGTATAATATTATGTATTGTGTAATATGAAATTTGTATAGTAAAAATATTATATGTATATTAGACATGTTTTGGGAAGTGTCATGTATATGTGAATATTTTAATAAGTATTGTTACTTAAAATATAAATTTGAAATGTACATTGGTTATGTTTATGATTTTTGAATATTTATAAAATGATGAATAATGAGGAAGCTTTGACAAGTTTGGAAAAAAATACTAGATATTGTATCTGTGAATATTTGAGAGTGAAATTTTCTTTGCAAGTTGTGTGCTTGATGATTTTGGGATTTATTAAAATTACAGATAAAACTATGATGGATTTTTTTTCCAGAGATTTCTTTTTAAATAATCATTGATTTAGTAAATATTAATATATCTATTTATTAAATTTATTTAGTTATAAAATTTTAACTTAATGTAGTTTGGAAAAGGTGATTGTACAATAAATTACTATACCACCCTTGTATTCAGTATATGTACTTTACATAAACGAGGTATATATATTATACATATATAGGTTATAAGGGTATTGCACTTTTTCTTCTTTCAAAATTTCAGCTGAAGTTCCTTCCTTAAGTTCCCTTTCGTGCCTTTCCTTCCTTTCCTTGGTTTGCTTCCTATAAAACTTCTCAATTTTAGGATTACTGGGTACAAGTTGTGTGTTGAGATTTTTACGTATTTGTGAGTGGGGATTTTTGCCCCCACTCCCACGTGGAATGGTTCTTGGGACTTCGGTACTGTTAGGCTCAGGGCCTTAGAGAACACGAGCCTAAATCTGAAGAAAATGGAGTTGCCACTCGGACAGACCGGGAAAAGAAAGAGGTGGATGACTCGATTCCTAAGGAATCCTCAACCCCCTAATGGGTTCGAAAAGTTGGATACGTGTGGGGAATGTGAGAAATGACCCAGCACCCACACAACGCTCGGTTTATTGGAACCGACCTCCTTTCCAGGTCTTAATATTATAAAATTCTTAAATATAATGATATTATCCATACTACATGCAATCATAAAAATAAACAAATACTTTATTAAAAATTATAGCAATGTTCAAACAAAAGAAATAAATGGACACCCATCCGAGGATGAAAACTTGTCCTTACATCTTCTAATATCTAAAACTAAATAAGACACTCACCGAAAGGTGGAAACGTGTCCTTTACATTGATTCGAAACTTAAAATAAATTAAATTACATGATGCTCACAATATGAGGCACCCAAAACATGGAAACATACCTCTTACAATATTTTAAAACCAAAGCAAATCAATAAAAATAACCAACCATTCATCATAAATAAATTATTCATCAACGACATTAACCATCAATCAAAATATATAATAAACATACATCTAATTTAAATAAAGCAATAAGTATATAATTTTAGGGTTTATTCATCAATTAGGGTAAAATTAGAATTTTGTAGGTTTTATGTTTAACAATTAGGGTTTTGTATTTTAATTACTGGATTAGTCAACTAAGAAATATTCAATATAAAAGAAATAACATGGCTACTGGATGGACAAACATATTGATCTTTGATTTTATGTAATTAAGGCTTTAGTAATTAATATGTATGATCAAAATAATGAAGCTATTGTGTTAATATAACAACCCAAAATAATCAAAAAGTTTTAAAGGTAAAATAACATAGCTACTGTGATGTCTAAATTAAGGATTAGGTTTGAAATAAATTAGGATTTAAATCTAAAGAATGGATGTTTTGGATTTAGGGTTTGATATTAATATTAGAATTTTGTACAAGTTGCCATCGAGGCTGGGGCCTCAATGAACTAACAATTTTAATACTATTAATGGCTTGGCTACTAAGTGTCCTAACAAGTTATCGTGCAAATATAATGGTTGATTTAAAGGGTTGACATGATCATTATAAACTGAACCTAACTTATTGCATGTTGATATTTGAAAATAAATAGCTACTGGATGATAAATTAAATATCAATGTCTAAATGTTATGATAAAAAATAGCTATTATTAAATTTAGATGAATTAAATAAAGAACGTACCTTCGTGTTGGCTCCACCAAATTGACGAAATTGATCAAGCTCCTACCTGCTACAATTCTTTATTTTTGGCCGAGCAAAATCAAGACACGGTCTTATTGTCTTATTGCCTCACTGTTTGATGTTTAAGCTTTTTCTGCGTTTAATAATGATTTTAGAATTCATTTGTTGCTCCGTTGCTCTCTGCCTAAATTGAAAGTTTGAAGTTCTTCCAAAAAGTCCCAAAGAAAAGTCCAAAGTCTTTGAAATAATTGCCAAGAAAAAGTCCCAATAATTCTTTCGTCAATCCCCCCTATTATGTGTGTTTAATACTATTATTTATAGAAAAATAAAAAGACCTAATACTTTTTTTATAAGGAAATACCAACTGTTTTGGAAAAATCACAAAATCGAGTAAAATAAGGTTTGGTAAAAAAATCGGCAGCGCGCGCAGCTAGTACGCGGGCTGCGTTGGGCGAGGCAGCGGGCAACTGCTGGCTGAGAGAACTGGGCAAGCCTAGTTTGCTGCTGCGGCGAACTGGACAATGCTCAGTTCGCCGCAGCCACCTGCCTGTGGCAAAGCCCCTTGCCGCGCGTCGCTCGCCGATCTGTCCGTTTTTATTTTTTTATCCTTTTTTTGATTTTTATTAAAAATAAATATTATTATATTATTAAAAATAAATATAAATAATAAATAAAATAAATACCACAAAAATTATTTTAGACTATTTTAAAATATCGGACCGAACTTGGTCAAAAATTAAGGGTCTACAGTTTACCCCTTGCTTGAACGATCTGAGACTTTTCAGTAGAAGAGAGTGAAAAGCCACATGATTTTATGCAGATTTTGGGTTAGGATGGGTTCTCGAAAAAGATTTGGGTACTTGGACCTGGGATTGGGCACTTGAACCCGAGACTGAACTTGATTTGGGTAATTGGACCCGAGGCTGAATTGGATTTGACTGACCGTTTATCAGTTGAGAATTCTGGTTGTTCCATTCTTTAATGGATTATGGGTTTTCACCCTTAAAATGGATCTTCATCATTGGCATCGGGTCTTCACCCTTGAAAATGGATTTTCATCCTTGGAGATCTGGTCTTCACCCTTAAAATTGGATCTTCATTCTTGGCATCGAGTCTTCACCATTAAAAATGGCTCTTCATCCTTGGAAATCGGGTCTTCACCTTTGAAATTGGATCTTCATCCTTTAAGCTGGATCTTCATCCTTGGCAGGGTCTTCACCCTTCAAAACGGATCTTCATCCTTTAGACTTCGGGTCTTCACCCTTCAAAATGGATCTTCATCATTTGTACTTCGATTCTTCACCCTTTGAAATTGGATCTTCATCCTTGGCATCGGGTCTTCACCCTTTAAAGTAGATCTTCATCCTTGGCAGGGTCTTCACCCTTCAAAATGGATCTTCATCCTTTGGACTTTGGGTCTTTACCCTTTAAATTGGATCTTCATCCTTTTAAAATTTTGTCCTATATTGGCTTCAGTTCTTTTAGCTGGACTGATCTTTTGTCTTTTGCATCTTCATTCTTTTGATAGTTTTAATGATCCATTCTTTTGTATTTTTGCAAAAAATTCAGCCATTTTTTAGCTGGCCCCTTATATCTTCTCCTTCGTTTGCCCCCTACTTGAACGATCTGAGACTTTCAGTAGAAGAGAGTGAAAAGCAACATGATTTTGAGTAGATTTTGGATTAGGATGGGTTCTCAAAAAAGATTTAAATACTTGGACCCGGGACTGGGTACTTGGACCCGAGACTGAATTTGATTTGGGTACTTACACCTGAGGCTAAATTGGATTTGACTAACCTTTTATCAGTTGAGAATTCTGGTTGTTCCATTCTTTAATGGATTATGGGTCTTTACTCTCAAAATGGATCTTTATCCTTGGACCTTAGATCTTCATCCTTGGCATTGGGTCTTGGTGGATGTCGAATCCACCAAAAATAATAACCTGCTCTTTCTACAAAAGAAAACTTGTAAATAGGGTGAGAAGGGTCGAACCCTAGGGACTAGCTTGCTGAAAGTTAACCATAACCAAAAATAAAACTAAAAATTGAAACGGGGTATTTAAAATTGGAACGAGATTAATTAAAATTAAAAGCAAAAGCAACAAAATTAAATATAAAACCTGAAACGATGGAGAGCGAATTCAGTCAAGGCATACCGCAGTTCGAAGTTTAAACTGATTGATCATTGATTCAAGAATAATCCTTTAATTCAAATTACAGACAAGTTATAGCTAGGAAGAACGTCGACCCAACCAATCCTACCTTATTAATAGGTTATTAAGATACGATCTAATAATAACCCCTAATTAACTAGCAAACCTAAGTACGACGAAGGATTTAACTGTTAACAGCCTTAAAATCTAGTAGGACCTTGCCCTAATTAATAGAAACTACGAGTATCCATTTAAATCAGATTATACTCTTCCTTGATATAACCCAAAAGGTTCTACCCAATTAAATTATACCAATCACTACTACATCAATCTAATCCAGCAATTACGTATTTGATTCAATTGAATAGTCATGGAAATTACTATCAAACAAAGAACGGGCCCTGTTAATCATTCAATAGAATTTCACTAAGGGATATATTTTCCCAATAAACCACAGAAAGAATATAAATGCAATGAAAATCAAAGAATTCTATTAAGTTCAATTCAATCTCACAATCATGATCAAACTTCTACCTTGGATTAAACCTTGACTAAAAAGGACGACTAGCCACGCATGGCTATTGAAGAAAACATCATAAAATTATTGGAAATTCTGTCAATCCCGTCACTATTCAAAGGGTGGCCAAAAAGTGTCTCCTCAAAACCTAATTTTTAACTTATATAGTCCTAAAAGTGGGGCCAAACTAAATATATCACATAAAGGCCCAAAAAATAGTGTTTTAACATCTTCCTCAGCTCCAAATAAGTATAAAACATGATTAAAACATGTGGGCTAGCTGTCCATTTAAATGCTGCCCGTCAACAGCTCCTTTGCATTTAGTCTTGCCCAAGAGTAAGGCCTGACAGTCTTGATTTTCCACTCTGAAATTCCAGCAGTTGCATCCTCGCTCCAAAACTCTTCCATTATGCTCCTATTTGCTTCCTTTTCACCAAATCCAACATTTCCTAGCATAAAAATAATAAACCAAATAAAAACTCTATTTTAAGCACAAATAATGACAATTTCAGCATAAAATTAGGAACAAGAACATGTTGGATTTACGAGTTATCAAATTTCCCCACACTTATCCCATGCTTGTCCTCAAGCATGACTTAGGACTCAAAATCAAATCTATTAGGAGACCATGTACTTCACTTAAGAACCCAATCAAACACACACAAGTTCCCCAAACAACTCAACATCCCAATTAAGAATCCAACCATCAACATCATTCCATCATTATGAACTCAATTGAAAAAGGTTACACTAAGAATTCTTAAAACACGCACACACACATTCGAAGTTTGAATCAACAGATGTTTTCTCGAGCAATTAACAAGCATTTCAAAAACATTTTCATAGCTTCAAGAAAACAAAAATAGTGAACAACCATAGGCTCCCTCCAAACTCCCTCTCCACTAATGTAGGTCAAGTCTCAACCAAAGATCATTAGGTCTTTACATGTGTTAGGCTGGGTGATGGTTACAAAAGATAGGGTAATGTAAGGCTAAGAATAACAAGAAAATAAGTCTTTTACAATTAATTTCAAAAGAACAATGCACGAACTAACTAATGGCGACAAATGCGACCTAAACCAGAGAAAAGCTTAAACTAGAGAAAAACTAAAACTGAAATTGAATACATTTCTTTTTTTCTTTTTCTTTCTTTTCTGATTTTTTTTTCATTTTTCTCTTTTTTTTTCACATTCTGTTTTTTTTTTAAGAAATTCTAAAACATAACTAAAGTACTTACAACCAACTTAAACCCAACAACTTTAAACACATAAGCCACAAGGACCATTTATTTTCACAAACTAAACAAAGTCAATGACATTAAACAAAAAATGCATTTGCGCCAATTATTAATAACATACACGTGCATGCTCAAGAATGACTAAAAAGACCATTTTCTTGTTCAAGGGTGGTAGGCAAAGGGCTTTTGGTGTATATGGCTATATTGTAGGCTAAGAAAAGAAATTAGAGTACGCATTTAGCATACTTCGTAGGCTAGAAGGGGTGAAAAGAACAGTAACGTAAAGGTGGGAAAAACGTAAAAGGAATGATGAATCGACCAAAAGAACGCCTAAATCATCTCAAAAGTTGAGACTCGCCTAGGATTTCGCCTCAAGGGAGCGTAGAAAAAAGTTCTAGTGTTCGAAAGCTATCCTAAATTTGGCTTCGAAAATTGCTCTCAAAAACACTTATCGAAAGAAACTAAATTTTGAAAAACAGATTTTTAGAATTCAAAGTGTAACAGCTTGCAATCAAAGTTTATAAATACAGTGATGGTTAATCTCAAGTTAGAATTCTCGTTCACTAGTCTTGTTATTCGAGGTTCTCACATGTGTTCAACTAAATTACAAAAGCAAATTACTCCTCTCTAGAATTCCTAAAAGCTCCAAATCATGTTCAAGGACACAATAAACCCATTGAGTAAATCCCAAAATCAGCACATAGCATCAACAAACTCAAAACTTTACTCAAAATTTCATGGGGTAAGTGTCTTAACCTCTAACTCAGCCAAACAAATAAGCAAAATAAGTCATTTGGCAGCAGCTCAAAACATCCATATAAAGCTCACAATATCAATATTCATGCTGCCAAATAAAAGAACAGAAGACAATCACAGCAACATGGTAAAAATCAGCAGTAACTTACTCCACAACACAGAAACTCAGCAAATATACATAGCAATAACTATACACCTCCCCACACTTACTCCACACATTGTCCTCAATGTGGACTCAAGGCATCATATGTAAAAGAAAAAGTTAAGAAGACTGCCCTGTTGTGGAGTATTTTCTACCAAACCTCAATGCGAAGTGGGGTTAGAGCGGCTGTCTCCAAGCCGTTCCAACAAAGTCTGCAGCAAATCATTGTTTCTCTGCAACATGGCTTGCATCACTGATTGTTGCTGCTCTAAAGCTTGCAATCTGGTTTCGATGCTTGGTGGTATTGTTGCTAAAGTTGAAAGGGCAGCAACAGCAGCCTCGTTGTCAGAGTTCAAAATCTGCTGCTTAGCTAATGGACCTGCAGGTACAAAAGACACAACACCGCCTTCCTCACGGCGTAGTAAAAACATGGAATCCAAACAATCCAAATCAAGAGGGGGCATACGACAAGCACAATGCAAATCATTTTGAAGTGTAATGAGCTACTCATGCAGTGCTAGTTAGTCACAATGAATCCTAAGGACATATTTCTACGATGGCTAATGTTCCTCCGAAATTCATCGGCTAACTAATATCCTAGGTTCACTCTTTTGTTCACCACCATGCACCATAAAAAGAAAAGTTCAGCTTTACTAAGCACAGGAACATTATTATTGCGACCTGAGAAAGAATAGGCTAGGAACCTATGTATGTAGTGCAAAGCAGCACTTGTAACCAAGTTGGCTTTAGACTTGCTAGGAGCAAATTGCACATTTTGGAGTCCGGTAAGTGATTTATAAGCAGTCAATTGATCAAAATCAGTTGTTGGAAAATCACAATATGCATGGACATACTCAGGACTCACAACATTCTCTCTAGTGACAAAACCTAAAGCAACATTGAGATCATCAATAGAATAATGAAACATGCGACCCATAAGCCGAAAATGAATTGTTGGAGTTGAAATGTTGAAATTTTTCTTTTTATGCTCAAAATTAAAAGTGGAATAAAATTCCCTAGTCAACTCAGTGTAGGATGGATAATTCATAGAAAAGTATGTTTGCCATCCTATGTTAGCAATCAAATCCTCAAATTCATCAAACAAGTGTAAATCTCGCAAAGTTTCAACATGGACAGATTTATCACTTAGTATTGAACAAGTTTGGTAAAAGGCATACCTCTTTCTGTGTTCACGGCGTCCAAAAGTCAAGTGACCATGCAAAGCCTCTGTAGCAGGCGGATATGAACTCTTTCCTTGACCAAACCTAGCTCTTCTCCTCTTTTTAGGGGCTGGTTCTACCACTTCTTGTTCTTCCTCAGGTATGTCTCCAAAAACCTCTTCTGGAAGGCTATTCTAGGGGCTGGATGGCTGTTGCTCATGTTCAGAATGCACTTGAGCTGGTTCCTCCTCATTTGCTTCATCAAAAATCTCCTCTGGAAGGCTGTCTGGTGACCCTTCGGGCTGCTCCTCATTAACAGAATGGGAGCTCTCAGTTTGTGGCTGTTCATGAACAGAGTGCATAGGGACTGAATTTTCTTCATTATCCTGAACAAATTCAGCTGTAGAAGCTGCTTCTATATGCTGATTTTGAACATCTGTAGGAGCAGGAGCAGAATCATCTTTCTGTACATACGTAGCTGATGACCGAATAATGCTGGATGAACCTCTGTATGTCTTCCTCTTTTTCAACTGAATGTAATCACGCAACAGTATGGACATCTCTTCTAGGGAAAGGCAGGTTCCTTGAATATCGGGTAAAGAAATTTGTGATGATGTAGGTGTGGATGGTTCAGGTTGCGGTAGTGGGGAAGTAGGAGCTGGTTCGGAAAGTGGTGGGGGTGTAGCGGTCTATTTGCGCTTTCCTTTGGTGTTTTTGGGTTGTTGTGATTGCTTATAAGCAAGCTTCATAGGTGGTGGATTAGGAGTAATTTTTGTTTGAGCCATATGGCAGAATTACTAAAGTGATTACCTGCAAGAGTTAAGTGCAAAATGCAACCAAAACAAACAACGAACAAGCACAAACAGGTGCAATGATAAGTAAGCTCCACGTTCAGCAAAAACTCGCAGTGGAACCAATCTGAATTTCAAGGTACAGCAGCGACTAGATAAAGATGAGAACAATCAAACTTCACAATGCAATATCAACTAAGTTCCAAGTTTAAAACAACCAAGCATGAGATAATTATAAAGTGTCTTTGAATGCAGAATTTCTACCTCAAATCAAACCAAACTCATCATTGTTGCTCAATACCAGCAATAAACATTATAATATTCATTCAATTGATTCTCATTACGGCAAACCAAAAGTGAACCTAACTGTAATCATCAAATCCTATTCTAACACAGTGTCAGCATCCAAAAATTCACAATATTCAGCTCATCCATAGCAACTAATCTCAATACTCAATAAAAATGTCAACAGCTTGGCCTCCAAACACATTCAATTTGCTCATCAAGGAAAACAAAACTCAGATTTTAGAATATCCATGGAAGAGTGACGAAAAAAAAATTAGAAACTCACCTGAAACGCAGGAAGAGGGAGGTCTGGAATTTTTTTCTTCTTTTTTTTTTCGGTTCAGCAGTACTTTTGATTTGAGCAAGAGGGAGTGTCGCGATTTCTGGTTGCGATTTCTGGGTGCGATTTCTGGTTTGCAATTTCTGGTTTGCAATTTCTGGTTTGCAATTTCTGGTTTTCGATTTCTGGTTTGCAATTTCTGGTAGTGGGTAGTGGTATTCCGATTTGGGGATTCCTGGTAGAGGGTAGTGGTATTCCGATTCGTTGGTGGTGGGTGGCTGCTGAAAGTGAGGGCTTGCTAGATTTTGAAATTGTTGGGGCTGCTGGATGGGGAAGAGGAGGTGGTGGCTGGTAGGGGTGTTTCTGGTTCGTGAGTTGAGAGAAGAAGAAGAGTTAAGTTATTTTTTTTCTCCACCTGTATAAAAATTAAAAAGATATTAATAATAACTTGTGGTAAAAATTAAAATAGAATAAAAGAGAAAGAAATAAAAACTCTTCTGTGACTATTAAAGTACCGTAAAAAAATAAAAGAGAAAGAAATAAAAGAGTTAAGTTCTACTGCTAGCAACTTAAAAATCACCATTAATGACCAACTTTTAACCTTTCTCTTCCCTTTAAACTCTCAACAACTAGTTTAAAGATGGCACTAGGAAGAAGATGATACTGTTCACTTTTTTTTTAAAAAAAAAACATTAATAAAATTCCTTAACCATTAAAGACAAGTTTAAACCTCAACCCTCACACAAGACTTTCCAGCAAAACAAAACATGTTACCAAGGAAGAAGATGATACTAATCTTTTTTTTTAATTAATTTTTTTAAGAAAAATAAAAACAAGTGCAGAAAATTCAAATAAAAAGAAAAAATATATATATAATTTACTAGGCTTGGGTTGCCTCCCAGAAAGCGCCCTCATTTAACGTCTTAGGCTAGACGTTGCTGAGTCTCTAGACAGATTCATTCAGCTCTCCAAGTGTTACATTCTCTGCACCGTCAGCCTCAAAATTCTCATAGAATGGTTTCAAGCGATGCCCATTGACCTTGAAAATTTTATTGGTTTCAAGACTTTGAATCTCCACTGCACCATGATAAAAAACATTAGTAACTACAAAAGGCCCTATCCATCTGGACCGCAATTTACCAGGAAATAATTTTAATTTAGAATTAAAGAGCAAAACTTTTTGACCAATTTTGAATGTTTTTTTCGAGACCATTCTGTCATGAAAAGCTTTTGTTTTCTCCTTGTAAATGCTTGCGCTCTCATAGGCCTCATTTCTTATTTCCTCCAATTCTTGCAATTGCAGTCTTCTTTGCTCTCCAGCCGCTTCCATCCTCATATTACACTTCGTAATTGCCCAGTAAGCTTTATGCTCGACTTCTACCGGTAGATGGCACGGCTTGCCGTATACCAACCTATATGGCGACATACCAATTGGGGTCTTGTATGCTGTTCGGTAGGCCCATAGAGCATCTTCCAGTCTTGTACTCCAATCTTTCCTAGTAGGATTGACAGTCTTCTCTAGGATTGACTTCACTTCTCTATTCGAAATCTCAGCTTGGCCGTTTGTTTGAGGGTGGTAAGCTGTGGAAGTACGATGAGTGACTCCATATTTCTTGAAAAGGTTTTCCATAATCTTATTGCAAAAGTGAGTTCCTCGATCGCTAATGACTGCCCTTGGAATCCCAAACCTTGCAAAGATATTGCTTTTCACAAACTTTACCACAGTTGCAGTGTCGTCAATCCATGTAGCCTTAGCTTCCACCCATTTAGAAACATAGTCCACTGCTAACATTATGTAGGTGTTTCCAAAAGATGACGGAAATGGTCCCATGAAATCAATGCCCCACACATCAAATATCTCGCACACCAAGATAGAAGTCAGGGGCATTTGATCCTTACGGCCTAGGCTGCCTGTCCTTTGGCAATTTGCACAAGACTTGCAAAACAAGTAAGCATCTCTAAACAAAGTAGGCCAAATTAGGCCGCATTCTAGCACCTTTTGAGCTGTCCTCTTGGGACCAAAATGTCCTCCACATGCTTCCGAATGGCAGAATTGCAGTATTGATGAACTTTCCACTTCCGACACACATCTCCTAATAATCTGATCTGAGCAAAACTTCCATAAGTAAGGATCATCCCATGCATAGTATTTGGCCTCTTTCTTGATCTTTTCCTTCCCATTACTGGTCAGATCCTCCGGTAATGTACCTGTAACCAAATAATTCACAATATCAGCATACCATGGGGTAATTCTTTGTAATCCTAAGAGTTGCTCATCCGGAAAGTCATCATCTAAAGGCATCGATTTTTCATTCAACAGTAGCCTGCTGAGGTGGTTAGCTACTAGGTTCTCAGATCCCTTCTTATCTCTTATCTCCATATTAAACTCTTGAAGCAAAAGAATCCAACGGATTAATCGAGGCTTTGACTCCTTCTTCTTAAGCAAGTACTTCAAGGCTGCATGATCGGAGAAAACGATCACTTTAGTTCCCAATAGGTATGACCTGAATTTCTCCAAAGCAAACACTATCGCCAAAAGCTCTTTCTCCATGGTGGAGTAGTTGCATTGGGCGTTGTCTAGTGTCCTCGAGGCATAATATATGACATGAGGATTCTTGTCAATTCGCTGCCCAAGAACAGCTCCTACAGCATAGTTGCTTGCATCACACATGATTTCAAAAGGATGATCCCAATTTGGTGGTTGTACTATAGGTGCAGAAATCAGCTCTTCTCTTAGCCTATCAAAATCTTCCTTGCACTCATCATCAAACTTAAAAGGTACATCTTTTTGCAAAAGCTTGCAAAGTGGTTGGGCAATCTTCGAGAAATCCTTAATAAATCGCCTGTAAAAACCTGCATGACCAAGAAAAGAGCGAATCTCCTGCACACTAGTAGGATAGGGTAAGGATTTAATCACATCAATTTTTGCTTTATCAACCTCAATACCTTTAGATGAGACAATATGACCTAGAATCAAACCTTGATCCACCATAAAGTGACATTTCTCATAATTTAGGACAAGATTTGATTCTATACACCTTTCTAGCACTTTTGTAAGGTTAGCTAAGCATTCATCAAAAGTATTACCATGAATGGTAAAATCATCCATAAATACCTCAATGATATTCTCCACATAGTCTGAAAATATGCTAACCATACATCTCTAGAAGGTGGCTGGAGCGTTGCAAAGCCCGAATGGCATTTGCCTATATGCGAAAGTACCAAAAGGGCGTGTGAAAGTTATCTTCTCTTGATCTTCGGGTGCCATCGGAATCTGGAAAAAACCTGAAAAACCATCTAAACAACAATAGTGAGAACAACCTGCCAATCTTTCTAACATTTGGTCAATAAAAGGAAGTGGAAAGTGGTCTTTTCTAGTGGCTGCATTTAGCTTCCTATAGTCTATACAAACTCTCCACCCATTTTGAACCCTTGTTGGCACTAACTCTCCTTGATCATTCTCAACAACAGTGATCCCCATCTTCTTGGGTACTACTTGCACTGGACTCACCCACTTACTATCGGAAATCGAGTAAATGATACCCGCATCTAACAACTTCAAAATCTCTTTCTTCACAACCTCCATCATGGGTGGATTTAAGCGTCTCTGAGCTTCTCTACTAGGCTTGCTGCCCTCCTCCAATAAAATCTTGTGCATACAAGTGGATGGACTCAAACCTTTAATGTCAGCTATCGTCCACCCAATAGCCTCCTTATACTTCCTAATTTGCTGAATTGTCCTTTCTTCTTCATCTTTGCTAAGCTTGTTGGAGATAATTATGGGCAATGTATCTCCATCTCCCAAATATGCATACTTTAAATGACCGGGCAGCGGCTTCAATTCCAGCTTGGGGGCCTACAAAACAGAAGGTAAGAGCTTTTCATGAGTACTAGACAATTTAGCTCGGCTAGGACGAGCATGTAGTAGCTGGTCCGCATCCATTCTTTCTGAAATTTCCTGCACATTCTCATTAATTAGAAAATTTTCCTTATGTTCCTTAATGCTGACCGAATTTATATACCTGCAAAGCACTAAATTGAGATCATCAGTAGCATCCCATTCAAACACCTCTTGAGCAAGAGAATCAATGACATCAATACCACACACACTAGACACATCACAAGGATATTTCATAGCCTCATAAACATTAAACTTAACTACCTCACCGTCAAACTCCATTGTCAATGTTCCTTCATAAGCATCAATTTTTGTTCTTGCGGTGCGAAGAAAGGGTCTCCCAAGTAATAAATCAGCAGAAGTAGAGGAATTGTCATCATCCATATCAAGCACATAAAAGTCAGCGGGAAAAATGAACTCACCTACCTGCACCAAAACATCCTCAAACAACCCCACTAGGTACACTATAGACCTGTCCGCCAATTGAATTATAATGTGTGTCTCCTTCAAGGAACAACCCTTGAAGGTTGAGTAAATATATAATGGCATGACATTTATAGATGCACCTAAATCACACATAGCTCTCTTAATCCCTATGTTGCCAATTTTACAAGGAATAGCAAACATACCTCTATCTTTACACTTTTGTGGTAGCTTCCTTTGTATCATGGCTGAATAATTTTCCGTCATCAATACTTTCTCCACACTATCTTGTTTCCTCTTGTTAGTACAAAGTTCCTTAAGAAACTTTGCATAATGAGGTATTTGCTTTATGGCGTCAAGTAAAGGAATATTTACCTCTACCTTACGGAAGGTCTCCAAGATGTCTCTTTCTTCCTTCTCTCTTCTTGTTTTTGCCAATCTCTTAGGAAAAGGGGGTTGAACTGTAAAAGCTAGGGGCTGTTGTACTTTAGCTTGCTTAGGGACCTCCCTTTGTTGAATTTCCACCTCTTTTTCAACTTCTTTCTTCGTCCCACTGCTGTCTTTCTTTGGGGCTGGTATATCTAGCTCCTTTCCACTTCACAAAGTAATGGCACTTGCATTTTCCTTAGGATTAACAACTGTTTGGGAGGGTAACTTCCCTTGTGTCTCCAATCTGCTCAACGAAGAGGCTAGTTGGCTGATTTGATTTTCCATATTCTGCATATTTTTCTTTGTTTCTTGCTGAAATTCTTGTTGGGAAGTGGCAAGTGACCTAACTATATCTTCCGATGGTATTTTTGAAGATGAAACGTGTTGTTGAGGCGGTTGAGCTTGTGGGAACCCTCTGTATTGTTGGAAATTTTGGTTTTTGGGTTCATAGCTGAAATTGGGATGATATCTCCAAGAATCATTGTAGGTGTTACCCATCGGTCTCTGGGGTTGTCCGGAATAACCTCCCATAGCATTCACTTGCTCTTGATCATCTTGCCATGACAAACACGCCTCAGTCGGATGGTCGTAAGCCATACATACTTGACAAGGGGCTGTTCTCTTTCCTTGACCTACAGCCATAGATTTAACCAAAGAAGTTCATTTATTTTAGACTCAAGTGAAAGATCACTTACCTGATATATCTTCCTTGAATGCTCTTCAATTTGGCTAAATTGTTGTGAGTTGGCTGCCATGGTTGATATAATCTCTCTTGCTTCGGCTGGGGTTTTATTAACAAGTGCCCCTCCACTAGCTGCATCAACCATTTTTCTCTCCATGTCTAGCATCCCTTCATAGAAATATTGGAGTAGGGATTGCTCGGACATCCCATGTTGTGGGCATGTTACGCATAGCTTTTTGAACCTCTCCCAATAGTCATAAAGACTCTCTCCAACATTTTGTTTGATTCCACAAATCTGTCTACGAATGACTGCTGCCCTAGAAGCAGGAAAGTACTTGTCTAGGAAGGCTCGGGCCATAGCTTGCCATGTGGTGATGGAACCGGGAGGTAAATTAAGCAACCATTCTTTAGCGGCATCCTTCAAAGTGAATAGGAATGCTCTCAACTTCACATGCTCTTCCGCTACACCATGCGGTTTCATGCTTGAGCACACACCATGGAATTCTTTCAAGTGGTGGTGTGGGTTTTCATTTTTCATCCCATGGAAGGTAGGGAGCTGGTGGATTAAGCCGGACTTCAACTCAAACGGCACCTCCAAATTCAGGTAAGTTATGCACAAAGGCTGCTGCTCCACAGGGGCTGCTTGCAGCTCTCTAACAGTCCGATTATTAGCCATATGTTCCTCTCTTTCAGATTCTGTTGAGGTTTCTTCTAATTCAGGATCAAATTCAGTTGAAGATTCAACTAAATCAGTAATTATAATTTCTGGATCAGCTGTAGAAGCAGTTGCAGCCCTTTTTCGTAGCCTGGTTTCCTTCGTCAATGTACGGGCTGTCTTTTCTATCTCATGATCAAATTCCAATTGCAAATTTTCAGATCTGGTCATTCAAAGAAGCAATAACAGTAATGTAAACTAATCCCCGGCAGCGGCGCCAAAATTTGGTGGGTGTCGAATCCACCAAAAATAATAACCTGCTCTTCCTACAAAAGAAAAATTGTAAATAGGGTGAGAAGGGTCGAACCCTAGGGACTAGCTTGCTGAAAGTTAACCAGAACCAAAAATAAAACTAAAAATTGAAACGGGGTATTTAAAATTGGAACAATATTAATTAAAATTAAAAGCAAAAGCAACAAAATTAAATATAAAACCTGAAACGATAGAGAGTGAATTCAGTCAAGGCATACCGTGGTTCGAAGTTTAAACTAATTGATCATTGATTCAAGAATAATCCTTTAATTCAAATTACAGGCAAGTTATAGCCAGGAAGAACGTCGACCCAACCAATCCTACCTTATTAATAGGTTATTAAGATACGATCTAATAATAACCCCTAATTAACTAGCAAACCTAAGTACGACGAAGGATTTAACTGTTAACAGCCTTAAAATCTAGTAGGACCTTGCCCTAATTAATAGAAACTACGAGTATCCATTTAAATCAGATTATACTCTTCCTTGATATAACCCAAAAGGTTCTACCCAATTAAATTATACCAATCACTACTACATCAATCTAATCAAACAATTACGGATTTGCTTCAATTGAATAGTCATGGAAATTACTATCAAACAAAGAACGAGCCCTGTTAATCATTCAATAGAATTTCACTAAGGGATATGTTTTCCCAATAAACCACAGAAAGAATATAAATGCAATGAAAATCAAAGAATTCTATTAAGTTCAATTCAATCTCACAATCATGATCAAACTTCTACCTTGGATTAAACCTTGACTGAAAAGGACGACTAGCCATGCATGGCTATTGAAGAAAACATCATAAAATTATTGGAAATTCTGTCAATCCCGTCACTATTCAAAGGGTGGCCAAAAAGTGTCTCCTCAAAACCTAATTTTTAACTTATACAGTCCTAAAAGTGGGGCCAAACTAAATATATCACATAAAGGCCCAAAAAATAGTGTTTTAACATCTTCCTCAGCTCCAAATAAGTATAAAACGTGATTAAAATGTGTGGGCCAGCTGTCCATTTAAATGCTGCCCGTCAACAGCTCCTTTGCACTTAGTCTTGCCCAAGAGTAAGGCCTGGCGGTCTTAATTTTCCACTCTGAAATTCCAGCAGTTGCATCCTCGCTCCAAAACTCTTCCATTATGCTCCTATTTGCTTCCTTTTCACCAAATCCAACATTTCCTAGCATAAAAATAATAAACCAAATAAAAACTATATTTTAAGCACAAATAATGACAATTTCAGCATAAAATTAGGAACAAGAACATGTTGGATTTACGAGTTATCAGGTCTTCACCCTTGAAAATGGATCTTCATTCTTGGAGATCGGGTCTTCACCCTTAAAAGTGGATCTTCATCCTTGGCATTGGGTCTTCACCCTTGAAAATGAATTTTCATCCTTGGAAATCGGGTCTTCACCCTTGAAATTGGATCTTCATCCTTTAAGCTGGATCTTCATCCTTTAAGCTGTATCTTCATCCATGGCAGGGTCTTTACCCTTTAAAATGGATTTTCATCCTTTATATTTCGGATCTTCACCCTTCAAAATGTATCTTCATCCTTTGGACTTCGAGTCTTTACCCTTTGAAATTGGATCTTCATCCATGGCATCGGGTCTTCACCCTTCAAAGTAGATCTTCATCCTTGGCAGGGTCTTCACCCTTCAAAATGATCTTCATCCTTTAGACTTCCGGTCTTCACCCTTTAAATTGGATCTTCATCCTTTTGAACTTTTGTCCTGTATTGGCTTCAGCTCTTCTAGCTGGACTAATCTTTTATCTTTTGCTTCTCATTCTTTTGATAGTTTTAATGTTCCATTCTTTTGCATTTTTGCAAAAAAATTCAGCCATTTTTTAGTTGGTCACTTAAATATTCTCTTTGCCCCCTGCATGGCAAAATATTAAAAATGAGTCTGAAAATATTTTGTACACGTATAAATTTAAAAAATTGAAAAGAAAAAACTTTGCCCCCTGTGTAGGCTCAAACTAATGATTTTGTTCTCATGCATGCTCTGATTGATGTTTATATATTGTCTAGTTTCTTCGGACAAGCATGCATTTCTTCTTTTGCAAAATGACTGGAGCTTCCTCAAGCAATGGGCTTTCCATGCCCCATGATTCCATATCCGCTTCATGGTTGCTTCATAGAGTATTGCTGTTTACTTTTGACAAAGAAAATGTAGTGTGATATGCTCATGTATGTATGATATGCATGAGTAATACTCACAGTGGTTCCATCAACTCACAGACCGAGGTGATCAGCTGAAGTGTTCTCATTGACTCCTTTTAGATGCCTATTCAAATCTTGCATTGAAATGACAGAAGTCTTTGCATTTATGGCTTTTATCTTCGAGATGTTGAAAACATGAGCGGTGAGGCCCAAGCATCAAAGATACATCCATTTCATACTAGGATTCAGCACGTTAATTGGTAGCTTCTTCACAACCTTGCAAATAATCTTTTACTTTGCCTAATGTGTCCTTCGAGATTCGACGATTCAACATACTTTCCTTAACTTGAAGGCTTTGTATGACAAAAATATATATATATTTTAAATCTTAAAATCATTTTTTGGCTTTGTCAAATTAGTGTCATTGTACCTCAGGACCCGATTTTTCATATTAACATATCTATAACAAAACAACCCTAGTTACCATACTAAACTCGGGAATCATTTATATTTAAGCAAGAACTATTGCAGTTCAGATAGGTATATACACATTACTTGGTCAAAAGTCTCATTGAGTTTGAATATTGTCTATCTCATATGCGTGCTTATTTAAACTATCTCCACTAATAGACTCTACCTACCAAGAGAGATCAACAGGTCTTTGATAGGCTTGAAATGGGGTCTATAAGGGACATGGTTTAAATGAAGATCACTTTGAGATTGGAGCTGATGTGATACTATAGACAAGCCTTAACACTATAAACTTCTTGTTGGAACTTTAGGTAGTTGGGAGCATGAAAAGATAGAGCTTTGAATGTTCTCCCATCTTCTTGGCGTTAATCTGGATCTTGATTGGGACAGTCTTTACCTTTGCAAAAAGTTTGATACTCATATTCCTTTCCCTTTTTTGCTTTTGACATTTCATCATTTTGTCCTTTTTCTCTGTAGGATTGTCAAGTACAAAACTTCTAAAAACTAGATGACCTTTCTCCTTTTTCTCTAATTTTGATTGAATCTTTGGTTGGGTTAGACCAATTTAAGTCAAATTGTCCTTATAAACTAAATGGAAGTTTTTTGCTGCTTTAAGTAAAAGAGAACTTGGCTGGCTTTCTGAACCGTTTTGGATTTTATTTTATTTTATTTTTCTTCTTTTTTCTTTATTTTTCTTGCTTTTTCCTTTCTTTTCTTTTTCCTTTCTTTTTCCTTTTTTCTTTTTTTCTTTTTTTTTCTTCTGTTTTTAATATTTTATGGTCTTGACTAGGCATTCCTTTCTTTTTGATCTTCTTGCCTCTTCCCCTTAGTGATCATTAGATTTGTCATAAGTATCACAACAGCTTAGGGTAGGTTATCGGGGTTTGTAAACCAATAAAAAGAAAGTTAAAATTTTATGAAGGCTTAAAGGGACAACTAGGGATTGATATTTTATTAGATGGATACTAGTTGTTGGCTTGACCAAATAATGCCTAGATAATCTCTCCCTTAAATAAGAAGAGTTTAATTTTGCCTCGAAAGTCCATCAAAACATGTTCTAAGACTAACTAGGACCTAGGCAACGGTAATTATGTAGGAGCCCTCTCTAAGTAAGCATATACAACTCAATGCTATTGAACAATTCCCTCACCTAATAAAGTCATTCAAATCATGTTGCATAGATACGCTAATTTGTAAATATCAAGTTATATCCATCATTGGTTAAGCAACAAAAATGAACAAAGATCATGAAAAATTTAATAAAAATAATTTATTCAAAATAATCTTGAAAAAATAATTGCTCCAATTAAATATTAAAGAAAGCATAATAAAAAGGGTAACACTTCATGCTAGGGGAAGTTTGTTGAGTGGGAGCTGAAGATACTTCATTTATTTAGATATATTATAGGCAAAGATTTTTCATAATCAAGGATCATTGCTTCATCATCCATAGTTAGTCTAAGCTTGCTTAGTAGCACATCATCTTTAGCAGCTTCTCTATCCATATCATCACAAGATGACAAGATAAAACTCTTCATGAAGGTTGTAAGCGGTGGTGCCCTTCCAAATTTAGGCAGAGGATTATTCTTAGTGTTGGGCTTATCAGGCTCAAGCAGCTTTTCACTGTCAATCAAATCTTGAATTTCGTGCCTTAATCGAACACAATTATCTATCTCATGCCCTTGCACTTGATGGAATTAACAGAAGACCTTAGCATCAAAATTTGGTGGTAGAGGCTTATGTAGAGGCCGAGGTGCCAATGGTTGTAGCAAATCCATCTTCATTAGATTTTCTAACATCTTTGACAAAGGCTCCCTTAAGTCTAAAAATTTACGCTTCTTTGTTGGTTCAGTTGTTGCATTTTTCTCAACACCTCCTCTTTCCCTTTGACTTTGCCCACTAGAGTGGTAGCCGTCCTTATTGCTCCACTTATACAACATATGGTTTGGCTGGTCTTATAGAATAGGGATTGATCCCTCATTTTTCATTTGATCTCTATTAGTGAACAAATTCCCCGTTGATGTTGCCCATCCCTTCTTTCTTATGTCAATGGGAGATGCCTCATTAGCATTGTTGATGATCTCCAGAATTTCAATCAACTGGGTCTTCATAATTTCAACCAATTGATCTCGTAGCTCGGCCATCCTAGCTTTGACAACTTCATCGACTATGTCCCTTAGCTGGTTTGCATCCATCCTTCCAATGAAGCACTTGAATCAAAATCAATGTTGTAGGCGATATCGTTGTATGCTCTTGAATAGTCATACTCCAGGTCTGTGAGCCAGAAAGGATCAATGTCATGTAATGCGTGTATGCATGTATGCACAAACAATAAACAAACAAAAATAAATAGGACGTTCCTTCCAACCTTATAACTTCCATATACGAATGGCGAGTCTCTTTTCCTAGGTTTATGATCAACAAAATACCAACATGGGATATTTTATTTTTGAAAAGTTTCCTCGGACGGTTTAATCAATAGTTGCATTTTTTAATATAGAAATTGGTCTATGATAATTCCCATTAATTAAGCTCTAATCCATTGAATCTCAACTAAAATAGCTTTTATGCTATATTGGATTAAAACAAAATTAAGAGGTTAATCATAAATAGATTTCTTTATTTGAAAAAGTAACTAGTGATTCATGCCAAAAACAAGCTCAAGGTTAATAATTCTTGGTATAAGCTAGGCTCACAATTGATTTTTGGTATTTTGTAATTGACCTAAATATTTGTAAGCTCTTTTTAAGAAAAAGGTTGTATTTTTAGATGAAGTGAAAAATAATTTGATTTGTTTGGGCCATAAGGTGTAAAAAGATTTTTGACCCATACTTGAAAGGTTTTAATGTCCAAAGACCTTCTTGAAAATTTTGAAAATAGTTTTGGTCTTTGGATCTTAGAGGAAAATATTGTTTGAGCTCACAATGTAATTAGGTCATATTAGAAAAAAAAAAAAAACAAACCAAATAAGCCAAGATTTAAATCAAGATAAATTAACCATAGTCAAACAACAAGCATTTGAGGTAAAAATCTAAGAAAAGTAATTAGGCCAATTACATGAGCTTTAGTCTTTGGGTTAAAAGGCTTAGGTTCTCATAGCAAGTATATACCAAAAGGTACAAGGCTATGAGTGGTTATGTCATGCTCGATCTCCATACCTTGAGTGAAAGTATGGTATCCCTTACATAACACAACACGGATAACACGGGTGTCCTAACTCACGTACACGATGTAACCTAAATGATGCAATGGAAAATATCATAATAAAAAAGAATAAAATAATATAAAGACCAACGAAATCAAATTCTCTTATCCCCAGTGGAGTCGCCACTGTGAGCGAGAATTTTTGCTCCCACTCCCAAGTGGAATGGTTATTGCGACTTTGGCACTGTTAGGCTTAGGGTCTTAGAGAATACAGGCCTAAATTTGGAGAAAATGGAGTCGCCACCCGGATGGGCCGGGAAAAGAAAGTGGTGGATTACTCGATTCTTAAGAAATTTCTAACCCCCTAATGGGTTTGGAAAGTTGGGTACGTGTGGGGAAGGTGAGAAATGGCCCAGCACCCCCACAACGCCCGGTTCATTGGAACCGACCTCCTTTTTAGGTCTTAATATTATAAATTCTTAAATAAAATGATATTATCCAGACTACATACAATCATAAAAATAAACAAAAACTTTATTAAAAATCATAACAATGTTCAAACAAAAGAAATAAATGAACACCCATCCGAGGATGGAAACATGTCCTTACATCATCTAATATATAAAACTAAATAGGACATCCACCAAAAGGTGAAAACGTATCCTTTACATTGATCCGAAACTTAAAATAAATTAAATTACATGATGCTCACAATATGAGGTACCCAAAACATAGAAACATACCTCTTACAATGTTTTAAAATCAAAGCAAATCAATAAAAATAACCAACCATTCATCATAAATAAATTATTCATCAAGGACATGAACCATCAATTAAAATATATAATAAACATACATCTAATTTAAATAAAGCAATAAGTATATAAATTTAGGGTTTATGCATCAATTAGGGTAAAATTAGGATTTTGTAAGTTTTATGTTTAACAATTAGGGTTTTGTATTTTAATTACTGGATTAGTCAACTATGAAATATTCAATATAAAAGAAATAACATGGCTACTGGATGGACAAATAGATTGATCTTTGATTTTATGTAATTAAGGCTTTAATAATTAAATCTATATGATCAAAATAATGAAGCTATTGTGTTAATATAACAACCCAAAATAATCAAAAAGTTTTAAAGGTAAAATAATATAGCTACTGTGATGTTTAAATTAAGGATTAGGTTTGAAATAAATTAGGATTTGAATCTAAAGAATGTATGTTTTGGATTTAGGGTTTGATATTAATATTAGAATTTTGTACAAGTTGCCATCGAGGCTGGGGCCTCAATGAACTAACAATTTTAATACTATTAATGGCTTGGCTACTGAGTGTCCTAACAAGTTATCATGCAAATATAATGGTTGATTTAAAGGGTTGACATGATCATTATAAACTGAACCTAACTTATTGCATGTTGATATTTGAAAATAAATAGCTACTGGATGATGAATTAAATATCAATGTCTAAATGTTATGATAAAAAATAGCTATTATTAAATTTAGATGAATTAAATAAAGAACGTACCTTCGTGTTGGCTCCACCAAATTGAAGAAATTGATCAAGCTCCTACCTGCTACAATTCTTTATTTTTGGCCGAGCAAAATCAAGACACTGTCTTGTTGTCTTATTGCCTCACTATTTGATTTTTAAGCTTTTCTGTGTTTAATAATGATTTTAGAATTCATTTGTTGCTCCGTTGCTCTCTGCCTAAATTGAAAGTTTGAAGTTCTTCCAAAAAGTCCCAAAGAAAAGTCCAAAGTCTTTGAAATAATTGCCAAGAAAAAGTCATAATAATTCTTTCGTCAACCCCCCCCCCCTTATTCTTTGTGTTTAATATTATTATTTATAGAAAAACAAAAAGACCTAATACTATTTTGATAAGAAAATGCCAACTATTTAGGAAAAATCACAAAACCGAGTAAAACAAGATTTGGTCAAAAATCGGCAGTGCGCGCGGGCTGCTGGGCCTGCGAGAATTGCTGCTTGCTTGCACGCGGGCTGTGTTGGGCGAGGCAGTGGGCAACTGCGGGCTGGGCTAACTGGGCAAGCCAGTTTGCTACAATAGTGCCTGCGGCGAACTGGGCAGTGCTCAGTTCGCCACAGGCACCTGTTTGTGGTGAAGCCCCTTTGCCTCGCATCACTTGCCGATCCGTCCGTTTTTATTTTTTATCCTTTTTTTTTTATTAAAAATACATATTATTATATTATTAAAAATAAGTAAATAAAAATAAAATAAATATTATAAACAATAAATAAAATAAATACCATGAAAATTATTTCGGACTGTTTTAAAATACCAGACCGAACCTGATAAAAAATTAAGGGTCTATAGTATGTAACCCTAATCATGCTAGGAAAAATAAAGAAATTAAAAGTAAAAATAAAAATAAAAAGTCCAAAATAATAATAATCTAATATTATTATAAATATTAGAATAGTTGCCTTCCCCGGCAACTATATCAAAAACTTGTTAAGTCCTAGCCTAGGAAACTACAAGTACACAGATCATGAATAAGTAATATAGTAGTGAGTGAGTATCTTCTCATGGGGAAGGATATCCTGAATACCAAATAATCAAACTATTTATTATTAGGACAAAAGAGATTTGAATTTAAAACTAAGTAAATTAATTTAAACTAGAACTAAGTTGCTTCGAATTTAACTCTAATATTTTAGAACTTAGGCTTGGACTATCTTAATTGATTAACTGTGAATTTTTCAAAGTATTAATTCAATTTTGGTTTCCCTTTTATTATTGGTTGATTCTCCTAAATTAAGTTCTAGTCTCTCTCAAGTACTAAAACTAATATTGAACTTAATCTTTATGTCTACTCACATGATCACAAGTAATTAAATCAATTTATTAAGTTTTATGAGAACCTTTTAATCAACCTCCAAAGAGTTTCCTTTATCTCCTCTCCTTGGACTAATGTTATGCTTACACTCTTACTTCATCACATAACATCTCAATTCAATTAATTATTAGCTAAACAATTAATGCATGAAGATCAAAGATAACAACATTACCAAAAGAATAAACTTAATTGAATCAAATAAATATGTATTACTCCATAGTTAAATCAAATTAATGGTCTAACCCTAAATTGGGTTTTAGTTATTCATACTTGAAAGAAAACTAAAAGAAGAATTTGTAAAATAAAACATTGAAAAAATAGGAATAAGAAAAATAAATCAAACCCAAATGCTCATTTGGATTGAATGAAACTCTTCTTCAAACTTGAATCTCTTCCTTGAACCAATCCCTCTTCTCGTTCTCCAAAGAAATCTTCAAAGCTTGAAGAACAAAATTGAATGAATAATGGATGATCAATCTTGAAAGGAGGCTTTCCTTATATAGTGGTCGTGAGGACTTTTAAATTGAATAGGAAAAGATTTGGAGACTTTAAAACTAATTATGAATTGAATTTAAGATAAACTTAGAGACTTGTGATCTGTTTAGGAATATATCTTGGGCAAATATGAAGACTCCTAATTTAATTAGTAGTATAATTAGGATAAAATCTTGGAGAATCTCACACAAACAACCATTATAAGAAGCCCACAGACTTGCTTTTTGTGTCCCACAGGCGTGCATAATTGTAAGAAAACTAATTTTGCAAAATATCTCCTTTTGGCAGTGGAGATTTGGAATGCACTGTTGTGCACTTTAATATGCACGACTGTGTTCTTTAACATGCTTCTAAAGTTCTTCATCTCTTCTTTTTTTCTTTTTGGCAGATGCAGTTTTAATCCCATGGTCATGTAAAATGTGTTGCACGACTGTGGGGATGATAAATCTTCTGTTTTGCTTCCTTTTTGTATTTTATTTAAGCTTCTTTCAATTCCTCATCAATTCTTTGTCCATTTACACTCAAAACATATATTTTGTAAACCCAACTCTTATCTTGAAATTATTATAACTTCACAAATAAAATATATTAAATTCAATTGATAATAAAAAAATATAACTAGAAAAATTACCAAATTATATGCAAAATATTGCTTTATCAAATATGATTCCCAAAAAAAATGAAGTAGAGATGTAAAATTTTTATTGAGGAATGGTGCAACCAAGAAAAATTACTGAAATATAAGTCGAGAAGGCAATTGAAAATAGGAAGGGGATAATTTGGAATCTAGACTGTCTGAGCCAATTTATGGAAGTATCTTTAGAATGATACATTTGAATGTATATTTTATAGCAATTTTTGGACAATTAATTCATTTGAAATATTAAACAACTTTTTGGAGAATTAATTCATTTGAAATATCAAGCTATTTTGGGAGTATGAAATTACTTTTAAAATAATTAATTATTAAATTGAAGTGCAACATATTATTTATAAAAATATTTATTACCTGAGTTTATTAATTTTATCTAAAATATTTTCTATTTTATATTGATGTAAAGTTATGTTGGAGTAATATGAAGCTCATTACAATTTACTTCAAAGATATTATGTAAGGTACAACGCTGAATGGTTCCAAGTATACCAGAGAAGGAGAAAATTGCAGAAAGGATAGTGGCAGATCAATAGAGAAAAAAAGAATGAGAAAAAGGAAAGAGAAAGAGAAATTTTGTTGTATTTATTAATTGATTTGTAACATTACATCTTCTATTTTATTATGAAAATCACAATTATTCATATAATTGATTATATTTCAGTTGTGAATAGTAAAAACAAACTCACAATAATCTTTTATTCTTTAAGAATTGGTAAAAGAAATTCCACTAAATCTATTAGAAATAGGCATGAATATGAAAGAATGACAAAATCTCTTAATTTTTTTGGTAGCAAGAATTTTCAAAATTTACTATGTACGAAATTATAAGTCTAGTAATCAATTAAAATTCAACTAAATTAATTAATACTATCACAGAGTTTTCCATAATGAATAGTATCTTTATATATAATAAACTATCCAACTTTCACTAATAATTACTCCATATAAAACCTCAATCATCAAAGTAAAATTCTTAAAGCAATATATACTCATAAAATAGGAGTGTTTTTCGAAAAAAAAAATCAATTAGATTGTCAAAATGAGAGGATCACTATATATATTTCATAAAATAATACCTATCGTATCATGACGGTATCCCAACTTTATTATATAACATAAAAAGCTTTGAACTTTAAAAAAGTGCACAACAAATCCTTCTTAATCCATTATAGCCAGTGTATAAGTTACTATTTATTCACTGCATAAACTAAGAAAATCTATCAATATCTTTACGTGAAGCCTCATATCCAATATTATGAATACAAAATAGGAAAATATACATCAACAAACAAAGATTGGATACTCCATGAGAATTTATGTATGTATAAGACATTTTCATTTTAATTTTCACTGTTTTTCCACGTAGGGGACAAGTATAAGGAATATATGCCAAAAAAAATAGTCAATTTTTTTTGCAAATTATCCTCAACATCCATGAATCTTTTCCAGACATTGAATAATTTTTTTGAGTTTGTTGAAGTACCAAAAAGCTGATTTTTCTTTGAAACTTGAACTTCTTCAGGTTTGTTGAAACACTCATTCAAAGATTTTTCTGGGTTTATTAAAGTACTCTAAAGCCATTTTTCTCCGAAAATTGGATTTCTTTGGATTTGTTGAAGCACCCATTTTTTCGAGTTTGTTGAGGTACCCACAAGTTAAAGAATTTTTCCAAATTTAGTGATCAAGAAGTTGGAATTTTTTTTGAATTTATTAAAGCATCCAAAAGTTGGATTTTTTTTTTGGATTTTTTAAAGTATCCAAAAATCAAGGATTTTTCCAAGATTTATTGAAGTATCCGAAAATTGAGATTTTTTCTTGGATTTGTCTAAATATCTTGAAATTGGTGATTTAAACTGTTGTCAAAAAAACCCTATTCTTTTGCTTTTCACTCTCTTAAGCTGGGGAAGCTTATGATCATTCAAATAAGGGGACAAATCTATAGACAATGGGTGATTGCTCCTTGATTTTGGACTAAAATTAGCTAATTGGGCAAGAATGGTTTTTGGCCTAAGCGCATAAAAAATCTCTCAGTAAAAATCCCATGGCATGGTGATTTTTCATGTCCATGGTGAATTCTCCATGTTTTGGCCATAAGCAGCTGAAGAAGTTGTTTGGATCAAGAAATTCATCACAAATTTAGATGCGGTACCTAGTATTGTTGATCTAATACCCTTGTATTGTGATAACAATGGAGCCATTGCACAAGCAAAGGAGCCACGATCTCATTAAAGATCCAAACATATACTCAGGCATTGCCATTTGATAAGAGAGATCATTGGTAGATAGGACATTAAGATAGAGAAGGTTCCCATATATCAAAATATTGCAGACCCTTTGACTAAGATATTACCCCAAAAGAAACGTGATAGTCATGTAATAGCTTCAGTATTAGATACATAGGAAATTGGCATTAAGTCAAGTGAAATATTGTTAGAGAAATTCCCTAAAGCAATCGCTTAGGACATGATGTATTACTTCATTTATTAATAATTGGGCGTGTTTTTATCTTTCAACATATTTATATATGTGTTTGCATTTATTTGTTTTAACTTAATTAATCAATAAAATTGTCCTTGGTATAAAATAACACCACATGAGAAAAACCATAATAGGGATCATGATTATGAGATTCAATCATGTGTAATTATGTTCTAAATAAATCCCTAGTTGCATAGTATTAACTTAATTAATTGATAAAATTGTCCTCGGTAGAAAAGTAACACAACATGAGAGAAACCATAAGAGGGATCATGATTATGAGATTCAATCATTTGTAATTATATTCCAAATAAATCCCTAGTCGCATAGTATTGGTAAATAGGACATTGCCAATGCGGTTAGACTAGCATATATTATACTACTCGATCATGATCAAGCAACTAATCTCATAAGTTGTAAACATACGAGATGTTTATAGTTAACATATGGTTGTTTGCTAAGAATAGCCAAGTTCAGATTTACCAGAATTTATAATTTTTTTTTACAAAAATATCATATTTAAATAATTTATTATGAGTTTATTATGGGTTTATTATATATTTATTATGAATTTACGAATTTAAATAGTTTATTATGAGTTTACTACAAGTTTATTATGAGTTTATTGCAAAATAACTAAAATACCCCTGGTGAAAATAAAAAAAATTATAAAAAATGGTGGAGGATGTAATTTTTCTTTAATTAATTAATTAATTAAAAGAGCCTATTAGGGTTTTATTGATGGAAAAATAATAACCTCCACCATGTTTTTTAAAATTTTTACTTTTTTACTAAGGATATTTTAGTTATTTTATTATAAACTTATAATAAACTCATTAAAAACTATGTAAAATTTATAAACTCATAATTAATTCATTGTAAACTAATAAAAATATGGTATTTTGATAAATAATTTATAAATTCTGGTACTTTGACAAATAATTTATAAATATGATAAATTAATTTTTTTTTCAATTTGTCTTGTATTTTTGTCAAAAGCCCTTTATTAATCCTTTTAAGAAAGGGTTAGACCACTACAAATACATCCTTATGAAGGACAAAAACTCATTCATACCCTAGTGAATATTTCAGAAGGGGAGCCTTGGCGCAACGGTAAGTGTTGTCGCCGTGTGACCTGAGGTCACGGGTTCGAGTCGTGGAAACGGCCTCTTGCAATTAATTGCAAGGGAAGGCCGCGTACAAAGACCCAATGGGTCCGACCCTTCCCCTGACCCCGCTCATTGCGGGAGCATTTTTTGCACCGGGCTGCCCCTTTTTTTTTTACCCTAGTTAATATTTTAACCACCCTCGCTCTCTAAACTCTCTCTTTGCTGCCGCCTTGGTTGCTTAGCACATAATCAAGGTTTTGGCCCCCTTATTACTCTTAATGTGAGTTGTTTTCTTTACTTTCTTGAGTGGACTATCAATAGAGGAAATCATATTTTGGATTGTTGTGGTTTGCTATAACCCAACAAGAAGGAAAGTAGCCCAATTTGAAGAGCAAGATTATAAAATTATTGTAATAAGATTTCTTTCTTTAGTTAGGTTGCTCTCAAAATTAAATTACAAAGGTAGATCCTTTGCATGAGTTTTTGCTTACTTCCAATGTTTTATATGTATATGATGGATGAAAAAACCCAACATCAGATGTGGGAGATCCCACATCTAACAAATATAAACCTCTAATCCAATTAATATAGAAATTAGCTCTCTAATATAAACAACTAGCTTTTAGAGTTGATTTCTATCAAATTTGTATTAACAAGAATTTAACCCAAATTCAATTTTGAATGAAAAATTCACATGGTATTAAAGCAGCTCCAGTGAATCTCGAAACCAAACTCAATCGAAATAAAAAATCAATGAATCAATTGTGGAATATTCCAAATTTAACAAATACAAACTTTTGATCTAATTAATATAAAAAAGAGCTCTTCAACTTTCATAACTAGCTTTTATTTTTTTTTAAAAAAAAACTTTTAGGATTGGCTTTCTCAAATTTATATTAACAGGAATTTAACCAAAATCAAGTCTTAAAATGAAAATTTCACAAGTTGCACTGAAGGTAGTGCCTAAGAAACAAGCAAATTTCAAGTGAAATATTGCAGCCAATAAGGTAAGATTATGAAATATATTTAATGAGATGTTTTATTCATAATTTTAATTAAAGTTAAATATATAGTTTTGATTTTGGTGATTTTAAGTCGATGAGAATTTCTTATTAAATTGATAAATTGTTTGGCAATTATGATTTTATAATTTGGTAATTATGATTTTATAAATTTTGAGTGTTTAATATTACAAGTTGAATTATTTGTGAGTTTGTTAGGCTAGTCAATTCATGGAATGATCTTTTCTTTTCTTTTTTTGAACAATAATAAAAGATTTGCATTGAAAGACCAAGTAAAATACTTCCATCATAGCCTCTAATTCAAATATATATATATATATATATGCTACAACTATAATAACAAGTACATTACTACTAATTAAATTATACACTAAATAAGTTGAATCTTCAAGAAAGTATAAATTTATATGCATATTAGGTAAAACAAGTGAATCCAATTTCATTTCAGCAATTATTGTCTGACAGAGAAAATCTCAATCATACCCAGCCATGATATAATTTGCAATATAGAGCGATCATTAGACCAAACAGGAAGCTTATCATATAATCAAAACAGCAAATACATTCAAGCCAATTTAACATTTCTCCAAATTTCAATCATTAGTTTAACACAAATAAATAAAGCAGATGGAAAAAAGGATCAGTTGCACGTTCATTATTAACAAGCTCAGCTGTAAATTGCATGCTAATTCTTCAAATAGCACAATTAATCCTCTCTCTCAACACAATAGATACATGAAATGAAAACGTTGGCCTAAGCAGGTCCATAAACAATAATTCAACATATTTTAAATATTTCTATAATCACATTAGTTATACCACAATCAAATTGAACACTTTTCATAAATAACTGTAGAAAATGTAATATCCCTAAGTGTGCCCTAGAAGTTTTAATGCAATCGTTGTTTGATTTGAATTTAATGTATATATGTTTTTGCAAAGGAAATGATTGTGTTAATGGAATGTATATGTTGTATATATGTTAATATATATAACATATATGTTGGTCAAATGGAGAGTCAAGGGAAGTAGATATTTTAATTTGGGATGAGTGAAATTACTAAAAAGGGCATGTGGATGAAGGGTAGTTAGAACAAGTGAGAAGAGGGTATGTTGGTAATTGTCTTGTTAGAATTGCTTGGTGGAGATTTAAAGAGATGATAATTTGACTTTTCTTCATCATCTTTTCTTATTTTCCCTTATGGTGGCCGGCTCATCCAAAGACAAAAGAGAGCAAGAGAGCAAGAGAGGATCTTGAAGTTCTAAGCTCAAATTGAAGGAAGAATCAAGTGATTAAGTTAGAGATTTGTGAAATTTCTTCAATTGTTGTAAGTACTCTCTTGTTTTCCTTTGTTATCTTTGAAGTTGTGTTTGAGGTGAGTTATGATTTGTTGTTATAATGTTTTGGTGTGTTTGAGATGTGTTTATAAGTGTTGAAATTGATTGTAAGTTACAAAGTTAAATTGGTGTTGGTTTTGGTTTGAAGATGGTAAGTTAAGTGGATGTTGATATTAAAAGAATAAGAGTGATGTTGGTTTTAGGGTTTTAAAGTGGTGAGTGATTAAATGTATTGTTGATGTATTGTTAATGTGAATATTGTGATGAGCATGCAAGATATGTTTTAATGGCATTGTTTGTATTCATTTGAATGAGGTTATGTTGTGAACAATGTGTTTAAATTCAATCAAAAGATATTTGGCCATGTTTAGGGTTTTTAATCATGAGAGACACGGCCAAACTAAGGAAGAGACACGGCCAAACCAAAGAATTTTTGTGAGACACGGCCAAGTCTAAGGAAATTTGGCCGTGTTGGATGATTTTTGGAGAGACACGGCCACTGGCTTGGCCGTGTCCCTTGCCCATGTTTGCCACTGCCTGATTTTTGTTGAGAGACACGGCCGTGTCCCTTGCCCATGTCTGCCTCGGCTTGATTTTGTGTTGAGAGACACGGCCACAAGCTTGGCCGTGTCCCTTGAGTGTGTTGGCTACTGTGATTGTTTCTTTGCTCTTCTTGCATTGTTGAGAATGAATATACATTTGAAGATAATGATGATGCATATGATACTATATGAACAATGTTATGTTATATGCATTGTGAATCTTGTGAATGGTAATGTGTTATATGAATTATGTATTTTGAAATGTTATATCAATGATGCTATATGTATAATATGAATTGAGATATGATATGATATGAGGCCATTGTGATTGGCTATGATAACTCAAATGTGATGTGAAGCCATTGTAATTGGCTATGATGATTCAATTGAAAGATATAAGGCATGTTTGCCTAATTGATGATGAGAATTGAGAATGAAATAATAAATGAATTGTGTGACTAATGTGTTATTCAATTTTCAGAGTTTGTTGTTGGTGGCATGCCTAATGTTAGTAACACTCTCTTGAAGTTAGGTTGGGCTTGATCCTTGAAGCCAAGTTGGGTAGAAGTTTAACATGTTTTACTCCCCTTGAAGCTTGGTTGGATCTAGTCCTTGAAGCCTAATTGAGATGTTACAACCCTTGAAGCTAGGTTGGGTTGGTTCTTGAAGCCAAGTTGGGTTGAGACTTAGCATACTTTGTTCCCCTTGAAGCTTGGTTGAACCTAATCCTTGAAGCCTAGTTGGGTTTATGATAATGATAAATGTGATGATTAAACCAAAACATCTACTCTGAAAATTGAATGGTATATTAGTGTGTTTTGGGCCCATGCTTGTCTTTGTTTAATGTGATTTATGAATGGTAAAAGGATTGACTAATGAGTTATATGGAAGGATGTTGAAATGTGATATGTTTATATATGTGTACTTTATGAAATATATAGGTATGTTGTTAGCCTTCCATCTATGATGTTGATTTATTAATAAAATGTGTGACATTACATTGCACTAAAGCATAATGCTAGCATACTTTGTACTACTAAGCCGTTGGCTTAGCGCGATAGTGTTTGATCGCGCAGGTGACAGAGTTGAACCTGAGAGCTCTTCGAGACCAAGTGAGACTAGACATTGAGGATTTCTCTTTTGGGACTTAAAGATCAGAGAAGAACTGCCAATCATGTATATATTCTATGTTTTGTAAACTTTGATTTATAACATATTTGTAATAACTTCCGCTGTGAATTATTAAACATTTTATATATGGTGTCTTTTGGATTTCTTTTATTTGTTTGAGATTGGTTTCACTTATTTACAAAAATATTTATTGTGTCTTTTTAAACTGTGACATTTTCTATATTCAGTATACGTATATTACGATCGTTTAAGCATGCTTGGTACGTATACAGGATATAGGGGTGTTACAATTGTTTTGGTATCAGAGCCTAGGTTTGAGATTCTCAACCTAGGTAAAGTGTAAGAAAAAGAGTATTTTGACTTTAAAAAAATTGGTTTTTGAATAATATACATGTTTGGGATTGGCAGTTTCTGATCTTTAATGAGAAGTATTCTGCTGTGTTTGCAGACATGGGTTGTGATGGATTCTCACTTGCGACAGTCAGTAGACGGTAGTGCAGAGAGCGTAGCTCCTGATGAGGTTAGAGAGGGAGCTAGAGTGGATAGTGCTGGAGAGGTACCTGCTTCTGTATCAGGGAGACCAGCTGGTGAGGAGGTTCCACCAGTTTGGCTTAGGCATGTGGTTGAGGTTTTGAGGCAAGCACCTGTGCAACCACCCCCACTACCCCCACAGCCTTTGGTATCAGTGAGGCATTATGACAAATTACGGAAGTATGGAGCAGAAGATTTCTTGGGTACTATTGATCCAACTGTAGCTGAGCAGTGGCTAGATAAAGTACAGAGAATATTTGTTCAGTTGCAAGCCACTCCAGAGGAAAGATTTGATTATGCAAGATCATTGTTGCAGAAGGATGCATATGATTGGTGCAAGACAGTGCCTCATGCTATGGATGATCCACCTACATTGTCCTATGCTGATTTTCTAAGAGAGTTTGAATTGAAGTACACTCCAAGGGAGTACAAAGATGTGAAGAAAATGGAGTTTCTAAGTTTGAAGCAAGATTACCGGACCGTAACGGAATATGAGGTTGAGTTTATACGGTTGAGCCATTATGCTGGGGGTATTATATCTGATGAGATAGATAGATGCAGGAGATTTGAGGAGGGATTGAGGCCCTCTATTATGTGTCTTGTGGCTCAATCTAGATATCATGATTTTTCCCAGCTTGTGGCAGCAGCTAGGAGTGTGGAAAGAGCTCAGAATATTGCAGCGGCTGCTTCTGAGGAAGAGATCAGGGTTAGAAGACCCCAGTTTGAGGCAGGGTCTTCATCTGCAAAGAGAAGTAAAGGAAGTTTTATTCCTCGGGTTAGTAGGAGTCAGAGGCCAGCGGGTAGGTCAGTACAGTTTCAGAGGCAGAGATCTAGACCTACAGTTTCAGTGGCGAGTGCTCCGACCCCAGTGACTCAGAGAGCCACTCTACCCGTTGTGAACACTCGAATTTTGGGGCTCGGAAAGCCAATTTCCTCAGACCAGGCCGGACCGGGGGTCCACGGTAAAAGTCCACCGAAACTATGTCTTCATGGTACTTGAAATGTCCGGGACGACGTGAGGATCACGGATATGGTCTCGGAATAATTTTTGGAGGCCCGTGGCTCCCAGAAAGTCAGTTTTAACGGAAAATAGCGCGTGTCGCGGTGGGCCAGGACGGCGGCCCAGCCGCCGGGACCGGCCGCCGTGTTTCCTATATATAGGCTTCAGATTTTGCCTATATATAGGCTTCAGATTTTCAGAAAAGAGGGACTTTTGGACTTCCTATGCCCAGATGCTGACGAAATTTTTATGCTTAAGAATTTCTAATATTGTGTTGTAGAAAGCAAGAACCATACTCAAAAGTGCAAGGAAACAAGATCTGGAACTTAGAAGTGGAAAAATTCTAATCAAGGTAATATCATAATTCATCCTTGGTCAATTCGAGCATATCATAAGCATTCTAATCTTCTTCTTAATTTCTTCTCGGTCAAAGACCTAATCTTTTTAGGTCTGAGGGCCTAATGGACTAACCAATCACCCTTTCGGCTTTAAGCCGTAAATAAAATCAACCTTTTTGGCACGGAGCCTAAATTGCATCTCTTTGGTACTAAGTACCTAAACGGCACCATTAAAATGGACTTTTGGCATGAAGCCTAAATCGAACTCTTTTGGTACTAAGTACCCGAAATTATACAATTTTTGCACTAAGTGCTAAATCTCACAAATTTGGCAAAAAGCCCAACAAATGCACGAAGCATACACACACACATGCATGAAGCATAAATTTCATCGCCTTTAAATAGGCTTTTCCGAACTACATGGACTTTGATCTCCCATCCAAACGGGAGTATGTAGGCATATTTGGGATTCACCCCAAATAGCAAGTCCACATTTTAATAACAATCTCTTTATTCTGTTTTCTTCATCCCTTTTGTGTTTATTTCTTTTTTTTATTATTACAAAGTTAGTCGAATACATGACATAGTCCCCGAATCCTCCTTGGGTTCGCAGACTAGAAACCTTTACATTGGACAAGTTATTGGAGTCAAACAAGGGTTTTCTTAGTTTTTCCCTTCGAACAAAATAAACTGAGTGGCGACTCCCGACAACGAGTGAACTTTCGCCCGGATCCTTTTCGGGCGGAAAACCGAGGTTCACAATCTGGCGACTCCACTGGGGACACATAAAAAAATTTTATGGGATTTTAGTAGACTACAATTGTTTATTTGACTAACTGACCCTTCTTTAGGGTATTTTTATTTATTTTGGCAGGGTACCTTAGCAATGGTTGTCTTTTCTTTAAAGACATTAGTACTGAAAATTAAAAAATATATATATCTTCCTGCGGACCATAAAAAAATAATAATAAATAAAATAATGGCTATATATTACAAAAAAAATAATAAAAAATGATAATAATAATGATTTATGGAATTATAGTAGACTGTTATTATTATTCGTTTAACTGATTTGCCCTTCTTTAGGGTATTTTTTATTCATTTTGCAGGGTACCCTAGCATTATATATCCTTTCTTTAAGGATGTTGGGTTGAAAGTTGACAAAAGGAATCTTTTTCCTTCAATGGTCCCTTATTTGATAAATTGTGCATTTGTTTTGTCATTCAGAGAATCTTTTTCTCTTACATATATGGGGGAATCCTTTTCCTCCATTGCATAAAAAATTATTTTCAAATGAATTTCTTCTCTTTCTGTTCAAAGTTCTGAGTCTGGATAGCAAGTAGCGCTGACCGGCAGGTCTCCTTGATTATGCCGGCGGACAGCCAAAGCGTCCTCCCTGTTGTCGCAAACCATTCCAATCCTTTTGGAGTGGCCCATGAGTAATCGTACTGTTGGACCCACGCGAAACTCCTTGTTTCACATGTGGTTAGGTATATCTTACTCAAGACTCAAGGGTCCCTATGATAAGCCGATTCTCTATTTTTACATAACAATAGAACCATCCCTTAGGTTGTATGTACCCAATGATAGTGCCGCATTCCATTAAAATGAATTGTGATGTGATGAGGTGCATTCATGCAACATAACAACATTGTTTTTGGGGAAAAATTTTGATGTACATAAGTGGACCAAGAGTTTTCCTACCCTACACACCACCCTGATTTTTTACCCTTGACCTTTTCAGGTACCCTCTGTCCGTGTGCCTTCACCTACACTAGACACATCAACACCAACTGTGCTATCCCCTACAAGTTCTACTACCCCAACTCCACCAACTACTCCAATTACTGAAATGGCCACAATTGAACAGATTAAGGCTTTGCTGGATGGTCAGGTTAAGGAAATTGAAGCTAGAATGCAAGAAAAAATTGATGAAGCTTTAGCCGCCCAAAGGGTAGCCATCCTAGCTGAATTAGAAGGAGCACCAAAGACAGTCCCTATTCCTGGAAATTTGGGGAAGGAACCCATTGTGGGGCAAACTAGTACCCCCGTGACTGCTCAGATTAATACCCCTGTTATCAATTTGGAGGATCCACCCTCCAAGAACGAAACAGATGAACTGAAAAGGAAACTTAAATTGCTTGAGAGGTCAATCACTGCCATGAAAACTCACAAAGAGGTGGTAGACATGGATTCCTTATCCTTGTTTCCCCAAGCCAGATTACCTCCAAAGTTCAAGATGCCGGGGATGGACAGATTTGATGGGACCACTTGCCCTAAAACCCATTTGAAGATGTATGTGGGGGCCTTGAGTCCTTGGGGTTTAAATGATGAGCTCTTTGCTCAACTCTTCCAACAATCCCTGACTGGGGCTGCCCTTAAATGGTTTGTGAGTCTAGACCGTTCCAAGATTAAGACATGGGAAGACATCTGCAATGCATTTAACTCTCAATACCACTACAATATTGAGGTGGATGTCACTAGAAGAGAACTTGAGACTACCAAGCAAAACAACAATGAACCCTTCTCCTCGTTCCTTACGAGGTGGAGGGCAAAAGCCGCCCAGATGATCAATCGCCCTTCAGAACAAGAGCAGATTGATATCATAATCAGGAATTTAAGACCTACATATCAGGCTCAACTGCAAACCCAATATCTGCCTACTTTCAAATCGCTCATTGCAACTGCAACCAAGGTAGAAGATTTGATACAGTTGGGTAAAATAGTGGATGAGGGGGCTGCATCGAAATACAAGAAACAAAGCCAAGCTCCTTCCTCAAGCAAGGTCAATCAAGTGGCCAATATTGCCCCTGCGAATCCTTTACGTGTGGGCAATCTTGGGCCGAGAAATCAGCCAAGAAGGCAATATACTGACCTTGGGGTACCCCTTCATTTGGTGTTTAAGAAGGTTGTGGAAGGGAAATATTTGAAGCCTTTGGACCCAAGACCTCCTCCAAACCCATTACCTTCCAGTTATAAAGTCAATGAATACTGTGAATACCATCAAGGGAATGGGCATAAAACAGATGCTTGCTGGACACTGAAAAACCGCATCCAGGATCTGGTTGATAGTGGTGACATCATTCCTCTCAGGAGGCAACCAAACATTAACACTAATCCTTTCCCCAATCACTCCATCCACGCCATTACTGTGGAAGAAGAGCTGTTTGATCCTTTCAAACTTCTCTTGGAAATGAATGAAGTGTGTGTGTTAGATTTGAACGACCTCGCTGAAGAGGTCAGTGCTCTGACAAGAAGTAGAAGACAATATCAGCCACTTGACTTGGGAAAAACCCCTACAACCTCAAATCCCCCCCATAAGAAAACACCAGAGCCAAAAGAAGACCCTGTCCTCACTCAGCTTAAACAAACTCAAGCTAAGGTGTCAATTTGGGAGCTCCTCGATTCCTCATTCCCACACCGTCAAGCTCTCAGCGAAGCTTTGAGTCAACTTGATACACCAGTGGACACAAGCCCAGAAGCTTTGGTGGCCACTTTGACCCAATCAACCAAGGCATTGAATATCAGGTTTTCTGATGTGGATTTACCAGAAGACGGTAAGAAACACAATGATGCTTTATACATCACCATACAGACTGGGGGAAAGACTGTGCCCATGGTTCTCATTGATAATGGGTCAGCCTTAAATGTATGTCCCTTGAAAGTAGCAAGCTGTCTGGGGTTGGAGGCTACAGATCTTATACCTTCTGATCAGATTGTGAGAGCATATGATAACACTCGAAGAGAAATTTTGGGTGTTGCCACTCTGGAAATTGCTATTGGGCCGGTGAAAATGGGAGTACCATTCCAGGTCATTGATGTACCTGCGAGCTTTAATCTCCTCCTTGGAAGGCCGTGGATTCATCAGATTAATGCTGTACCTTCTTCACTACACCAAAAACTTAAATTCCCTTTTGAAGGAAAAATCATCACTATCAAAGGGGACACCTGCGAAATCAACAGGAAAACCATGGATCAGTCTCTCCTTGAGGTTGTTCCTGGTGAAACCGCCATGACCTTGACTGGGTTTCATTACGACACAGTTCAATGCATAGAAGGTGAAAAACCCAAAGGGCCATTTGTCTCATATGACTTTGGGGAGGTCCAAATCAACTGTCTAGTGGGAATGATGCTGAGGGTAGGTCTATTGCCCGGGATGGAAATGATGAAGTCTGGGAGAAAAATACCCGTAGTACGGCCATGGGAAGAGCCTGAGAATAAGGGAACTTTTGGCTTGGGGTACAAACCTACAGATGAGGAAATAGAAGAGCTTGAGCGTGGAAGGAAGAAAAAGGGAAATTGGGGGGCAAGAAGCCTCAAAATGCGCCCTTACTTTAGAACTCTGAATGGTCACTTTTGCAAACCTGGAAAGGCAGTTCATCACCGTGGTTTTCAGGAACCATTCTATTCTCCTATGACCGGAAAGAAGCTACCGGGTTTTGAAATGTTTGCTGATGTTGTGGCCATGAAAGAAGAAGAGCCAGAACCTGAAACTGACCCCCAAATGGAAGATTTCATGCGGCCTAGCCTCTTTGATGAGGTTGCTATGATAACCAATTTTGAAGACAATAGGGATTTCACAAAGCTGATCAAGACTACAGATGGACCGCTGAGAAACTGGTACGCCGAGGAGGGACAAGCTGCTGAGGTTAAACCTAGCCCTGTGTCACACCCTGAACTTGAGTCTTGTACCGGGTCTTGTACTAATTCTGAGTCAAAAACCAAGTCAGAGTCTAATTCTGAGTCTTCTATAGTTTCAAATTTAGGGAACCCTAATGTCAAATCTAATGTAATCTTGGAGAATGACTCCACCATTATCAATGAAATTGTTCGGATTCTTGGTTACCCTGTGTCTTTTGCTTTCCAAGTGTTATCTAGCAAAAATGAAATAAAAGAAATAAATGAAAAGATAATAATTGGCAAAGAAAATGAACATACATACATTGCATATGATTGTGCGAATAAGGAACAGGTTGTTGATTGCATCAGGAAGTATGTCGACTGCTTCATGTGGAAGGCAAGTGATGTCACGGGAATAGACCCAGCCATAGCAGTTCACAAGATTCCGCTATACCCCGATGCGAAGCCGGTTAAGCAGAAATTGAGAAGAATGAAGCCAGAATGGTCTTTGAAAATTAAAGAGGAGGTTGCCAAGCAACTGGACAATAAGTTCATAGAACCAATTGCCTACCCTTCCTGGTTAGCAAACATTGTACCGGTCCCAAAGAAAGACGGAAAGGTCAGAATGTGTGTTGACTACAGAGACCTGAATAAGGCTTGTCCCAAGGACGATTTCCCACTACCTCACATCGATTTGCTGATAGACAGGATGGCTGGGCATGTGATGGTTTCCATGACTGATCTTGCGGTTGGGTACAATCAGATCCTAGTTCACCCACCAGACAAAGAAAAGACAGCTTTCATCACAGAATGGGGCACTTTCTGCTACAGGGTCATGCCTTTTGGATTAATAAATGCAGGGGCTACCTATCAAAGGATGGCGACAACAGTCTTTCATGACATGATACACAAAGAAGTAGAGGTGTATGTCGATGATATGATTGTCAAGTCAAAATCTCCAGAAGAGCACGTTGAAGCACTTGAGAAGTTCTTCCTTAGACTTCGCAAGTACAATTTGAAGCTTAATCCTGCAAAATGCCTCTTTGGGGCGACATCGGGCTTATTTTTGGGATATCTGGTCAGCAAAAAAGGAATAGAAGTTGATCCAGCAAAGTCAAAGGCTATTCTGAAAATGCCTCCGCCAAGAACAGAAAAGGAGATTCGAGGCTTACTAGGTAGATTACAGTATATCAGCCGATTCATATCACAGTTGGCTGAGACTTGTGGTCCTATCTTTAAGCTACTAAGGAAAGGTGCTTCACAAGAATGGAATGAAGATTGCCAAAAGGCCTTCGACAAGATCAAAGAATACTTGTTAAGTCCGCCAATTTTACAACCTCCCAGAATGGGAAAACCTCTGCTCTTGTATTTGTCTGTAACAGATGAAGCCATGGGGGCAATGCTAGCTCAAGAATCTGAAGATACAAAGGTGGAAAATGCAATTTACTACCTCAGCAAAAGGATGCTGGACTATGAGTTAAAGTATAACAAGATTGAGAAGTTGTGTTTAGCCTTGTATTGGGCTTGTACGAAGTTACAACACTACTTGTCTTCTTACACTACTTATGTCATTGCAGAACAGAGTCCCTTGAAATTCCTTATGGAGAGGCCTGTTTTGGACAGCAAAATGGCAAAGTGGGTGTCAACATTAGCAGCCTTTGATTTGAAATTTGTTCAAAGGAAAGCTGTGAAAGGTGGCGCAATAGCTGACCAATTAGCAGAATTACCCGTGAATGACGAGATGCGAGAAATGGGTTTTCCTGATGAAGACCTCTTGAACGTGGAAAGCAGTGTTTGGGAGATGTATTTTGATGCAGCATCCAATTATCATTTTGGGATTGTGTTCAAAACTCCTTGTGGAGAATACATTCCATTCGCAGTTAAACTTGACTTTAGCTGCACAAACAACGAAGCAGAATATGAAGCTTGCATTAATGGGCTTGAAGCCGCCCTGGAATTGGGGATTAAGGACCTAAAGGTCTATGGTGATTCTATTTTAATAGTATCACAAGCCTTAAGGAAATGGAAGATAAAAGAAGAGCGTTTGGTTCCTTACCTACAACGCCTTGATCATTTGGCACAACAGTTCAATGAGCTGTCCTTCGAATATCTCCCAAGAGCAAAGAATCAGTTTGCTGATGCCTTGGCTACTTTAGCTTCCATGATCAATATCAGGGAGGGGAAAGTCATTCGTCCATTGAAAGTTCAGCTTCAAAAGCAACCCGCCCATGTAATGCACTTGGCCGATGGTAAACCATGGTTTTGGGATATCAAGACCTATCTCAAGGATGGAAATTATCCGGAGGGATCATCAAAGGTTGATCAGAGGGTAATAAGGCAGCTTGCCACAGGTTACATTCTTAATGGAGATATCCTCTATAAGAGGAGTTGAAATGGAATGCACCTAAGGTGTGTGAATGAGGCAGAAGCTAAGCAGATCATGGAAATGGTACATGGTGGCGAATCAAGACCACACATGTATGGGATCGCCCTGGCTCGAAAAATTGCCAATCTAGGATATTACTGGTCCACCATGAATGCAAACTGTGTGGCATTTGTGCAAGGATGTCATCAATGCCAAATATTTGCTAAGCTACAGAAGCAACCTCCTGTTGCCCTGAATCCAATCACTTCTCCATGGCCCTTCGCTACTTGGGGAATTGATATAATTGGCAAAATACGTCCAAAAGCATCAAATGGACATCAGTTTATCTTGGTAGCAGTGGATTACTTCACAAAGTGGGTTGAAGCAGCTTCCTATGCAGAATTAAACGCCAAAAAGGCAGCACAGTTTGTCCGAACCAACATCCTTTGTCGGTACGGAACGGCATTTGAGATTATCACTGATAATGGAACTCATTTCCAAGCTGAATTTGCTAAACTCTTGAAGGATAAGAATGTCCAGCACCATAAGTCCTCTCCTTATAGACCCCAAACAAATGGAGCTGTAGAAGCAGCAAATAAGTCTATAAAGGTGATCATACAAAACATAAATTAAGCCGGGGCAACCCCGTATTCCCTGGTGTACGGAATGGAAGCAGTACTCCCCATTGAACTGGAAGTTCAATCGGCGAGGATAATTCAAGAAAGTCAGATAAATGAAGCTGAATGGATCAGCAATTATCATCATCAGTTGTTGGGTTTGGATGAAAAAAGACTTCAAGCTCTACATCAGATTCAAGGATATCAGAGGCGAATGGCCAGACATTTCAACAAAAAGGTCAAAGATCGAAAGTTGGAAGAAGGTTGTTTGGTCCTGAAAGAGATCAGAACACCTGTTACAGATCCTCGTGGGAAGTTTCGTCCTCATTGGGCGGGACCCTACATTTTGAAGAAAATACTTTCCGGCGCAGCCGTTATCTTGTCTGATTTGGATGGTCTGGAGTTCACAAACCCATGCAATCTGGATCAACTAAAGAAATATTATGCATGATCATGCATTGTAATGAACTACATTAGACCTGATTCTCGCAAACTAATTCGAGATATGTAGGCAGCTCTCCTTGAGCACGGTCTAAATTTTAATAAAAATCATTCATTCATCTTTCTTTTGCCAAGAAAAAAAAACAAAACAACAAAAACAAAAAAAAACAAAAAAACAAAAAAAATCCCGCTAAGCCGAAAACCCACAAAGGGCGGCTTAGGCAATAATGGGGCCCGCTAAGCTGAAAACCCGCAAAGGGCGGCTTAGGCAAGAATGGGTAAGAGCTCGCTAAGTTGAAAATCCAAAAGGACGGCTTAGGCAAAAATAAGAGCAAATAAATAAAGTAGATGATGCTTGGAAAGCAAACAAAAGGGTCATTCATTAAGAATCATTCATTACAAAAGAGAATCATCTGTTACAAAAAGAGTCATTCAGCCTATAAAACACAAAAAGGTCAAAAGTCATATTCGCAAAAAAAAAAAAACCAAAAAGGTAAAAAACAACCCAAAAACAGAAAAGACAACGGAGTCACCCTGGGATCCAAATCCTACACCCCCTCTCCCTCCAACTCCTGCAGCAATGCGCACCTCCTCGGTTTCTCAACGGGCCAAACCTCAGCTATAAACCAGGTCCTGTACTCTGGAGTGGGCTGAACGAGGGAAGGCTCTGCACAAGGCCTGATCATCCGATGGTCTCTGACCCAAGTCTGTAGAACAGCCCGAGTAACCCCGGGGGTAATGGGAGAAGCAATGGTAAGCCCGACAGGAAGGGGGACTCTCTGATCAATACCCATCTGCCTGAGGACGCGGGAAGCACTGTACCAAGTACTGTGAGTGAACCCAAGCAGGTAGACATGGTTGTGCATGGCATTTGCCTCTATGAATTGAGGAATCCTATACCAAGGGACGAACCATAATAATTCTTCCGGTCCAAGCTCAAACAGCCAAACAGTCCATTCAGCCATAGAGGGAAAAGAAATCTGAATTTTCCTGGTGCGGTACTGCGAAGGGTTGTAGGTCAAAGTCTGGGGGGCTGAAACCACTCGAAGATGATCTCTCAGCCAAACCTGAAAAAATAGATCCTTTCTATTTTACAAAGGAAAAGAGAGATGATGGAATAAGCAAAAGAAACAAAAGGTATAAATCACCTGAAGGATGACTGGGGTGACGGTCCAACGTTCAAATCCAAGTGCACATCTGTCGAGACTCTGAATAGTCTCAGCCAGGATCATGCCCCTGATACAGTTGAGCTCTTCCATTTGCCTAACCATTGGGCAAAGTCTCAAATCTCCAAAGTCGGGGTCACGGTTGAAGAGGAACCCAGCTAGCAGACAAAAGACGAAGGCTCGCATTCTATGCCTCAATTGAATATCGTCTTCAAAATTGGCGGTCAAGAATTCATCAATTAGGGGAAGCAGCATCGCCTTATCCCCATCTACAATCATAGCTTGGGCTTGGGGTTTTGTGAAGCTAAAAAGCCTCTGAAAAGATCCCACATTCCCGATTTGGACCTCATGCCTCACAAGAGGGGCATTTGGATCGCACCCAATGATCGAACAAAACTCCTCAAAAAGAGGACACATTTCCTCCATCCGAGCCCCAAATCTGAAAACATGGGCTTGGGGATCCCAGAACCTGATGCAAGAATGTAAGAAATCCCAGTCTACTGCTACACCTCTGAGGGTGGCGACAGCTTTCAACCCGTACCTCCCCATGTTGATCCTTTCAACATTGTGGAGACTTTTGGTCCAATTATGCATCACGTGATTAAAAAGGGGATTCATTGTTATTTGAAAAAATATATATATAAGATCTTTCAGTAAGAGGATTGCTTTCTGGCCCACAGATGTAAGACAACCTTGCTGACCTTCCTGATTCTTTTTTTTGATGTTTTGTAAAAATTCTCATGTTTTGGCCCTGTTTAGGCCCTGTTATGTGCTATTTTTTGGGATTGTGTCAGGGATTTATTTTTAAAATAGATTTCTAAAAAGAAAAAAGCATCATGCATACATATGAGCTGTTGATACTAACAAATAAGTGCAGGTTTACAGATAAGTTCAGATAACAGCAGAAAAACATGAAAGATTCAAAGTACAGAAGGGGAATAGTTTAAATACAGCAAGCATGGTTCAAGACAAGTATGAAAAAAATCAATCAGTGCCGGCCTCTTCGTCTTTGCGGCCTGCTCTACCTCTCGTAAGCAGCCTCAGTCCAAGCACCAGACAGTTCATCGAGAAAGCAGTAATCAGTGCCGCCATTTCCGTGATCAGGCCCTCTGGTACCTGTAAAAGAGACAGAATCACAAACAATCTCAAGAGAATTTTATGAATCCTTTTCATGAAAAGTTCTATGAGAATATACCTGAGTGACATGAGCAAAGCTCCGATATAATGCACCCTCTGCACTAATTGGTCGGGTCACCCAACCACCAGGTGCATGATAACGAGCAGTATAAGGCAGCCTCAAGTCGGCCAAAATAGGGTCAAATTGGCCGGTAGCTGTGAGGACGGATGCGGGAGGCCTCAAATGAGATGAACTGCTGCTTCCTCCAGTGTGTGATGGTCCAGCCCCGAAAGCGGAAGTCTCAGCCCTAGAGGAAGAGGGTCTGTCAGTTTGCCGGTCGGGAGAAGGATGGTCTCTCGGAGTGCCAAAAGTGGGAGCCGAAGAGTGGGAAGACCGATAAGGTGGTACAGAATCAAATCGTGTCCCAATGCATGGCATCAGTCGATGAAGGCAGTGGAAGTCATAATCCTCATCCGGGGCATAAGCCGACTCGAAAGGGTCGCCCTCATACTGGGACACAGTAACAGGCAGAAGTGTCGAAGATAGCATATCGTCAGGAGGATCCATGGGAACTGCACGGAAACCGGCGATCTGGAAAATTACCCTCTCAGCGAGATAATACCGTCGAAACTCTGGATGGGGAAGTATGAATCGACGGCGAGTCAGAAACTCTGATCGCCGAAAGCTGTAATCTTGAGCAATCCACTCTGCCAGTCGGTGAGACATCACTTCAGATGCAACCTGTAAAAATTTGTTATATTAGTGAATCATTTTCTCTAATATAATAAAAAAGATGACGATAAAGCATTTACTGAGTCCATTGGGCAGCTGTCGAAGAATGATCTCAGCCCTCTGATGGGAAGTTTCTTCTTTGGTACTTCTACCCTCTCTCTATACCACCTCCAAGCAATGGGGGAAAGAGGATCGGCGGGGGCAGGTATCTCGCGAAGAAAAGGGGCGATGACAGGAAAGTACTCATAAGCCCAAGTCTGAAAATATATATATATATATCAGAATTGGTGTATGTCGACATATATAAAGAGAGGGGAAATGTTCTTTACATTACCTCCCAGAAGTAATACAAGCCACAAGGAGCAATACGGGTATAGCAGAGGTCAGACATATCGTCATACAACCTACACAGCATCATGCTAGCCCAATCGTACATATGAAGCCGTGTCAGGTCAAGTAGGTTCTTCAGCAAATTGAGACTCACTGCATCTTTCCTGTTTGATAAGAAGGAGCTAGCAAACAGGAGAAGCAAGGTAAACCTGGCCGTCTGGTCAGCAGTAAGGTCGCCTGTCTCGTAACCAGTGTAGATACCTGGCGCTTGCTCCACAAACCACCTCCTCTGAATGCAGCGAGGTGCCTGATATCGAGGATAGTCAACCCTGATCAAAGTAATCATGTCGGCTGAAGAAATGTCCTGCCGCCAGTCATCATAGGACTCCACCATCTCAACGCCAAAGGAAATCCCAGAGATGATGGAAAAGTCAGTAGGCGTCATTGTCATCTCCCCCCAAGAAAAATGGAAAGTGTCAGTGGTAGGCCACCAGCGCTCGGCTAAAGCACAGATCAAATCCCGGTGGATATCTCTGCCCACATCTATAGCCCTCAAATGGTGGAGGAAAGCAGGTCTGATAAGATCCCTCACTGGGTGCCTGGCATCAAAAATGTAAGCCGGAATAGTGACCATCGGACGCTCAGCTATAGATATCTTGATTATAGAGTCCTAAAAAAAAATCAGAAAAGTTGGACAAATTCAGAAAAGATTTAAGTTCTTTCCCCAGCCGGGTGTGGATTCCTAAAGTATTATTTCTAAGTTCTTTACTAGAAATAATTACTGATGGCAGAACATAATGAAGCCTGGTACAGATCCTAATTCATTACTAGTACATGTAAAGGAAATATTCCTAAAATTTATTTCTAAGTTCCTTACTGGAAATGAATAAAATTCCTAAGCATGCATACTAGATGAACAAACGGAAAGTACTCACCTCATAGCAGCCGGTCCGAGAACTGTGCTTCTCCTCCTCAAGTAAAAGATTGCAGGGAGGGAGTGGGATTTCGAGGTCTTCAAAGCCGGTAAAATCCATCGTCGAGAGAAAATTTGAAAGAAGTAAAAGAAGAATAATGATTGAAAGCAAATGAAAATTGAATGAAATCAGCCTATTTATAGAAAAATATGAAAATGCGGGTCTTTTTGCACCTCGCTCAAAATTCGCTCTTCAGAAGACCACTGGGGTCCATAAATCATTTTTATGGACCCCAGTGGGGGGCAATTGTGACCACTCGAATTTTGGGGCTCTGAAAGCCAATTTCCATGGTAAAAGTCCACCGAAAGTATGTCTTCATGGTACTTGAAATGTCCGGGACGACGTGAGGATCACGGATATGGTCTCGGAATAATTTTTGGAGGCCCGTGGCTCCCAGAAAGTCAGTTTTACCGGAAAATAGCGCGTGACGCGGTGGGCCAGGACGGCGGCCCAGCCGCCGTCCAGCCCGATTTTGCCTATATATAGGCTTCAGATTTTCAAAAAAGAGGGACTTTTGGACTTCCTATGCCCAGATGCTGACGAAATTTTTATGCTTAAGAATTTCTAATATTGTGTTGTAGAAAGCAAGAACCATACTCAAAAGTGCAAGGAAACAAGATCTGGAACTTAGAAGTGGAAAAATTCTAATCAAGGTAATATCATAATTCATCCTTGGTCAATTCGAGCATATCATAAGCATTCTAATCTTCTTCTTAATTTCTTCTCGGTCAAAGACCTAATCTTTTTAGGTCTGAGGGCCTAATGGACTAACCAATCACCCTTTCGGCTTTAAGCCGTAAATAAAATCAACCTTTTTGGCACGGAGCCTAAATTGCATCTCTTTGGTACTAAGTACCTAAACGGCACCATTAAAATGGACTTTTGGCATGAAGCCTAAATCGAACTCTTTTGGTACTAAGTACCCGAAATTATACAATTTTTGCACTAAGTGCTAAATCTCACAAATTTGGCAAAAAGCCCAACAAATGCACGAAGCATACACACACACATGCATGAAGCATAAATTTCATCGCCTTTAAATAGGCTTTTCCGAACTACATGGACTTTGATCTCCCATCCAAACGGGAGTATGTAGGCATATTTGGGATTCACCCCAAATAGCAAGTCCACATTTTAATAACAATCTCTTTATTATGTTTTCTTCATCCCTTTTGTGTTTATTTCTTTTTTTTATTATTACAAAGTTAGTCGAATACATGACATAGTCCCCGAATTCTCCTTGGGTTCGCAGACTAGAAACCTTTACATTGGACAAGTTATTGGAGTCAAACAAGGGTTTTCTTAGTTTTTCCCTTCGAACAAAATAAACTGAGTGGCGACTCCCGACAACGAGTGAACTTTCGCCCGGATCCTTTTCGGGCGGAAAACCGAGGTTCACAATCTGGCGACTCCACTGGGGACACATAAAAAAATTTTATGGGATTTTAGTAGACTACAATTGTTTATTTGACTAACTGGCCCTTCTTTAGGGTATTTTTATTTATTTTGGCAGGGTACCTTAGCAATGGTTGTCTTTTCTTTAAAGACATTAGTACTGAAAATTAAAAAATATATATATCTTCCTGCGGACCATAAAAAAAAATAATAAATAAAATAATGGCTATATATTACAAAAAAAAATAATAAAAAAATGATAATAATAATGATTTATGGAATTATAGTAGACTGTTATTATTATTCGTTTAACTGATTTGCCCTTCTTTAGGGTATTTTTTATTCATTTTGCAGGGTACCCTAGCATTATATATCCTTTCTTTAAGGATGTTGGGTTGAAAGTTGACAAAAGGAATCTTTTTCCTTCAATGGTCCCTTATTTGATAAATTGTGCATTTGTTTTGTCATTCAGAGAATCTTTTTCTCTTGCATATATGGGGGAATCCTTTTCCTCCATTGCATAAAAAATTATTTTCAAATGAATTTCTTCTCTTTCTGTTCAAAGTTCTGAGTCTGGATAGCAAGTAGCGCTGGCCGGCAGGTCTCCTTGATTATGCCGGCGGACAGCCAAAGCGTCCTCCCTGTTGTCGCAAACCATTCCAATCCTTTTGGAGTGGCCCATGAGTAATCGTACTGTTGGACCCACGCGAAACTCCTTGTTTCACATGTGATTAGGTATATCTTACTCAAGACTCAAGGGTCCCTATGATAAGCCGATTCTCTATTTTTACATAACAATAGAACCATCCCTTAGTTTGTATGTACCCAATGATAGTGCCGCATTCCATTAAAATGAATTGTGATGTGATGAAGTGCATTCATGCAACATAACAACATTGTTTTTGGGGAAAAATTTTGATGTACATAAGTGGACCAAGAGTTTTCCTACCCTACACACCACCCTAATTTTTTACCCTTGACCTTTTCAGGTACCCTCTGTCCGTGTGCCTTCACCTACACTAGACACATCAACACCAACTGTGCTATCCCCTACAAGTTCTACTACCCCAACTCCACCAACTACTCCAATTACTGAAATGGCCACAATTGAACAGATTAAGGCTTTGCTGGATGGTCAGGTTAAGGAAATTGAAGCTAGAATGCAAGAAAAAATTGATGAAGCTTTAGCCGCCCAAAGGGTAGCCATCCTAGCTGAATTAGAAGGAGCACCAAAGACAGTCCCTATTCCTGGAAATTTGGGGAAGGAACCCATTGTGGGGCAAACTAGTACCCCCGTGACTGCTCAGATTAATACCCCTGTTATCAATTTGGAGGATCCACCCTCCAAGAACGAAACAGATGAACTGAAAAGGAAACTTGAATTGCTTGAGAGGTCAATCACTGCCATGAAAACTCACAAAGAGGTGGTAGACATGGATTCCTTATCCTTGTTTCCCCAAGCCAGATTACCTCCAAAGTTCAAGATGCCGGGGATGGACAGATTTGATGGGACCACTTGCCCTAAAACCCATTTGAAGATGTATGTGGGGGCCTTGAGTCCTTGGGGTTTAAATGATGAGCTCTTTGCTCAACTCTTCCAACAATCCCTGACTGGGGCTGCCCTTAAATGGTTTGTGAGTCTAGACCGTTCCAAGATTAAGACATGGGAAGACATCTGCAATGCATTTAACTCTCAATACCACTACAATATTGAGGTGGATGTCACTAGAAGAGAACTTGAGACTACCAAGCAAAACAACAATGAACCCTTCTCCTCGTTCCTTACGAGGTGGAGGGCAAAAGCCGCCCAGATGATCAATCGCCCTTCAGAACAAGAGCAGATTGATATCATAATCAGGAATTTAAGACCTACATATCAGGCTCAACTGCAAACCCAATATCTGCCTACTTTCAAATCGCTCATTGCGACTGCAACCAAGGTAGAAGATTTGATACAGTTGGGTAAAATAGTGGATGAGGGGGCTGCATCGAAATATAAGAAACAAAGCCAAGCTCCTTCCTCAAGCAAGGTCAATCAAGTGGCCAATATTGCCCCTGCGAATCCTTTACGTGTGGGCAATCTTGGGCCGAGAAATCAGCCAAGAAGGCAATATACTGACCTTGAGGTACCCCTTCATTTGGTGTTTAAGAAGGCTGTGGAAGGGAAATATTTGAAGCCTTTGGACCCAAGACCTCCTCCAAACCCATTACCTTCCAGTTATAAAGTCAATGAATACTGTGAATACCATCAAGGGAATGGGCATAAAACAGATGCTTGCTGGACACTGAAAAACCGCATCCAGGATCTGGTTGATAGTGGTGACATCATTCCTCTCAGGAGGCAACCAAACATTAACACTAATCCTTTGCCCAATCACTCCATCCACGCCATTACTGTGGAAGAAGAGCTGTTTGATCCTTTCAAACTTCTCTTGGAAATGAATGAAGTGTGTGTGTTAGATTTGAACGACCTCGCTGAGTGCTCTGACAAGAAGTGGAAGACAATATCAGCCACTTGACTTGGGAAAAACCTCTACAACCTCAAATCCCCCCCATAAGAAAACACCAGAGCCAAAAGAAGACCCTGTCCTCACTCAGCTTAAACAAACTCAAGCTAAGGTGTCAATTTGGGAGCTCCTCGCTTCCTCATTCCCACACCGTCAAGCTCTCAGCGAAGCTTTGAGTCAACTTGATACACCAGTGGACACAAGCCCAGAAGCTTTGGTGGCCACTTTGACCCAATCAACCAAGGCATTATGTAACACCCCTATACCCCGTATACGTACACAGCATGCTAATACGATCGTAATATACGTATACTGAATATAGAAATGTCACGGTTACAAAACACACATGACATGACTCTTATATACTATGAACAAATTCAAAACTTTTAAATGAGTTTATAAAATGAAATAGATAGAAAGTTTATTTAAAATGCAACGGAAAATATAACAAATGTTTCCCAATACATTTGCATCAAAATCAAAAGTTACAAATATAAATATATACATGAGTGGCAGCTCTTCTCTGATCTTTAAGTCCAAAAATCAACTCTTCAACGCCTAGACTCACTAGATCTAGAGGAACTCTCGGGTTCAATCCTGTCACCTGCGCGATGAACCACAATCGCGCTGAGCCAACAGCTCAGTAGAACAAACTATAATGATATTATGCTATGTCATACATTCAAACAATATAGATCATACTCAATACACTTTATTTTATGGATGTTACATTTCATTATTTCAATAATTGTATCATCATCCATTACTCACACATTTAACATAGACACACATGGGCCCAACAAGCATTTAATATGATATTCAAAGTTCAGAGTTACTGCTTTGGTTTATAATCACAATGATTAAGCCCGTAGGCGATATATATATCATATCTCTATCCATGGATAGTGTAACAGACCCAGTCTCTTGGACCATCAATCCATTAACATGAGGAGATCCTCAACCCGGCTAGACTGTTACTAGTAACAGACCCAGTCTCTTAGACCATCAACCCGACTAATCGAGGAGATCCTCAACCCGGCTAGACTGTTACTTTTCATAAATTTCATTTTCACATTTCATTTAGTGTAACAGACCCAGTCTCTTGGATCATCAATTCAATTCAATTGAAGAGATCCTCAACCCGGCTAGACTGTTACCTTTATATAGGCATGCCACCAAAACCAGTACTCTAAAATTTGAATAAACATATTAGGCACACAACCATTTCATATATCTCTTTATAAATCTTTTTCTCAATTCATTTCTCATTCCACAATCAACTAGGCAAACATGCCTCATTTGAATCAATATAGCCAATCACAATGGCTTTACAAATCATCTTATCATCACATCTTTCATTTTCATGACACATACATATACCATATTACATTTCATGAGGTTCATATTGTATAAAACATAACATTATTCAAACATATCAACAATACAATAAAATTACTTAGTACATTCACACTCAAATGTATAAGTTCCAAAATCACATGAATGTATGTTATAATGCAAGGTTTGTACTTACCTCAAAAGAAATCCACACAATTCTAAACACTTCCTCTTAACAAGTCCTTCACCAAATAATTAAGGCAATTCACCTTCTTTACAACCTAATTCAAAACAATGAGGAAACTCACATAAGATCATAAGGCTAAGAATCAATTAGGGCAAACTCTAAACTGGACACGCTCACCCACACGGGCGTGTCCCTGACCGTGCCCTAACTCCACAACACAGAAGCATTTACACGTTCAGGACCACGGGCGTGTCACTGGGCGTGTAATACCTACTGTCTCTCAGAAGTATCGACACGTCCAACATCATGAACGTGTTCCTGGCCGTGTCAATTCCCCAAAATCACAGTAGCTATGACACACTCACTAACACGGGCGTGTTAATGGCCGTGTCACACCTACTGCCATCCAACACAATTGACACGCCTAAAGACCTGGACGTGCTCCTGGGCGTGTCAGGCCAAAAACCCAGATTCCGGCCAAAACAACAATCCAACCATCAAACAACAATTTTCCACCATCTTCCACTTCAACAAAACTCAACTAGACACACCCAAAACCATAACAACCTTGCAAAAACACCAACACAACTCAAAATACACATCCAACACCAAATCACAACATCATCAAAAACTTTAAACACAACCACAACTCAATCTTAACCAACAAACTTATTCTTCCTTTCAATCTTACTCTTTTCTTCAATCCAACCCAAGAATCAAAGATCAAGTAAACCCAACATTCTTAAACACAACACACTCAAACATATCCATACCAACAACCATAAATCACCAAACCCACAACACAAACTCAAAGAAAACAAGGGAATCAAGAGGAAACTTACCAAGAATGAAGAAAACTCTTAGATTCCTCCTTGATCTCTTGAAAACTTCTTCAATCTTGAGCTTGGAAGGTCAAATCTCTCCCTCTCTCTTGTTCTCTTGCTGCTGCCGTCCAAAGCAAAGAAAGGAGAAGAAAAGGAAAATGAGAGACACGAGAAGAGAGGAAGAAGGAAGAAAAGGAAAAGAAAGAAAAGTCAAACATTAACCCTCTCTCTCCTCAAAACATTCTCCTCCACACAAATAAAAAATAAAATAATCTCAAACATCACCATCCACCCATCTTAATCCACTAACTCAATTTCAAAATAATTACCTTTATACCCTTCAAACAAATATTTGTATATGTTAAGTATATCACAATATATATAACATATACACACTACTCTAACCTCAACTCTCTTTCCAATAAAATAAATACACTTAATCCAATAATAACAATAATTACTCCAATACTTCTAGGGTACATTTTGGGATATTACAATTCTCCCCCTCTAAAAGAAATTTCGTCCTCGAAATTACCTGAAATCAAGTCTAAAACAACTGAGGATATTGGTCTAGCATCGTTTGCTCATTCTCCCAAGTTGATTCTTCTCTACCATGACTCTTCCAAAGAACCTTCACAATTGGCACTTTCTTATGTCTCCACTCTTTCATCCCATATGCTAAAATAGCAACCGGTTCTTCTTCAAAAGTCAGATCCGGACTCACCTCAATAGATTCCACTGATAACACATGAGATGGGTCTGACCTGTACCTCCTCAACATAGAAACATGGAAGACATTATGGATTCTGTCTAACTCTGGTGGCAAAGCAAGCCGATAAGCAACCGGTCCCAATCTTTCCAATACTTCATATGGTCCAATGAAACGAGGACTCAGCTTCTCTCTTCGACCAAATCTCAAAATCTTTTTCCAAGGAGACACTTTCAAAAATACTTTATCTCCCACATTATACTCAATGTCTCTCCTCTTCAAATCCGAATAAGATTTCTGCCGATCTGAAGCTGTTTTCAACCTATCTCGAATTATTTTCACTTTATCTTCTGTCTCTTTAACCAAATCAGGACCAATTAACTTACCTTCACCAGTCTCATTCCAACATAAAGGTGTTCTACACCTTCTTCCATACAATGCCTCAAATGGTGCCATACCAATACTGGATTGATGACTGTTGTTGTAAGCAAATTCCACAAGTGGCAACAATCTGTCCCAACTTCCTGAGAAATCAATGACACAGCTTCTCAACATATCCTCAATAATCTGTATCACTCTCTCTGACTTCCCATCTGTCTGCGGATGGAAAGCAGTGCTAAAGTGTAATCGAGAACCCAAAGCACCATGCAAACTCTTCCAAAACCTCGATGTGAACCTCGGATCTCGATCAGACACTAAAGAAATTGGGACTCCATGCAATTTCACAATCTCACCAATATACAGCTCAGCCAATCTCTCAAGAGAATAATCCATCCGAACCGGAAGAAAATGAGCTGTCTTAGTCAACCTATCAACAATCACCCAAATGGCATCATGTTTTCTCTGTGTCAATGGTAAACCAGACACAAAGTCCATAGTCACTCTTTCCCATTTCCACTCAGGCACTGATAAAGGTTGAAGCAACCCTGTTGGGACCTGATGCTCTACTTTAACCCTCTGACATGTGAGACATTTGGATACAAACTCTGCAATGTCTCTCTTCATACCAGACCACCAGTAATGCTGTCTCAAATCATGATACATCTTCGTACTGCCCGGATGCATAGCAAAAACTGATTGATGTGCTTCTTCTAAAATAATCCTTCTCAAACTAATATCATCTGGCACACACAGTCTACTCTTAAACCATAAGCTCCCATCACCTTTCACAAGAAAATCTCGGCTCTCCCCTTTTTGGCAATCTGAAACAATCTTCTGAATTTTCTCATCAATCAATTGAGCCTCTTTAATCTGATCTAACAACACTGGTCTCAGCTGAAATTGTGCCAACAATGCACCATCATCACAAGATATAAAGCTAGCATGCAACGCTCTCAACTCAACAAGCAACGAGAGCGAATAAGCAGTCAAACCTGCTAAAGACTTCCGACTCAAGGCATCAGCAACAACATTTGCTTTACCTGGATGATAATCAATCAAACAATCGTAGTCTTTAATCAATTCCAACCACCGTCTCTGTCGAAGATTAAGCTCTTTCTGAACCCCCAAATATTTCAAACTTTTGTGATCAGTGTAAATAAAACATTTCTCTCCATACAAGTAATGTCGCCAAATCTTCAATGCAAACACAATGGCTGCTAACTCCAAGTCATGGGTTGGATAGTTTAGCTCATGTGGCTTCAACTGTCGAGAAGCATAAGCTATCACTTTACCCTCTTGCATCAAAACACAACCCAAACCACTATGTGAAGCATCACTGTAGATCACATATGGTTTATCTTCCACAGGTAAAGTGAGAATAGGTGCTTGAGTTAACATCTCTTTCAACTGCTCAAAACTAGCTTGACACGGATCAGTCCACACAAATCTAACTCCTTTTCGAAGTAATCTGGTAAGTGGAGTAGCTATCAAAGAAAATCCTTTCACAAAGCGTCGATAATAGCCTGCCAAACCCAGAAAACTTCTAACTTCAGTCACAGACTTTGGTGGACTCCAATTCATAATAGCTTCAACTTTACTCGGATCAACTCTAATGCCATCTGCTGAAACTATATGACCGAGGAAAGTTACTTGATCTAGCCAGAACTCACATTTTGACAGCTTAGCATACAATTGCTTCTCTCTCAAGATTTGCAATACAATCCGCAGATGCTTGTCATGCTCTTCTTCATTACTAGAATACACCAAAATATCATCAATGAAGACTACTACAAACTGATCCAGATAGGGCCTAAACACCCTATTCATCAAATCCATGAAAGCTGCAGGTGCATTCGTCAACCCAAAAGGCATCACTAGAAACTCATAATGCCCATACCTGGTTCGAAAAGTTGTCTTGGGCACATCCTCAGCTCTGACCCGCAACTGATGGTACGCTGATCTCAAATCAATCTTGGAAAATACTGCTGCTCCCTTCAATTGATCAAAGAGATCATCAATTCTAGGCAAAGGATATTTATTCTTGATAGTCACTTTATTCAATTGCCTATAATCGATACACAATCTCATAGTACCATCCTTCTTCTTTACAAACAAAACAGGAGCTCCCCATGGCGAAACACTAGGGCGAATGAATCCTTTATCCAGCAACTCCTGCAACTGCACCTTCAACTCTCTCAATTCAACAGGTGCCATTCTATAAGGAGTAATAGAGATAGGAGTGGTACCTGGCAACAAATCAATACCAAACTCCACCTCTCTCTCAGGAGGCAATCCTGGCAACTCCTCTGGAAATACATCTGGAAACTCAGCTACTGTGGGAATGCTATCAAACTGAGAACCCTCTACCCTGGTATCCAAAACATGAGCGAGATAGGCATCACACCCTTTTCTAATCAGCTTCCTAGCTGAAACAGCTGAAATCAACAAGGATGCAAATTGTCTCTGCTCGCTAGATACCATCACAATTCTATCATCACTAGTTCTCAAAGTAACACACTTCTTCTTACAATCTACCACAGCTTCATGTCTAGACAACCAGTCCATGCCCAAAATCAAATCATACTCTTTAAATGGCATCTCAATCAAATCACCAGGAAATTCCTCTCCTTGCACAACAACTGCACTATCTCTGTGCACCTTACTAACAACCACACTATGCCCTAAAGGATTTGTCACCAAGACATCAAATCCTAGGGACTCAGAATGCAAATCAGTCACAGGCAAAATGGATGCACTTATGTATGAATGAGTAGATCCTGGATCAATTAAAGGAAGTACTGAAATGCCAAATAAAGAAAATGTACCAGCAATAACAGCTGAAGCATCTGGCTGCCTCTGCATCACATAAACTCTTTGGGAAGGTCCAGCCTCATCTGGTCTACTGTCCATAGATGAAGAGCCTCCTCTCTGACTGAACCCAGATCGACCCCCTCTATTAAAACTTCTGCCTCCTCTACCTCCTCTGCTAATACTAGGTCGTGAAACTGCAGTATCCATTGACCTCTGCTCCTGTACCTCAGGACATTCTCTAATGAAATGATCAGGGGATCAGCATCTGAAGCACACAGCTGGTCCCCTACTCATCCAACAAACGCCTCTATGTGACCCCCCCACACTGAGCACATATAGGTGGAGTGAACCTCTGAACCGTTGGAGTCGGAGCACTCGTCACTGAAACCGTAGGTCTCGATCTCTGTCTTTGAAACTGCACTGACCTACCAACTGGCCTCTGACTCCTACTGGTCCTAGGAACAAAGCTGCCTCTACCTCTCTTCATAGATGAAGACCCTGTCTCAAACTGGGGCCTTCTCACTCTAGTCTCCTCCTCAGAAGCAGATGCTGCAATGCCCTGGGCTCTCTCTACACTCCTAGCTGCAGCAACAAGCTGGGAGAAATCCTGGTATCTGGAACCAGCCACAAGACACAAAATAGAGGGTCTCAATCCCTCCTCAAACCTTCTGCATCTGTCAATCTCATCAGATATAATACCTCCAGCATAATGACTCAATCTGATGAACTCGACCTCATACTCTGTTACTGTCCTGTGGTCTTGTTTCAAACTCAGAAACTCCATCTTTTTAACATCTTTATACTCCCTAGGAGTATACTTCAACTCAAACTCTCTGAGAAAGTCAGCATAAGACAAGGTAGGTGGATCATCCATAGCGTGAGGCACTGTTTTCCACCAGTCATATGCATCCTTCTGCAATAATGACCTAACATAGTCAAATTTTTCCTCTGGAGTGGCTTGCAACTGAATAAAGATCCTCTGTACTTTATCTAGCCACTGCTCAGCCACTGCTGGATCTATAGTACCCAGAAAATCTTCTGCCCCAAACTTCCTCAACTTATCATACTGCCTCACTGGTACTTGAGGCTGGGGTGGTGGTGGCGGTGGTTGCACTGGTGTTTGTCTCATCACTTCCATCATATGCCTGAACCAAGCTGGTGGAACCTCATCACCAACTGGTCTCCCTGACCCAGAAGCAGGTGCCTCACTGGCTCTATCAATTCTAACCTCATCTCTACTCTCTTCCGGAGCTACACTCTCCGCACTTCCCTCAACAAACTGATGTGAATGAGGATCCATTACAACCTATATCTGCAAACATAGCAGAATACACCTTATTAAAGATCAGAGACTGCCAATACTAAATATATATTTTATTCAAAACCAACTTTTAAAATCAAAATATCATTTTTCTTACAGTTTACCTAGGTTGAGAATCTCAAGCCTAGGCTCTGATACCAAAACAATTGTAACACCCCTATACCCCGTATACATACACAGCATGCTAATACGATCGTAATATACGTATACTGAATATAGAAATGTCACGGTTACAAAACACACATGACATGACTCTTATATACTATGAACAAATTCAAAACTTTTAAATGAGTTTATAAAATGAAATAGATAGAAAGTTTATTTAAAACGCAACGGAAAATATAACAAATGTTTCCCAATACATTTGCATCAAAATCAAAAGTTACAAATATAAATATATACATGAGTGGCAGCTCTTCTCTGATCTTTAAGTCCAAAAATCAACTCTTCAACGCCTAGACTCACTAGGTCTAGAGGAACTCTCGGGTTCAATCCTGTCACCTGCGCGATGAACCACAATCGCGCTGAGCCAACAGCTCAGTAGAACAAACTATAATGATATTATGCTATGTCATACATTCAAACAATATAGATCATACTCAATACACTTTATTTTATGGATGTTACATTTCATTATTTCAATAATTGTATCATCATCCATTACTCACACATTTAACATAGACACACATGGGCCCAACAAGCATTTAATATGATATTCAAAGTTTAGAGTTACTGCTTTGGTTTATAATCACAATGATTAAGCCCGTAGGCGATATATATATCATATCTCTATCCATGGATAGTATAACAGACCCAGTCTCTTGGACCATCAACCCATTAACATGAGGAGATCCTCAACCCGGCTAGACTGTTACTAGTAACAGACCCAGTCTCTTGGACCATCAACCCGACTAATCGAGGAGATCCTCAACCTGGTTAGACTGTTACTTTTCATAAATTTCATTTTCACATTTCATTTAGTGTAACAGACCCAGTCTCTTGGATCATCAATTCAATTCAATTGAAGAGATCCTCAACCCGGCTAGACTGTTACCTTTATATAGGCATGCCACCAAAACCAGTACTCTGAAATTTGAATAAACATATTAGGCACACAACCATTTCATATATCTCTTTATAAATCTTTTTCTCAATTCATTTCTCATTCCACAATCAACTAGGCAAACATGCCTCATTTGAATCAATATAGCCAATCACAATGGCTTTACACATCATCTTATCATCACATCTTTCATTTTCATGACACATACATATACCATATTACATTTCATGAGGTTCATATTGTATAAAACATAACATTATTCAAACATATCAACAATACAATAAAATTACTTAGTACATTCACACTCAAATGTATAAGTTCCAAAATCACATGAATGTATGTTATAATGCAAGGTTTGTACTTACCTCAAAAGAAATCCACACAATTCTAAACACTTCCTCTTAACAAGTCCTTCACCAAATAATTAAGGCAATTCACCTTCTTTACAACCTAATTCAAAACAATGAGGAAACTCACATAAGATCATAAGGCTAAGAATCAATTAGGGCAAACTCTAAACTGGACACGCTCACCCACACGGGCGTGTCCCTGACCGTGCCCTAACTCCACAACACAGAAGCATTTACACGTTCAGGACCACGGGCGTGTCACTGGGCGTGTAATACCTACTGTCTCTCAGAAGTATCGACACGTCCAACATCATGAACGTGTTCCTGGCCGTGTCAATTCCCCAAAATCACAGTAGCTATGACACACTCACTAACACGGGCGTGTTAATGGCCGTGTCACACCTACTGCCATCCAACACAATTGACACGCCTAAAGACCTGGACGTGCTCCTGGGCGTGTCAGGCCAAAAACCCAGATTCCGGCCAAAACAACAGTCCAACCATCAAACAACAATTTTCCACCATCTTCCACTTCAACAAAACTCAACTAGACACACCCAAAACCATAACAACCTTGCAAAAACACCAACACAACTCAAAATACACATCCAACACCAAATCACAACATCATCAAAAACTCTAAACACAACCACAACTCAATCTTAACCAACAAACTTATTCTTCCTTTCAATCTTACTCTTTTCTTCAATCCAACCCAAGAATCAAAGATCAAGTAAACCCAACATTCTTAAACACAACACACTCAAACATATCCATACCAACAACCATAAATCACCAAACCCACAACACAAACTCAAAGAAAACAAGGGAATCAAGAGGAAACTTACCAAGAATGAAGAAAACTCTTAGATTCCTCCTTGATCTCTTGAAAACTTCTTCAATCTTGAGCTTGGAAGGTCAAATCTCTCCCTCTCTCTTGTTCTCTTGCTGCTGCCGTCCAAAGCAAAGAAAGGAGAAGAAAAGGAAAATGAGAGACACGAGAAGAGAGGAAGAAGGAAGAAAAGGAAAAGAAAGAAAAGTCAAACATTAACCCTCTCTCTCCTCAAAACATTCTCCTCCACACAAATAAAAAATAAAATAATCTCAAACATCACCATCCACCCATCTTAATCCACTAACTCAATTTCAAAATAATTACCTTTATACCCTTCAAACAAATATTTGTATATGTTAAGTATATCACAATATATACAACATATACACACTACTCTAACCTCAACTCTCTTTCCAATAAAATAAATACACTTAATCCAATAATAACAATAATTACTCCAATACTTCTAGGGTACATTTTGGGATATTACACATTGAATATCAGGTTTTCTGATGTGGATTTACCAAAAGACGGTAAGAAACACAATGATGCTCTATACATCACCATACAGACTGGGGGAAAGACTGTGCCCATGGTTCTCATTGATAATGGGTCAGCCTTAAATGTATGTCCCTTGAAAGTAGCAAGCTGTCTGGGGTTGGAGGCTACAGATCTTACACCTTCTGATCAGATTGTGAGAGCATATGATAACACTCGAAAAGAAATTTTGGGTGTTGCCACTCTGGAAATTGCTATTGGGTCGGTGAAAATGGGAGTACCATTCCAGGTCATTGATGTACCCGCGAGCTTTAATCTCCTCCTTGGAAGGCCGTGGATTCATCAGATTAATGTTGTACCTTCTTCACTACACCAAAAACTTAAATTCCCTTTTGAAGGAAAAATCATCACTATCAAAGGGGACACCTGCGAAATCAACAGGAAAACCATGGATCAGTCTCTCCTTGAGGTTGTTCCTAGTGAAACCGCCATGACCTTGACTGGGTTTCATTACGACACAGTTCAATGCATAGAAGGTGAAAAACCCAAAGGGCCATTTGTCTCATATGACTTTGGGGAGGTCCAAATCAACTGTCTAGTGGGAATGATGCTGAAGGTAGGTCTATTGCCCGGGATGGAAATGATGAAGTCTGGGAGAAAAATACCCGAAGTACGGCCATGGGAAGAGCCTGAGAATAAGGGAACTTTTGGCTTGGGGTACAAACCTACAGATGAGGAAATAGAAGAGCTTGAGCGTGGAAGGAAGAAAAAGGGAAATTGGGGGGCAAGAAGCCTCAAAATGCACCCTTACTTTAGAACTCTGAATGGTCACTTTTGCAAACCTGGAAAGGCAGTTCATCACCGTGGTTTTCAGGAACCATTCTATTCTCCTATGACCGGAAAGAAGCTACCGGGTTTTGAAATGTTTGCTGATGTTGTGGCCATGAAAGAAGAAGAGCCAGAACCTGAAACTGACCCCCAAATGGAAGATTTCATGCGGCCTAGTCTCTTTGATGAGGTTGCTATGATAACCAATTTTGAAGACAATAGGGATTTCACAAAGATGATCAAGACTACAGATGGACCGCTGAGAAACTGGTACGCCGAGGAGGGACAAGCTGCTGAGGTTAAACCTAGCCCTGTGTCACACCCTGAACTTGAGTCTTGTACCGGGTCTTGTACTAATTCTGAGTCGAAAACCAAGTCAGAGTCTAATTCTGAGTCTTCTATAGTTTCAGATTTAGGGAACCCTAATGTCAAATCTAATGTAATCTTGGAGAATGACTCCACCATTATCAATGAAATTGTTCGGATTCTTGGTTACCCTGTGTCTTTTGCTTTCCAAGTGTTATCTAGCAAAAATGAAATAAAAGAAATAAATGAAAAGATAATAATTGGCAAAGAAAATGAACATACATACATTGCATATGATTGTGCGAATAAGGAACAGGTTGTTGATTGCATCAGGAAGTATGTCGACTGCTTCATGTGGAAGGCAAGTGATGTCACGGGAATAGACCCAGCCATAGCAGTTCACAAGATTCCGCTATACCCCGATGCGAAGCCGGTTAAGCAAAAATTGAGAAGAATGAAGCCAGAATGGTCTTTGAAAATTAAAGAGGAGGTTGCCAAGCAACTGGACAATAAGTTCATAGAACCAATTGCCTACCCTTCCTGGTTAGCAAACATTGTACCGGTCCCGAAGAAAGACGGAAAGGTTAGAATGTGTGTTGACTACAGAGACCTGAATAAGGCTTGTCCCAAGGACGATTTCCCGCTACCTCACATCGATTTGCTGATAGACAGGATGGCTGGGCATGTGATGGTTTCCATGACTGATCTTGCGGTTGGGTACAATCAGATCCTAGTTCACCCACCAGACAAAGAAAAGACAGCTTTCATCACAGAATGGAGCACTTTCTGCTACAGGGTCATGCCTTTTGGATTAATAAATGCAGGGGCTACCTATCAAAGGATGGCGACAACAGTCTTTCATGACATGATACACAAAGAAGTAGAGGTGTATGTCGATGATATGATTGTCAAGTCAAAATCTCCAGAAGAGCACGTTGAAGCACTTGAGAAGTTCTTCCTTAGACTTCGCAAGTACAATTTGAAGCTTAATCCTGCAAAATGCCTCTTTGGGGCGACATCGGGCTTATTTTTGGGATATCTGGTCAGCAAAAAAGGAATAGAAGTTGATCCAGCAAAGTCAAAGGCTATTCTGAAAATGCCTCCGCCAAGAACAGAAAAGGAGATTCGAGGCTTACTAGGTAGATTACAGTATATCAGCCGATTCATATCACAGTTGGCTGAGACTTGTGGTCCTATCTTTAAGCTACTAAGGAAAGGTGCTTCACAAGAATGGAATGAAGATTGCCAAAAGGCCTTCGACAAGATCAAAGAATACTTGTTAAGTCCGCCAATTTTACAACCTCCCAGAATGGGAAAACCTCTGCTCTTGTATTTGTCTGTAACAGATGAAGCCATGGGGGCAATGCTAGCTCAAGAAGCTGAAGATACAAAGGTGGAAAATGCAATTTACTACCTCAGCAAAAGGATGCTGGACTATGAGTTAAAGTATAACAAGATTGAGAAGTTGTGTTTAGCCTTGTATTGGGCTTGTACGAAGTTACAACACTACTTGTCTTCTTACACTACTTATGTCATTGCAGAACAGAGTCCCTTGAAATTCCTTATGGAGAGGCCTGTTTTGGACAGCAAAATGGCAAAGTGGGTGTCAACATTAGCAGCCTTTGATTTGAAATTTGTTCAAAGGAAAGCTGTGAAAGGTGGCGCAATAGCTGACCAATTAGCAGAATTACCCGTGAATGACGAGATACGAGAAATGGGTTTTCCTGATGAAAACCTCTTGAACGTGGAAAGCAGTGTTTGGGAGATGTATTTTGATGCAGCATCCAATTATCATTTTGGGATTGTGTTCAAAACTCCTTGTGGAGAATACATTCCATTCGCAGTTAAACTTGACTTTAGCTGCACAAACAACGAAGCAGAATATGAAGCTTGCATTAATGGGCTTGAAGCCGCCCTGGAATTGGGGATTAAGGACCTAAAGGTCTATGGTGATTCTATTTTAATAGTATCACAAGCCTTAAGGAAATGGAAGATAAAAGAAGAGCGTTTGGTTCCTTACCTACAACGCCTTGATCATTTGGCACAACAGTTCAATGAGCTGTCCTTCGAATATCTCCCAAGAGCAAAGAATCAGTTTGCTGATGCCTTGGCTACTTTAGCTTCCATGATCAATATCAGGGAGGGGAAAGTCATTCGTCCATTGAAAGTTCAGCTTCAAAAGCAACCCGCCCATGTAATGCACTTGGCCGATGGTAAACCATGGTTTTGGGATATCAAGACCTATCTCAAGGATGGAAATTATCCGGAGGGATCATCAAAGGTTGATCAGAGGGTAATAAGGCAGCTTGCCACAGGTTACATTCTTAATGGAGATATCCTCTACAAGAGGAGTTGGAATGGAATGCACCTAAGGTGTGTGAATGAGGCAGAAGCTAAGCAGATCATGGAAATGGTACATGGTGGCGAATCAGGACCACACATGTATGGGATCGCCCTGGCTCGAAAAATTGCCAATCTAGGATATTACTGGTCCACCATGAATGCAGACTGTGTGGCATTTGTGCAAGGATGTCATCAATGCCAAATATTTGCTAAGCTACAGAAGCAACCTCCTGTTGCCCTGAATCCAATCACTTCTCCATGGCCCTTCGCTACTTGGGGAATTGATATAATTGGCAAAATACGTCCAAAAGCATCAAATGGACATCAGTTTATCTTGGTAGCAGTGGATTACTTCACAAAGTGGGTTGAAGCAGCTTCCTATACAGAATTAAACGCCAAAAAGGCAGCACAGTTTGTCCGAACCAACATCCTTTGTCGGTACGGAACGGCATTTGAGATTATCACTGATAATGGAACTCATTTCCAAGCTGAATTTGCTAAACTCTTGAAGGAAAAGAATGTCCAGCACCATAAGTCCTCTCCTTATAGACCCCAAACAAATGGAGCTGTAGAAGCAGCAAATAAGTCTATAAAGGTGATCATACAAAACATAAATTAAGCCGGGGCAACCCCGTATTCCCTGGTGTACGGAATGGAAGCAGTACTCCCCATTGAACTGGAAGTTCAATCGGCGAGGATAATTCAAGAAAGTCAGATAAATGAAGCTGAATGGATCAGCAATTATCATCATCAGTTGTTGGGTTTGGATGAAAAAAGACTTCAAGCTCTACATCAGATTCAAGGATATCAGAGGCGAATGGCCAGACATTTCAACAAAAAGGTCAAAGATCGAAAGTTGGAAGAAGGTTGTTTGGTCCTGAAAGAGATCAGAACACCTGTTACAGATCCTCGTGGGAAGTTTCGTCCTCATTGGGCGGGACCCTACATTTTGAAGAAAATACTTTCCGGTGGAGCCGTTATCTTGTCTGATTTGGATGGTCTGGAGTTCACAAACCCATGCAATCTGGATCAACTAAAGAAATATTATGCATGATCATGCATTGTAATGAACTACATTAGACCTGATTCTCGCAAACTAATTCGAGATATGTAGGCAGCTCTCCTTGAGCACGGTCTAAATTTTAATAAAAATCATTCATTCATCTTTCTTTTGCCAAGAAAAAAAAACAAAACAAAACAACAACAAAAAAACAAAAAAACAAAAAAATCCCGCTAAGCCGAAAACCCACAAAGGGCGGCTTAGGCAATAATGGGGCCCGCTAAGCTGAAAACCCGCAAAGGGCGGCTTAGGCAAGAATGGGTAAGAGCTCGCTAAGTTGAAAATCCGAAAGGACGGCTTAGGCAAAAATAAGAGCAAATAAATAAAGTAGATGATGCTTGGAAAGCAAACAAAAGGGTCATTCATTAAGAATCATTCATTACAAAAGAGAATCATCTGTTACAAAAAGAGTCATTCAGCCTATAAAACACAAAAAGGTCAAGTCATATTCGCAAAAAAAAAAAACCAAAAAGGTAAAAAACAACCCAAAAACAGAAAAGACAACGGAGTCACCCTGGGATCCAAATCCTACACCCCCTCTCCCTCCAACTCCTGCAGCAATGCGCACCTCCTCGGTTTCTCAACGGGCCAAACCTCAGCTATAAACCAGGTCCTGTACTCTGGAGTGGGCTGAACGAGGGAAGGCTCTGCACAAGGCCTGATCATCCGATGGTCTCTGACCCAAGTCTGTAGAACAGCCCGAGTAACCCCGGGGGTAATGGGAGAAGCAATGGTAAGCCCGACAGGAAGGGGGACTCTCTGATCAATACCCATCTGCCTGAGGACGCGGGAAGCACTGTACCAAGTACTGTGAGTGAACCCAAGCAGGTAGACATGGTTGTGCATGGCACTTGCCTCTATGAATTGAGGAGTCCTATACCAAGGGACGAACCATAATAATTCTTCCGGTCCAAGCTCAAACAGCCAAACAGTCCATTCGGCCATAGAGGGAAAAGAAATCTGAATTTTCCTGGTGCGGTACTGCGAAGGGTTGTAGGTCAAAGTCTGGGGGGCTGCAACCACTCGAAGATGATCTCTCAGCCAAACCTGAAAAAATAGATCCTTTCTATTTTACAAAGGAAAAGAGAGATGATGGAATAAGCAAAAGAAACAAAAGGTATAAATCACCTGAAGGATGACTGGGGTGACGGTCCAACGTTCAAATCCAAGTGCACATCTGTCGAGACTCTGAATAGTCTCAGCCAGGATCATGCCCCCGATACAGTTGAGCTCTTCCATTTGCCTAACCATTGGGCAAAGTCTCAAATCTCCAAATCCGGGGTCACGGTTGAAGAGGAACCCAGCTAGCAGACAAAAGACGAAGGCTCGCATTCTATGCCTCAATTGAATATCGTCTTCAAAATCAGCGGTCAAGAATTCATTAATTAGGAGAAGCAGCATCGCCTTATCCTCATCTATAATCATAGCTTGGGCTTGGTGTTTTGTGAAGCTAAAAAGCCTCTGAAAAGATCCCACATACCCGATTTGGACCTCATGCCTCACAAGAGGGGCATTTGGATCGCACCCAATGATCGAACAGAACTCCTCAAAAAGAGGACACATTTCCTCCATCCGAGCCCTAAATCTGAAAACATGGGCTTGGGGATCCCAGAACCTGATGCAAGAATGTAAGAAATCCCAGTCTACTGCTACACCTCTGAGGGTGGCGACAGCTTTCAACCCGTACCTCCCCATGTTGATCCTTTCAACATTGTGGAGACTTTTGGTCCAATTATGCATCACGTGATTAAAAAGGGGATTCATTGTTATTTGAAAAAATATATATATAAGATCTTTCAGTAAGAGGATTGCTTTCTGGCCCACAGATGTAAGACAACCTTGTTTTTTATACTGGTCTGGCTCGGGCAGCGGCTTGGCCGCCGCTGCCGGCGCCTCGGCCGCCGCTTCCGGTGGCTCGGCCGCCGCTGCCGACCTTCCTGATTCTTTTTTTTGATGTTTTGTAAAAATTCTCATGTTTTGGCCCTGTTTAGGCCCTGTTATGTGCTATTTTTTGGGATTGTGTCAGGGATTTATTTTTAAAATAGATTTCTAAAAAGAAAAAAGCATCATGCATACATATGAGCTGTTGATACTAACAAATAAGTGCAGGTTTACAGATAAGTTCAGATAACAGCAGAAAAACATGAAAGGTACAAAGTACAGAAGGGGAATAGTTTAAATACAGCAAGCATGGTTCAAGACAAGTATGAAAAAAATCAATCAGTGCCGGCCTCTTCGTCTTTACGGCCTGCTCTGCCTCTCGTAAGCAGCCTCAGTCCAAGCACCAGACAGTTCATCCGAGAAAGCAGTAATCAGTGCCACCATTTCCGTGATCAGGCCCTCTGGTACCTGTAAAAGAGACAGAATCACAAACAATCTCAAGAGAATTTTATGAATCCTTTTCATGAAAAGTTCTATGAGAATATACCTGAGTGACATGAGCAAAGCTCCGATATAATGCACCCTCTGCACTAATTGGTCGGGTCACCCAACCACCAGGTGCATGATAACGAGCAGCATAAGGCAGCCTCAAGTCGGCCAAAATAGGGTCAAATTGGCCGGTAGCTGTGAGGACGGATGCGGGAGGCCTCAAATGAGATGAACTGCTGCTTCCTCCAGTGTGTGATGGTCCAGCCCCGAAAGCGGAAGTCTCAGCCCTAGAGGAAGAGGGTCTGTCAGTTTGCCGGTCGGGAGAAGGATGGTCTCTCGGAGTGCCAGAAGTGGGAGCCAAAGAGTGGGAAGACCGATAAGGTGGTACAGAATCAAATCGTGTCCCAATGCATGGCATCAGTCGATGAAGGCAGTGGAAGTCATAATCCTCATCCGGGGCATAAGCCGACTCGAAAGGGTCGCCCTCATACTGGGACACAGTAACAGGCAGAAGTGTCGAAGATAGCATATCGTCTGGAGGATCCATGGGAACTGCACGGAAACCGGCGATCTGGAAAATTACCCTCTCAGCGAGATAATACCGTCAAAACTCTGGATGGGGAAGTATGAATCAACGGCGAGTCAGAAACTCTGATCACCGAAAGCTGTAATCTTGAGCAATCCACTCTGCCAGTCGGTGAGACATCACTTCAGATGCAACCTGTAAAAATTTGTTATATTAGTGAATCATTTTCTCTAATATAATAAAAAAGATGACGATAAAGCATTTACTGAGTCCATTGGGCAGCTGTCGAAGAATGATCTCAGCCCTCTGATGGGAAGTTTCCTCTTTGGTACTTCTACCCTCTCTCTATACCACCTCCAAGCAATGGGGGAAAGAGGATCGGCGGGGGCAGGTATCTCGCGAAGAAAAGGGGCGATGACAGGAAAGTCTGAAAAAAAATATATATATATATATCAGAATTGGTGTATGTCGACATATATAAAGAGAGGGGAAATGTTCTTTACATTACCTCCCAGAAGTAATACAAGCCACAAGGAGCAATACGGGTATAGCAGAGGTCAGACATATCGTCATACAACCTACACAGCATCATGCTAGCCCAATCGTACATATGAAGCCGTGTCAGGTCAAGTAGGCTCTTCAGCACATTGAGACTCACTGCATCTTTCCTGTTTGATAAGAAGGAGCTAGCAAACAGGAGAAGCAAGGTAAACCTGGCCGTCTGGTCAGCAGTAAGGTCGCCTGTCTTGTAACCAGTGTAGATACCTGGCGCTTGCTCCACAAGCCACCTCCTCTGAATGCAGCGAGGTGCCTGATATCTAGGATAGTCAACCCCGATCAAAGTAATCATGTCGGCTGAAGAAATGTCCTGCCGCCAGTCATCATAGGACTCCACCATCTCAACGCCAAAGGGAATCCCAGAGATGATGGAAAAGTCAGTAGGCGTCATTGTCATCTCCCCCCAAGAAAAATGGAAAGTGTCAGTGGTAGGCCACCAGCGCTCGGCTAAAGCACAGATCAAATCCCGGTGGATATCTCTGCCCACATCTATAGCCCTCAAATGGTAGAGGAAAGCAGTTCTGATAAGATCCCCCACTGGGTGCCCGGCATCAAAAATGTAAGCCGGAATAGTGACCATCGGACGCTCAGCTATAGATATCTTGATTATAGAGTCCTAAAAAAAAATCAGAAAAGTTGGACAAATTCAGGAAAGATTTAAGTTCTTTCCCCAGCCGGGTGTGGATTCCTAAAGTATTATTTCTAAGTTCTTTACTAGAAATAATTACTGATGGCAGAACATAATGAAGCCTGGTACAGATCCTAATTCATTACTAGTACATGTAAAGGAAATATTCCTAAAATTTATTTCTAAGTTCCTTACTGGAAATGAATAAAATTCCTAAGCATGCATACTAGATGAACAAACGGAAAGTACTCACCTCATAGCAGCCGGTCCGAGAACTGTGCTTCTCCTCCTCAAGTAAAAGATTGCAGGGAGGGAGTGGGATTTCGAGGTCTTCAAAGCCGGTAAAATCCATCGTCGAGAGAAAATTTGAAAGAAGTAAAAGAAGAATAATGATTGAAAGCAAATGAAAATTGAATGAAATCAGCCTATTTATAGAAAAATATGAAAATGCGGGTCTTTTTGCACCTCGCTCAAAATTCGCTGGGCTCCATAAATCATTTTTATGGACCCCAGTGGGGGGCAATTGTGACCACTCGAATTTTGGGGCTCGGAAAGCCAATTTCCTCAGACCAGGCCGGACCGGGGGTCCACGGTAAAAGTCCACCGAAAGTATGTCTTCATGGTACTTGAAATGTCCGGGACGACGTAAGGATCACGGATATGGTCTCGGAATAATTTTTGGAGGCCCGTGGCTCCCAGAAAGTCAGTTTTAACGAAAAATAGCGCGTGTCGCGGTGGGCCAGGACGGCGGCCCGGCCGCCGTCCAGCCCGATTTTGCCTATATATAGGCTTCAGATTTTCAAAAAAGAGGGACTTTTGGACTTCCTACGCCCAGATGCTGACGAAATTTTTATGCTTAAGAATTTTCTAATATTGTGTTGTAGAAAGCAAGAACCATACTCAAAAGTGCAAGGAAACAAGATCTAGAACTTAGAAGTGGAAAAATTCTAATCAAGGTAATATCATAATTCATCCTTGGTCAATTCGAGCATATCATAAGCATTCTAATCTTCTTCTTAATTTCTTCTCGGTCAAAGACCTAATCTTTTTAGGTCTGAGGGCCTAATGGACTAACCAATCACCCTTTCGGCTTTAAGCCGTAAATAAAATCAACCTTTTTGGCACGGAGCCTAAATTGCATCTCTTTGGTACTAAGTACCTAAACGGCACCATTAAAATGGACTTTTGGCATGAAGCCTAAATCGAACTCTTTTGGTACTAAGTACCCGAAATTATACAATTTTTGCACTAAGTGCTAAATCTCACAAATTTGGCAAAAAGCCCGACAAATGCACGAAGCATACACACACACATGCATGAAGCATAAATTTCATCGCCTTTAAATAGGCTTTTCCGAACTACATGGACTTTGATCTCCCATCCAAACGGGAGTATGTAGGCATATTTGGGATTCACCCCAAATAGCAAGTCCACATTTTAATAACAATCTCTTTATTCTGTTTTCTTCATCCCTTTTGTGTTTATTTCTTTTTTTTATTATTACAAAGTTAGTCGAATACATGACATAGTCCCCGAATCCTCCTTGGGTTCGCAGACTAGAAACCTTTACATTGGACAAGTTATTGGAGTCAAACAAGGGTTTTCTTAGTTTTTCCCTTCGAACAAAATAAACTGAGTGGCGACTCCCGACAACGAGTGAACTTTCGCCCGGATCCTTTTCGGGCGGAAAACCGAGGTTCACACCCGTATGCATTCATTGTGGTAGGCCACATGGTGGTACTTGTTGGAAGACTGGTGTAGCAGGGGTATGCTTTAGATGTGGATCACCTGATCATTTTGTTAGAGATTGTCCGGAGAGGCAAGAGCAGATGTCAGTAGATTCTGCAGCTTCTCGACCTAGTGTGAGGGGAGGTCGAGGAGGCAGAGGTTTCGGCAGAGGAGGCAGATTTGGGTTCAGTTCTAGAGGAGGTTCTACATCCAGGGAGAGTAGATCAGAGGGGGCTGGATCTTCTCAGAGGATTTATGTGATGCAGAGGCAACCAGATGCTTCGGCAGTCATAGCTGATACTTTTTCTTTATTTGGTATTTCAGTACTTGCTTTGATTGATCCCGGATCCACACATTCATATATTAGTGCATCTGTTTTGCCTGTGTCTGATATGCTTGCTGAATCCCTAGGATTTGATGTATTGGTGACAAATCCTTTAGGGCATAGTGTGATTGTTAGCAAAGTGCGCCGAGATAGTGCAGTAGTGGTTCAAGGTGAGGAGTTCCTTAGAGATTTGATTGAGATGCCTTTTAAGGAATATGATGTGATCCTAGGCATGGACTGGTTATCTAGACATGGAGTCATGGTAGATTGTAAAAAGAAAATTGTTACTTTGAGAACTGGTGATGGAAGTGAGGTGATAGTATCTAGTGAGCAGGGACAACTAGCATCCTTGTTTGTTTCAGCTGTTGCAGCTAGGAGATTGATTAGAAAGGGGTGTGACGCTTATCTTGCTCATGTGGTGGATACTAGAGTAAAGGGTTCTCAAATTGATAGTATACCTACAGTTGCAGAGTTTCCAGATGTGTTTCCAGAGGAGTTGCCTCCTGAGAGAGAGGTGGAATTTAGTATTGAATTATTGCCCGGTACCACTCCTATTTCTATTACTCCTTATAGAATGGCACCTGCTGAACTGAGAGAATTGAAGGTGCAATTGCAGGAGTTGTTAGATAAAGGGTTTGTTCGCCCTAGTGTTTCACCGTGGGGAGCTCCTGTCTTGTTTGTGAAAAAGAAGGATGGTACTATGAGATTGTGTATTGATTATAGGCAATTGAACAAGGTGACTATTAAAAATAAATATCCTTTGCCTAGAATTGATGATCTCTTTGATCAATTGAAGGGTGCAGCAGTGTTTTCTAAAATTGATTTGAGATCAGGGTACCATCAGTTGAGGGTCAGAGCTGAAGATGTTCCTAAGATCGCCTTTCGGACCAGGTATGGGCATTATGAGTTTCTAGTTATGCCTTTTGGTTTGACAAATGCACCTGCAGTTTTTATGGATTTGATGAATAGGGTGTTTAGGCCCTATCTGGATCAGTTTGTAGTGGTCTTTATTGATGACATTTTGGTGTATTCGCGTAATGAAGAAGAGCATGACAAGCATTTGCGGATTGTGTTGCAAATTTTGAGAGAGAAGCAATTGTTTGCTAAACTGTCGAAGTGTGAGTTTTGGCTGAATCAAGTAACTTTTCTTGGTCATATAGTTTCAGCGGAAGGTATTAGAGTTGATCCGAGTAAAGTTGAAGCTATTTTGAATTGGAGTCCACCAAAGTCTGTGACTGAAGTTAGAAGTTTTCTGGGTTTGGCAGGCTATTACCGACGGTTTGTGAAAGGATTTTCTTTGATAGCTACTCTACTTACCAGATTGCTTCGAAAGGGAGTTAGATTTGTGTGGACAGATCAGTGTCAGGCTAGCTTTGATCAGTTGAGAGAAATGTTGACTCAAGCGCCTATTCTTACTTTACCTGTGGAAGATAAACCATATGTGATTTATAGTGATGCTTCACATAATGGTTTGGGTTGTGTTCTGATGCAAGAAGGTAAAGTTATAGCTTATGCTTCTCGACAGTTGAAACCGCATGAGCTCAATTATTCGACCCATGATTTAGAGTTAGCAGCCATTGTGTTTGCATTGAAGATTTGGCGACACTATTTGTATGGGGAGAAGTGTTTTATCTATACTGATCATAAGAGTTTGAAATATTTGGGTGTCCAAAGAGAGCTCAATCTTCGACAGAGGAGATGGTTGGAGTTGATTAAAGACTACGACTGTTTGATTGATTATCATCCTGGTAAGGCAAATGTTGTTGCTGATGCCTTGAGTCGGAAGTCTTTAGCAGGTTTAACTATTTATTTGCTCTCGTTGCTTGTTGAGTTGAGAGCGTTGCATGCTAGTTTTTTATCTTGTGATGATGGTGCATTGTTGGCACAATTGCAATTGAAACCAGTTTTGTTGGATCAAATTAAAGAGGCTCAATTGGCTAATGAGAAGATTCAAAAGATTGTTTCAGATTGTCAGAATGGAAAGAGTCGAGATTTTATTGTGAGAAGTGATGGGAGTCTTTGGTTTAAGAACAGATTGTGTGTACCTGATGATGCTAATTTGAGAAAGATCATTTTAGAAGAAGCCCATCAGTCAGTATTTGCTATGCATCCGGGCAATACAAAGATGTATCATGATTTGAAGTACTATTACTGGTGGTCCGGTATGAAGAGAGACATAGCGGAGTTTGTGTCCAAATGTCTCACATGTCAGAGGGTAAAAGCTGAGCATCAAGTTCCAACCGGGTTGCTTCAACCTTTGTCAGTGCCTGAATGGAAATGGGATAGAGTGACCATGGATTTTGTGTCTGGTTTACCATTGACACAAAGGAAGCATGATGCTATTTGGGTAATTGTTGACAGGTTGACTAAGACAGCTCATTTTCTTCCGGTTCGGATGGATTACTCTTTGGAGAGGTTAGCTGAGCTGTATATCCATGAGATTGTGAAGTTGCATGGTGTCCCAATTTCTATAGTGTCTGATCGAGATCCCCGGTTTACTTCCAAGTTTTGGAAGAGTTTACATGGTGCTTTGGGTTCTCGATTACACTTCAGTACTGCTTTCCATCCGCAGACAGATGGACAGTCAGAGAGAGTGATACAGATTATCAAGGATATGTTGAGAAGCTGTATTATTGATTTCTCTGGAAGTTGGGATGGATTCTTACCACTTGTGGAATTTGCTTACAATAACAGTCATCAATCCAGCATTGGTATGGCACCATTCGAAGCACTGTATGGTAGACGGTGTAGGACACCTTTATGTTGGAATGAGCTTGGAGAAAGTAAGATAATTGGTCCTGATCTGGTTAAAGAAACTAAAGAGAAAGTGATAATGATTCGAGATAGGTTGAAAACAGCTTCAGATCGACAAAAGTCTTATTCAGATTTGAAGAGGAGAGACATTGAGTATAATATAGGAGATAAGGTATTTTTGAAAGTGTCTCCTTGGAAGAAGATCTTGAGGTTTGGTCGGAAAGGGAAATTGAGTCCTCGTTTCATTGGACCGTATGAAGTTTTAGAAAGAATTGGACCAGTTGCTTATCGGCTTGCCTTGCCACCTGAGTTGGATAGGATCCATAATGTATTTCATGTTTCTATGTTGAGGAGATACAGGTCGGATCCTTCTCATGTGTTGCCAATTGAATCTATCGAAGTGAGTCCAGATTTGACATTTGAAGAAGAACCAATTGCAATTTTGGCACGTGAAGTGAAAGAATTAAGAAATAAGAAAGTGCCTTTGGTGAAGGTTCTATGGAAGAATCATGGAAGAGAAGAGGCAACTTGGGAGAGTGAGCAATCAATGCGAGATCAATATCCTCAACTTTTTCAGACTTAATGACAGGTAATTTCGAGGACGAAATTTCTTTTTAGAGGGGGAGAATTGTAATATCCCTAAGTGTGCCCTAGAAGTTTTAATTCAATCGTTGTTTGATTTGAATTTAATGTATATATGTTTTTGCAAAGGAAATGATTGTGTTAATGGAATGTATATGTTGTATATATGTTTATATATATAACATATATGTTGGTCAAATGGAGAGTCAGATATTTTAATTTGGGATGAGTGAAATTACTAAAAAGGGCATGTGGATGAAGGGTAGTTAGAACAAGTGAGAAGAGGGTATGTTGGTAATTGTCTTGTTAGAATTGCTTGGTGGAGATTTAAAGAGATGATAATTTGACTTTTCTTCATCATCTTTTCTTCTTTTCCCTTATGGTGGCCGGCTCATCCAAAGACAAAAGAGAGCAAGAGAGCAAGAGAGGATCTTGAAGTTCTAAGCTCAAATTGAAGGAAGAATCAAGTGATTAAGTTGGAGATTTGTGAAATTTCTTCAATTGTTGTAAGTACTCTCTTGTTTTCCTTTGTTATCTTTGAAGTTGTGTTTGAGGTGAGTTATGATTTGTTGTTATAATGTTTTGGTGTGTTTGAGATGTGTTTATAAGTGTTGAAATTGATTGTAAGTTACAAAGTTAAATTGGTGTTGGTTTTGGTTTGAAGATGGTAAGTTAAGTGGATGTTGATATTGAAAGAATAAGAGTGATGTTGGTTTTAGGGTTTTAAAGTGGTGAGTGATTAAATGTATTGTTGATGTATTGTTAATGTGAATATTGTGATGAGCATGCAAGATATGTGTTAATGACATTGTTTGTATTCATTTGAATGAGGTTATGTTGTGCACAATGTTTTTAAATTCAATCAAAAGAGATTTGGCCATGTTTAGGGTTTTTAATCATGAGAGACACGGCCAAACTAAGGAAGAGACACGGCCAAACCAAAGAATTTTTGGGAGACACGGCCAAGTCTAAGGAAATTTGGCCGTGTTGGATGATTTTTGGAGAGACACGGCCACTGGCTTGGCCGTGTCCCTTGCCCATGTTTGCCACTGCCTGATTTTTGTTGAGAGACACGGCCGTGTCCCTTGCCCATGTCTGCCTCGGCTTGATTTTGTGTTGAGAGACACGGCCACAAGCTTGGTCGTGTCCCTTGAGTGTGTTGGCTACTGTGATTGTTTCTTTGCTCTTCTTGCATTGTTGAGAATGAATATACATTTGAAGATAATGATGATGCATATGATACTATATGAACAATGTTATGTTATATGCATTGTGAATCTTGTGAATGGTAATGTGTTATATGAATTATGTATTTTGAAATGTTATATCAATGATGCTATATGTATAATATGAATTGAGATATGGTATGATATGAGGCCATTGTGATTGGCTATGATAACTCAAATGTGATGTGAAGCCATTGTAATTGGCTATGATGATTCAATTGAAAGATATAAGGCATGTTTGCCTAATTGATGATGAGAATTGAGAATGAAATAATAAATGAATTGTGTGACTAATGTGTTATTCAATTTTCAGAGTTTGTTGTTGGTGGCATGCCTAATGTTAGTAACACTCTCTTGAAGTTAGGTTGGGCTTGATCCTTGAAGCCAAGTTAGGTAGAAGTTTAACGTGTTTTACTCCCCTTGTAGCTTGGTTGGATCTAGTCCTTGAAGCCTAATTGAGATGTTACAACCCTTGAAGCTAGGTTGGGTTGGTTCTTGAAGCCAAGTTGGGTTGAGACTTAGCATACTTTGTTCCCCTTGAAGCTTGGTTGAACCTAATCCTTGAAGCCTAGTTGGGTTTATGATAATGATAAATGTGATGATTAAACCAAAACATCTACTCTGAAAATTGAATGGTATATTAGTGTGTTTTGGGCCCATGCTTGTCTTTGTTTAATGTGATTTATGAATGGTAAAAGGATTGACTAATGAGTTATATGGAAGGATGTTGAAATGTGATATGTTTATATATGTGTACTTTATGAAATATATAGGTATGTTGTTAGCCTTCCATCTATGATGTTGATTTATTAATAAAATGTGTGACATTACATTGCACTAAAGCATAATGCTAGCATACTTTGTACTACTAAGCCGTTGGCTTAGCGCGATAGTGTTTGATCGCGCAGGTGAAAGAGTTGAACCTGAGAGCTCTTCGAGACCAAGTGAGACTAGACATTAAGGATTTCTCTTTTGGGACTTAAAGATCAGAGAAGAGCTGCTAATCATGTATATATTCTATGTTTTGTAAACTTTGATTTATAACATATTTGTAATAACTTCCGCTGTGAATTATTAAACATTTTATATATGGTGTCTTTTGGATTTCTTTTATTTGTTTGAGATTGGTTTCACTTATTTACAAAAATATTTATTGTGTCTTTTTAAACTGTGACATTTTCTATATTCAGTATACGTATATTACGATCGTTTAAGCATGCTTTGTACGTATACAGGATATAGGGGTGTTACAGAAAATCCCAGTAATAATTTAGCATGTGATCCTTGGGACGCACCTGATCCCACTTTCCAGTACAGAATATCGCATATGCATCAGCAGCATACCTGAATATAAATCAACATAGGTAAGTTTGAGACTTTTTAATTCTCAGCAGCAACATAGGAGATAAGGTAAAGAGTTAGAAATTCTACTAACTTGCCCACACCGTGCAGCTGAGTATCATGGCTCCATTCATCTCCCAAATACTCCCGAGATAAGCGCTGTATCATTACTGCTCTCTTCCATCTGCTTTATTTATTATATATGTATTATATATGTATAAATATTATATATATAATTATATAAATATTATATATATATATTATATATAATTATATAGATATAATATAAACTATATGTAAACTATATATTATTAATTATTTATAGTTTACATATATATGTATATAAACATATAAGAGAGAGGAGGGGAACAATCTATTATATAATTATGTATAGTTATATAATTTATGTATGAATACATATACATATATATACACATGTGGTTGGAGATGAGGGGGGTCCATTGCCCCCTAGTCCCCCACTCCCTTCGCCCCTGCTCGCAACTACAAATAAAGAAAATAAAATTAATATATATTAATAAATTTAAATCAATAATATATAATTATCCTTCTATCTGGATTTCTTTCTGTCTAGATTCCCTTCCTTCGTGCTGTCTTATTGGCTTTGTAGATGTCCTCGATAAAGGAAGAATCCTAATAGTTCCCATATTTTCAAATCTTTTCACTTTAAGAAGTGCTCTCGATGCGTAGGTACCCATCTTAATCTTAGGCAAGCTATCAATTGAGCAAGCAAGTTTCAAAAAATGACTCTAGGACATATCAGGCCAGGCGGAGGAAGGAAGAAGAAGAGCTCAAGGCCGCAACTAAATTCGATTCGCTACCTCTCTCTGATTAGTGGTAGGGCTGTCAGCGAACAACAACAAAGTGATAGGAGCGAGACAACTAGAAGCGGAGGAATTACAAAGCGCAATGTAATCTCAATTATAATAATTGCAACAATATCCATCAATTGTTGCAATTGTAATTCATTAAGTATTGAAGAATATTATAGTTTTGAAACTAAATAGTATTTTGAGAGAAGAAAATAATAGAGAAAAGTGTTAAGTTTCAAGAAAATTTTTAATTAATCATTATATTAACATTCTAAATTCATACAAACAATAAAAACAACATAAAAATAGCTTAAACCATAAAATCTTCATAATTGCAATGATTGATGTGCAAGTAATAATTTATATATTATTATTTTCTTATTAAGTTTTTGTGAAATAAACATTTATTATAGTTCAAAATTCATTTCTATATTGTTATAAATTTATTGGATACAATTTGTTGCTAATTTATAGCTACATTTAAATTCTTATTAGATATATTAACTGTTCGTAGTTTTGATAATGTAAATTCCATTGTAAATATTATTTTTAATTAAATTATATATTGATTAAAAGTATATAATATCTTCTCCAAATGAGTTCAATTTTGACCATTATAATTGATTAGTTAACTCATTTACTGTTGTAATTATTCTAAAAACAATTCATATCCATCACAAAACACTTCATATTTAATACCGTTATTAATCTAGTAACATTAACATCTTTTAAATCTAAGAGAAGATAATAATTGCTTAAATAATCGGTTAAAATTTTAATTCACACACGGAGATCCAATACACAAGCACAAAGATTAAGAGCAGGAAAATCTTTAAAATAATTAAGCTATTTGTTCTTCATTGCAATAATAGTCCCTTTCAATTTAATATCATTTTTATACTCATAAAAAATAATTGCAATATTCAAAGTTTCAAACACTGCTAAATAAGATGTAGGATAATAAGCATCATATAAATGTTCAGGAGCATCATTAAAAACTTTTAAGATATCAATCATTTTTTCACAATAATTCCATTGAGTATGATACAATGTAATAGATGCAGAATTAAATTCAATAAATCTATATAATAATTCACGATATGAAAAAGAATCACAAAGTAATTCATAAGTAGAATTTCAATGGGTTATAACATCTCGTTTGAATTGTTTAAAAGGCATACCGTGTTGCTTATAAAATTTATCTCAACTTTTTATATAATTGAAGATGAGACCACAAATAGTTTAATGCAATTTTAATTTATTCATACAAAAAATTTAAAGTTCTCAAACCACTTTGAACACACAAATTCATAACATGACACATGCATCTAACATGAAAAAAATTACCTCCTAAAATTGGACTGCAAATTTATTCTAAATTATTAATAAAAACTGTATTTGCAGAAGCATTATCAAAAGAAATTGAAAAAATTCTTTGAACTAAATTATAATCTTCTAAAATATTTTTTATTATTTTATATATATTATCGGCAGTATGTCTGTTATTAAAAAGTCAAAATCCAAGGAATCTTTTTTTGTAAATTATATTGATTATCAACCCAATGACATGTAATACCCATATATGAATGTGTTTACCAATAATCACTCCAAATATTACTACAAATTGAAAGACGAAAATGACAATTTGAAAATAATCTACCTAATTTTTTTTATTTTTCATAAAGCTTGCGCAATATGAGTGATAAAGTTAAGCAAAGAACACGTTGAAAAGCAAGATTCACATATTTTTAAATAAAATTAGTAAATCCTATTTTCTCTCCAAAATTAAAAGTTAATTCATCAATGCAAACACACCTTGTTAATTCTTCTTTGACCACATTTTTATCATAGTGAAAAAGACTTTATTTTTTTAGTAGGTTCAGATGATGAGTCCAGTTCTACAAAACTAGCCAATTATGTTTGAGTATTATTCATGCTCGCTTGAATAAGATATTTTTTTTTGTTGAGATGTCTCCATAATATTGAATAATCTCCTCTATCTATAAATTTGAATGAATAGGAGCAATAATTGCAGTGTACTCTTTTTCGGCCTTTCGCATTTACCTGTTTAGAAAAAAGTAAAAGAAAAATATTAGATTTAATTTTCTTGTTTTAATATATTGATTTTGATTAAATGTGTTTTGCTTTTAGCAATTCACTTCTTCCTCATCATCCAAAATATTATTATGTTATTATGAAATTATTTATCATCTCTTATATTAATATCAAAATGACTAGAACTTGCCATTTGAATATAAATTGTTAATAATAATAATAATAACAAAAATAATTAATAATAATAATAATAATAAATATTACTAACAATAATAAATAATAATAAAATAATAATTAACAATAAATAATAAATAGTACTAACAATAATAATTAATAATAATAAATACCAGTAATAACAACAACAACAATAATAATAAGATTTGTGAGAGTAGAAATTAGAAAATTGAGAGTTAAATTAGAGAATTAAAATTTAAAAGTTGAGAGAAATTGTGTAAAAATTAGAAAATGAGTTTAAAAGATGATGTATTTATAGAGTTTTTGAATTTTTAATTTCTATAAAATACACCTTAAATCTTGTTTTCTATTAGTGGGGGTAAAATAGACATTAATAAAAATTTAATTTTAATTAAAAAAGTGCCAGTGATACAAAGGTGAGCCATTGAAGCTCAACGACAGTGGCTGACAGGTAGCTAGTTTCCTAAGGCATGCTGCATGTGGTAGACTTATGTCATGCGGGCTTAATGTAACACAGCATGCTTAGGCCTGTTGTGTTATTTTTTTTAAAAACAAGTTTGGTTTGGTTCATGTTCAAAAATAGTGGAACCAGAACCAAAACCTTAAAGGGCGATTTTGGTTTCAATTTTGAACATTAATTACGGTTCACGGTGTAGCTTGTTGCACTGAAAGGGAACCACCAATCCGGTTCAATGGTTCAACAGAACCTTGGTCATAGTTACCCACACATTTATATGTTTTTTTTTTCAAATTAGCCCTAAACTCACATTAAGGTTCTTGTTTATTAGGGTTTCCAAATACACTAATAATTAACTGAACACTTTTCCAGAACGCATGACAAAGGTGAGCATTACATCCACCATCATTCTCTCTAAAGTAGAATTAGCTTTTAGGTGGTTGTGCTTCAACTTCAGCCTTTACTTTTCTTGCTTAGACTAGATACGCTTCTTCATTTCATCATATACAATTAAAAAAATTTAATGCAACTATCGACTCTTTATCTTTTTTTTCCTCATATTGCTACCCAAAATCTCATTCTTTTTTAAGTTTCCATGTCCCCCATCAACTCTTGGAACTGTTTCATCATCCTTGACATTTTGCTTCTTTAAGTTTGCTACTTCCTATGTCAACATTTCTTTTATTAGAGCTTTTGTATTATTAGAATCCATTTGGGTCGACGTATAAGTCTTTAAGGCACTACTTGATTCGCTATTGCTATCTTGCTGATCAACTAATAATAAGTGCTCTCCAGGATTACTACAAATTGTTCCTTCAATTTGCGAGTCAATTGGGTGCATGAGATGTAGGCATGTTTGAATGAGTGCATGAATGCATACATGCATGTCAAATAAATCACATTAGAACACAATACCAGCCTCGAATCCTTCTTCCCTTATTAATTCAACACACGGTAGTTAAATTTATTATCCCATGTGTTTTAGTTATTAGAATTACGAATAGGGGTTGATAACCATTTACACTCAGACAAAATTACCTTTGCTTGTAACGCCAAAATGTAAGAATCTGTTCTTGACAAATCCATCACTTTGAAGTATCATCCTAATTACATTTATAAAATTCGGATGATTTTTTGTAGCATTTTAGCTGCATTTTGAAGTAATGAGTATTATAATTTATTTAACAAATTTATCTCAAAGTGGTTTCATAATTTTTTGGAAACAATTGAAGGCTCATATCACAAATAAGCCCCACAATTGAAATTTTAGAAAAAAAAAATCAACCACAATTGATTTTGTTATTTCCTAGTTTTTTTTAACAAAATTATAGGCCCATTTGGAAAAATTAATACGGATATTCACAAAACTACCTTAAATAAAAGTTTTATCTTCAAAAATACTATGCCTTTAAAAAAAAGTTTTAAAAAATACTTCAAGCAATTTTTTTTTATAAAAATATTAATTTTGTTGTGTACATGTTGTATATATGTTGTGTGTATATTATGTAGATTATGTATATGTGATGTGTATATTATTTAGATTCTATATATGTTATATAGATATTGTGCGTATATTATATATTTGTTGTGCATGTTGTGTATATATTCATTATATATTGTATGTGTAAAATAAAAAATAAAATTAAAAAATATTAAGTATATTGTATAGATATTGTGTGTTTGTTGTATGTGTATTAAGTTCGTGTATTTTGTATACATATTGTAAATATAAAAAAAATAAAATTATTTATGAATAAAAAAATATTAGATAGAAATGAAATACAAAAAATGAAAAAAAAAAGAAAAACAAATAAAACAGAAAAAAGAAAAAAGTCATTTTAGCTTAAAAAAGAAAAAAATTTAAAAAATGATAGTTTTGAAAAAAAAAAACTAAAGCACTATAAAAATGAAAATGGATTTTTTTTTTTACCATATGTTACGTAACTTTTTTAAAATTAGTATGATTTATAAACTATGTTGGGCTTGAGCCCATTTCAAAAATTTTAGTTTGAAGGTTGAAGCCCATTTGAAAAACTTTTTATTAAAAATAATTTTAGGTTTAAGCCTACTGAAAAATTTTCAGATTAAAAATTTAAAAGAAATATTTACAAAATTAACATAAAAAGTAAAAGTTATTTTCAAATATAGTGTACTTAAAAAAGTTTCACTTTTAGACAAATAAAATTTTTAATTACAAAAATGCAGACGCCTTTTATGCTGGCAAAAAAAACTCCTCTTTTTATGCTGTTTTAGCTTAAAAATTCATTGTTGACTTTTGCTTAGCAGGTAGTTATACTTTGAATCTTTAAAATTAACTTATATATATAGAGAGAGAAAGATATAAAGCAAAAAATATAACAATAAAAAACCTGAAAATAAAACAATAAAAAGTAATCAAGTATTTATACAGTAACTTTCAATATAAAATATTTGGTGAGAGATATTTTCTTAAATTTATTTTATGAAAAAATTTAATCTTGATTAATTTATTAATTTAAATAAATCCTTCAATTCTTTAATTTGTTTATGATTGTATTTATTTGTTTAATTTCTATTTGTTTGGTTGTTTGGTTATTGTTTGTGGCCAAACCGTAGAGAAAATAATTTGTTGCCATGTTTTTTTTTTTTCATTTTACAATAAATAAAATAAAATATATATTTTCAAATTTCATTATATAATTATAAGATTTTTTTTATATACTTTTAGTTATGTGGTAATTTTTTGTGCATTTATTTTTTTGTGATTTTTATCTACTTTTTATTTTTTTTGTTTTTTACTTAGTTTGTTCTTTTTCTTTTTATATTCCTATTATTTATACTATTTATTTTTAATTTTTTATGCAAGTTTTAAATTAAAATTTTAAAATATTAAATTAAAATATTTATATTAAGTTTCTATTTATATGCAACATATATCAACATATAATAAAAAAATATATCTATTTATATGTAATATACATCACTTTTATACTCTTATTTTTTTTAAAATTTAATATATATATATTGTTATATGTTTATATATGTTATATATAGTAACATATATTAGTTGATTTGCAAAAAAATTAATATACAATTGAGATATAGTGTTATATGTTCATATATGTTATATACAACAACATATATTAGTTGATTTGCAAAAGAAATATCAATATACAACTGATATATGTAGTTATATATTCATATATATTATATATAATAATATATAATAATTAATTTATAATAAAATATCAATATACAAAATAATATATGTTGTTATATGCTGATATATGTTACATATAACAACATATATTAGTTAATTTGCAAAAAAAAATATCAATATACAACTGATATATTGTTATATATATATTTATATATATTACATATAACAACATATATTAATTGATTTCCAAAAGAAATATCAATATACAACTGATATATTGTTATATATATATATATGTTACATATAACAACATATATTAGTTGATTTGCAAAATAGATATCAATATACAACTGATATATATTGTTATATATATATATATATATATATTTAAATATGTTTCATATAATTTATATATTAGTTGATTTGCAAAAAAAAATATTAATATACAATTAATATATATTGTTATATGTTACGTATAATTATATATTAGTTGACTTGCAAAAAAAATATTAATATACAATTGATATATATTGTTATATATATATATATATATATTACATAAAATAACATATATTAGTTAATTTGCAAAAAAAAAAAAAAGAATATCGATATACAATTGATATATTGTTATATACATATATTTATATATGTAACATATAATAATATATATTAGTTAATTTGCAAAAGAAATATCAATATATAATTAATATATATCGTTATATATATATATTTTTATATGTTACATATAAAAATATGTATCAGTTGTATACTGTTTATTTTTTATTATATTTTTAAGAAGTATATTCATATATGTTATTTAATTTATACTCAGTATCATATTATTTTATACTGTTTATATTATTTATTTTGTTTATTATATTTTTATATGTAACATATAATAATATATATTAGTTAATTTGCAAAAAAAAAATATCAATATATAACTGATATATTGTTATATATATATATATTTATGTTACATATACAAATATATATCAATTGTATACTGTTTATTTTTTAGTATATTTTTAAGAAGTATATTCATATATGCTATTTAATTTACACTCAATGTCATATTATTTTATATTGTTTATATTATTTATACTTTTTATTTTTTTTAGACAAATTTCAAATTAAAAATTTTAAAATATTGAATTAAAAATATTTATATTAAGTTTCAACTTATATGTAACTTCTACTAATATATATCACTTTTCTACTATTTATTCTTTTAAAATTTAACATGTATATATTTTTAAATATAATATATAATTAAATATATAGTAATTTAAAATTCTTAATCTTATAAAACTTAGCATTAATATATTTATATGTAATATATACCGATATATAACCAAAAATTAATTATTTTTATACTAAATATAGCTAAATATATAATAGTTTTATACTCTTATTCTTAATTTATGCGATTTAGTTATTAGACTTTGTAGGTTTTATATATTAAATTGAAAAAAAAATGATAAAACCAATACCCAATAATGGTTTGTATATATATAATGAAGACAGTTCCTCAGTTTTTATTTTTTCAAAAAACAATAAAAAATGAAAAATAACTTAAAAATGGAGGAAATAAATAACATTAGAGGTGATAAACTTTATTAGCAAGATGCTCTCTTTGTCTGTAGAGGTTTGCTCTTTCCACTTGGTTGGTTTTTTTCATATTTCTCTTTTATCTTTAGATTTTCAGTAACACGCCCAATGGAACCCTCTTCTTCTTCCCTTCATATTAACTATTAAAATAGTCTATCTTTCTTAACACCTTACCTTACCTTGTATTATAAGCTCTATTGATCCTTTATCAGTTCATGGATTTCACTCAAAATGGTATGGAAGAAATTATGGCTAAAATCAGTTCCCTAGTTTGTAATGATATGACCCTAGATCTTTGACCAGATCCGGGAGAACCCGTGTATTCATCACATACTGTCATTGATGGGAAAATCTTCAATCAAAAATTATTTAAGCCTAACATGGTTAGATCAGCGGTGGAAAAAGCATGGGGAATGCCAGAAGATTTTAGTTTCCAAAAGGAGAGAACGGAATCGCTTTGCAATGAAGTTTAAAAGAAGGGATGAAGCATAATGGGTTCGTGTTGAAGTTTCAAATGCTCTCTTTGCTCTTAAGCATATGATAGGGTAGAGTGGGGGTTCTTAGAAGAAGTGCTTAAGGCTATGGGCTTATATCAAACGGTAACAAATCTCCTTATGGTATGTGTTAAAACGGTTTCATATCAGATTTTAATTAATGGAGAGATTGTTGGTTTTTACACCAACTAGAGGGCTGAGGCAGGGAGATCCCCTATCTCCTTGTTTATTTTTGTTTGTATCAAATGCCTTGTCTAGTCTCTTGAATTTTACTTTATCTTCAAATTTAATCCAAGGTTTTTCATTAGCCAGAGGGGAACCTATGTTAAATCACCTCTTGTATGCAGATGACACCCTGATATGTGGATCTGCTTCCTTAACAGAGACTCAAAATATCTTAAATCATCTTAATTTGTATAGTCAATCTTCTGGACAAAAAGTTAACTTATCCAAGCCTAGTATATTCTTTAGTAAAAACACTCTTATGGTGATTAAAAAGTCTATTTCTTTGGCGCTTGGAGTGAAAGACATGGGGAAAGAGGAAAATACTTGGGTGTTCCTTCTTTCTGGGGAAAATCAAAGACTGAAACTTTCTTATTTTTAAGAGATAGATTGTTATCTAAAGCCCAATTTTGGAAAAGTAAGCTGTTGTCATATGGTGGAAAAGAAATGCTTATCAAATCTGTTATGCAGGCTATCCCAACTTTTTTTTTACGAGTTGCTTCTTGTAGCCCAAAAGCCTTTGTAAAAAACTAAATAGGATCATAGCTCACTTCTAGTGGACACAAATCAATAAGGATAAAGAAAGAGCTTTCAAGAAATGGGATATTTTGACAAAATCTAAGTTCAGAGGGGATTTGGGTTTTAAAGATTTTGAAATATTGAATATTACTCCTCTCTAAACAATGGTGGTAGCTATTTCAAAATTTGGGAAGCTTAAGGGTTAGCTATATGAAATATATTTACTTCCTAAATTGTTCATTTCAGGAAGCTAAATTGGGTTCTAATCCCTTATGGAGTTGGAGAAGAATGGTGGTGGCAAGGAACAATATCCAAGAAGGAATCAAATGGTTAGTTAGAGATGGTCGGCGGATTCGCATATGGGAAGATAAATGGGTGCCAAACCTACCTGGCTTCAGAATTCAAACACCGAAACCAGGTAATTCCACTCCAACTTTTGTTTATGAATTAATTAATAGTGCTAGGAAATGGAATAGACAACTTCTCTATTCCCTTCTAAATGAGGAAGAGGTACAAGCTATTGTTAATATTTCCCTTATTTCCATCATCTGATAGAGATAAGCTTATATGGGCCTTTGATAAATGTGGGAAAATTTCTGCAAAATCAGTATATCATTTTCTATCGAATGGTAGACAAGGAAGGGTATCAAATAGAGAGGAGACTTCTTCTAGTAATAATTTTATTTGGAAATCAATCTGGAATTTGCAAGTACCTCCTAAAACTCGAAGTTTAATAAATCTTTTTAATAGGATTATGTCAAAATCTAAACCGTGCCATCAGTGTGCAAGTTCAGATGAAACAGCAATGCATATAATATTTCAATGCCACCATGCAAGAGCTAGTTGGTTAGCTTCAGATATTGGAATATTTCCCCTGGCATTGAATACATCTTCATTTATAAATTGGTGGGCAGATGTTGTTAAACTAAATACAAGTTCTAATTTTAAAATCAGCTTAAACAGGATTGCTTGTCATTGTTGGAGTGTTTGGAAATCCCGCAGTGATTTTTATTTTAAAGGGATTCCCCCTCTTCTTGGGTGCCTCCTCCCAGAGGATGGACCAAAATTAATACAGATGCAGATCTTTGTTTAGGTAAATTACAAATAAAATTAAAAATAAAGTTAAGAAATATTAAATATATTGCATAGATATTGCGTGTTTATTGTATTTGTATTTTGTATGTATGTTGTAAGTATAAGAAAAATAAAATTATTTATGAATAAAAAAATATAAAAAGAAATAAAATTGAGTAAAGAAATATTGGGCAGACTCTATTCATCACACATATATGTATATACGATTTTGTCTCAGCCACCAAAGAATTAATTAATCAACGAATAATAAAACACAACTTTCATATAACTGAGCAAAATCACTATAGTCAATAATATATCAAAGCAGAAACAATAACAAATATTTTATTTTTCAATGTTTAAATTAAATTCTTAAATTCATATTAAAATAAATATCAAACTAGAAAATTAATTATTAAAACATCCAAACTTAATATCGAACTTGCATAAAAATAAAACTAAAGAAATAAATAAAAACTATCTATTAGTTATTTTTAGATTTAAGTTGCTTTAACTTAGCATCTGTGTAATACTTCACAAATGAACTTCTTGTATGGAGAGCTTGTAGATCAGCAATCTGCATTTGTTTCACCAGGCTCTCAAAATCTGGATTGTTTTTAATTGCAGCTGAATCAAATTCTCTAGCATAAAGAGCCAGTGGAACCATGTCACACAAGCATTTCATGCAAAACAAATCAGGTAATTCTTTGCCATGACTATTTTCATCAGCAGCAACAACGTTGTCAATTTGAGCAACATCTTGATTATCAGTGCCCCATACAATCTTTGAAAATTCGAACAACTTTTGCTGATGATCATTGAACAAAGAGTGATCGTTGTTTATATTCTTATAGAATTTCTTCTTCAGTTTGGAGATTTTATCGGTCACCTGCGTTTTAGAAACATCAAAATGTAGAGATGCTTTGATGAATTGAAAAAATTCATTAGCTTCGTTACTTAAAACTGTTGGGAAAATCGTTATTTTCCCGCCCTTCGGACCGTATTCAAGCAGGAACAAATGAGAAAATAAAATGACTGTGAAATTAAAGAGAATAAAACACAATGATTTAACGTGAAAAACTCCCGAATGGGGAAAAACCACGGTCGTTGTCTAACGACAACCAAGAAAAATATTCACTATGCGGCAAATTGTTACAACCACAAATTACAAAATATTTTTCTAACCGACACCCACAAAACAACCCCCAAATATTTATACTCCAAGGAACTCCAAGAGATTGATTCTCTAATTTCTAATATAAACTACTTGGTTTTTAACCTATAGGTGTGTCTACAAATGGAGAGAATGAGCCTATTTATAGGCTTCAAATGCAAATAAATTGTCAAACTAAATTAGGTGAAAATTAGGCTAAATTAGGCACCTTCCATTTTCACCTCACATTTTTGACAATTTCTTCATTGTTAGGCATCTTGCATTTTTGACTTTCTTTTTTTTTCATTTTTATTTTTCAATTTTGGTGTGCTACCGCCAACAAAAACAACAGATGGCTTAATATTTTTCTGATCAGAGAAATATATCAAGCCATTCAATATGATTATTTCATCATCATTTCTCCAAACTCGTTTGGACTTCTTCACGTTGCTTTCATCTTCTTTTTCTCTCCATCTCTTACAACCGGTACTAGTGACAGGGTGATGAATGGTATTCATATTATTTTTGGTTTTTGCTTTAGGTTCGTAATTTGAATCCATTGAATCATTCACAATTTCGTTAGAGTTTTCTGATGTCATTATTGGCGAAGTTTTAAACAATGGAAGATACAAGAAATTATGGGGATACTATGACTGAAATATTAGACCTATTTATATATAAGCTTTTCCCTTTCAAGATGGGAAATAAAAAATTTAAATAAGGTTTGTTAAAAAGGAAATTTAATACTGAGTTGTCTTTCCATCCATAATAATAATATCTATTAAAAAGGAACACTTTTGTTTCCGGATTATAAGCTTTTCCATTTCAAAACAGGAAACAAAAAATTTAAATAAGGCCATAAGGAAAATATTTTTAAAAAGGAAAATATTGATTTAAGTCAACTCAATGATCATCACACCCATAATAAGGAAAATATTTTTTGCGTCTGTCCTATAACACACCTCTGAATATTAAAAGTGATATTGTACGCATTATATGCCCTCTTTTCATTTGAAACTCTTGGCTTATTAAACTCAATGATCCAAAGTAAATTGAAATCCTTAAATCGATTCCCTCTAATATCTTGAACCCAATCTAAGTGAAACTCATATTTTTTTCATCAAAATCCAATTGGATTGAGTTGCATGTCTTCTGAAATTTGATCGTTTTGCTCTCAAATCCTCTTTCTTTTCTCCATCGGTTTGACCCACCTCTTCTCTCTCTCATCTTCCACTCTTCAATCCCTCTCTCTTCTCGCAACCACTTCCTTCACCTTCGCTCCACCTTCTCTTGCTGAAGAAATGGAGAAAGCTGCTTTGTTCGATTTCAATTTGGCTCTCCCAATCACAATGGTTTGGTTCCTAATCCTAATGGTGGCTTTGGACAAGACCTATTTTTCTCCTCTTGGGAAATTCACGGACGAAAGAGATGTTGCTATTAAAGAGAAACTTAGCAGTGTTAAGGACACTTCGTTGGAGGTGAAAATTTTGGAGGAGCAAGAAGCGGCGGTTATGAGAATTGCGAGGGCAGAGATTTCGGCGGCCCTTAACAAAATGAAGAAGAACACAGGCTAAGTTGGAGGAGAAAGAAGATACTATTATATCACTTGATTTGCAAATTCTTGTACTCAGTGATGAGATTGTCAAGAAGGTTCTTCCTGCATAATAAATTAATTTATCTTTTCTTTATTTTATTTCTGAAAATTTTTGATTATTGATGTTTATATATGCTTTTAAATATATAATTTGATGGGTTATGTAATGATTTGGCCGAAAGAATGCAAATTTGGGTATTTGTGATTTTTTTTTGGGTTAATTTCAATTCACTTTGAATTGAAAATTTTGTGAATCATTTTGGGAAAAAAACTAAGAACCGCCATAGATGTTTATTTCTTAATTCTTGCAGTGCTTGGTTTTAGTTTTATTCTTTTCTTTACAAGAAACAATTATGGAGAAACAATTATGGAATGATAAAAATTAACAGTTTTATTGTAGAATATAGTTTTACTTATTAATAAAAATAAGAAGGGAGTCAGATTTGGGAAAGAATACAGCTTGATACGGTGGGTATGCTCCTCACGCGTCAATTAGCCACACTTTTCGCATGCGCATTCTCCAATTGAACCAAGGGTGTAAGAATATCACTTTTAACATTTAGAGGATGCATAAAATATAGGGTGCTAATAAATTCTTTCTTACACGTACATGTGTAAATTTATATATTAAGCCGTAGTTAATTCTTTATAGTGACTTGAACTCTTTATATATGTCAACATCTTCTAAATTTGCAAGTTAGAATTCCACTAATAATATGAGATTATCCCTTCCAATAACTTCACAATCTTCCAATAACTTCACACAATATTTACACTGAGATTTCAGCCTAGTTCTTTGATGTAATAACTGAAATTTTTAATTATTTTAAAATCTATTTTGATATTTGAAATCATATATATAATAGTTGAGCTAATATATAAATTTTTTTTCGAATATCAATCTGAAAGGGTCAACTTTAAAAATTAGTTATTAAGATTAGATAGTTCATTCCTATATTAATTGGATCATATTGTTATATTTATTAGGTATGGAATTGGCTGCATTTATATCATTATAGGATCCAACATTTGTACCATTATAAGGTAGTTCAATACTCCCTCTCAAGTGTCAACAACCAGTTAACACTTGACAAGTATACCGTAGCTACTATCTGTGCCACTTAGGAATACAGTCTACATTCTACTGGTTATTGTCTGGACCATCCAAGTAACCTACATTTTAATGGTTATTATCACGACCGTTCAGGTAAGAGTACACGCTCTAATACCATATTAAATTTTTCATGTTAGTTTTTTTTTTCTTTTAACATAAATCTGAGCTAACTGTTAAAGTTAGAGAGTTTATTTCTATATTAATTGGATCATATTATTATACCCGGTAGAAGTGGGATTTAGACTATCCAACATGGAAGGGGGCGAGAGATAGAGAGAGATTGGTGACTAAGTAGCTGATCACCCACCTTTGACCACCCAGGCCAAGTTCAGCTACACCAATCACATTGCAAATGGCCAATGGAGAATGACAACCATTTTTGGGTTCTTACTGTCAAGACAACTCACACAATCCAAAACTACCGGCAATGACAATGCATGACTGATCGGCGGATAACAACGAGAATATCTTAATTGGTATAACAAACCAATACAATATTAATAAATGGGAATTTTTTTATATGTTACTTGGTATAACGAGTTTATAATATAATTATATTACATCCCGCATAATACTGCAGGAATTTTTATTTTTTTTTCAAATTTTATAAGTATTTTATATAAAATGATTATCTACTTGCAGCCATAATTAAGAAAATAAAATTAATCGATATAAATAATCTATAATTAACAATTTTCAAAACGTAAACTAATCATAATTATAATAATTGCAACAATATTTATCAATTGTTGCAATTACAATTTATTAATTATTTAAGAATATTGTTGTTTTGAAATTAAACAATGTTTTGAGAGAAGAAAATAATAAAGGAAAGTGTTAAGTTTCACGTAAATTTTATAATTAATTGTTACATTATCATTCTAAATTCATCAAAACAATATAAAAAAAAAATAGGGTAAACCACAAAATCTTCATAATTGCAATAGTTGATGTGCAAGTAATAATTTATATATTATTATTTCTTATTAGGGTTTTGTGAAATAAACTTTTATTATAGTTCAAATAACATTTGTATATTGTTACAAATTTATTGGATACAATTTGTTGCTAATTTTTAGCTACATATATATACTTATTAGATATATTAATTGTTTGTTGTTTTGATCATGTAAATTTCATTGTATATATTATTTTAAATTAATTTATATATTGTTTAAAAGTATATAATCTCTTTCTCCAAATGATTTCAATTTCAACCCTTATAATTAATTAGTTAACTCATTTATTGTTGTAATTATTCTAAAAACAATTCATATCTATCACAAAACTCTTCATATTTAATACCTTTTTTATGAAGATATTCAACTGACATCAGCCACAATCAAGAGTAGGTAAAGACAGGAAAAACAAACAGCAGCAATGCAATTAGTCAAACCACGCAGAAAAAAAAAATTTCCGAGCATCTTAAATATTCTGGCTAATGGTATATAGTTGAAAAAAGAGATAATTAATGACACTTATCTAAATAAATAAATTATATTTTAAATTTATCTAAATGAATTTAATTTAATTTAATTTCAAACTTATCCAAATGAATTTAATATTTACTTAAAATTTATTTAAATTTATTATTATTATAAAATAGTCTGCTAAATGTATATTAAACAATTATTTTTTTTATTATTATCATTGATATAACTGAATAATAAATTTAATATAAGTTGTTAATTTATGATGATAGTTAAATAATTATTTAATAATGTTATTATTTTTAGTTACTTATTATGAGTAATTGTTAGAAAATAAAAAAAATAAAGTATTATTAAGTAAATAATATTATTGCTATTGATAGGTTGCAAATCCAACATGTTTATTACTTTGTTTTTGTGCTTAATTGATGTTATTCACATTGAAAAGAATAGCTTTTACTTGGTTTTTATTATTCTGGACATGAACGGTGGATTTGCAATAAAGAGGCTTATTTGGAGCTGGATTGGAAGTATTGGAGCAAAGGACATGAAGCTGAATTTTCTTTATGACAGATTGTCAGATTGGCAGCAGAGGCCTTAGCCTTGCCCAAGGCTAACGACCAGGCAGACCTGAACGAGCTGATTTAATTAAGTGACGGGCCCCACGCGTTTTAGTGGTATTTGAGGACTTCTAAACCGACTTGTAATAGGATTTAAGTAGTTTTTAGTGGGCCTTTTTGTTATATTAGGTTGGCCCCACCCTTTATTAAGTATTTAAGTTATTTTTAGGGTTTTGGGAGGACACTTTTTACCTCATCTTTGATTATTCCGAATTTACATTATCTTTTACAGAATTTTTGTTGTTCTTCCATGGCCATGCGTGGCTAAATTCTTTCTTTCAGTCGAAGGTTAATTCAACGTTGATTTTCTAATGGATTGTGAGATTTAATGTGCTTTATCTTTGCTTTTTGATTCATATCGTATTTGTGTTTTCTCTTTGATTATTGGGGTGAGAATCATCCGTAGTGGATATCTATTATTTATTTTAACAGGGCCCGTTATTCATCTAATAGGTTACTGCACAACCAATCAATTAGGTTTAATCCGTAATTGTTAATCCGAGTTGATAAAAGTGGTAGTCAATATAATTCAATTGCGTAAAAGCCTTGGGGTTATGTTGTGGGAAAATATAATCTGATCTAAATGGGTTCTCGTAGTTTCTGTTGGTCAGGGCAGGGTTATACTAGTTTTTAACGTTGTTAACGGCTAAATCCTTCGTCGTACTTAGGGTTGCTAGTTAATTAGGGATTATTATTAGGTCGTACCTTAATAATCTAATACTAAGGTAGAATTGGTTGGGAGGGCGTTCCTTTTTTACTATAACTTGTCTACAATAATGAGTTGAAAAGCTATCTTGAAATCGATGATCAATCCAAATGAATTTCATACCGCGAATTACCTTTGACTGAGTTTGTCTTCCATTGTTTCAAGTTTTTAATTATTTTTGCTATCCTAATTTCATTCTGATCACTTCTTTAACTTAATTTCGTTTTATTTTTCATAAATATAATTCCCCTAGTTTTATTTTGTTTTTCTTAAATTACAGCAGGTCAGGTTTTGGTTAGTCTTGGGCAAGGCTAGTCTCTAGGGTTCGACCCTTCTCACCCTATTTACAGTATTTTGTGTTGTTTTGTTAGGAAGAGCAGGTTATTTATTTTTGGTGGCTTCGACACCCATCAAATTTTGGCGCCGTTGCCAGGGACTAGTTTACATTACTGTTATTGCTTCCTTGAATGACTAGATCTGAAAATTTGCAATGTGAATTTGATCCTGAGATAGAAAAGACAGCCCGTACATTGACGAAGGAAACCAGTCTACGAAAAAGGGCTGCAACTGCTTCTACAGCTGATCCAGAAATTATAATTACTGATTTAGTTGAATCTTCAACTGAATTTGATCCCGAATTAGAAGAAACCTCAACAGAATCTGAAAGAGAGGAACATATGGCTGATAATCGAACTGTTAGAGAGCTGCAAGTAGCCCCTGTGGAGCAGCAGCCTTTGTGCATAACTTACCCAAATTTGGAGGTGCCGTTTGAGTTGAAGTCCAGCTTAATCCACCAGCTCCCTACCTTCCATGGGATGAAAAATGAAAACCCACACCACCACTTGAAAGAATTCCATGGTGTGTGCTCAAGCATGAAACCGCATGGTGTAGCGGAAGAGCATGTGAAGTTGAGAGCATTCCCATTCACTTTGAAGGATGCCGCTAAAGAATGGTTGCTTAATTTGCCGCCTGGTTCTATCACCACATGGCAAGCTATGGCCCAAGCCTTCCTAGACAAGTACTTTCCCGCTTCTAGGGCAGCAGTCATTCATAGAGAGATTTGTGGAATCAAACAAATTGTTGGAGAGAGTCTTTATGACTATTGGGAGAGGTTCAAAAAACTATGCGCAGCATGCCCACAACATGGGATGTCTAAGCAATCCCTACTCCAATATTTCTATGAAGGGATGCTAGACATGGAGAGAAAAATGGTTAATGCGGCTAGTGGAGGGGCACTTGTTAATAAAACCCCAGCCGAAGCAAGAGAGATTATATCAACCATGGCAGCCAACTCACAACAATTTAGCCAAATTGAAGAACCTTCAAGGAAGCTATATCAGGTAAGTGATCTTTCACTTGAGTCTAAAATAAATGAACTAACTTCTTTGGTTAAATCTATGGCTGCAGGTCAAGGAAAGAGAACAACCCCTTGTCAAGTATGTACAGCTTACGACCATCCGACTGAGGCGTGTTTGTCATGGCAAGATGATCAAGAGCAAGTGAATGCTATGGGGGGTTATTCCGAACAACCCCAGAAATCGATGGGTAACACCTACAATGATTCTTGGAGAAATCATCCCAATTTCAACTATGGACCCAAAAACCAGAATTTCCAACAATACAGAGGGTTCCCACAAGCTCAACCGCCTCAACAACACGTTTCATCTTCAACAATACCATTGGAAGATATAGTTAGGTCACTTGCCACTTCCCAACAAGAATTTCAGCAAGAAACAAAGAAAAATATGCAGAATATGGAAACTCAAATCAGCCAGCTAGCCTCCTCTTTGAGTAGATTAGAGACACATGGGAAGCTACCATCTCAAACTGTTGTCAACCCAAGAGAGAACGTAAGTGCCATCACTTTACGTAGTGGAAAAGAGCTAAATACAACAGCCCCGAAGAAAGACAGCAGCAGGTCGAAGAAAGAAGCTGAAAAAGAGGTAGAAATTCAGCAAAAGGAGGTTCCCAATCAAGTTGAAAAGCGGCAGCCCGAGACGTTTGTTATACCGCCTCCCTTTCCCGAAAGGTTGAGGCAATGCAAGAGGGAGAAAGAAGAGAAAGAGATCCTTGACATCTTTCGCAAGGTTGAGGTAAATATTCCTTTGCTCGATTTAATTAAGCAAATACCTCGATATGCAAAGATTTTGAAGGAATTTTGTGTAAGTAAGAAGAAGCAAGCTGAGGTTGAGAAGGTAAGTATGGGGGAGAATGTCTCTGCTATTTTGCAAAGAAAACTCCCACCAAAATGCAAGGATGAAGGTATGTTTTCCATCCCTTGTAGAATAGGCAATGTGCAAATTAAGAATGCTATGTGTGATTTAGGCGCTTCAATTAATGTTATGCCATTGTCTATTTTCTCTTCTTTGAATATAGGTGCTTTAAAGAAAACTAGCATTTGCACTGAATTGGCGGATAAGTCCATAATGTACCCTGAAGGGGTGCTAGAGGATGTGTTAGTGAAAGTTAATGATTTAATTTTTCCTGCTGATTTCTATGTGGTTGATATGGAGGATGCTAAATCCCCAAATTCTAGTGAAATCATTTTAGGAAGACCTTTTCTTAGGACAGCTAGGACTAAAATTGATGTTTTTGATGTATTCTTACCATGGAGCTGGATGGAGAAGTTGTCAAATTTAGCATGTATAGTGAAGTCAAAGATGCTAATATTGTGTCCAATGTGAGTGAGGTGTCTGATTTTGATCCCAAAAGTAATAAATTTTCTCCAATAATTGATAAGAATGAGCTTAATGTGGTTTCTTGTAAGAATTTTGATAATGAATGCACTAATAAGTTTAAAGAGAAAATTTTGTCTGATGAAAAGTTGCAGGAAATTGAGCTGGAAAAGGCGCTAAACATGGGACTACAACCATTGCCTGGCCATTTGAAGTATGTGTTTTAAGGTGATGGAGATCCAATTTCATTAATTGTCTCCAAAGAGCTAAGCAATGAGCAAGAAAAGGAGCTGATTCGAGTGCTAAATGAGTACAAGGATAATTTTGGATGGGCGAAGAACGTAGCTTTTGGAAGCCCGATGGAGTTCGGTTAAAATTTCAGGAAATGTCGAGCCTAAGACATTAAACAAGAGCGCTACTGGGAGGCAACCCAGCACAAAATTTAAATTTTGCTTGAGTTTTTATTTTATTTTCGTGTTTATTTTTATTTTTGTTTTAGTCTACAGTGTCATCTTCTTCCTTGGGTTTATTTTCTGGTTCTGAAAATTCTGGGTATGAATGGTAAAAAATGGTGTCTTGATGGTTGAGAGCAGTGCTATGGGCAGTAAATCTTTTATTTTACTAAGTTTTGACATGTTTTTTAAGTCATACAGGCTTTTGGGTTCATTTGTTCTTTAACTGTTGCTTATATGGTAACTGAAATTAATTTCTCTTATTTTTACTTTATTACAGCTAGCAGTAAAAGACGAAGCCTCCCTTTCTCTCTCCCCAGACGCGTCTTCCTTCTCCACTCGAGGTTTCCAATCGGAACACCAGAAACATCTCCACCTTCTACCTTTCACATCTCTGCTCCAGCAGCCACCATCTTCTCTTCCCTATCCAGCAGCCCCAACAATTTCGAAAATCCAGCAGCCCCATCAATTTTGAAAATCCAGCAGCCCCTCAATCGAAAATCCAGCAGCCACCATCTTCTCTTCCCCATCCAGCAGCCCCAACAAACCCGAAACCCAGCAGCCCTTTTCCCTTTCAATTTTCGAAAATCCAGAATCTCTCTCTCTCTCTCTATTCGAAAATCTAGCAGCCCCAACAATTTCAAAACTTCAGCATCTCAAGCCCTCACTTTCGGCAACCGTACCACCTTAATTCTTTCTGATTAGATCATGAAATGCGGCCTCCTCACATCTCAGCTGCTCCAAAAGGAAAACGAAGACAGTATTGCTTCTGTTGGAGTAAAAAAATGGGAGCTGTTAATGTTTGAAGGTAGTTGACAATTTGATTTTCACCACTTCCAGGTCAGTCTTTCTAAAGTCTCAAAAATCTTGTTCTGTGATTAAATGTGGAACAGAGTTGTGCAATTAAAGTTTTTGTTATTGATTGTTGGAAGAAACTCTGTACAACCCATTGATGTTTTGTGCCATTTGGTTTTAAATTGTCAAGTTAGGAATTACTGCAGAAATCTTTTGATTAAGTGACTTACGAATCTGATTTTTCGAGTTGTCCAGTAGAAATTTTCAGACTTGTTCATTAGGATGGAGTTTGTTGGCATGCTTTACTTTAGATTGAATAAATTGTGAGTGCTTTTGGTTATGGAATGGAATTGATGATGGAATTGTAAGTATTGATATTCTTCACAAAATATCTCTGCTTTGAGTTTTTCTATTTACAATTTCGGTAATTCAATAATTGAGTATAAAGCTTGTTACTTGATTATGTGCACTCTAAATTTTACATGCCAATTTTTAGATTTTAGTATATCATGAGCATTTTTGGCATAATGTTAATTGCATTATTGATTAAATTTTTAATGGTGATAAAAATGACTTTCTTATCTCAAGTTTTTTCTATTTTTATTTAGAAATAGGTTCATTTTTACCACTATTTTCAGTTGTGCAATTAGCATTGATTGAGTTGATAGGTACATTCTATAGTTTTGGCTTGCAAATTGGTAACCAAAGACAGGTTAAAGGCAAGGTGGAGCTGCTTATTTAGTAGCAAACATGAGGAGGCAGATGTAATTGGATTAGCAACACCAACAGGGCAGTACTTCTTAACTCCTACTCTCTTTTAATTTTATTTGCTTGAGATCCTCCATTTGTGTTTCATTGTGATTTGTCCACATTGAGGACAATGTGTGAAATAAGTGTGGGGAGGGGATTTGATATGAGAATGTTTTTGCTGCAATTTTTGGGACTGATTTATGTGATTGAGACAGCTGAAATTTTGATGTTATAGTGCTGAAATTTTGAGCTTTCTGTTGATTAATAGCTGCTGCCATATGCTTAATTTCTGGTATGAGACTTGACTTTTTAAAATGTGACTTTTGAGTTAGGAAGATTAGACACTTATCCCATGACATTTCGAGTAAATTTTTGCAGTTTTGATGTGTTAAACTGATTTTGGGATTACTCATTGGGCTGTTTATGTTTTTTAAACATGACTTGAACTTTTAGGAAATTCTAGAGAGGAATAATTTGCCTTTGTAACCTAGTTGAACACATATGGGGACCTTGAATGACAAGACTAGTAAGCGAGAACTTTAGCTTGAGATTGACCATCACTGCACTTGTGAATCTTGATTGCAAGCTGTTACACTTTGAATTCTAAAAGTTTCATATTGCAAAACTTAGTTTCTTTCGATAAGTGTTTTTGAGAGCAATTTCCAAAGCCAAAATTTAGGATAGCTTCCGAACATTAGAACTCTTTTCTACGCTCCCTTGAGGCGAAATCCTAGGCGAGTCTCGACTTTTGAGATGATTTAGGCGTTCTTTTGGTCGATTCATCATTCCTTTTATGTTTTTCCCACCTTTATGTTACCGTTCTTTTCACCCCTTCTAGCCTATGAAGTATGCTAAATGCGTACTCTAATTTCTTTTCTTAGCCTACAATATAGCCATATACACTAAAAAGCCCTTTGTCTACCACCCTTGAACAAGAAAATAGTCTTCTTAGTCATTGTTAAGCATGCACATGTGTAAGTTATTAAGAATTGGCGCAATTGCATTTTTGCTTAATGTCATTGACTTTGTTTAGTTTGTGGAAATAAATGGTCCTTGTGGCTTATGTGTTTAAAGTTTGTTGGGTTTAAGTTGGTTGTAAGTACTTTAGTTATGTTTTAGAAGTTCTTGAAAAAAAAAACAGAATGTGAAAAAAAAAAGAGAAAAATGAAATAAAAAAATCAGAAAAGAAAGAAAAAGAAAAAAAAAGTGTATTCAATTTCAGTTTTAGTTTTTCTCTAGTTTAAGCTTTTCTCTGGTTTAAGTCGCATTTGTTGCCATTAGTTAGTTCGTGCATTGTTCTTTTGAAATTAATTGTAAAAGATTTATTTTCTTGTTATTCTTAGCCTTACATTATCCTATCTTTTGTAACCATCACCTAGCCTAACCCATGTAAAGACCTAATGATCTTTGGTTGAGACTTGACCTACATTAGTGGAGAGGGAGTTTAGAGGGGAGCCTATGCTTGTTCTTTAATTCTATTTTAATGAAGCTATGAAAATGTTTTTATATGTTTTGTTACTTGCTCGATAAAACACTTGTTGATTCAAACTTCGAATATGTGCGTGCGTGTTTTTAAGAATTTTTAGTGTACCCTTTTTCAATTGAGCTCATAATGATGGAATGATGTTGATGGTTGGATTCTTAATTGCGACGTTGAGTTGTTTGGGGAACATGTGTGTGTTTGATTGGGTTCTTGGGTGAAGTATGTGGTCTCCTATATAGATTGATTTTTAGTTTTGAGTCATGCTTGAGGACAAGCATGGGATAAGTGTGGGGATATTTGATAGGTTGCAAATCCAACATGTTTATTACTTTGTTTTTGTGCTTAATTGATGTTATTCACATTGAAAAGAATAGCTTTTACTTGGTTTTTATTATTCTGGACAGGAACGGTGGATTTACAATAAAGAGGCTTATTTGGAGCTGGATTGGAAGTATTGGAGCAAAGGACATAAAGCTGAATTTTCTTTATGACAGATTGTCAGATTGGCAGCAGAGGCCTTAGTCTTGCCCAAGGCTAACGACCAGGTAGACCTGAACGAGCTGATTTAATTAAGTGACGGGCCCCACGCGTTTTAGTGGTATTTGAGGACTTCTAAACCGACTTGTAATAGGATTTAAGTAGTTTTTAGTGGGCCTTTTTGTTATATTAGGTTGGCCCCACCCTTTATTAAGTATTTAAGTTATTTTTAGGGTTTTGGGAGGACACTTTTTACCTCCTCTTTGATTATTCCGAATTTACATTATCTTTTACAGAATTTTTGTTATTCTTCCATGGCCATGCGTGGCTAAATTCTTTCTTTCAGTCGAAGGTTAATTCAACGTTGATTTTCTAATGGATTGTGAGATTTAATGTGCTTTATCTTTGCTTTTTGATTCATATCGTATTTGTGTTTTCTCTTTGATTATTGGGGTGAGAATCATCCATAGTGGATATCTATTATTTGTTTTAACAGGGCCCGTTATTCATCTAATAGGTTTCTGCACAACCAATCAATTAGGTTTAATCCGTAATTGTTAATCCGAGTTGATAAAGTGGTAGTCAATATAATTCAATTGCGTAAAAGCCTTGGGGTTATGTTGTGGGAAAATATAATCTGATCTAAATGGGTTCTCGTAGTTTCTGTTGGTCAGGGCAGGGTTCTACTAGTTTTTAACGCTGTTAACGGCTAAATCCTTCGTCGTACTTAGGGTTGCTAGTTAATTAGGGATTATTATTAGGTCGTACCTTAATAATCTAATACTAAGGTAGAATTGGTTGGGAGGACGTTCCTTTTTGACTATAACTTGTCTACAATAATGAGTTGAAAAGCTATCTTGAAATCAATGATCAATCCAAATGAATTTCATACCACGAATTACCTTTGACTGAGTTTGTCTTCCATTGTTTCAAGTTTTTAATTATTTTTGCTGTCCTAATTTCGTTCTGATCACTTCTTTAACTTAATTTCGTTTTATTTTTCATAAATATAATTCCCCTAGTTTTATTTTGTTTTTCTTAAATTACAGCAGGTCAGGTTTTGGTTAGTCTTGGGCAAGGTAGTCTCTAGGGTTCGACCCTTCTCACCCTATTTACAGTTTTTTGTGTTGTTTTGTTAGGAAGAGCAGGTTATTTATTTTTGGTGGCTTCGACACCCATCAGCTATTTTCTTTATTCTAGCATTGTTATTATTAGTACGAAATTATTTATTAGAGTTAAGAATAATTATATTACTGATTAAAAATTGATAATATACATAATACATAAATTAGTAAGTTAGTTAATAATTAAATATTATTAATAGTAATAAATCATTAAAATGAATAAACTGAAATAATATAATATAATTGTGTATAAAATTATTATAAATACTTAGTAAATTTTTACATTTAAAATTTTATCGTTGAAAATATTTATTAGCAAATTTGATAGATAACTGTATCTTAAAAAAATTTTAGATAAATACAAATTATAGTATTATTTTAGAATTTTTTTAGAGCTGTCGAGATGATAGTTAGAATTTAGGAATTGGAAATACACGTCATTTTTATAGCATACATCCATAGTAGCTAGAGTATAATTTGAATTAAATAATATTCTTATATTATAGGAACGAATCCAGTTGCAACTATAGAATATCAAAGGAACCCTGTGGATTAAACAAATACAATTTTTGGCCCAAGTGAGTGGATAAATATGTAACATTGTATTTTCTTAAAGTATTATATGCATATAATTTTGAGAAAAGTACTTATAAAGTGAATTTATTAAATTCACAGTGATAATTTATTCTAAAATGTTAATTATTTTCTTATTAAGAGAGAACAAATAATAGTACTTTAAATTTTTATATGTGCAAATGATTGATTATATTATGCTAGATAAATTAGTTTATATACACTCTTTTATAAACCTGTCTGATAGCACCTCGATAATGGGTGTTTAAATTTAATGATATTATAAAATTATCCTTGGCCCGGGTAATTTGCTCTGTACATGTGCATTGAAGTTATTTCTCTTTGTGCTTGCGAGGTAAGATATTATGCGCCATTGGATTGAAGTTAGAATATTAAGAATTTATAGTTGAGTATATATAAAAGATAGTTGAGAATAAAATTATATTTATTAAGCTTCAAAAAAAGTTTCTAAAAATACTCCAAGCAATATTTTTTTTTTTACAAAAATACCTCACTACTCACTTTAAACAAATGTTTTTTTAAATACCTTATCTCTCACTTCAAACAAGTTTTTATTTCAATTTTCATCTTTTTTTTAAATTTCAATATTAAATAAATATATTTAAATAAAATAATAAAAATTAACATTTTTAGTTATATTTTCAACATTTAAAATTTTCTAATTTTTTATAAAAAAAATTAATTTTGATTACAAATAAGAAATAACACTCACAAAAATAATAAAAAAAAGTAAAATGCGTAAAAATATATTAATAAAAATTATTAGATTTATTTTAAAATAAATTTTACATATTATACCCATGGATATAAAGTTAAAAAATATTAATTTTGTTGTGTACATATTGTGTAGATGTTGCATATATATTATATAGATTCTGTGTATATTATGTTGATGTTGTGTATATATTATATATTTGTTATGTATGTTGTGTACATATTGTGTGTATGTTTTTTATATATTTTGTGTATGTAAAATTAAAAATAAAGTTAAGAAATATTAAATATATTGCATAGATATTGCGTGTTTATTGTATTTGCATTTTGTATGCATGTTGTAAGTATAAGAAAAATAAAATTATTTATGAATAAAAAAATATAAAAAGAAATAAAATACAACAAATGAAAATAAAGAAAAGAAAAACAAAAAAAATTAAAAATGGCAGTTTTAAAAAAATGACGTAATTTTTTTTACTGTATATGGCGTAATTTTTCCAAATTAATATAATTTGTAAACTATGACACCCTCCGCCATATTTTTAAAATTTTTTACTTTTTTATAAGAGATATTTTAGTCATTTTATTATAAACTCATTATAAGCTCATTATAAGCTGTTTAAAATTTATAAACTCATTATAAATTTATTATAAACTAATTATAAACTCATTGTAAACTTTCTGTAAACTAATAAAAATCTTGTAATTTGGTAAATATTTTATAAATTCTGGTATTTTGGTAAATATATTATAAATATAGTAAATTTAAAATTATTTTTAATTTTTCTTGTAATTTTGTCAAAAGCCCAAATTTTTTTTATTAAAAATAATTTTAAGTGTATGCCTATTGAAAAATTTTCAGATTAAAAATTTAAAAGGAATATTTGTAAAACTAACCTTAAAAGTTAAATAATTTTCAAATATACTATACTTAAAAAAAGTTTCACTTTTAGGAAAATAAAATTTATAATTACAAAAATGTGGATGCCTTTTACGTTGGCCAAAAACCTCCCCATTTTATATTGTCCTAACCTAAATTCATTGTTGACTTTTTCTTGATAGGTGATCATAAAAAGTAAAATAAAGTAAAATATATAAATATATAAACCTTAAAAAATAATAATAAATAAATAATAATAAGCAGGTACTTATTATAGTATGCTAAATAAATTAATGAAATATGGCACCTTTCAATATAAATATTTAATGAGAGATATTATCTTAAATTTATTCTATAAAAAAATTTACTCTTGATTATTTATTAATTTAAATAAATACTTCAATTGTTTAATTTGTTTATAAATATATTTATTTGTTTAATTTCTATTTGTTTGGCTATTTGGCTATTGTTTGTGGCCATTTTTCAATTGTTTGGTGCCAAACAATAGAAAAAACAATTTGTTGCCATGCTTTTTTTATTTACCATAAATTAAATAAAATATATATATTTTACTTCATTATATGATTAAAAGATTTTTTTATATATACTTTTAGTTATGTGGTAATTATTTTTTGTGTATTTATTTTTTGTGATTTTCATCTACTTTTTACACTTTTTTATTTTTTGTTTTTTAGTTTTTTAGTTCTCTTTTCTTTTTTTATACTATTTTTATTACTTATACTGTTTATTTTTAAATTTTTAGACAAGTTCCAAATCAAAATTTTAAAATATTAAATTAAAAATATTTATATTAAGTTTCTATTTATACATAACATATATCAACATATAACTAAAAATATATCCACTTATATGCAATATATTTCACTTCTATAATCTTATTCTTTTAAAATTTAATACATATATGTTGTTACATGTTATATATAACAATATATATTAGTTGATTTAAAAAAAAATATCAATTTACGATTGAGATATGGTGTTATATATTCATATATGTTATATATAACAACATATATTAATTGATTTGTAAAAGAAATATCAATATATAACTGATATATATTGTTATATGTTCGTATATGTTACATATAACAACATATAATAGTTAATTTACTATAAAATATCAATATACAAAATAATATATGTTGTTGTATGTTGATATATGTTATATATAACAATATATATAAGTTAATTTGCAAAAAAAAAATATTAATATACAACTGATATATATTGTTAAATATATATTTGTATATGTTACGTATAACAATATATATTAGTTAATCTGCAACAACAATATCAATTTACAACTGATATATATTGTTATATGCTCATATTTGTTATTTTATTTATACCGTTTATTTTTTAGTGTATTTTTAAGAAGTATGTTCATATATGTCATTTAATATATACTTATTGTCATATTATTTTATAATGTTTTTATTATTTATAATTTTTTTTTGATAAATTTCAAATTAAATTGTTTAAAATATTGAATTAAAAATAATTATATTAACTTTCTACTTATATGTAACTTACACTAACATATAACTAAATATATCTACTTATATATAACATATATTACTTTTATACTTTTATTCTTTTGAAATTTAACACGTATATGTTGTTAAACATATCATATACTAACATATAGCTAAATATATAATAGTTTTATACTCTTATTCTTATAAAACTTAGCATGTATATGTTATTATATGCAATATATACTGACATATAACTAAACATTTATCACTTTTATACTCTTATTCTTTTAAATTTCAACAAGTATATGTTGTTATGTGTTACCTATATTTGTAATCTATATCAACATATAACTAAACTTATATTACTCTTATTCTCTTATTCTTTTAAAATTTAACGTCTATATATTGTTATATGTAATATATATCAACATATTACTAAATTTTAAAGTATGAGGAAAGGTCAAAGAACTTAATTTAAGTAGAGCCATAATTACTAATTATTTTTTTAACATTGGTTAACAGGGAAAGTAGCATAATTTTGTTTTAATTGGTTAACAAGGAAATTTTTATTATTTCAATTCATTTTCATATAAAATAATTCTCATAAATTAATTAATACATTTTCATATAAATTATTTAAATAAAATATAACAGTTGAATAAGTATTAATTTAAAATAAAATTAGTTATATATTTTGTTATATGTTACATATAACCACATATAACAACATATACCAATATATATTGAAAAACACCAACATATGACAACATATGTCAACATATGCACATATATATTATATCCATACATATGTAACATATTATTATTATTATTTTCAACATATACCCACATACATCAAATTTTATGTAACATTTACCGATATATATCCATATATATGTAATATATATAGTTATACTTTTACAACATATATCCACATGTATCAAGTTATATGTAACATATACTGACATATAACTACACATATAATTAGTAAAAAGAAAATATTATAAAAATTTAAAATAATAATGATAATATATTAAAAAATAAGATATCAAATAATATATAACTTATTAGTTAAGTTATTTATTAAAAAAAATAAAATAAAATAAAAATTATAATAGTTATAATCAAACAAATAAATAATTAAAGATTAATATATTAATTATTAGAATAAGTATAAAATAATAATAATAATAATAATAATAATAATAATAATAATAATAATAATAATAAAGCTATCAAATAATTAAGAGTATAATAATTAAAGTGATGATAATAGTGACAATAATTATTAACAAACAAATAATTAAAGTTTGATGTAATAATAATTATTAGAGCAAAATAATAACAACAATGATAAACAAAAAAAATAAAAGTATGATTGATTTAATAATTAAGATCAGTAGGTGTATTATTAAAGTATGAATAAACAAAATATCAAATTTAAATAATTCGTTCAAAGTATTATAGTGTATATATATATATATATATATTGAAGGGATTAATTATGGCAAGAATGGGTTAAATGTTAAATGGTGTAGAAAAGTATTAAAGCTCACCAATAGGAGCTAAGGTAAGTGTTAGTATTAAACCATAAAACCACACATTTCATACCTGGTGGAGAGGCCATATACTAAAGAAAAATCTAAAGTAAAATAAAAGCAAGTTGTCCACTTTCTTAATGGTGATAACGAGTGGATAAGAAAATGATAAGTGGATGGTGAGTAGGCTAGCATTAATTGAGAAATGGACTGAAAATTTCCTACCATTTATGTGAAGAAGAAAGTGAATAAAAAAGGAAGGTATAAAACTCTTCTTCTTGATGTCCAAGAGGAAGCATGAGATGAAATAGAAAGAGAGAGAGAGAGAGAGAGAGAGAGAGAGAGAGATGGACTTGAAGAAGGAAGAACTAAGAGTTAAACTATCCATCACCAAGGTGAGTGTTCTAAAAGTGATAAGTGTGATGACAGATGTCAAACATTAATAGTTTATATCTTTCTCTTTAAAAAAAATGTGAACAACAAAGAGATGGAAAGAAATTTTCATACTTGACTTCTTAAACCAAACACAACTTAGCGAAACCATATGGAGATTGGGTGGAAATAGCTAATTTGAATTGGTGAACCAAGCAAAGGGAGCTAAAGATTTGGAAGCTAGAATATTTTGGGTGACAAGCTAGGTGATTGTTCCAAAGACCGTTAATATAAAAATTTTAGATAATATAAATGGAAACTCACTTATAAATTAAGACATATATTGGACCTAATTTGATTATTAGGTTGAATTAAAGAATTGATTTAAAGTACGAATAAAAGCATGAAATATGAGTATGATGGTTGCTGAAATTTTTGTTTATATTCTATGAATTGATTTTGTCTGAATTTTTAGACTAATCTAGAAAAGCTCAATGAGCATGAAATTTTAATTGAGAGTTTATTTTTGTGTTAATAGTTGGCTTATAAAAGTTCATAATTTTTAAGAATGGTTTACTATTTAAGAAAAATAGAAGAATACATACTACTAGATCTGTCCTGGTAATTTAGAATCTATATATATTGAGAAATCTATTTAAAAACCATAATAAACGAACCATAAAAATATAAAATTTTTCATACAAGATTAGGACATATGGTTAAAATTATATAAATTTTAGTGCAGGTTTAGTTATGAAAATGAAATTGAATTTGATACTACCAGAGTAGTGACTGAAAGAATAAAATTTACGGTGTTGAATAAATATGATTTAAAAATATAGTAAATAAATGTATAAAATTCTGGAATTTTATATGTAAGATTCCATACATCTTTTTATTATGTGGTTAAAATTTCATGAATTTTGATAAAGTTTTGATACCTAAATAAAATGGGAAAATGGATACTGCCACAGAAAGTATTAAAGAAACAGAATTTGTAGGTATGGATAACCTAATTTTTAAATATAGTAAATGAATTTAGAAAATTTTAAATTTTAAATATAAGTACATATATGTATCTAATGCATGTGATTAAATTGTTATAATTTGTAGTGAAGATTTAATGATGAATGAAAAGTTATAAAGTTACACTGCCAGAAAAGTTTGGAAATCTGGCAGATTTGTGAAGTTAGAGAATAAATTAAATTTTATGTAGCAAATGAATGAAGAAAAATATGAAAATTTACATATGGACTTATAGATGTATCAAGAATGAATCTAGAGTATTTTTGGAAACCTAGGAAATAATTGACGTCGAAATTTCGTTAGAATTTAAGGATCCTTCATATTTTTTTTTTCATATCATACATTCCATAGTAGCTTGATAATTCTAGGTTATACCTTAATTAATAGTTTCTTTTATATCACTTAGGAGTGGATTCAACTGCTGAAGTAAAACATAGAGATGATCTAGTTGGTTAGACAAATTTAGTTTTTGGTCAAGGTGAATGAGTAATTATATAGTATCAGTATTTTATCAATATATATATATATATATATCACTTGTTAAAATTGTTTTATGGTGAAAGTAAGTTTATAAAGGAATTTGGAAAGAGAAAATCTTATTTATAAATATATTCAAAATGGAAACAAATAATGGTATGTTGATGTTTGAATTACAAAAATGATGATTATTTATTTATACAGCTGAATAAATACTCTAAATACGCTCATTATATATTTTCTAATAGAGGCACCTGTGATGATGGGATATTAAAGGAATTGACGGATTCTGTTTATGATTATGATATTATCTTTGGAATAGCACTTAGTATACATATAGCTTTTGGGGCGTATATTAGGTGGTCGCCCTATGGAGGCGGCTCTACACATGTGTATGACCATGATTATTTGCTCTTAGTATTGTCATGCATCATTATTGCACTCAAGATGCCATGTTTAGCTCTTAGGCTGCTAGTAAATATATGTTTATTTGCGCCTAAGGTGTTACATAATCTATAGACTATATATTTTGAGTGTATGAAGATGTACGTTTGATTTTATCAAGAATATTATGAATTTATGTTTCATTAAGAAGGAAAGTTATTATGCAGCTGTAAAAATTTTTACTAGTAAGTATATATATGAAAAACTTGTTTGTTTTCCTTTTATATATAACTATCTTCTCGCTGAGTAGTTGGACTCACCTATTTATTATATAAATATTTTCAGATACTATTGGAGAATAACTAAGTAGAATTCATCTTCTTTCTATTTCATTTGCGTAAAGAAGAAGTTGGGCCAACATATTAGACTTGCAGTTAATCTTGTTGAGATGGTTGTGTGATATATTGATAGGTATTATAAAAGATATATTTAAAGATATAAGGATAATGATATTAATAATGTGATGTTGACGTAAATATTATTCACTTATAGTTATGTGTATATAAGAAATATAAAATATTAAATTTATGAAAAATGATTTTTTTTATTGCAGAGTAAGTCCACCTTAGCTTTGGAGAGTGGAGTGTGACACCAATACTAAGAATTAAAAAGTGAATTAGTAGTTTTTTAATTCTAAAGTTAGAACATTAGCTAATGCTTGCTTAATTTATGTGCATGGCCTTCTGTGATCTTTTACATGTGAGAATTAATTTATTTATTAATTAAAACATCAATTAATAAAAAAGTTGGAGAGAATTATGTCCATTTTACTAGTTAGTAGACTCTGTAGATTTTTCATATTAAATTGAAAAAATGTATAAAATCAATACTCAATAATGGTTTTTATATATAGAATGAAGACAGTTGTCTCTATATATGCTCATAAACATTAGCGATGATAAACTTTATTAACAAGATGCTTTCCCTATCTGTAGAGGTTTGCTCTTCCACTTGGTTGTTTTTTCCTTTATTTCTCTTTTATCTTTAGATTTTTAATAACAAACCCAATTGAACCCTCTTCTTCTTTGCTTTGTCTTACCTGTTAAAATAGCCTATCACACCTTTACTTTACCTTGTATTATAAGCTCTAACCTTTATCTGTTCATGGATTTCACTCAAATGATATGGAAGAAATTGTACCTAAAACTAGCTCCCTAGCTTGTAATGATATAACCCTAGACCTTCAACCAGATCTGGGAGAACCCGTATATTTATCATGTACTGACATTGTTGGAAAAATCTTCAGTCAAAAATTATGTTATTATATGTAATATATATCAATATATAACTAAATACTTATTACTTTTATACTATTATTCTTTAAATTTTAACAAGTACATATTGTTATCTGCAATATATATTGTCATATATAACGAAAATTATATCTCTTTGTACTTTTATTGTTTTAAATGTTAATAAGTATATGTTGTTATCTATAACTTATATCAACATATAACTAAATATATATCACTTTCATACTCTTAGGGGGGCGTTTGGCTAAGGATGAAAATGTGAATGAGAATCAATTATTCCCATTGATATTGTTTGGTTGAATAAAATAGAGAGGACAATGGAAATCACATTACCCCAGGAAAGGGAATGAGTGATTCCCTACTACTCCCCTGTTAATCAGATTTGATTCCTGACAGAAATCAAAAATTAAAAAATTCATAAAATAAATTAATAAAATAAATTTATTTTTTATTAATAAAATTAAATTAAAATTTTAAAATAACATACAATCAATTTAATATATTTTTTATTTTTTCTAATTACAATATCATTGAAAATAAATAATTTTTTAATAAAATCAAAATTTGATTTTTTAAAATTTTTAAAATAAAATATAATAAATCTATTTTTCATTTTTTCTAATTATAATATCTCTAAATTTCTTAAATAATAAAAAAAATAATTATTTTGATTTTAATTCCGATTTCAACGTAAACCAAACAAAAAGAATAAATAATAATTCCGATTACGATTTCATTCCATTTCCGATTCCGATTCCGATTCTATTTTGGATTTCGAAGTTCGAACCAACCCCCCCCCCCCCCCCCCTCCTTATTCTTTTAAAATTTAACGTGTATATCTTGTTATATGCAATATATATCGACATATTACTAAATTTTAAAGCATGAGGAAAGGTCAAAGCACTTAATTTAAGTAGAGCCATAATTACTAATTTTTTTAATATTGGTTATGTCACGACCCAACTAGGGACCGTGACCGGCGTACGGTTACACTTACGTGTAACTATACAAGCCTAAGATAACAATAGCTAGATCATGCCTTAAAGGAAAATAGCGTAAGTTATGCTCATAAATTCAACTATTAGTCTAAAACAATATATAAAGTGTTCTAATTATTCAATACCAAAACAATACCGTCTAACAGAAAATGGTCAAATGTTTAAATCTCATTATTACAAAGAAACGGGTTCAGACTCAGTCTGCCCTTAGGTTATCCAGAAATCTATAAAGGAAGAAACATCTCCACAACCTACTAGCTTTAGAATTCCAAAGAACGAAAGAATGGAATAGACAACTGATGCTACCAGTAGACCTCAACCTGCAAAATCAGTCTATAGGGGTGTGAGCGTTATTTATAGGCGCTCAGTAAGTTCATGTGAGGCAGAGAAACACAACTATATAAGCAGTTTATAAATATCAAGTAACTCAAATACAATTAATTCAATCAAGGTAGTATGTCGGGGTCTACCAATATCAATAATTCTTCCTCCCTTATTCCTCCTCAATAATAGTTACAGTATCAGTAATGATAGTTACAGTATCAGTAATAATTAACAATAACAATCCACCCTTATAACAACCTCAGTATCAATATCAGTACAGTGGAGGTTTTTAACCTCATAATCAAATGTAATAACAGTAACAGTATTTCCACAATTTATCCTCCGTCCCCGTATGACATACCACCACACAACACAAGAAAAGTTTCATCAACATAATATTCACAACATTAGCATTCACAAGCTCGTTTCTCTGTCTCCTAAACATTTATATAAAGGCTCGGGTATTGAAGGAATATAATACCAAAGCGAAAGAATAGTTATATAAGAAAGGCTTAATATATATAGATACATTTGTTGGTCAAACATCAGCACATCACAAACAATCAAATCACACCCATGAACTTACCAGATATGCAGACTTATTGAGATAAGCAAACTCCTCGATCCTATTGATCCCGAGGACCGACCTGATTATCACCTAAGTATACGATTCAACAATATCATTCATCAGAATCCGTCTCACTCACATGAAGTGTAAGGTATGCCATGTATGCCATGAATAACAGTCAATCGAGTATTATTCAATAAAATGACCATTTTACCCCTAATGCATTTCCCTAACCAATTGACCATTTAATCAAACATCATACAAACTCATGATTTAATTTAAAATTTCAGACCATACTCATGCAAAAACATTCACCCCTAAGTCTTACGTAAACGTAGCAAAGTGTTTCCAAAAGCGAAAATTAGTTTTTTCCACAATATCGATGTATTTAGTGAAATAAGGTTAATTTTGGAAATTTCATATAAATTAATCCTGCTGTTTAAAAATTTTGGAAAAATTCCAGAAGGTCCCTCACCCTTCCAGAGATCCCCGTACAAAATTTTAGGTCCATACAAAATGATTTAGTCCCCCAAAATCGATTTGCGATATACTGCCCGATCCATAACTACTAAAATGGGCAGTAGAATACATATGCATAAATACATACACAACATTATATAAAAAATTCCCCAAATATTTTTAACATTAAATTTACTTCATAAAATACAACATACTCAAATTTTGTAAATATCCAGTACGTAAAAAGCCCTCAAACAATTAATCCAACATGGACTGACCAGTAGACCCATTCTGGTAGTGACCAGGTCTATGATTTATTTACTCAACAAATATTATGATTCTGGATTTACAAAAATTACCATATGTAAATAACATCTGAATATAGAACATACTAAAATTTCAGACTTATACCCATCACCTACGATTTATAAAAATTCATCAAAGTTTCTGGAATTTTCAGTAATTCCAGACAGCAAATTATACCAATTCAAAATTTAATTAAAAATAAAATACGAATCCTAAAAATATAAAATAAATATACAGGCATCCCTTAGAAACCCTAGAAAAAGATACAATAAATTTTAGGCGTGATCTATTACTGTAAGTATGTTAATTAAATCAAAAACCGTTAGATCAATCAAAATCACTTACAGATTTTTCCCACTTTGAAAATTAATTAAAAATAGAAAATAAATTTAAATCCGATGCAAAATATGTTTTATCAGACCTAAAAACACCCTAGAATGTGATTGTGGAAAAAAATCGAATTAGAATTGAAGAGAAATAAATGAAAAACCTCAAAAATGAAAGAAACGCTGAAAACTGAATCTGGAGCCAGGCAAAACGGCAGGCCGAGAACCAGTGGCCACACGCCGAACGACGCACGCAGCACGCCAAACGACAAGAGGCTTCGCTCGCGTGGCTCGCCGAACGACCGACGCTCACTCGCCGAACGACAACGACTCCTTCGGGCGGCTGGATCAAAACGACAGTGCTGCGATTTCTGTTCTAAAACTCTCTTAAATTGAATACCCGATTTTGTGAGTGTCTCAAACTCTAAACCTAGCTTATTAGGGTCTATTTATATCATAAACACTTCCTAAAATTGTGTTTTAACCCCACTTCAATTTATTTTATTTAAATTAACCTCAAATATTAATTTAACCATTAAAAAATCACCCCCCTCAAACTTAAAACTCACAATTAAATCCCTCTTTACTAATTTTAACACAAAATAGATTTCAGTATTTATTTAAAAATATATATAAAATATTTTTATTCCATTTAAGCACCGTAATTATTTTAAATGACCAAAATGCCCCCGAACACAAAAATACAATATTATACTCAAAACGACCGTCACATCGTCCCGAGTATCAAACAGAGCACCAAATCACCCAAATACGTTCAAACAAAATATAAGGGTGCAAAATGACCATTTTGCCCCTCAAGCGCAAAATTACCATTTTGCCCCCGAATTCAAATATTATAAAACCGAGGGGTTTTACAATCTTACCCCCTTAATAAAATTTCGTCCTCGAAATTTCAAAACAAAGTAACCACAAGACAACCCTTATCACTTCGGTTTTACACAAAACTGGAAAGCATCGACTACCTGATACATGTTGTTATGGTTGGCCAGACCATAACCACACAATACCAAGCACTAATGGCTATTCCAGCTTTGCTCCTGTTAAGTTCATTATGACATTAAGACACAATTTCCAAAACCAAATAAAATATCACGACCAATAACAATATTAATATTATGTAAACAATATACATAACTCGATCAACCTGCCATTCAACTCGTCATTACCCAACTCAATCAATGTCAAATCAATCGATATCAGTCAGACAACTCAATCAATAGCAATATCAACAGTCCAAAGTCCAAAATGCAAAAATGCATCAATAGTCAAAAATACAAGAATGCCATGCACAACTATGATGTTATGACAATGCTTATGTATGTTAATGTTTATGTATACTATGCATTCTATCACTCCAAATATACCTTCTACCCCCCTTTAAGAATTTCGCCCACGAAATTTAGAAAATACCTGAGAATTCAAACAAATGAGGGTATGTAGATTTCATAGTTTCCTCCAATTCCCAGGTGCACTCATCAATAGAGTGATTACGCCATAAAACCTTTACGGATACTACATCTTTGTTGCGCAGTCGTTTCACTTGACGATCCAAGATTTTAACAGGTTGTTCTTTATAGGAACAATCATTACTGATCTCTATCGTCTCTGGAGCCAACACATGCCCAGGATTTGCAACATATTTCCTCAGCATAGAGACATGAAAAGTCGGATGGACCGCTTCTAATGCTGGTGGTAATGCCAATCTATATGCCACTTCTCCCACACGCTCCAACACCTCATACGGACCGATAAATCGCGGAGCTAGCTTACCCTTTTTACCAAATCTCATAACTCCCTTGAAAGGTGACACTTTAAGAAACACCTTATCTCCTGCAGCAAATTCTAAGTGTCTCCTCTTAAGGTCTGCATAGCTCTTTTGCCTACTGAAAGCAGTTCGAATACGGCTCTGGATGACTGGCACTTTCTCTGAACTATACTGTAAAATCTCTGGGCCTTCAATTCTTCTATCGCCTACTTCCTCCCAATACAAAGGAGTTCTACACCTCCTACCATACAAAGCTTCATAAGGCGCCATACCAATACTAGCTTGGTAACTATTATTATATGCAAACTCAACCAATGGAAGATGATCCGCCCAACTACCACCAAAATCCAATACACACAACCGCAACATATCCTCCAAAGTTTGAATAGTTCTTTCTGACTGCCCATCTGTCTGTGGGTGAAAAGCTGTGCTGAGATGTTGAACGGTACCTAACCCTTCTTGAAATTTCTGCCAAAACCTCGATGTGAACTGAGTACCTCTGTCAGAAACAATAGAGACTGGGATCCCATGAAGACTCACTATACGATTGAGGTATAACTTTGCATACTGCGCTGCTGTATACTTGGTACTCACAGGTAGAAAATGTGCTGACTTTGTCAACCTATCAACAATAACCCAAATAGAATCATAGCCACCTGGTGTCTTTGGCAAACCAACCACAAAATCCATTGTCACCCTCTCCCACTTCCACTCGGGTAGTGGTAGCTCCTTTAGCAATCCTGCTGGTTTGTGGTGCTCGTACTTAACCTGCTGACAAGGCAAACACTGAGATACAAAGGTCGCAACATCATTCTTCATTCCTTTCCACCAATATAATTGCTTCAAGCCATGATACATCTTTGTGGAGCCGGGATGTACTGTATACCTTGAAGAGTGAGCTTCTTTCAAGATACTCTCCCTCAGATCATCAATCATGGGCACACACAACCTAGATCCAAACCTCAATACCCCTTGCTCATCAATACGAAACTCCTTATCTTCACCTTTCAGTACCCTTTGTCGAATAGTTTCTAATTCTGTATCTTTGCTCTGAGTTGAGACAATCCTGTCAAGAAAACTCGGTCTAGCAACAAGATTAGCTAAAAACACCCCTGTATGTCCAACCACTTCCTTATTTGACAAAAGGAAAATCCAACCATCACCAATCAACTGATGAATATCCGAAATCAACGGCCTTCTGTGTGCAGGTATATGAGATAAACTACCCAAAGATTTACGGCTCAAAGCATCAGCTACAACATTTGCTTTCCCAGGGTGATACTGAATGCTATAATCATAATCTTCAAGAAATTCCACCCATCTCCTCTGCCTTAAATTCAAATCTTTCTGGGCGTTTACATACTTGAGATTCTTGTGATCAGTGAATATCTCGCATGTGACACCATACAGGTAATGCCTCCAGATTTTTAGCGCAAACACAACTGCCGCCATTTCCAAATCATGTGTAGGATAGTTAACCTCATGCTTCTTAAGCTGTCTTGAAGCATAGGCAACTACTCTGCCATGCTGCATCAAAACACAACCCAAACCAATACCTGATGCATCACAGTATACAGCATAACCTTCCGTGCCTTCGGGTAAAATAAGTACTGGTGCTGTAGTCAATCTCTCCTTAAGTGTTGTAAAACTCTCCTCACAGGTGTCATCCCAAACAAACTTTACACCTTTGCGAGTTAGCTTCGTCAATGGTGCAGCAATTCTGGAAAAATCCTTCACAAATCTTCTGTAGTAGCCTGCTAAACCGAGAAAACTCCGTATATCAGTAACCGTTTTAGGTCTAGGCCAGTCCATAACTGCTTCCACTTTCTTGGGGTCGACTTGCACACCTTCTGCCGAAATCACATGTCCCAAGAACACTACTCGATCCAACCAGAACTCACATTTGGAAAACTTAGCATATAACTGATGTTTCCTCAATGTCTGTAAAACTGACCTTAAGTGTTGTTCATGCTCTTCCTTGGTTCTCGAGTAAATCAAGATATCATCAATGAATACAACAACAAACTGATCAAGGTAAGGACTAAACACCCTGTTCATCAGGTCCATAAAAGCTGCAGGTGCATTAGTGAGTCCAAAGGACATAACAAGAAATTCATAATGCCCATACCTTGTTCGGAAAGCAGTCTTTGGTATATCTTCCTTTCTCACCCTCAACTGATGGTAGCCAGACCTAAGATCAATTTTAGAGAAGAAACGGGCTCCTTGCAGTTGGTCAAACAAATCATCAATCCGAGGTAGCGGGTACCTATTCTTCACTGTCACTTTGTTCAGTTGTCGGTAGTCAATACATAGTCTCATTGTACCATCTTTCTTTTTCACAAAAAGCACCGGAGCTCCCCAAGGTGAAATACTCGGTCGGATGTACCCTTTCTGCAACAGGTCATTTAACTGCTCCCTCAATTCCTTCAGTTCAGCAGGTGCCATTCTATAAGGAGGCATAGAAATGGGATTTGTTCCAGGTACAAGATCAATAAAAAATTCAATTTCTCTTTCCGGAGGTAAACCGGGCAAATCGTCCGGAAACACATCCACAAAGTCTCGCGCTACCGGAACTTCTTCAAGCTTTGCTTCCTCTTTTCTTACATCTCGGATAGATACTAGGTAAGCATCACATCCTTTCTTCATTAACTTCCTGGCCCTCAAGGAAGAAATCAGTCGACTAGGCCCATCTATCTTTGAACCAACAAAAGTCACTGACTTACCTTCTTCATAATCAAACATAACAGTTTTATTCCTACAATCCATCTTTCCTCCATGTTTAGCTAACCAGTCCATTCCCAATATAACATCAAAATCAATCACATCTAGAATAACTAGGTCTGCTGGCAAATTCACATCTCTCACTTGAACGATACAACCCTTATAAACATTGACAGACTCAACTTCTTCCCCCAAGGGTGTATGAACAAGTAAAGGCATATCCATAGCTTCAGGTGTAATACTCAATCTAGATGCAAAACTAGGTGATATGAAAGAATGTGTAGCACCAGGGTCCATTAAAATATGAGCATCAAAAGAGCAAATAGAAAGAGTACCTTGCACCACATTATTATCAGTCTGGGCTTGCTGGTTGTTCAAATTAAACACACGAGCATAATTCTGATTCTGCCCTTGGTTCTGATTCTGATTATGATTATTCCCTTGCCCAGCTGGCTGCACTGCTCTAGCATTCTGACCTTGATTGTTTTGCTGGTTTCCGTTGTTTGCAGCACCATAACCACGGCCTTGCTGATACTGATATCCCTGATAACCTCGGCCCTGTTGGCCCTGATATCCTCGGCCCTGCTGGCCATTACCTCGACCTCCTTGATAGCCTCGGCCGCCATAGTTACCACGTCCACCATATCCTCTTCCATTGCCATATCCATTCTGATTATGTCCATAGTACCCCTGATTGCCTACTTGCCTTTGTGTTTGTTGTCCAGCTTGATTTTGATTTCTTCTAGAATTAGGACAATCCTTCACTTGATGATCTTTCTGACCACAGCTCAGGCATGCACCAGTCCTTTTCCAACACTCACCTCCATGTCGGTTACCACAAAAATCACAAATAGGAGCTTTGTGCCCCTGCAGTTGATGTTGAAATCGGCCTCCTCCATTGCTACCTCTGTGGCCTTGATACTGCCCCTGATAGTTCATTTGATCATTAGGCCTATTCCTCTTCCTGCTAGGCTCAGCCATATCAGTTTTTCTATCAGGTTTTCTTCTATTTTCCATACCAATAGCTGCATTGACTGCCAGATGAAGCTCCTTGTAGTTATGGCTAGCAATCACATCATAATACCTGTCATCCAACCCCTCAACAAATCGTTCCGTCATAACTCCCTCTTCTTGCAGCAAGTGTGTAGCATAGGGTTTCAACTCCTGGAATTTCTCCCAGTATTCAGCAACAGTCTTGCTTCCCTGTTTGAGCATCTCAAAGTCTCTAGCCTTGGCCTTCAAAACATTCTTAGGTAGGAAGGTTTGTGTGAATCTCAGCTTGAAGTCCTCCCAGGTATGTACTCGATCAACTATCTGGCTATCAAACCAAACCCTAGCAGCCTTTTTCATTTGGTGACCTACCAACTCAATAGATCTTTCTTCTGAACAATGCAAGGCGTTACATATTCTCTTGACCTCATCAATAAACAACATTGGGTCTTCTGTCGCAGCATTTGAAAACTCTGGTGGGTCAACCCTGATAAACTCATGTAGTTTAACATATCCTGGCACTCCCGCCTGTGGTGCGTTGTCCTGCCCATTGTTCTGCCCCATATTTTGGACAAGTTGGGTAAATCCAGCTGCAAGTGCTCCCATAGTCTGACTGAAGGTTGCCATGGTGGCCATGAATTGCTCCTGACTCACTGGAGCTGCTGTTGTACCCTCAGGTACAGGTTCATTCCTTGGAATTGGTGGTGGATCTCTGACAACATCCTCCGGTATGTCCTCAAAGTTTTCATTATTGGCTGGTAGATCTTGGTTCTGCTGACCCTGTCCACCCCTGTCCACCACTCTGCGTGGTCTTCCTCGCCCCCTAGGCAAAGGTTGCTCCCGAACACTTCCAATTGGATCCTCTCCACTGTTTCTTGCCCCTTGGGCATTACTAGCTTCGCCAGTCAAAAGAAGACGTGTGCCTCTACGAGACATTGCACCTGATATGGAGAGCAATTTGATTAACGCTGAAAGGAAACAAGAAAACTTAAGAATACCCTAATGATTTCTGGATAACACAAATATCAAAACCGGGCTCTGATACCACTTTTGTCACGACCCAACTAGGGACCGTGACCGGCGTACGGTTACACTTACGTGTAACTATACAAGCCTAAGATAACAATAGCTAGATCATGCCTTAAAGGAAAATAGCGTAAGTTATGCTCATAAATTCAACTATTAGTCTAAAACAATATATAAAGTGTTCTAATTATTCAATACCAAAACAATACCGTCTAACAGAAAATGGTCAAATGTTTAAATCTCATTATTACAAAGAAACGGGTTCAGACTCAGTCTGCCCTTAGGTTATCCAGAAATCTATAAAGGAAGAAACATCTCCACAACCTACTAGCTTTAGAATTCCAAAGAACGAAAGAATGGAATAGACAACTGATGCTACCAGTAGACCTCAACCTGCAAAATCAGTCTATAGGGGTGTGAGCGTTATTTATAGGCGCTCAGTAAGTTCATGTGAGGCAGAGAAACACAACTATATAAGCAGTTTATAAATATCAAGTAACTCAAATACAATTAATTCAATCAAGGTAGTATGTCGGGGTCTACCAATATCAATAATTCTTCCTCCCTTATTCCTCCTCAATAATAGTTACAGTATCAGTAATGATAGTTACAGTATCAGTAATAATTAACAATAACAATCCACCCTTATAACAACCTCAGTATCAATATCAGTACAGTGGAGGTTTTTAACCTCATAATCAAATGTAATAACAGTAACAGTATTTCCACAATTTATCCTCCGTCCCCGTATGACATACCACCACACAACACAAGAAAAGTTTCATCAACATAATATTCACAACATTAGCATTCACAAGCTCGTTTCTCTGTCTCCTAAACATTTATATAAAGGCTCGGGTATTGAAGGAATATAATACCAAAGCGAAAGAATAGTTATATAAGAAAGGCTTAATATATATAGATACATTTGTTGGTCAAACATCAGCACATCACAAACAATCAAATCACACCCATGAACTTACCAGATATGCAGACTTATTGAGATAAGCAAACTCCTCGATCCTATTGATCCCGAGGACCGACCTGATTATCACCTAAGTATACGATTCAACAATATCATTCATCAGAATCCGTCTCACTCACATGAAGTGTAAGGTATGCCATGTATGCCATGAATAACAGTCAATCGAGTATTATTCAATAAAATGACCATTTTACCCCTAATGCATTTCCCTAACCAATTGACCATTTAATCAAACATCATACAAACTCATGATTTAATTTAAAATTTCAGACCATACTCATGCAAAAACATTCACCCCTAAGTCTTACGTAAACGTAGCAAAGTGTTTCCAAAAGCGAAAATTAGTTTTTTCCACAATATCGATGTATTTAGTGAAATAAGGTTAATTTTGGAAATTTCATATAAATTAATCCTGCTGTTTAAAAATTTTGGAAAAATTCCAGAAGGTCCCTCACCCTTCCAGAGATCCCCGTACAAAATTTTAGGTCCATACAAAATGATTTAGTCCCCCAAAATCGATTTGCGATATACTGCCCGATCCATAACTACTAAAATGGGCAGTAGAATACATATGCATAAATACATACACAACATTATATAAAAAATTCCCCAAATATTTTTAACATTAAATTTACTTCATAAAATACAACATACTCAAATTTTGTAAATATCCAGTACGTAAAAAGCCCTCAAACAATTAATCCAACATGGACTGACCAGTAGACCCATTCTGGTAGTGACCAGGTCTATGATTTATTTACTCAACAAATATTATGATTCTGGATTTACAAAAATTACCATATGTAAATAACATCTGAATATAGAACATACTAAAATTTCAGACTTATACCCATCACCTACGATTTATAAAAATTCATCAAAGTTTCTGGAATTTTCAGTAATTCCAGACAGCAAATTATACCAATTCAAAATTTAATTAAAAATAAAATACGAATCCTAAAAATATAAAATAAATATACAGGCATCCCTTAGAAACCCTAGAAAAAGATACAATAAATTTTAGGCGTGATCTATTACTGTAAGTATGTTAATTAAATCAAAAACCGTTAGATCAATCAAAATCACTTACAGATTTTTCCCACTTTGAAAATTAATTAAAAATAGAAAATAAATTTAAATCCGATGCAAAATATGTTTTATCAGACCTAAAAACACCCTAGAATGTGATTGTGGAAAAAAATCGAATTAGAATTGAAGAGAAATAAATGAAAAACCTCAAAAATGAAAGAAACGCTGAAAACTGAATCTGGAGCCAGGCAAAACGGCAGGCCGAGAACCAGTGGCCACACGCCGAACGACGCACGCAGCACGCCAAACGACAAGAGGCTTCGCTCGCGTGGCTCGCCGAACGACCGACGCTCACTCGCCGAACGACAACGACTCCTTCGGGCGGCTGGATCAAAACGACAGTGCTGCGATTTCTGTTCTAAAACTCTCTTAAATTGAATACCCGATTTTGTGAGTGTCTCAAACTCTAAACCTAGCTTATTAGGGTCTATTTATATCATAAACACTTCCTAAAATTGTGTTTTAACCCCACTTCAATTTATTTTATTTAAATTAACCTCAAATATTAATTTAACCATTAAAAAATCACCCCCCTCAAACTTAAAACTCACAATTAAATCCCTCTTTACTAATTTTAACACAAAATAGATTTCAGTATTTATTTAAAAATATATATAAAATATTTTTATTCCATTTAAGCACCGTAATTATTTTAAATGACCAAAATGCCCCCGAACACAAAAATACAATATTATACTCAAAACGACCGTCACATCGTCCCGAGTATCAAACAGAGCACCAAATCACCCAAATACGTTCAAACAAAATATAAGGGTGCAAAATGACCATTTTGCCCCTCAAGCGCAAAATTACCATTTTGCCCCCGAATTCAAATATTATAAAACCGAGGGGTTTTACAGGTTAATAGGGAAATTAGAATAATTTAATTTTAATTGGTTAAAAAATTAGTAAGGAAAATATTTTTTACGTTGGATAACAAGGAAATTTTTATTATTTCAATTCATTTTCATATAAAATAATTATCATAAATTAATTAATACATTTTCACGTAAATTAATTAAATAAAATATAACAATTGAATAAGTATTAATTTAAAATAAAAATAGTTATATATTCTTTAGAAGAAAGTAAGGAATTTCTCTCTCTATGTTTGAGAAATATTACTCTTTGTAGATATTTTAGCCATGGTATTTTTGAGCATTTGGGTATTGATGATATAATGAAACAATTATTTGCTAGATTAGGACAGAAAAAATTGGTACAAAAGAGATATGACACTTATAAAGAACTCACTCTTGAATTCTTTAAACCATTAAAATATCAAAATTTAAAGATAAGAATTTAGAGTGTAGATTTTTTAGTGTGGATTATGTAATTGATCATGATATCATGTTTAAAGCTTTAGGTTTGTCTAAAGGAGTTGCTTGTGCTCATTCTAAAGAATTTAATATTGATAAATTTTGGAATACATTAACTGGGTTTAATTCATTCAATATTAGAAATGCATTAATGGATTGATTCGTGATCATAGTTTATTGTTATTGCATAAATTTATGTGTCATTTTGTGTTTGAAAAAAAAGAGTAATAAAGTGTCGGTTCAAGAATTATTTATGCTGTATTGCATTTATAAGAATAAGAAAGTATTTACAACATATCATATTTTTCAAAGTTTGATGTTTATTGCTCAACATTCCAAGAGCACCATTACATTAGGTCATATTGTTACTGGATTGACAGATTATTTTAATATTTTTTATCCTAACAATGCCTCAATGGAGCTCATTAATGGAGAGTCATATTCATTTGACAAATTATGCAGTGCGGAGATTTTGGATGCAAGTAGTAAATTGAAGGATCCCATAACAAGAAGGTGTTTCAAGAACCTAGTTCAAGGAGGTTCTAGTAGTACTCCACCTAGTGACAATCCAACAAATGAAGATGAGAAAAATGAGGAAGAGGAAAGTGATGAAGAAGAAGGTGACGATAATGATAATGACGAGCAAGGACGGCGACGGGTTTTAAAGTAGCTCGATAAAATGGACGAAACAAATAAGCAAATGAGCTCGCAGTTAAATATTATGGAAGAGCAGCAGATGCAATATGGAGATCAATTAGGATCCATGAGTCAAAGAATTATCAACATAGAAAGGAGCCAAACTTATCATAATTACAAGCTAATGAAGTATATTGAACTTTCGGGGTTGTCTGTTCCTTCTCTGACTCCATCACCTCCATCGTCGCCATAACTCAGGGAAGCCTTCATCCTTTATCTTTTTCTTATTATATTTCCTTTTTCTTCTTATTTATAGTTTTCTTGTTTATGGATTGCTTATTTTTCATTGGGGACAATGAAAATCTTAAGTGTGGGAGGAGAGTAGTTAGCTTAATTTATTTTGCTATTTTTGTTAAATTTGTGTTTTGTGAATTTTTCTTCTTGTATTTGTATTTGTGTTTGTTTGTGTGAATTTTTCTTTAATTTATATTTTTATCTTATTTCTAAAAAATTAAATAAAAAAAATAAAAAAAAAGGATTAAAAAAATTTCAAAAAAAAATTGAAATTAAAAAATAAAAAATATTTTTTCCAGTTTTTCAAAAAAAGAAATAAAAAATTATTACTTTTATTAGGTTTTAATTAAATTTTAAGTTGGAAGTTTTAGTTTTTCTAGGATTAGAATTATATTTACTAGTTTATTTTGAATTGAACTCCTAATCCTAGTAAACTAAGAATTTATTTTTAATTAATCAACTTTAATAATAAGAGTTTAAGTAGAATTCCTTTAGTCGAGTGGCATTAGGATTAGTCTTTATTTCTTTACTATATAAGGTTGAGTTCCTAGCAATTGTATTTTATTATTGGGAAAGCTTTAGAATAGAAAAAGATGAATAATAAAGAAAGTTTAAACACTTGGGGATGGAAATATGGAGACGACATTTGAGATCCAGAAAAATCTTATGTGAATCCACCTGTAGAAACTCCTAAATAACTCACTGCCTTCTATGCTTTTAGGCGTGCTTATCCTGATCCTAATGAATACACTATGGATCTTGATGAGATAGTGGAGTGGGAAAAATTGGAGAAAGCTTGTGAAAAAGCTGAATCTTAACTTGACTTAATAGTTTTAGATGATACTTCAAGTGATGATGATGAATCTAAGCTAGCACCAATCAAAAGGAAGAGAGGTAGGCCTTCAAAATTGGAAAATAATAAGAGAGGAAGACCTCCTATGATTTCTAAGAAAGTACAGTTCAGTGCAGTAACCATTAAGAAGGAAGATGGAGCTGCTTAGAATATTTTAATTAACTCTTATTATTATTAGTTTGATTTATATGATATTTGATTAGATTGTCTTTTGTTTTTATTCCTATTTAATTTTGTGTCCTTTTATTTTAATTTGTACTAAACTTAAATTTTAGTTTTTAATAAATACTAGAATAAAATATGTTCTACTCCTATTTTACAATCTATTTGATTATTTTTTTTATCTTATTTGTTCTTTATTTGTTATTGAGTGTGTTAATTATTGTTATTTTAGATTTAAACATGATATTTAAATTCTTTAGCTAGATTAAAATACTTTTTGCATATTTTCAATTTAATGCACGGAATGGATGAGATTATGACCTTAAAAAAAATTTTACAAATTAAGAGCACTTATTTTTAAAGAATAGTTAAAATTATTTTTATCATAGTCTTTTGAGTTTATTGTAATGTAATAGATTCTTAAGTTAGTATGTATCACTAAGGTAGTAAATTGTTTAATTATATGGGGATATAATATAAAAATTATGCATAATTAATATAATTAATATATTAAAAATTTTTACAAGATGGAGCATAAAAAACACTCGTTTTAGATAATTAAGGTGGAATGGAGCATAAAATGCATCCGCCATATATATATATAGAAAGAAAAAAAAAAGAGAAAAAGAGAAAGAAAATAACAACAATAATGGATGGAGCATAAGATGCACCCATTGAATATATAATAATAATAATAATAATAATAATAATAATAATGTTAAATACATAGTTCTTATTGATCTTCAATTGTTGTATAGAGTTGGGTACTTAGTGATGCTTGCTATATTCTTGAATTAGCGAAGTTGCGATGAATTTATTATGGCTATGATTTGATATAAAAGTTTTTGTTATTTACCCTAATATAGAAGTGTGTTTAGTTTGTAAAGTTGTTTAAGGTTATGATTCTTTGAAGTTTGGTATTTTAAGTTGAAGATAAGTGATTGTTATTTTTTTTTAGTTAATTATGTTTGGTTGATTGTAGGGATTTGATTTAATAATGGTTAATGTGCTTGAGGACAAACAAAAGTTTAAGTGTGAGAGAATTTGATAAGTGCATGATGAATATATATTTTTCTATCAATTTTTATATGAAATTAAGTTGAATTTACTTATTCTAAGCTTAATTATGTGATCTAGTTGCAATATTTTAGAGTAAAGCTTAGTTTTAATTAATTTGTTGTGGACTCTTCTAAGTAGAGATTTTAAGTAGATTAGACCTTCAGAGTTTCAATAAAGATTTTGATGATAGATAGATAGCAAGTTTGGAAAAGTTGTCTTCTTAAAGTTGATAGAAAATATCTCAAGCTTTTCAGAAAGGTCTGGTTCACCAAAATCTGAGTTTGTTTGGCCTCCAACTATAAAGTTGAAATTGGGCTCAAAATAAAGAAGCATAATAAAATGTCCGAGCTACTGAGAGTAACTGGGCCATAACTTGGGCTTCCAAAGTCCAATTGAGATGATTCAAGAACCTAAAGTTATTTACTCTTCTAGAGTTACAACTTTTTTTAAAGGGTAAGATTGAGATAAGATTTCAATATGATAGAAAATTGGTTTACAAATTTAAATTTGAATTTCTATAGAAGTTGAGTAGGAGTAGGAGTTTGTTTAAGTAAGGTGAATAGGAACATGAATAGGGGAAGGACATCAGCTATCCTAGAGGAAATTGATCTCCATCTCTTTTTTTTTTTTTTTAATAAAAAGCCTTCATTCATCATTAGAAAGACGGTGAGAAGAAGTTTAAGCTTAGAGGATGATTCAATCATCTCTTCAGGATTCATCCATTAAGTTTGAACATTCAATCACGGTCTAGAAATTCAATTTTTAATGCTTTGATTTCTTTGTTATTTCTTTAAGTTCCATTTTAGAGTTATGGATCCTTTAATTTATTTCTTCATTTCTAATGTTTTTATCTTCCAATTAGCTATGAACAACTAATCTTCTTAGTGTGATTAGGTGGATTTTAGCCTATGGATGATGAGTATTAATTGATTTAATTACTATTTTATTTCTTGAATCAAGATTTTATTGATTTTATTCTTAATGCTTGTAATTGACTAGCCACCATTTACTTGTTATATTGAAAGCATATGTTGAGCGAAAGTTAGGTCTGATTTTAGATTATGAAAATCAACAACTTTAAAAATTCATTTTTGAGATAAAAGAATAATCTAGAGACCAACTTAATTCCTTTGAGCTTGATAAATTATTGTAGTTTATTGTTCATTAGAATAGAATTTATAAATTTCATCAATCATTAATTTTCTTGCTTGAAAGTGAAGATGATTAAATTTTAAGAAAGTAGTAATTTTGATCCATGAAAGTTTTAAATTAATTTGAAAATTAGTTTTTGCTCATTTGAAATAATTCTAATGAAACCTAATCCTATTTGTTTATCTTAATTATTTGAATTTAAAATTTTAATTTTAATTTGAAATTTGAATTAGTAGATAATTATCTTAGTTTAATTTAATTTTGAATTTGAATTAGATTTTAAATTTTAAATTAGAGATTATTAGTTAATAATTTTAAAATATCAACTTAATCTTTCTATTTTCAAAGTCAAAATTGAATTTTGGTTAATCAAATAGCTCATTCTTTGTAGACACGATCTTTATTATCATTTTACTGTTTATTACGTTTCGTACACTTGTGGTATTGAGATATAGCACAGACTAATCGTTCAACACTACTCATGAAAGATAATACAATGATAATCACAAATCTTTGGAGCCTTTGCCACTGCCTCCTCCTCAGCATCCAACTTCGCCTCTGTCACTGCCGCTGCATATTGTCTTTGAGGAGTAGATAACATTGGCAAATTCATACGCTTCTTCTTCTTTTGCTTTGCCACTTCAATCAATAAGCTATATTTTGTGCAGAAAGTGAAACCTGAGTTTTTTTTTTAATTAATTAGCGACGTTCCAATTTCATATTTTTATTATTTTTTTAATTTGGTAAGACTGCTATAAAAAACTTCCTAAAACAATGGAAAGAAATCAAATCTTAATAGGAGGCAAATTGAAATGGTTTATGAAAAACAATTAAAAATTCTTTACTATATATAGAGTTTTAAGATATTTCTAATAAAAATAATAAATAATATATAAAAAATAAATATGTATTTGTATGAAACATAAAATTATTCTCCCTTCAATTTTTAAGTGACCTTTTAGAAACCCAAAAAATATTTTTAATTTTTTTTTTAAATTTCAAGACAACATTTACTTCTTTTCTTTTGTATAAATTTATCTTCCATTTTAACTGCACTAAATGATTTAATGAAAATATCCAATTAAAAGAATTTACCATTCCAAATTTCCAATACTATTAATTAAAAAGTAAATTAGTAGTTTTTTAATTTTAAAATTAAAACATTAACTAATGCTTTCTTAATTTATGTGCATTATCTTCTGTGATCTTTTACATGTGCGAGTTAATTTATTAATTAATTAAAACATCAATTAATAAAAAGTTGGAGAGAAAAATATATTAAATTGAAAAAAAAGTATAAAACCAATACTCGGCTATGGTTTTAATATATAGAATGAAGACAGTAGTCTCTGCATATGTTCATAAACCTCCTGCCTTGCAGTTCCTCAGTATTTATTTTTTTTTTAAAAAAAAAAGTAAAAGAAAAATAACTTAAAAAAGGAGGAAAGAAATATTGGATAAAATTTTCTCCAAAAACCCTCTTTTCATCGCACGATTTAGTCTCAACCGCCAAAGAATTAATTAATTAACGAATGACAAAACATAATTTTCGTATAACAGACAGCAAAATCACAGTAGTCAACAATCTATCAAAGCATAAACAGTAACAAATACTTTATTTTTCAATATTTAAAATTAATTACATAAATTCATATTAAAATGAAATATCAAACTAGAAAATGAATTATTAAAATATCCAAACTTAATATTGAACTTGCATAAAAATAAAACTAAATAAATAAATAAAAACCATCTACTAGTATTTTTTAGATTTAAGTTGCCCTAACTTAGCATGTGTAATACTTCACAAATGAACTTCTTGTATGGAGAGCTTGTAGATCATCAATCTGCATCTATCTCACCAGTCTCTCAAAATCTAGATTGTTTTTCATTACAACTGAATCAAATTCTCTAGCATAAAGAGCTAGTGGAACCATGTCACACAAGCATCTCATGCAAATCAAATCAAGTAATTCTTTGTCATGACTATGCTCACCATCTGTCACACCCCATTCTCTTAAGCCATAGGGTGAACTCATCTCATAAATTACTATACTATTAATTTTTATAAAAATATCACTCACAATTTATTTTCTTAGTATACTGCTTACACATACAATAATAATATCCAATAATTTCTAACACTTAAAAATAATACATATTTAATTATTGTTCAACATAAAAATATAATTACTTTTTTAAACAAATCCAAACGATACTTATGTTGGCTCGACTTTTACTATACACTGATCGGAGTAAGAGTAGAGGTGATCTACTGGTCTATTCTCCAACGGTATCTGAAATGATTATAATAAGGGGGTGAGTCCAACTACTCAGTGAGAAGATAATTATATAACAAAGGGGAACAAATAAGTTTTTCTTATATACTTACTAATTAAATTCATACTACTGTATAATAATTTTAAGAACATAAATTCACCATATCATGTAATAAATTTTCAACATATTTTTTTTATTTATTTACACTCAATATATATAGTCCATAGAAAAATATAATACCTTAGGCGTGAGTAAATATATATATTTACTGACACTCTAAGGGTAAAACATGGCATCTTGGGAGCAGTGATGGCGCATGGCAGCAGCAAGAGCAAATAAACATGGTCATACACATGTGCAGAGCTGCCCCCAAAGGGCGACCACCTGATATACGCCCCAAAGGCTATATGTATACCAAGCGCTGTCCCAAAGACAGTATCATATCATAATCCGTCAATTCCTTTAACACCCCGTCATCACAGGTGTCTCTATTAGAAAACATATAATGAGTGTATATAAAACATTTATTTAACTTTATCAATAAATAATTTTCATACCATAATTCAAACATTAACATACCATTATTTGTTCCCAATTTTTTTTATATATTCATAAAAATTATTTTACCTTTCTAAATTATTTTATAAAAATTTCTTTTAACAAATAACAATTTTAATAAATCATATATACATAATAAAAATTACCGATGCTATATAATTACCCAGTCACCTTATTCGATAGCTCAACTTATTTAATCGACCGGTCTCTCTCTATGTTCTATACTTGCAGTAGAATCTAAACCTAAAGTGATATAAAAATAGAAATTTACTAAAATATTATCTAGGATTTATTATTTCTGTGAGTTAAATAACATGAAAAGATAACGTGGAAATGATTCCTAAAATTCTAACGAATTTTCAGCGAAGTTTCGGCATAACTCGGCCATTCCCAAAAATTTTAAAATTTATACTCCAATTAGTATTACACAATTATCACCCCAATAATTTATCAAATATTTCAATAATATTTTTAATGACTTAACATAATTTGCATGTCTAAATTTATTAAGTATTTATATTTTTTTATACATCTATATTATATTATTTTAGTTTCTTTAATTTAATAGTTTAATAATATTTATTTTATTAATTAATTTATGTAATTATGTTTTAAATAGTATCTACTTTAATTTTCTATCTTCTTTTTGTACTATTTTCTTATAATATTCCATATATTGTAAAATAATAATAATATTAATATTAATAATAACTATAGTGATATTAATTGTATTTCTTTATACATTATTCAATTAATTCATTTTATTAGAATAATTATTTATTTATGTCTAATTTAATCATAATAACTTATTTTAAATTTAATAATAATTATATTAATAACCATATATATAATTTACTTTCATCTTAATATTTTACTTTTATTTTCTAATAACTACTTATAACAAAATCAATAACTTTAACAATAAAAATAGTATTAATATTATGTGTATAGTTAAATAATTATTTAATTACTATTATTTCACATTTAATAATTTATATTAAATTTAATACTAAATAATATTAGTAATAATAATTATAATAATAATACTAGTTATTGAAATACATTTATATAAAAATTAAAATAATAGCTTTAATATTTAATAATTATAATTGTGGTAAAATAATGATAATAATAATACTTGTACTAAAATCAATAATTACTAATAAATATAATAATTTTAATAATACTTTATTACTACAACAATAATATTAATATTTAATGACTAATTTAACATAAATTCATAAATTCTAAAATTTAACTTATTTTAATCCTAATAATTTTTTTTAAGTTAATATTCATATATACATACTTATTTCTATTTTAATTATGATTTATTAATTCAATAAATCAACAACTATATTAACAATTTATAATTCATAAATATTAATTATTCTAAAAATTTTAAATACTAAATTATCAATTTATTGATTTATAAATATATATATATATATAATATAAGAAATTTTCTATAATTTATTGATAATTATTCACAATCTAAATATTTAATTAATTTAATCATACTATATTTTAAATTTAAATTTTTGTTCTAATTACTTAATTTATTTAGTCATTAAGTAATTAATATCTATGACTAATAATTTTTTTTAAACAAATGATTAATCTAAATTAAATAAAAATTCTACTAATTAATCCAATTAATAAAATTTAATCTAACTCATAAATTACTAATTAAATTTTTAATTTAATAATTAAAAATTTAATAATTAAAAATTCTTAATTAATTATTATTATAATTATTCTGAATAAATTATATATATAATTAATTAAAATTTTTTTAATTTAATTTATTTAGGTTACTATTCATCAAAATTCTAAATACATACCCTAAATTAACAAATGAGGTGTCAAATTAAAGCTTATAAAATGAGGATTCCAAAAATACCCGGATCGCAGGAAAATATCGTCGGAAAGTGGCCGGAATAGTGATCGGAAAATTTCGCCGGCAAGAACTTTGACCGGCGCGTGACGGCGGCTCCGGCGTCGGTTGGGGGTGATTCCGGCGGCGTTTGGCTCGAATTTGGGCGGCACAGACGGTGGTCCGGCGCCTGTCACTGTTTGAACGGCGGTCGGTGGTAGATCTGAAAAACTCTCTCTCTCTCTCTCATTCCCGATTTTCTTTTTTTTTCTACTATGTTCTCTGTTTCTTTCTTTCTTTCTTTCTTTCTTTTCTTTTCTTTTCTTTTCTTTTCTTTTCTTTTATAAATATTATTATTATTATTATTATTATTATTTATTTTTAATTGCCCACCTACTAACAAGTAGGTGGGCACGTTTTTGTTTTTGTTTCTTTTTTTTTTACCAGATATTACATTCTTCCCCTCTAAATTAAAATTCGTCCTCGAAATTTTTTTTTTACTCGTTTATGGGAGAAAACAAATGAGGATATTTAGTAATCATATCTTGTTCCCTTTCCCAGGTAGCTTCTTTCTTCGAATGATTATTCCATAAAACCTTCACTAAAGGAATAACCTTGTTTCTTAAGACTCTCTCTTCTCGAGCTAAAATTGCGACTGGTTTTTCTTCATAGGTCAAATCTTCTCGTAATTTCACTGGTTGTCTCTGGAGTACATGTGAAGGATCGCTTCTGTATTTTCTCAACATGGACACATGAAAGACATCATGTATCTTAGATAATTCTAGTGGTAGTACAATTCTATAAGCAACAGGGCCGATCCTTTCTACAATCTCATAAGGCCCAATAAACCGAGGACTTAACTTTCCCCATTTACCAAATCGCACTACACCTTTCCATGGAGAGATTTTTAAAAACACTTTGTCACCCACATCATACTCGATATCTTTTCTCTTCAAATCTGCATAGCTCTTCTGTCTATCTTGTGCCACCTTTAATCTGTCTTTAATCAATTGAACTTTATCAGCAGTCATCTGAACTAATTCTGGACCCACCAATTCTCTTTCTCCAACTTCATCCCAGCATACTGAAGTTCTACATTTTCTTCTGTATAATGCTTCATAAGGCGCCATACCGATACTCGAGTGAAAACTGTTATTATAAGCAAACTCCATCAATGGCAAATGCTTATCCCAACTTCCTTTGAATTCCATGACACAGGTTCTAAGCATATCCTCCAAAGTCTGAATGGTACGTTCCGATTGACCATCTGTTTGAGGATGAAAAGAAGTACTGAACTTTACCTTTGTACCCAAAGCATTCTGCAGGCTAGGCCAAAACCTAGAAGTAAATCGTGGATCCCTGTCTGATACTATAGATACTGGAGCACCATGTAATCTAATGATTTCCTTCACATAAATTTCTGCAAGCTTATCAAGAGAGAAATCCATTCTGATAGGCAGAAAGTGAGATGACTTTGTCAACCTGTCTACAACTACCCAAATAGCATCATGACCCTGCTGAGTACGGGGCAAGCCAGAAACAAAGTCCATAGTAATATGCTCCCACTTCCATTCAGGAATCGGAAGAGATTGCAGAAGACCCGAAGGATGTTGATGTTCCGCCTTAACTTGTTGACACACCAAGCAATTCGCAACAAAGTTTGCTATATCCCTCTTCATACCCTTCCACCAGTAGTTTTCTTTAAGTGTTCTATACATCTTGGTACTACCCGGATGCATAGAATATGCAGAACAATGAGCTTCTTCCATTATTTCTCTTTTTAAAGTATCAACATTTGGTACACATAATCGGCTACCAAGTACTAAGGTGTCATCTTCTTTGATAGAATAATCTGTATGAGTACCTGCCTTCACACCATCAATAATCTTCTTCATTTTCTCATCTTGAACTTGTGCTTCTTTAACTTTTTCAATCAAGATCGGTCTAACCTTAAAAGTTTCCAGCAGTGCTCCTGATTCATTCATCATTAAATCTACTCCCAATGATCGAAGGTATAATAATAACGGAAGTCGTACCATCTTGATATGGAAAAGATTACCATAAGATTTTCGGCTTAAAGCATCAGCTACTACTTTAGCCTTCCCAGGGTGATACTCAATAGTGCAATCATAATCCTTTAGCAGCTCGATCCATCGCCTCTGCCTTAAGTTTAACTCCTTCTGAGAAAGAAGATATTTTAAACTCTTATGATCAGTGAATATTTGGCATTTTTCTCCATAAAGATAATGCCTCCAAATTTTTAAGGTAAAAATCACTGCAGCGAGTTCCAGATCATGAGTGGGATAATTCATTTCATGTAGTCGAAGCTGTCTAGATGCATAAGCAATCACCTTCCCATGTTGCATCAAAACACATCCCAAACCTTTTCTTGAAGCATCACTATACACCATATAACCACCATCGCCTGAAGGAAGAGTAAGAACAGGAGCAGAAGTCAAACAGGCCTTCAGTTTTTCAAAACTCTGATGACACTCCTCTGTCCAGTTAAACTTCACGTTCTTCCTTAGCAGCTTTGTCAATGGTGAAGCAATAATGGAGAAGTTTTGAACAAAACGTCGATAATACCCTGCCAAGCCTAAGAAACTTCTCACTTCTGTAGGATTTGTAGGTGGCTCCCAGTTCATCACAGCTTCTATTTTCTTAGGATCTACATAAACTCCCTCTGTTGATATTACATGACCCAGAAATACCACCCTATCCAGCCAAAATTCTCATTTATTAAGCTTGGCATACCATTGCTTGTTCTTCAAGATTTGCAATACAATTTTTAAGTGTTTCTCATGCTCCTCTCTACTTCGAGAATACACTAGGATATCATCAATAAATACAATTACAAACCTATCCAGATAAGGATGAAAAACCCGATTCATAAGATCCATGAAAGTAGCTGGGGCATTGGTTAACCCGAATGGCATTACTAAAAATTCGTAATGTCCATAACAAGTTCTAAAGGCTGTCTTAGGTACATCTGACTCTTTTATTTTCAACTGGTGATATCCCGATTGTAAATCTATCTTGGAAAAGACTTTGGCACCTTGAAGCTGATAAAAAAGATCATCTATACGGGGTAAAGGATATTTATTTCGGATAGTGACCCGGTTTAGCTGTCTATAGTCAATGCACAGCCGCATAGAGCCATCTTTCTTTTTCACAAATAACACAGGAGCTCCCCAGGGTGAAACACTGGGTCTAATAAATCCTTTATCCAACAATTCTTGCAATTGCACCTTTAATTCCTTTAACTCTACAGGAGCCATTCTATAAGGAGCTTGAGAGATAGGAGCTATACCAGGCTGAACATCAATAGAAAATTCCACTTCTCTATCAGGGGGTAAACCTGAAAGCTCTTCAGGAAAAAATTCTGAAAAATCACACACTATAGGGATATCTTCCAATTTAGGCCCTTCTAAATGTGTATCAATCACATGTGCTAGATATGCTTGACAACCCTTCTTAATAAATTTTTGAGCCATCATAGCAGAAATAACACAAGATGGAAGAAACTTTCGCTCACCGTAGAATGTAAGGTTAGGATGCTCAGGTAGACTAAAAGTCACCTTCTTCTCATAACAATCAATTGTAGCATGGTGGCGAGATAGCCAATCCATCCCTAAAATAACATCAAATTCATGTATGGGCAAAGGAATAAGATCTGCTAACAACTCACAATCACCTAGCCTAACTGTTGAATTTTTATACACATGTTCACACTGCATAGATGTCCCCACTGGAAATCTTACTACTAATTTACTTTCTAAAGAACTCAAATTCTTATTCGCGTATGTGGCAAATGCATGTGATACAAATGAATGAGTGGAGCTAGGATCAATAAGAATATAAGCATCTCTATTAAAAATAACCAACATACCGGTGACCACTTCTGGTGAAGCTACGGCTTCCTGCTGAGTGACAGCAAAGACTCAAGCTTGTGCAGGAGGTCTACTAGATGATGCACCTTGATTTGATATTGGGGCCCCACCTAGTCTATTCATGCCACTATTAGCTCCTCTGCCAGATGATCTCACAAAAGATTATGTCCTACCACCCCTCTGATTAGTAGGTACTGAAGATCCCTGAACTGAAGTGTTAGGATGAACAAGTAAAGGACAATCTCTCATATAATGACCTGCATCTCCACAGTGAAAACAAACTAAAGATTTTCTTCTACACTCTCCCAAATGATACTTATTACAGGTTGCACATTGAGGAAAAGATCGTCTGTTCTGTCCATCTCCCATACCACTGCCCTGTCTAAAATTATAAGCACTACCCGAATTACTAACTGATTGGCCCACCATACTACGACTAGCCTGAGACCTGTTACTCCGCTGATCTGATCTCATTTGTACAGCCTTACCTGTACCACCATGACTAGATCTAGAATGAGAACCGCTTCCCCTCTTGAATTGTCCCTCATGACCCCCAATAAAAGGACCATGTGATTGTTTTCTCTTCCTTTGTTCAAATTCAACTCCCTCTTTCACTAATTTTTCCACTTCTAAGGTTCTATCCACCAAAGTACAAAAATTCAAGCTCTGCCAATCGGGCACACTCCTACGAATTGTATAGTGCAACCCATTATAGAACCTACTGCATCTGTCTTTGTCCTCTACAATCAAGTGAGAAACATAACGGTATAATTCTTCATATCTATCCACATATTGTGTTATGGTCATACCGCCTTGCTTAAGATTAAAGAACATATTTTCCTTCTCTCTTCTATAATTGTCGGTAATATATTCCTTTTGAAATTTAGCCACAAATATCTCCCAAGTCAAATTTGTACCAAAATCTCGGACTAGCCTGTTATACCAACTTTCAACAACACTATCAAGAAAAGCATAAACATAATTTATTTTATCTTCATCTGATACACGACAAAGTGAGTATGCTTTCTCTAATTTCTTTAACCATCTGTCAGCCTTTTCAGAATCTAATGACCCATCAAATATCTCTGCTCCCAATTTCTGGCAGTGAGAAATAACATTCCAAGAACTTTGACGTTGATTATTCGCTGCCATAGCTGTATTTAATAATTGAGCAAAAATAGCTCCGAGACCAGGATCCATAAATGCAGGCATAGCTGGAGCAGCTACAGGTGGAACTGGAGGTGGAGGAGGTGGATTTACTCCAGATGATTCTTCTTGTGAAGTAGCATCGATATTTTGTCTGCTACCCTCAGTCTCATTAGCATCAATCTCAGAAGAAGAAGATGGATTAGGATTTCTATGAAGTCGGCCAACATCTTCTAATCTAACTACTCGAGTTCTCCGGCCAGTGTTTCTAGCACGGCCAATACCACCTCGCATTAGCGGCGGCATTATCCTACAAAAATAAATATATAAATTATAAGTCAACTTCGTATTATTTATATTATCTTAAATTACAGTACATATATATTTTTATTTTAGCGTACCAAAAAAAAATCTCTCTTATTCTTGAGCAAATTTTTATTTATTTATTATTATTATTATTACATATATATATATTTTTGAATTTGTAATTTTATCAGGTACACTAATAAATTAAATCTCTTACCTTTATTTATCTAAATTCCTATAGTTCATTTATTCAAAGTCTACAGAATCCTAAACCTTTGCTCTGATACCATAAAAATGTCACACCTCATTCTCTTAAGCCATAAGGTGAACTCATCTCATAAATTACTATACTATTAATTTTTATAAAAATATCACTCACAATTTATTTCCTTAGTATACTGCTTACACATACAATAATAATATCCAATAATTTCTAACACTTAAAAATAATATATATTTAATTATTGTTCAACATAAAAATATAATTACTTTTTTAAACAAATCCAAACGATACTTATGTTGGCTCGACTTTTACTATACACTGATCGAAGTAAGAGTAGAGGTGATCTACTGGTCTATTCTCCAACGGTATCTTAAATGATTATAAAAAGGGGGGTGAGTCCAACTACTCAGTGAGAAGATAATTATATAACAAAGGGGAACAAATAAGTTTTTCTTATATACTTACTAATTAAATTCATACTACTGTATAATAATTTTAAGAACATAAATTCACCATATCATGTAATAAATTTTCATCATATTTTTTTTATTTATTTACACTCAATATATATAGTCCATAGAAAAATATAATACCTTAGGCGTGAGTAAATATATATATTTACTGACACTCTAAGGGTAAAAACATGGCATCTTGGGCGCAGTGATGGCGCATGGCAGCACCAAGAGCAAATAATCATGGTTATACACATGTGCAGAGCTGCCCCCAAAGGGCGACCACCTGATATACGCCCCAAAGGCTATATGTATACCAAGCGCTGTCCCAAAGACAGTATCATATCATAATCCGTCAATTCCTTTAACACCCTGTCATCACAGGTGTCTCTATTAGAAAACATATAATGAGTGTATATAAAACATTTATTTAACTGTATCAATAAATAATTTTCATACCATAATTCAAACATTAACATACCATTATTTGTTCCCAATTTTTTTTATATATATTCATAAAAATTATTTTACCTTTCTAAATTATTTTATAAATATTTATTTTAACAAATAACAATTTTAATAAATCATATATACATAATAAAAATTACCAATGCTATATAATTACCCACTCACCTTATTCGATAGCTCAACTTATTTAATCGACCGGTCTCTCTCTATGTTCTATACTTGCAGTAGAATCCAAACCTAAAGTGATATAAAAATAGAAATTTACTAAAATATTATCTAGGATTTATCATTTCTATGAGTTAAATAACATGAAAAGATAACGTGGAAATGATTCCTAAAATTCTAACGAATTTTCAGCGAAGTTTCGGCATAACTCGGCCATTCCCAAAAATTTTAAAATTTATACTCCAATTAGTATTACACAATTATCACCCCAATAATTTATCAAATATTTCAATAATATTTTTAATGACTTAACATAATTTGCATGTCTAAATTTATTAAGTATTTATATTTTTTTTATACATCTATATTATATTATTTTAGTTTCTTTAATTTAATAGTTTAATGATATTTATTTTATTAATTAATTTATGTAATTATGTTTTAAATAGTATCTACTTTAATTATCTATTTTCTTTTTGTACTATTTTCTTATAATATTCCATATATTGTAAAATACTACTAATAATAATATTAATAATAACTATAGTGATATTAATTGTATTTCTTTATACATTATTCAATTAATTCATTTTATTAGAATAATTATTTATTTATGTCTAATTTAATCATAATAACTTATTTTAAATTTAATAATAATTATATTAATAACCATATATATAATTTACTTTCATCTTAATATTTTACTTTTATTTTCTAATAACTACTTATAACAAAATCAATAACTTTAACAATAAAAATAATATTAATATTATGTATATAGTTAAATAATTATTTAATTACTATTATTTCACATTTAATAATTTATATTGAATTTAATACTAAATAATATTAGTAATAATAATTATAATAATAATACTAGTTATTGAAATACATTTATATAAAAATTAAAATAATAGCTTTAATATTTAATAATTATAATTGTGGTAAAATAATGATAATAATAATACTTGTACTAAAATCAATAATTACTAATAAATATAATAATTTTAATAATACTTTATTACTACAACAATAATATTAATATTTAATGACTAATTTAACGTAAATTCATAAATTCTAAAATTTAACTTATTTTAATCCTAATAATTTTTTTAATTTAATATTCATATATACATACTTATTTCTATTTTAATTATGATTTATTAATTCAATAAATCAACAACTATATTAACAATTTATAATTCATAAATATTAATTATTCTAAAAATTTTAAATACTAAATTATCAATTTATTGATTTATAAATATATATATATATAATATAAGAAATTTTCTATAATTTATTGATAATTATTCACAATCTAAATATTTAATTAATTTAATCATACTATATTTTAAATTTAAATTTTCATTCTAATTACTTAATTTATTTAGTCATTAAGTAATTAATATCTATGACTAATAATTTTTTTTTAAACAAATGATTAATCTAAATTAAATAAAAATTCTAGTAATTAATCCAATTAATAAAATTTAATCTAACTCATAAATTACTAATTAAATTTTTAATTTAATAATTAAAAATTCTTAATTAATTATTATTATAATTATTCTGAATAAATTATATATATAATTAATTAAATTTTTTTAATTTAATTTATTTAGGTTACTATTCATCAAAATTCTAAATACATACCCTAAATTAACAAATGAGGTGTCAAATTAAAGCTTATAAAATGAGGATTCCAAAAATACCCGGATCGCAGGAAAATATCGTCGGAAAGTGGCCGGAATGGTGATCGGAAAATTTCGCCGGCAAGAACTTTGACCGGCGCGTGACGGCGGCTCCGGCGTCGGTTGGGGGTGATTCCGGCGGCATTTGGCTCCAATTTGGGCGGCACAGACGGTGGTCCGGCGCGTGTCACTGTTTGAACGGCGGTCGGCGGTAGATCTGAAAAACTCTCTATCTCTCTCTCTCTTTCCCGATTTTCTTTTTTTTTTTCCTACTCTGTTCTCTGTTTCTTTCTTTCTTTCTTTCTTTTCTTTTCTTTTCTTTTCTTTTATAAATATTATTATTATTTTTTTTTTAATTGATCACCTACTAACAAGTAGGTGGGCACGTTTTTGTTTTTGTTTCTTTTTTTTTTACCAGATATTACACCATCTCTTTCTCTCTATCTCTTACAACCAGTGCTAGTGGCAGAGTGATGAACGGTATTCATATTGATTTTAGTTTTGGTTTCGGTTTTGATTTTGGTTTTGGTTTCAGTTTTGGGTTCGTAATTGAAATCCATTAAATCATTCACAAATTTTTATTACAATGGTCTGATGCCATTATTCACAAAATAATATCTTTAAATATAGGAAAGTAAATTACTGTATCACATTTAAATTTATTTAAATTATTATTGTTTAAAATTAACATTTTTTTTAATTTCAGACATCATTAATAATCAACAAGACTCTGTTAGAGGATAATTCATTGTTAGAAAAACTTCCGGATGGTTTATGGCAATTAGATCTGCTTTATGGCAATTAGATCCTACTAGTGCCCCGGGACCGGATGGTTTTGATGGCATGTTTTTTAGAGCTTGTTGGGAATTCATGCATTGGGATATATGTAGCGCGGTAAAAGAATTTTTTCTTGGCATTCCTATTCCTAAGTCTTTTGCAAGTGCTAGTATTATTCTTATTCCCAAAGTTCAGAATCCGGATAACTTTGGTCAGTTTCGACCGATCTGTTTAGCCACTTTTATCAGTAAAGTTTGTACCGGATTGATTGCTAATCGGCTAGGCCCCTTTTTGAACAAACTCATTTCTAATGAGCAGACTGGTTTTATTAAGGGTCGCTCCATCCATGAGCAAATTCTTCTAGCCAATGAATTGATTCAGGAACTTGATCGTAAGACGAGAGGACATAATTTAGCAATAAAATTGGACATGGCTAAAGCATTTGATAGGGTAAATTGGGACTTTTTGCAATCTGTGTTGATTCGACTTGGTTATCCTCCAAAGTTTGTCCATCTGATCATGAGTAACTTATCTGCAACTCACTTCTCTGTTATTGTCAATGGCATTAGCTATGGATTCTTCAGTCCTCAACGTGGGGTAAAACAGGGAGATCCCTTATCTCCATTATTATTTATTATTGCTTCTGAATGCTTTTCCAGAGGGCTTAACTCGTTGATTGGAGAAAGGAAAATCACTCCTTACAGGCTTCCTCATAATTGCCAGTATGTCTCTCATTTGGCATTTGCTGATGATTTGTTGGTTTTTATCAATGGGGATATGCGTAGCATTAAAGCCTTTAAGGATTTTCTTCATTTGTACCAGCAAACATCAAGTCAGCTAATCAATTTTGAGAAAAGTTCCTTTTATTGCTCTAAAAAATGCCCATCTGTGCGAGCCAGGAAATATTCTAATCTTCTTGCTATCCGCCGGAAGCATTTGCCTTTCACATATCTTGGGGCTCCTATATTTCAGAGAATCAATAGAGCTTCTTATTGTGGTGATCTGATCTCTAAAGTGGATTTTAAACTTCAAGGATGGTCTAAGAAGCTTCTTTCTTCAGGAGGGCGTCTTCTCTTAATAAAGCATGTCCTCAATTCAATTCCTATCCACATCATGGGGGCCATTCCACTTCCTAAATCGGTCATCGCAGCTTTGGAGGTTAAGTTGGCTTCTTTTTTCTGGAACACAGATTATGCTATTCGTAAACATCATTGGGTAAAGTATACTGATTTGTGCTTTTCCACAGATGAAAACGGATTGGGTTTACGATCCTTTCGGTCTCTCCAAGAAGCTTACTCTTTAAAACTTGTTTGGTCTTACTTGACTCGTCATTCAGCCTGGTCAGACTATTTGCATAGCAAATATCACAGGCAAGGCAACTGGAAATTCTTACAGACTGACTCTTTCACATGGAAACGCATTTGCAAAGCCTATCATGCTTTCTCTGAATACTTCATTGTGGATACTACTCCCTTGGCTTGGACTCAAAATGTGTCGGGTATTTTTAGCCTTTCTTCGGCTTATGAAGTCACAAGTATGCATAATCCTATCTCTTTTTCATCTCGCATGCTTTGGGACTTCACCATTCCTCTTAAGTTTTCCATTCTCTCTTGGAGAATCTTGAATGGAACGCTGCCCCTTCCTGTTAATCTGCAAAGGCTGGGTATATATCTCACATCTGTGTGTCCCTTTTGTTATGCGGGTGAGGCTTCTTCGGATCACATTTTTTATTTGTGCCCAAGCATTCATAAGTTGTGGAGTTTCATTGGTGCTCATCTGCTTGAAAATATTCAGACTAAGAGGGATCTTAGGCAAGAGTTGATGTCTTGGTGGCTTTCCTCACCACCCAAATCTGCTCTTGGGCGAGTGAAACGTCTAGTACCTCTGTGTATTCTTCACTCCATTTGGGTTTCTTACTGTCGCTCAACATGGGGGGACGAGAAATTTCATTTTCCACAGCTCTTCAAGTCAATTACTAGTATCATTTATAGCTGGGGAGTAGGACAATCTAAAGCCAGTTTTGCAAAACCCATTCCAGCTTTTGCAGATTTTTTACCAGCAAAATTTGGAGCTGCCAATCTCAGACCGTGTCTTGTACGGTGGATAAAACCTCCTTCGGGTTTCTATAAGTTGAACGTCGATGCCTCCTTTACCCCTCATCAATCTGCGGGCGGTGCTCTTCTTCGAACAGATTCTGGGCTATTTGTTCATGGATTGTCCTTTGTTTTTGATGCTACAAATGCCTTTCAAGCAGAGTTACAAGCTCTTCAAGTGAGTGTTTGCTATTTTTCAGAGGCAGGCTTTAACAATATTCAAGTTGAAATTGACTCTTTGGCTTTGGTTAATCTTTTATCTTCTGGTCAACATTTGCATCCCAGCTCTATGATTGGTGTTACAAAACAAATTCTTTTGGAAAAATCATATTCTATTCACCATGTCCTTCATGAGGGAAATCAAGCCGCTCATTTTTTAGCCTTCAATAGTCGTTTGCATAAATGTAATTTTTTCTTTAAATCTTTTGCTGAATTGCCTTCACTTATTAAAGGCGTTTTGCTTACTGATTGTATGTACCCCCACATTTGATATCAATAATATTTGTGGATGGTTTGATTAAAAAAAAATCAACATGACTCTGTTAATTCTTACTCCCCCATTCACAAATATAAATCACTTTAGAGTGATAAATTTTATTCATAAATAATTGTCGTTTCATAAAAATTAAGATTATTTTATATTTTTATTTCAAATTTAGCCCTCTATAATTCTCAGAAAAATTAAATTAAAAACGTTAATCTTCCCAAGTTTATACAACTCTCAACGAGTAATAAATTAAAGAAGAAGAATAAGTCAGTAAAATAGATGGAGGTTATTCTTGTAATTTAATGTAGCAAGTTGAATAGATTAGTTAGATGAGTTTGTTGTTAATGTGGACGTATGAGTTTATATACACATACTTTAGCTGTTCATGAATACAAGTTGGATACAATATTCCATGTCAGTAAGAGGGTGTTTCTCAAAACTGGAGCTTTTCAGCTTATTGTGAATAAGTGATTTTTAGATTATAATCAGATTAAAAAAAAGCAGTTAAGCGTTTCTGTAAACTAGCTAATAATCAGCTGATAATCAGTTTATAATCAGTTAAGTGTTTCTGTAAAATCAGCTTATAATCAGTTTTTAATTGTAGAAACTGTCAAAATGACCAAACTGTCCATGAGTTTATTTATTGTATAAAAATAATTTTTTAAATGTCAATTCAAAATTTATTTTGCAATAATAATAATAATAATAATAAAATTTAATAATAATAATAATAATAATAAAATTTCTTTGATGGGAACTAAAGTGTATAAGGTAGGCAAATTTGAAATATTGAAGATTAGGTAGGGATAGTATGGTCTTTTACTTGGTCAAAACTGCTTAAAAAATAAGTGCTTAAAAAAAAGTAGCAAAACCCAACTTTTAAAAAACTGATTAAAATCAGATTATAATCTACTATTTAAGTTTTCAGAAACACTTAAATAAACAACTTATAATCTAAAAACAGCTTATAAGCAGTTTTGACCAACTTTTAAGTTTTGAGAAACACCCTCTAAGTTCCACAACATATTTATATAAAATAGATTATTAAATAGTTTTCTTAATTCTTGTAGAAAAAACTTAAAGTGACATATATTTGTGAACGAATGGAGTATTATTTAAAATGGTTAGCTGTTTGTTGTTGAATATTTGATAAAATTATTATTTCTTGTTTATATATTTAATAACTATTAAGAATAAATATAAATATTTTTGTTTTTACTTAGATATTATTTTAATATGATAATTTAAATTTTTTATTTAAACAAGTAAAAAAAATTCAAAATTAAACCTTATATAGATCAATAAATTTTTTTGCTAAACCTTAATTTGGGCTGACGTATAAGTCTTTAAGGCACAACTTGATTTGATATTGGTGTCTTAGTGATCGACTAATGATAACGACTCTCCAGGTTGCTACAAACTATTCCTTCACTTTGCAAGTCAACTGGGTGTATGAGATATATGGATGTTTGAATGAGTGCATGGGTGCATGCATGCATGTCAAATAAATCACATGAGAACACAATCATTCATCCCTTATTACTTCCGCACACAAAAAATCAAATAAAAATCAAATAAAACATAAAAAAGGAAAAAGTCATGCCTCCAATCTTTAAAGTTAAATATATTTATATGCCTTAAAAAATAATAATAATAATAATAAGTAATAATGTATTATTATAATATACTAAAAAAAATAAAAGTACTTAAATTTAGTGAGAAATGCTATCTTAAATTTATTCTATGAAAAAATTTACTTTTGATTAATTCATTAATTTAAATAAGTACTTCAATTGTTTAATTTTTTTATACTCTTATTCTTTTGAAATTTAATACATATATATTATTATATGTTTATATATGTTATATATAACAACATATATTAGTTAATTTGTAAAAAAACATAACAATATACGACTGAGATATGATATGTTCATATATATTATATACAACAATATATATTAGTTGATTTGCAAAAAAAAAATATCAATATATAACTGATATTTATTGTTATATATTCGTATATATTAGATATCAAAATATATATCAATTGATTTGTAATAAAATATTAATATATAAAATAATATATATTGTTATATATTTATATATATATTATATATAACAACATATATTAATTGATTTGTAAAAGTAATATCAATGTACAACTGATATATGTTCTTATTTATATATTCATATATGTCGCATATAACAACATATATTAGTTGATTTGTAAAAGAAATATTAATATATAACTAATATAGGTATTATATTTTTATATATATTATTTAATTTATACTTACTGTCATATTATTTTATTCTGTTTGTATTATTTATACTGTTTATTTTTTTAAAGTTAAATTTCAAATTAATTTTTTTAAATATTGAATTAAAAATATTTATATTAAGTTTCTACTTATATGTAACTTATAGCAACATATAATTAAAAGATATCTATCTCTTTTGAAATTTAACAAGTATATGTTGTTAAATGTAACATATAATGACATATAACTAAATATATAATAATTTTATATTTTTATTTTTATAAAACTTGGCATTTATATGTTGTTATATGTAGCATATACCGAAATATAACTAAATATTTATCACTATTATACTCTTTTTTTTTAATTTTAATAAGTATATATTGTTATATGTAATATGTACTATCAAATAACTAAATAAATTATATTTTTTATACTCTTATTCTTTAAAATTTTAATAAGCATATATTGTTATATGTACCATATATCAACATATAACTTAAAATATATCACTTTTATACACTTATTTTTTTAAAATTAAGGTGTCTATGTTGTTATATGTAATCTATATTGATATAATACTAAATTTTAAAACATGAGTAAATGTCAAAGAGCTTAATTTAAGTGGAGCCATAATTACTATTTTTTTTTGCATTGATTAATAGGGAAATTAGAATAATTTTATTTTAATTTGTTAAAAAAAATTAGCAAGGAATTTTTCTTTTACACTGGTTAACAATGATTTTTTTTATATTTGTGTTTTATTATTTCAATTCATTTTCATATAAATTAATTACCATAAATTAATTAATACAATTTCATATAAATTAATTAAAAAAATATAACAGTTGAATGAGTAGTAATTTATAATAAAATTAGTTATATTATTATTTAATAATTGATTATCTGTAAAATGGTTCCACTTTTATTAATCTAAATTTAACTTAACAAACTAATGATAGTAGCGTCATAAAGATAATGTTAGATGAAAATTTTAACTTTAAATTGTTGAATAAAATTTACAGTTGATATAGTCTATTACTGAAAATTTTACATAAAAAAATTACAATTGAAGAGGTGAGTTCAACTTAAATATGGCAAATTTCAGAAAAGGAGTGAATAAGATTTTATAAGATTTATTGCAAATAATTTACTCAAAATGTAAATATTTCAAATAATCGAAATAACAGACACAAAAAGAGCAAGTGATATAGAATGATTAGTTGATGGCTTAATACATAAATTCACACTTATAAGAAAAATCCTATTTTCATCCTATATTTTGTGACTATCCTATAACACATCTCTAAACGATAAAAGTAGTATTATTAAACCCTTACCTTGCAATTTTTCAGCCCACCTATGAGCATATATTGCACGTGATATATACCCTCTTTTCATTCCAAACTCTTAGCTCATTAAACTCATTGATCCAAAGTAAACTAAAATCCTTAAATTGATTCCTTCTAAAATCTTTAGCCTAATCTAAGTGAAACTCAAATTTTTTTTCATAAAAATTCAATTGGATTGAGTTGCATGTTGTCTGAAATTTCATCGATTTGCTTTCAAATCCTCTTTCTTTGACCCACTTCAGCTCTCTCCCATCTTCCACTCTTCAATCCATCTCTCTTCTCGCAACCACTTCCTTCACCTTCGCTCCACCTTCTCTTGCTGAAGAAATGGAGAAAGCTGCTTTGGTCGATTTCAATTTGGCTCTCCCAATCACGATGGTTCATTTCTTAATCCTAATGGTGGCTTATTTTTCTCCTCTTAGGAAATTCAAGGACGAAAGAGATGTTACAATTAAAAAGAAACTTAGCAGTGTTAAGGACACTTCATTAGAGATGGAAAAGCTGGAGGAGCAAGAAGTTGTGGTTATCAGAGTTGCAAGGGGCGGAGATGATATAATTACATTGTTGGTGTTTGAACTTTTTAAAATTTAACAATTGAGTTGTTCAACTTTTTAAAATATCAATTTAGTGCTAGAACCGAAAATCATGTACAATTTAGTTGTTTAAGCAGGTTGCAAATCGGTTACAGGTAAAATGTCATATCATCTTTTATTGACATATTGACACGTGTTATCCCATAAAACACCTTTTAATTTGTTACCGGTTGAAACAACTAAATTGTACACGATTTTTCAGTTTCAGCACTAAATTGATATTTTGAAAAGTTAAATAACTCAATTATTAAATTTTAAAAAGTTCAAACACCAACAGTGTAATTATACCAGGTGGAGATTTCAACTGCCCTTTACAAAATAAAGAAAGAAACATAGGCTAAGTTGGAGCATAGAATATAAGAGTGTCATCAGAATTGCATGTGAAAAATTCATACTTTCATTTATATACATAGTTACACTTTTAGAAATTTAATTTATGTATCATTAGCAATTTTTCCAGTATTCTCGAAAACTTTTATAGGAAAATTCTCTGAGAAAAATTCGCTAGAGTTTTATCTGTAATTACAATAAAATCCAAAGCTCAACAAACACAACCTGCATGAAAATTTTTCACTTCCAAAATCCATATTTTTTCACCTACCAACAAATCTCCAATTATCAAAAACAAATCACTCAAAACTCATTATTTTATAAATTTACATATTCAATAAGTACATTTAATTTTCACAACCCCGTTTAAAGAATTACATACAAAAACTTTATCTAATGTGCCTAACACATACAAAAATAACCCAAAATATATTATACGTAGCATAAGTATATATGAATGCAATCGGCACCATTGGTCTTATGGCTCTCCGATCTCCAAATATCACCCACCACTAGGATCCCTCTGATCAACAATTCTCACCTGCGCGATTCATACAACTGCCATAAGCTTTACAGCTTAGTGATACATATATATAAATAATAAATATTATACACACACGTTCTTACTTCGCATTATATTCCTCATGTATATACATATGCATATCTCTTTCATCATTCTTTTCAAATTAATCCTTATAAACATATGTAATCACTTATCATACTATTAGAATAGCATATCACTCGTTTACCTCTTCCATGTTACATATTTCATCTACTTACATTATTAGTTATACATTTTTATACCATTCATCTATTCACCATACAATTTATCATATATATATAAATATATCACAAACACACACATTGGGCCCAAAAGTCCTTATATAATTGTCTAGTTCCAAATATATTGTCTTGGGCTATCTCATTTCTAGTTATTTCTTGACTATTTCTCATATTCTCGATAACATTTCACATTTTCCATCATGTTATCATATTTATCAATTTTTATGATATTTACCCTTTTTCTATAATTCCTTATATTTTCTATATCCCTTAATTATTTTCTATATTTTTTTTCATTCAAATTAGATAGATTACTTAGTCACAAACACAATGTGGCCTATTTTCTTATTCTATTTTATTATCCACATTCTCATATCACATTTAACATAATGTACATTTTATACAAATGTACATAACAATTACTTTAGCCATAATATAATGGCTTAAAATTCATATTCCATGCTTTTCACTTACTTTTAAATGGTGCAATACCATATCTTATCAAAACAAATATCAAAGTGGCATAACACATTCACAAAGACACAATGTGTTATGCCAACTCAAATACAATTTAAACATAATCATTAAAGTATATACTAACCTCAATTATACCAATACACCTCCCAAGTCTTACTTCACCAATTGCCCTTCCTCTCTTTAATTTTATTTTTTATTATGGTGCATAAATATGAAAAATAAATTCACTTTTGTTTCTTGTTATAGTGCTATAACAAAACTTGAGTAATACATTAGATTATAAGTTTAGACTACAAATGAACTGGAAAATATTTTTTGTTATTATTGTACCAATGTCATCCAAAGTGTCAGTTAATGCTGCCAATCACTTTACATTATTGATATTCCCTGAATGAATAAGAATGTATCCTATGAGTATACTTTAGGTATGTCTGTAATATACGCAGCTAATCTTTCTTATGATAAAGTTTATTTTTTTATTATTGTTTGTGTAATAGGACTTTCCTTTGGTTTAGTTGATAAAAGTAGAAATAAAAAATTGTTTATGAGAGTATATAATTTGAATTTTTAATCTTGTACAAGTATTAAAATTGAATATGTGTTTAAATTAGATTGTATACTATAAGTATGCTTTAGTTATACGTGTAATATACATGCATATAGAATCTATTGCTAATTATGCTAGTGTATGAACAATGAAAAAATACAATTGAAAAAAATCCTTTAAACTTGCACTGGAAATATAATTATGACTTTGCAGTGAAATTAGCAAAAAAGTTTACAAATTAGTCATTTATAAATTAAAAAATAACTACTCGTTTATTTTTTTTATCTTGACAAAAATAATTATTTATGTTTTAATTCTTTAATTACATAAATCTTTTTAGTCACTCATAAATATAATTAGCCCAATTATATTTCTTATATACATAATATTACTCCTCTTTGTATAATAATTATTACAATATTCAAATACAAATTCATTCTTGCATAATGAATTAAATATGACAGAATTTTAATTTTAGTAACACAATATGAAATCAATTAGCAAAGACATATTTTAAGTTAAAAAAATTAATTTTATATGAATGTCTATAATAATTAATCTAAAAGAGAGAATTTAACTAGATCGGCCAGTAGAATGGGCTTTGAAACTCAATTGGTAAAGAAATTTGGGAGTAGACGGACTGGGCCTTTAGAAAATCTAGTGCTTTCAAGCCCAAATCCGACTCATGACCAGGTCTATATTTAATTAGTGTTACCAAAAGAAATTTTGTAATTTTTTTATCTTTGGTCGTTGGGAAATTACTAAATTTTTCCTTATTAAACCATTGCTATTATTAAAAAAAAAAGACATTGTAATTAAATTCACAACACAAAAAAAACACATTGCAATTGAATTTCAAAGTTGCTTTAGAGCTACAATTTATAAGAAAATCCATGATTTTATGTGTCTAAAAATAGGAAATTGGATAATAAATTTTTTTTTTAGAGTTAACTACTATCGTTCTGTAAAAAATATGATAAAAAAATTATTCTCATTTCATTAAAAATAGTATCTTTTATTATTTTTTAAATTATATGATTAAATAATTAATATTATGTAAACTTTTTTTTTTCAATAATCATGTGACTAAATGTTAAAAATTATTGGATTTATTAAAGTCAATCATATAATTGAATACTTAAAATTCTCAAGTCAAATTTATAGCATCTAGAATTGGGGGATAAAATCTAATTACTTTATATATATAATGCAAAAGTTGGGGGGGGGGGGGGGGGGGGGGGGGGGGGGGGGTTGGAGGTCTTCCAGGGCTTCGTCATCAGAAACATCGATTTGCCTCTGTTTGTATGAACAATGAAAGTCATAGTAGAATTATGACTATGTGCAAATTATGCAATTATATTGCATCATTTTATTCTAGTTAATAAACAATGAAAAAACATTCGCTAAAGTATATTACTTAAATTTCTCTATCTAAAACACCTTAAAAGGATGTAAACTTTAACCTTAAGGGGATAATTAATATAATTTTATGCTCAATAAGCTATATGAAAGCTAGTAAATAACTACTAAATCAATAATTTTGGAATTATATTTTTTTAGAAATCATTAATTATCCATTCATATCATAAAGATAGTATACTAGACATCATATTCGATATCAGTACCCCGATTCCTAAGACTAGACAAAGAGGCAGCACACCTTGTCAACATGTGAGCATTCTGATTCGTTGATTGTCTTATAAAAATAAGTGAGACATTGCAAAGATTATGCAATAAGTCCACACAATCATACAACATCAATCCCAATATTATTCATTTGTCTTCCTAATATTTTTAAAGATTAATCATACACTAGTATCACACAACACTCCATCTCCGGTGTTGAGACCTTTAGGTCGCGATGGGCCAAATCAATATTTTTCGAACTTAAATATTGTATAGAGGCTTGTTTGAGTATGATGCATTCTAACCATGATATGTTTTGAGATGATAAATAGATATGGTTGATGTAATTATAATTGAGATTTATGAAATATTTATTTATTAATGTGTATTGTATCTAATTGAAATTAAATGAGTTTTATATTAAAAATGAAATATAATTAAAATAAATTATATAATTAGGATATAAAAAGAATGTTAACCGAAAACAAACAGGATATATCAATACACTTAACAAACTGCATTTAAATAAATTGGAGATAATTAACAGTTCGGCAATGACTTTGAGATTATTTACCAGGCAACAAAGAGACAAGAAAAGCAGAAGTCATCTTGGTGGAATGGAAGCCTATGAGAATGATATAATATATGAACTGTAGTCCAAGTTTTTGATCCCATAATGTCTAGCTAGTTATTTTGGCATGTATCCATGAAATATAACAGCTCATACAGGAAACTATTTAAGCTTTAACAAGTCAACTAGAACATTTACTTAAAATACAAGTGTGGTTTATAGTAGAAAAGACCAAGACCATACTTGTGCACCCGTTGTGCAATTAAGGAGCATGCATATCACCAATACTCTCCAAGGATCATGTGCATGATCCTCTTGCAGGAGTCTAATTTCAGATCATGGTGGAATCCATGTGTTCTCTGGAGTTTTTCTTCGATAAGCCTCACTCCTCTTTTCTGAAGCAGAAAGAGTGATACTAATCCTTGCTGACTTTTTCTTTCCATTTTTACTGTCAGTCAAGCTCGTATCTGCAGCTTCTTCTTCCTTCGATGCATTCTGGAAGTAAGGGGAGACATTTCAAACTTCACATTGTACTTTACTCTTCTTTGATGATTTCTTCTACCCCTTGTTGCTTACATTTAACATGGTATCTGCAGCTTCTTCTTCCATGGGTATCTTTTGAAAGTATGGAGAGACATTTCGAAACGTAGGAGCAGCTCTTTCACACGGTACTTTACTCCTCTTTGATGACTTCTTCTGCCCATTATTGCTAACATATAGCATCTTATCTGCAACTTCTTCTTCCACGGGTATCTTTTGGAAGTGTGGGGAGACATTTCGAGCCATCGGATCAGCTCTTTCACATGATTTTTTACTCTTCTTTGATGACTTCTTTTGCTTATTGTCACAAATAGTCAACATGGTACCTGAAGCTTCTTCTTCAATGGGTATCTTTTTGAAATATGGTGAGACATTTCGAACTGTAGGACCAGCTCTTTCACATGGTTCTTTGCTCTTCTTTGATGACTTCTTCTGCCCATTGTTGATAACATTCAACATAGTATCTGCAGCATCTTCTTCTTTCATGGGTATATTTTGGAAGTATGGTTGAACTGCAGGACCAGCTCTTTCACATGGTCTTTTGTTCTTCTTTAATGTCTTTTTCCACTTAATTCTACTATCAGTCAAGTTGATATCTGCAGCTTCTTCTTCCTTGGATAGTTTGTGGTAGCAGGGGGACACATTTTGGACTTGAGGAGAAGCTAGTTTGGTTTTTGGGTCATCATTGATGACTTGTTCTGGGTAAGTTTGGCGTGAGCAATGGTGATGTCTGCATTTTCTTCCATGGGTAGCTTCTGAAAGTAGGGGGAGACATTTGGAACAGTAGAAACAGCATTTATGTTCGATGAATTCCTATGACCAAGTTTATTGTCTTCCTCCTCTTTGTGGAAGCAAGGGGAGACATTTTGAACTACAAGAGCAGGGGTTTGACATTGTTTGAGAGGCTTGATATTGTGGTGAGTGGTATGTGTGGTCCTAGTGGATAGATTCCCATTTTTTATTACATTATTGCGTCTACAAATGCCTGGTGTGTAGACATATTTAGAAAACACATCATTGAGACTTTGTGGCATTAGGAGTTAGAAAGGTCTCACCTGGAAAATCCTTTGCATTTTGTGGTGTTTTGCTTGAGAAAGCAATCACGTGCGCTAAGTTCATTGCTTGGTGCTGCATTTACAAAAATGCATAAAATATATATATAAATACATATACATGTTAACACCAAAACACATTTGAAATAAGAATTATGAAAATTTTATTACAATACAAATATCACTCTTTCAATACAAACAACACTCAACACTCAAGAGAAGCTTTACTTCTTATTTTCTTTCTAATTTTTGATGATTATAACTCACAATGGGAGGGGGGTATTTATACTAATTCAAAATCAAAACACACCTAACACACACTTAACATATATCATCAAAACCATTCATTTGTAACACCATTTTCAACAATCTAGCCTAACTTTGACTTGTAATTCATCATGTGAAAAACATTAGAAGGTTCTTTGAGGTGGGCTTAAATATTTTCAACACTCCCCTTTAAACTTATTTTATAAGTCCAAGCAAACTCCTTATCCTTGCAAAGTCTTCATATTTCAGTGTCTTCATAAAGATGTCAGCAATTTGATCATGTGACTTGATGTACTCGATTTGTACATCCTTTCTTGCAATGCATTCTCTAATATAATGAAATCGAGTATCTATGTGCTTTGATCGATCATGAAACACTGGATTCTTTGCTAAAGCAATTGCTGATTTGTTATCAACACCAATCTTTATTGGTTCTTCTTGTGCCAAGTTCAACTCCTTCAATAAGTTTCTCAGCCAAACTACATGACAAACAGCTGAAGTTGCGGCTACATACTCAGCTTCACAAGTTGAGAGTGTGACGATTGATTGTTTCTTTGATAGCCAATTGAAAGCAGTATCTCCCATAAAGAATACAAATCCAGTAGTACTTCTTCTATTATCTATGTCTCCACCCCAGTCGCTATCGCTATATCCAACAAGCTTGTAATCATTAGAAATTGAATAGTACAAGCCAAAATCAATTGTACCTTTCAGATAACGAAGAATTCTCTTCGCAGCTTTGAAATGAGTGTTTGTTGGAGACTCCATATAGCGACTAATAAATCCAACTGCATAGAGAATGTCAGGCCTCGTGCAAGTTAAGTATCGCAAGCTTCCAACCAGACTTTTAAAGAGTGTTGGATCTACCCTTTCGCCTTCTTCATGCTTGGACAATTTGAGTCCATATTCCATTGGAGTGCTGTTCGGCTTACAATCATCCATCTTGAATTTCTTAAGTATTTCTTGTGCATAAATATGCTGGGAGATGAATATACCTTCATCCTTCTGCTTGACTTCAATACCAAGGTAATATGCCATGAGTCCAATATCCGTCATCTCGAATTCTTTCATCATCACTTTCTTGAATTCACCAAACATGCCTGGGTTGTTTCCGGTGAAGATCAAATCATCAACATAGAGACATACGATCAAAATATCTCCATCTTTGATTTTAACATACAGGGCATGCTCGTAGGAACATTTTCTGAAGCCATTCTCTTGAAAATACTTGTCGATTCGGCTGTTCCAAGCCCTTGGTGCTTGCTTTAGCCCATATAGAGCCTTTTTCAACTTTAACACCTTGTCTTCTTGGCTTTTGATTTCATAACCTAATGGTTGCTGTATGTAGACTTCCTCTTCAAGGACTCCATTTAGAAAAGCAGATTTTACATCCATTTGATGTATTTTCCATCTGTTTTGAGCTGCTAGAGAAATTATTAGTCTAATTGTTTCTAGTCGTGCAACAGGAGAAAATACCTCATCATAATCAATTCCATCTTTCTGATTGTAGCCTTTGGCAACTAGCCTCGCCTTGTGCCTTTCAACTTCTCCTTTGGCATTCTTCTTTGTTTTGAATACCCACTTTACACCAATTGCCTTGTGACCTTTGGGAAGTGGAACAAGCTCCCATGTTTCATTCTTCTCGATAGCCTTGATATCTTCATCCATTGCATCTCTCCACTTCTTCTCTTTTGCAGCTTCTTTATAGCTTACTGGTTCACAATTAGCAAACAGGCAAAATAGTGTAAGATTATCTACCTGTTCAGTTGCTTCGTAGAGATCTTGAAGGCTTCTTATACGTTGTACATCTCTTTCTTCAAGACTATCATTTAAAGATGATGAAGATGACTCATTTTCATGGGCAATTGATGTTGGGGAAGTAGGTGGTGTAGTGAGATCTTGCTGAGGTTCTTTTTGTTGCTCTGCTGGTGCCTGCTCATTTTCATCAAATGGAAAGAAATTGAAGTCGTCTGTGGGGGAGTTGAATTCCCATTCACCTTCTTCATCAAATATGACATCTCGGGTGATTACAATCTTCCTATTGTTTGGATTGTACAACTTATAGCCTTTTGAACTTGCATCATAGCCGATGAAAATGAATTTTTCACTTTTATCATCAAGCTAGGTTCTTCTTTCATCCGGTACATGAACATGAGCTATGCTTCCAAAGACTCTTAGGTGTGAGATACCTGGCTTTCTTCAAATCCATGCTTCTTGTGGTGTTTTCCCCATACACTTTTTATTGGAGATCGGTTAGACAGATAGACTGTTGTAGCCACTGCTTCAGCCCAAAACTCTTTTGACAAATGCTTGCTTTTGAGCATACTTCGAACCATGTCAAGGATAGTTCTATTTTTCCTTTCTGCAACTCCATTTTGCTGGGGGGATCTTGGGACTGTCAATGGTCTTCGAATTCCATTTGCTTCACAGAATTCTTGAAACTCCTTAGAAATGAATTCTCCTCCTCGATCAGATCTCATCGCTTTAATCTTTTGGTTACTTTCATTCTCCACAGCAACTTTAAATTTCTTGAATACTTCAAAAACCTCTGATTTCTGCTTCAAAAAATATACCCATGTTTTTCTTGAAAAATCATCAATAAAGAGAAGGAAATAGTTACTTTTACCAAAGGAACTTGGACTGATTGGTCCACAAACATCTGCATGTATAAGCTCTAATGGCCTTTTGGCTCTTGAGTCTGAGAGCTTTGGAAAGCTTTTTCTAAATTGCTTCCCAAGTAAGCACCCTTCACAAAGTTGTTCGGGTTGATTGATGCTTGGTAGTCCTCTCACCATGTTCTTCTTGGATAGAAGCTCCAATCCTCCAAAATTGAGATGCCCAAATCGAAGACCACATAGCCATGATGCGTCCTTGTAGCAAGCTTTCAAGCATTTTGCAACATCATTTTGTATATTAATCACGAACATTCTATTCTTTGTCATTTGTACTTTAGCGATTAGATTATTTCTGTCATCCTTGATAGATAGATTATCACCTTTCATGTGAATATCGTAGCCTTTCTCCAACAGTTGCCCAAGGCTTAATATATTACTCCTCATGTTAGGCACATAGTACACATTTGAAATAAATTGATGTCTCCCATCTTTTAAACGAATAAGAATGTTACCTCTCCCTTTTACTGCAACTTTGGAATCATCTCCAAATGAGACATTGCCACTTACAGATTCATCGAGTTCCATAAACATGTCTTTCTTTCCACACATGTGATTGCTTGCACCAATGTCAAGATACCAAGAATTCTCTGCTCCATCACCATTTTCCTTTGTTGCTAGGAAAAGAGTTGCCTTTTCTTCAATCTTTTCTTCTATGTAGTTGGACCTTTCTTCAACTTTGTTGTTTGAACCTCTACATTCTGAAGCGTAATGGCCATACTTGTGACAACTGTAGCATTGAATTTGAGATTTGTCATTCCTCAAATTAGGATTTCCTCTTCCATGACCTCTTATAGAAGTTCCTCCTCTTTCATAGTTGTTGTTGTAATTCCAACCTCGTCCACGACCACGATTTCCTCCTCGTCCTCGAGCTCTACCTCTACCTCGGCCATGTTGATTGACTTGGCTTTCATTTTTCTCCTCCTTGAGTTGCATTTTGAGGAGTTGTTCGGCGATCCCATGTTTCTTTTTATGCTTTTCTTCGTAGGCTTGTAATGAACCTAGAAGTTGCTCAATCTTCATTTCCTCCAAGTCTTTAGTCTCTTTTATTGTCACAACAATGTGCTCAAATTTCTGGTCTAGTGAGCGGAGTATCTTTTCCATGATTCTTACATCTTCTAATTTTTCACCACTTCTTTTTAATTGATTTGAAACAGCCAAAACTCGAGAGAAGTAATCAGAAACTGACTCTCCTCCTTTCATGTGCAAGGATTCAAACTCACCTCTTAAAGTTTTAAGACGCACCTTCTTCACTTTCTCTTCTCCTTTATAAGATGTTTGAAGCTTCTCCCATGCTTGTTTGGCAGATTTTGCATCAGAAATTTTCTCAAAGTCATCATCATCTAAGGCTTGATAGATTAGAAAGAGAGCCCTCTTGTCTTTCTTTCTTGAATCTTTTAAACTATCCTTCTCGAATTGGGATAGTGACGCCTCATTTTGTGGTTCAGTATAGCCTTTCTCCACAATCTCTAAGACATCATGAGCACCCAAAAGAGCCTTCATCTTGATACTCCAATTGTCATAATTGTCGTTGTTGAGTGTTGGAACTTGAAAGGAAGCTACTCCACTAGCCATATCTTCAAATAGAGTAAGAATTTAAAAATTTTAATTGCACCAATGAATTCAGAACGTTGAAAAACCTTAAGAGAGCTCTGGTCAAAATTTTCAATTGTTGGTCAACGGTCAAAGTCAACTGTCAACAGTCAATAGCTTGGTCAACAACTCTGGCGGCTTGGTCAACAGCTTAGCGGCTTGACTCGACTCTGTCCGACTCAGTTTGACTCGGTCCAACGCAGTGAGTCGACTCAGTTTTTCTGGGCAGCAATCTTCTAGCGACGATTGGCGGCTCGTCTGAACTCCGATCAGGCTGATTCTGATGGCGTTGGATTCGTCTCGTCGAGAGCTTCGATTTGATATATTATATGACTGTATGTAGCTCTGATACCACTTTGTTAACACCAAAACACATTTGAAATAAGAATTATGAAAATTTTATTACAATCAAATATCACTCTTTCAATACAAACAACACTCAACATTCAAGAGAAGCTTTACTTCTTATTTTCTTTCTGATTTTTGATGATTATAACTCACAACGGGAGGGGGTATTTATACTAATTCAAAATCAAAACACACCTAACACACACCTAACATATATCATCAAAACCATTCATTTGTAACACCATTTTCAACAATCTAGCCGAACTTTGACTTGTAATTCATCATGTGAAAAACATTAGAAGGTTCTTTGAGGTGGGCTTAAAATAAGTTTATATTTTCAACAATACAACCATCACATTACTTGCAATCATAGTCTACAGACCATTTATAATCAGAATAAGGCAGTAACATAAGCATCTGTGCAAGTCATCCTCAACCTGCACAAAGACTGCAATAGTGGAATTCCAGGTGCACATTGGTTCATCCAATAATAGAATTAAGCATCTTACTCTCATTCATGCATAGGAAAACAAATTCACACCCATTAATTTATATTCTCACATTTGAGGCTTCGATTAATCACTACGCTAGGCTCAGTTTTAACGGTCTTTGTGTAAAGTAAGATCAAACTGACCTTATGCTTGCTAAAAAATGAATTCAAACAGTAGCTATACAAAGTCAGATATAATTTCCAATTCATTATCCAAGTGCCCAAATCTGTGAAATTTCGTCACTCAAACATGAGGAAACTCATAATTTCTGTTGATAAACGAGGAAGCCTTCAGAGCACAAACCTGGAAACGGGAGCCAGCTTTCAATTTCCCCTTGGATTTGCTTTTGGCTCCTTTCCTTTCCCTCAACTCATCGCCTCCTTGAGTTCTAGCCATTCCTGATTCAGATAGAGATGGAGATGGTTTAGGGTTTTCTTCTGCTATCAAATGGTTGAGGATAAAGAGTTAAGACTGGTTTCCATTTTTTTTTCTGGATGAGAATGAAAACGAAGAGAAGAAGATTGAGTAGAAATAATTTTATTATTATTATTATTTTTCCATAGAATACATATATATATATATATATATATATTACTTATTCCCTTTTTCCCAGCTGAGAGCTTTCTGTCCGGATAAATTATATCGTACATCCATTGTACCTGCCACAATGTCCTAGTTGATATAACAATTAACAAACTCATACAATATCAATGTATGGTAATTTTTTAATATCCTAGTTGGTATAACATATCTATAATATAAAATAATTATTACTTATAATTATATATAGTTATATAAATTATATATGAATATATATATATATATATACACACATGTGGTTGGAGATGAGGGGGGTCCATTGGCCCCCTAGTCCCCCACTCCCTCCGCCCTTGCTTGCAACTATAAATAAAGAAAATAAAATTAATATATATTAATAAATTTAAATCAATAATATAAAATTATCCTTCTATCTGGATTTCTTTCTGTCGAGATTCCCTTCCTTCCTGTTGTCTTGCTGGCTTCGTAGATGTCTTCGATAAAGGAAGAATCCCAATAGTTCCCATATTTTCAAATCTTTTCAGTTCAAGAAGTGCTCTCGATGCATAGGTACCCATCTTAATCTTAGGCAAGCTATCAATTGAGCAAGCAAGTTTCAAAAAATGACTCTAGGACATATCAAGTCAGGCGGAGGAAGGAAGAAGAAGAGCTCAAGGCCGCAACTAAATTCGATTTGCTGCCTCTCTCTGATTAGTGGTAAGGGCTGTCAGCGAACAACAACAAAGTGATAGGAGCGAGACAACCAGAAGTGGAGGAATTACAAAGTGCAATGTAATCTTAATTATAATAATTGCAACAATGTCCATCAATTGTCGCAATTATAATTCATTAATTATTGAAGAATATTGTAGTTTTGAAACTAAATAGTATTTTGAGAGAAGAAAATAATAGAGAAAAGTGTTAAGTTTCAGGAAAATTTTTTAATTAATCATTATATTAACATTCTAAATTCATACAAACAATAAAAACAACATAAAAAATAGCTTAAACCATAAAATCTTCATAATTGCAATGATTGATGTGCAAGTAATAATTTATATATTATTATTTTCTTATTAAGTTTTTGTGAAATAAACATTTATTATAGTTCAAATTACATTTGTATATTGTTACAAATTTATTGGATACAATTTGTTGCTAATTTATAGCTACATTTATAAACTATGTTGGGCTTGAGCCCATTTAAAAAATTTTAGTTTGAAAAGAGTTTTGGGTTGAAGCCCATTTGAAAAACTTTTTATTAAAAATAATTTTAGGTTTAAGCCTATTTAAAAATTTTCAGATTAAAAATTTAAAAAAATATTTACAAAACTAACCTAAAAAGTAAAGTTATTTTCAAATATAGCGTACTTAAAAAAGTTTCACTTTTAGACAAATAAAATTTTTAATTACAAAAATGCAAACGCCTTTTACACTGGCCAAAAAAACTCCTCTTTTTATGCCGTTTTAGCTTAAAAATTCATTGTTGACTTTTGCTTGGCATGTAGTCATGCCTTGAATCTTTAAAATTAAACTTATATATATATATATATATATATAGAGAGAGAGAGAGAGAGAGAGAGAGAGAGAGAGAGAGAGAGAGAGAGAGAGAGATAAACCTAAAAATATAACAATAAAAAAGCTGAAAATATAACAATAAAATGTAATCAAGTATTTATTATAGTATCCTAAAAAAATAAAAAATACAGTAACTTTCAATATAAAATATTTAGTGAGAGACACTATCTTAAATTTATTTTATGAAAAACATTAATCTTGATTAATTTATTAATTTAAATAAATCCTTCAATTCTTTAATTTGTTTATGATTGTATTTATTTGTTTAATTTCTATTTGTTTGGTTGTTTGGTTATTGTTTGTGGCCAAACAGTAGAAAAATAATTTGTTGCCATGTTTGTTTTTTTTTTTTTCATTTTACAATAAATTAAATAAAATATATATTTTCTAATTTCATTATATGATTATAAGATATTTTATTTTTTATATACTTTTAGTTATGTGGTAATTATTTTTTGTGCATTTTCTTTTTGTGATTTTTATCTACTTTTTTATTTATTTTTTTGTTTTTACTTAGTTTGTTCTTTTTCTTTTTTATATTCCTATTATTTATACTGTTTATTTTTAATTTTTTAGGCAAGTTTTAAATTAAAATTTTAAAATATTAAATTAAAATATTTATATTAAGTTTCTATTTATATGCAACATATATCAACATATAACTAAAAATATATCTATTTATATGTAACATATATCAGCATATATGTTGTTATATGCTGATATATGTTACATATAACAATATATATTAGTTAATTTGCAAAAGAAATATCAATATGCAACTGATATATTGTTATATATATATTTATATATATTACATATAACAACATATATTAATTGATTTGCAAAAGAAATATCAATATACAACTGGTATATATTGTTATATATATATATATATATGTTACATATAACAACATATATTAGTTGATTTGCAAAAGAGATATCAATATACAACTGATATATATTGTTATATATATATATATTTAAATACGTTTCATATAACAATATATATTAGTTGATTTGTAAAAAAAAAATATTAATATACAATTAATATATATTGTTATATATATTTATATATGTTACGTATAATTATATATTAGTTGACTTGCAAAAAAAATATTAATGTACAATTGATATATATATATATATATTGTTATATATATATATATATTACATAAAATAACATATATTAGTTAATTTATAAAAAAAATATCGATATACAACTGATATATTAGTAATTTGCAAAAAAAATATCAATATACAACTGATATATATATATGTTATATATAAAAATATATATCAGTTGTATACTATTTTTTAGTATATTTTTAAGAAGTATATTCATATATGTTATTTAATTTACACTCAGTGTCATATTATTTTATACTATTTATATTATTTATTATCTTTATATTTATAACATATAACAACATATATTAGTTAATTTGCAAAAGAAATATCTATATATAACTGATATATATTGTTATATATATATTTTTTTTTATGTTACGTATACAAATATATATCAGTTGTATACTGTTTATTTTTTAGTATATTTTTAAGAAGTATATTCATATATGTTATTTAATTTACACACAGTGTCATATTATTTTATACTATTTATATTATTTATACTTTTTATTTTTTTTAGACAAATTTCAAATTAATTTTTTTAAAATATTGAATTAAAAATATTTATATTAAGTTTTTACTTATATGTAACTTATACTAATATATATCACTTTTCTACTTTTTATTCTTTTAAAATTTAACATGTGTATATTGTTAAATATAACATATAACTAAATATATAATAATTTAAAATTCTTAATCTTATAAAACTTAGCATTAATATGTTATTGTATGTAATATATACCGATATATAACAAAAAATTAATTATTTTTATACTAAATATAGTTAAATTTATAATAGTTTTATAATCTTATTCTTAATTTATGCGATTTAATTATTGGACTTTGTAGGTTTTATATATTAAATTGAAAAAAAAAATGATAAAACCAATACTCAGTAATGGTTTTTATATATAGAATGAAGACAATTCCTCAGTATTTATTTTTTACAAAAGCAGTCAAAAAAGAAAAAAAAATAACTTAAAAATGGAGGAAAAAAATAACATTAGAGGTGATAAACTTTATTAGTAAGACGATCTCTCTGTCTGTAGAGGTTTGCTCTTTCCACTTGGTTGGTTTTTCTCATATTTCTCTTTTATCTTTAGAATTTCAGTAACACACCCAATGGAACCCTCTTCTTCTTTCCTTCGTCATAACTATTAAAATAGCCTATCTTTCCTAACACCTTACCTTACCTTGTATTATAAGCTCTATCGATCCTTTATCTATTCATGGATTTCACTCAAAATGGCATGGAAGAAATTATAGCTAAAATCAGTTCCCTAGTTTGTAATGATATAACCCTAGACCTTCAACTAGATCTGGGAGAACCTGTGTATTCATCATATATTGTCATTGCTGGGAAAATCTTCAGTCAAAAATTATTTAAGCCCAACATGGCTAGATCAGCGGTGGAAAAAGCATAGGGAATGCCAGAAGATTTTAGTTTCCAAAAGGAGAGGACGGAATCGCTTTGCAATGAAGTTTAAAAGAAGGGATGAAGCACAACGGGTTCATGTTGAAGTTTAAAATGCTCTCTTTGCTCTTAAGCATATAATAGGGTAAAGTGGGGGTTCTTAGAAGAAGTGCTTAAGGCTATGTGCTTACATCAAATAGTAACAAATCTCCTCATGGCATGTGTTAAAACTGTTTCATATCAAATTTTAATTAATGGAGAGATTGTTGGTATTTTTACACCAACTAGAGGGCTGAGGCAGGGAGATCCCCTATCTCCTTGTATATTTTTGTTTGTATCAAATGCCTTGTCTAGTCTCTTGAATTATGCTTTATCTTCAAATTTAATCCAAGGTTTTTCATTAGCCAGAGGGGCACCTAAGTTAAATCACCTCTTGTATGCAGATGACACCCTGATATGTGGATATGCTTCGTTAACAGAGACTCAAAATATCTTAAATCATCTTAATTTGTATAGTCAATCTTCTGGGCAAAAAGTTAACTTATCCAAGCCTAGTATATTCTTTTGTAAAAACACTCCTACGGCGATTAAGAAGTCTATTTCTCTGGCGCTTGGAGTGAAAGACATGGGGAAGGATTTTTGTGTCCGTAAATTTAGTTTTCGCTAAAAGGTCTTGTAATAAAAGTGCAGATTGAATAGCTTCTGCTATTCTTAAGAATTCTCTTAGAAGGGATTGGGTACTGAACCCACCTAATCACCTGCATATCTATTTTGTGTACAGACTCTATGTTTTCCTTTTAATGTTACTATCAAATTATGCAGCTCAAAAAAGATACATATGTTCATAAACCTCCTGCCTTGCAGTTCCTCAGAGTTTACAAGTTAACTGTAATTTTCAGGTTCAATATACTGCAATTTATAAATTTGATTTATTTTCTTAATTATTCTATAAACTCTTATAATTAATTTCAATAATTTAATTTTTTAGAAAAATAACTTAGAAATGGAGTAAAGAAAGACTCTATTCATCACACATATATGTATATACGATTTTGTCTCAGCCACCAAAGAATTAATTAATTAACGAATAATAAAACACAACTTTCATATAACTGAGCAAAATCACTAATATATCAAAGCAGAAACAATAACAAATATTTTATTTTTCAATGTTTAAATTAAATTCTTAAATTCGTATTAAAATAAAATATCAAACTAGAAAATTAACTATTAAAACATCCAAACTTAATATCGAATTTGCATAAAAATAAAACTAAAGAAATAAAACTAAAGAAATAAATAAAAACTATCTATTAGTTATTTTTAGATTTAAGTTGCTTTAACTTAGCATCTGTGTAATACTTCACAAATGAACTTCTTGTATGGAGAGCTTGTAGATCAGCAATCTGCATTTGTTTCACCAGGCTCTCAAAATCTGGATTGTTTTTCATTACAGCAGAATCAAATTCTCTAGCATAAAGAGCCAGTGGAACCATGTCACACAAGCATTTCATGCAAAACAAATCAGGTAATTCTTTGCCATGACTATTTTCATCAGCAGCAACAACGTTGTCAATTTGAGCAACATCTTGATTATCAGTGCCCCATACAATCTTTGAAAATTCGAACAACTTTTGCTGATGATCATTGAACAAAGAGTGATCGTTGTTTATATTCTTATAGAATTTCTTCTTCAGTTTGGAGATTTTATCGGTCAGCTGCGTTTTAGAAACATCAAAATGTAGAGATGCTTTGATGAATTGAAAAAATTCATTAGCTTCATTACTTAAAACAACAGATGGCTTAATATTTTTCTGATCAGAGAAATATATCAAGCCATTCAATATGATTATTTCATCATCATTGCTCCAAACTCGTTTGGACTTCTTCACGTTGCTTTCATCTTCTTTTTCTCTCCATCTCTTACAACCGGTACTAGTGACAGGGTGATGAATGGTATTCATATTCTTTTTGGTTTTTGCTTTAGGTTCGTAATCTGAATCCATTGAATCATTCACAATTTCGTTAGAGTTTTCTGATGTCATTATTGGCGAAGTTTTAAACAATGGAAGATACAAGAAATTATGGGGATACTATGACTGAAATATTAGACCTATTTATATATAAGCTTTTCCCTTTCAAGATGGGAAATAAAAAATTTAAATAAGGTTTGTTAAAAAGGAAATTTAATACTGAGTTGTCTTTCCATCCATAATAATAATATCTATTAAAAAGGAACACTTTTGTTTCCGGATTATAAGCTTTTCCATTTCAAAACAGGAAACAAAAAATTTAAATAAGGCCATAAGGAAAATATTTTTAAAAAGGAAAATATTGATTTAAGTCAACTCAATATTTTTTTTCCATAATATAATATACAATTTGAGCATTAAATTTATTTTTAATTCCTTTTTATGCTAAAAGAACAACTCAAATCCTTTTAGTTTTTTTCTTCTACATTAGAAGTGTAGAATAAAAAATTCTCTAACTTAATCTTATAAAATGTTAATTAGAAATATTTATACTCATAAATAAAGCTTTGTTTATGCAACATAATTAAAAAATGATTAATATTTATATTTAGCATTCACATTCTGCCTCTTTTTCCCACTTAATTATAGTAATATTATTTTCTACTGAATCTCAATTTTATATTTTAATTTATTTCATGGATTATATATTTTAATTTATATCTCAAAATTTTACACTTTTCGTTTATTACTTTGAGATTAAAAGTCTTAATTTTTAAATAAATACTAATTAAGATAAACTTTAGGTGTGTTATAATAATATCTCCTGAAAAGAAATTGATTATCTTTAGAAATCTTTTTTTATAGGAAAATAAACGAAAAAAAGATAATACATTACTAGTTTAATAATAATAAATAAATAAAAAGAGAATAATAAGATAACCATTTTTACATTGGCTCATCGTGTAGATTATATATATTTTTCTAAGATTTAAAATAATTTTAAGATCTAATAAATAAATTAAATAAGAAATAATTTACTGAATAAAAATTATATTCTGAATAAAAATAAAATTCAAATAATAAATGATTAATGATGATCAATTATCATAATAATATTTTAGAATTAATATTTTGGAGGAGCAAGAAGTGGCGGTTATGAGAGTTGCGAGGCAGAGATTTCGGCGGCCCTTAACAAAATGAAGAAAGAAACACAGGCTAAGTTGGAGGAGAAAGAAGATACTATTATATCACTTGATTTGCAAATTGCTGCACTCAGTGATGAGATTGTCAAGAAGGTTCTTCCTGCATAATAAATTAATTTATCTTTTCTTTATTTTATTTCTGAAAATTTTTGATTATTGATGTTTATATATGCTTTTAAATATTTAATTTGATGGGTTATGTAATGATTTGGCCAGAAGAATGCAAATTTAGGTATTTGTGATTTTTTTTGGGTTAATTTCAATTCACTTTGAATTGAGAATTTTGTGAATCATTTTGGGAAAAAAACTAAGAACCGCCATAGATGTTTATTTCTTAATTCTTGCAGTGCTTGGTTTTAGTTTTATTCTTTTCTTTACAAGAAACAATTATGGAGAAACAATTATGGAATGATAAAAATTAACAGTTTTGTTGTAGAATATAGTTTTACTTATTAATAAAAATAAGAAGGGAGTCAGATTTGGGAAAGAATACAGCTTGATACGGTGGGTATACTCCTCACGCGTCAATTAGCCACACTTTTCGCATGCGCATTCTCCAATTGAACCAAGGGTGTAAGAATATCACTTTTAGCATTTAGAGTTGTGTCGTAGGATACATAAAATATAGGATGCTAATAAATTCTTTCTTACACGTACATGTGTAAATTTATATATTAAGCCGTAGTTAATTCTTTATAGTGACTTGGTGTGAACTCTTTATATATGTCAACATCTTCTAAATTTGCAAGTTAGAATTCCACTAATAATATGAGATTATCCCTTCCAATAACTTCACAATCTTCCAATAACTTCACTCAATACTTACACTGAGATTTCAGCCTAGTTTTTTGATTTAATAACTGAAAATTTTAATTATTTTAAAATCTATTTTGATATTTGAAATCATATATATAATAGTTGAGCTAATATATAAATTTTTTTTCGAATATCAATCTGAGAGGGTCAACTTTAAAAATTAATTATTAAGATTAGATAGTTCATTCCTATATTAATTAGATCATATTGTTGTATTTAGTAGGTTTGAAATTGGCTGCATTTATATCATTATAGGATCCAACATTTGAACCATTATAAGGTAGTTCAATACTCCCTCTCAAGTGCCAACAACCCAATAGACACTTGACACGTATATCGTAGCTACTATCTATGCCACTTAGGAATACAATCTACATTCTAATGATTATTGTTTGGACCATCCAAGTAACCTACGTTTTAATGGTTATTATCACGACCGTTCAGGTAAGAGTACACGCTCTAATACCATGTTAAATTTTTCATGTTAGTTTTTTTTTTCTTATAACATAGATCTGAGCTAACGGTTAAAGTTAGAGAGTTCATTTCTATATTAATTGGATCATATTATTATACTTGGTAGAAGTGGGATTTAGACTATCCAACATGGAAGGGGGAGAGAGATAGTGAGAGATTGGTGACTAAGTAGCTATGAATTTTTATTAAATATATGAATATATATATATATATATATAGTTGTTTAAAAATTGAATAATTAGAATGAAAATAGTATATATATATATATATTAGTTTAGAGTAAATATATTGATAGTTAAATAAAGTATAATTATTGAATTATAAATTTTATTAGTAAATTATAAAATAAATTTATAGTATTTTAGGTATAAAGATATAAATAAATATATTTGTGAGATAAGTAAATTAATTGAAAGATAATAAATAAATAGTTTATTAAATTAAGTTATATTAAATATTACTATTAAATTATTTACTATATAAGAAGTTTATTTACAAAAATGAAATAAATTAATAAAAAAGAGTTAATTAATTATTAAATAATTAAATTAGGTATTAAATAAAATATGATTTAAAAATTTATAATATTTCATGAAATTAATTATTTAATTAAAATTTGTATTGTTGTAGATACAATTATTAGGTTATTATTATTTAATTATGAGTTGTAATAATTTCTAAAATATAAATTATATTAAGTAACAGTTAATTAGTAATATTGTTAGTATTGTAGTAATAAAATATTATAATTAAAATTTGATAAATATTAATAATTTTTAAAATTAGTATAATAATTAATACTATTAGTATTACTATTGTTATTATTAATATTGAGTATATGTGTATAAATTTGAATGATTGTTTAACTAAAAGTATATGGCTATTATTATAATTAAATATTTACTATTATAACAATGCTTAAGAATATTTACTATTATAACTAAAATTAAATTTAATTGAAATCTAAATTATTTATTGAATTTAATTGGTTTAGATAAAAGTTTATTTATTTTATTTATTTATTATTTTTATTTAAATTAGAGTATTTTTTGATTATTTTTTAAAATACTTGAGCCAATCATCATACTTTTCTTTGTTAAATTACAAGGAGTATAGTTTAAAAAAGCATTTGGAGTTTAGCAAATTTTAACTTGCCCATCTTTTTTTTAAGCATTTAAGTTATTTTATTTAGAATTTGTAATAAGTTAATATTGAATATTGACATTTTGATTATGGATATTGATATTTTAATTATGGATAATGGATATTGACATTTTGATTATGGATATTAATATTTTGATTTTATTTGGTTTTATTATGAATATTGAGTATTTGTAATAATTTTATTATGTAATGATAAATAATTGAAGTAAATATCTAAATATTCGAAACTTTTAATCAGATTTTACTGAAAAATTGAAGTAATACAATGCAGATTTTTTTTTTAGTTTTGGAGCAATTTTAGAGATGACATTTTAGAAATCTTTGACATTTGGTTTGATTTCGAAGATATTTCAATCTTTGAATTACTTTAGACCATACTCACTTCTAAAAATAATAATAATATTAACTCTGCCGCTAACAGATGGGTCAATATATCAGCTTTTTTAAAATTTTGCTTTAAATTTAATTTAAGAACAAATTCATATCATCCTTATAACTTAAGGAACAAAAATACATCTTCTCCATTTATTAAATAACGCTAGTGGGGCTTATATTTTTATATTTTTCCTATTTTAAAGTAATTAAATAAAAATAAAAAAGGTTCAAAACTTAAAAAAAAAAATGAAACTGAGAAAATCAACCAAATAGATCATATTGTTCTTCCTCCGCCATTCTTCATCAACCCATAATCTTTTCATCATCCTCTATCATACCCATATGTAAAAAAGAATAAACAAAATAAACAAAAAAATAGACAAAAAAAAATTTAAGATCTCACTTGCATAATCATTTACAATTAAATATCTTATTGATATTCTTCTAGTTGATAATGAAGAAAAGAGACATATATATGATGGAACTCAATAAAAAGAGCATTTTAAATATATGTTTTTTCTTTGAGTATAATAAGAGATTTCATGGTATGCAAGGAGTGATGAAAGATTAGAATAAGAAAGTACTTATACATCTTGCCCTTTTCTTTTTGACATCTAAAAAAGATTGTGCATCTTGGATTAAAATATATTTATTATTTATAAATTTAAAATTTTATGTACATTTTTAAATTTTATATTTTTAAAAATATATTTATTATTTTAAAATTTAAATATTTTTATTATTTAAAAATATGTATATTTAAATTTCAATTCATACATTTTTCCCCTAATGTTTTAGCAAAAAACGTTTGCCCTTATATACTATGTTAAGTTAGTGATCAAAATAATTAAATTATATTTTGAGTTCAGGGACGGGATTACCTTATGGTTATATATATTATTTCAATTCATTTTTTTTTTCGATCAAGTTTGGAGGCAAAATTTGAAGTAAATAAGATTTCTAGTATCAAAAAGAGCTAATTAATTTGTAATATTATACCACCTATAATAAAATTTAATGGGAAGCTAAGTCAATAAAAGAGCATTTATTATTTATTTTAATTATTTTATTAGAAAGTTCACCTTTGAAATAAGATTCAGAATTAGAGATAACAACAATAATGTTTAGCATTGGATCTTAGAGGCCTAAGGTATCTTTGTGAATATAAAATGAACACATTGTAGCCAGTAAGAAAAAACATTCTATCAATTTCATGTGAAATCCAATAAATCATTTGGGTTTTCATGAAATGGTTAAGTAAGATTAAACAGAAACTATTTCTCTTTAACAAGCTTCACTGCCACTATTAAATCAAATCAAAATTTGCCTAAAATCTCAATTCATACTGGGGATAAATCAAAGTAATTCTGAAACCAATAACGAAAATTCTCATATATATATATAAAGAAAAGCAATAAAAATTTCCAAAAACAAACATTTATCAATTAGAATCTTGACTTTCCTCTTCATCTTCATCATCCAACAAAGGCAAAGGCATCTTCCCATCGCCGGAGACGGTGTAGTAGTCAGATGGAGACAACTCACTTAGCTTACCCAATCTGCTCTCATAGTCTTTCAAGAGGTCAAACCTACAATCAAATTTATTTATTTATTTATTAATTCATTAATTATATTATAAAATTAAACTAATTAAACGAATGAAGTTGAAAATAACAGTATGCCAAACATTGATATGGCTGATACCCATCATAAATTTCTTTGACATCTTCTTCAATGGTTTTTTTATTGCAATTTTTCCTACCGTGAACCTTAATTAATTTCAAAATGTACAAACAAATTAATAATGGCCATATATCTGTTTAATTATTCAACAAATAAAAAATATAAACCAATAATACTTACCTCTCTTACAAGGCGGATAGTTTCAGTATCGATTGGAATTTGATGGTAAAATCCAAGACACATTAACATATTGGCGCAGGTAAAAGGACCAAATCCTTTTATCTTCATCAGGTTCTTTTCAATTACTTGATAAGCAATTGCAGAGGAAGGATCATCAAAACTATCAAGATCAAGTTTTCCAGAATCCACAAGAATGGCAAGTTTAATAATGACTTCAGCCCTAAATCCAAGATTGCAGTGTTTCCTTAAGTAATTTTCATTTACAATGGCTAATTCTCTTGCACTTGGAAAATTTGATCTTCCCCAATCTATTTTAGGAGGTTTATTTCTTCTACCCCTCCTATTTATTATGCAATTTGCTGCTCTATATCTCTTTTTTGCAAGTTTACATTGAATATCACAAAGGGATTGAGCCATCTTCAGCGACCTTCCCCACCTATATATTCAATTTATTTTTCATATTAGTATATATTCTTTATTTATTTATTTACTTAATAAATGTGAAAAACATGAATGAATGAATAGAAATAAAAAAATAAAAAAACTTACGAGCAGTTGCAAAGGAGAATAGACTTGACAGCATCTTCAAAGAGAGAAGCTGATCGAAACAGAAAACCAAAATCCTTCTCTTTTGCTTCTTCGTGCTTTTCATGAAATCCTTCCACTTTATTATTTAGTCTCAATATCCGTTTCACTTGCTTCTGTCAATTAGTACAAATACTTATATATAGACCTAACTAATAATATTTTTTAGTTTAAAACTACAAACTAAATAAAATCATTTTTTATATTATTATTCAATTGACAATTTATTTTTTTGTTGGATTTACATATGGGATCGCACATCCCATCTATGTTAAAATTTTTCATTTAAATAATATCAAATTTAAATATATTTCAAAATAAAATATAAATATTATAAAAATACCTCAATCGCTTGGCGCTCTGAATCAAGTAAGAAAGAGACTTGATGAATAGTGATGTTCAAAGAATTATCAGTAGGAGAGTGTGCAATTGAGACAAGAACAGATTTAACACCATCATCGAGACGTAAAGGACGACGTAAAGTTTTGGTTTTAGAAATCCAATTATTAGGAGCCATCATAAAAAACCCATGATTACATACCCTTTTCTCTAAATCTATTCTCTTTTCCTCCTCTAATAATTCCATCTTAAATTTATAGTCCATGTAACACATTTTTCTTTCTTTTGTTTTCTAATTCTTTCTAGCACTGTTTAAACAAATACACACTAGAATTTATATTTTCTACATATATTTATACACACAAATAGAGAGAGAGAAAAAAATATATTTAATAAAGATAATGATTCAATATATTTTAAAATCTTTCCCTAATCACTTTAGTTATACCATAATTAATTAAATTGAATATAGAGGAATAATTTACTCCCTTTATTTTAATTATTTTTCGCCTTTAATTTCCTCTTTAGTCTTAAATAAGGAATATATAGTTTAGTAGCCATCGCAATTGATAATGCTTATCTTTATGGCCCTAATTTCTAGATTATATAATCTTATAAATTAATATGCCATAATTAAATTGTATTTCCAAATAGAATAAGAAACTTTTATGTTAAATTATAATCAGCCTTTTTTGTAAAAAAAAAAAAAAAAAACGCCATATTAATCATTCTTTTTAAATTTAAACACTCATATTTCCTATTTTATTATTTAAGTTCACTATATTTACATAATGACTCTCATAAGGAAAGTAAGACTCAGATATTTTTAGATTTTTTTTCTTTTCAAAGTTCATTACTTTCTTAATCTTATATTTATATATTTTCCTAATTAGTATTGCCGTAATACAAATCAATTATATATATTTAATTAGTTTAACAAAATTTTATTTCTTTCTTATTTGGGTCACATAATCTCAAGAAAAAAAAACTTTTTTTCTTAATAGTTACAACATTAATTTAAAATTAATTATTTAAAAAAAAGTAAATTTATAAAGGCCTTATGCATTTAACATTCTATTTGAAATAAATAAATTTCATCTTTTTTAAAATTTGATATTAAAACATTAAAAGGAGTTTTCATTTCATTCTATAGATTTCAATTCTATAAAATCATACATAATTTAAATAAATTTTATTGAAATATGTGAAATTTTCAATTGAATTTCACATAACTAACTAAATAAATATTAAAATCATACTTTTGTTTTCCAATTTCCTTTAGAAAGTCTACTCAATTTTTTATTTTTTTTATGTTACATAATTTAAAATTATTAATATTTATATTTAATATCTAACGGAAAGATATCATAATACCAAAATTATCTCCCTGTACTAATTGTTAAGGAAACCTATAAAATAGAAGAAAGCATATTTTCAAATATAAATAGGGGAGTAAATTACTATATCACATTTAAATTTATTTTAATTATTATTGTTTAAAAATTAACATTTTTAATTTCCGACATCATTAAAAATATACTGGCTGAATTCAACTATTGAGATCCACAAAATTTAACAACTAAATCAAAAAGTTTTATCAAACACCAACATAATCCCTATATAAAAAATCAAACTTTTTTTTCCTAAACCTTGGTTTTTGATATTTTAATTTGTATAGTATTTTTATCTTTAGGATTTGAAAATACGACTTTTTTTAATCCTTTAAAATTAATATTTACATTAAAATATTTTAATATCTTATATTTTTATTTATTTCATGAATTTTATATTAAAGAATAATTTAATATCTCAAATTTTTACACTTTTCGTTTATGTTTACTTAGAGATTACAAGTGTTAATTTTTAAACGAAAAATAATTAAGATAAACTTTAAGGTGTTACAATAATATCTCCTAAAGAGAAATTAATCAGCTTTAGAAATTTTTTCTACAGTAATACAAAATAAAAGGATAATAGGATAATATAACTAAAAAGATAATAATTAGTTTTATATTTTACAGATAATATATATATATATATTTTAAGATTTAAAATAATTTTAAAATCTAATAAATAAATAAAATGATAAATAATTTACTAAAGAAAAATTGTATTCTGAATAAAAATAAAATTTAAAAAAAAAGAAAGGAATTTATACGGTTCGCAGTGCTTATAGAGTGTTGACTGATTTAAATTCTGATGCCTCTTTCCATTTCAGTTCAGTAGTGTGGAAGAAGCTTTGGTCTTGTAAGGTACCACCAAAGTGCCTTAATTTTATGTGGAGGTGTTGTTTGGGTGTGTTACCTACGGTTCCAGCCTTGCAGCGGCGTGGAGTTCCAGTTATGGGGCTGTGTTGTTTTTGCAACGCTGAGAATGAGTCTATTTTTCATCTATTGTGTGCTTGTGACTTTGCACAAGAGGTCTGGTCCTCTTCCTCAATTCATTTACGGCTTGCTGTGTATTATAATAATTTTGTGGATTGGTTCTCGACGGTGGTGGCCAATGTTTCGGTTGAGGATTTATGTAAGGTTGTGATGATTTGTTGGGCCTTATGGGAGGCTCGTAATGATTCTATATGGAAGCATAAGAGTACTAATTGCAAGCAAGTTTTAAGGCGTGCCTCGAAGCTGCTTTTGGATTGGAGTGAAGCGCAGGTGCAACCTCAATCAACTTCTTCTCAGCATGTCTCTACTGTTGCGGTTTGGACAAAGCCACCTGTTGGTAGTCTAAAGATTAATATTGATGGAGCATGTTTTTTAGATTCTCATGGTGGTGTTGGTATTGTGGCAAGGGACTTTAATGGCCATTTTTTGGGTGCTATTCAGAGATCCTTTCCAGGAGTTTGGGATGCCAAATTGATTGAGGTTATGGCTATTAGGGAAGCTCTCAGTTGGGTCAAGAATAATGGATGGTCTTCTGTGTTTCTAGAATCCGATGCTCAGTCTTGTGTTCTGGCAATTAATGATCCACACTACACGGATTTTTCTGTGTTAATTGATAATTGTAAATCCCTTGTTGGTAGAATTAGGGATGTTCATCTTTCTTTTGTGAGACGTTCTGCGAATAATGTAGCTCATTGTCTAGCTCGAGCTTGCATTATTTGGACAAATTTTAAGGAGTGGTCTTTTCCTCCTTCATGTATTTCTAATTTTATTGATTTGGAATAATAGAGGTCTCACAATTTACAATAAAAAAAATAAATAACTAAATGATTATTAGTTATCATTTTATAATTAACTGATAGACAATAAATTAACAAATGAAAATAAAAATAAATAAAAAAATAACGAAAGAATAAAGTTAGTAATAAAAAGAATTGCTATGATTTCCCTATTTAAATCCAACTCTATAACTTTTTTTCTTTTTTTGTAAGCAAATCCAACTATAAAACTTAATACTAAATGTAACTAATGATTATCTTTATAAACTAAAATCTAGATTTCGTTTTTTTTTTTAATAAAAACAAATTTAAAATAAAAATCTTAATTCAACAATTAATAGATATTTCGATAATCTATAAAATGGTTCCTCTTTTATTAATCTACACTCAACAAACTAATGATAATTATTGAAAAATAGAAATTTTATGTGGCAGTGTAGGAGGAGAGAGTTTGTTATCTAATTTTATATCGTAGCCATAAGAATGTGCATTGCGGATGTGAATATCATATTCTGCCATTCTTATTCTCACTCTACCCCAATTCTAATCCTATTCATTCTGAGCTCTATTTCATATTCATCTACTAATAACTATAATAACTTGTATCATAGCAATACGAGCTGGGTAATTTTTTTTTTTTTAAGAAAATGAGTAAAATGACTAGAAAAAAAAAATAGAAATCTCACCATGGGAGAGCTAGGATCAGAGGAATTAGAAGAGCAAGAAAAACTTACATTGCTCCAAAGTAATGTTAAACCTAAGATTTGAAGCTCTTCAGAAGAAAAAACAGGCTGCTAGTGAACGTACAATCAACTTCGCTCGGAGCAACTACAACTTGGAGCTCAATTCAACCAGATAATGGAGATGCTGAGAAGCTTGAGCAAACAAAAGGAACACATGCAGAAAGAGACACCACTGGCGGTGAGAACTTCATCTATTCGTAGGGTCAGAGAAAATGAAGAGTTTTGAGTATCAGTTACGACCTCCCTTCAATATTTCTTTTTAAAACACAACACAGCATCAATATAGTCAGTTCCAGCAATTACAAACGACTAAGTCAAGGTCTACATATACATCACCCAACACACACACATTCACCAGCAAAAATACAGCTTTGTCTGAACCAACTAGAAAGGAAATCGTACAAATGGAGAGTTCAGTTATATTGACCATTATTCACCACATCTTTAACAGGAATTTTCTAAGGCAACACAATTAAATTGGTTACAAACAATAACAATACAATAAAGCTTGACAAGCTTTTGTTCATTCACTGCGCAACATATTTTTAGCCCAACTTAATTTCATTCAGAACAGTTACAAATGAAATACAAATTCGACAAACAGATTGTATATTCCCCTTTTTCTTCTTGACTACAACAACATAGTTAATCACAGGCATACACACTTCCCAAATAAGCCGAACACTATTTAGTTTGTTATATATAGTTAGTCAGCCGAACACTATTTAGTTTGTTATATATATTTACTCTTATAACTTGTGATTTCAATATTTCACAATCATACGGGAGCTTATGCCAAAATATATAGTTTTTAACATTAAGTTTCACAAACAAGTCGCATACTCTAGTATTCCTTCAGTAATAGTCTTAAATTAAATAAAACAAATTTGTCTTATTATTACAAGATGGAACTTACAACTTTATATTTGCAACTCTAAATTTAAAGTATTTTATTACAATTCATAACATATGTATGTGCAACCCCAAACATGTCCATGACCCAATTACATGAGGTATGCATCATTACATAACTCCAGTCAAAAGATGTGAATGATTCTAATCTCAAAAGCGGCCAAGCTCCCTTTTGTCAGCATTCAACGCGTAAGAAAGCAACTGTTTAAATTCATTTTAAATCGATACTATCTATTTATTACTCTAAATTCATTTCACACCTGATTAGCACAATGTGATTTAAGACATTCAATAGTAGAATTCCAGGTGCACATTGGTTCATCCAATCATAGAATTAAGCACCTTATTCTCATCCATGCATAGGAAGAAAAATTTAATCAGCCACGTGCAGCCACATTCCATCAGCACACAACATTAATTCATATTCTCATGTTTGAGGCTTCAATTAATCACTAAACTATGCTCAGTTTTAACGCGTCTTAATTCTGCCTTGCTTTAGAATGGTAATGAAACAGGTATACTAATGGTATCTTTGTTGGATTAAATGATTGGAGCACTACAGTCACAGCAAACAAAGCATAGTAAGGAAATATGGCATATTTGTTGGCTTAAGTGTGCTCAGGCTACTCTCGTGGAGCCCTAGTGGTGTAGAGTAAGACCAAACCGACCTTATGCTTGCTAAAACAAATAATACACACATCCAACAGCCTTAGCCACTTACCCTTAAGCTTGCAAAAAAAATGAATTCAAACAGCAACAAATTCATACAAAGTCAGATATAATTTCCAATTCATTATCCCAGTGCTCAAATCTATAAATTTCGTCACTCAAACATGAGGAAACTCAGAATTTCAGTTGATAAATGAGGAAGCTTCAGTGCACAAACCTGGAAACGGGAGGCAGCTTTCAGTCTCCCCTTGGATTTGCTTTTGGTTCCTTGCCTTTCTCTCAACTTTATTGCCTCCTTGAGTTCTTGCCATTCTGGATTCATATAGAGGCGGAGATGCTTTACTCTGCTAACAAAAAGAATTCTAATTAGCATCACAAAGCATACAATACATATATAAACCCGGTTCTGATATCACTAAATGTAACACCCTCATCAACAGAATTACAAATAGAGTTTAAATAAATATTACAAGGAAGAATTCCATTAACTTTAATTGTCACCAACTTATTATATTACTTGCATAAATAATTAATCTTCTGTTTATATACTCTGAGGGTAACCTTTTTTTCCATAATAATCTACTCATTGATTTTCTTAGGTAATGTGTCAGCCGAATACTATTTAGTTTGTTATATATGTTTACTCTTATAACCTGTGATTTCAATGTTTCACATTCATACGGGAGATCATACCAATATATATATTTTAACAATTAGCTTCACAATCAAATCACATAATCCATTGCATATCCTTCAATAATATTCTTAAATTAAATTTAACAAATTGTCTTATTACAGGATGGAACTTACAACTTTATATTTGCAACACTAAATTTAAGATATTTTATTACAATTCATAACGTATATATGTACAACACCAAACATGTCCAAGACCCAATTACATGAGGTACACATCATTACATAACTCCAATCCAAAGATGTGAATGATTCTAATCTCAAAAGCGTCCAAGCTCCCTTCTGTCAACTACTAACCCCAATCGTTTGCTCTTCATTGCATGATAAACACAGTGCACCGCTTAGTGTTGCACTTATGACAACACATAAAATATATATAAACATATGTATACAACCATCACAGTGCTCGCAATCATAGTCTACAAACAATTTATGATCAGAATAAGGCAGTAACATTAGCATTTGCGCAAATCATCCTTAACCTGCACAAACACAGCATTATTCGCATTTATCTAAACTCAACCAAGTAAGTTGTACTCACTACAATATATACAATCATTTCAAAAATAAAGAAAGAACTCTAAATGATAACAGAACCAGCATCTGCAAATTACAGCGAGCAAACAATGAAGAAGTAATAGTACTAGACAACTGAATTAATCACACGAGTTCTTTGTTAGTGAGTTAGGTATTCTTTTTGTTGTATTTGTTGTTTTTTCCATTTATATTTTAACTTTTTGTTTTCTGATAACACAGGCTCACTGGTTTAAATTTTAAATTAAAAAAGAATTAAATTATTTACAAAATTACCTTAAAAAAGAATTATTTTTAAAAATAATATAATTTTTTTAAATTTTAAAAATACTATATTTATAATTTTTTTTTAATAAAAATACGTTAAAAGAATTACACGTTTGCTTATAAATAAGTTGGGCCACTGTTTGATTCTTATAAAACGTACTTGTAGCCTAACACTCCATAGAACATGTAGCAGTAGCCCTTTTTTTTTTTAATGATTTTTTCATTTTTTTATTTCAAAATAAAAATTTACAATATTAAATTAAAAAATTTATATTAAATTTCTACTTATATATAATACGTACTCATATATATTCACATATACTCTTATTTTAAAAATAAAATTTTAAATTTTTATTTACATTTATATATTTTATTTAAGTTATATTTTTTAAAATAATTTTAACATATACTATATTAATTATTTTAAAATATTTTTTAATACGTAAAAAGTTAATATTAATTATTTTTTAGTATTTTAAATATTTTATTGTGCAGTATGTTTCTTAATTAATTTATGTTATTTTTATATTATTTGATGTTAATTATTTTTAAATTATATTTTATACACACTTTTATATATACCTACATATATCAATGTATACCATATATACACGGAGTCTATATTTCTAACAATATCTTTTTTTTAGTTAAAATATATATAATATATACCCACATATACTTATTGTTTATGAAGGTTTATGTAGCATATACCTCCATATACCTATTATCTTTAAGAAAGAATATCAATGTGCAACTCTTATATTTTAGTATTTGTAGGTATATGATAACTATAGCTATATATATATATATATTATTTTTAAAAAAAAAATATCAGAATGCATGCAATTGTAATAGCTTAGTATATGAAGGTATATGTAGCATATATTTACACATATTTATTGTTTCGGAGAAAGAATATCAATATACAACTGTTATATCTTATTATATTTATGTATATACTAACTATAACTACATATATTTATTGTCTTTAAAAAAAAATGTCAATATACAAATGTAATATCTTAGTATATGAAGGTATATGCAACATATACCTATATATACCTATTGTCTTAAAGAAAAATATTATTATGCTGCTGTTATATTTTAGTATATATAAGTATATGTTAACTATAACTACATATATCTATTTTCTTTTAAAAAATAATATCAATATCCAATTATAATATCTCAGTATATGAAGATATATGGAGTATAGACTTATATGTATTGTTATTCTTTTAAAATATTTATTTTAAATTGTATATATACGTTTAAAATATTTTGTTAAATTATTTTAGTGTAATCTTTTACAAATCTTTTATATATATTTATAAATTTAATATTTTGTATAATTTTTTTATTTTGTTTAAAAATATTTTTTATTCATACTAAAATACTTGTGAATTTATAATTTATAAAGGTCATTTATATAAAAAGTTATTATATTGATTTCATTTGATAAGAAAAGTACAAAATAAAAAAAAAACACAAACAATATAAAGAGAAAAAAACAAACAAATAAATTTATTAAATAACAATTTTAAAACATAATAATAATAATAATAATAATAATAATAATAATAATAATAATAATAATAATAATAATAAACAAGTAATTCAATTCTTCAATGCTAATTTCGTCTCTTTTTTCCATGAACTATCTCTGATGAATATTTAAGCCCTTAAAGTGAGTACCAACTGAAACTAAAATATTAAATTTAACTATTAAAGAGAATTGTCTTACAATGCAAACATAAACAATATAATGAGAACATATATAGTTGAAAGAGAGAAACTCTGAAAGGGAGCCAAAATGGCAACAATGTAAAACAATACCGTATTATTGTAAACACAAAAGATAAAAAAGGATACAAATAAAAAGATGAAAAGTTAAAAATGAAAAAAAAAGTTAGAGCAGTAAAAATGGAAATAGAACTTCAAAAGTAGTATATGGTGTAATTTTCTCTAATAAGAAAGCAATTAGTTCATATTGCACTGATCTAGCCCAAGTTTATCTTACTTTTGACTTTTTTTGTACCATATTTTGCTGATCCAAAATATTAGTCATACCATATTAAGTCATACTAAAATTTAAAAAGTAACAGCACAATATGACTCATTACCTCTTATATAATTGTGTCATATCTTATCAATATATGAGTTAGCTCAATTATTTTCTAATGAATCTTATTATTAATTTTATGTTTGATCTACATAAAGCCATATAAAATTATAATTTACAAATTAGTAATTTTAATTATATATATATAACCTTAATTACAATTATAAAACTTTTGAAGAATTTTAAAAGATCAAATTGTTTGAAAATTTTTAATACCTTTTTTTTAAAGAAAAACATAGAACTAATCATTAAGAAATCAAATTTATTAGTCAAGTCACCAGGGAAAATACTTGTCTCCAACCACTTCTTACAATTCTTGACTACATTGTCCCCTACCAGATGCTAAAATGTTTTATAAAATGCTAGGTGGAGCCCATTCGGGTTCGGGCTTTGTCAGGATGCATGTAAAAAATAGCCTCGCGAAATTCTTCTTTTGTGAAATTCTCCGAAATTTTTTAATACTTAAACATTAAGATAAATTTAATTTTAAAAATTAAAAGTGCAAGTTTATTTAGAAGATTGGAGTTTCACTAGGTGAACTATTTGGTTGGATATACCCTTTTATCAAGGAGGTCTTGTAACTACGCCTTTTGTTCTTTTAGTTATTCATGTTTCATGTGATAAGGTGGAACAAACTTGGGAGTTCTAGGTAACACTTCTATAATATACTCAATTTCTCATTTAGGAGATAACCCTAACAAATCTTCTAGAAACATATTAGGAAGCTCTCATAAAATTGGAATATCTGCGAAATAAGGAAGAGATATACTGGTATCTTGAATATGTGCTAAGTACCCTTAACAACCCTTTTGAAGCATTCGTTTAACCTCGATAGTAGATATTAGGTTAAGAGGTGACATACTTTTATCTCCTTAATATCTTAGAGTCTCCTCGGATTGCAATTGAAGTATCACCCTCAAGCATTTGGGGAAACTCATCATTTTAGTTGACACACAAGGAAGCCTTAAGTGTACAAACCTATAAATAGGAGTTTGCTTTAAATCTCTCCTTGGATTTGTTTTTGGCTCCTTCCCTTTACAATAACTTTATTGCTTCCTTGACTTCTCGTAATTCTAGGTTGAAATAAAGATTGAGATGTTAGGGTTTACTTGCATTTATGGTTTCTATTCTTGTAATATGTAACACCCTTATACCCTATATACATACAATATATATATATCCCATATACATAAAGTACATATATAGAATATAAGAGTGTCATCAGAATTGCATGTGAAAAATTCATACTTTCATTTATCTACATAGTTACACTTTTAGAAATTTAATTTATGTATTATTAGCAATTTTTTCCAGTATTCTCGAAAACTTTTATAGGAAAATTCTCTGAGAAAAATTCGCTAGAGTTTTATCTGTAATTACAATAAAATCCAAAGCTCAACAAACACAACCTGCATGAAAATTTTTCACTTCCAAAATCCATATTTTTTCACCTACCAACAAATCTCCAATTATCTAAAACAAATCACTCAAAACTCATTATTTTATAAATTTACATATTCAATAAGTACATTTAATTTTCACAACCCCGTTTAACAGAATTACATACAAAAACTTTATCTAATGTGCCTAACACATACAAAAATAACTCAAAATATATTATATGTAGCATAAGTATATATGAATGCAATCGGCACCATTGGTCTTATGGCTCTCCGATCTCCAAATATCACCCACCACTAGGATCCCTCTGATCAACAATTCTCACCTGCGCGATTCATACAACTGCCATAAGCTTTACAGCTTAGTGATACATATATATAAATAATAAATATTATACACACACATTCTTACTTCGCATTATATTCCTTATGTATTTACATATGCATATCTCTTTCATCATTCTTTTCAAATTAATCCTTATAAACATATGTAATCACTTATCATACTATTAGAATAGCATATCACTCGTTTACCTCTTCCATGTTACATATTTCATCTACTTACATTATTAGTTATACATTTTTATACCATTCATCTATTCACCATACAATTTATCATATATATATAAATATATCACAAACACACACATTGGGCCTAAAAGTCCTTATATAATGGTCTAGTTCCAAATATATTGTCTTGGGCTATCTCATTTCTAGTTTTTTCTTGACTATTTCTCATATTCTTGATAACATTTCACATTTTCTATCATGTTATCATATTTATCAATTTTTATGATATTTACCCTTTTTCTATAATTCCTTATATTTTCTATATCCCTTAATTATTTTCTATATTTTTTTTTCATTCAAATTAGATAGATTACTTAGTCACAAACACAATGTGGCCTATTTTCTTATTCTATTTTATTATCCACATTCTCATATCACATTTAACATAATGTACATTTTATACAATTGTACATAACAATTACTTTACCATAATATAATGGCTTAAAATTCATATTCCATGCTTTTCACTTACTTTTAAATGGTGCAATACTATATCTTATCAAAACAAATATCAAAGTGGCATAACACATTCACAAAGACACAATGTGTTATGCCAACTCAAATACAATTTAAACATAATCATTAAAGTATTTACTAACCTCAATTATACCAATACACCTCCCAAGTCTTACTTCACCAATTGCCCTTCCTCTCTTTAATTTTGTAACTTTCCTTTACTTAACCCTAAACCACATTATAAGTTCAAATTTAACATCAACAATCCATTTAAATTTACTTTAACCATTCAAATAGCATTTACATCAATTCTACTAAGAATTCCACCAAAACACTATTTTCACCATTACTACCTTATTGAAACTTCAACATCTCAAACTCATTACCATCATTCAATTATAAAATCATCAATAATACATCAATATAACATTAAAACAATTCACTTCCATAATTATGGAAATCTCTTTCAAAAATCTAAATTTTACATAATGTAATTATTAAAGCTTGCGAAAAAGCTGAATCTTAACTTGACTTAATAGTTTTAGATGATACTTCAAGTGTGAATCTAAGCCAACGCCAATCAAAAGGAAGAGAGGTAGGCCTTCAAAATTGGACAAGAATAAGAGATGAAGACCTCTTAAGATTCCTAAGAAAGTGCAGTTCAGTGCAGTAACCATTAAGAAGGAAGATGGAGATGCCTAGAAGATTTTAATTAACTCTTATTATTATTAGTTTGATTTATATGATATTTGATTAGATTGTCTTTTGTTTTATTCTTATTTACTTTTGTGTCTTTTTATTTTAATTTGTACTAGACTTAAATTCTAGTTTTTAATAAATACTAGAATAGAATATGTTCTACTCCTATTTTACAATCTATTTGATTATTTTTTATCTTTATTTTTTCTTTATTTGTTATTGAGTGTGTTAATTATTGTTATTTTAGATTTAAACAAGATATTTAAATTCTTTAGCTAGATTAAAATACTTTTTGCTTTTTTTCAATTTAATGCACGGAATGGATGAGATTATGACCTTAAAAAAATTTTACAAATTAAGAGCACTTATTTTTAAAGAATAGTTAAAATTATTTTTATCATAGTCTTTTGGGGATATAATATGAAAATTATGCATTATTAATATATTAAAATTTTTTGCGAGATGGAGCATAAAAAACACTCGTTTTAGATAATTAAGGTGGAATGGAGCATAAAATGCATCAACCATATATATATATATAAACAAAAAAAAAGAGAAAAAGAGAAAGAAAATAACAACAATAATGTATGGAGCATAAGATGCACCCATTGAATATATATATAATAATAATAATGTTAAATACATAGTTATTATTGATCCTCAATTATTGTATAGAGTTGGGTACTTAGTGATGCTTGCTATATTCTTAAATTAGTAAAGTTGCGATGAATTTATTATGGCTATGATTTGATATAAAAGTTTTTGTTAATTATCCTACTATAGAAGCGTGTTTAGTTTGTGAAGTTGTTTAAAGTTATGATTCTTTGAAGTTTGGTATTTTAAGTTGAAGATAAGTGATTGTTATTTTTTTTAGTTAATTATGTTTGGTTGATTGTAGGGATTTGATTTAATGATGGTTAATGTGCTTGAGGGCAAACAAAAGTTTAAGTGTGGGAGAATTTGATAAGTGCATGATGAAAATACATTTTTCTATCAATTTTTATATGAAATTAAGTTGAATTTACTTATTCTAAGCTTAATTATGTGTTCTAGTTGCAATATATTAGAGTAAAGCTTAGTTTTAATTAATTTGTTGCAGGACTCTTATAAGTAGAGATTTTAGGTAGATTAGACCTTCAGAGTTTCAATGAAGATTTTGATGATGATAGATAGCAAGTTTGGAAAAGTTGTCTTCTTAAAGTTGATAGAAAACATTTCAAACTTTTCAGAAAAGTCTGGTTCACCAAAATCTGAATTTGTTTGGCCTCCAACTATAAAGTTGAAATTGGATTCAAAATACAGAAGCATAATAAAATGTCCGAGCTACTGAGAGTAATTGGGCTATAACTTGGGCTTCCAAAGTCCAATTGAGATGATTCAAGAGCCTAAAGTTATTTACTCTTCTAGAGTTACAACTTTTTTAAAGGTTCATATTGAGATAAGGTTTCAATCAGATAGAATATTGGCTTACAAATTTAAATTTGAATTTCTGTAGAAGTTGAGTAGGAGTAGGAGATTGTTTAAGTAAGGTGAATAGGAACGTGAATCGGGGACATCCATTAAGCCTTCATTCATCATTAGAAAGACAGTGAGAAGAAGTTTAAGCTTAGAGGATGATTCAATTATCTCTTCAGGATTCATCCATTAAGTTTGAACATTCAATCACGGTCTAGAAATTCAATTTTTAATGCTTTGATTTCTTTTTTATTTCTTTAAGTTCCATTTTAGAGTTATGGATCCTTTAATTTATTTCTTCATTTCTAATGTTTTTTTCTTCAAATTAGCTATGAACAACTAATCTTCTTAGTTCGATTAGGTGGATTTAAGGCTATGGATGATGAGTATTAATTGATTTAATTACTATTTTATTTCTTGAATCAAGATTTTATTGATTTTATTCTTAATGCTTGTAATTGACTAGCCACCAATTACTTGTTATATTGAAATCATATGTTGAGCGAAAGTTAGGTCTGATTTTAGATTATGAAAATCAACAACTTTAAAAATTTATTTTTGAGATAAAAGAATAATCTAGAGACTAACTTAATTCCTTTGAGCTTGATAGATTATTGTATTTTATTGTTCATTAGAATAGAACTTAAAAATTTCATCAATCATTAATTTTCTTGCTTGAAAGTGAAGATGATTAAATTTTAAGGAAGTGGTAATTTTGATCCATGAAAGTTTTAAATTAATTTGAAAATTAGTGTTTGCCCATTTAAAATAATTCTAATGAAACCTAATCCTACTTGTTTATCTTAATTATTTGAATTTAAAATTTGAATTTTAATTTGAAGTTTGAATTAGTAGATAATTATCTTAGTTTAATTTAATTTTGAATTTGAATTAGATTTTGAATTTTAAATTAGAGATTGTTAGTTAATAATTTTAAATTGAAATGGTTTATGAAAAACAATTAAAAATTCAAACTTAATAGGAGGCAAATTGAAACCTGAGTTTTTTTTTTAATTAATTAGCGACGTTCCAATTTCATATTTTTATTATTTTTTTAATTTGGTAAGACTGCTATAAAAAACTTCCTAAAACAATGGAAAGAAATCAAATCTTAATAGGAGGCAATGGTTTTAATATATAGAATGAAAAGTTGGAGAGAAATATATTAAATTGAAAAAAAAGTATAAAACCAATGCTCGGCAATGGTTTTAATATATAGAATGAAGACAGTAGTCTCTGCATATGTTCATAAAGGAGGAAAGAAATATTGGATCAAATTTTCTCCAAAAACCCTCTTTTCATCGCACGATTTAGTCTCAACCACCAAAGAATTAATTAATTAACGAATGACAAAATATAATTTTCGTATAACAGACAGCAAAATCACAGTAGTCAACAATCTATCAAAGCATAAACAGTAACAAATATTTTATTTTTCAATATTTAAAATTAATTACATAAATTCATATTAAAATGAAATATCAAACTAGAAAATGAATTATTAAAATATCCAAACTTAATATTGAACTTGCATAAAAATAAAACTAAATAAATAAATAAAAACCATCTACTAGTATTTTTTAGATTTAAGTTGCCTTAACTTAGCATCTGTGTAATACTTCACAAATGAACTTCTTGTATGGAGAGCTTGTAGATCAGCAATCTGCATTTATCTCACCAGTCTCTCAAAATCTTGATTGTTTTTCATTACAACTGAATCAAATTCTCTAGCATAAAGAGCTAGTGGAACCATGTCACACAAGCATTTCATGCAAATCAAATCAGGTAATTCTTTGTCATGACTATGTTCACCATCTCTTTCTCTCTATCTCTTACAACCAGTGCTAATAGCAGAGTGATGAACGGTATTCATATTGATTTTCGTTTTGATTTTAGTTTTGATTTTGGTTTTGGTTTCAGTTTTGGCTTCGTAATTGGAATCCATTGAATCATTCACAATTTCGTTAGAGTGATCTGATGTCATTATTCACAAAATAATATCTTTAAATATAGGAAAGTAATATCTTTAAATATAGGAAAGTAAATTACTGTATCACATTTAAATTTATTTTAATTATTATTGTTTAAAATTAACATTTTTTTAATTTCAGACATCATTAATAATCAATATGACTCTGTTAATTCTTACTCCCCGGTTCACAAATATAAATCACTTTAGAGCGGTAAATTTTACTCATAAATAATTGTCATTTCATAAAAATCAAGGTTATTTTATATCCTTTATTTCAAATTTAGCCCTCTACAATTCTCAGAAAATTAAATTAAAAACGTTAATCTTCCCAAGTTTCTACAACTCTCAACGAGTAATAAATTAAAGAAGAATAAGTCAGCAAAATTGATGGAGGTTATTCTTGTAATTTAATGTAGCAAGTCAACTGGGTGTATGAAATGTATGGATGTTTGAATGAGTGCATGGGTGCATGCATGCATGTCAAATAAATCACATGAGAACACAATCATTCTTCCCTTATTACTTCCACACACGGTAGTTGAATTTATTATCTTAGGTGTTTTGGTTAATAGAATTACCAATAGGGATTGATAACCATTTACACTAAGATGAAATTACCTTTGTAATGCCAAAATGGAGGAACCTATTCTTGACAAATTCAATTTGGCTCTCCCAATCACAATGGTTCATTTCTTAATCCTAATGGTGGCTTATTTTTCTCCTCTTAGGAAATTCAAGGACGAAAGAGATGTTGCAATTAAAAAGAAACTTAGCAGTGTTAAGGACACTTCATTGGAGATGGAAAAGCTGGAGGAGCAAGAAGTGGTGGTTATGAGAGTTGCAAGGGCGGAGATGATATAATTACACTGTTGGTGTTTGAATTTTTTAAAATTTAACAATTGAGTTATTCAACTTTTCAAAATATAAATTTAGTCCTGGAACCGAAAATCATATATAATTTAATTGTTTAAGCAGGTTGCAAATCGGTTACAAGTAAAATGTCATATCATCTTTCATTGATATATTGACACGTATTATCCCATAAAGTACTTTTTAGTTTGCAACCGGTTGAAACAACTAAATTGTACATGATTTTTCGATTTCAACACTAAATTGATATTTTGAAAAGTTAAACAACTCAATTATTAAATTTTAAAAAGTTCAAATACCAACAGTGTAATTATACCAGGCGGAGATTTCGACTGCCCTTTACAAAATAAAGAGAGAAACATAGGCTAAGTTGGAGCAAAAAGAAGATACTATAATATCACTTAATTCACAAATTGCTGCACTCAGTGATGAGATTGTCAAGAAGGTTCTTCCTGCACAATAAATTAATTTATCTTCTTTATTTTATTTCTAAAAAATTCTGCACAATAGAAATCCCACCACGGAAGAACTAGCACCAGAGGAATTAGAAGAGCAAGAAAAACATTCATTGCCACAAACTGATGAAAATTTGAGATTTGAAGCTCTTCATAAGAAACAATAAGCTGCTATAGCTGAATACCAGCAAATGTACGATCAACTTTGTGTGAAGCAACTGAAACTTGGAGCTCAATTCAACCAGATGACGGAGTTGATGAGAAGCATGAGAAAAGGAAAGAAGCCGATGCATGAAGAGACACCACCGGCGGTCAGGGGAATTTTACCTACTCTTAGGGTCAAAGAAACTGAAGACTTTTAAATACTTGTTCGACTTCTCGTGACAATATTTCATCTTAAAACACAATGCAGCATCGACATAGTTAGTTCCAATAATTACAAGCAGCAACTCAGTCAAGGTCTACATATACACCAGCCAACACACATACACATTCATTGAGATACAACTTTGTCTGAACCAACAAGAAAGGAAATCACACAAGTGGAGAATTCAGTTATATTGACCATTATTCATCGCTTCTTTAACAGGAATTCCCTAAAACAACACAATTAAATCTGTTACAAAAATAACAGTACAATAAAGCTTGAAACAATTTTGTTTTCACTTATTGCACAACATATTTTAGCATAAATTTCATTCCAAACAGTAGCAAATAAAATACAAATTTGATATCCAGATTGTATTTCCCTTTTTTCTTCTTAACTACAATAATAGTTAATCATAAGCATAGACACTTCCCAAATAAACATTCAGAAAAATAGGGAAAGATCAAAGTATATTTCATGTTCCAAAACTGAAACGAAATTGACAGATTGCAAGCATAGATATTTGCAACCTCCAGCAAAATAAGAGAGCTCATAGTCCAGCTTTTGTTTCTGAAAAGGAGACCAAATGTGCAATCATGTTCAATCTCCTTTTTAAAGAGTTATCAAAAGAAAAAAAAAACAGAAGATTTTTTAATCCACGCAAGTGTTTGAGGCCAGTATGAAACCACCTCTCACAGCACAAAACCCTGAATGGAGTTTCGATTGATTACCAAATTTCCCCTTTGGAGAGGTTGAACAACAATCTCAATTGGATCACACACATATAGTAGGAAATTTCCTTACCTGAGCGGAGCATAACACCAGTTTCCTAGTGCTCTTGTTATGTGCTAACAACCGTTTTTCTTCTTTCCTTAGGTTCCTAAAATTTTACTACGTCCTGACCCTATCTTACTCAACCAATAATGTACAGGGTTAAGCAAGTCTGCCCTTGGTTGCTGCACCCCTCAGATGTGTATAATCATTTCAATTGGAACACAACATGCTCATTAAAGCATGTACTCTGATGCCCTCTATTAACAAAAAGAATAACCCTATTTAGCATCACAGAGCATACAATACAAATTCATGGTAATTCATAACCCACCTAAATTCAAAACCGCCTAAATCGGACTCGGATACCACTAACGGTAACACCCTCATCAACAGAATTGCAACTAGAGTTTAAATAAATATTGCAAGGAAGAATTCCATTAACTTTAATTGTCATCGACTTATTATCGTACTTGCATAAATAATTAATCCTCTGTTTATATAATATGAGCATAATTTTTTATTCTATAATAATTTACTCATTGGTCTTTTTAGGTTACATGTCAGCCGAGCACTATTTAGTCTATTGTTATACCTTAATTGCCCACACATACAATACTATTTATTTATTACTTTACATTCATTTCACACCTAATTAGCATATTGTGGTATTAGCCATTCAGCAGTGGAATTCCAGGTGCACATTGGTTCATCCAATAATAGAATTAAGCATCTTACTCTCATTCATGCATAGGAAAATAAATTCAAACCCATTAATTTACATTCTCATATTTGAGGCTTCGACCAATCGCTAATCTATGCTCGGTTTTAACTGTCTCAGCGTAAAGTAAGATCAAACTTACCTTATGCTTGCTAAAAATGAATTCAAATAGCAGTTGTACAAAGTCAGATATAATTTCCAATTCATTATCCAAGAGCTCAAATTTATAAATTTCGTCACTCAAACAAGGAAGAGGTACAAGCTATTGTTAATATTTCCCTTATTTCCATCATCTGATAGAGATAAGCTTATATGGGCCTTTGATAAATGTGGGAAAATTTTTGCAAAATCAGTATATCATTTTCTATCGAATGGTAGACAAGGAAGGGTATGAAATAGAGAGGAGACTTCTTCTAGTAATAATTTTTTTAGAGATCAATCTGGAATTTGCAAGTACCTCCTAAAATTCGAAATTTTATCTGGAGGTTGTGTGTTGATGCCATTCCAAGTTTAATAAATCTTTTTAATAGGAATATGTCAAAATCTAAACTGTGCCATCAGTGTGCAAGTTCAGATGAATCAGCAATGGATATAATATTTCAATGCCACCATGCAAGAGCTAGTTGGTTAGCTTCAGATATTGGAATATTTCCCCTGGCATTGAATACATCATTTATAAATTGGTGGGCAGATGTTGTTAAACTAAATACAAGTTCTAATTTTAAAATCAGCTTAAACATGATTGCTTGTCATTGTTGGAGTGTCTGGAAATCCCTCAATGATTTTTATTTTAAAGGGATTCCCCCTCTTCTTGGGTGCCTCATCCCAGAGGATGGACCAAAATTAATACAGATGCAGATTTTTGTTTAGGTAAATTACTTGCTAGTGCAGTAATTAGGCATGTAGCCTCAGTAAACAGTATAGGCATTAAGCCTCAGTAGCAGTATAGGCATTAAGCCTCAGTAACCTCCTTCCCCTTCATGACACACCATCACACAGCACAAGTAATATCAAATTCAATATTCTCACATAAATACAATCACATGCAAGTTTCTCTGTCTCCTAAAACATGCGAGGCTGGGTTCGAAAAAATATACTAGTGAATATATAGAAAGGATAATATATTATAAGAAGGGTTTATATATATATATATAAGTTGTTAGCAAGTAACACAACACAAACAATTCAAATACACCCATAGAACTTACCTGGTCTAACAGTCAGCTAAGCAATCCACCACCCTAAGTCTGAGGTGCTACTGGACCATCGCCTAACCATTAACCATCAATTAACAACCACCCTTACAAATGTATGCAAGTGCAAATGGGAATGCATGACGTGAATGCACACAATTCAATAGTTTCCACAACAAGGTTAAACCTTTTGTCAACTAATCATAACTTAACCATCATAATATCACACCTTTAAACTTGCTTTCCAGAATATAAAACATCATTAAAAAGTCCTTACAATTTAAATTCATCAAATACCTTACTTAAATAATCAATATACACAAGATACAATTTTACCGATAAACCTGAATAACGGGTGTCAACTTGTAAAATTCAAAACAATTAACCAGTATACGAAAAATTTATAATTTTCAACCAGAAGTTAATTTGATATCTGAAAAGCATCCTACCAAAATTTCATAATTTTTCGAGACTTAGAAGTCCCTCAATCAATTTTTATTCATAACAGTATACAGCTCACAAGGTATACTGACAGCAGTAGAAAGATTTAATTATTTCAAAACTATAACAACAGAAACACAACCCAATCATATTTTTCTTGTAAATTAGACTTCCAGAACTTCAACATATATGAAAATCAAATCTAAAACATTTTTACACATTTTAATATGAATTTTGAAAGTTACAGATGATGAAATCGCACCTACAGTACAGTTCTTCAGACAACAGTAGAAAACTTGAATTTTCCAGAAATATTCGATGCTCCAAAATCACAAAAATTATTTTTCTCATAAACTAGACTCAATTTCAAGCCACATATCCAAATTTTATATTTTTATCATGTTCTAATATTTAATTAAAAATCGAGCAACATACAACACCAATATCAAACTTCAGCAGAAAATTAAATCATCCAAAAACTCAAAGAAAACAATTAATTCGAAAACCCTAATATCCAAATTAATTCAATCAAACCCTAATTCAATATATTCATCAAATTTCAGAACCCAACACACTAGCCAAATCAATTAATTCAACACCAAAATCCATCAAAACAATCAAAACCCCAAAACCTAACCTATTTTGTAAAAATCAATTTAATTAAATAATAATTCGAATTTAGCCAAATTAATTAAGAAAAATACTAACCCAATATGATACTAATATGAATTAATCAAATGGAAGTTGAAATAATGCAAAAGAAATCAAGAAAAACCTCAAAAAAACCAAAAACTCGAAAATTTTGGCTGCTGGAACAGAAGTCAAAACGACATCGGCGAGCCACGCCGCGCCACGCGAAACGACGGAACGCCAGACGCCGAACGAAAATCCCCTGGCTCGCGCTGCTCCGCTGAACGACAAGCTTCCTACGCCAAACGACACTGGCACCCTGCGCGCGCACTGACGAAACGACGGGCCCTCTGATTTTGCTCCCAAAAACCAATTTCTCTCTTTTTTTTTTAAACACCCGAAAATAGAAGACCTCTAACAATACCCCCATCAGATTTTAGGCCTATTTATAGGAAAACAACTCTTCAAAATTATATTTTTACCCCAAACTAATTTATTTTAATTTAAAAACACCCCAAAACTATTTATTTTCATAAAAATTACCCAAAACCATAAAATTCACAAAATCAACTCAAATTTATTTTTAACTTCAAACTTTAACCCAAAATAATTTATAAATATGTTTTACGCATAATAATACCCGAAAATACCGAAAACGACAAAAATCCAAAAATGACGAAAATACCCTCGGCACCCAAAAATACAATATTATACTCAAAATGACCGTCTCATCGTCCTGAGTATCAAAAATACATTCAAACCATCAAATTATGTTCAAGCGACATATGAGGGCACAAAATGACTATTTTGCCCCTAGACTTAAAATCATTCAAAAACCAAGGGTTTTACAATCTAACCCCCTTAAAGTAATTGCGTCCATGCAATTGAATCCAACATAATCATTATCCATCAAAAACTGTCATTACAATAGTTATACACAAATCCGGATGGTATCGTCTACTTAGTATGTGTCGTTATGGTTGTCAGGCCATAACTACAAGATACCAAGCACTAATGACCATTCCAGGTTTGATTCATCTAGAGTTCATTAAATAAAAACCAATTATCAGATAACCAAAACAAAATCAATGAATAGCGCTTAGCGCTCAACCCAGTCAATATCAGTGCCAATCAATCGAGTATAACATTATCTCTGTTCATTTTTTCAATCCATAACAATATTAATATACTGTACCTCTGTAACCAATAACAGAAATATTCCGTAACTCAACATCATTACACATACACCTTTTCAATAAGATCCATTGCATACAATTGTCAATCATCAGTCACAAACAATATCATGCGATGTATGAGTATGATGTTATGCTGGTATGCAAGTGCTCTAATCACTAAAACTAACACTAAAACTGAAGAATATTACAGTCTAACCCCCTTAAAATGATTTTGACCTCGAAATCTAAAACATACCTGAAGACTCAAACAGATGGAGATATTTAGCTTTCATAAGCTCTTCGGCTTTCCAGGTGCATTCTTCAATAGAATGATTGCGCCAAAGAACTTTCACGGAAGCTACATCCTTAGAACGCAACCGCTTGACCTGACGGTCCAGAATAGCCATTAGCTGCTCCACATAAGAACAATCATCACTAATCTCTATAGTGTCCGGAGCTAGCACATGATCAGGACTAGGTACATACTTTCTCAACATCGAGATATGAAATGTCGAATGCACAGAAGCCATCTGAGGTGGTAAATCAAGCTTATAAGCAACATCACCAATTCTCTCCAGAATTTCAAATGGACCAACATACCGCGGAGCTAATTTTCTCTTCTTACCAAACCTCATAATACCCTTGAACGGTGAAACCTTCAGAAACACTCTATCCCCGACAGCAAATTCTAGATTTCTTCTTTTCAAGTCAGCATAGCTCTTTTGCCTACTAAAAACAGTCCGAATACGGTTTTGAATCACTGGTACAACCTCAGCACTGTATTGCAAAAGTTCAGGACCCTCAATTCGGCGCTCACCAACCTCCTCCCAATATAATAGAGTCCTACACCTTCTGCCATACAGAGCTTCAAATGGAGCCATACCAATACTAGCCTGATAACTGTTATTGTAGGCAAACTCTACCAAAGGAAGATGATCTGCCCAACTACCACCAAAATCAAGAACACACAATCGCAGCATATCTTCCAAAGTCTGAATAGTCCTCTCCGACAAACCATCCGTCTGAGGATGAAAAGCAGTACTGAAATGAAGATTAGTTCCCAAACCTTCCTGAAGCTTCTGCCAAAATCTAGAAGTAAATTGTGGTCCTCTATCAGAAACTATAGAAACTGGGACCCCATGAAGACTCACAATCCTGTTGAGGTACAGTTTGGCATACTGCGACACTGTATACTTAGTATTTACTGGAAGAAAATGAGCGGATTTAGTCAATCTGTCAATAATAACCCAGATCGAATCATGCCCACCAGGAGCTTTAGGCAAACCGACAACAAAATCCATATTGATTCTCTCCCATTTCCACTCAGGTAGTGGTAACTCCTTAAGCAATCCCGCAGGCTTATGATGCTCATACTTAACTTGCTGACAAGATAAGCATTGAGAAACAAACTGTGCAACATCATTCTTCATCCCTTTCCACCAGTACAACTGTTTCAAATCCCGATACATCTTGGTGGAACCGGGGTGAACTGTGTACTTAGAGAAATGTGCATCCTTAAGGATATCAGTCTTCAAATCATCTACCTTAGGAACACACACTCTAGTACCAAACTTTAAAACACCTTTATCATCTATAACAAACTCCTTGTTCTCACCGGCTAAGACTTTCTGTCGTAAAATTTCCAAATCCGCATCCTTACTTTGCTCAGAAATAATCCTGTCAAGAAAATTTGGCTTCACAGCCAAACTAGCAAGAAACACCCCTCTACCATTCACAACTTCTTTGTCAGACATATTAAATGTCCAACCCTCATCAAGAAATTGGTGAATCTCAGAAATCAAGGACCTCCTCGTCAAACAAATATGTGACAAACTCCCTATAGACTTGCGACTCAAAGCGTCTGCCACAACATTTGTTTTTCCAGGATGGTACTGAATATTATAATCATAATCTTCCAGAAACTCTATCCACCTCCTCTGCCTCAAGTTCAGATCCCTCTGTGAGTAAACATATTTGAGATTCTTATGGTCAGTAAAAATCTCACATGTAACACCATACAGATAATGCCTCCAGATCTTTAGTGCAAACACAACAGCAGCCATTTCCAGATCATGCGTAGGATAATTAACTTCATGCTTTTTCAACTGTCTTGAAGCATAAGCAACCACCCTACCATGTTGCATCAACACACATCCCAAACCAATACCAGATGCATCACAGTAAATAGCATAGCCTTCATTGCCCTCCGGCAAAACAAGTACAGGTGCAGATGTCAACCTTTCTTTCAGAAAGTTAAAACTCTCCTCACAAGCATCATCTCAAACAAACTTAACATCCTTGCGAGTGAGTTTAGTCAAAGGTGCTGCAAGTCGAGAAAAATCTCTAACAAATCTTCTATAATAACTAGCCAAACCCAAGAAACTTCGTATCTCTGTAACTGTCTTTGGTCTTGGCCAATCCATGACTGCCTCAATCTTCTTTGGATCAACCTGAACACCCTCAGAAGATATAACATGACCCAAGAACACAACTTTATCCAACCAGAATTCACATTTCGAGAACTTGGCATAAAGTTTATGTTCCCTCAGAGTTTGCAAAACCAGCTTCAAATGTTCCTCATGCTCTTCTTTAGTCTTGGAATACACCAAAATATCATCAATGAACACCACAACAGACCGATCAAGATATGGACTAAACACCCTATTCATCAAGTCCATAAAAGCAGCAGGGGCGTTGGTAAGTCCAAAAGACATTACAAGAAATTCATAATGACCATACCTTGAACGAAAAGCAGTTTTAGGTATGTCACTCTTTCGCACCCTTAACTGATGATAACCAAACCGAAGATCAACCTTTGAGAAAAACTTCGCCCCTTGCAACTGATCAAACAAATCATCAATCCTTGGTAATGGATATCTGTTCTTGACCGTCACCTTGTTTAGCTGCCGATAACCAATACACAACCTCATGGAACCATCCTTCTTTCTCACGAAAAGAACCGGAGCTCCCCAAGGTGAAGTACTCGGTCGGATGTACCCCTTCTGTAACAAATCATTCAGCTGCTCCCTCAACTCTTTAAGCTCTGCCGGTGCCATTCTATAAGGCGGCATAGAGATAGGATTTGTGCCGGGTACAAGATCAATAGAAAACTCAATCTCCCTTTCAGGAGGTAACCCAGGCAAATCCTCAGGAAAAACATCGACAAAATCTTGCACTATAGGAAAGTCTTCTGGTTTAACTTCTTCTTTCTTCACATCCCGAATAGATACAAGATAGGCGTCGCAACCTTTACGCAACAACCTTCTAGCTCCCAAAGCAGAAATCATTTGACAAGGACCAATGGTCTTGGAACCATGGAATGTCACCGACTTACCTTCTTCATAATCAAATCAGACTATTTTAGCCCTACAGTCAACATTAGCTCCATGACAAGCTAACCAATCCATTCCTAAGATCACAACAAATTCCAACACATATAGGACAATCAAATTTGCAGCTAAATCTGCATCCTCAACTCTAACCATACAGTTACTATAAACATCCACCGTCTCTATCTCATCCCCCAGTGGTGTATGAACAAACAAAGGCTCAGTCAAAAGTTCATATGATCTAGATAATCTAGATGCAAAATTAGGTGATATGAATGAATGAGTAGCTCCAGGGTCAATAAGAACATGTGCATCAAAAGAACATATAAAGAGTGTACCTTGCACCACATTATTATCAGCCCGAGCTTGCTGAGTATTAAGATTAAACACCCGAGCATAATTCTGATTCTGATTCTGGCATTGGTTCTGATTCTGAGCATTGTTCTGACCTGCTGGCAAAGCGGGCACAACATTCTGCTGCTGATTATTCTGGTAATAACCCTGATTCTGCTGACCTTGGTAGCCTCGATAACCTCCATTCTGTCGTCTGCCATTCTGATTACCTTGGCCTCCATTATAACCTCGACCACCATTACCTCTGCCATAACCATTACCGTTGCCACGATTGTTATTACCCTGATTCCCTACTGGTCTCAGATAATTCTGCTGCCCTCCTTGATTCTGACCACGCCGAGAATTAGGACAATCCTTCACCTGGTGATCCATCTGTCCACAACCTAAACATGCTCCTATCTGTCTCCAGCAAACTCCTGGATGACGGTTACCACAAAACCCACAAACAGGATTCCTCTGATTCTAATTCTGCGATCGATAAGTCTGTTCTTGGCCACCTCTATTATTACCTCTCTGATCTCTGTTCTGTCCTTGGTAGCCATGCGAATCATTAGGTCTACTTCTCTTCCTATTAACATCAGTAGTATCCTTAGTCCTGTCAATCTTACCTCTGTTTTTCAAACCCAGAGCTGTGTTCCTAGCCAAATGCAACTCAATGTAGTTATGGCTAGCAACAAAACCATAATACTTATTGTTCAATCCCTCCACAAATCTGCGAGTCATCCGAGCCTCATCCTGAATCAAGTGTGTAGCATACTGTCGCAGATCCTGAAACTTCTCATAGTACTCAGCTATGGATCTATCCCCTTACTTCAACCTCTCAAACTCTTGGCCTTTTTGCCACATAATATTCTCAGGTATGAAATTCTGCATGAACAAGTCCTTAAACTCATCCCAGACATGAACCCTAACCCTAATCTCATCCTCGAACCACACCTGAGCTGACTTCTTTAACTGATGGCCTGCCAACTCTATAGATCTATCATCAGTATAGTTGAGAGCTAAACAAATCCGACGTACCTCATTGATGAAGTATACCGGATCCTCAGTAGCAGAGTTGGAGAATATAGGTGGGTTCACTTTGATAAACTCATTTAATTTCACATACTGGGGTTCAACAATAGGTGGCTGTTCATTTGCTTGCCCAGCATTCTGATTCAGATTCTGCACCAACTGAGCAATTCCATTGGCAAGAGTCTCCATAGATCTACCCATGGTCATCATAGTAGTCATAAACTGCTCCTGACCCACTGCAGCAGCCGGTGTAGCCTCAGGTACAGGATTATTCCCAGGAGTAGGTGGCTGAGGACCAGGCACAACTCCTGCAGTATTAATATTCCCTGCTGCAGCTCTAGGAGGTCTCCCACGTCCACGTAGAGGCAGATTAGCACCATCTGCAGTTCCAGAAGTTCCAGCACCAGAGAAACCTCCCCTTATCTGAATTTCAGTACTTCTTTGAGACATAACTCCTGATATTAGTACAAGCATATCGATTAACGCGGAAGCAAAAGAAACACAGAAAGAATTTCTCCTAATGATTTCCTGATACAACTAGACAAATTATAAGTGTGACTGAATCTTATGGCTCTGATACCACTTTTGTCATGACCCAACCCGGGGGCCATGACCGGCATGCAGCCAAACCGAAGTCCCACCACATAAGCCTTAGAAACATTCATAACAGTCTAAATGCAAAACAGTTCAATACTTATATAATCCGCAATCCTAGTTCAAATGCAAACCATCAATATAATCAAATCACAATAAAATCATTCGGGATATCTAAAGCAGACAAGTTCTATTTATTACACAAAAAGAGATTCGGATTCAATCAGCCCAAAAGTTCAATATCCGGAAATCTCTAAGCAGAAAGACCGATAAACACAAACAGAAAACCTGATCGACTTCGCCAAGAAGAGAAAGAAGATAGACGAAAACAATCACTGTAAACCTGCAAGACAATCTGTAAGGGTGTGAGCGCTTTATAGACGCCCAGTAAGTCTATGAGAGGCAGAGAAACATCTAACAATTATATAAGCAGTACATATAATACAATCACAAATTAAGCAATCAAGATGGTGTGTCGGGGTCACCAATCAGTAAACAGTACAGTATAACATTAGTCACATCCGCCCTTATAACTCCTCAGTACAGTACAGTAATCAGTAATTAGGCATGTAGCCTCAGTAAACAGTATAGGCATTAAGCCTCAGTAGCAGTATAGGCATTAAGCCTCAGTAGCAGTATAGGCATTAAGCCTCAGTAACCTCCTTCCCCTTCATGACACACCATCACACAGCACAAGTAATATCAAATTCAATATTCTCACATAAATACAATCACATGCAAGTTTCTCTGTCTCCTAAAACATGTGAGGTTGGGTTCGAAAGAGTATACTAGTGAATATATAGAAAGGATAATATATTATAAGAAGGGTTTATATATATATATATAAGTTGTTAGCAAGTAGCACAACACAAACAATTCAAATACACCCATAGAACTTACCTGGTCTAACAGTCAGCTAAGCAATCCACCACCCTAAGTCTGAGGTGCTACTGGACCACTGCTTAACCATTAACCATCAATTAACAACCACCCTTACAAATATATGCAAGTGCAAATGGGAATGCATGACGTGAATGCACACAATTTAATAGTTTCCACAACAAGGTTAAACCTTTTGTCAACCAATCATAACTTAAACATCATAATACCACACCTTTAAACTTGCTTTCCAGAATATAAAACATCATTAAAAAGTCCTTACAATTTAAATTCATCAAATACCTTACTTAAATAATCAATATATACAAGATACAATTTTACCGATAAACCTGAATAACGGGTGTCAACTTGTAAAATACAAAATAATTAACCAGTATATGCAAAATTTATAATTTTCAATCAGAAGTTAATTTGATATCTGAAAAGCATCCTACCAAAATTTCATAATTTTTCGAGACTTAGAAGTCCCTCAATCAATTTTTATTCATAACAGTATACAGCTCACAAGGTATACTGACAGCAGTAGAAAGATTTAATTATTTCAAAACTATAACAACAGAAACACAACCCAATCATATTTTTCTTGTAAATTAGACTTCCAGAAATTCAACATATATGAAAATCAAATCTAAAACATTTTTACACATTTTAATATGAATTTCGAAAGTTACAGATGATGAAATCGCACCTACAGTACAGTTCTTCAGACAACAGTAGAAAACTTGAATTTTCCAGAAATATTCGATGCTCTAAAATCCTAAAAATTATTTTTCTCATAAACTAGACTCAATTTAGAGCCACATATCCAAATTTTAGATTTTTATCTTGTTCCAATATTTAATTAAAAATCGAGCAACATACAGCACCAATATCAAACTTCAGCAGAAAATTAAATCATCCAAAAACTCAAAGAAAACAATTAATTCGAAAACCCTAATATCCAAATGAATTCAATAAAACCCTAATTCAATATATTCATCAAATTTCAGAACCCAACACACTAGCCAAATCAATTAATTCAACACCAAAATCCATCAAAATAATCAAAACCCCAAAACCTAACCTATTTTGTAAAAATCAATTTAATTAAATAATAATTCGAATTTAGCCAAATTAATTAAGAAAAATACCAACCCAATATGATACTAATATGAATTAATCAAATGGAAGTTGAAATAATGCAAAAGGAATCAAGAAATACCTCAAAAAAACCAAAAACTCGAAAATTTTGGCTGTTGGAACAGAAGTTAAAACGACATCGGCGAGCCACGCCGCGCCACGAGAAACGACGGAACGCCAGACGCCGAACGACAATCCCCTGGCTCGCGCTGCTCCGCCGAACGACAAACTTCCTACGCCAAACGACATTGGCACCCTGTGCGCGCACTGACAAAACGACGGGCCCTCTGATTTTGCTCCCAAAAACCAATTTCTCTCTCTTTTTTAAAACACTCGAAAATAGAAGACCTCTAACAATACCCCCATCAGATTTTAGGCTTATTTATAGGAAAAACAACTCTTCAAAATTATATTTTTACCCCAAACTAATTTATTTTAATTTAAAAACACCCCAAAACTATTTATTTTCATAAAAATTACCCAAAACCATAAAATTCACAAAATCAACTCAAATTTATTTTTAACTTCAAACTTTAACTTAAAATAATTTATAAATATGTTTTACGCATAATAATACCAGAAAATACCGAAAAAGACAAAAATCTAAAAATGACGAAAATACCCTCGGCACCCAAAAATACAATATTATACTCAAAACGACCGTCTCGTCGTCTTGAGTATCAAAAAGACATTCAATCCATCAAATTATGTTCAAACGACATATGAGGGCACAAAATAACTATTTTGCTCCTATACTTAAAATCATTCAAAAACTAAGGGTTTTACAAATATTAAACATATTGCATAGATATTGCGTGTTTATTGTATTTGTATTTTGTATGCATGTGGTAAGTATAAGAAAAATAAAATTATTTATGAATAAAAAAATATAAAAAGAAATAAAATACAACAAATGAAAATAAAGAAAAGAAAAACAAAAAAAACAAAAAAAAATTAAAAATGGCAGTTTTAAAAAAATGACGTAATTTTTTTTACTATATATGGCGTAATTTTTTCAAATTAATATAATTTATAAACTATGACACCCTCCGCCATATTTTTAAAATTTTTTATTTTTTTACAAGAGATATTTTAGTCATTTTATTATAAACTCATTATAAGCTCATTATAAGTTGTTTAAAATTTATAAACTCATTATAAATTTATTATAAACTAATTATAAACTCATTGTAAACTCTCTGTAAACTAATAAAAATCTTGTAATTTGGTAAATATTTTATAAATTCTGGTATTTTGGTAAATATATTATAAATATTGTAAATTTAAAATTATTTTTAATTTTTCTTGTAATTTTGTCAAAAGCCCAAAATTTTTTTATTAAAAATAATTTTGAGTGTATGCCTATTGAAAAATTTTCAGATTAAAAATTTAAAAGGAATATTTGTAAAACTAACCTTAAAAGTTAAATAATTTTCAAATATACTATACTTAAAAAAAGTTTCACTTTTAGGAAAATAAAATTTATAATTACAAAAATGTGGATGCCTTTTACGTTGGCCAAAAGCCTCCCCATTTTATATTGTCCTAACCTAAAAATTCATTGTTGACTTTTTCTTGATAGGTGATCATAAAAAGTAAAATAAAGTAAAATATATAAATATATAAACCTTAAAAAATAATAATAATAAATAATAATAAGCAGTTACTTATTATAGTATGCTAAATAAATTAATGAAATATGGCACCTTTCAATATAAATATTTAATGAGAGATATTATCTTAAATTTATTCTATAAAAAAATTTACTCTTGATTATTTATTAATTTAAATAAATACTTCAATTGTTTAATTTGTTTATAAATATATTTATTTTTTTTAATTTCTATTTGTTTGGCTATTTGGCTATTGTTTGTGGCCATTTTTCAATTGTTTGGTGCCAAACAATAGAAAAAACAATTTGTTGCCATGCTTTTTTTTTATTTACCATAAATTAAATAAAATATATATATTTTACTTCATTATATGATTATAAGATTTTTTATTTTTTTATACTTTTAGTTATGTGGTAATTATTTTTTGTGTATTTGTTTTTTGTGATTTTCATCTACTTTTTACACTTTTTTATTTTTTATTTTTTGTTTTTTAGTTTTTTAGTTCTCTTTTCTTTTTTTTTTAATACTATTTTTATTATTTATACTGTTTATTTTAAAATTTTTAGACAAGTTCCAAATCAAAAATTTAAAATATTAAATTTAAAATATCTATATTAAGTTTCTATTTATACGTAACATATATCAACATATAACTAAAAATATATCCACCTATATGCAATATATATCACTTCTATACTCTTTTTCTTTTAAAATTTAATACATATATGTTGTTACATGTTATATATAACAATATATATTAGTTAATTTATAAAAAAAAATATCAATTTACGATTGAGATATGGTGTTATATATTCATATATGTTATATATAACAATATATATTAATTGATTTGTAAAAGAAATATCAATATGTAACTGATATATATTGTTATATATTCGTATATGTTACATATAACAACATATAATAGTTAATTTATTATAAAATATCAATATACAAAATAATATATGTTGATATATGTTATATATAACAATATATATAAGTTAATTTGCAAAAAAAAAATTATTAATATACAACTGATATATATTGTTAAATATATATTCGTATATGTTATGTATAACAATATATATTAGTTAATCTGCAACGACAATATCAATTTACAACTGATATATATTGTTATATGCTCATATTTGTTATTTTATTTATACCGTTTATTTTTTAGTGTATTTTTAAGAAGTATGTTCATATATGTCATTTAATATATACTTATTGTCATATTATTTTATAATGTTTTTATTATTTATAATGTTTATTTTTTTTAGATAAATTTCAAATTAAATTGTTTAAAATATTGAATTAAAAATAATTATATTAACTTTCTACTTATATGTAACTTACACTAACATATAACTAAATATATCTACTTATACTTTTATATTTTTATTCTTTTGAAATTTAACACGTATATGTTGTTAAACATATCATATACTAACACATAACTAAATATATAATAGTTTTATACTCTTATTCTTATAAAACTTAGCATGTATATGTTATTATATGCAATATATACTGACATATAACTAAACATTTATCACTTTTATACTCTTATTCTTTTAAATTTCAACAAGTATATGTTGTTATGTGTTACCTATATTTGTAATCTGTATCAACATATAACTAAACTTATATTACTCTTATACTCTTATTCTTTTAAAATTTAACGTCTATATATTGTTATATGTAATATATATCAACATATTACTAAATTTTAAAGAATGAGGAAAGGTCAAAGAACTTAATTTAAGTGGAGCCATAATTACTAATTATTTTTTTAACATTGATTAACAGGGAAAGTAGCATAATTTTGTTTTAATTGGTTAAAAAAAAAATTAGCAAGGAAATTTTTTTACGTTGGTTAACAAGGAAATTTTTATTATTTCAATTCATTTTCATATAAAATAATTCTCATAAATTAATTAATACATTTTCATATAAATTATTTAAATAAAATATAACAGTTGAATAAGTATTAATTTAAAATAAAATTAGTTATATATTTTGTTATATGTTACATATAACCACATATAACAACATATACCGATATATATTGAAATACACCAACATATGACAACATATGTCAACATATGCACATACATATTATTATTCTTTAGTAAAATTATATATAACATATATCCATACATATGTAACATATTATTATTATTATTTTCAACATATACCCACATATATCAAATTTATGTAACATTTACCGATATATATCCATATATATGTAATATATGTAGTTATACTTTTACAATATATATCCACATGTATCTAGTTATATGTAACATATACTGACATATAACTACACATATAATTAGTAAAAAGAAAATATTATAAAAATTTAAAATAATAATGATAATATATTAAAAAAATAATATATCAAATAATATATATAACTTATTAGTTAAGTTATTTATTAAAAAATAAAATAAAATAATAATTATAATAGTTATAATCAAACAAATAAATAATTAAAGATTAATATATTAATTATTAGAATAAGTATAATAATAATAATAATAATAATAATAATAATAATAATAATAATAATAATAATAATAATAATAAAGCTATCAAATAATTAAGAGTATAATAATTAAAGTGATGATAATAGTGACAATAATTATTAACAAACAAATAAACAAATAATTAAAGTTTGATGTAATAATAATTATTAGAGCAAAATAATAACAACAATGATAAACAAAAAAAATAAAAGTATGATTGATTTAATAATTAAGATCAGTAGGTGTATTATTAAAGTATGAATAAACAAAATATCAAATTTAAATAATTCGTTCAAAGTATTATAGTGTATATATATATATTGAAGGGATTAATTATGGCAAGAATGGGTTAAATGTTAAATGGTGCAGCAAAGTATTAAAGCTCACCAATAGGAGCTAAGGTAAGTGTTAGTATTAAACCATAAATCCACACATTTCATACCTGGCGGAGAGGCCATTTACTAAAGAAAAATCTAAAGTAAAATAAAAGCAAGTTGTCCACTTGCTTAATGGTGATAACGAGTGGATAAGAAAATGATAAGTGGATGGTGAGTAGGCTAGCATTAATTGAGAAATGGACTGAAAATTTCCTACCATTTATGTGAAGAAGAAAGCGAATTAAAAAGGAAGGTATAAAACTCTTCTTCTTGATGTCCAAGAGAAAGCATGAGATGAGAGAGAGAGAGAGATGGCCTTGAAGAAGGAAGAACTAAGAGTTAAACTATCCATCACCAAGGTGAGTGTTCTAAAAGTGATAAGTGTGATGACAGATGTCAAACATTAATAGTTTATATCTTTCTCTTTAAAAAAAATGTGAACAACAAAGAGATGGAAAGAAATTTCCATGCTTGACTTCTTAAACCAAATACAACTTAGGGAAACCATATGGAAATTGGGAGGAAATAGCTAACTTGAATTGGTGAACCAAGCAAAGGGAGCTAAAGATTTGGAAGCTAGAATATTTTTGGTGACAAGCTAGGTGAGTGTTCCAAAGACCGTTAATATAAAAGTTTTAGATAATATAAATGGAAACTCACTTATAAATTAAGACATATATTGGACCTAATTTGATTATTAAGTTGAATTAAAGAATTGATTTAAAGTACGAATAAAAGCATGAAATATGAGTATGATGGTTGCTGAAATTTTTATTTATATTCTATGAATTGATTTTGTCTGAATTTTTAGACTAATCTAGAAAAGCTCAATGAGCATGAAATTTTAATTGAGAGTTTATTTATGTGTTAATAGTTGGCTTATAAAAGTTCATAATTTTTAAGAATGACTTACTATTTAAGAAAAAAAATAGAAGAATACATACTACTAGATCTGTCCTGGTAATTTAGAATCTATATATATTGAGAAATCTATTTAAAAACCATAATAAATGAACCCATAAAAATATAAAATTTTTCATACAAGATCAAGACATATGGTTAAAATTTTATAAATTTTAGTGTAGGTTTAGTTATGAAAATGAAATTGAATTTGATACTACCAGAGTAGTGACTGAAAGAATAAAATTTATGGTGTTGAATAAATATGATTTAAAAATATAGTAAATAAATGTATAAAATTCTGGAATTTTATATGTAAGATTCTATACATCTTTTTATTATGTGGTTAAAATTTCATGAATTTTGATAAAGTTTTGATACCTAAATAAAATGGGAAAATGGATACTGCCACAGAAAGTATTAAAGAAACATAATTTGTAGGTTTGGATAACCTAATTTTTAAATATAGTAAATGAATTTAGAAAATTTTGAATTTTAAATATAAGTCCATATATGTATCTAATGCATGTGATTAAATTGTTATAATTTGTAGTGAAGATTTAATGATGAATGAAAAGTTATAAAGTTAGACTGCCAGAGAAGTTTGGAAATATGGCAGATTTGTGAAGTTAGAGAATAAATTTAATTTTATGTAGCAAATGAATGAAGAAAAATATGAAAATTTACATATGGACTTATAGATGTATCAAGAATGAATCTAGAGTATTTTTGGAAACTTAGGAATTAATCGACGTTGAAATTTCGTTAGAATTTAAGGATCCTTCATATACTTTTTTTCATATCATACATTCCATAGTAGCTTGATAATTCTAGGTTATACCTTAATTAATAGTTTCTTTTATATCACTTAGGAGTGGATTCAACTACTGAAGTAAAACATAGAAATGATCTAGTTGGTTAGACGAATTTAGTTTTTGGTCAAGGTGAATGAGTAATTATATAATATCAGTATTTTATTAATATATATATATATATATATAACTTGTTAAAATTGTTTTATGATGAAAGTAAGTTTATAAAGGAATTTCGAAAGAGAAAATCTTATTTATAAAAATATTCAAAATGGAAACAAATAATGGTATGTTGATGTTTGAATTACAAAAATGATGATTATTTATTTATATAGTTGAATAAATACTCTGAATACACTCATTATATATTTTCTAATAGAGGCACCTGTGATGATGGGATATTAAAAGAATTGACGGATTCTGTTTATGATTATGATATTGTCTTTGGAGTAGCACTTGGTATACATATAGCTTTTGGGGCGTATATTAGGTGGTCGTCCTATGGAGGCGGCTCTACACATGTGTATGACCATGATTATTTGCTCTTAGTATTGTCATGCATCATTATTGCACTCAAGATGCCATGTTTAGCTCTTAGGCTGCTAGTAAATATATGTTTATTTGCGCCTAAGGTGTTACATAATCTATAGACTATATATTTTGAGTGTATGAAGATGTACGTTTGATTTTATCAAGAATATTATGAATTTATGTTTCATTAAGAAGGAAAGTTATTATGCAGCTGTATAAATTTTTATTAGTAAGTATATATATGAAAAACTTGTTTGTTCTCCTTTTGTATATAATTATCTTCTCGCTGAGTAATTGGACTCACCCATTTATTATATAAATATTTTCAGATACTATTGGAGAATAACTAAGTAGAATTCATCTTCTTTCTATTTCATTTGCGTAAAGAAGAAGTTGGGCCAATATATTAGACTTGCAGTTAATCTTGTTGAGATGGTTGTGTGATATATTGATAGGTATTATAAAAGATATATTTAAAGATATAAGGATAATGATATTAATAATGTGATGTTGACATAAATATTATTCACTTATAGTTATGTGTATATAAGAAATATAAAATATTAAATTTATGAAAAATGATTTTTTTTATTGCAGAGTAAGTCCACCTTAGCTTTGGAGAGTGGAGTGTGACACCAATACTAAGAATTAAAAAGTGAATTAGTAGTTTTTTAATTCTAAAGTTAGAACATTAGCTAATGCTTGCTTAATTTATGTGCATGGCCTTCTGTGATCTTTTACATGTGAGAATTAATTAATTTATTAATTAAAACATCAATTAATAAAAAAGTTGGAGAGAATTATGTCCATTTTACTAGTTAGTAGACTCTATAGATTTTTCATATTAAATTGAAAAAATGTATAAAATCAATACTCAATAATGGTTTTTATAAATAATAATTCCGATTAAATTTCATTTCATTCCGATTCCAATTCTGTTTTGGATTTCGAAGTTCGAACCAAATACCCTCTTATTCTTTTAAAATTTAACGTATATATCTTGTTATATGTAATATATATCGACATATTACTAAATTTTAAAGCATGAGGAAAGGTCAAAGCACTTAATTTAAGTAGAGCCATAATTACTAATTTTTTTAATATTGGTTAATAGGGAAATTAGAATAATTTAATTTTAATTGGTTAAAATAATTAGCAAGGAAAATATTTTTTACGTTGGATAACAAGGAAATTTTTATTATTTCAATTCATTTTCATATAAAATAATTATCATAAATTAATTAATACATTTTCACGTAAATTAATTAAATAAAATATAACAGTTGAATAAGTATTAATTTAAAATAAAAATAGTTATATATTCTTTAGAAGAAAGTAAGGAATTTCTCTCTCTATGTTTGAGAAATATTACTCTTTGTAGATATTTTAGCCATTGTATTTTTGAGCATTTGGGTATTGATGATATAATGAAACAATTATTTGCTAGATTAGGACAGGAAAAATTGGTACAAAAGAGATATAACACTTATAAAGAACTCACTCTTGAATTCTTTAAACCATTAAAATATCAAAATTTAAAGATAAGAATTTAGAGTGTAGATTTTTTAATGTGGATTATGTAATTGATCATGATATCATGTTTAAAGCTTTAGGTTTGTCTAAAGGAGTTGCTTGTGCTCATTTTAAAGAATTTAATATTGATAAATTTTGGAATACATTAACTGAGTTTAATTCATTCAATATTAGAAATGCATTAATGGATTGATTCGTGATCATAGTTTATTGTTATTGCATAAATTTATGTGTCATTTTGTGTTTGAAAAAAAGAGTAATAAAGTGTCGGTTCAAGAATTATTTATGTTGTATTGCATTTATAAGAATAAGAAAGTGTCTACAACATATCATATTTTTCAAAGTTTGATCTTTATTGCTCAACATTCCAAGAGCACCATTACATTAGGTCATATTGTTACTAGATTGACAGTTTATTTTAATATTTTTGATCCTAACAATGCCTCAATGGAGCGCATTAATGGAGAGTCATATTCATTTGACACATTATGCAGTGCGGAGATTTTGGATGCAAGTAGTAAATTGAAGGATCCCATAACAAGAAGGTGTTTCAAGAACCTAGTTCAAGGAGGTTCTAGTAGTACTCCACCTAGTGACAATCCAACAAATGAAGATGAGAAAAATGAGGAAGAGGAAAGTGATGAAGAAGAAGGTGACAATAATGATAATGACGAGCAAGGATGGCGACGGGTTTTAAAGTAGCTAGATAAAATGGATGAAACAAATAAGCAAATGAGCTCACAATTGAATATTATGGAAGAGCAGCAGATGCAATATGGAGATCAATTAGGATTCATGAGTCAAAGAATTATCAACATAGAAAGGAGCCAAACCTATCATAATTACAAGCTAATGAAGTATATTGAACTTTCGGGGTTGTCTGTTCCTTCTCTGACTCCATCACCTCCATCATCGCCATAACTCAGGGAAGCCTTCATCCTTTATCTTTTTCTTATTATATTTTCTTTTTCTTGTTATTTATAGTTTTCTTGTTTATGGATTGCTTATTTTTTCATTGGGGACAATGAAAATCTTAAGTGTGGGAGGAGAGTAGTTAGCTTAATTTATTTTGCTATTTTGTTAAATTTGTGTTTTATGAAATTTTCTTCTTGTATTTGTATTTGTGTTTGTTTGTGTGAATTTTTCTTTAATTTATATTTTTATCTTATTTCTAAAAAATTAAATAAAAAAAATAAAAAAGGGATTAAAAAATTTCAAAAAAATTTTGAAATTAAAAAATAAAAAATATTTTTTCCAGTTTTTCAAAAAAAGAAATAAAAAATTATTACTTTTATTAGGTTTTAATTAAATTTTAAGTTGGAAGTTTTAGTTTTTCTAGGATTAGAATTATATTTACTCGTTTATTTTGAATTGAACTCCTAATCCTAGTAAACTAAGAATTTGTTTTTAATTAATCAACTTTAATAATAAGAGTTTAAGTAGAATTTCTTTAGTCGAGTGGCATTAGGATTAGTCTTTATTTCTTTACTATATAAGGTTGAGTTCCTAGCAATTCTAATTTATTATTGGCAAAGTTTTAGAATAGAAAAAGATGAATAATAAAGAAAGTTTAAACACTTGGGGTTGGAAATATGGAGACGACATTTGAGATCCAGAAAAATCTTATGTGAATCCACCTGTAGAAACTCCTGAATAACTCACTGCCTTCTATGCTTTTAGGCGTGCTTATCCTGATCCTAATGAATACACTATGGATCTTGATGAGATAGTAGAGTGGGAAAAATTGGAAAAAGCTTGTGAAAAAGCTGAATCTTAACTTGACTTAATAGTTTTAGATGATACTTCAAGTGATGATGATGAATCTAAGCCAGCATTAATCAAAAGGAAGAGAGGTAGGCCTTCAAAATTGGAAAAGATAAAGAGAGGAAGACCTCCTAAGATTCCTAAGAAAGTACAGTTCAGTGCAGTAACCATTAAGAAGGAAGATGGAGCTGCTTAGAAGATTTTAATTAACTCTTATTATTATTAGTTTGATTTATATGATATTTGATTAGATTGTCTTTTGTTTTTATTCTTATTTAATTTTGTGTCTTTTTATTTTAATTTGTACTAGACTTAAATTTTAGTTTTTAATAAATACTAGAATAAAATATGTTCTACTCCTATTTTACAATCTATTTGATTATTTTTTATCTTATTTGTTTTTTATTTGTTATTGAGTGTGTTAATTATTGTTATTTTAGATTTAAACATGATATTTAAATTCTTTAGCTAGATTAAAATACTTTTGCATATTTTCAATTTAATGCACGGAATGGATGAGATTATGACCTTAAAAAAATTTTACAAATTAAGAGCACTTATTTTAAAGAATAGTTAAAATTATTTTTATCATAGTCTTTTGAGTTTATTGTAATGTAATAGATTCTTAAGTTAGTATGTATCACTAAGGTAGTAAATTGTTTAATTATATGAGGATATAATATAAAAATTATGCATAATTAATATAATTAATATATTAAAAAATTTTAAGAGACGGAGCATAAAAAACACTCGTTTTAGATAATTAAGGTGGAATGGAGTATAAAATGCATCCGCCATATATATATATAAAGAAAAAAAAAGAAAAGAGAAAAAGAGAAAGAAAATAACAATAATAATGGATGGAGCATAAGATACACCCATTGAATATAATAATAATAATAATAATAATAATAATAATAATAATAATAATAATAATGTTAAATACATAGTTCTTATTGATCCTCAATTGTTGTATAGAGTTTGGTACTTAGTGATGCTTGCTATATTCTTGAATTAGTGAAGTTGCGATGAATTTATTATGGCTATGATTTGATATAAAAGTTTTTGTTCATTACCCTAATATAGAAGTGTGTTTAGTTTGTGAAGTTGTTTAAGGTTATGATTATTTGAAGTTTGGTATTTTAAGTTGAAGATAAGTGATTGTTATTTTTTTTAGTTAATTATGTTTGGTTGATTGTAGTGATTTGATTTAATGATGGTTAATGTGCTTGAGGGCAAACAAAAGTTTAAGTGTGGGAGAATTTGATGAGTGCATGATGAATATATATTTTTCTATCAATTTTTATATGAAATTAAGTTGAATTTACTTATTCTAAGCTTAATTATGTGTTCTAGTTGCAATATTTTAGAGTAAAGCTTAGTTTTAATTAATTTGTTGCGGACTCTTATAAGTAGAAATTTTAAGTAGATTAGACCTTTAGAGTTTCAATAAAGATTTTGATGATGATAGATAGCAAGTTTGGAAAAGTTGTCTTCTTAAAGTTGATAGAAAATATCTCAAGCTTTTCAGAAATGTCTGGTTCACCAAAATCTGAGTTTGTTTGGCCTTCAACTATAAAGTTGAAATTGGGCTCAAAATACAGAAGCATAATAAAATGTTCGAGCTACTGAGAGTAATTGGGCCATAACTTGGGATTCCAAAGTCCAATTGAGATGATTCAAGAGCCTAAAGTTATTTACTCTTCTAGAGTTACAACGTTTTTTAAAGGGTTAGATTGAGATAAGGTTTCAATCTGATAGAAAATTGGTTTACAAATTTAAATTTGAATTTCAGTAGAAGTTGAGTAGGAGTAGGAGTTTGTTTAAGTAAGGTGAATAGGAACGTGAATAGGGGACGGACATCAACTATCCTAGAGGAAATTGATCTCCATCTCATTTTTTTTTTTACTAAAAAGCCTTTATTCATCATTAGAAAGACGGTGAGAAGAAGTTTAAGCTTAGAGGATGATTCAATCATCTCTTCAGGATTCATCCATTAAGTTTGAACATTCAATCACAGTCTAGAAATTCAATTTTTAATGCTTTAATTTCTTTTTTATTTCTTTAAGTTCCTTTTTAGAGTTATGGATCCTTTAATTTATTTCTTCATTTCTAATGTTTTTATCTTCAAATTAGCTATGAACAACTAATCTTCTTAGTGTGATTAGGTGGATTTAAGGCTATGGATGATGAGTATTAATTGATTTAATTACTATTTTATTTATTGAATCAAGATTCTATTGATTTTATTCTTAATGATTGTAATTGATTAGCCACAAATTACTTGTTATATTGAAATAATATGTTAAGCGAAAGTTAGGTCTGATTTTAGATTATGAAAATAAAAAACTTTAAAAATCCATTTTTGAGATAAAAGAATAATCTAGAGATCAACTTAATTCCTTTGAGCTTGCTAGATTATTGTTGTTTATTGTTCATGAGAATAAAACTTATAAATTTCATCAATCATTAATTTTCTTACTTGAAAGTGAAGATGATTAAATTTTAAGGAAGTAGTAATTTTGATCCATGAAAGTTTTAAATTAATTTGAAAATTAGTTTTTGCTCATTTGAAATAATTCTAATGAAACCTAATCGTATTTGTTTATCTTAATTATTTGAATTTAAAATTTTAATTTTAATTTGAAATTTGAATTAGTAGATAATTATCTTAGTTTAATTTAATTTTGAATTTGAATTAGATTTTAAATTTTAAATTAGAGATTATTAGTTAATAATTTTAAAATATCAACTTAATCTTTCTATTTTCAAAGTCAAAAATGAATTTTGGTTAATCAAATAGCTCATTCTTTGTAGACACGATCTTTATTATCATTTTACCGTTTATTACGTTTCGTATACTTGTGGTATTGAGCTATAGCACAGACTAATCGTTCAACACTACTCATGAAATGATAATACAATGATAATCACAAAATTTTGGAGCCTTTGCCACTGCCTCCTCCTCAGCATCCAACATCGCCTCTATCACTGCCGCTGCATATTGTCTTTGAGGAGTAGATAACATTGGCAAATTCATACGCTTCTTCTTCTTTTGCTTTGCCGCTTCAATCAATAAGCTATATTTTGTGCAGAAAGTGAAACCTGAGTTTTTTTTTTTAATTAATTAGCGACAGCAAAATCACAGTTGTCAACAACAATCTATCAAACAGTAACAAATATTTTGTTTTTCAATATTTAAAATTAATTACATAAATTCATATTAAAATGAAATATCAAACTAGAAAATGAATTATTAAAATATCCAAACTTAATATTGAACTTGCATAAAAATAAAACTAAATAATTAAATAAAAACCTTATTACTTCCACACACGTAGTTGAATTTATTATCTTAGGTGTTTTGGTTAATAGAATTACCAATAGGGATTGATAACCATTTACACTAAGATGAAATTACCTTTGTTTGCAATGCCAAAATGGAGGAACCTATTCTTGACAAATTCATTACTTTGAAGTATTATCCTAATTACATTTAGAAAATTCGAATGATTTTTGGCAGTATTTTAGCTGCATTATGATGTAATGAGGATTATAATGTAGTTAACAAATTTATCTCAAATTGGTCTCATAATTTTTTGAAAACAAATAAGCTCCACAATTGAAATTTTAGAAAAAATTAACCACAATTGATTTTGCTATTTCCTAGTTTTTTAAAGAAAATTATAGGCCTATTTAAATAAATTAGCAGGAATATTTACGAAACTACCTTAAAAAAAATTTCATCTTCAAAAATACTATATCTTCAAAAAAAAGTTTTCAAAAATGCTTCAAGCAATTTTTTTTTTTACAAAAATACCTCACTACTCACTTTAAACAAATTTCTTTTTCAAAAATATTTTATCTCTCACTTCAAATAATATTTTACTCCAATTTTCATCTTTTTTTTAAACTTTAGTGTTAAATAAATATATTCTAATAAAATAATAAAAATTAACATTTTGAGCTATATTTTCAACATATAAAATATATTAATTTTTTGTAAAGAAAAAATTTTAATTTTAATTACGAATAAGAAATAGTACTCACAAAAATTATATAAAAAATAAAATACATAAAAAATATATTAATAAAAATTATTAAATTTATTTTTAAATAAATTTTACATATTATATACATAAAAATAAATTAAAAAATATTAATTTTATTTTATACATGTGCATAGATATTGTGTGTATGTAAAATTAAAAAATAAAGTTAAAAAATATTAAGTATATTATATAGATATTAAGTATCTTTCTATTTTCAAAGTCAAAATTGAATTTTGCTTAGTTAAATAGCTCATTCTCGTAGACTTGTGATACTGAGCGATAGCACTGACTAATTATTCAACACTACTTATGAAATGATAATACAATGATAATCACAAATCTTTGGAGCCTTTGCCACTGCCTCTGCATATTGTCTTTGAGGAGTAGATAACATTGGCAAATTCATACGCTTCTTCTTCTTTTGCTTTGCCGCTTCAATCAATAAGCTATATTTTGTGCAGAAAGTGAAACCTGAGTTTTTTTTTTTTAATTAATTAGCGACAGCAAAATCACAGTAGTCAACAACAATCTATCAAAGCATAAATAGTAACAAATTTTTTATTTTTCAATATTTAAAATTAATTACTTAAATTCATATTAAAATGAAATATCAAACTAGAAAATGAATTATTAAAATATCCAAACTTAATATTGAACTTGCATAAAAATAAAACTAACTAAATAAATAAAAACTATCAATTAATATTTTTTAGATTTAAGTTGCTTTAACTTAGCATCTGTGTAATACTTCACAAATGAACTTCTTGTATGGAGAGCTTGTAGATCAGCAATCTGCATTTATCTCACCAGTCTCTCAAAATCTTGATTGTTTTTCATTACAACTGAATCAAATTCTCTAGCATAAAGAGCTAGTGGAACCATGTCACACAAGCATTTCATGCAAATCAAATCAGGTAATTCTTTGTCATGACTATGTTCACCATCTCTTTCTCTCTATCTCTTACAACCAGTGCTAATAGCAGAGTGATGAACGGTATTCATATTGATTTTCGTTTTGATTTTAGTTTTGATTTTGGTTTTGGTTTCAGTTTTGGGTTCGTAATTGGAATCCATTAAACCATTCACAATCCATTAAACCATTCACAATTTCGTTAGAGTGGTCTGATGCCATTATTCACAAAATTTTAAACAATGGAAGATACAAGAAATTACGGGGATACTATGACTAAAATATTAGAGCTATTTATATATAAGCTTTTCCCTTTCAAGACAGAAAATAAAAAAAATTAAATAAGCTTTGTTAAAAAAGAAATTAAATACTGATTTCTCATTGTTTTTCCACCTGTAATAATAATATCTATTAAAAAAGGAAAACTTTTGTTTTCCGGTTTATAAGCGTTTTTTCTATTTCAAAACAGGAAATAAAAAAAATTAAAGCTTATAATATGTTAATTAGAAATATTTATACTCATAATTAAAGTTTTGTTTCTTTTATGTGACATAATTAAAAATAATTAATATTAATTTATCATTCACATTCTGCCTTTTTTTCTCACTTAATTATGGTAATATTATTTTCAATTGACTCCCAATTTAGTTATTAAATTCATCATTTTCATTATTGATTTGCTATTAAAAAATACTGTTGTATAGTATTTTGACTTTAGTTTGTAAACAAAATAGACTTCTTTTAAAATTGAAATTTTAAAAATATCTTGAAAGGGATATAATTTTAATTTTTTTTTTTGCTGTTAAAAATACACACCATAATATTCAACATGCTGGAGAAATTATTGGATTGATTAGCTAATAATATGTAATTAGAAGATACCATAATACCATAATTACCTCCCCGCACTAATTATTAAGGAACTCTATAAAATAGAAGAAAATAATATCTTTAAATATAGGAAAGTAATTACTGTGTCACGTTTAAATTTATTTTAATTATTATTGTTTGAAAATTAACATTTTTTTTTAATTTCAGACATCATTAATAATCAACATGACTCTGTTAATTCTTACTCCCCCCATTCACAAATATAAATCACTTTAGAGTGATAAATTTTAAACAAATTTCTTTTTCAAAAATATTTTATCTCTCACTTTAAACAATATTTTACTCCAATTTTTATCTTTTTTTTTCAAACTTTACTGTTAAATAAATATATTCTAATAAAATAATAAAAATTAACATTTTGATTTCAACATATAAAATATATTAATTTTTGGTAAAGAAAAAATTTTAATTTTGATTACAAATAGGAAATAGCACTCACAAAAATGATATAAAAAAATAAAATACATAAAAATGTATTAATAAAAATTATTAAATTTATTTTTAAACAAATTTTACATATTATATACATAAAAATAAATTAAAAAATATTAATTTTATTTTGTACATGTTGCATAGATATTGTGTGTATATAAAATTAAAAAATAAAGTTAAAAATATTAAGTATATTATATAGATATTATGTGTTTGTTGTGTGTACATTTTGTATATGTTTGAGTATTTTATAAGAAAAATAAAATTATTTATGAATAAAAAATATAAATAGAAATAAAATACAAAAAATCAAATAAAACATAAAAAAGGAAAAAGTCATTTTAGCTTAAAAAAGAAAAAAAAACTAAAATGGTAATTTTGAAAAAGAAAACTGAAGTACCGTAAAAATGAAAATGAAATTATTTTTACCATATATGGCGTAATTTAAATTTTTTTCATCATGGCATAATTTTTCCAAATTAGTATGATTTGTAAACTATGTTGGGCTTGAGGTCATTTAAAAAATTTTAGTTTTAAAAGAGTTTTGGATCTAAAGCCCACTTGAAAATTTTTTTTATTAAAAATAATTTTTGTCTAAGTCTACTGGAAAATTTTCATATTAAAATTTTTTTAAAAATATTTACAAAACTAATTTAAAAAGTAAAATCATTTTCAAATTTAAAAAAAAAAATTCTCTTTTAGGCAAATAAAAATTTTTAATTGCAAAAATGCAGATGTATTTTACGCTGGCCAAAAAACTCCTCTTTTTACACTGACTTAGCTTGAAAATTCGTTATTGACTTTTACTTCGCGGGTGGTCATGCCTTCAATCTTTAAAGTTAAATATATTTATATGCCTTAAAAAATAATAATAATAAGTGATCATATATTATTATAGTTTACTAAAAAAAATAAAAATACTTAAATTTAGTGAGAAATGCTATCTTAAATTTATTCTATGAAAAAATTTACTTTTGATTAATTTAAATAAGTACTTCAATTGTTTAATTTGTTTATTTATTAGTTTAATTTCTATATGTTTGGTTGTTTGGCTATTGTTTGTGGCCATTATTCAATTGTTTGGTGCCAAACAGTAGAGAAAAAAATTTGTTGCTATGTTTTTTTTTTTTTTTCATTTTATAATAAATTAAATATAATATATATTTTTTAATTTCATTAGATGATTTTAAGATTTTTTTTATACTTTTAGTTATGTGGTAATTATTTTTTTATGATTTTTTCTACTTTTTTATACTGTTTCTATTATTTATACTATTTATTTTCAATTTTTTAGACAAATTTCAAATTAAAACTTTAAAATATTAAATTAAAAATATTTATATTAAATTTCTATTTATATGCAACATATATTAATATGTAAATAAAAATATATTTACTTATATGTAATATATATCATTTTTATAATCTTATTCTTTTGAAATTTAACACATATATATTGTTATATATTTATATATGTTATATATAACAACATATATTAGTTAATTTATTAAAAAATAATAATATACGGCTGAGATATGATGTTATAAGTTCATATATATATATATATATATATATTATATACAACAATATATATTAGTTGATTTGTAAAATAAATATTAATATATAACTAATATTTATTGTTATATATTCATACATATTACATATAAAAATATATATCAATTGATTTGCAATAAAATATTAATATGTAAAATAATATATATTATTATATGTTATATTAAACAACATATATTAATTAATTTGCAAAAGTAATATTAATGTACAACTAATATATGTTCTTATTTATATATTCATATATGTTACATATAACAATATATATTAGTTGATTTGTAAAGGTAATATTAATATATAACTGATATACGTATTATATGTTTATATATATTATTTAATTTATATTTACTATCATATTATTTTATTCTGTTTGTATTATTTATACTGTTTATTTTTTTAAAGTTAAATTTCAAATTAATTTTTTTAAATGTTTAATTAAAAATATTTATATTAAGTTTCTACTTATATGTAACTTATTGTAAAACCCTTGATTTTTGGAGAATTGGAGTCTAGGGGCAAAATAGTCATTTTGTACCCTCATATGTCGTTTGAACATAATTTGATGGTTTGAATGTCTTTTTGATACTCGGGACGACGAGACGGTCGTTTTGAGTATAATATTGTATTTTTGGGTGCCGAAGGTATTTTCGTCATTTTTGGATTTTTTTGTCGTTTTCGGTATTTTCGGGTATTATTATGCGTAAAACATAATTATAAATTATTTGGGGTTAAAGTTTGAAGTTAAAAATAAATTTGAATTGATTTTGTGGATTTTATGGTTTTGGGTAATTTTTATGAAAATAAATAGTTTTGGGGTGTTTTTAATTAAAATAAAATATTTTAGGGGTATATTAGTAATTTGCCACCCTAAAACACTATATATATGAGTGTTAGGGCACCCAAATTAATTGCCTTAGACCCTTGTGCCGTTAGAGAGAGAAAAGAGGGAGAGAAAAATCATTTTTCTTCAAAATCGGGTGGCTGTCGTTTAGCAGAGGGCGTGCCTTTTAGCTGGTGTCGTTTGGCGTGTGGGTGTGTCGTTCGGCGAGGCGAGATCCTGTCGTTCGGCGTGCGGAGGCTTGTCGTTCGGCGGCTGGGCGGGCTGGCTCGCAGGTGTCGTTTTGGCCAGCGTTCCAGCAGGTCGATTTTTCGAGTTTTTGGGTTTTTTGAGGTTTTTCTTGATTCCTTTTGCATTATTTCGACTTCCATTTGATTAGTTCATGTTCATATCATATTGGGTTGATATTTTTCTTAATTAATTTGGTTAAATTCGAATTATTATTTAATTAAATTGATTTTTACAAAATAGGTTAAGTTTTGGGATTTTTGTTGTTTTGATGGATTTTGGTATTTGATTTAATTGATTTGGGTTAGTGTTGGGTTCTGAAATTTGATGATGGTACTGACTTAGGGTTTGATTGAATTGATTTGGGTGTTAAGGTTTTCGAATTAATTGTTTTCTTTGAGTTTTTGGATGATTTAATTTTCTGCTGAAGTTTGATTTTAGTGCTGTAAGTTGCTCGATTTTTAATTAAATATTGGAGCATGAGAAAAATCTGAAATTTGGATATGTGGCTCGAATTTGAGTCTAGTTTATGAGAAAAATATTTTTTGGAATTTTGGAGCATCATATATTTCTGGAAAATTCAAGTTTTCTACTGTTGTCTGAAGAACTGTACTGTAGGTGCGATTGCATCAACTGTAACTTTCGAAATTCATACCAAAAAGTGTAAAAATGTTTTAGATTTGATTTTCATATATGTTGAAGTTCTGGAAGTATAGTTTACAAGAAAAATATGTTGGGCTATGTTTCTGTTTGTTATATTGGTGAAATAATTTGATCTTTCTACTGCTGCCAGTATGGTAACTGGTTGTATGAATCCGATTTAAAAATTAAATTGAGGGACTTAGAAGTTTCTAAAAATTATGAAATTTTGATATGTTGTTTATTAGGATGTTGTGAATCTGAGAAAAATAATTTGGAGTCTGGTTCTAATGTTTAGGTTCTAAAATAAATTAAGTATTGGCACTGCTGTTGGTTAAGGATTTTCTGATGATGTCTGATTTGGAAATTAATTTGAAGGTCTTAAATGTCTTGTAAAATTATGAAATTTTTATAGGTTGTCCATCCTGATGTCTATTATATGAGAAAATTATTTGGATAATTTGATGGTAACGAAATGTGAAGGATTTAAGATGATTTTTTCTGTACTGATTTTTAGTGGTTCAAACAGAATCAGAAGGTTGTAAAATATTTTTGGGAGATCAAATAAATTTGGATTAATCTGAAATTTTGTACACACGTTATTTTGATGTTGGAGAAGCTACTGGAATGTTTCCAGAATTTTTGAATGATGGAATTATTTTCTGGAAATTTTTGAGTTATAGAGACTACTTAAGAATTTTTATCGGTTTTGGGTGTTGGTATGATTTATGATTTTTGCATAGGGACTGATGTGATATTATTTGATAAATGAGTTATAGAAATTGAGTTGAGGTTCTGATTCTAATAAATTTTAGGTAATTAATTGATTTTGTATTTTTGAGGTGCGATCGGTTTAACCATTGGTTGAACCATGATTTTGAGTTGAGTCGGATTAGTTTTTAATTTTGGATTTATCTTGGTTAATTGTTGGTTAAGTATTGGTATTTCTGCATTCATAGCATGCATTGCATCCCTCATGATAGATGAGATAGCGGGATTGATTGTTGGACTGTGTAATTATCTTTCCTTAGGCAATAATCCGGCTGAAGCTCGAGGTCAGTAGGTTGTGAGGATTGGGCTAAGCTTTCTTTGGATACCAGGTAAGTTAAATGGGTGTATGTAATTACTTGTGATGTGCTACTTGCTAACCAAATACTATATATATATTACAGCCCTTCTCAATATATAATTATTCTTTTCTAATTTGCTAGACTATTCTTTCTACCCAAGCTTTGCATGTGAATAAAAGACAGAGAAACGTATGTGCTTGATTTATTAATTGTATTAAATGAACTTGAAATTCTTTGTGTTGTGTGATGGTGTGTCATATGGGGACGGAGGTTATTGATTGAGATTGTTCATTGACTATTGCTATTGATTGTTCATTGAGGCTATAAGCCTGATTGCTCATTGGGGCTATAAGCCCGATTGTACATTGATATTGATTGAAGGAGGAGGTATTATGATATTGGTAGACCCCGACACACCATCTTGTATGAATTGATTGTGATTGAAGTTCTTGTTATATATATATTGTTTATTGTTATAGAAAAGTTTCTCTGCCTCTCATGAACTTACTGAGCGTCTATATATAACGCTCACACCCTTATAGATTGACTTGCAGGTTGCAGTTATATTCCTTAGTGAGCTCGGTCATTCTCCTTGTGAGTTCTTATAGTTTGGTTGTGGATTCTGGTTTACTCCATAGAGAATTCTGGATATTTTTGGGCGGACCGAGTCCGAACCCTTTTTCTTGTAATAATGGAGTAGACTGTTTCTTGTATCTGGTTTTAGTTTTAATTGTTGAACTTAATTTTGGAGTAAATTTATTGAACTTTGCACGATCATAATAAATTTAAATTAGGCTTGTAAGGTTGTACTTAGGTATAACCTTACGCCGGTCACGGCTTCCCAGTTTGGGTCGTGACACTTATAGTAACATATAATTAAAAGATATCTATCTCTTTTGAAATTTAATAAGTATATGTTGTTAAATGTATAAATATTCTATTTGCCTTTTGTATTTTTTTACATGAATACAATTTGACAAATTCAGTAGGCCACCCACATTGTAAGGACTACCAAATGAAGGACTACTAACTATCTCTCTCCTCCACATCAGATTTTGTGGGCCCAGGACACTACTTCTCCATAACTCCACCACCTCTCTTCCATTGTACAAGCCCTACTAAAACTATTCATATGACCCACTTGATTATTTCATTATCAAACATTTCTATTCCAAAATTAATTTTAATTAAATAAATTTACTCAACAAAATTATAATTTATTAATGTAGATGAACAATAATTAATTAAATATATTTATATCAATTAATTTAAGTTTATTTCTATTAATATATTTAAATTTATTTCTATTAATTAATTTAAATTTATTTCTATTAATATATTTAAATTTATTTCTATTAACTACTTTATAGCATAATTATTTTTATAATTATATTAATTTAATTGCTACTAAGAAGCAGAATAGAGCAGAATAGATTAGAGAGAAATTATAATGGTATAGATAAAAAGAATGGACTTGAGTGCCATTTATAAACATAAATTACCAATGTTCATCTTATGTCCAATAGACACCTATGTGAACCACACTAATGTCCAATAGATAAAAGATGATAATTCACATCATGCTTAATCTTTTGACCAAACCAAATTAATACCCATGTGAAACCTTACATCTTCATGTAAAGAGTACTCATGTCTTACAAAGAAAACATGACAATTCACATCATGCTTCATCTTTTGACCAAAAATGAATAATATCATGTGAAATCTTACACATTCAAAAGGATAATTCATTCATACTTTCTTTATATAATTTTTTTAAAAATACTAATTTTTATATTTCTAAATCAATTTTTTGTAATATTCTAAATTTGTTTTATTTATTTCAAACATATATTATAAGTTTTTTATTTCTTACATACAATGTCCATAGAATGTCCCTCTAACTAATTTTTATTTAACCATTTAACTAACATCAATTTATAAATGATAATTAAACAAATTTTTTATAATAAATTTAAAACAATTAGAGGCAAAAAAATCTATTTAGTATATATTTATTTTTTTACAATCAAATTAACAATATACAACTAAATTAATTTTTCTTACTTTTACAAAAAATTTCTTAATTTGCAGATAAATAAAATTATTTTTATTAGTATTTCAAAAAAAATCTGCATTTTTTTTGGAATTGGTTTAGATAAAAAGACAAATACATATATAATTTTAATTCACTTTCAAAAAAAAAAAACTAATGCCACGTGTCTTCAAGTGATTGGGCCAAAGGAAAAAATTTTTTTGGTAGGGCGCGGAGAACTAGTCCACCACCTACCTCTTGATTTGTGTGCCGATGGACTACTCCACCTTCTACTTCTCCTTACAATGTAGCTAGTATACCTGGTGTACTCACAACCACACCACCCACTCCTCCTTACAATGTGGGTGGCCTAAATTGTCACATAAGTTTAAAGCAAGATTGTCTTAATATGTTCTCCATGCGGCAATTCTTACAAGCATCTTAAAATGAGCCAGATGTTATGGTTCTATGTGAGTTGACATTGCTTTGAAGCCTTCAAATCAGATGATGAATCTAAAATTTGTTTCAATTTCATATTTTTATTATTTTTTATTTGGTAAGATTGCGATCAAAAGCTTCCTAAAAGAATGGAAAGAAACATTCAATAAAATTATTATTACTTGTTTACATATTTAATAGCTATTAAAAATAAATATTAAATATTAATATTTTTCTTTTAATTAGATGTTATTTTTAATATATGACAATTTAATTTTTTTATTCAAATAAGTAAAAAAAAAAAACTCAAAATTAAAGACCTTATACAGGCTAATAAAATTTTTTGCTAAACCTTAGTTCTTGAAATTTTTATTTGTATAGTATTTTTATCCTTAAGATTTGAAATATGATTTTTTAATCCTTTATAATTGACATTTTATATTAAAATATTTTAATATCTTAAAATCTTATATCTTTATTTATTTCCTGAATTATATATTAAATAATAATTTAATATCTCAAAAATTTACACTTTTCGTTTATGTTTACTTAGAGATTAAAAGTGTTAATTTTTTCAAACAAATATTAATTAAGATAAACTTTAGCGATGTTATAATAATCTCTCCTGAAAGGAAATTGATTATCTTTAAAAATCATTTCTATAGGAAAATAAACCAAAAAAAAAATACATAACCAGTTTAATAATAAAAAATGAAAAAAGAACAATAAGATAACTAATTTAATATTGGCCCGTTGTGCATATTGTATATATTTTTCTAAGATTTAAAATAATTTTAAGCTCTAATAAATAAATTAAATAATAAATAATTTACTGAATAAAAATTATATTCTGAATAAAAATAAAATTTAAATAATAAATGATTAAATGATGATCAATTATCATAATAATATTTAAGAATTAATTGATAAATAATAAATTAAAAATAAAATAAAATAAATAACGAAAGAATGAAGTTAGCAATAATAAAAAGAATTGCTATGATATTCACACTTAAATCCAACTCTAAAACTTATTAACAAATGTAATTAATGATTACCTTTATAAATTAAATTTCCAATTTATTTTTTTAAACCAAAACAAATTTAAAATAAAAAATAAATATCTTAATTTAATAATTAATAGACATTTTGATAATCTATAAAATGGTCTTACATTTATTAATCTAAATTTAACTTAACAAGCTAATGATAGTCGCGTTATAAGGAGAATGTTAGATGAAAATTTTAACCTTAAATTATTGAATAAAATTTACAGTTGATATAGTCTGTTTCTGAAAGTTTTACATAAAAAAAATTTACAATTGAAGAGGTGAGTTGAACTTAAATATGACAAATTTTAGAAAAGGAGTGAATAAGATTTTATAAGATTTATTGCAAATAATTTACTCAAAATGTAAATATTTCAAATAATCGAAATAACAGACACAAAAAGAGCAAGTGATATAGAATGATTAGTTGATGGCTTAATACATAAATTCACACTTATAAGAAAAATCCTATTTTCATCCTATATTTTGTGTCTATCCTATAACACACCTCTAAACGTTAAAAGTAGTATTATGTATCTGCGAGCTCATCTCGGCACGGCCTTTTCAAGATTTCCTATAATTGGAGTGTGGCGGACATGTATGATGTGGGCGCTGGTTGGAATTTGAATATGTTGAATCCTCTTCTGTCGAATGAGGTGTTGTCACTGCTTAACTTCTCTTTGGCACCTTCAGCAGACTTTTGTAGGGATGCCCCTGTGTGGCTTCCTTCTTCTTCGGGTAAATTCACGATAGACTCCGCTTATAGTGTGGTTTCTCATTATAAGGAAGAGCACGAAAATTTTAATTGGAATCTTTGCTAGAATTGGCGGGTAAGAGTCTTTTTATGGCTTCTCAAACATGAGGAAACTCATAATTGGAATCTTCGCTGGAATTGGCAAGGTCCGCAGCGGGTAGGAGTCTTTTTATGGCTTCTCGAGCGTCAGAGGCTCCTGACCAATGAGGAACGTTGTCGCAGGCATATAGCTATGAATAGTATTTGTGAGATTTGCACATCAAAAACTGAATCTGTTCTTCACATGGTTCGGGATTGCGTTAGAGCAAAGGTGGTGTGGAATTCATTATTGGTTTAGAGCAAAGGTGGCGTGATTCGTTATTGCGTTAGAGCAAAGATTGAAAATTTGCATATTTATAGGGAAGCAAATGGAGCTGTAAATCGTCTTGCCAATCTGGCCTTTGATCAGGAGAATTTGTTTCTTTGGCACATGGTGTGTAATAGACCTAGTACAATGTTTAGTAAAGGCCCAATTGTCTAGCCCATTCACACACAAGTTACATATTTGTACATAACTGTTTCTCATCTCTGTATCATTTCTATACTTGGTCAAATCAGTTTTGTATGATTTGGTGCAGAGATTTATGGAGGAAAATCCTCTTCTTTGTATATAAAAACAACAATACATGAATAGAATTATATCTCTTTCAGCAAGATTTCTATTATGGTATCAGAGCAATTAATGCCCAAACGGGCTAGATCCTGAGCCAAACCCCCACATGACCGAAGCTGATGAAGAGATGCCAGCCGGTCCGCCCAAACGGGCTTGTGTTAGCAAGTGTCAACCGAAAGGTCCGGTTGCACTTGAGGGGAGATGTTGGGAATGTGAATCCCACATCAGTAAGGAATGAGCAGCTCCAGTCACTTATAAGACTGGGCAATCCTCTTCTTGTCAACTCGGGTTTTCAGGATGAGTTAGGCCCAGCTCTAATATGGTATCAGAGCATTAAGACTAAAGTCACTTGATTCTTTCTTCTTCTCTTCTTTTCTCTGTTTCTTCAATTTTCTCAAATGGCTGACACTCACCTTGTTCCAGCTATTCTAGCAGCTTCAAATCAGCATCTTATCACATTTAATATTGCTGCACAAGCTCCATTAAAGCTTACTAGTAGCAACTATCTCTCTTGGAAACTTCAGTTCCAAAGTTTGTTTATTGGCTATGACCTTCTTGGTTACGTTGATGGATCAAAACCTTGTCCACCAGTACCCACTAATAACAATTCCTCACCAGATTCTGCTTATCGTCTCTTGATTCGTCAAGATCAATTGATTCTCAATGCTTTGATTGGCTCTCTTTCTCCTCAGCTCATTCCCTTTATTGCAAAAGCTTCAACTGCAAAACAAGCATGGGATGTTCTTGCAACAACATATGCAAAACCATCCCGTGGTCGTATAAAACAGATCAAAGCACAACTCAAGAATATTACCAAAGGCACATCATCTATAACAGATTATATGCAGGCAATCAAAGTTAAAACGGATGAGCTCGCTTTACTTGGCTCACCTATGTCTGATGAAGACATCACAGACAGGATTTTGGAAGGTTTAGATGAAGCATACAAAGAAACTATTCAAGCTATTAATGCTAGGGATGTTACTATTTCTTTTGACGAGTTACATGAAAAGCTTATTACATTTGAAGCTTCATTGTCATCTACTGTTACTAGCATTCCTATTCACTTTCCTGCTACTGCTCAAGTTTCAACTCGAACACAAGGCAAATCCAACACTGGTTCAGCTCAATACTCTTCAAGTAATCAACAATATGTTCGTTCTCAAGGCAATTTTCAACACAACAATCAACACTATCATTCTGGAAATATCAATTCTAGACATAATCAACAACAAGGATCGAAGCCTTGCCTTGGTCGTTGTCAGATTTGTGGTACTCAGGGTCATTCTGCAAAAAGGTGCCCTTCTTTCAAAGTTGTTCCTATTACTTCTAGATCAGTAACGCCATGGCAGCCACAGGCAAATGTTGCTGCTGCGTTTCCTTTACATCAGAATGTTGCTGCTGCTCCTTTACACCAACCTTCTCCGTGGTTACTTGATAGTGGTGCTTCTCATCATGTGACGGCTGACCTAAATAATTTGGCACTTCATGATTCCTATATTGGCACTGATGATATTATGATTGGTGATGGTAAAGGTTTACCTATTACTCATGTTGGTTGCACTACACTTGATACGGTTAACAAAAAGTTCAAACTGGATAATGTGCTTTGTGTTCCTGAAATGAAAAAAAATTTAATATCAGTGTATCAATTTTGTGTTGCAAATCAAGTTTCTGTTGAGTTCTCACCTTTCTTTTTTCTTGTGAAGGAACTGTTGACAGGGAATCCAATTCTCAGAGGTACACCTAAGGATGGAGTTTATGAGTGGCCATCCTCTACTCCTATTTTAGCTTTTTCCACTTCTGTTGCTTCCGTCACTGACTGGCACTCTCGTTTTGGTCATCCTGCCAAATCAATAGTTCAAGCTATTCTTTCTCAAAACTTGTCTTCTTTGTCTTCTACTGGTTCTAATTTAATGACTCATTGTAATGCCTGTTCAATTAATAAAAGTCATAAATTGCCATTTTCCAAATCTACACTTACATCCAGTGCACCTTTAGAAATTATTTTCTCTGATGTATGGACTTCTCCTGAAATATCTCATGATTCTTTCAAATATTATGTCATTTTTATCGATCATTATACACGGTATACTTGGTTTTATCCTCTCAAACAAAAATCTGATGTCAAAATTCAAAGCACTTGTTGAAAAATTCTTTAACAAGTCAATCAAAATGTTCTATTCTGATAATGGTGGTGAGTATATTTCATTAGCTTCTTTCTTTTCTTTACAAGGTATTTCCTTTCACACTACACCTCCACATACTCCCGAACATAATGGATTATCCGAACGGAAACATCTTCATATTGTTGAAACTGGATTAACGTTACTGTCTCATTCCTCTATGCCTACTTCCTATTGGCCACATGCCTTTTCTACTGCTGTCTATCTAATTAATAGGATGCCCTCTAGAGTTTTAGGTATGTCTAGTCCATATTTTCGTTTGTTTTCTTGTCAACCTAATTATTTGAAATTACGAATTTTTGGGTGTTTGTGTTATCCATGGCTCCGTCCATATGCTGCCAATAAACTTAGTCCTAAGTCTATTCCATGTGTTTTTCTAGGATATTCTCCTACTCAAAGTGCCTATCATTGTCTTGATTTAACAACTTCAAAGATTTTTACCTCGCGGCATGTTAAGTTTGTTGAATTTGTTTTTCCGTTTGCTCATCGTTCATCATCTTCTATGACCAGCTCATGTTCTCCTTCTGCTGCTTGGGTACCATCAGCTTCGTCTATTCCATTTGTGCCATCCTTAACTCTATCTACAGGTGTTGCTGCTTCTTCTGAATCAAATTCCACTGTTAACAGTTCTTCCTCAAGCCAAGAGAACTGTGTGCAAAACTCTGTAGCTGCTGAACCAGATTCTGCTTCTTTCTCAAATCAACAGAACAACCTGCTATGCTCTGGAACTGCTGTACCAATTTCAGTCTCTTCCATACAGCAGTCTGCTAGTGCACAAGATCCGGTTGCTTGCGATGATCACCAGGTTCTGCCTGTTACAGATTCTTCCTCTTTACCTACAGAAAATCAGCATTCCATGGTGACTAGAAGCAAGAATAACATTCGAAAGCCAATTCAAAAACTCAGTCTTACCTCACAATTGCAAGCAGGCCAGGAGTTTGAGCCACGGACTGTTAAACAGGCCTTCAAAGATCCAAAATGGAGAAAGGCATGCTCTGAGGAGTTTGATGCATTGTTTCGGAATGGTACCTGGACACTTGTTCCTTCTCATGAGTCTCAAAATTTGGTTGGTTGTAAGTGGGTCTTCCGAATTAAGCGGAATGCGGATGGTTCTGTTAATCGGTACAAAGCCCGTCTTGTTGCTAAAGGGTTTCATCAACGCCCTGGAGTAGATTTTCATGAAACATTTAGTCCAGTTGTTAAATTTGCAACTATTCGTATTGTTTTGAGTATTGCGATTACTAATGGTTGGGAGTTAAAACAATTAGACGTTAACAATGCATTTCTACAAGGTCCCCTAACTGAAGATGTTTTTATGATGCAACCACAAGGTTTTCAGGATGTTGACAAACCAAATCATGTCTGTCTCCTTAAAAAGGCTATTTATGGGTTGAAACAGGCTCCGCGGGCATGGTATCAAGCTTTACGCCAATTTTTATTGTCCACAGGTTTTACAAATTCTCTTTCAGATGCATCTTTATTTATTCAGCATACTGCTACAGGAATTCTCATTCTTATTGTCTATGTTGATGATATCATTGTTACGGGCAGCAATTCAACACTTATTGGTGATTATGTTTCTTTACTATCAATGAAATTTTCTCTGAAAGACTTGGGTTCCTTAAGCTATTTTTTGGGTATTGAGATTATTCCTAATTCAGCAGGTATCTTGCTATCTCAAAAGAAATATATTCAGGAGCTCTTATATGACACTCATATGGCAAATACAAAACATGTTCAGACTCCTATAGCTAATTCAACACAGCTCACACTCAATTCTGGCACTTTATTAGAGAACCCAACAGAATATCGTAAGGTCATGGGAAGCTTGCAGTACCTGTTACTGACTCGACCTGATGTTGCTTTTTCCGTGAATAGGTTGTCTCAATTTAATCACAAGCCCACTACTGAGCACTGGACTGCTGTAAAACGCCTTCTTTGATATCTTGCGGGTACTATCGATGATGGTCTTCAGCTATTTTCTTCTACTTCTTCTCAATCAATGGATCTTCAAGCGTTTTTAGATGCTGATTGGGGAGGGGATCGTGATTCTTATTGCTCAACTGGTGGTTATATTGTTTATTTGGGTCGAAATCCTATTTCCTGGAGCTCCAAAAAGCAACGTTTTGTTGCTCAATCGTCGACAGAAGTTGAGTATAAATCCGTTTGCCAATACTACTGCTGAAATTGCGTGGATATGTCATCTTCTTCAAGAGCTTGGTGTTTCTGTTTCTCGCTGCCCGGTGATTTACTGTGACAATGTGGGAGCAACTCAATTAAGTTCCAATCCAATCTTCCACTCTCGGATGAAGCATGTTGCTATTGATTATCACTTCATCCGAGATCAGGTGCAATCAGGTGCTCTTAAAGTGGCTCATGTTGCCGGTGCCGATCAAACGGCAGATACTCTAACCAAGTCTCTGCCAAAGTCGCGTTTTTACCATCTGAAGATCAAGCTAGGTGTTCGTATCCGACAACCCGCTTGAGGGTGGGTAATAAACCTAGTACAATGTTTAGTAAAGGCCCAATTGTCTAGCCCATTCACACACAAGTTACATATCTGTACATAACTGTTTCTCATCTCTGTATCGTTTCTATACTTAGTCAAATCAGTTTTGTATGATTTGGTGCAGAGATTTATGGAGGAAAATCCTCTTCTTTGTATATAAAAACAACAATACATGAATAGAATTATATCTCTTTAAGCAAGATTTCTATTAGTGTGCCCCACTGTTCTTCACTCTTTTTTATTATTTGGCATCATTGTAGTGCTCTCTTCATATCACTATTTTTTATTTATTCTCTCTTCACGTCTTCCTCTTATCTTTCAATTTATTGATCAACATATTTGAAGATTTCATAAAAAGTTAGTCAAGCCTTATTTTAATCTTGTTTTACTTTTGATGAATGTACATCGATGTTATGGGGTTTTTTTACATACTTGTGGATTGGTCGGTAGGTTGGGGAATGTATGGGTCTTGGTTTTCTTTTTGGGTAGTTTTTGATCCACAAGTATCTTTTTCCCCATTAAAATTTGAATATAATAAATAATAACACATACTTTCTATCAAAAAAAAGTTATAAAAAAAATATGTACAAAAAAACTCTCTCTTAGTTATTCTCTTCCGATTACAACTAATTAGTTATCTATTTTCTTACAAAATAAATTAATTATCTATTTTAATAAATAATAAATTTAAAATTAATTAATTATGATTTTTTTTACCAAGGTTTAAATTTTAACATGCTATATAAAAAGACATCAGTAAATTTTAGATTTTTCTAGTCATGGTATCCTGTTATTATTGAATTAGAAAAACTATATCCTGTTATTATTGAATTAGAAAAACTATGACCATTTATTGATTATTATATATAATTTGATTTATTTTTTCTATTATGTTTTACGACAAAGAGGATAAAGAGTTTTAAAATTAATTTGTATAAACTAATTCAAAGAGAATAGCACAAATTGATTTGATGACAAGGTAGATTTCAGTAGATTTAAGAGTTCGGGTTTGGGTATCAAGATCAGCCTGCCTACCTGCAACATAAGGAAAGAAAGAAATTGGGCTCTAGTGGAAAGACTTTAATGCCTAAGTTAGAGCTTGGTTGGTCTGCAGATAAGTAAGGAAGGAGAGTAGGAAAAAAATGCTTTACTTATGGGGGCTCACCCCTATTTATAGTTAAGGAGTAAGAGATAAGACCTTAATGTGATAGCGAATCTTCAGAAAGTGCTAGCACTATATGACAGTTGTGTCAGGGATCCGTCTTCCTAACATTTAGAGCTCAGTTATCTTGAAGAGCTCGGTATCAAGACCTACATCTTACCAATAGTTCAATCCTAGCATAAGAAGGGTTCCAGGCTTAGTCCATGAGCCCAGTAACTAGGGAGTAGTATCACCTTCTGACAATGATGTTAGAGAAAGATAAATGTCACCCCTGGAGCCCAGTCGAGTACGTGTCGTGTGCAGGTGGAATGATGCTAAAAATTTTTAGGGCTAAATGGGAGGGAAAATGAAAATCGGATTCCAGCTCAAGGCATTGAATGCCCTCCACCGACATTACCTATATAAATAGAGGATTGAATACCGGTCATTTATCACATCTAAAATTTTTAAGAGCTCGGTTCCTCTGTTAAAAGTAACATTCTTTGTTCGGTGTTGGCAATAAAGTTGTGAGAGGTTGATGATTTAGATAATTGTTGCGGAATTTGTTTTTCTTCTTTTGAAATGCAAGTAGAATTAAAGCCAAAAGTTCTTGGAAAATGGGAAAATTGGGCAATATGCTATATATTAAATATCATGGAAGTGGTGCTTTTTGAATGACTGTTATAATATGGTATTTTTTGCACTAAATTAGTAAATGTGACATAGATTGAACTTAATTTCTATTGCTAGTTTTGTCTAGATGTATTTTGCATGGTGGATTGATAATAAAATGGTTTAGTGATTTGGGGCTGTTAATTCCAAGCATAATTAGAGCAAAAAAAGAAGAAGAATAAATTCATGCAATGTGGGTCTATTCCTCACAAACGTGGTGCAAATGATGAGTTGTGGCATTTGATGTTTAAATTAATTATTGACAATTAGTTTTTTGAAATGGTGCATACATTCTAAATGTGGTGCAAATAATGGTTTTTTGATCAAGAATAGTGTGATAATTATGATTTGGTGCTGTGGTTGGATCAATGTGAATATAGCTACTACTAGTTATCTATTCCTCTTGCATAGCTCCATGGTTATGTGTTAGGTTTGATAAGTTAATTACAAGTGCTGTAAGGATTTTAATTATTATGTGAATATTATAATTCATTTACTGTTGACCTATAAATGCAACACTAAGAGTATTGCTTAGCTCGTGCCATTTTTCTCATTTGTTGGTAGTTAAGAGAAGACCGTAGATAGCTGTTAAGAAGGAAGACTATGGTTTGGCCATGACATTAAAGGTTTCGTCACTTTGGGCAGTGTTTGTACTTATGTATGTATAAATACAATCTGTTCTGAAAATGATGACTTAAGGTGAATTAAAACATGAAATATAGCAAAAATATGGCAACGATAGGAGTCAAATGGATTTAACCAGTAGCTTCAGTTTACTAATGAGTGTAAGTAATTTAATTTAGCAGAGGGTGCTACAGAGAAGGAGAAGGTAGTGGTAAGAAAATGATAAAAATGGAAAATGATAGGGTGGAGGATTAACATCTTCCTTTGATTTGTTAACTTTTTCTTTCCCATAACTTAGGTGGCCTTACAAGCTTGGTTTGTCAGGTTGTGATTAATGATGATGATTAGTTTATGTTTTTAATAAAATTCTTTCTTGGCTCTTAAACTCTTAGCAAATTCTACTTTTAACGCCACTTCTTTTAACTTAAATGCAATCAAGTCTTTAATAATTAATATTCTTATTCTTACCCACACATTTATATGTCCTTTCAAATTAGCCTTAAACTCACATTATGGTTCTTATTTATTAGGATTTCCAAACACACAAATGATTAATGGAATAACGCAGTTTTTTACCCATGAACTTTAGGTCAGATGTAAATTAAGTCATTCAACTTTTGTTTGGTAAAATTGAGCCCCTCAACTATACAAAATGGTGAAATTGAGCTCTTTTTTTAACAGACGTTAAACGTGTGTTTTCAATTGCCTTCAAAATTGTGTGACTGTTGGGGCAAAATTGTGCGTTTTGATGAAAAATTAAGGAATAATATATTTTTTGGCCCTAAACTTTTTGTATTTTGTACATTAATCCCCTAAACTTTTCTTTTGTGATGTTGAACCCCTCGATTGATAGCACGTGAAAATACGAGTGTAACTGCCATAATAAAAGGACTCAATGTCATCAACTCGTATAGTTGAGGGGCTCAATTTTACCAAACACAAGTTGATAGGCTTAATTTACATATGATCTAAAGTTCGGGGGTGAAAAATGTGTTATTTCATAATTAACTGAACACTTTGCCAGAACACATGGCAAAGGTGGGCATCACATCCACCATCATTCTCTCTAAAGTAGAATCAACTTTTAGGCGGTTGTGCTTCAACTTTAGTCTCTACGTTTCTTGGTTGGACTGGGTATGCTTCTCCATTTCATCATAATTAACAAATTCTGGCGCAACTATTGACTATTTATTTTTTTTCTTTGCACTACTTCCCAAAATCTCGTTCTTTTTTAAGTTATCAAGTCTCCCCATCAATTCTTGGAATTATTTCATCATCCTTGACATTTGCTCCTTTAAGTTTGCTACTTCCTATCCCAACATTTCTTTTATTAGAGATTTTGTATGATTAGAATCCATTTGGGTTGACGTATAAGTCTTTAAGGCACTACTTGATTTACTATTGTTGTCTTACTAATAGACTAATGATAACTACTCTCCAGGTTGCTACAAATTATTCATTCACTTTGCGAGTTAAGTGGGTGTGTGAGATATATGTATGTTTGAATGAGTGCATAAGTGCATGAGTGCATGCAAATGAGTGCATAAGTGCATGCATGCATGTCAAATAAATCACATTAGAACACAATAGCAGCCTCGAGTTCTTCTTTCCTTATTGCTTCCACACACAGTAGTTGAAATGCAAAAATGTAGGAACCTATTCTTGACAAATCCATCACTTTTAAGTATCATCCTAATTACATTTAGAAAATTCGGATGATTTTTGGTAGTGTTTTAATTGCATTTTGATGTAATGAGGATTATAATTTAGTTAACAAATTTATCTCAAATTGGTCTGGTAATTTTGTGGAAACAATTGAAGGCTCATGCCACAAATAAGCCACACCATTGAGATTTTAGAAAAAGTTAACCATAACTGATTTTGTTATTTCATAGTTTTTTGTAGCAAAATTATAGGCCAATTTGGAAAAATGAGTAGGGATATTTACGAAACCACCTTAAAAAAAAGGTTTCATCTTCAAAAATACTATACTTTCAAAAAAAAGTTTTCAAAAATACTTCAAGCAATTTTCTTTTTTGTTTTTACAAAAAATACTTCACTACTCACTTTAAACAACTTTTTTTTTTCAAAAATATCTTATCTCTCACTTCAAACAATATTTTATTTCAATTTTTTTTTTCAAACTTTAGTGTTAAATAAATATAGTCCAATAAAATAATAAAAATTAACATTTTGAGTTATATTTTCAACATATAAAATGTAATAATTTTTTGTAAAATAAAATTTTTAATTTTGATTACAAATAAGAAACAACACTCATAAAAATGATATAAAAAGTAAAATTCATAAAAAATATATTAATAAAAATTATTGAATTTATTTTTAAATCAATTTTACATATTATAAACATAAAAATAAAATTAAAAATATTAATTTTGTTATGTACTTGTTGCATATATATTGTGTGTATGTTCTTTGTATATTATGTATAAGTAGAATTAAAAATAAAGTTAAAAAATATTAAGTATATTATATAGATATTGTGTGTTTGTTATGTGTATATTTTGTATTTGTTTGTGTATTTTGTATACATGTTATAAATATAAGAAAAATAAAATTATTTATGAATAAAAAATATAAATAGAAATAAAACACAAAAAATGAAAAAAATAAAAGTAAATAAAATAGAAAAAAGAAAAAAGCCATTTTAACTTAAAAAAGAAAAAAAATAAAAATGGTAGCCTTGAAAAAAAAACTGAAGTGCCGTAAAAATAAAAATGGAATTTTTTTTACCATATATGGCATAATTTTCCAAATTAATATGATTTATAAACTATGTTGGGCATGAGCTCATTTCAAAAATTTTGGTTTGAACAAAATTTTGAGTTGAAGCTCATTTGAAAATTTTTTATTAAAATAATTTTGTGTCTAAGCCTATTTAAAAAATTTCAGATTAAAAATTTAAAAAGAGTTGAAGCTTACAAGAACAAATGCCGCAACAAAATAATTTTGTGTCTAAGCCTATTAAATCTCACCATGGGAGAGCTAGGATCAGAGGAATTAGAAGAGCAAGAAAAACTTACATTGCTCCAAAGTAATGTAAACCTAAGATTTGAAGCCATTCAGAAGAAAAAACAGGCTGCTAGTGAACGTACAATCAACTTCGTTCGGAGAAACTACAACTTGGAGCTCAATTCAACCAGATAATGGAGATGCTGAGAAGCTTGAGCAAACAGAAGGAACCCATGCAGAAAGAGAAACCAATGGCGGTGAGAACTTTATCTATTCGTAGGGTCAGAGAAAATTAAGAGTTTTGAGTATCAGTTACGACCTCCCTTCAATTCCAGCAAAATAAGAAAGCCAGGTCACAGACCTGCTTTCGTTTCTGAAAATGAGACCAATTGTGCGGTCATGTTAAATCCCCTATTTAAGTAGTAATCGAAAAAAACAAACCAGAAGATTTTTTTTTTCTACACAAGTCATTGAGGACAGTATTAAACCACCTCTCACAGCACTAAACCCTGAATGGAGTTTCGATTGATTACCAAATTTCCCCTTAGGAGAGGCTGAACCACACTCAATCGGATCACACACATACAGAGGAAATTCCCCCACCTGAATGGAACACAACACCAGTTTCTTAGTGCCCTTGTTATATGCTAACAATCGTTTTTCTTCTTTCCTTTAGCTACATAAAATTTGACTAAGTCTTGACCCTATCCTACCCAACCAACAATTTATGACACCACCATTCATGGCCAAGCAAGTCTGCCCATAGTTGCTGTACCCAACAGATATGCATAATCATTTCAATTGGGACACAGCACGCTCATTAAAACACATACACACACATATACATATGTTCTTTGCTGCCACCACCAGGCAAGCCATCCGCACGGAAAGGAAATGCATACCAAGTGTAACGGCTACATAATCTTTCTTTTCGCATTTTGTTATAATAAAAAAAGTAAAAGAACCTGGCTAAACTCCTTCAAATTGCTAAAAGTTTAAACACAAAAGGGTTTCCGTTTTGATTACAAAAATTTCCAACAAGAAATTCTTCTTTTTCCCTCATTGTTCTTTACACCAGGATTGCACAAACCAAAACACCAACCAGTACCCAAATTAAAATAAGACCAGAGCAACAACCAATACCAAAAGTCAAACCCAAACCAGAAACAGCATTGACACTAGACTTCACAGATCAACCTCCAGAATTAGCAAAGCCAGAAATTGTACATCAGCCACCAGGTTGTACACCCCTTCGCCTTTAAGGATAACTCACATCACCAGCTTCGGATTGTACATCAAATTCTTTTTTTGTTTAAGGCTGCATGTCACAATTTATTCATACTCACACCAATTCTAACAATGCAATGCGATAACCAGGCATTCTCATAAATCACAAACTCACACAACAAATTCAGTTTCGCCAACAGCACCATTATAGTCCCATTTGGACGTCCACAAAAACATCAAACACAGCATGCTCATTCTATCAATTTTCACAGCAAAGAAGAAAGGAAAAGCCACCCCGCATGCAAAATTTTCCTAGCATTTCAGTTCAACATAAACACATTTTTTATAAGTGCACAAACAAAATGAAACCAAACCAATTAGATCAAATGGGCCCAAGCAAAAGGAAAACAGATGCAAATTCAAGTTCTAACTTTTATAAGTTCAACATCTGATGCCCTCTGTTAACAAAAAGAATAATCCTATTTAGTGTCACAGATTATACAAGACATATACATGGTAATTCATAACCCACATGAATCCAGAACCACCTAAACCGGACTGTGATACCACTAAAGGTAACACCCTCCTCAACAAAATTGTAACAAGAGTTTAAATAAATATTACAAGGAAGAATTCCATTAACTTTAATTGTCACCAACTTATTATATTACTTGCATAAATAATTAATCTTCTGTTTATATACTCTGAGGGTAACCTTTTTTTCCATAATAATCTACTCATTGATCTTCTTAGGTTACCTATCAGCCGAATACTATTTAGTTTGTTATATATGTTTACTCTTATAACCTGTGATTTCAATGTTTCACATTCATACGGGAGATCATACCAATATATATATTTTAACAATTAGCTTCACAATCAAATCACATAATCCATTGTATATCCTTCAATAATATTCTTAAATTAAATTTAACAAATTGTCTTATTACAGGATGGAACTTACAACTTTATATTTGCAACACTAAATTTAAGATATTTTATTACAATTCATAACGTATATATGTACAACACCAAACATGTCCAAGACCCAATTACATGAGGTACACATCATTACATAACTCCAATCCAAAGATGTGAATGATTCTAATCTCAAAAGCGTCCAAGCTCCCTTCTGTCAACGACTAACCCCAATCGTTTGCTCTTCATTGCATGATAAACACAGTGCACCGCTTAGTGTTGCACTTATGACAACACATAAAATATATATAAACATATGTATACAACCATCACAGTGCTCGCAATCATAGTCTACAAACAATTTATGATCAGAATAAGGCAGTAACATTAGCATTTGCGCAAATCATCCTTAACCTGCACAAACACAGCATTATTCGCATTTATCTAAACTCAACCAAGTAAGTTGTACTCACTACAATATATACAATCATTTCAAAAATAAAGAAAGAACTCTAAATGATAACAGAAAAAAAAATTTGTTTATCTATTAAAAAAGGAAAACTTTTGTTTTCCGGTTTATAAGCTTTTTTCTATTTCAAAACAGGAAATAAAAAAAATTAAAGCTTATAATATGTTATTTAGAAATATTTATACTCATAATTAAAGTTTTGTTTCTTTTATGTGACATAATTAAAAATAATTAATATTAATTTATCATTCACATTCTGCCTTTTTTTCTCACTTAATTATGGTAATATTATTTTCAATTGACTCCCAATTTAGTTATTAAATTCATCATTTTCATTATTGATTTGCTATTAAAAAATACTGTTGTATAGTATTTTGACTTTAGTTTGTAAACAAAATAGACTTCTTTTAAAATTGAAAATTTAAAAATATCTTGAAAGGGATATAATTTTAATTTTTTTTTTGCTGTTAAAAATACACACCATTAATATTCAACATGCTGGAGAAATTATTGGATTGATTAGCTAATAATATGTAATTAGAAGAAAATAATATCTTTAAATATAGGAAAGTAAACTACTGTGTCACATTTATATTTATTTTAATTATTATTGTTTAGAAATTAATTTTTTTTTAATTTCAGACATCATTAATAATCAACATGACTCTGTTAATTCTTACTCCCCCCATTCACAAATATAAATCACTTTAGAGTGATAAATTTTAAACAAATTTCTTTTTCAAAAATATTTTATCTCTCACTTTAAACAATATTTTACTCCAATTTTTATCTCTTTTTTTTCAAACTTTACTGTTAAATAAATATATTCTAATAAAATAATAAAAATTAACATTTTGATTTCAACATATAAAATATATTAATTTTTTATAAAGAAAAAATTTTAATTTTGATTACAAATAGGAAATAGCACTCACAAAAATGATATAAAAAAATAATATACATAAAAAATGTATTAATAAAAATTATTAAATTTATTTTTAAATAAATTTTACATATTATATACATAAAAATAAATAAAAAAATATTAATTTTATTTTGTACATGTTGTATAGATATTGTGTGTATGTAAAATTAAAAAATAAAGTTAAAAATATTAAGTATATTATATAGATATTATGTGTTTGTTGTGTGTATATTTTGTATATGTTTGAGTATTTTATATGCATATTGTAAATATAAGAAAATAAAATTATTTATGAATAAAAAAATATAAATAGAAATAAAATACAAAAAATCAAATAAAAATCAAATAAAACATAAAAAAGGAAAAAGTCATTTTAGCTTAAAAAAGAAAAAAAAACTAAAATGGTAATTTTGAAAAAGAAAACTGAAGTACCGTAAAAATGAAAATGAAATTATTTTTACCATATGTTGCGTAATTTAAATTTTTTTCATCATGGCATAATTTTTCCAAATTAGTATGATTTGTAAACTATGTTGGGCTTGAGGTCATTTAAAAAATTTTAGTTTTAAAAGAGTTTTGGATCTAAAGCCCACTTGAAATTTTTTTTTATTAAAAATAATTTTTGTCTAAGTCTACTGGAAAATTTTCATATTAAAATTTTTTTAAAAATATTTACAAAACTAATTTAAAAAGTAAAATCATTTTCAAATTTAAAAAAAAAATTCTCTTTTTGGCAAATAAAAATTTTTAATTGCAAAAATGCAGATGCATTTTACGCTGGCCAAAAAACTCCTCTTTTTACACTAACTTGGCTTGAAAATTCGTTATTGACTTTTACTTGGCAGGTGGTCATGCCTCCAATCTTTAAAGTTAAATATATTTATATGCCTTAAAAAATAATAATAATAAGTACTTAAATTTAGTGAGAAATGCTATCTTAAATTTATTCTATGAAAAAATTTACTTTTGATTAATTTAAATAAGTACTTCAATTGTTTAATTTGTTTATTTATTAGTTTAATTTCTATATGTTTGGCTTTTTGGCTATTGTTTGTGGCCATTATTTAATTGTTTGGTGCTAAAAAGTAGAGAAAATAATTTGTTGCCATGTTTGTTTTTTTTCTTTTTATAATAAATTAAATATAATATATATTTTTTAATTTCATTAGATGATCTTAAGATTTTTTTTATACTTTTAGTTATGTGGTAATTATTTTTTTTATGATTTTTTCTACTTTTTTTTATTGTTTTTAGTTTGTTCGTTCTTTTTCTTTTTTATGCTGTTTCTATTATTTATACTATTTATTTTTAATTTTTTAGGCAAATTTCAAATTAACACTTTAAAATATTAAATTTAAAATATTTATATTAAATTTATATTTATATGCAACATATATTAATATGTAAATAAAAATATATTTACTTATATGTAATATATATCATTTTTATATTCTTATTCTTTTGAAATTTAATACATATATATTGTTATATGTTTATATATGTTATATATAACAATATATATTAGTTAATTTGTAAAAAAAATAGCAATATACGACTGAGATATGATATGTTCATATATGTTATATACAACAATATATATTAGTTGATTTGCAAAAAAAAAAATATATCAATATATAACTGATATTTATTGTTATATATTCATATATATTACATATCAAAATATTGAAAGGAGGAGAAAACTTTATTCCCCTAAAATCTAAAATATGCATAGATCACTAGATTATTCAAATTAAATTGCAAAGGGCTAAATTGTGTACCTGACATCATCGTATGTTGAAGCTGAAGACGATTTTGGAGTTTGTCGTCTTCCAGGGGATACACACTTTAAGTTTAGCGGAAGCACTACTGAAGGAACGTAATGTTCTCTCAAAATTGTTATGTTCCCCTGGAGACCACGACCCCTTATTTATAACTGATGATAATGATTTCTATTTTGGTCCTTCAACAAAACAGAAATTCTTATCGGTCTCTACACTTATAATCCTATTACGAGTAGGACACCTCAATAGTCAACAATCTTAATTAGATCAAAACTTTAATTGATTATCTTAATTTGACTGCAATACATATTTAATATTTAAATATATTTAACCCATACTTATGATTATTAGAGGATTAATTTTATCAATATAAAATTAATTCTAACAATCTCCCACTTGGGCTAACATATATTAAATATAAATGTATATACCTTAATGAGCTCATAAAAGCAGTCATACTAAAGGTGCCTCAAACAATCTCGTCCATTGATTATATCGATAAAGGACTGAAGGGTCAGTCGCCACATTCATCGTGACTCAAACCACCATCAATCACATTACCAATACTCTCAAATGACATATATCAATAATAGGAGTGTAGCATGGAAACTACATGTAATGTGATCTAATCATGCCTGTTTCCAACTGGTCATACTTTAGTGAGATCAATCAATAATAATACATAGTGTAACAAAATAAATACTTTATTTTCTGCAGAAACTGAGTATTAATAACATAATATATCCATTACAAAACAGAGTATACACAAATATAATGTAACCATAATGAACAAACTCCCACTGAAACTAAATAGTCTCAAATAATGTGACACCCATATGAGCAGTGTGCTCATGAAAAACTTTCGGTATCACAGCCTTAGTGAGCAGATCCGCAATCATGGAGTTCGTTCCAATATGCTCTATGGATATCTGTCCACTCTATACTCTCTCCCTCACAGTCAGAAACTTTATCCCAATGTGTCTCGATCGAGAAGAGCTTTTGTTGGAGAATAAGACTGCTGAGTTATTATCACAGTATAACTTTAATGGCCTTTCAATGCCATTCACAATGCGCAGCACTGTGACAAAGTTCCTCAGCCAGATTGCTTGATTGGATGCCTCATAACTTGCTACAAATTCTGCTTCCATGGTGGAGGTAGCTACTAGAGTTTGTTTCACACTCTTCCAAGAAATAGCACTGCCAGCCAAGAGATATATGTAGCCTGATGTGGATTTTCGACTGTCTTGGCATCCCGCGAAATCAGAATCAGTATACCCAATGATCTCAAGCTGATCTGATCGCCTGTATGTGAGCATATGTCCCTTAGTTCTCTGAAGATACCTCAAGACTCTTTTGGCTGCTTTCCAATGATCCATTCCTGGATTGCTGAGATATCTCCCTAACATACCAACTATGAATGAAATATCTGGACGAGTGCAAACTTGAGCATACATCAGACTCCCAACTGCTGACGCATAAGGAATCTTCTGCATCTCCTGAATCTCAAGTTCACCCTTTGGACACTGATCAAGACTGAATTTATCTCCTTTAGCAACTGGGGTATCAATTGGTCTACTGTTGTGCATACTAAATCTCTTGAGCACTTTCTCAATATAGCCCTTTTGTGATAATCCAAGAATACCTCGAGTACGGTCTCGATGTATTTGAATCCCTAATACAAAAGAAGCTTCACCTAAATCTTTCATCTCAAAGTGTTTTGACAGAAAGACTTTGGTCTCGTGCAGCAAGTCCTTACAGTTAGTAGCAAGCAATATGTCATCCACATATAAGACCAAAAAGATAAACCTACTCCCACTGAACTTGTGATACACACAATCTTCCACAGCATTTGTCTCAAAACCAAAAGAGACAACTACTTCATGGAACTTGAAGTACCACTGACGAGAAGCCTGCTTGAGTCCATAAATGGATTTCTTTAATCTGCATACCAGTCGCTTTGGGTCTCCAGACACAAAGTTTTCTGGTTGCACCATATATATGGTTTCATCAATGTCTCCATTGAGAAATGCAGTCTTCACATCCATTTGATGTAACTCAAGATCAAAATGAGCAACTAGAGCCATGATTGTCCTAAAAGAATCCTTCGATGAAACTGGAGAGAAGGTCTCTTTATAGTCAATCCCTTCCTTCTGAGTGAAGCCCTTAGCTACAAGACGTGCCTTATATCTTTCCACATTACCTTTAGAATCCCTCTTGGTTTTAAATATCCATTTGCAACCAATGGGTTTCTTTCCTTCAAGTAATGGAACAAGATCCCAAACTTGATTGTCTTGCATTGACTTAAATTCTTCACCCATTGCCTCAATCCACTTCTGAGAGTTGGAATCCTGCATGGCATGATGAAAGCTGATAGGATCATCTTCCACCATGTCTACAGTGTCCTCATGTTCCTGAAGATATACTACATAATTATCTAAAATAGCATTTCTTCTCTCTCTAGTGGACCTCCTTAAAGGCACAGGTTCTGGCTCAAATTCTTGAGGTTGTTGAGCTTGTTCTTGAGGAAGTTGTTCAACATTGTCTTGTATTGGAACTTGATGTGCTTCTGGAACAGTGACAGGCGTAGGAACCAGAACACTGTTAGGAGCAATGATAGGAATCGACACTGAGTGTTCCTGACTCGATCCCTCCTCAAAGACAATGTTTCTAACCTTACTTCTCCCCCCAAACTCAACATCCTCAAAAAATTTTGCAATTCCCGTCTCAAAAATAGATCTGGAAGTAGGATTATAAAACTTAAAACCCCGAGATCGCTCAGAATAACCAACAAAGTAGCTACTAACAGTTTTGGAGTCCAATTTTGTCTCATTAGGCCTATAAGGCCTAGCCTCAGCAGGACATCCCCAAACATGAAGGTGCTTTAGACTGGGCTTGCGTCCAGTCCAAAGCTCATAAGGTGTTTTTGTAGCTGCTTTAGTTGGTACTCTGTTAAGAAGATAGACTGTTGTCTTTAATGCTTCTCCCCACAGAGGCTCAGGTAAAGAAGAATGACTAATCTACTTCTAACCATATCCATAAGAGTCCTGTTACGTCTCTCAGATACACCATTCATGCTAGGTGTACTAGGCATTGTGTATTGAGGGACTATACCACAGTCCTGCAGGAAAATAGCAAATAGCCCTGGACGTTGTTCACCTGAACCGTCATATCTGCCATAGTACTCACCTCCACGGTCAGATCTAACAGATTTAATCTTCTTTCCGAGTTGATTTTCAACTTCGGCCTTATAAGATTTGAAAACGTCCAGAGACTCAGATTTCTCATGAATGAGATATAGGTACCCATAACGTGAGTAATTGTCTATGAATGATATAAAGTATCTTTGACCATTCCTAGTTGCTGTAGGGAATGGGCCACAGATGTCCGTATGTATCAACTCTAAGACGTTTGATGACATATTGACACCTAATCTCTTTTGTTTAGTCTATTTACCTTTAATACACTCAACACAGGAGTCCAAATATGTGAAATCATATGTATTTATGATACCATCTGACACAAGACGCTCTATTCTAGATTTGGATATGTAACCCAAACGTCTGTGCCATAGAGTAGCTGAGTTATCCATATTCAGCTTCTTTTTGGTATCTATAGTACTAACTTGCAGAGTCTCATTATAAGAGGCATCGATATCTAACATATATAGATTATGAAGTGCATACAAGAAACAAGTACCTAAATTTTTTGAATCCATAGATAAAGTAACTTTATTGTTTCCAAATGAACAAGTAAAACCAGATTTGTCCAAATGGAAAACAGAAATTAAATTCCGCCTAAAAGACGGAATAACAAAAGTATCTACTAGATCCAAAAAATTTCCAATTCTTAAACGCAATCTAAAATGTCCTATCGCCTCTACTTCTACCGGTTCGCCAGTTCCCATATAAATGTATCTTTCACCGTCAGTTGGCTTTCGGTAACTTAGGCAACCCTGCATTAAAACACTTATGTGACTAGTAGCACCAGAATCTATCCACCAAGTGTTTCTAGGTACCGAAGTTAAATTAACTTCAGAACAGACTAAAACCAAATATTTTCCCTTATTAGCAGTCTTATTATCAGTATTTTCATTCATAGGGACAAAGTTAGGATTACACGGCACGCTAGCTGAATTCAGAGAAAATAAATAATAAATAAATGACATAAGCTCACAATCCACAAAAAATTCAAACAAATCACAGATGTAGAGTTCAAATATTGGAAACAAGATACCGGACACAGCATTACTATTCTCATCTTTGGACATAAAATATTAACTGTAATTAGTATCTCAACGCAGTAATCAAATATTGACAATTCAGTCCAGTCAAATAATAAACCTTCTTTTGGGCCGATTTATTATCCACATGGATGAACACATAATAATTATCACATATTTATTACCGCAATGTATTCTCAATTCAGCCAGATAGCAACCTTCCTTTGGGCGATATACTACCCGCAATGAATTTTAACACAGCTGTCTAATACCCCAAATAAAGTAATCTACACAATGGAGGTCACTTTAGCGACATATTGCTTCAACCAATTTATCCGAAAATATTAGACACAATCAGGACTAAGATTCCAAAATTTAAACTCAATTGAATTAAATTTTAAATTACAATCAAAATTGCAATTTTAAAATTAAATGAATTTTTTTAAATAAAAAAAATAAAAAAATGATTTAATCGGATTCCAAGATAGGAATCAGAGAAGCTTGTTCTTCTAAACCAAAACGATTAAATCATTCCTTTCGCCAAAATGATTTAATTTTTTTTTCCAATTTAATCGAAGATCAAATCAAAATTTCATAAAGATTTAATCAATTAATTAAAATCCTTAACTGATATTGTTAAAATTAATTATTAATTATTAAATCCAGTAAATCCAGAAAATATAATATATATCAAATCCTGAACTGATATTAATTGATCAATACAATAATAAGATAAAAAGTACTGTGAGATACTAAGATCAAATCCAGAATATATATATATATATATTTTTTTAAAAAAAATTAAATAGTAAGTCAAGAATTTCTACTTTATGTTTCCTTGGTGTTGACTGTATTATATCATAAATTATTTATCAGTTAAGTACTTTTTATCACAGAAAATTTCTCACGAAGAACAAATTTTTTTTTAAATTTTAAATTAATTAAACCAAAACAAATCAAACCAAAATTGATTTCAGATTATTAAATTCGATTCCAAATTAATTCTCGAAAATTACAATCACCGAATTAATTTTCTAGAATTAAAATAATAATCAATACCGCAATTTAATCGGAAAATCTAGCAACCTAGCATAGGGCTCCGATACCAATTGAAAGGGGGAGAAAACCTGATTCCCCTAAAACCTAAAATATGCATAGATCACTAGATTATTCAAATTAAATTGCAAAGGGCTAAATTGTGTACCTGACATCATCGTATGTTGAAGCTGAAGACGATTTTGGAGTTTGTCGCCTTCTAGGGGATACACACTTTAAGTTTAGCGGAAGCACTACTGAAGGAACATAATGTTATCTCAAAATTGTTATGTTCCCCTAGAGACCACGACCCCTTATTTATAACTGATGATGATGATTTCTATTTTAGTCCTTCAATAAAACAGAAATTCTTATCGGTCTCTACACTTATAATCCTATTACGAGTAGGACACCTCAATAGTCAACAATCCTAATTAGATCAAAACTTTAATTGACTATCTTAATTTGACTGCAATACATATTTAATATTTAAATATATTTAACCCATACTTATGATTATTAGAGGATTAATTTTATCAATATAAAATTAATTCTAACAAATATATATCAATTGATTTGTAATAAAATATTAATATATAAAATAATATATATTGTTATATGTTTATATATGTTATATATAGCAACATATATTAATTGATTTGCAAAAGTAATATCAATGTACAACTGATATATGTTCTTATTTATACATTCATATGTATTGCATATAACAATATATATTAGTTGATTTGTAAAAGAAATATTAATATATAACTAATATAGGTATTATATTTTTATATATATTATTTAATTTATACTTACTGTCATATTATTTTATTCTGTTTGTATTATTTATACTGTTTATTTTTTTAAAGTTAAATTTCAAATTAAATTTTTTAAATATTGAATTAAAAATATTTATATTAAGTTTCTACTTATATGTAACTTATAGTAACATATAATTAAAAGATATCTATCTCTTTTGAAATTTAACAAGTATATGTTGTTAAATGTAACATATACTGACATATAACTAAATATATAATAATTTTATATTTTTATTTTTATAAAACTTAGTATTTATATGTTGTTATATGTAGCATATACCGAAATATAACTAAATATTTATCACTATTATATTCTTTTTTTTAAAAAATTTTAATAAGTATATATTGTTATATGTAATATGTACTATCAAATAACTAAATAAATATATATTTTTTATACTCTTATTTTTTAAAATTTTAATAAGAATATATTGTTATATGTACCATATGTCAATATATAACTTAATATATATCACTTTTATACACTTATTTTTTTAAAAAAATTAAGGTGTCTATGTTGTTATATGTAATCTATATTGATATAATACTAAATTTTAAAACATGAGTAAATGTCAAAGAGCTTAATTTAAGTGGAGCCATAATTACTTATTTTTTTTGCATTGATTAATAGGGAAATTAGAATAATTTTATTTTAATTTGTTAAAAAAAATTAGCAAGGAATTTTTCTTTTACACTGGTTAACAAGGATTTTTTTTATATTTGTGTTTTATTATTTCAATTCATTTTCATATAAATTAATTACCACAAATTAATTAATACAATTTCATATAAATTAATTAAAAAAATATAACAGTTGAATGAGTAGTAATTTAAAATAAAATTGGTTATATTATTATTTAATAATTAATAGATATTTTGATTATCTATAAAATGGTTCCACTTTTATTAATCTAAATTTAACTTAACAAACTAATGATAGTAGCGTCATAAAGATAATGTTAGATGAAAATTTTAACTTTAAATTATTGAATAAAATTTACAGTTGATATAGTCTTTTACTGAAAATTTTACATAAAAAAATTACAATTAAAGAGGTGAGTTCAACTTAAATATGGCAAATTTCAGAAAAGGAGTGAATAAGATTTTATAAGATTTATTGCAAATAATTTACTCAAAATGTAAATATTTCAAATAATGATTAGTGATATAGAATGATTAGTTGATGACTTAATACATAAATTCACACTTATAAGAAAAATCCTATTTTCATCCTATATTTTGTGTCTATCCTATAACACACCTCTAAACGGTAAAAGTAGTATTATTAAACCCTTACCTTGCAATTTTTCAGCCCATCCATTAGCATATATTGCACGTGATATATAACCTCTTTTCATTCCAAACTCTTAGCTCATTAAACTCATTGATCCAAAGTAAACTAAAATCCTTAAATTGATTCCCTCTAAAATCTTTAGCCTAATCTAAGTGAAACTCAAATTTTTTTTTCCTAAAAATTCAGTTGGATTGAGTTGCATCTTGTCTGAAATTTGATCGATTTGCTTTCAAATCCTCTTTCTTTTCTCCATCAGTTTGACCCACTTCACCTCTCTCCCATCTTCCACTCTTCAATCCCTCTCTCTTCTCGCAACCACTTCCTTCACTGTCGCTCCACCTTCTCTTGCTGAAGAAAAGGAGAAAGCTGCTTTGTTCGATTTCAATTTGGCTCTCCCAATCACGATGGTTCATTTCTTAATCCTAATGGTCGCTTATTTTTCTCCTCTTAGGAAATTCAAGGACGAAAGAGATGTTACAATTAAAAAGAAACTTAGCAGTGTTAAGGACACTTCATTGGAGATGGAAAAGCTGGAGGAGCAAGAAGTGGTGGTTATCATAGTTGCAAGGGCGGAGATGATATAATTACACTATTGGTGTTTGAACTTTTTAAAATTTAATAATTGAGTTGTTCAACTTTTTAAAATATCAATTTAGTTCTAGAACAGAAAATCATGTACAATTTAGTTGTTTAAGCAGGTTGCAAATCGATTACAGGTAAAATGTCATATCATCTTTTATTGACATATTGACACGTGTTATCCCATAAAGCATCTTTTAATTTGCAACCGGTTGAAACAACTAAATTGTACACGATTTTTTGGTTTCAGCACTAAATTGATATTTTGAAAAGTTAAACAACTCAATTATTAAATTTTAAAAAGTTCAAACACCAACAGTATAATTATACCAGGCGGAGATTTCAACTGCCCTTTACAAAATAAAGAAAGAAACATAGGCTAAGTTGGAGCATAAAGAAGATACTATAATATCACTTAATTCACAAATTGCTGCACTCAGTGATGAGATTGTCAAGAAGGTTCTTCCAGCACAATAAATTAATTTATCTTTATTTTATTTCTAAAAAATTCTGCACAATAGAAATCCTACCACGAAAGAACTAGCATCAGAGGAATTAGAAGAGCAAGAAAAACATACATTGCCACAAACTGATGAAAATTTGAGATTTGAAGCTCTTCATAAGAAACAATAAGTGCTATAGCTGAACACCAGCGAACGTACGATCAACTTTGTGTGGAGCAATTATACAAAGTCAGATATAATTTCCAATTCATTATCCAAGTGTTTAAATTTATAAATTTCGTCACTCAAACATGAGGAAACTCATAATTTCAGTTGATAAATCCTGACCAATGAGGAACGTTGTCGCAGGCATATAGCTATGAATAGTATTTGTGAGATTTGCAAATCAGAAACTGAATCTGTTCTTCACGTGGTTCGGGATTGCGTTAGAGCAAAGGTGGTGTGGAATTCGCTATTGGGTTAGAGCAAAGGTGGCGTGATTCGTTATTGCGTTAGAGCAAAGATTGAAATTTTGCATATTTATAGGGAAGCAAATGGAGCTGTAAATCGTCTTGCCAATCTGGCCTTTGATCAGGAGAATTTGTTTCTTTGGCACATGGTGTGCCCCACTGTTCTTCACTCTTTTTTAGTATTGATTAGGACCAAAGGTTGATGGAGGCTAAAATTATAGGAAAAATAAGTCTAATACATAACTAATAAAATTAAGGAATTGGATGAAATCATCATCCTCTCATTTTCTTATGAATTGGAAAAAATTAAAGAATTGGTAGAATATGAGACTATGAGTGTATAAAAATTTAGCTTAGAAAGGATAAAAATTTAGAAATGATGTTACTGTCAACAACAGTAACAAATAAGGTGTAGAGGGATCATTTAATCTTGTTTTATATTTGATGAATGAACACCGATGTTCTGGGGTTTTTTTACATACTTGTGGATTGGTCGGTAGGTTGGGGAATGTATGGGTCTTGGTTTTCTTTTTGGGTAGTTTTTGATCCACAAGTATCTTTTTCCCCATTAAAATTTGAATATAATAAATAATAACACATACTTTCTATCAAAAAAAAGTTATAAAAAAAATATGTACAAAAAAACTCTTTGTCAGGATGCATGTAGAAAATAGCCTCGCGAAATTCTTCTTTTGTGAAATTCTCCGAAATTTTTAATACTTAAACATTAAGATAAATTTAATTTTAAAAATTAAAAGTGCAAGTTTATTTCGAAGATTGGAGTTTCACTAGGTGAACTATTTGGTCGGATATACCCTTTTATCAAGGAGGTCTTGTAACTACGCCTTTTGTTCTTTTAGTTATGCATGTTTCATGTGATAAGGTGGAACAGAGTTGGGAGTTCTAGGTAACACTTCTATAATATACTCAATTTCTCATTCAGGAGATAACCCTAACAAATCTTCTAGAAACATATTAGAAAGCTCCCATAAAATTGGAATATCTGCGAGATAAGGAAGAGATATACTGATATCTTGAATATGTGCTAAGTACCCTTAACAACCCTTTTGAAGCATTCGTTTAACCCCGATAGTAGATATTAGGTTAAGAGGTGACATACTTTTATCTCCTTAACATCTTAGAGTCTCCTCGGATTGCAATTAAAGTATCACCCTCAAACATTTGGGGAAACTCATCATTTTAGTTGATACACGAGGAAGCCTTAAGTGTACAAACCTATAAATAGGAGTTTGCTTTAAATCTCTCCTTGGATTTGTTTTTGGCTCCTTCCCTTTACAATAACTTTATTGCTTCCTTGACTTCTCGCAATTCTAGGTTGAAATAAAGATGGAGATGTTAGGGTTTACTTGCATTTATGGTTTCTATTCTTGTAATATGTAACACCCTTATACCCTATATATGTACAATATATATATCCTATATACATAAAGTACATATATATAATATAAGAGTGTCACCATAATTGCATGTGAAAAATTCATACTTTCATTTATCTACATAGTTACACTTTTAGAAATTTAATTTATATATTATTAGCAATTTTTTCCAGTATTCTCGAAAACCTTTATTGGAAAATTCTCTGAGAAAAATTCGCTAGAGTTTTATCTGTAATTACAATAAAATCCAAAGCTCAACAAACACAACCTGCATGAAAAATTTTCACTTCCAAAATCCATATTTATTCACCTACCAAGAAATCTCCAATTATCTAAAACAAATCACTCAAAACTCATTATTTTATAAATTTACATATTCAATAAGTACATTTAATTTTCACAACCCCTTTTAAAAGAATTACATACATAAACTTTATCCAATGTGCCTAACACATATAAAAATAACCCAAAATATAAAATATGTAGCATAAGTATACATGAATGGAATCGGCACCATTGGTCTTATGGCTCTCCGATCTCCAAATATCACCCACCACTAGGATCCCTCTGATCAACAATTCTCACCGGCGCGATTCATACAACTGCGCTAAGCTTTACAGCTTAGTGATACATATTTATAAATAATAAATATTATACACACACATTCTTACTTCGCATTATATTCCTCATGTATATACATATGCATATCTCTTTCATCATTCTTTTCAAATTAATCCTTATAAACATATGTAATCACTTATCATACTATTAGAATAGCATATCACTCGTTTACCTCTTCCATGTTACATATTTCATCTACTTACATTATTAGTTATATATTTTTATACCATTCATCTATTCACCATACAATTTATCATATATATATATATATAAATATATCACAAACACACACATTGGGCCCAAAAGTCCTTATATAATGGTCTAGTTCAAGATATATTGGACTATCTCAATTATTTGTGATACCAGCATGTCTCACCCGAAGGCGTAATAAATATCCGTGACACCATAGTGTCTCACCCGTGGGCGTAATAATATCTGTGACATCAACATATCTCACCAGTGAGCGTAATAATATCTGTGATACTAGCGTGTCTCACCCGTATGCATAATAGATTTCTAACAATAATATTCTAGAACTAAACTTTATATAAGGTAAGCATGCAAACACATTTCTTATGTTCCACTTTTCTCTTATTTTTCCACATTTCATATACTTGTTCAAATTATCTACTCATACTTAACATGATCATCACATATAATGAATATGTGGCTTACTTCCATATTTTAGTGCATACTTAGCACCTTTCGTAAGTCGCACATATCATCACATTACTTATTAGAATGTGGCTCATGTTCACATTCTTATCATAATTCACTTTCATATACCTAGTTTACATCACATTATATATATATATATATATATATTACTTAAATACTATTACAATGTGAATATTTATCACATTAGCAATAGTTATCTCTGATTTCCACGACTTATATGCAACATTAATACTATCCATAATTTCATAGTTTATCATCACATTCATAAAATATTATATATATAATAAATACAAACACCCATACTGTCTCATTTTATTAATTTTCTATATGTTCACATATTTAGCTATTTTCAAGTTTTCTTCCTCATTACCTATAATATTGTTCATGATATTTATCCTTTTTCTATAATTCCTTATATTTTCTATATCCCTTAATTATTTTCTATATTTTTTTCATTCAAATTAGAAAGATTACTTAGTCACAAACACAATGTTGCCTATTTTCTTATTCTATTTTATTATCCACATTCTCATATCACATTTAACATAATGTACATTTTATACAAATGTACATAACAATTACTTTAGCCTTAATATAATGGCTTAAAATTTATATTCCATGCTTTTCACTTACTTTTAAATGGTACAATACCATATCTTATCAAAACAAATATCAAAGTGGCATAACACATTCACAAAGACACAATGTGTTATGCCAACTCAAATACAATTTAAACATAATCATTAAAGTATGTACTAACCTCAATTATACCAATACACCTCCCAAGTCTTACTTCACCAATTGCCCTTCCTCTCTTTAATTTTTAACTTTCCTTTACTTAACCCTAAACCACATTATAAGTTCAAATTTAACATCAATAATCCATTTAAATTTACTTTAATCATTCAAATAGCATTTACATCAATTCCACCAAGAATTCTACCAAAACACTATTTTCACCATAACTACCTTATTGAAACTTCAACATCTCAAACTCATTGCCATCATTCAACTATAAAATCATTAATAATACATCAATATAACATTAAAACAATTCACTTCCATAATTATAAAAATCTCTTTCAAAAATTTAAAATTTACATAATGTAATTATTAACATTATTTATACGGAGGATCTGGAGAGCACACTAGACCTAGTCAGGTCTAGACTATGAATGTTTGCTTTTGGAGCTTATCGAGCTGCCACGGACCAGAGCCTTCTGCATTATATATATATATTTTGTAATTTAAGAAATTTTATGGGGGTATATATTTTTTATTTATAAATGTGTACATGATGAAAACTAGAAAGGGTTTATGGGTTTTATGTTGGATTTGTGAGATATAGTTTATATATGTGTTGATATATAAATTTTTGTGAAATATTGGTTAAATTGAGCCATTAGGCTTTTTGGGAAAAGTGGATGTAATGAATAAATATTTGGGAGTGTATTTTACGCAAGTTGAGAAACATGAATTTTTGGGGATGTTCAAAATACAAACAAAATGTTAGCAAATTTTTCTCATAGATTTTTCACTAAATTTTATATTTTTAGAATATAAATTACTAATAAATATTTTTATTTATTTATTAAGATACATTAAAGTTATATAAATTTTTAGTAAGATTGAACTGTGACATTCTAGTACTGTAAACGCGAGTTTTATATATATCATGTGTATATATTATACGTAGATAGGGCATTAGGGTGTTATATAATATGCATCAAATTATAGTATAGAGAGTGGAGACTAGTTTTTTTTTCTTTTTGGGTGAGAATGATATTGAAGAGAAAAAGGCTTAGAGGAGAAAGAATTAATTTTTTCATCAAATATAATATATGTGTGTTTGAGCCTTGAGTATGGCTTCCACTGTTTACTACTTTGATACTACTTAGGGTTTGGTCCTTGGGAACCATGGGCCTAAATCTAGAAAAAAGAGTCGCTGCTCTGAAGACTGGGATAGAAAGGTGTGAAGACTCTCATCGAGGAATCTCTAACATCCATTGGGTTCAAAGAGTTTTTTAAGCCCATTATATGAAAATAAGCATCTTTTATCAGCTTTTCTTCCTTCTGTTTGGATCAAAGGGACAACTATAGTATCTACAATATGTATTTTACTTATTATCCTTCTTTTAGAAAATTACACTGCATGACATCATTTTTAATTTTTTTGTTGAAAAATATCATATAAATTTTTAGAGTTTACATTTTATGTTTTCATATTTCATTTTTACCCTCTATATAAATGTCTTTTTGTCATTTCAAAAATGTCCAAAAACTACCCAAGCAACTAAATTTTTGAGAGCTATCTCTCATTTTTTTGCCTTTCGCCACTATGAAGAAGAAGAACAACATGAAGGAAGAAGGATTAGAAGTAGAATTCATGTTTTTTGTTACTTTAAGTTGATTATTTTTCAATCAATTAGATATTCAAACTTGTTTTGCTCTCTTTATTTAATTTTTACATTGATGTTTGAATTTTTTTAAGCTTGCTTTTGACATTTTTGTGTTTGTTTAGATTCAAAATTTTAAATTAATGCCTCTATCTTTTCAATTTCTTTAACATTATCTTATTGGAATAGAATTATCTTGTTGTTCCAAAATTCCCATTTTTTCTGTAATAATAGCAACAACATAAAGAATACTGAGAATGGTTGTAGTAGTTGCTGCTATAATAAGAAGTCCTATAATGGAACAAAAGATTGTTTAGATTTTCCTTTTAACTCAATAATTTTGCTAAAATCAAAATTCTAAAATGTATTTCTAGTAGAGTATGACTGTACCTATTTTGAGTGAAACTTTATTAGATTTTCCTCCTATAACAATCATGAGATCCTAAAATTAACATTAGTTAAGATGCAATAAAACATGGACCAAGCTTTGCATTACAAGAGATAACTCAAACCCAATAATTAGTCACTAGCTAGGAGAAGAATGTTTAAGGTCATATCTACCAGCGTCAAACTCCCCATATAATTAATTGATATTGGGACTTTTAACAGAAAAATGGCAAGAATTTATTTCCCAAAAACGTAACTCAACAAAACAAAAAGTATTGTAGGAAGAGCTTAGTGTCATTGATGAAGATTACACACAAAAAATGAACTTAGAGAATGTAAATTCTACATTTGATCAGGTGTAAAATTTTTTCTTTTTTTTGTCAAATATTTCCAAGGTTTTTGAGATATGTTTATTTAAATCTCAAGCAACTAATTTGCATAATATATTCCATATTTTTATGTCAAAAATATAATCAAATGATATAATTATAGTTTATTATTATTATACACTTTCAGTTATCAATATTGTATAAGGATTAAAATTGTATAATTTGTTAAATTAGAATGTATACTTTAAGTATACTTGTAACACACTTAATTGTTTTTGGTTTTAGTGCATAAATATGAAAGAGGTAAATTACTTTTATTTTTTTTATTTTGGTGCATAAATATGAAAAATAAATTCTTTTTTGTTTCTTGTAATAGTGCTGTAGCAAAACTTGAACAATACATTAGATTATAAGTTTGAACTACAAATGAACTGGAAAATATTTTTTGTTGTTATTGTAACAATGTCATCAAAAGTGTCAGTTAATGCTGTCGATCACTTTACGTTATTGATATTCCCTGAATGAATAAGAATGTATCCTATGAGTATACTTTAGATATGTCTATAATATATGCAGCTAATCTTTCTTATGATAAAGTTTTTTTTATTTATTATTGTTTGTGTAATAGGACTTTCCTTTGGTTTAGTTGATAAAACTAAAAATAAAAAAAAATGTTTATGAGAGTATATAATTTGAATTTTTAATATTGTACAAGTATTAAAATTGAACAGGTATTTAAATTAGATTGTATACCATAAGTATGCTTTAGTTATACGTGTAATATACATGCATATAGAATCTATTGCTAATTATGCTAGTGTATGAACAATGAAAAAATACAATTGAAACAAATCCTTTAAACTTGCACTGGAAATATAATTATGACTTTGCAGTGAAATTAACAAAAAAAGTTTACAAATTAGTCATTTATAAATTAAAAAATAACTACTTTTTTTATTTTTTTCTATCTTGACAAGAACAATTATTTATGTTTTAATTCTTTAATTACATAAACCTTTTTATTCACTCATAAATATAATTAGCCCAATTATATTCCTTATATACATAATATTACTCCTCTTTGTATAATAATTATTAAAATATTCAAATACAAATTCTTTCTTGCATAATGAATTAAATATGGCAGAATTTTAATTTTAGTAACACAATATGAAATCAATTAGCAAAGACATATTTTAAGTTAAAAAATTAATTTTTTATGAATGTCTATAATAACTAATCTAAAAGAGAGAATTTAACTAGATCGGTCGATAAGATGGGCTTTGAAACTCAATTGGTAAAGAAATTTGGGAGTAGACAGACTGGGCCAGTACTTTCAAGCCCAAATCCGACTCATGACCATGTCTAAATTTAATTAGTGTTACCAAAAGAAATTTTTAATTTTTTTTTTATCTTTGGTCGTTAGGAAATTACTAAATTTTGCCTTACTAAACCATTGCTATTATTAAAAAAAGACATTGTAATTAAATTCACAAAAAAAAAAAAAACACATTGCGATTAAATTTCAAAGTTGCTTTAGAGCTACAATTTATAAGAAAATCCATGATTTTATAGGTCTAAAAATAGGAAATTGGATAATAATTTTTTTAGAGTTAACTACTATCGCTCTGTAAAAAATATGATAAAAAAATTTATTCTCATTTCATCGAAAATAGTATCTTTTATTATTTTTAAAATTATATGATTAAATAATTAATATTATGCAAACTTTTTTTTTTCAATAATCATGTGACTAAATGTTAAAAATTATTGGATTTATTAAAGTCAATCATATCATTGAATACTTAAAATTCTCAAGTCAAATTTATAGCATCTAGAATTGGGGGGATAAAATCTAATTACTTTATATATATAATGCAAAAGTTGGGGGGGGGGGGGGGGGGGTTCTTCCAGAGCCCTGTCACCAGAAACATCGATTTGCCTTTGTTTGTATAAACAATGAAAGTCATAGTAGAATTATGACTATGTGCAAATTATGCAATTATATTGCATCATTTTATTCTAGTTAATAAACAGTGAAAAAATATTCGCTAAACTATATTATTTAAATTTCTTTATCTAATACACCTTAAAAGGATGTAAACTTTAACCTTAAGGGGATAATTAATATAATTTTATGCTCAATAAGCTATATGAATGTTAGTAAATAACTACTAAATCAATAGTTTTGGAATTATATTTTTTTAGAAATCATTAATTATCCATTCATATCATAAAGATAGTACACTAGACATCATATGCGATATCAATACCCCAATTCCTAAGACCTGACAAAGAGGCAGCACACCTTGTCAACATGTAAGCATTCTGATTCGTAGATTGTCTTATAAAAACAAGTGAGACATTGCAAAGATTATGCAATAAGTCCACACAATCATACAACATCAATTCCAATATTATCCATTTGTCTTCCTAATATTGATAGATTGCGCAGGCTTAAGGAATTCGACTATACTATAACATTGCTCCATTGTAGCTCCTTTGGCCATTAAAGAGCTGCCCTGCATCCTGTAGCTTCAGGAACACTGGGGGGTCTATAAAGTCCATCTGAGTTATGCTTCTTACAACCACCAATCTCCCTTCAGAATCACAAATTATGCAACCAAAGCCTATCTTGTTAACTTTAGAGAACACTACAACATCCACATTACACTTCAAGTAGCCAACCCAGGGTGCTTCCCAACTTGAAACAAGACCTTGAGCATTATTATTCTCCTTAACTTCTCTGCTAGTTTGGGCAAGTTTCCACTAGCTTAAGATGCTCTTATCATTATGTACTACTTCATTAGGGGGCCTACGAATCCCTCTCCATACCAATCCATTTCTACAACTCCAAATATTCCACAAAACCATCACACACTATTCTCACACATCATTAACAACAGACTTAAGCAATTTACTCAACCAAGCTTTGACATCATTAACTTGGGTTGAAAGATTACTTCTAGCTATTATATCCTAGTAACCCCTGGTGAAAGGGTAGTGAAGCAAAATATGAGATCTATCTTTGGCTTAACTAGGCACAATAGACATTTGGATCTACCCTTAGTTGCCTCTTTGCAAGATTTGCCACGGTAGAAAGACATCCATGAAAAACTCTCCACACAGTATTTTTCACCTTTAGAGGGGTCCCTAACTTCTAGAATTTCCCAAAGATAGACTTGAATGAGATGAATTCTCCCATCCATTACTATGAGCTAACACCCAATATGTACTTTTTATATAGTAACTACCATTTTTGCTGAAATACTACATATATCTATCTTCACTTCTTCTTAAACTAAGAGGAATTTTTAGGATAATCTTAGCCTTTCTTTCTCATCAAACAAGGATTTAACTAGATAATAGTTCCACATCTGAGCCTCTTGCATAATTAACTCACTAACCCTATCTACTATTATTCTTACATGTTGAGCATATGTAATGCATGCATTACCCTCACCTAGAAACCAAGGGTCAAACTAGATACTAGTACCTTTACCTTCACCCACCCTTCATAAACAATTGATATAACCATATTTTTATATTAATATTTGATTATTCTAACCTACTTTCTATTCTTATCAACTGAATTTAATGTATTTTCTTTTATGAAGTTAGAATAGTCCTAATTGGAAATGTGATTTCACAAAATATGAGTTTTTGGCAAATTTTGAGCAAGAAGTGATGAAGAATTAAAAGAAACTAAGATGCAAAACAAAAAAGGGACCAAAGGAGAAAAAAGTAGAACAAAATCTATTTCCATGGCCATGCGAATCACACTGCATGCCTGTTGGAATCAACTCAAGGCTGGTTGGAAGAAAAGAGAAGAAAGTAAGAAGGACCAGAAGGAAAATGATACCCATAGCCATGCAGATAAGAAATGCATGACCGTACATATGGAGACGCTTATGCCTATTGAAGAATTTCTCAAGCTTTGAAGCAAGGGTCCATTGTGCACAACTGTGTGAATCATTTGATAGCTGGAATTTCTAATTTCTTAAGGATTTGCCCTATGAATTTTTCCTATATATTTCGGAAGACTTAGAAACTGTCTAAGAAGTATTCATTATCAAGTTAGAAGACCTCCAAGCCCCTATATAAAGCAAAGCCTCTTTCCAAGTTAAATCATCCAATATTCATCCAAGATTTATTTAAGTTTCCTCTCAAGCTTTCAAGATTTCTTTGGATAGAAAGAGGAGAAGGCTTGGTCTTTTGAAGATATTCAAGATCAAAGAGGAGTTCCATTCATCCAAGTTTGATTTTTCTTGTTTCGTTAGATTCAATGTTTTCAATTATTTTCTTCATTTCTTTTGTTATTTGTTTTTCAATTATGTTTAACTAAGCCCTAAATTAGGGTTAGACAATTCTATTGGATATTTTATGGTGCACTTCATGTTTATTTGATTTAATAATATTTGTTCTTAATTATTTAGTTATCTTTGTGCTTAATGTTAATAATTATCTAGCTAATAATTATTTGGTTTGAAATATTTATATGATGGAGTGAGAGTGAAAACACAATCTTAGTCCAATGAAATAATAATCTTAAGTAATTTTTACTTAGAGATAAGAAAAATACTTAGAAGGTTGATATAAGAACTTCACAAAACATAAAGAATTGAATTAATTCTTAAGATCACGAGAGTAGACGTAGGAGTTAATATCAATATTAGTTTTAGATATTGAGAGAAACTAAAACTTAATTTAGGAAGATCCAACCAATAATCAAATAATAAATTAAATTAAATTAATACTTTAGGAAAACTATAAAATAACCAATTAAAGAAGTCTAATCCTAAGATTTTTAATATAAGAATTTAAGTAGTTTAAGTTTAATTAATTAGGTTAACTTAAAATCAGTTTGTTCATTTAAATAATAAATAATTTAAGTAGTTTAAGTTTAATTAATTCTTAACTCCCTAATGGGTTCGGAAAGTTGGATACATGTGGGAAATGTGAGAAATGGCCCAGCATCCCCACAAGGCCCGGTTCATTGGAACCGACCTCCTTTTCAGGTCTTAATATTATAAAATTTTTAAATATAATGATACTATCCATACTACATGCAATTATAAAAATAAACAAATACTTTATTAAAAATCATAGCAATGTTCAAACAAAAGAAATAAATAGACACACATTCGAGGATGGAAACATGTCCTTACATCGTCTAATATCTAAAACTAAATAGGACACTCACCGAAAGGTGGAAACGTGTCCTTTACGTTGATCTGAAACTTAAAATAAATTGAATTACATGATGCTCACAATATGAGGTACCCAAAACATAGAAACATACCTCTTACAATGTTTTGAAACCAAAGAAAATCAATAAAAATAACCAACCATTCATCATAAATAAATTATTCATCAAGAACATGAACCATCAATCAAAATATATAATAAATATACAGCTAATTTAAATAAAGCAATAAGTATATAAATTTAGGGTTTATTCATCAATTAGGGTAAAATTAGGATTTTGTAGGTTTTATGTTTAACAATTAGGGTTTTGTATTTTAATTACTGGATTAGTCAACTAAGAAATATTCAATATAAAAGAAATAACATGGCTACTGGATGGACAAACAGGTTGATCTTTGATTTTATGTAATTAAGGCTTTAGTAATTAAATCTGTATGATCAAAATAATGAAGCTATTGTGTTAATATAACAACCCAAAATAATCAAAAAGTTTTAAAGGTAAAACAACATAGCTACTGTGATGTCTAAATTAAGGATTAGGTTTGAAATAAATTAGGGTTTGAATCTAAAGAATGGATATTTTAGATTTAGGGTTTGATATTAATATTAGGATTTTGTACAAATTGCCATCAAGGCTGGGGCCTCAATGAACTAACAATTTTAATACTATTAATGGCTTGGCTACTGAGTGTCCTAATAAGTTATCGTGCAAATATAATGGTTGATTTAAAGGGTTGACATGATCATTATAAACTAAACCTAACTTATTGCATGTTGATATTTGAAAATAAATAGCTATGAATTAAATATCAATGTCTAAATGTTATGATAAAAATAGCTATTATTAAATTTAGATGAATTAAATAAAGAACGTACCTTCGTGTTGGCTCCACCAAATTGAAGAAATTGATCAAGCTCCTACCTGTTACAATTCTTTATTTTTGGCTGAGCAAAATCAAGACACTGTCTTGTTGTCTTATTGCCTCACTGTTTGATGTTTAAGTTTTTCTTGGTTTGATAATGATTTTAGAATTCATTTGTTGCTCCGTTGCTCTCTGCCTAAATTGAAAGTTTGATGTTCTTCCAAAAAGTCCCAAAGAAAAGTCCAAAGTCTTTAAAATAATTGCCAAGAAAAAGTCCCAAATAATTCTTTCGTCAATCCCCCTATTCTGTTTGTTTAATACTATTATTTATAGGAAAACAAAAAGACCTAATACTATTTTGATAAGGAAATACCAACTGTTTAGGAAAAATCACAAAATCAGATAAAACAAGGTTTGGTAAAAAATCGGCAGCGCGCGCGGGCTGCGTTGGACGAGGCAGCGGGCAACTGCGGGTTGGGCAAACTGGGCAGTGCTCAGTTCACCGCAGGCACCTGCCTGTGGCGAAGCTCCTTGCCATGTGTCGCTCGTCGATCCGTCTGTTTTTATTTTTTTATCCTTTTTTTTATTTTTTATTAAAAATAAATATTATTATATTATTAAAAATAAATAAATAAAATAAATAATAAATAAAATAAATACCACAAAAATTATTTTGGACTATTTTAAAATATCGGACCGAACCTGGTAAAAAATTAAAGGGCTACAGTTTGACCCATACTTGAACGATCTGAGACTTTTCAGTAGAAGAGAGTGAAAAACAACATGATTTTATGCAGATTTTGGGTTAGGATGGGTTCTCGAAAAAGATTTGGGTACTTGGACCCGGGATTGGGCACTTGAACCCAAAACTGAATTTAATTTGGGTACTTGGACCCGAGGCTGAATTGGATTTGACTGACCTTTTATCAGTTGAGAATTCTAGTTGTTTCATTCTTTAATGGATTATGGGTGTTTACCCTCAAAATGGATTTTCATCTTTGGACCTTGTATCTTCATCCTTGGCATCGGGTCTTCACCCTTGAAAACAGATCTTCATCCTTGGAGATCGGGTCTTCACCCTTGAAATTGGATCTTCACTCTTGGCATCGGGTCTTCACCATTGAAAATGGCTCTTCATCCTTGGAAATCGAGTCTTCACCCTTGAAATTGGATCTTAATCTTTTAAGTTGGATCTTCATCCTTGGCAGGGTCTTCACCCTTCAAAACCGATCTTTATCCTTTAGACTTCGGGTCTTCACCCTTCAAAATGGATCTTCATCCTTTGGACTTCGAGTCTTCACCCTTTGAAATTGGATCTTCATCCTTGGCATCGGGTCTTCACCCGTCAAAGTAGATCTTCATCCTTGGCAGGATCTTCACCCTTCAAAACGGATCTTCATCCTTTGGACTTCAGATCTTCACCCTTTAAATTGGATCTTCATCCTTTTAAACTTTTATGCTATATTGGCTTCAGCTCTTCTAGCTAGACTAATCTTTTATCTTTTGCATCTTCATTCTTTTGATAGTTTTAATGTTCCATTCTTTTACACTCTTGCAAAAAAATCAGCCATTTTTAGCTGGCCCCTTATATCTTCTCCTTCGTTTGCCTCCTGCTTGAACAATCTGAGACTTTCAGTAGAAGAGAGTGAAAAACAATATGATTTTGAGCTGATTTTGGATTAGGATGGGTTCTCGAAAAAGATTTGGATACTTGGACTCGGGACTGGGTACTTGGACCCAAGACTGAATTTGATATGGGTACTTAGACCCGAGGCTGAATTGGATTTGACAAACCTTTTATCAGTTGAGAATCCTGGTTGTTCCATTCTTTAATGGATTGTGGGTCTTCACCCTCAAAATGGATCTTCATCCTTGGACCTTGGATCTTCATCCTTGGCATCGGGTCTTCACCCTTGAAAATGGATCTCCATCCTTGGAGATTAGGATGGTATGAGTTGGAAGGTATGGGGTGTGAGCTGGAAGGTATGGGCTGTGAGCTTGGAAGAGAGTTAAAAGAAAAGAAAAAAGAGAAGGGGAGGGAACCAGCTGCTGGAGCAAGGAGGAGAGTCTTGAGCTGAGTTTGAAGAAGGAGATACATCATATAAAAGATCTAAACCAAGAATCAAGGATTAAAGTGAAGAAATACAAATTATTCACCATGGATTGTTTGGTTTCTTTTACTCATTTCTCTTGTTCTGTTTTTCTGGTTTTGAACATGAACTAATTTCTTCTCTATCTAGATATTGATGAACCCTAGCTTATTTGTATGGATTGAATAATTATATTTAGTTGAATCATTTGATTGAGTTGTTTTACTCTTATGATGCTTAATAATTTATTTCCAATTGATAATAGCATGCTTATTGATTGGTTGCCATTTTTATATTATTGACTTGAGAAAGCTTGATATGAATTGAATACTCATAAGGGTTGAGGATTGATTGGAGTACTAGAGATAGACTTACAAGATCCTTTGGTTTATAATTCTTTGTTCTTAATGCAAGATCTATTTAATTATGTTTGAGAAGAGATTCCAGCACTCTACTTAGTGATTAGGGATTAATCCACTCGAGAGAGGTTTTAGTATAATTTAGAGGAATGTCAACTCAAATCTATTAAATAAATTAGCTGAATTGATTGATTATAAATATTATTGAGGCTAGGGGGATTCAATATCTGGATAGTATTATTATTATTATTATCAATCCTTTTTGCACAACATTTAATTTCCCTTTATTTTCAGTTATTAATTTAGTTGTTTTTAGTTACAAGGCATCACACAACTATTAATTTGCTAAACAACGGTTAAGATTTGCACTAGTACTTGGCCTTGTCCCCAGTGAAATGATAACTCACTCACTACTATATTACTTGGGCGACCCGTGCACTTGCGGTATAGTCATAGCACATAGCGTAGTTCACGCGTATCAAGTTTTTGGCGCTACTGCCGGGGACAACGGTTTCAATATTAGTAATATAATTAAGATTGTTGATTTAGTTTTATTTTTAATCATTTTTAATATTGGTTCTTGCTGGTTTATTATCATTTTAGGTATTTCTTACTGTTTATGACCAGATCTAGCTCGTCTCAACTACTGGAGTTAGACCCAGAGCTAGAGAGAACATTGAGGAGAAAGCAAAAGGAAGAAGAGGAGGCAGATCTGGAAGACGCAGAATCAGGAATAAATCTAGAAATAGAACAAGAAGAAGTATTCGAAGTGATGGAAGGAGCTGGACCAAGAACAATGCAGGAGTTTGCTAAGCCCAATTTAAATGGGGCTGAATCTAGTATCCAGAGGCCGACAGTTGTTGTGAACAACTTTGAAATAAAGGCAAATGTAATTCAAATGGTGCAGCAGACTTGTCAATTCGACGGGCTTCCTGATGAAGATCCTAATGCACATATTGAGAATTTTCTGGAGATATGTGACACATTCAAGATAAATAATGTCTCAGAGGATGCAATTAGGATGAGGTTGTTCCCATTTTCCCTTAGAGATAGACCAAAGAAGTGGCTGAAATCTTTTCCTCCAGGAACCTTCACCACATGGGGTCATTTGGCAGAAAAATTCCTAGAGAAATACTTTCCATCGTCCAAAATTGCTAAGTTAAGGAATCATATCTCATCCTTTCTGCAGCAAGATGGTGAGACCCTTTATGATGCCTGGGAAAGATTTAAAGATTTGCTGAGAAGGTGTCCTCATCATGGACTTCCACTATGGCTTCAAATTCAAACATTTTACAATGGGTTGAATTATGTAAGTAAGCAATCCATTAATGCAGCAGCTGGTGGTACCATAAACAACAAGACACCTGAACAAGCAAGGGATTTAATTGAAGACATGACTATCACCAATTATCAGTGGCAAGCCCCAAGGGAGCAAGGAAAGCTGAAGGTCATGGGTTCACACCAATTAGATCCTGTGGTGGCTTTGACAGCCCAATTGGAAGCATTGAATAAGAAATTTGATTCTTTGGTCTCTTCTTCTGGGAAAGTAATGCAGGTGCTGTCTTGTGAATCGTGTGGAGGTGGATATCAAAGTCAAGATTGCCAAATTGGCAACATGTTTGCTAGGCAAGAGCAAGTAGATTATGTTGGAAATATGCCAAGGCAACAACAGAATAATCCCCACAGCAACACATACAATCCGGGGTGGAGGAATCATCCAAATTTCTCATGGAATAATCAAAATAATCTAAGACCTCCCCCTGGATTCCAGTAGCCCCAACATCAACAAGCTGCCCCTCCAAGAAAGAGTAGTTTGGAGGACATGATGGAGAAATTTATAGCAGCTTCTGAAACCAGGTTTCAATCAACTGAAACCACCCTTAGAAATCAACAAGCCTTTATCCATAATCTGGAAAATCAGGTGGGGCAAATTGCCAAGTTGCTCAGTGAGAGACCACCAGGAAGTCTGCCTAGCAACACTGAGGCAAATCCTAAAGAGCAGCTCAAGGCAATTACACTAAGAAGTGGAAAAGAGATCAAGAGCAATATGGTTGAAAAAAGAGAACAAGTGGCAGAGAAAGGGACTGAAGTACAAGAAAAAGAAGAAGATCCTCCTATCACTTCGGGAGAGAAAACAAGTGAGAAAGAGAAGCAGCCGCAAGAAAGTAGTCCCATACTGAAGGAATATCGACCTAGAGTACCCTATCCGGCAAGATTGAACAAGGACAAGATTGATGCTCAGTTCGGTAAGTTTCTTGAACTTTTTAAACAATTGCACATTAATATTCTATTTGCTGAAGCTTTGTCACAAATGCCTAAATATGCTAAATTTTTGAAAGATATCCTTTCTAACAAAAGGAAACTTGAGGAAGTGTCTTTAGTACAGTTATCTGAAAAGAGTTCAGCAATTTTGCAAAGGAGGTTACCTAAGAAGTTAAAAGATCTAGGTAGTTTTACCATTCCGTGTTTGATAGGTAACCTTGAGGTTAAAAATGCATTAGCTGATTCGGGGGCTATCATAAGTGTTATGCCCTATAAAATGTTTAAAGAGTTAGGCATTGGTAAACCTAAACCAACACTCATGACCATCCAACTTGCTGATAAGTCAGTAGTCCACCCTCGTGGCATTATAGAAGATGTGTTGGTAAAAGTCGGGGATTTCATTTTCCCCAATGATTTTGTTGTCATTGATATTGATGAGGATGCATATGTTTCACTTATTCTTGGTAGGCCATTTTTAAATACAGCCCATGCCCTTATCGATGTTCATGATGGCACTTTAACTTTGAGAGTGGGTGATGAGAAAGTTATTTTTAGGATACATGATGCCATGAAACATTCACTTTCATTTGATGGGGCAGAATCATGCAATGATGTTATTGAGCATGAGACCGTAAATTGTGTTACTAACATTGTTTCCAAGGATCCCCTTGAGTTGTGTTTATTGCAGGAAACTGTTGAGGGTCAAGAAGCAATGGAGTAGCTTACTTTTCTTGAAGCAAGCAATTCGTTCAAATGCAGGGCATATGAGACTATTGAGATGCCAAAAGAAAAGAAGCCAAAACCATCGGTGATTGATCCACCCAACTTGGAACTGAAACCTCTTCCAGCTCACCTTGAGTATGGATTTTTGGCAGAGAAAAAAAATACCAATAATTCTGAGTTCCCACCTATCTTCTGAGCAGAAAGAAAAACTTATCCAGTTATTGTAGAAATATAAGCAAGTGATAGCTTGGAAGATAGCAGACATCAAGGGTATCAGTCCATCCTATTGCACTCACAAGATACTGATGGAGGATGAATTCAAGCCGATAGTACAACCACAAAGGAGACTAAACCCAAAGATGAAAGATGTAGTGAAGACTAAAGTAATAAAACTACTTGATGCAGGGATTATCTATCCGATCTCGGATAGTTCTTGGGTGAGCCCAGTTCAGGTAGTACCAAAAAAAGGAGGGATGACTGTGGTCCCTAATGAAAATGATGAGCTGATTCCAACAAGAACGGTTACCGGTTGGAGGGTTTGCATTGACTACAGAAAATTGAATGATGCAACTAGAAAGGATCACTTTCCTTTACCCTTAATTGATCAAATGTTGGAGAGGTTATCCGGCCATGAGTACTACTGCTTTTTGGATGGCCTTTCAAGCTATTTCCAAATTCCTATTGCACCGGAAGACCAATAGAAAACTACATTCACCTGCCCACATGGGACATTTGCATATCGAAGAATGCCATTCGGGTTGTGTAATGCACCTACAACTTTCCAAAGGTGCATGATAGCAATCTTTGATGAGCTTATAGAGGATATTATGGAGGTGTTTATGGATGATTTCTCGGTCTATGGCAGCTCATTTGAAAAATGTTTGGAAAACCTTGAAAGAGTCTTGATGAGATGTGAGGAAACCAATTTAGTGCTTAATTGGGAAAAGAGTCATTTCATGGTTCAAGAGGGAATCATGTTGGGACACAAAATTTCAAGCAAGGACATTGAGGTGGATCGGGCAAAGGTAGAAATAATTGAGAAGTTACCACCACCTATATCTGTGAAAGCCATCAGAAGTTTTCTAGGACATGCGGGTTTTTATCGGAGGTTCATTCGAGATTTTTCTAAGATAGCCCGTCCATTGACAAGACTCCTTGAGAAGGATGTCGATTTTGTTTTTGATGAGGAATGTCTGAGAGCATTCACAACCCTAAAGGAGAAATTGACCCATGCTCCAATCATGGTAGCTTCTAATTGGAATCTACCATTTGAACTAATGTGTGATGCAAGTGACTTGCATTAGGAGCAATCTTGGGTCAACGCAAGGAGAAATACTTTCAGCCTATCTACTATGCGAGCAAGACCTTGAACACAGCTCAAGCTAATTACACAACTACAGAGAAAGAGCTGCTAGCTGTGGTTTTTGCTTTTGACAAGTTTAGATCATATCTTATCTTGTCGAGGGTGATTGTTCATACAGACCATTCAGCTTTAAGGTATTTATTCGCGAAAGTTGATGCTAAGCCTAGGCTAATCTGTTGGGTTTTATTGTTGCAGAAATTTGACTTGACAATTCAAGACAAGAAGGGAGCCAAAAATCTTGCAGCAAATCACCTTTCTTGCTTGGAGAATCCAACCTTGGAGAGGTTTGAAGAAGGGGACATTGATGATCACTTCCCCGATGAGCAGCTGTACACCATGGTAAGTGAGGTAAGTAATTTAAATTCTGAAACACCTTGGTTTGCCGACTTTGCTAACTATTTAGCTGTTAGGGAACTTCCTAAGGACTTAAATTATCAAGCAAAGAAGAAATTCTTTTCTGATTTAAAATATTATTTTTGGGAGGATCCCTTTTTGTTTAAATTATGTAAGGATCACATGATCCGACGATGTGTGGCATGGCCCGAAACAATGAACATCCTTAGTTAATGCCATGCTGGACCAGCTGGTGGTCATATGGGAGCCAATAGGACTGCTCAAAAGGTACTAGAATCAGGATTTTATTGGTCCACTTTGTTTAAAGATAGCTAAGAATTTGTAAATCGTTGTGATCGCTGCCAAAGAACTGGAAATATTTCATCTCGTGATGAAATGCCCTAAAATGGGATTTTAGTTTGTGAAATCTTTGATGTATGGGGAATTGATTTTATGGGACCATTTCCAAATTCTTTTGGTAACAAATATATTCTGGTAGCTATAGACTATGTATCTAAATGGCCTGAAGCCCAAGCCTTGGCAACCAATGATGCTAGGGTTGTGGTGCAGTGTTTGAAAATGTTGTTTTCTCGATTTGGTACACCAAAAGCAATTATAAGTGATAAGGGTACTCACTTTTGTAAAGCTCGGCTTGAGAAAGTTTTCAAAAGATTAGGAGTTACACATAGGTTTGCTACTCCCTATCATCCCCAAACTAGTGGCCAAGTTGAGAACACGAATAGGGAGATTAAACGAATTCTGAAAAAAACTGTTGAGCGATCCCGAAAGGATTGGTCCAAGAAATTGGACAATGCTCTATGGACTTTTAGGACTGCATTCAAAACTTCCTTGGGCACTACACCATTTAGATTGGTATATGGAAAAGCTTGCCATTTACCTGTTGAAATAGAACATCATGCATATTGGGCAATAAAACAGATTAACCTTGATCTAGCTTGTGCAGGTGAAAGGCGCAAATTACAGGTAAACGAACTAGACGAGTGGAGGTTGCAAGCTTATGACAATGCGAGAATGTATAAGGAACGTACCAAGAGATGGCATGATGCTCACACTAAGGAACGGAAAGAGTTTCAAGCAGGAGATCAGGTATTACTGTACAATTCAAGGCTTCGACTCTTTCCAGGTAAGTTGAAATCTCGATGGTCTGGCCCTTTTACTGTCAAGGAAGTTTTCCCCTATGGAGTGGTTGAAATAACCCACCCGGAAAAAGGAGATTTTAAAGTCAATGGGCACAGGCTCAAATTTTATTTTAGAGGGGAAATACAGGACTTAAAGGAGGTTTTACACCTCCAATATTAGGGACATTTACCCGACCGTCCAACTAATACGACGTTAAAGAAGTGCTGGGTGGGAGACAACCCACCGTTTTATGTTCTTGGTTTGTGTCGTCATTTTGTTTTAGTTTTATCTTTCTTTTATTGGGTGGTTGTTTGTTTGTTTTGCATTCATCTAAATTTGTAGAGGAAATTTGATTTTGAGGAGTAAATTGAGCATATGCAATGACATGCCAGTGTCAATGGGTGTGTCATTATCTTTTTTAAGCAGTAGCTAGAACACGCCCATGGACACGCCCGTATCTATGAGTGTGTCATTATTTTTTTCAAACAGAAGCTATAACACGCCCACGGACATGCCCGTGTCTCCAAAAAATAAAAAAATTTTAAATAAATAACCCAGCACGCCCTCAGAACACGCCCAGACTAGTGGGAGTGTCGTTTGCATGTTTGTCACAGAATATGTGACACTCCCACAAACACGCCGTGTTGTTGGGAATGTCGATTTAATTTCACCCAGTACCTATGACACACCCATTGACACGCCCGTGTCTGTGAGCGTGTTGTGTACACTGTCTTTTATACTATAGGGCACGCCCAATGGCACGGGCGTGTTGATGGGCATGCCGACGTCTTTATATATAGAGCAGACGCCATTTTCACGAAAATTTCAAATTTTCTCTTTCATTTTCTCTCAAATTTTTGCACTCTCACCGACGCATTCACACACCCATTCAATTTAGGAGAGATTCTCACTCTCGGCTTGCATAATTTGCGTGCATTTTCTCGTTGTCCCATTGAAACTGCTCGTTCCACTCGGATTTTCATTTTTCAGGTACGGGATCTCAACTTTTGTGATTTTTGTTTGTTTTCTTTCGTTTTTCTTTCATTTTTTCATATACATTCCTTGTATTTTCTTGTGTTTACCTTGAAATTTGAAATTTCATGACTTGTTTGCTTTATTCTGTTGTGTTTTTATTTTTCATAATTTTTGCGGCATTTGATTAATTATAATTTTCTTCGTTTTGAATTCCGTTTTGATTCGGCATATGTTTATTTTTGCAATAGTTTTGAATTATATATTGATTGTTTCGTTTATTAGTTTCTAGTTACTCGTTATTTTTGGACAATATATTGTTATTGTGGGAATTGATTTTATTGTATGTTTGTGCTGTCGTTCGGGTTAGTTTATTGCTTTCGGTTAATTGAGCATGTGTTGCTATAGGTGGATTACGTTTGTTTTGCGTTATCGTTATAATGCCGGCATTTCGGTTAAACTTGTATCATGTTATGCTTTTGTTATTGAGGAACATTTTGATTTGTTTTGTAGATTAACCGAAAATGGGCCCTCGCAAACAATCATCTTCCCAGCTTCCCACCAAGCGTGCACGAGGGGAAGGCAGTTCCAGCCAACCCGCTATACGTCCAACTTCTAAATTTATGGCGACACACAAATGCCTCAGATTTTCAAACGCCGAGGAACGAAGGCGATTCGAACTTTTCGGCAACAAAGAATGGTCCGCGCCTCGTGTCTTAGATTGGGAGGCTATGGAACTGGTTAACATTGCAGCAGATGTTCGGGAATTAATTAATCAACCAGGGTGGGACCAACTCTTCTCTATCAATGAACCCTCATATCGAGAGCTTACATTTGAATTTTATTGCACCTTCTAGTTCCAGAAAACCAAAGTTTCCATTACTGAGCCAACAATTAAATTCAGACTGGGAGGGTAGAGATTCAGCATGAGCAACAATTAAATTCGGATTTGGCAGAACTTTGCACCCAATGCTGATAAATATCAACCCAAGGTTTCTAAGGCATCCAATTTTGATTCTTTCCCCTGCCGAGTGGTGCACAATTTATTAGTTCATACTATTACAGCACGGCTGAGCAGTACAGGGGTGGTAACCTTGAGAGATCTATTCTTCCTGAACTGCATGATGCAGAAGACCCGGTGCAATGTCGCCCATGCCATCACCCATTTTTTCTACGAGCAGTCTAAAAAAGGAGCATCAGGTATTTTACATGGTGGCATGTATGTCACAAGACTTGTTCGTCGTCTGGGTGTATTAGATGGCTGCCTACCTATGACGGTGGATGGTATGCCCAAGTTGTTGGGTATGGACACGTTGAAGAGACTGAACAGGGAGAAGGTAGCTGGGCTGCAGGCCACTCCTATGGATTCAGATGTACTAGAGGCAGCTCCTTCTGCTCCTCCTTCCGATATACCACAACCTCCACCGTCAGATTTTTCGGGTACATCCACAGCCGCTGGGCCTTCAACCGCTGCTGCTGCACCTTCTTTTTCTGCTGGACCTTCTTTTGTCCAGACCCCTACATTCCGGGATTGGCGCCAGTCAGTTAATGTCGAGTGGGATGATGACAGGAAACCCACATATTTTGAGCGTCAACTTTGTCAGATTGAAGGAAAGATAGGGAATATTGAGCTAAATCAGAATATGATCTTAATCCAGCAGGAAGAGCTGCAGCAGCTTTTACAAGACTAGAAAACTACTTTCCAAGCCCAGCTGGATCACGAGATTTTGAGGCGGCAATGGCTGGAGCAATCCATGTTGGAGTTCTGGCGGTATCAAGGGTTTCACCCTTCGCAACCACCACCTCCACCGTATCAGCCACCTGCCCATGCACCGGCACCTACACCTGCACCACAAATTGATGTTTCCGATGATGAGACCGGCAGTGACGATTCCGGCGATGCACCGATTTTTTACTAGCCCACATTTTAATTTTATTTTTATGTTATTTTTCATTTCTTTGCTTATTTAATACCCTTTTTAGTTTTCTTTCTTTTTAATTGCTGTTGGACAATTGTTATTTTCTTTAAGAACTGTTTCCTTTGTTTATTTATGTCTTAACCTTGTTTTGTTTGCATTTTAGAATTTTGTTTTGACGCAAACCCTCCTTCACTGTACTCTTGGCACCGTACTCATATTCATCCACTCATGGACATGACAAGGGCAGTTGTTCTCTCTCTTCATTATTTCTTATTTTGTGCACACATTGGGGACAATGTGCATCTTAAGTATGGGGGAGAGGTATATTTTCTTGATTAAATTTTTACTACTTCATTCTTTCTATTTGATTCATTTGTCTCAATTAATGCCTGCTAAGTAAGCTAGATTGTTATGATAAGTGTGACTTGATGTGGTTTCCCTTTATATGTTAAACTAATTTGAGATTTCCTAAATGACAATTTCTTGTTGAGTTTAACTTAGTGATCTTGATCAATTGCTGAGGATCTATTGTAATAGCTACAATTAAGTTGTGGATTGATGGAAATTGGAACATGACTAAAGTTTAAAACCTTAGTTACATTTTTGAGCATGATATTTATTTCCAATTGATAATAGCATGCTTATTGATTGGTTGCCATTTTTATATTATTGACTTGAGAAAGCTTGATATGAATTGAATACTCATAAGGGTTGAGGATTGATTGGAGTATTAGAGATAGACTTATAAGATCCTTTGGTTTATAGTTCTTTGTTCTTAATGCAAGATCTATTTAATTGTGTTTGAGAAGAGATTCCAGCACTCTACTTAGTGATTAGGGATTAATCCACTCGAGAGAGGTTTTAGTCTAATTTAGAGGAATGCCAACTCAAATCTATTAAATGATTTAGCTGAATTGATTGATTATAAATATTATTGAGGCTAGGGGGATTCAATATCTGGATATTATTATTATTATTATTATCAATCCTTTTTGCACAACATTTAATTTCCCTTTATTTTCAGTTATTAATTTAGTTATTTTTAGTTACAAGGCATCACACAACTATTAATTTGCTAAACAACGGTTAAGATTTGTACTAGTACTTGGCCTTGTCCCCAGTGGTACGATAACTCACTCACTACTATATTATTTGGGCGACCCGTGCACTTTCGGTATAGCCATAGCACATAGCATAGTTCACGCATATCAGATATGCTCATGTATGCATGATATGCATGAGTAATACTCACAGTGGTTCCATCGACTCACAGACCAAGGTGATCAGCTGAAGTGTTCTCATTGACTCCTTTCAGATGCCTGTTCAGGTCTTGCATTGTAATGGTAGAAGGCTTTGCATTTATGGCTTTTATCTTCGAGATGTTGAAAACATGAGTTGTGAGGCCCAAGCATCAGAGATACATCCATTTCATACTAGGATTCAGCACATCAATTGGTAGCTTCTTCACAACCTTACAAATAATCTTTTACTTTGCCCAATGTGTCTTTCAAGATTCGACGGTTCAACATACTTCCCTTAACTTGAAGGCTTTGTATGACAAAAACACACATTTTTTTTAAAATCTTAAAATCATTTTTTGGCTTTGTCAAATTAGTGTCATTGTACCTCAGGACCCGATTTTTCAAATTAACATATCTATAACATTACATCCCTAGTTACCATACTAAACTTAGGAATCATTTCTATTTAAGCAAGAACTATTGCACTTAATATAGGCACATACACATTACTTGGTCAAAGGTCTCATTGAGTTTGAATATTGTCTATCTCATATGTATGCTTATTCAAACTATCTCCACGAATAGACTCTACCTACCAAGAGAGATCAACAGGTCTTTGATAGGCTTGAAATGGGGTCTATAAGGGACATGATTTAAATGAAGGTCACTTTGAGATTGGAGCTTATGTGATACTATGGATAAGCCTTCACACTACAAACTTCTTGTTGGAACTTTAAGCAGTTGGGAGCATGAAAAGATAGAGCTTTGAATGTTCTCTCATCTTCTTGGCGTTAATATGGATCTTGATTGGGACAATCTTTACCTTTGCAAAAAGTTTAATACCCACATTCCTTTTTCTTTTTTGCTTTCCCTTTTTTTCTTTTGACATTTCATCATTTTGTCCTTTTCCTCTGTAGGATTGTCAAGTACAGGACTTTCAAAAACTAGATGGTCTTTCTCCTTTTTCTCTAATTTTGTTTGAATCTTTGGTTGGGTTAGACCAATTCAAGTCAAACTGTTCTTATAAACCAAATGGAAGTCTTTTGCTGCTTTAGGTAAAAGAGAACTTGGTTGGCTTTCTGAACCGTTTTGGGTTTTATTTTATTTTCTTTTTCTTCTTTTTTTCTTTTTTTTCTTGCTTTTTCCTTTCTTTCTTTTTCTTATTTTTTTTCTTCTTTTTTTAATCTTTTATGGTCTTGACTAGGCATTCCTTTCTTTTTAATCTTCTTGCCTCTTCCCCTTAGTGATCATCAGATTTGTCATAAGTATCACAACATCTTAGGGTAGGTTTGTAAACCATTAAAAAGAAAGCTAAAATTTCATGAAGGCTCAAAGGGACAACTAGGGATTGATATTTTATTGGATGGATACTAGTTATTGGCTTGATCAAATAATGCCTAGATCATCTCTCTCTTAAATAAGCAGTACACGATTGTTGTTCAAAGAAAACAGGATTCAAACCTTCCCTCAAGTAGACAGGCAAGTCTAACATGCTAGTTCAATGTTGTTCATTCTTTGCTAAGGAAATGGGGGTTTTATCGCTACCACTCTAGAGCTTTTCACTTCACTAAAGCAAGGGGCTACTGGGGTTGGTTTTGCCTCTCAAGCCTGACCTGAGGAAAGCGAGTAGTCAGATCATATTACGAAATTTTTCAGTGGTGATTCTAATTGGCCTGAGATTTGATCTTTCTCCTTCGACGGAGCCTAGCTTTCTGACTGGGCAAGCAACTCTTACCGAATTAGCTCCTAGACTACTTTCAGCTTTTTCTTTTTTTTTTATTGGAAAGGAAGTGTATTTTTCAAGTTATTGAATTCAAATCATTAACAGAGTGTTTCACACGTTCCGTCTCTTGAAAATAGGAAGTAAGAATACAACCAGCATTTATGACTTACGGTCCCATCTTAATCAAATTCTACAAAATGGGACACGTCCAAGTATTCCATATTAACACATTCTGAAAGCACTCCAAAACTTTGATCTTAATTTATGAGAGTGGTATGAAATCTTTCCATTTTTCAGAGTTTAATTTTTCCTCGAAAGTCCATCAAAGCATTTTCTACGATTGACTAAGACCTAGACAAAGGTAATTATATAGGAGCCCTCTCTAAGTAAGCATATATAACTCAACGCTATAGAGCAATTTCCTCACTTAGTAAAGTCATTCAAATCATGTTGCATAGATACGCTAATTTGTAAATATCAAGCTATATTCGTCATTGGTTGAGCAGCAAAAATGAACAAAGATCATGAAAAATTTAATAAAAATAATTTATTCAAAACAATCTTAAAAAAACATAATTGCTTCAATTAAATATTAATGAAAGCAGAATAAAAAGGGTAACACTTCATGCTAAGGGAAGTTTGTTGAGTGGGAGTCGAAGATACTTCATTTATTTGGACATATCATAGGCAAGGATTTTTCATCATCAAGGATCATTGCTTCATCATCCATAATTAGTCCAAGTTTGCTTAGTAGCACATCATCTTTAGCAGCTTCTCTATCCATATCATCACAAGATGATAAGATAAAACTCTTCATGAAGGTTGTAAGCGGTGGTGCCCTTCAAAATTTAGGCAGAATATTATTCTTAGTGTTGGACTTATCAGGCTCAGGCAACTTTTCACTGTCAATCAAATCTTGAATTTCGTGCCTTAATCGAACACATTTATCTATCTCATGCCCTTGAACTTGATGGAATTGACAGAAGACCTTGGCATCAAAATTTGGTGATAGAGGCTTATGTAGAGGCCGAGGTGCCAATGGTTATAGCAAATCCATCTTCATTAGATTTTCTGACATCTTTGACAAAGGATCCCTTAAGTCTGAAAATTTACGCTTGTTTGTTGGTTCAGTTGTTGCATTTTTCTCAACACCTCCTATTTCCTTTGACTTTGCCCACTGGGGTGGTAGCCGCCCTTATTGCTACACTTAGACAGCACATGGTTCGGCTGGTCTTGTAGAATAGGGATTGATGCCTCATTTTTCATTCGATCTCTATTAGTGAACATATTCCCCATTGATGCCGCCTTTCCCTTCTTTCTTATGTCAATGGGAGATGCCTCATTAGCATTGTTGATGATCTCCAGAATTTCAATCAACTGGGTCTTCATAATTTTAACCAATTGATCTCGTAGCTCGGCCATCCTAGCTTTGACAACTTCATCGACTATGTCCCTTAGTTGGTTTGTATCCATCCTTCTAATGAAGCACTTGAATCAAAATCAATGTTGTAGGTGGTATCGTTGTATGCTCTTGAATTGTCATACTCCGGGTCTCTGAGCCAGAAAAGATCAATGCCATGTAATGCATGTATGTATGTATGTACAAATAATAAACAAACAAAGATAAATAGGACGCTCCTTCCAACCTTATAACTTTCACAAATGAATGACAAGTCTCTTTTCCTAGGTTTATGGTTAACAAAATACCAACATGGGATATTATATTTTTGAAAAGTTCCCTCGGACGGTTTAATCAATAGTTGCATTTTCTAATATAGAAATCGGTCCATGATAATTCCCATTAATTAAGCTTTAATCCATTGAATCTCAACTAAAATAGCTTTTATGCTCTATTGGATTAAAACAAAATTAAGAGGTTCATCATAAATAGATTTCTTTATTTGAAAAAATAACTAGTGATTCATGCCAAAAACAAGCTCAAGGTTAATAATTCTTGGTATAAGCTAGGCTCACAATTTATTTTTGGTATTTCATAATTGACCTAAATATTTGTAAGATATTTTTAAGAAAAAGGTTGTATTTTTAGATGAAGTGAAAAATAATTTGGCTTGTTTGGGCCATAAGGTGTAAAAAAAATTTTGACCCATACTTGAAAGGTTTTAATGTCCAAAGACTTTCTTGAAAATTTTAAAAATAGTTTTGGTCTTTGGATCTTAGAGGAAAAGATTATTTGAGCTCACAATGTAATTAGGTCATATTAGAAAAAGAACAATCCAAATAAGCCAAGATTTAAACCAAGATAAATTAACCATAGTCAAACAATAAGCATTTGGGGTAAAAACCTAAGGAAAGTAATTAGGCCAATTATATGAGCTTTAGTCTTTGGGTTAAAAGGATTAGGTTCCCATAGCAAGGATATACCAAAATGTACAAGGCTATGAATAGTTATGTCATACTCGATCTTCATACCTTGAGTGAAAGTATGGTATCCCTTACATAATACAATACGGATAACACAAGTGTCCTAACTCACGCACACGATGTAATCTAAATGATGCAATGGACAATATCATGATAAAAAAGAATAAAATAATATAAAGACCAACGAAATCAACTTCTCTTATCCCCAGTGGAGTCGCCACTGTGAGTGGGAATTTTTACTCTCACTCCCACGTGGAATGGTTATTGTGACTTCGACACTGTTAGACTCAGGGCCTTAGAGAATATGGGCCTAAATCCGGAGAAAATAGAGTCGCCACCCGGACAGGCCGAAAAAAAAAAGGGGTGGATGACTCGATTCCTAAGAAATTTCTAACCCCCTAATGGGTTCGGAAAGTTGAATATGTGTGGGGAAGGTGAGAAATGGCCCAGCACCCCCCACAACTCCCAGTTTATTGGAACCGACCTTCTTTTTAGGTCTTAATATTGTAAAATTCTTAAATATAATGATATTATCCAGACTACATGCAATCATAAAAATAAACAAATACTTTATTAAAAATCATAGCAATGTTCAAAGAAAAGAAATAAATGGACACCCATCCGAGGATGGAAACATGTCCTTACATCGTCTAATATCTAAAACTAAATAGGACATCCACCGAAAGGTGAAAACGTATCCTTTACATTGATCTAAAACTTAAAATAAATTAAATTACATTATGCTCACAATACGAGATACCCAAAACATAGAAACATATATCTTACAATGTTTTGAAACCAAAGCAAATAAAAATAACCAATCATTTATCATAAATAAATTATTCATCAAGGACATGAACCATCAATCAAAATATATAATAAACATACATCTAATTTAAATAAAAGCAATAAGTATATAATTTAGGGTTTATGCATCAATTAGGGTAAAATTAGGATTTTGTAGGTTTTATATTTAACAATTAGGATTTTATATTTTAATTACTAGATTAGTCAACTAAGAAATATTCAATATAAAAGAAATAACATGGCTACTGGATAGACAAACATGTTGATCTTTTATTTTATGTAATTAAGGCTTTAGTAATTAAATCGTATGATCAAAATAATGAAGCTATTATGTTAATATAACAACCCAAAATAATCAAAAATTTTTAAAGATAAAATAACATAGCTACTGTGATGTCTAAATTAAGGATTAGGTTTGAAATAAAATTAGGGTTTGATTCTAAAGAATGAATATTTTAGATTTAGGGTTTGATATTAATATTTGGATTTTGTACAAGTTGCCATCAAGGCTGGGGCCTCAATGAACTAACAATTTTAATACTATTAATGGCTTGGCTACTGAGTGTCCTAACAAGTTATCATACAAATATAATGGTTGATTTAAAGGATTCGCATGATCATTATAAACTAAACCTAACTTATTGCATGTTGATATTTGAAAAAAAAAACAGCTATTGGATGAATTAAATATCAATGTCTAAAGGTTATGATAAAAAATAGCTATTATTAAATTTAGATGAATTAAATAAAGAATGTACCTTCGTGTTGGCTCCACCAAATTGAAGAAATTGATCAATCTCCTACCTGCTACAATTCTTTATTTTTGGCCGAGCAAAATCAACACAATGTCTTGTTGCCTTATTGCTTCACTGTTTGATGTTTAAGCTTTTATTTGTTTGATAATGATTTTAGAATTCATTTGTTGCTCCGTTGCTCTCTGCCTAAATTAAAAGTTTGATGTTCTTCCAAAAAGTCCCAAAGAAAAGTCCAAAGTCTTTGAAATAATTGCCAAGAAAAAGTCCCAATAATTCTTTCGCCAACCCCCCCCCCCAACTTATTCTGTGTGTTTAATACTAGTATTTATAGAAAAATAAAAAAGACCTAATACTATTTTGATAAGAAAATACCAGCTGTTTAGGAAAAATCACAAAATCGAGTAAAACAAGATTTGGTCAAAAATCGACAGTGCAAGTGGGCTACTGGGCCTGCGAGGATTGCTGCGGGCTGGCACGCGGGCTGTGATGGGCGAGGTAGCGAGCAGTTGCGGGTTGGGCAAGCTGGGCAAACTAGTTTGCTACAGCAGCGCCTGCGGCGAACTGGTCAGTGTCCAGTTCGCTGCAGACAGCGCCTGCGGTGAAGCCCCTTGCCTCGCGTCGCTCGCCGATCCATCCGTTTTTATTTTTTTATACTTTTTTATTTTTATTAAAAATAAATATTATTATATTATTAAAAATAAATAAAATAAAAATAAAATAAATATTATAAATAATAAATAAAATAAATACCACAAAAATTATTTTGAGCTGTTTTAAAATATTGGACTGAACCTGGTAAAAAATTAAGGGTCTACAATATGTAACCCTAATCATGCTAGGAAAAATAAAGAAATTAAAAGTAAAAATAATAATAATAAGTCCAAAATAATAATAATCTAATATTATTATAAATATTAGAATAGTTGCCTTCCTCGGCAACTATGTCAAAAACTTGTTAAGTCCTAGCCTAGGAAACTACAAGTACACAGATCATGAATAAGTAATATAGTAGTGAGTGAGTATCTTCTCATGAGGAAGGGTATCCCAAGTACCAAATAATCAAACTATTTATTATTAGGACAAAAAAGATTTGAATTTAAAACTAAGTAAATTAATTTAAACTAGAAATAAGTTGCTTCGAATTTAACTCTAATATTTTAGAACTTAGGCTTGGACTATCTTAATTGATTAACTGTGAATTTCCCAAAGTATTAATTCAATTTTAGTTTCTCTTTTATTATTGGTTGATTCTCCTAAATTAAGTTCTAGTCTCTCTCAAGCACTAAAACTAATATTGAACTTAATCCTTATGTCTACTCTCATGATCATAAGTAATTAAATTAATTTATTAACTTTTGTGAGAACCTTTTAATCAACCTCCAAAGAGTTTCCCTTATCTCATTGGACTAATGTTATGCTTACACTCTTACTTCATTACACAATATCTCAATTCAATTAATTATTGGCTAAACAATTAATGCATGAAGATCAAAGATAACAACATAACCAAAAGAATAAACTTAATTGAACCAAATAAATATGTATTACTCCATAGTTAAATCAAATTAATGGTCTTACCCTAAATTGGGTTTTAGTTATTCATACTTGAAAGAAAACTAAAAGAAGAATTTGTAAAATAAAACATTGAAAAAATAGGAATAAGAAAAATAAATCAAACTCAAATGCTCATTTGGATTGAATGGAACTCTTCTTGAAACTTGAATCTCTTCCTTGAACCAAGCCCTCTTTTAATTCTCCAAAGAAATCTTCAAAGCTTGAAGAAGAAAATTGAATGAATGATGGATGATCAATCTTGAAAGGAGGCTTTCCTTATATAGTGGCTTTCCTTATATAGTGCACTTTGATATGCACGACCGTGTTCTTTAACATGCTTCTGAAGTTCTTCATCTCTTCTTTTTTTCTTTTTGGCAGATGCAGTTTTAATCCCATGGTCATGTAAAATGTGTTGCACGGCTGTGGGGATGATACGATAAATACGATAGGCGGATGTGACAATACAAGTAGCTGCATACAAAATGAAGTAATAGTTGTTACATATTATCAGTTTAATTCCAGCACAATTAACAAAGAAAATAAACAGCTTTTGTACTTGGAAACTTACTGAATAAATATGGTAAGTATGGATCCGGACATTTCACCTCCGGCGCACACAACATGTAGATCTTGTAAGAACACAACTTACTTTTTGCTCACACCAAATGCTTCTTCACTTAGGGCAAAACTAACTGTTCGATCATCGATTAAGGCATCCTTCGCCCACAGCCACAAACGTTTCAAAGGCGCTGGATAATCAGCACCCATCTTAACATGCAGCTCCTCCTGAAACATATCAGCTTCTATAACAACAGGCTTCTTTAATTTCTTGGAGGCTTTTTTCTTCACACAAGCTTTTTTTAAACTCTGAAAATAAAAAATTTGCACGTGAACACAATAAATAGCAAAAAAAGCAATTATGCAAACTTTCATTTCTCAAAACTTAACCTTTGGATTAGACACCCCATCCAGCACAATCAAATTTCTCGGCCATGCTATAAAAGTACCCGCGGCTTGGTCCACAATAACAATTTCATCGCCAACTGGGAATGGGATATTGACGTCTGTAAATATAAAAAACATGGAAAAATTACATTTATTTATATGTTTGAATATAATCATTAGAAGTTTGAATAAATAGTAAGTAGTATCCTCAAACCTTGAATTGTACGAGTGATCGACACTCTTGCATTCTCTTGTGCAATCTTAACTCCATGGAGAGATGGCTCGTGTCCTTCAACAACCGGGACTTCAACAACCTTTGCATAAGCAACAATATTGTTCGGTGATCCTATGGCCAGCTTCGCCAATTTCACTTGATTATCAAACCCATCATCATCAAACTCATTATTGGGACCTTTGACATTAGCAGAAACCTCAATACCTTCTGCCTCCTCAACAGCAACAACCATAGCAACAATCTCGATATGTTCTGCCTCCTCAGCAGCAGCAACCTCATCAACATCTGCAGCAACCTCAGCAGCAACCTCATGAACATCATCCTTATCAAGCACCTCCACTTTCTCCAAAGCAAGGACCTTCTCATCATCAACAAAATTGAGACTCCTTTTTGCTTCATCCAAATTGAGACTCCTTTTTGCTTCAACAGAATTTGCATTAAATTGAGGACTCAAATTCTTCCTCACAACCGGCACTTGCGCCTCTTGATCCTTCACAATAGGAATTGAATTGGAGCAACTTGCTTGTTGGGAAGGCATGTTTGGACTAGACACAGGCTTTGACAAAAATTCTGCTCTAATCTTAGCAATTTCAGCAGCCCAAAATGCATCTCTCTGCTCTATAATTTTCTTGGTCTCCTCCTCCATGACCATTTGAACCCCCTCCCGTATCTTTTCATCAATACTCTTTGCTTTTCTCTATCTTGGGAGACCAAAATAGACAGATTGCTTCACGTGCCTTCCCTGGCCACGTACTCTTCCTGAATGCTCCGGTTTACCAAGCGCCTTTGATAACACATCATTAGCGCCTTGTTCAACTACTTCACTTGAACTAACTTGCTCCTTTAATGACTCCTAAAAAATAGACCCAAAATGGATGTAGTTAATAAATTATGAAACAAGAAAAGTTGCTGAATTGAGTTGAAACTTGAATCGAAAATCAGAACGTACGATTCCCTCAGCTTTGTGCTTCACTCTCTCATCTTTAAACTTTCCTTGTCTGTCCTGCCTTGCAAGGATCCAAGCCTTCGATCGATCGATCTCTGAAATCCCTTCAGGATGATATTCAGTCTGCATGTATATATAGAGGATGACCTTATTAGTAATATAAACATGTTTTAAGAAGCATTATAAATCCATATTAATGATACACAAGTCATAGAAAAAAAAATTAAATACACAAGTCAACACTAACCCATTCACTTTCCAAGTTCGCGTATCCTTTTCGAGACAAACGATGAGGATACTCGTTCAACATACTTCTCTTGTGTTGTTCTTCATGAATTTTCTATGACAAAAAGGAACAAAACATCATAAGTATGAAAAAGGAATCCAGATTAACATTTGGAACTAAATTAAGAAACAAGAAAATTGAAGATTTCCTTATGGTAAACTCGACTCCTAAACAATCAGCAACGAAAATGTCCCAGTGCGACTGCTCAATGAATGTGAAGTCAGCTGGAGGAACCCGCAGCTTCTCTGGTTCATCACGGTGTGGAAGAACATAGAGTCTCATCAACCGACTTTTGAATTCCCTCCATTTTTTACCAGCAGACTGCAGTACCATTTTCTTGGAAGTCGGCAGTACAACGAAAGCCATCTACATACATAAACCACAAAAATAAAATTAGATGAATAAGTTACTTAAAACCCAACGTATATAAAGCAATTGAGAAACTAATGTATATAAATTAATTGTGTGGGAAGGATTTTGCATAACCTGGACACAATCCCAAATCTTTGTTTTGACATCTTTAGCAACTTCCTTCCAGGAATCATGCCATATCGGGGCTTTAGACCTTACTAAAACTCCGATATATGATTGCATCTCTGAAGCAGCCCTACCAAATGGTGCTCCCTTTGCATTAAATGAAACTGTAGGCTTTTGGCTACTGATCTTCCGTCTAACAATTCGGTGCATGGAGACACACCCTCATTTTAGCAGTTTTATCCCTTCAACATCGTCCTCGTTTGATTTCGGCTTACCCTTATCTACTCGCTTTCTTTTCTTGGACAGCTTTTTTTCCAAGTTTTCAGAGATCGACTTCCTCTTTGAAGATATGGGGGAAGAAGTCGACGGCTTATCTGGGTGCATTGATCGTGTCCTGGAGATAGCCTTCAACACTCTCATTGTGGCTGGATTTGGGGAAGACCGGGCTTGTTGTTTACATACACGGGGAGAAGTACGGGTGGGTAGTTGATACGATTGTTTCTTCTTCAAAGGAGCCATAATCAGCACCTGCATTCACAAATTAAAAGTTGCATTTTGTATGAAATCATCCATTTTAAACATTGGATATCACAAAAAATAGCTGCAGGTATGAGAAGCATCAGCCAACAGGTAAAAATTAAATGTGAAAATGCATTTCAGAAGAATGTTGATGTAAGCAGCTGCAAGTATGAGAATATTATCACTATCTCTAAGAATAACTCTCATGCTACTTGGAAGGAAATAGGGTTAAGAGACAGGTTTGCCATTGCTAATTTGAGGAAAATAAATATACTCTTTCAAAATTGTAGAACAGAAAAGGCAATTGGTAAGAGCCACAGAATCATAATCAAAGTAGGAAATATTTTCATGACTAAATCACATGCCACAATAGTAACAAAATTATGTTCGTACTCAGTGCCACAACATTTAAATTTCCTATAAGAACAGGACACTTAGTGACTGTAGTACGACACACGGAAGAAAAACATCAATTATGGACTGTTATGGTGTACAACATATAACACAAATTAAGCATGTGCTGCAAAAACAGTATTTTTCTGAAAACAGGCCAAACATAGTTGGATTGAAGAAAAAAGATCAAAAATTGAGTTGACTTCATACCATTCTGTGTCTGACATGAAAATGGTTTATAAAACAAACTTCTAAGAACTAAGAAGAGGAAGAAGAAAATTATACAATAACACAAAAAATTTAAAAAAAAAAGATGCAGAGCGACAAAAGTATATAACGAACCTCGAAGGCTGGAACTGAGGGAGTGAATGCAGAGCCGCAGTGAGTGGCGGGCGGGTTAGAGAGAAAGGTAGAAGAGGAAGAAGAAATATGGATGTACCGTGCGTTTTTAGGTCAAGACTGAATATTTCGAAAGAGGGAAGGAAGAGAACACAGTTAGGTCTAGCAATGGAAAGAGGGAAGGAGGAGAACAAAGTTTGGTGTAGAAATATTTAGTTTCTGAAGCTTTCTACCCGTGAAAATGAAAACTAATTAGGTCTACAGAGAGAAATCAAAAGAGGGAAGGAGGAGATAGGTATGTTTAGGTTTATTGCTAAATTTCAAAATGGCCGTGTTTTTGGCAAAATGAGGGCAAATGAAATTTTTTTTTTTGGAAATAAAGGGGGGAATTTAAGTGTTCAAAATTTTTGAAGTTTTGACATCCCTCTTTTGAAACAAAATGGAATTATCAAAATTTTTTAAATTAACTTTATAAATTCACTTATATAGATGACTTATAAATTTCAATTTATAATTCATCCATAGGTGATTAAGGCAATACAATTTAAACAATTAGTAGTGATAAATTTTTATGGAACCCTATATAATTATAAAATTTAGTGTTGATGTAAATTAGATTGAGCAAAAACAATACTAATATATATACTAATATTGAAAAGTATAGCCAACTGAGAGAATTAAATTTCATACACAGGAACCATGCTCATGGTTAGCCATATAGCAGCCATCTAGATAGAAATCATGTAATTGCAAGGCAAGAGTTCAATAAGCAAGTCCACAATAACACTTAAAAATGGAAGTGAAGATTATGATTATGATTTGAGAAACATTAGAGTTAGTGGGATGTGAGAAGAACATGAGCAAAAATTTATCAAAGAACTAGCACTAATATATACTTGTATATAGTAATATATACTTGTATATACTAATATATATACTAATATATACTTGTATATACTAATATATATACTAATATATACTTGTATATACTAATATATATACTTGTATAGACTTGTATATACTAATATATACTTATATATACTTGTATATATACTAATATATACTTATATATATACTTGTATATACTTGTATATACTAATATATATACTTATATATACTTGTATATATACTAATATATACTTGTATATACTAATATATACTTGTATATACTAATATATATACTTGTATAAATACTAATATATACTTATATATATACTTGTATATACTAATATATATACTTGTATATATACTAATATATACTAATATATATACTTGTATATATAATAATATATACTTGTATATACTAATATATATACTAATATATACTTGTATATACTTATATATATATACTTGAATATACATGTATATACTTGTATATATATACTAATAAATACTTGTATTCCTACTTATATAATATCATATTATATCTAAATCATTATTTAATGGTGGACTTTAAAGTTTCTAATGGGTTTATGAAATGTTTATAAATCCAAACCTTAGCTTTTAATTCTTAGTCAAGTTTGTTTGGCTTAAGAAAGCCTAACTTCCATACATTGCAAATAGCCACTGGATCTTTAACATGTTTTTATACTAAGAAAATCTAACTTCCATAAAACGTCCAAGCTTCAGATTCTGCTTCATCTCTCATTCCTCTTTTAGCTTCAATAGTCGTGGTTCTCTCACTGCCAAACCCTAAGCACCACTCTCCTAAGCACCACTCTCCTTGCTGCGGTCTTCATTGCTGCCAGCCGTCTCCTTGCTGTCGGCCGTCTCATTTGTCAGTAACTGCATTGTCCCAATTAAGTCGAAAGAAGATTATTTTTTTTCTTATGAGCCATAAGTAATCATCCCATCTGCACTCTCCTTGCTGCCGATGTTCATTAAGTTGTTGTATGTATATACATAACTTGGTACATTGGATTTTCAGCACAACCATAGAATTCTTTCCTCTGTTTAATCTAATTGAATTATTGCATTGTATTTTCAGATTACTATAATGTTGCATTGTATTTTCAGATTTCTATAATGTTGTTTTTTCCCTTCAATTTGCTGCTTAAATTTCAAGATCTACAGTATGTCTCCATGCTTCTGATTTCTCTAATTGTTTATAAGTCTTTGGTCCCCTGTTTTATGACTATCAGTTGAAATGGTATATTGAGTTGTGTCAGTGAATTGAGGATTATTTGTGGATTCAGGTTGTTGTGATTGAAGTTGAATGTCTGTTAAAACATCAGTTGTGTGAACTGGTATTTGTTTAGTTTTATATGAAAAGTACTGCTCATGAAACTGTAAATAAATGCTGACTAAAATTTATTTTGTTGTGAGATCCATAAACAGAAAACCTTTCACTCCTGACTTGTAACCAAGAAATACCCCTTTCCTTGCTCTTGGTGCTAGCTTTTCTTTTCAATGACAACTTTTAAGTTCTATATGTGAACCCTTTTTCTTTCTCCTTCAGGTTGAACAATTACATAACAGTCCAAGCTTCCTCATGCAACTTTATTCAAACCACAACAACCATATGATAGCTGTCTTCGAGAAACCTTCATAGAAGTTAGATGCTACATCTGCTCTCGCATCTGAGGTGATTATACTTCCCTTCCAGGTTCTATTTGACATCACCATAATTCAGTGGAGTTCACATAGGTGTTATGTATCTGGTTCTTGCTATTAACTGAATTATTGCTGTCAAAATTGCAGAACTGATCCAACTAACTGAATTATTGCTCAAATTGCAGAACTGGTCCAACTAAAAGATGGATAGATCTTGGTTGAAGGCTGATAGAAGAACAAGAGAGTTTCAATTAGGTGTGGAAGAGTTGTTAATGTTTGCATTTGATAATGGGTTTGATGAAACAAAAATTAGTTGTCCATGCTTAAGATGCGCTCACAGTAAATCGTGGAAGGCTCAAACTGTTAGGGATCATCTTTTCTAATATGGTATTGATCAAACCTATAGTTGCTGGATATGGCACGAAGAGTCAAATCCAAAAGGGAGTCCTTTAGTTGCTGAAACTGATTGTTTCTCAGAATCAGTTGATCAAACAAACATAAGAACGGGGCATGATAATGTCGACGATGATGATATTTCATTAGATTCCTCTGATTTCATTAACCATGTTGAAGGTGAACATGAACCCCTTTATCCGGGATGCAAGGGTTATACTAAGATGAAAGCTTTAGTCAAGTTATATAACTTGAAAGCAAAGCATGGCATTTCTGATACATGCTTCTCTGATATTCTCCTTTTGCTTGGGTCAATGCTTCCAGAAGGCAATAGTATCCCTTCTTCCTTCAGTGAAGCCAAGAAAACCTTATGTGCTTTGGGTATGGAGTATGAAAAAATACACGTGTGCCCGAATGATTGTCTCTTATATCGTGGTGAGAGACATGAAGATGAGACAATTTGCCGCATATGTGGAGCCTCTAGATGGAAGCTGGACAAGAAAGGAAAAGAATTGGAAGGGGTCCCTGCTAAGGTTCTATGGTATTTTCCATTAATACCAAGGTTGAGGAATTTGTTCAATACAGCTCAAATTGCAAAGGAAATGACTTGGCATCACACCGGGCGACAAAAGGATGGTAAAATTAGACATCCGGCAGACTCACAAACATGGAAGGATGTCGACCAAAAGTGGCCTGATTTCGCTTCGGAGACAAGAAACCTTCGGTTAGCTTTATCTAGATATATATAATTTAAAACACATTTACTCTCCCATTTCAAATGCATTGACCCAAAATTCTTTTTAATATACAATACATAAAATCCAAATATAATATATTATGCATAATACTCAAAGTGTACAATAACATAAAAATATATACATACTGTTGACGGTGTTTTCGATTTCGATAACAACTCAACAAGCTCAACAATAAGTCTAGACCTGACCTGGTCTAGAAGAACTCTCTAGCTCAGCTGAGTCTATCATGTCACCTCCACGATTAAAACAATCACGCTAAGCCGAAGCCTAGTGGTACAAACTTTGATAATAACGATAAAACTCAATGCAATGCCAATGCACGATGCATATAGATGTCACATCATTCCACTTTTTTATAGTTTTCAAATATTTCATAATCACATTTCACATATAAACAAACACAAACATGGGCCCAAAGATAACTAACATGCTATTCAAATTCCAGAGTTACTGTTTTGGTCTATAATGACACCATGTGTCTAGCCCCGTAGGCAATATATCCATGGATAATCCAACTAGATCTGAGATTACGACCCGATCTTTTCACTCAGTCTAGCTTCAAGAATTTATTTTTGAGGCTTACGATCCCGTCTTTTCACCCCAAAAATATCATATTTATCAGCTGGGTCTGGCTTATGACCCGATCTTTTCACCAGCCCAGCATTTAGCCAGTAGGCAATCATAGGCATGCCGCCAAACACAGAACTCTAAAAATTGAATAACATACTAGACACACAATTTATTCATATTTCTCATTATTAATCTCTTTCTTATTTTCACATATTCAATCTAGGCACATTGCCTTATTTTCACATTTTTTTCTCACTTTTCTCATTTTTCACATCTTTCTCATTTTTCTCACTTTTCTCGCTTTTCTCGTTTTTATCAATATCAATTCATTTCATTATACAACATATCTCATTTTTGCATTCACAACACATTACCCAATTACTTTGGGTGTTTTCACATAATATATATATTTCACATTTGACACAATTTAGCCATTATCAATGGCTTTTCACTATGCATTTAACACATATATGACATTACAAATGTCATAGCACATTATTCATACACAACCAATGAACTAAGTAGCTTAACACATTTTCCAACCAAAATGTATTAAGTCCAAATGTCATGCAAATATAAACAATATATTCAAAGTTTGTACATACCTCCACTAGACCCAAAGCAAGCTTAAAACAACCTCCAATCCTATCTTTCCAACTTGCCCTTTACCACTTGGATGAAGCAAATCAACATCCCTCAATACCTAAACCAAATGTGATAGCAAATAATCATTTAGTATCCCATTTAATACATTTCCAATATTTAACCATAATTAAATATCACTCCTACAAATTTCTAAAAATTTAGCATTTCCTTACTTTGACATTAGAATTCCATTCTACTACAATTAAATTAGTTTTTTTTAAGTTTATTTATATTATTAAAAACATATTTTAATACATTTAAATCATTTACATTATAAAAATACACTCTTATAAATAAAATCTCAAAAATGGCATAACCTTCCCCCATTAAAGGTTTTCCATTTCAACACAATCCATTACTCATTTCAAGCTTATATTCATCACTTTTAACACTAAACAACATGCTTAAACAAATAAAATCACACAATTCAACCACTTTGAAAAATCACTTTTTCAAAACCCTAAATCTCCACTTCCATTCAAAAAAAATTTATTTTTGAATTATTTTATTAATTTTAAATTTCTAAAATTTTATTTATAAAAATACCATTGGACTTTGACTTTTCTTTTAAAAAGTGTTGACTTTTATATGTTATGCATATTTTGCGCATATATCACATATATATTCCACTTTTCCATTTAAAATCTCTTCATTTTTCATTTAAAACCATTAATTTAATTTATCCTTTTAAATTATAATTTATTTTATCAAATTTTTCAAAAAATTAGAAATTTTCTAAAATTTTGGGATATTACAAGTTTGGTGTGAGCAATGGTGATGTTTGCAGTTTCTTCCATGGGTAGCTTCTGAAAGTAGGGGGAGACATTTGGAACAGTAGAAACAACATTTATGTTTGATGAATTCCTATGACCAAGTTTATTGTCTTCCTCCTCTTTGTGGAAGCAGGGGGAGACATTTTGAACTACAAGAGCAGGGGTTTGACATTGTTTGAGAGGCTTGATATTGTGGTGAGTGGTATGTGTGGTCCTAGTGGATAGATTCCCATTTTTTATTACATTATTGCATCTATAAACACCTGCTATGTAGACATATTTAGAAAACACATCATTGAGACTTTTTGTGGCATTAGGAGTTAGAAAGGTCTCACCTGGAGAATCCTTTGCATTTTGTTGTGTTTTGCGTGAGAAAGAAATCACATGCGCTAAGCTCATTGCTTAGTGCTGCATTTACAATAATGCACAAAATATATATAAAAATACATATACAACCATCACATTACTTGTAATCATAGTCTACAGACCATTTATAATCAGAATAAGGCAGTAAGATAAGCATTTGTGCAAGTCATCCTCAACCTGCACAAACACTTCAATAATGGAATTCCAGGTGCACATTGGTTCATCCAATAATAGAATTAAGCAACTTACTCTGATTCATGCATAGGAAAAAAAATTCACACCCATTAATTTATATTCTCACATTTGAGGCTTCGATTAATCACTAAGCTAGGCTCAGTTTTAACGGTCTTAGTGTAAAGTAAGATCAAACTGACCTTATGCTTGCTAAAAAATGAATTCAAATAGTAGCTATACAAAGTCAAATATAATTTCCAATTCATTATCCAAGTGCTCAAATCTGTGAAATTTCATCACTCAAACATGAGGAAACTCATAATTTCAGTTGATAAACGACGAAGCCTTCAAAGCACAAACCTGGAAACGGGAGCCAGCTTTCAATCTCCCCTTGGATTTGCTTTTGGCTCCTTTCCTTTCGCTCAACTCATTGCCTCCTTGAGTTCTAGCCATTCTTGATTCAGATAGAGATGGAGATGGTTTAGGGTTTTCTTCTGCTATCAAATGGTTGAAGAGAAAGAGTTAAGACTAGTTTCCATTTTTTTTTTTGGATGAGAATGAAAATGAAGAAAGAAGATTGAGCAGAAAGATTTTTTTATTATTTTTCCATAGAATACATACATATATATATATATATATTACTTATTACCCCTTTTTCCCAGCTGAGAGCATTCTGTCCGGATAAATTATATTGTTCATCCATTGTACCTGCCACAATGTCCTAGTTGATATAACAATTAACAAACTAATACAATATTAACGTATGGTAATTTTTTAATATCCTAGTTGGTATAACATATTTATAATATAAAATAATTATTTACTTGTAACAAGTGGCGAAATTAGAAATTTAATGAAGAGGGATAAAATTTATACAAAAAAAATTATCAATAAATAGTTATAAATTTATAGTTCTAATGTTATTAACTTAATCACAATTAATAGTTTAAATTTCATTAACCTAATCACAATAATTTAATTTTATATTCAATATTTTAATTTATAATTTATAATTAATTAAATAAAAAATCTAAAACTCTAAATCAATTCACAACCCAATGACAACACAAATCATTTTAAATAAATTACAATATAAGTCAAATTTTTCAAGTAAGTTTACAGTTTACACAAATAAACATAAAAAAAGATTCAATAAAAATTTTAAAGTAGAAATAAAATAAAAAAAATTGCTTATTACATTGTTATAGTAATAGCATATTGTGTTAATTTTAATAGTTGATATATCAATAACTTAAGAGATTAAGTATTATATATGTATAAATATTATATATATAATTCTATAAATATCATATAGATATTATATATATTTATATATAATTATATAGATATAATATAAACTGTATGTAAACTATATTTATTAATTATTTATAGTTTACATATATATATATATATGTATGTAAACACATAAGTGGGAGGAAGGGGAAATAATATTATATAATTATGTATAGTTATATAATTTATATATGAATACACACACACATATATATATATATATATGCACATGTGGTTGGAGATGAGGGGGGTCCATTGCCCCCTAGTCCCCCACTCCCTCCACCCCTGCTCGCAACTATAAATAAAGAAAATAAAATTAATATATATTAATAAATTTAAATCAATAATATATAATTATCCTTCTATCTGGATTTCTTTCTATCTATATTTCCTTCCTTCATGTTGTCTTGCTGGCTTCGTAGATGTCCTCGATAAAGGAAGAATCCCAATAGTTCTCATATTTTCAAATCTTTTCAGTTTAAGAAGTGCTCTCGATGCGTAGGTACCCATCTTATTCTTAGGCAAGCTATCAATTGAGCAAGCAAGTTTCAAAAAATGACTCTAGGACATATCAGGCCAGGCGGAGGAAGGAAGAAGAAGAGCTCAAGGCCGCAACTAAATTCAATTCGCTACCTCTCTCTGATTAGTAGTAGGGGCTGTCAGCGAACAACAACAAAGTGATAGGAGCGAGAAAACCAAAAGCGAAGAAATTACAAAGCGCAATGTAATCTTAATTATAATAATTGCAACAATATCCATCAATTGTTGCAATTATAATTCATTAATTATTAAAGAATATTGTAGTTTTGAAACTAAATAGTATTTTGAGAGAAGAAAATAATAGAGAAAAGTGTTAAGTTTTAGAAAAAAAAATTTAATTAATCATTATAGTAACATTCTAATTTCATACAAACAATAAAAACAACATAAAAAATAGCTTAAACCATAAAATCTTCATAATTGCAATGATTGATGTGCAAGTAATAATTTATATATTATTATTTTCTTATTAAGTTTTTGTGAAATAAACATTTATTATGGTTCAAATTACATTTGTATATTGTTACAAATTTATTGGATACAATTTGTTGCTAATTTATAGCTACATTTATATTCTTATTAGATATATTAATTGTTTGTAGTTTTGATCATGTAAATTTCATTGTAAATATTATTTTAAATTAATTTATATATTGATTAAAAGTATATAATCTCTTCTCCAAATGAGTTCAATTTCGACCATTATAATTGATTAGTTAACTCATTTACTATTGTAATTATTCTAAAAACAATTCATATCCATCACAAAACACTTCATATTTAATACTGTTATTAATCTAGTAACATTAACATCTTTTAAATCTAAGAGAAGACAATAATTGCTTAAATAATCGGTTAAAATTTTAATTCGCAAAAAGATTAAGAGCAGAAAAATCTTTAAAATAATTAAGCTATTTGTTCTTCATTGCAATAATAGTCTCTTTCAATTTAATATCATTTTTATACTCATAAAAAATAATTGCAATATTCAAAGTTTCAAACACTGCTAAATGAGATTAGGATAATAAACATCATATAAATGTTCAGGAGCATCATTAAAAACTTTTAAGATATCAATCATTTTTTCACAACAATTTCATTGAGTATGATGCAATGGAATAGGTGCAGAATTAGATTCAATAAATTTATATAATAATTCACGATATAGAAAAGAATCACAAAGTAATTCATAAGTAGAATTTTAATGGGTTATAACATCTCGTTTGAATTGTTTAAAAGGCATACCGTGTTGCTTCCAACTTTTATATAATTGAAGATGAGACCATAAACAGTTTAATGCAATTTTAATTGATTCATACAAAAAATTTAAAGTTCTCAAACCACTTTGAACACACAAATTCATAACATGACATATGCATCCAACATAAAAAAATTTACCTCCTAAAATTGGTCTGCAAATTTATTCTAAATTATTAATAGAAATAGTATTTGCAGAAGCATTATCAAAAGAAATTGAAAAAATTCTTTGAACTAAATTATAATCTTCTAAAATACTTTTTATTATTTTATATATATTATTGACAGTATGTCTATTATCAAAAAGTCAAAATTCAAGGAATCTTTTTTTTTGTAAATTATATTGATTATCAACCCAATGAAATGTAACACCCATATATGAATGTGTTTACCAATAATCACTCCAAATTGAAAAACGAAAATGACAATTTGAAAATAATATGCCTAATTTTTTTTTCTTTTTCATAAAGCTTGCGCAATATGAGTGATAAAGTTAAGCAGAGGACACATTGAAAAGCAAGATTCACATATTTTTTAATAAAATTAGTAAATCCTATTTTCTCACCAAAATTAAAAGTTAATTCATTAATATAAACACACCTTGTTAATTCTTCTTTGACCACATTTTTATCATAGTGAAAAAGACTTTGTTTTTTAGTAGGTTCAGATGATGAGTCCGGTTCTACAAAACCCGCTAATTGTGTTTGAGTATTATTCATACTCGCTTGAATAAGATATTTTTTATTGAGATGTCTCCATAATATTTCATAACTTCCTCTATCTATAAATTTGAATGAAGATGAGCAATAATTGCAGTATACTCTTTTTTGGCCTTTTGCATTTACCTGTTTAGAAAAAAGTAAAAGAAAAATATTAGATTTAACTTTCTTGTTTTACTATATTGATTTTGATTGAATGTGTTTTGCTCTTAGCAATCCACTTCTTCCTCATCATCTAAAATATTATTATGTTATTATGAAATTGTTTATCATCACTTATATTATATATCAAAATGACTAGAACTTGCCATTTGAATATAAATTGTTAATAATAATAATAATAACAAAAATAATTAATAATAATAACAATAAATATTACTAACAATAATAAATAATAATAATTAACAATAAATAATAAATATTACTAACAACAATAATTAATAATAATAAATACTAGTAACAACAACAACAACAACAACAACAACAGTAGTAGTAGTAGTAGTAATAATAATAATAATAATAATAATAATAATAATAATAATAACAATAAATATTACTAACAATAATAAATAATAATAATTAACAATAAATAATAAATATTACTAACAATAATAATAAATACTAGTAATAACAACAACAACAACAACAACAACAGTAGTAGTAGTAGTAGTAGTAGTAGTAATAATAATAATAATAATAATAATAATAATAATAATAATAATAATAAGATTTGTGAGAGTAGAAATTAGAAAATTGAGAGTCAAATTAGAGAATTAAAATTTAAAGTTTTGAAAAATTGTGTAAAAATTAGAAAATGAGTTTAAAAGATGATGTATTTATAGATTTTTTGAATTTTTAATTTCTATAAAATACACCTTAAACCTTGTTTTCTGTTAGCGGGGGTAAAATAGACATTAATAAAAATTTAATTTTAATTAAAAAAAGTGCCGACGACTCAAAGGTGAGCCATTGAAGCTCAATGACAGTGGCTGACTGGTAGCTAGTAGCCTAAGGCATGCTGCATGTGGTAGGCTCATGTCATGCGGGCTTAATGTAACACAACAGGCTTAGGCCTGTTGTGTTATTTTTTAAAAAAAATGGTTTGGTTCATGTTCAAAAATAGTGGAATCAGAACCGAAACCTTAAAGGGTGATTTTGGTTTCGATTTTGAACCATTAATTACGGTTCACGATTCAGCTCATTGAACTGAAAGGGAACCACCAATCCGATTCAATGGTTCAACAAAACCTTGGTCATAGTTACCCACACATTTATTTTTTTTTTCTAATTAGCCCTAAACTCACATTAAAGTTCTTATTTATTAGGATTTCCAAATACACTAATAATTAATTGAACACTTTCCCAGAGCACATGACAAAGGTGAGCATTACATCCACCATCATTCTCTCTAAAGTATAATTAGCTTTTAGGCAGTTATGCTTCAACTTCAGCCTTTACTTTTCTTGCTTAGACTAGATATGCATCTCCATTTCATCGTATACAATTAAAAAATTTTAATGCAACTATCGACTCTTTATCTTTTTTTTTTCCTCATATTGCTACCCAAAATCTCATTCTTTTTTAAGTTTCCAAGTCCCCCATCAATTCTTGGAACTGTTTCATCATCCCTGACATTTGCTTCTTTAAGTTTGCTACTTCTTATGCCAACATTTCTTTTATTAGAGCTTTTGTATTATTAGAATCTATTTGGGCCGACGTATAAGTCTTTAAGGCACTACTTGATTTGCTATTGCTATCTTTCTGATCAACTAATGATAAGTGCTTTCGAGGATTACTACAAATTGTTCCTTCAATTTGCGAGTCAATTGGGTGCATGAGATGTAGGCATGTTTGAATGAATGCATGAATGCATATATGCATGTCAAATAAATCACATTAGAACACAATACCAGCCTCGAATCCTTCTTCCCTTATTACTTCAACACATAGTAGTTAAATTTATTATCCCAGGTGTTTTAGTTAATAGAAATTACGAATTGGGGTTGATAACCATTTACACTCAGACAAAATTACCTTTGCTTGTAACGCCAAAATGTAAGAATCTATTCTTGACAAATCCATCACTTTGAAGTATCATCCTAATTACATTTAGAAAATTATGATGATTTTTGGTAGCATTTTAGCTGCATTTTGAAGTAATGAGGATTATAATTTATTTAACAAATTTATCTCAAAGTGGTTTCATAATTTTTTGGAAATAATTGAAGGCTCATATCACAAATAAGCCCTACAATTGAAATTTTAGAAAAAAAAAAAACTACAATTGATTTTGTTTTTTCCTAGGTTTTTTTAACAAAATTATAAGCCCATTTGGAAAAATTAGTACGGATATTCACAAAACTACTTTAAATAAAAGTTTTATATTCAAAAATACTATGCCTTCAAAAAAAGTTTTAAAAAATACTTCAAGCAATTTTTTTTTTTAAAAATACCTCACTACTCACTTTAAACAAAGTTTTTTTTTTTTCAAAAATACCTTATCTCTCACTTTACACAATATTTTACTTCAATTTCTATCTTTTTTTTTCAAACTTTATTATTAAATAAATATATTTCAATAAAATAATAAAAATTAACATTTTAATTTATATTTTCAATGTATAATTTTTTTAATTTTTTGTAAAATAAAAATAATAAAAAAGTAAAATGCATAAAAATATATTAATAAAAATCATTAAATTTATTTTTAAATTTATAAACATAAAAATAAAATTAAAAAATATTAATTTTATTGTGTACATGTTGTATATATGTTGTGTATATATTATGTAGATTTTGTATATGTGATGTGTATATTATTTAGATTCTGTATATGTTATATAGATATTGTGCATATATTATATATTTATTGTATATATTGTGTACATGTTGTGTATATATTCATTGTATATTGTGTGTATGTAAAATAAAAAATAAAGTTAAAAAATATTAAGTATATTATATATATATTGTGTGTTTATTGTATGTGTTTTAAGTTTGTGTATTTTGTATACATATTGTAAATATAAAAAAATAAAATTATTTATGAATAAAAAAATATTAGATGGAAATAAAATACAAAAAAGAAAAAAAAGAAAAACAAATAAAACAGAAAAAAGAAAAAAGTTATTTTAGCTTAAAAAAGAAAAAAATTAAAAATGATAGTTTTGAAAAAAAAAAATTGAAGCACTGTAAAAATGAAAATGGATATTTTTTTACCATATATTACGTAACTTTTTTAAAATTAGTATGATTTATAAATTATGTTGGGCTTGAGCCCAAATATATATCAGTTGTATAGTGTTTATTTTTTAGCATATTTTTAAGAAGTATATTCATATATTTTATTTAATTTACACTCAGTGTCATATTATTTTATACTGTTTATATTATTTATACTTTTTATTTTTTTAGACAAATTTCAAATTAAATTTTTTAAAATATTGAAATAAAAATATTTATATTGAGTTTCTACTTATATGTAACTTATACTGATATATATCACTTTTCTACTTTTTATTCTTTTAAAATTTAACATGTATATATTGCTAAATATAACATATAACTAAATATATAATAATTTAAAATTCTTAATCTTATGAAACTTAGCATTAATATGTCATTGTATGTAATATATACAGATATATAACCAAAAATTAATTATTTTTATACTAGATATAGCTAAATATATAATAATTTTATACTAATATTCTTAATTTATGTGATTTAGTTATTGGACTTTGTAGGTTTTATATATTAAATTGAAAAAAATAATAAAACCAATATTCAGTAATGGTTTTTATATATAGAATGAAGACAATTCCTCAGTATTTATTTAAAAAAAACAGTAAAAAAAGAAAAATAACTTAAAAATGGAGGAAATAAATAATATTAGAGGTGATAAACTTTATTAGTAAGATGCTCTCTCTGTCTGTAGAGGTTTGCTCTTTCTACTTGGTTGGTTTTTCCTATATTTCTCTTTTATCTTTAGATTTTCAGTAACACACCCAATGGAACCCTCTTCTTCTTTCCTTCGTCTTAACTATTAAAATAGCCTATCTTTCCTAACACCTTACCTTACCTTGTATTATAAGCTCTATCGATCCTTTATCTGTTCATGGATTTCACTCAAAATGGTATGGAAGAAATTGTAGCTAAAATCAGTTCCCTAGTTTGTAATGATATAACCCTAGACCTTCAACCAGATCCGGGAGAACCTGTGTATTCATCATATACTGTCATTGCTGGGAAAATCTTCAGTCAAAAATTATTTAAGCCCAACATGGTTAGATCAGCGGTGGAAAAAAGCATGGGGAATTCCAGAAGATTTTAGTTTCCAAAAGGAGAGGATGGAATCGCTTTGCAATGAAGTTTAAAAGAAGGGATGAATAACAATGAGTTCATGTTGAAGTTTCAAATGCTTTCTTTGCTCTTAAGCATATGATAGGGTAGAGTGGGGGTTCTTAGAAGAAGTGCTTAAGGCTATGGGCTTATATCAAACAGTAACAAATCTCCCCATGGTATGTGTTAAAATAGTTTCATATCAGATTTTAATTAATGGAGAGATTGCTGGTTTTTTTACACCAACTAGAGGGTTGAGGCAGGAAGATCCCCTATCTCCTTGTTTATTTTTGTTTGTATCAAATGCCTTGTCTAGTCTCTTGAATTATGCTTTATCTTCAAATTTAATTCAAGGTTTTTCATTAGCCATAGGGGCACCTAAGTTAAATCACCTCTTGTATGCAAATGACACCCTGATATGTGGATCTGCTTCCTTAACAGAGACTCAAAATATCTGAAATCATCTTAATTTGTATAGTCAATCTTCTGGACAAAAGGTTAACTTATCCAAGCCTAGTATATTCTTTAGTAAAAACACTCCTACGGCGATTAAAAAATCTATTTCTCTGGTGCTTGGAGTGAAAGACATGGGGAAAGAGGAAAAATACTTGGGTGTTCCTTCTTTCTGGGGAAAATCAAAGACTGAAACTTTCTTATTTTTAAGAGATAGATTGTTATCTAAAGCCCAATTTCGGAAAAGTAAGTTGCTATCATATGGTGGAAAAGAAATGCTTATCAAATATGTTATGCAGGCTATCCCAACTTTTTTTTTTTTTTATGAGTTGCTTCCTTTTGCCCAAAAGCCTTTGTAAAAAACTAAATAGGATCATAGCTCACTTCTGGTGGACACAAATCAATAAGGATAAAGAAAGAGCTTTGAGAAAATGGGATATTTTGACAAAATCTAAGTTTAGAGGGGGTTTGGGTTTTAAAGATTTTGAAATATTGAATATTACTCCTCTCTAAACAATGTTGGTAGCTATTTCAAAATTTGAAAAGCTTAAGGGTTAGCTATATGAAATATATTTACTTCCTAAATTTTTCATTTCAGGAAGCTAAATTGGGTTCTAATCCCTTATGGGGTTGGAGAAGAATGGTGGCGGCAAGGAACAATATCCAAGAAGGAATCAGATGGCTAGTTAGAGATGGTCGGCGGATTTGCATATGGGAAGATAAATGGGTGCCAAACCTACCTGGCTTCAGAATTCAAACACCAAAACCAGGTAATTCCACTCTAACTTATGTTTCTGAATTAATTAATAGTGCTAGGAAATGGAATAGACAACTTCTCTTATTTCCCTTATTTCCATCATCTGATTGAGATAAGCTTATGTGGGCCTTTAATAAATGTGGGAAATTTTTTGCAAAATCAGTATATCATTTTCTATCGAATGGTAGACAAGGAAGGGTATCAAATAGAGAGGAGACTTCTTCTAGTAATAATTTTATTTGGAAATCAATCTGGAATTTGCAAGTAAATCTTAAAATTCAAAATTTTATCTGAAGGTTGTGTGTTGATGCCGTTCCAAGTTTAATAAATCTTTTTAATAGGAATATGTAAAAATCTAAACTGTGCCATCAGTGTGCAAGTTCAGATGAATCAACAATACATATAATATTTCAATGCCACCGTGCAAGAGCTAGTTGGTTAGCTTCAGATATTGGAATATTTCCCCTGGCATTGAATACATCTTCATTTATAAATTGGTGGGAAGATGTTGTTAAACTAAATACAAGTTCTAATTTTAAAATCAGCTTAAACATGATTGCTTGTCATTGTTGGAGTGTTTGGAAATCCCGCAGTGATTTTTATTTTAAAGGGATTTCCCCTCTTCTTGGGTGCCTCCTCCCAGAGGATGGACCAAAATTAATACAGATGCAGATTTTTGTTTAGGTAAATTACTTGCTAGTGCAGCTGCTGTGTTTAGGTCATTAGAAGGTCGTTTGTTAGAGGGAGTAGCATGTTTAATTCACTCCTATTTTCCCATTCGTAATGAAGTCCAGATTTTGTTGATTGCAGTCCAAAAGGCAGTAGAGTTTAATTTCAAATATTGCATCTTTGAATCAGACTGCAAAGAAGTTATTCAAGCAATAAATTCAGCAAATGATGGACCAGTTGAGATTGAAGGATTTATTAGCCAGCTTTGTGTCTGTAAATTTTGTTTTCGCTAAAAGGTCTTGTAATAAAAGTGCAGATTGAATAGCTTTTGCTATTCGTAAGAATTCTCTTAGAAGGGATTGGGTACTGAACCCACCTAATCACCTGCGTATCTATTTTGTGTACAGACCTTTTAATGTTACTATCAAATTATGCAGCTCAAAAAAGATACATATGTTCATAAACCTCCTGCCTTGCAGTTCCTCAGAGTTTACAAGTTAACTGTAATTTTCAGGTTCAATATACTGCAATTTATAAATTTGATTTATTTTCTTAATTATTCTATAAACTCTTATAATTAATTTCAATAATTTAATTTTTTAGAAAAATAACTTAGAAATGGAGTAAAGAAAGACTCTATTCATCACACATATATGTATATACGATTTTGTCTCAGCCACCAAAGAATTAATTAATTAACGAATAATAAAACACAACTTTCATATAACTGAGCAAAATCACTAATATATCAAAGCAGAAACAATAACAAATATTTTATTTTTCAATGTTTAAATTAAATTCTTAAATTCGTATTAAAATAAAATATCAAACTAGAAAATTAACTATTAAAACATCCAAACTTAATATCGAATTTGCATAAAAATAAAACTAAAGAAATAAAACTAAAGAAATAAATAAAAACTATCTATTAGTTATTTTTAGATTTAAGTTGCTTTAACTTAGCATCTGTGTAATACTTCACAAATGAACTTCTTGTATGGAGAGCTTGTAGATCAGCAATCTGCATTTGTTTCACCAGGCTCTCAAAATCTGGATTGTTTTTCATTACAGCAGAATCAAATTCTCTAGCATAAAGAGCCAGTGGAACCATGTCACACAAGCATTTCATGCAAAACAAATCAGGTAATTCTTTGCCATGACTATTTTCATCAGCAGCAACAACGTTGTCAATTTGAGCAACATCTTGATTATCAGTGCCCCATACAATCTTTGAAAATTCGAACAACTTTTGCTGATGATCATTGAACAAAGAGTGATCGTTGTTTATATTCTTATAGAATTTCTTCTTCAGTTTGGAGATTTTATCGGTCAGCTGCGTTTTAGAAACATCAAAATGTAGAGATGCTTTGATGAATTGAAAAAATTCATTAGCTTCATTACTTAAAACAACAGATGGCTTAATATTTTTCTGATCAGAGAAATATATCAAGCCATTCAATATGATTATTTCATCATCATTGCTCCAAACTCGTTTGGACTTCTTCACGTTGCTTTCATCTTCTTTTTCTCTCCATCTCTTACAACCGGTACTAGTGACAGGGTGATGAATGGTATTCATATTCTTTTTGGTTTTTGCTTTAGGTTCGTAATCTGAATCCATTGAATCATTCACAATTTCGTTAGAGTTTTCTGATGTCATTATTGGCGAAGTTTTAAACAATGGAAGATACAAGAAATTATGGGGATACTATGACTGAAATATTAGACCTATTTATATATAAGCTTTTCCCTTTCAAGATGGGAAATAAAAAATTTAAATAAGGTTTGTTAAAAAGGAAATTTAATACTGAGTTGTCTTTCCATCCATAATAATAATATCTATTAAAAAGGAACACTTTTGTTTCCGGATTATAAGCTTTTCCATTTCAAAACAGGAAACAAAAAATTTAAATAAGGCCATAAGGAAAATATTTTTAAAAAGGAAAATATTGATTTAAGTCAACTCAATGATCATCACACCCATAAGGAAAATATTTTTTGCGTCTGTCCTACAACACACCTCTGAATATTAAAAGTGATATTGTACGCATTATATGCCCTCTTTTCATTTGAAACTCTTGGCTTATTAAACTCAATGATCCAAAGTAAACTGAAATCCTTAAATCGATTCCCTCTAATAACTTGAACCCAATCTAAGTGAAACTCATATTTTTTTCATCAAAATCCAATTGGATTGAGTTGCATGTCTTCTGAAATTTGATCGTTTTGCTCTCAAATCCTCTTTCTTTTCTCCATCGGTTTGACCCACCTCTTCTCTCTCTCATCTTCCACTCTTCAATCCCTCTCTCTTCTCGCAACCACTTCCTTCACCTTCGCTCCACCTTCTCTTGCTGAAGAAATGGAGAAAGCTGCTTTGTTCGATTTCAATTTGGCTCTCCCAATCACAATGGTTTGGCTCTTAATCCTAATGGTGGCTTTGGACAAGACCTATTTTTCTCCTCTTGGGAAATTCACGGACGAAAGAGATGTTGCTATTAAAGAGAAACTTAGCAGTGTTAAGGACACTTCGTTGGAGGTGAAAATTTTGGAGGAGCAAGAAGCGGCGGTTATGAGAGTTGAGAGGGCAGAGATTTCGGCGGCCCTTAACAAAATGAAGAAGAACACAGGCTAAGTTGGAGGAGAAAGAAGATTCTATTATATCACTTGATATGCAAATTGCTGTACTCAGTGATGAGATTGTCAAGAAGGCTCTTCCTGCATAATAAATTAATTTATCTTTTCTTTATTTTATTTCTGAAAAATTTTGATTATTGATGTTTATATATGTTTTTAAATATATAATTTGATGGGTTATGTAATGATTTGGCCGAAAGAATGCAAATTTGGGTATTTGTGATTTTTTTTTGGGTTAATTTCAATTCACTTTGAATTGAAAATTTTGTGAATCATTTTGGGAAAAAAACTAAGAACCGCCATAGATGTTTATTTCTTAATTCTTGCAGTGCTTGGTTTTAGTTTTATTCTTTTCTTTACAAGAAACAATTATGGAATGATAAAAATTAACAGTTTTATTGTAGAATATAGTTTTACTTATTAATAAAAATAAGAAGGGAGTCAGATTTGGGAAAGAATACAGCTTGATACGGTGGGTATACTCCTCACGCGTCAATTAGCCACACTTTTCGCATGCGCATTCTCCAATTGAACCAAGGGTGTAAGAATATCACTTTTAACATTTAGAGGATGCATAAAATATAGGGTGCTAATAAATTCTTTCTTACACGTACATGTGTAAATTTATATATTAGGCCGTAGTTAATTCTTTATAGTGACTTGGTGTGAACTCTTTATATATGTCAACATCTTCTAAATTTGCAAGTTAGAATTCCACTAATAATATGAGATTATCCCTTCCAATAACTTCACACAATATTTACACTGAGATTTCAGCCTAGTTCTTTGATGTAATAACTGAAATTTTTAATTATTTTAAAATCTATTTTGATATTTGAAATCATATATATAATAGTTGAGCTAATATATAATTTTTTTTCGAATATCAATCTGAAAGGGTCAACTTTAAAAATTAGTTATTAAGATTAGATAGTTCATTCCTATATTAATTGGATCATATTGTTATATTTATTAGGTATGGAATTGGCTGCATTTATATCATTATAGGATCCAACATTTGTACCATTATAAGGTAGTTCAATACTCCCTCTCAAGTGTCAACAACCAGTTAACACTTGACAAGTATACCGTAGCTACTATCTGTGCCACTTAGGAATACAGTCTACATTCTAATGGTTATTGTCTGGACCATCCAAGTAACCTACGTTTTAATGGTTATTATCACGACCGTTCAGGTAAGAGTACACGCTCTAATACCATGTTAAATTTTTCATGTTAGTTTTTTTTTCTTTTAACATAGATCTGAGCTAACTGTTAAAGTTAGAGAGTTCAATTCTATATTAATTGGATCATATTATTATACCCGGTAGAAGTGAGATTTAGACTATCCAACATGGAAGGGGGCGAGAGATAGAGAGAGATTGGTGACTAAGTAGCTGATCACCCACCTTTGACCACCCGAGCCAAGTTCAGCTGCACCAATCACATTGCAAATGGCCAATGGAGAATGACAACTATTTTTGGGTTCTTACTGTCAAGACAACTCACACAATCCAAAACTACCAATGACAATGCATGACTGATCGGCGGATAACAACAAGAATATCTTAATTGGTATAACAAACCAATACAATATTAATAAATGGGAATTTTTTTATATGTTAGTTAATATAACGAGTTTATAATATAATTATATTACATCCTGCATAATACTGCAGGAATTTTTATTTTTTTTCGAATTTTATAAGTATTTTATATAAAATGATTATCTACTTGCAGCCATAATTAAGAAAATAAAATTAATCGATATAAATAATCTATAATTAACAAATTTCAAAATGTAAACTAATCATAATTATAATAATTGCAACAATATTTATCAATTGTTGCAATTACAATTTATTAATTATTTAAGAATATTGTAGTTTTGAAATTAAACAATGTTTTGAGAGAAGAAAATAATAAAGGAAAGTGTTAAGTTTCAAGTAAATTTTATAATTAATTGTTACATTATCATTCTAAATTCATCAAAACAATATAAAAAAAAATAGGGTAAACCACAAAATCTTCATAATTGCAATAGTTGATGTGCAAGTAATAATTTATATATTATTATTTCTTATTAGGGTTTTGTGAAATAAACTTTTATTATAGTTCAAATAACATTTGTATATTGTTACAAATTTATTGGATACAATTTGTTGCTAATTTTTAGCTACATATATATACTTATTAGATATATTAATTGTTTGTAGTTTTGATCATGTAAATTTCATTGTATATATTATTTTAAATTAATTTATATATTGTTTAAAAGTATATAATCTCTTTCTCCAAATGATTTCAATTTCAACCCTTATAATTAATTAGTTAACTCATTTATTGTTGTAATTATTCTAAAAACAATTCATATCTATCACAAAACTCTTCATATTTAATACCTTTTTTATGAAGATATTCAACTGACATCAGCCACAATCAAGAGTAGCTAGGTAAAGACAGGAAAAACAAACAGCAGCAATGCAATTAGTCAAACCACGCAGAAAAACAAAACTTCCGAGTATCTTAAATATTCTGGCTAATGATATATAGTTGAAAAAAGAGATAATTAATGAGACTTATCTAAATAAATAAATTATATTTTAAATTTATCTAAATGAATTTAATTTAATTTAATTTGAAACTTATCAAAATGAATTTAAAATTTAAACTTATTTCAATGAATTTAATTTAATTTTAAATTAATTTTAAGAAATTCAATTTAATTTGAAAATTATCAAAATTAATTAATTTCAATTTAAAAAATTTGAGGGGGAGGCGCGTGCACAATATTTTGCCAATAGATTTAATTTAATTTTAAATTTAACTAAATAAATTTAATTGAAATTGAAACTTATCTAAATGAATTTAATTTAATTTTAAATTAATTTTAATAATCTACTAAACCCATTCCTCAAATCAAACAAAAATGGCTTCATGAACCAAGAGTGTTGCAAGGAAAGCATCTTAAGGAAGGGGAAAGAGAAAGTTTCAAGCTCTTCAAGGGATGAGGTAGATATATCTTCTCTTTTTGAGGCTCCTTTTCCAATTTTTGATCAAGAAGAAGGTAAGAAATATCTCTCTCTATGCTTAAGAAATATTACTCCTTGTAGATATTTTAGCCATGGTGTTTTTGAACATTTGGATTCAGATGATAGAATGAAACAATTATTTACTAGATTAGGTTGAGAAATTTTGGTTCAAAAGAGATATGATATATATAAAGAACTCACTCTTGAATTTTTCTAAGGATAAAAATTTATAGTGTAGAATGTTTGTTGTTAATTACATAATTGGTCATTATATTATGTTCAAAGCTTTTGGTTTACCTAAGGGAGGTGCTTGTACCCATTCTAAGGAATTTAATGTTGATAAATTTTAGAAAATTTTAACTGGGTTTGATTCGTTTAATATAAGAAATGCACCTAATGGACTGATTTGTGATCATAGTTTACTATTATTGCATAATTTTATGTGTCATTTTATGTTTGGCAAAAAGGAAAGTAATAAAGTGTCATTACAAGAATTATTTATGTTGTATTATGCTTATAAGAATAAAAAAGTGTCTAAAACATATCATATTTTTCAAAGCTTAATATTTATTGCTCAACATCTTAAGAGTACTATTGCATTAGGACATATTGTTACTAGATTAGCAGTGTATTTTAATATTTTAGATCCCTAGAATGGATAAGGTTGTGATCTTGAAAAATTTTACAAATTAATGAAACTTATCTAAATAAATAAATTATATTTTAAATTTATCTAAATGAATTTAATTTATTTTAATTTGAAACTTATCAAAATGAATTTAATATTTACTTAAAATTTATTTAAATTTATTATTATTATAAAATAGTCTACTAAATGTATATTAAACAATTATTTTTTTATTATTATCATTGATATAACTGAATAATAAATTTAATATAAGTTGTTAATTTATGATGATAGTTAAATAATTATTTAATAATATTATTATTTTAGTTACTTATTATGAGTAATTGTTAGAAAAAAAAAATAAAGTATTATTAAGTAAATAATATTATTTCTATTTTCTTATTCTAGCATTGTTATTATTAGTACGAAATTATTTATTAGAGTTAAGAATAATTATATTATAGATTAAAAATTGATAATATACATAATACATAAATTAGTAAGTTAGTTAATAAATAAATATTATTAATAGTAATAAATCATTAAAATGAATAAACTGAAATAATATAATATAATTGTGTATAAAATTATTATAAATACTTAGTAAATTTTTACATTTAAAATTTTATCGTTGAAAATATTTATTAGCAAATTTGATAGATAATTGAATCTTAAAAAAATTTTAGATAAATACAAATTATAGTATTATTTTAGAATTTCTTTAGAGCTATCGAGATGATAGTTAGAATTTAGGAATTGGAAATACACGTCATTTTTATAGCATACATCCATAGTAGCTAGAGAATAATTTGAATTAAATAATATTTTTATATTATAGGAACGAATCCAGTTGCAACTATAGAATATCAAAGGAACCCTGTGGATTAAACAAATACAGTTTTTGGCCCAAATGAGTGGATAAATATGTAACATTGTATTTTCTTAAAGTATTATATGCATATAATTTTGAGAAAAGTAATTATAAAGTGAATTCATTAAATTCACAGTGATAATTTATTCTAAAATGTTAATTATTTTCTTATTAAGAGAGAACAAATAATTGTACTTTAAATTTTTATATGTGCAAATTATTGATTATATTATGCTAGATAAATTAGTTTATATACACTTTTTTATAAACCTGCCTGATAGCACCTCGATAACGGGTGTTTAAATTTAATGATATTAAAAATTATCCTTGGCCGGGGTAATTTGCTCTGTACATGTGCACTGAAGTTATATCCCTTTGTGCTTGCGAGGTAAGACATTATGCGCTCTTGGATTGAAGTTAGAATATTAAGGATTTAAATTTGAGTATATATAAAAGATAGCTGAGAATAAAATTATATTTATTAAGCTTCAAAAAAAGTTCCTAAAAATACTTTAAGCAATTTTTTTTTACAAAAATACCTCACTACTCACTTTAAACAAATGTTTTTTTAAATACCTTATCTCTCACTTCAAACAAGTTTTTATTTCAATTTTCATCTTTTTTTTTAATTTCAGTATTAAATAAATATATTTAAATAAAATAATAAAAATTAACATTTTTATTTATATTTTCAACATTTAAAATTTTCTAATTTTTTATAAAAAAAAATTAATTTTGATTATAAATAAGAAATAACACTCACAAAAATAATACAAAAAGTAAAATGCGTAAAAATATATTAATAAAAATTATTAAATTTATTTTAAAATAAATTTTACATATTATACCCATGGATATAAAGTTAAAAAATATTAATTTTGTTGTGTGCATATTGTGTAGATGTTGCATATATATTATATGGATTCTGTGTATATTATGTAGATGTTTTGTATATATTATATATTTATTATGTATGTTTGTGTACATATTGTGTGTATGTTCTTTATATATTTTGTGTATGTAAAATTAAAAATAAAGTTAAGAAATATTGTCACGACCCAACTCAGGGGCCACGACCGGCATGCAGCCAAACCGAAGTCCGACCACATAAGCCTTAAAAACATTCATAACAGTCTAAATGCAAAACAGTTCAATACTTATATAATCCACAATCCTAGTTCAAATGCAAACCATCAATATAATCAAATCACAATAAAATCATTCGGGATATCTAAAGCAGACAAGTTCTATTTATTACACAAAAAGAGATTCGGATTCAATCCGCCCAAAAGTTCATTATCCGGAAATCTCTAAGCAGAAAGACCGATAAACACAAACAGAAAACCTGATCGACTTCGCCAAGAAGAGAAAGAAGATAGACGAAGACAATCACTGTAAACCTGCAAGACAATCTGTAAGGGTGTGAGCGCTTTATAGGCGCCCAGTAAGTCTATGAGAGGCAGAAAAACATCTAACAGTTATATAAGCAGTACATATAATACAATCACAAATTAAGCAATCAAGATGGTGTGTCGGGGTCACCAATCAGTAAACAGTACAGTATAATATCAGTCACATCCGCCCTTATAACTCCTCAGTACAGTACAGTAATCAGTAATTAGGCATGTAGCATCAGTAAACAGTATAGGCATTAAGCCTCAGTAGCAGTATAGGCATTAAGCCTCAGTAACCTCCTTCCCCTTCATGACACACCATCACACAGCACAAGTAATATCAAATTCAATATTCTCACATAAATACAATCACATGCAAGTTTCTCTCTCTCCTAAAACATGCGAGGCTGGGTTCGAAAAAATATACTAGTGAATATATAGAAAGGATAATATATTATAAGAAGGGTTTATATATATATATAAGTTGTTAGCAAGTAACACAACACAAACAATTCAAATACACCCATAGAACTTACCTGGTCTAACAGTCAGCTAAGCAATCCACCATCCTAAGTCTGAGGTGCTGCTGGACCATCGCCTAACCATTAACCATCAATTAACAACCACCCTTACAAATGTATGCAAGTGCAAATGGGAATGCATGACGTGAATGAACACAATTCAATAGTTTCCACAACAAGGTTAAACCTTTTGTCAACTAATCATAACTTAACCATCATAATATCACACCTTTAAACTTGCTTTCCAGAATATAAAACATCATTAAAAAGTCCTTACAATTTAAATTCATCAAATACCTTACTTAAATAATCAATATACACAAGATACAATTTTACCGATAAACCTGAATAACGGGTGTCAACTTGTAAAATTCAAAACAATTAACCAGTATATGAAAAATTTATAATTTTCAACCAGAAGTTAATTTGATATCTGAAAAGCATCCTACCAAAATTTCATAATTTTTCGAGACTTAGAAGTCCCTCAATCAATTTTTATTCATAACAGTATACAGCTCACAAGGTATACTGACAGCAGTAGAAAGATTTAATTATTTCAAAACTATAACAACAGAAACACAACCCAATCATATTTTTCTTGTAAATTAGACTTCCAAAACTTCAACATATATGAAAATCAAATCTAAAACATTTTTACACATTTTAATATGAATTTTGAAAGTTACAGATGATGAAATCGCACCTACAGTACAGTTCTTCAGACAACAGTAGAAAACTTGAATTTTCCAGAAATATTCGATGCTCCAAAATCACAAAAATTATTTTTCTCATAAACTAGACTCAATTTCAAGCCACATATCCAAATTTTATATTTTTATCATGTTCCAATATTTAATTAAAAATCGAGCAATATACAGCACCAATATCAAACTTCAGCAGAAAATTAAATCATCCAAAAACTCAAAGAAAACAATTAATTCGAAAACCCTAATATCCAAATTAATTCAATCAAACCCTAATTCAATATATTCATCAAATTTCAGAACCCAACACACTAGCCAAATCAATTAATTCAACACCAAAATCCATCAAAACAATCAAAACCCCAAAACCTAACCTATTTTGTAAAAATCAATTTAATTAAATAATAATTCGAATTTAGCCAAATTAATTAAGAAAAATACTAACCCAATATGATACTAATATGAATTAATCAAATGGAAGTTGAAATAATGCAAAAGGAATCAAGAAAAACCTCAAAAAAACCAAAAACTCGAAAATTTTGGCTGCTGGAACAGAAGTCAAAACGACATCGGCGAGCCACGCCGCGCCACGCGAAACGACGGAACGCCAGACGCCGAACGAAAATCCCCTAGCTCGCGCTGCTCCGCTGAACGACAAGCTTCCTACGCCAAACGACACTGGCACCCTGCGCGCGCACTGACGAAACGACGGGCCCTCTGATTTTGCTCCCAAAAACCAATTTCTCTCTTTTTTTTTTAAACACCCGAAAATAGAAGACCTCTAACAATACCCCCATCAGATTTTAGGCCTATTTATAGGAAAACAACTCTTCAAAATTATATTTTTACCCCAAACTAATTTATTTTAATTTAAAAACACCCCAAAACTATTTATTTTCATAAAAATTACCCAAAACCATAAAATTCACAAAATCAACTCAAATTTATTTTTAACTTCAAACTTTAACCCAAAATAATTTATAAATATGTTTTACGCATAATAATACCCGAAAATACCGAAAACGACAAAAATCCAAAAATGACGAAAATACCATCGGCACCCAAAAATACAATATTATACTCAAAATGACCGTCTCATCGTCCTGAGTATCAAAAAGACATTCAAACCATCAAATTATGTTCAAGCGACATATGAGGGCACAAAATGACTATTTTGCCCCTAGACTTAAAATCATTCAAAAACCAAGGGTTTTACAATCTAACCCCCTTAAAGTAATTGCGTCCACGTAATTGAATCCAACATAATCATTATCCATCAAAAACTGTCATTACAATAGTTATACACAAATCCGGATGGTATCGTCTACTTAGTATGTGTCGTTATGGTTGTTAGGCCATAACTACAAGATACCAAGCACTAATGACCATTCCAGGTTTGATTCATCTAGAGTTCATTAAATAAAAACCAATTATCAGATAACCAAAACAAAATCAATGAATAGCGCTTAGCGCTCAACCCAGTCAATATCAGTGCCAATCAATCGAGTATAACATTATCTCTGTTCATTTTTTCAATCCATAACAATATTAATATACTGTACCTCTGTAACCAATAACAGAAATATTCCGTAACTCAACATCATTACACATACACCTTTTCAATAAGATCCATTGCATACAATTGCCAATCATCAGTCACAAACAATATCATGCGATGTATGAGTATGATGTTATGCTGGTATGCAAGTGCTCTAATCACTAAAACTAACACTAAAACTGAAGAATATTACAGTCTAACCCCCTTAAAATGATTTTGACCTCGAAATCTAAAACATACCTGAAGACTCAAACAGATGGAGATATTTAGCTTTCATAAGCTCTTCGGCTTTCCAGGTGCATTCTTCAATAGAATGATTGCGCCAAAGAACTTTCACGGAAGCTACATCCTTCGAACGCAACCGCTTGACCTGACGGTCCAGAATAGCCATTAGCTGCTCCACATAAGAACAATCATCACTAATCTCTACAGTGTCTGGAGCTAGCACATGATCAGGACTAGGTACATACTTTCTCAACATCGAGATATGAAATGTCGAATGCACAGAAGCCATCTGAGGTGGTAAATCAAGCTTATAAGCAACATCACCAATTCTCTCCAGAATTTCAAATGGACCAACATACCGCGGAGCTAATTTTCTCTTCTTACCAAACCTCATAATACCCTTGAACGGTGAAACCTTCAGAAACACTCTATCCCCGACAGCAAATTCTAGATTTCTTCTTTTCAAGTCAGCATAGCTCTTTTGCCTACTAAAAGCAGTCCGAATACGGTTTTGAATCACTGGTACAACCTCAGCACTGTATTGCAAAAGTTCAGGACCCTCAATTCGGCGCTCACCAACCTCCTCCCAATATAATAGAGTCCTACACCTTCTGCCATACAGGGCTTCAAATGGAGCCATACCAATACTAGCCTGATAACTGTTATTGTAGGCAAACTCTACCAAAGGAAGATGATATGCCCAACTACCACCAAAATCAAGAACACACAATCGCAGCATATCTTCCAAAGTCTGAATAGTCCTCTCTGACAAACCATCCGTCTGAGGATGAAAAGCAGTACTGAAATGAAGATTAGTTTCCAAACCTTCCTGAAGCTTCTGCCAAAATCTAGAAGTAAATTGTGGTCCTCTATCAGAAACTATAGAAACTGGGACCCCATGAAGACTCACAATCCTGTTGAGGTACAGTTTGGCATACTGCGACACTGTGTACTTAGTATTTACTGGAAGAAAATGAGCGGATTTAGTCAATCTGTCAATAATAACCCAGATCGAATCATGCCCACCAGGAGCTTTAGGCAAACCGACAACAAAATCCATATTGATTCTCTCCCATTTCCACTCAGGTAGTGGTAACTCCTTAAGCAATCCCGCAGGCTTATGATGCTCATACTTAACTTGCTGACAAGATAAGCATTGAGAAACAAACTGTGCAACATCATTCTTCATCCCTTTCCACCAGTACAACTGTTTCAAATCCCGATACATCTTGGTGGAACCGGGGTGAACTGTGTACTTAGAGAAATGTGCATCCTTAAGGATATCAGTCTTCAAATCATCTACCTTAGGAACACACACTCTAGTACCAAACTTTAAAACACCTTTATCATCTATAACAAACTCCTTGTTCTCACCGGCTAAGACTTTCTGTCGTAAAATTTCCAAATCCGCATCCTTACTTTGCTCAGAAATAATCCTGTCAAGAAAATTTGGCTTCACAGCCAAACTAGCAAGAAACACCCCTCTACCATTCACAACTTCTTTGTCAGACATATTAAATGTCCAACCCTCATCAAGCAATTGGTGAATCTCAGAAATCAAGGACCTCCTCGTCAAACAAATTGTGACAAACTCCCCATAGACTTGCGACTCAAAGCGTCTGCCACAACATTTGTTTTTCCAGGATGGTACTGAATATTATAATCATAATCTTCCAGAAACTCTATCCACCTCCTCTGCCTCAAGTTCAGATCCCTCTGTGAGTAAACATATTTGAGATTCTTATGGTCAGTAAAAATCTCACATGTAACACCATACAGATAATGCCTCCAGATCTTTAGTGCAAACACAACAGCAGCCATTTCCAGATCATGCGTAGGATAATTAACTTCATGCTTTTTCAACTGTCTTGAAGCATAAGCAACCACCCTACCATGTTGCATCAACACACATCCCAAACCAATACCAGATGCATCACAGTAAATAGCATAGCCTTCATTGCCCTCCGGCAAAACAAGTACAGGTGCAGATGTCAACCTTTCTTTCAGAAAGTTAAAACTCTCCTCACAAGCATCATCCCAAACAAACTTAACATCCTTGCGAGTGAGTTTAGTCAAAGGTGCTGCAAGTCGAGAAAAATCTCTAACAAATCTTCTATAATAACTAGCCAAACCCAAGAAACTTCGTATCTCTGTAACTGTCTTTGGTCTTGGCCAATCCATGACTGCCTCAATCTTCTTTGGATCAACCTGAACACCCTCAGAAGATATAACATGACCCAAGAACACAACTTTATCCAACCAAAATTCACATTTCGAGAACTTGGCATAAAGTTTATGTTCCCTCAGAGTTTGCAAAACCAGCTTCAAATGTTCCTCATGCTCTTCTTTAGTCTTGGAATACACCAAAATATCATCAATGAACACCACAACAGACCGATCAAGATATGGACTAAACACCCTATTCATCAAGTCCATAAAAGCAGCAGGGGCGTTGGTAAGTCCAAAAGACATTACAAGAAATTCATAATGACCATACCTTGAACGAAAAGCAGTTTTAGGTATGTCACTCTTTCGCACCCTTAACTGATGATAACCAAACCGAAGATCAACCTTTGAGAAAAACTTCGCCCCTTGCAACTGATCAAACAAATCATCAATCCTTGGTAATGGATATCTGTTCTTGACCGTCACCTTGTTTAGCTGCCGATAATCAATACACAACCTCATGGAACCATCCTTCTTTCTCACAAAAAGAACCGGAGCTCCCCAAGGTGAAGTACTCGGTCGGATGTACCCCTTCTGTAACAAATCATTCAGCTGCTCCCTCAACTCTTTAAGCTCTGTCGGTGCCATTCTATAAGGCGGCATAGAGATAGGATTTTTGCCGGGTACAAGATCAATAGAAAACTCAATCTCCCTTTCAGGAGGTAACCCAGGCAAATCCTCAGGAAAAACATCGACAAAATCTTGCACTATAGGAACGTCTTCTGGTTTAACTTCTTCTTTCTTCACATCCCGAATAGATACAAGATAGGCGTCGCAACCTTTACGCAACAACCTTCTAGCTCCCAAAGCAGAAATCATTTGACAAGGACCAATGGTCTTGGAACCATGGAATGTCACCGACTTACCTTCTTCATAATCAAATCAGACTATTTTAGCCCTACAGTCAACATTAGCTCCATGACAAGCTAACCAATCCATTCCTAAGATCACAACAAATTCCAACACATATAGGACAATCAAATTTGCAGCTAAATCTGCATCCTCAACTCTAACCATACAGTTACTATAAACATCCACCGTCTCTATCTCATCCCCCAGTGGTGTATGAACAAACAAAGGCTCAGTCAAAAGTTCATGTGATCTAGATAATCTAGATGCAAAACTAGGTGATATGAATGAATGAGTAGCTCCAGGGTCAATAAGAACATGTGCATCAAAAGAACATATAGAGAGTGTACCTTGCACCACATTATTATCAGCCCGAGCTTGCTGAGTATTAAGATTAAACACCTGAGCATAATTCTGATTCTGATTCTGGCATTGGTTCTGATTCTGAGCATTGTTCTGACCTGCTGGCAAAGCGGGCACAGCATTCTGCTGCTGAATATTCTGGTAATAACCCTGATTCTGCTGACCTTGGTAGCCTCGATAACCTCCATTCTGTCGTCTGCCATTCTGATTACCTTGGCCTCCATTATAACCTCGACCACCATTACCTCTGCCATAACCATTACCGTTGCCACGGTTGTTATTACCCTGATTCCCTACTGGTCTCAGATAATTCTGCTGCCCTCCTTGATTCTGACCACGCCAAGAATTAGGACAATCCTTCACCTGGTGATCCATCTGTCCACAACCTAAACATGCTCCTATCTGTCTCCAGCAAACTCCTGGATGACGATTACCACAAAACCCACAAACAGGATTCCTCTGATTCTAATTCTGCGATCGATAAGTCTGTTCTTGGCCACCTCTATTATTACCTCTTTGATCTCTGTTCTGTCCTTGGTAGCCATGCGAATCATTAGGTCTACTTCTCTTCCTATTAACATCAGTAGTATCCTTAGTCCTGTCAGTCTTACCTCTGTTTTTCAAACCCAGAGCTGTGTTCCTAGCCAAATGCAACTCAATGTAGTTATGGCTAGCAACAAAACCATAATACTTATTGTTCAATCCCTCCACAAATCTGCGAGTCATCCGAGCCTCATCCTGAATCAAGTGTGTAGCATACTGTCGCAGATCCTGAAACTTCTCATAGTACTCAGCTATGGATCTATCCCCTTGCTTCAACCTCTCAAACTCTTGGCCTTTTTGCCACATAATATTCTCAGGTATGAAATTCTGCATGAACAAGTCCTTAAACTCATCCCAGACATGAACCCTATCCCTAATCTCATCCTCGAACCACACCTGAGCTGACTTCTTTAACTGATGGCCTGCCAACTCTATAGATCTATCATCAGTATAGTTGAGAGCTAAACAAATCCGACGTACCTCATTGATGAAGTATACCGGATCCTCAGTAGCAGAGTTGGAGAATATAGGTGGGTTCACTTTGATAAACTCATTTAATTTCACATACTGGGGTTCAACAATAGGTGGCTGTTCATTTGCTTGCCCAGCATTCTGATTCATATTCTGAACCAACTGAGCAATTCCATTGGCAAGAGTCTCCATAGATCTACCCATGGTCATCATAGTAGTCATAAACTGCTCCTGACCCACTGCAGCAGCCGGTGTAGCCTCAGGTACAGGATTATTCCCAGGAGTAGGTGGCTGAGGACCAGGCACAACTCCTGCAGTATTAATATTCCCTGCTGCAGCTCTAGGAGGTCTCCCACGTCCACTTAGAGGCAGATTAGCACCATCTGCAGTTCCAGAAGTTCCAGCACCAGAGAAACCTCCCCTTATCTGAATTTCAGTACTTCTTTGAGACATAACTCCTGATATTAGTACAAGCATATCGGTTAACGCGGAAGCAAAAGAAACACAGAAAGAATTTTTCCTAATGATTTCCTGATACAACTAGACAAATTATAAGTGTGACTGAATCTTATGGCTCTGATACCACTTTTGTCACGACCCAACCCGGGGGCCATGACCGGCATGCAGCCAAACCGAAGTCCCACCACATAAGCCTTAGAAACATTCATAATAGTCTAAATGCGAAACAGTTCAATACTTATATAATCCGCAATCCTAGTTCAAATGCAAACCATCAATATAATCAAATCACAATAAAATCATTCGGGATATCTAAAGCAGACAAGTTCTATTTATTACACAAAAAGAGATTCGGATTCAATCAGCCCAAAAGTTCAATATCCGGAAATCTCTAAGCAGAAAGACCGATAAACACAAACAGAAAACCTGATCGACTTCGCCAAGAAGAGAAAGAAGATAGACGAAAACAATCACTGTAAACCTGCAAGACAATCTGTAAGGGTGTGAGCGCTTTATAGACGCCCAGTAAGTCTATGAGAGGCAGAGAAACATCTAACAGTTATATAAGCAGTACATATAATACAATCACAAATTAAGCAATCAAGATGGTGTGTCGGGGTCACCAATCAGTAAACAGTACAGTATAATATTAGTCACATCCGCCCTTATAACTCCTCAGTACAGTACAGTAATCAGTAATTAGGCATGTAGCCTTAGTAAACAGTATAGGCATTAAGCCTCAGTAGCAGTATAGGCATTAAGCCTCAGTAGCAGTATAGGCATTAAGCCTCAGTAACCTCCTTCCCCTTCATGACACACCATCACACAGCACAAGTAATATCAAATTCAATATTCTCACATAAATACAATCACATGCAAGTTTCTCTCTCTCCTAAAACATGTGAGGCTGGGTTCGAAAGAATATACTAGTGAATATAAAGAAAGGATAATATATTATAAGAAGGGTTTATATATATATATATATAAGTTGTTAGCAAGTAGCACAACACAAACAATTCAAATACACCCATAGAACTTACCTGGTCTAACAGTCAGCTAAGCAATCCGCCACCCTAAGTCTGAGGTGCTACTGGACCACTGCTTAACCATTAACCATCAATTAACAACCACCCTTACAAATGTATGCAAGTGCAAATGGGAATGCATGACGTGAATGCACACAATTTAATAGTTTCCACAACAAGGTTAAACCTTTTGTCAACCAATCATAACTTAACCATCATAATACCACACCTTTAAACTTGCTTTCCAGAATATAAAACATCATTAAAAAGTCCTTACAATTTAAATTCATCAAATACCTAACTTAAATAATCAATATATACAAGATACAATTTTACCGATAAACCTGAATAACGGGTGTCAACTTGTAAAATACAAAATAATTAACCAGTATATGCAAAATTTATAATTTTCAATCAAAAGTTAATTTTATATCTGAAAAGCATCCTACCAAAATTTCATAATTTTTCGAGACTTAGAAGTCCCTCAATCAATTTTTATTCATAACAGTATACAGCTCACAAGGTATACTGACAGCAATAGAAAGATTTAATTATTTCAAAACTATAACAATAGAAACACAACCCAATCATATTTTTCTTGTAAATTAGACTTCTAGAAATTCAACATATATGAAAATCAAATCTAAAACATTTTTACACATTTTAATATGAATTTCGAAAGTTACAGATGATGAAATCGCACCTACAGTACAGTTCTTCAGACAACAGTAGAAAACTTGAATTTTCCAGAAATATTCGATGCTCTAAAATCCTAAAAATTATTTTTCTCATAAACTAGACTCAATTTAGAGCCACATATCCAAATTTTAGATTTTTATCTTGTTCCAATATTTAATTAAAAATCGAGCAACATACAGCACCAATATCAAACTTCAGCAGAAAATTAAATCATCCAAAAACTCAAAGAAAACAATTAATTCAAAAACCCTAATATCCAAATTAATTCAATCAAACCCTAATTCAATATATTCATCAAATTTCAGAACCCAACACACTAGCCAAATCAATTAATTCAACACCAAAATCCATCAAAACAATCAAAACCCCAAAACCTAACCTATTTTGTAAAAATCAATTTAATTAAATAATAATTCGAATTTAGCCAAATTAATTAAGAAAAATACCAACCCAATATGATACTAATATGAATTAATCAAATGGAAGTTGAAATAATGCAAAAGGAATCAAGAAATACCTCAAAAAAACCAAAAACTCGAAAATTTTGGCTGTTGGAACAAAAGTCAAAATGACATCGGCGAGCCACGCCGCGCCACGAGAAACGACGGAACGCCAGACGCCGAACGACAATCCCCTGGCTCGCGCTGCTCCGCCGAACGACAAACTTCCTACGCCAAACGACACTGGCACCCTGTGCGCGCACTGACAAAACGACGGGCCCTCTGATTTTGCTCCCAAAAACCAATTTCTCTCTCTCTCTTTTTTAAAACACTCGAAAATAGAAGACCTCTAACAATACCCCCATCAGATTTTAGGCCTATTTATAGGAAAAACAACTCTTCAAAATTATATTTTTACCCCAAACTAATTTATTTTAATTTAAAAACACCCCAAAACTATTTATTTTCATAAAAATTACCCAAAACCATAAATTTCACAAAATCAACTCAAATTTATTTTTAACTTCAAACTTTAACCTAAAATAATTTATAAATATGTTTTACGCATAATAATACCAGAAAATACCGAAAAAGACAAAAATCTAAAAATGACGAAAATACCCTCGGCACCCAAAAATACAATATTATACTCAAAACGACCGTCTCGTCGTCCTGAGTATCAAAAAGACATTCAATCCATCAAATTATGTTCAAACGACATATGATGGCACAAAATAACTATTTTGCTCCTATACTTAAAATCATTCAAAAACTAAGGGTTTTACAAATATTAAACATATTGCATAGATATTGCGTGTTTATTGTATTTGTATTTTGTATGCATGTGGTAAGTATAAGAAAAATAAAATTATTTATGAATAAAAAAATATAAAAAGAAATAAAATACAACAAATGAAAATAAAGAAAAGAAAAACAAAAAAAAACAAAAAAAAAATTAAAAATGGCAGTTTTAAAAAAATGACGTAATTTTTTTTACTATATATGGCGTAATTTTTCCAAATTAATATAATTTATAGACTATGACACCCTCCGCCATATTTTTAAAATTTTTTATTTTTTTACAAGAGATATTTTAGTCATTTTATTATAAACTCATTATAAGCTCATTATAAGTTGTTTAAAATTTATAAACTCATTATAAATTTATTATAAACTAATTATAAACTCATTGTAAACTCTCTGTAAACTCATAAAAATCTTGTAATTTGGTAAATATTTTATAAATTCTGGTATTTTGGTAAATATATTATAAATATTGTAAATTTAAAATTATTTTTAATTTTTCTTGTAATTTTGTCAAAAGCCCAAAATTTTTTTATTAAAAATAATTTTGAGTGTATGCCTATTGAAAAATTTTCAGATTAAAAATTTAAAAGGAATATTTGTAAAACTAACCTTAAAAGTTAAATAATTTTCAAATATACTATACTTAAAAAAAGTTTCACTTTTAGGAAAATAAAATTTATAATTACAAAAATGTGGATGCCTTTTACGTTGGCCAAAAGCCTCCCCATTTTATATTGTCCTAACCTAAAAATTCATTATTGACTTTTTCTTGATAGGTGATCATAAAAAGTAAAATAAAGTAAAATATATAAATATATAAACCTTAAAAAATAATAATAAGCAGTTACTTATTATAGTATGCTAAATAAATTAATGAAATATGGCACCTTTCAATATAAATATTTAATGAGAGATATTATCTTAAATTTATTCTATAAAAAAATTTACTCTTGATTATTTATTAATTTAAATAAATACTTCAATTGTTTAATTTGTTTATAAATATATTTATTTTTTAAATTTCTATTTGTTTGGCTATTTGGCTATTGTTTGTGGCCATTTTTCAATTGTTTGGTGCCAAACAATAGAAAAAACAATTTGTTGCCATGCTTTTTTTTATTTACCATAAATTAAATAAAATATATATATTTTACTTCATTATATGATTATAAGATTTTTTATTTTTTTATACTTTTAGTTATGTGGTAATTATTTTTTGTGTATTTGTTTTTTGTGATTTTCATCTACTTTTTACACTTTTTTATTTTTTGTTTTTTAGTTTTTTAGTTCTCTTTTCTTTTTTTTTAATACTATTTTTATTATTTATACTGTTTATTTTAAAATTTTTAGACAAGTTCCAAATCAAAAATTTAAAATATTAAATTAAAAATATCTATATTAAGTTTCTATTTATACGTAACATATATCAACATATAACTAAAAATATATCCACCTATATGCAATATATATCACTTCTATACTCTTTTTCTTTTAAAATTTAATACATATATGTTGTTACATGTTATATATAACAATATATATTAGTTAATTTATAAAAAAAATATCAATTTACGATTGAGATGTGGTGTTATATATTCATATATGTTATATATAACAATATATATTAATTGATTTGTAAAAGAAATATCAATATATAACTGATATATATTGTTATATGTTCGTATATGTTACATATAACAACATATAATAGTTAATTTATTATAAAATATCAATATACAAAATAATATATGTTGTTGTATGTTGATATATGTTATATATAACAATATATATAAGTTAATTTGCAAAAAAAAAATTATTAATATACAACTGATATATATTGTTAAATATATATTCGTATATGTTACGTATAACAATATATATTAGTTAATCTGCAACGACAATATCAATTTACAATTGATATATATTGTTATATGCTCATATTTGTTATTTTATTTATACCGTTTATTTTTTAGTGTATTTTTAAGAAGTATGTTCATATATGTCATTTAATATATACTTATTGTCATATTATTTTATAATGTTTTTATTATTTATAATGTTTATTTTTTTTAGATAAATTTCAAATTAAATTGTTTAAAATATTGAATTAAAAATAATTATATTAACTTTCTACTTATATGTAACTTACACTAACATATAACTAAATATATCTACTTATACTTTTATATTTTTATTCTTTTGAAATTTAACACGTATATGTTGTTAAACATATCATATACTAACACATAACTAAATATATAATAGTTTTATACTCTTATTCTTATAAAACTTAGCATGTATATGTTATTATATGCAATATATACTGACATATAACTAAACATTTATCACTTTTATACTCTTATTCTTTTAAATTTCAACAAGTATATGTTGTTATGTGTTACCTATATTTGTAATCTGTATCAACATATAACTAAACTTATATTGCTCTTATACTCTTATTCTTTTAAAATTTAACGTCTATATATTGTTATATGTAATATATATCAACATATTACTAAATTTTAAAGAATGAGGAAAGGTCAAAGAACTTAATTTAAGTGCAGCCATAATTACTAATTATTTTTTTAACATTGATTAACAGGGAAAGTAGCATAATTTTGTTTTAATTGGTTAAAAAAAAATTAGCAAGGAAATTTTTTTACGTTGGTTAACAAGGAAATTTTTATTATTTCAATTCATTTTCATATAAAATAATTCTCATAAATTAATTAATACATTTTCATATAAATTATTTAAATAAAATATAACAGTTGAATAAGTATTAATTTAAAATAAAATTAGTTATATATTTTGTTATATGTTACATATAACCACATATAACAACATATACCGATATATATTGAAATACACCAACATATGACAACATATGTCAACATATGCACATACATATTATTATTCTTTAGTAAAATTATATATAACATATATCCATACATATGTAACATATTATTATTATTATTTTCAACATATACCCACATATATCAAATTTATGTAACATTTACCGATATATATCCATATATATGTAATATATGTAGTTATACTTTTACAATATATATCCACATGTATCTAGTTATATCTAACATATACTGACATATAACTACACATATAATTAGTAAAAAGAAAATATTATAAAAATTTAAAATAATAATGATAATATATTAAAAAAATAATATATCAAATAATATATAACTTATTAGTTAAGTTATTTATTAAAAAATAAAATAAAATAATAATTATAATAGTTATAATCAAACAAATAAATAATTAAAGATTAATATATTAATTATTAGAATAAGTATAAAATAATAATAATAATAATAATAATAATAATAATAATAATAATAATAAAGCTATCAAATAATTAAGAGTATAATAATTAAAGTGATGATAATAGTGACAATAATTATTAACAAACAAATAAACAAATAATTAAAGTTTGATGTAATAATAATTATTAGAGCAAAATAATAACAACAATGATAAACAAAAAAAATAAAAGTATGATTGATTTAATAATTAAGATCAGTAGGTGTATTATTAAAGTATGAATAAACAAAATATCAAATTTAAATAATTCGTTCAAAGTATTATAGTGTATATATATATATATTGAAGGGATTAATTATGGCAAGAATGGGTTAAATGTTAAATGGTGCAGCAAAGTATTAAAGCTCACCAATAGGAGCTAAGGTAAGTGTTAGTATTAAACCATAAATCCACACATTTCATACCTGGCGGAGAGGCCATTTACTAAAGAAAAATCTAAAGTAAAATAAAAGCAAGTTGTCCACTTGCTTAATGGTGATAACGAGTGGATAAGAAAATGATAAGTGGATGGTGAGTAGGCTAGCATTAATTGAGAAATGGACTGAAAATTTCCTACCATTTATGTGAAGAAGAAAGCGAATTAAAAAGGAAGGTATAAAACTCTTCTTCTTGATGTCCAAGAGAAAGCATGAGATGAGAGAGAGAGAGAGATGGCCTTGAAGAAGGAAGAACTAAGAGTTAAACTATCCATCACCAAGGTGAGTGTTCTAAAAGTGATAAGTGTGATGACAGATGTCAAACATTAATAGTTTATATCTTTCTCTTTAAAAAAAATGTGAACAACAAAGAGATGGAAAGAAATTTCCATGCTTGACTTCTTAAACCAAATACAACTTAGGGAAACCATATGGAAATTGGGAGGAAATAGCTAACTTGAATTGGTGAACCAAGCAAAGGGAGCTAAAGATTTGGAAGCTAGAATATTTTGGGTGACAAGCTAGGTGAGTGTTCCAAAGACCGTTAATATAAAAGTTTTAGATAATATAAATGGAAACTCACTTATAAATTAAGACATATATTGGACCTAATTTGATTATTAAGTTGAATTAAAGAATTGATTTAAAGTACGAATAAAAGCATGAAATATGAGTATGATGGTTGCTGAAATTTTTATTTATATTCTATGAATTGATTTTGTCTGAATTTTTAGACTAATCTAGAAAAGCTCAATGAGCATGAAATTTTAATTGAGAGTTTATTTATGTGTTAATAGTTGGCTTATAAAAGTTCATAATTTTTAAGAATGACTTACTATTTAAGAAAAAAAATAGAAGAATACATACTACTAGATCTGTCCTGGTAATTTAGAATCTATATATATTGAGAAATCTATTTAAAAACCATAATAAATGAACCCATAAAAATATAAAATTTTTCATACAAGATCAAGACATATGGTTAAAATTTTATAAATTTTAGTGTAGGTTTAGTTATGAAAATGAAATTGAATTTGATACTACCAGAGTAGTGACTGAAAGAATAAAATTTATGGTGTTGAATAAATATGATTTAAAAATATAGTAAATAAATGTATAAAATTCTGGAATTTTATATGTAAGATTCTATACATCTTTTTATTATGTGGTTAAAATTTCATGAATTTTGATAAAGTTTTGATACCTAAATAAAATGGGAAAATGGATACTGCCACAGAAAGTATTAAAGAAACATAATTTGTAGGTTTGGATAACCTAATTTTTAAATATAGTAAATGAATTTAGAAAAATTTGAATTTTAAATATAAGTCCATATATGTATCTAATGCATGTGATTAAATTGTTATAATTTGTAGTGAAGATTTAATGATGAATGAAAAGTTATAAAGTTAGACTGCCAGAGAAGTTTGGAAATCTGGCAGATTTGTGAAGTTAGAGAATAAATTTAATTTTATGTAGCAAATGAATGAAGAAAAATATGAAAATTTACATATGGACTTATAGATGTATCAAGAATGAATCTAGAGTATTTTTGGAAACTTAGGAATTAATCGACGTTGAAATTTCGTTAGAATTTAAGGATCCTTCATATACTTTTTTTCATATCATACATTCCATAGTAGCTTGATAATTCTAGGTTATACCTTAATTAATAGTTTCTTTTATATCACTTAGGAGTGGATTCAACTACTGAAGTAAAACATAGAAATGATCTAGTTGGTTAGACGAATTTAGTTTTTGGTCAAGGTGAATGAGTAATTATATAATATCAGTATTTTATTAATATATATATATATGACTTGTTAAAATTGTTTTATGATGAAAGTAAGTTTATAAAGGAATTTCGAAAGAGAAAATCTTATTTATAAAAATATTCAAAATGGAAACAAATAATGGTATGTTGATGTTTGAATTACAAAAATGATGATTATTTATTTATATAGCTGAATAAATACTCTGAATACACTCATTATATATTTTCTAATAGAGGCACCTGTGATGATGGGATATTAAAGGAATTGACGGATTCTGTTTATGATTATGATATTGTCTTTGGAATAGCACTTGGTATACATATAGCTTTTGGGGCGTATATTAGGTGGTCGTCCTATGGAGGCGGCTCTACACATGTGTATGACCATGATTATTTGCTCTTAGTATTGTCATGCATCATTATTGCACTCAAGATGCCATGTTTAGCTCTTAGGCTGCTAGTAAATATATGTTTATTTGCGCCTAAGGTGTTACATAATCTATAGACTATATATTTTGAGTGTATGAAGATGTACGTTTGATTTTATCAAGAATATTATGAATTTATGTTTCATTAAGAAGGAAAGTTATTATGCAGCTGTATAAATTTTTATTAGTAAGTATATATATGAAAAACTTGTTTGTTCTCCTTTTGTATATAATTATCTTCTCGCTGAGTAGTTGGACTCACCCATTTATTATATAAATATTTTCAGATACTATTAGAGAATAACTAAGTAGAATTCATCTTCTTTCTATTTCATTTGCGTAAAGAAGAAGTTGGGCCAATATATTAGACTTGCAGTTAATCTTGTTGAGATGGTTGTGTGATATATTGATAGGTATTATAAAAGATATATTTAAAGATATAAGGATAATGATATTAATAATGTGATGTTGACATAAATATTATTCACTTATAGTTATGTGTATATAAGAAATATAAAATATTAAATTTATGAAAAATGATTTTTTTTATTGCAGAGTAAGTCCACCTTAGCTTTGGAGAGTGGAGTGTGACACCAATACTAAGAATTAAAAAGTGAATTAGTAGTTTTTTAATTCTAAAGTTAGAACATTAGCTAATGCTTGCTTAATTTATGTGCATGGCCTTCTGTGATCTTTTACATGTGAGAATTAATTTATTTATTAATTAAAACATCAATTAATAAAAAAGTTGGAGAGAATTATGTCCATTTTACTAGTTAGTAGACTCTGTAGATTTTTCATATTAAATTGAAAAAATGTATAAAATCAATACTCAATAATGGTTTTTATAAATAATAATTCCGATTACGATTTCATTTCATTCCGATTCCAATTCTGTTTTGGATTTCGAAGTTCGAACCAAATACCCTCTTATTCTTTTAAAATTTAACGTATATATCTTGTTATATGTAATATATATCGACATATTACTAAATTTTAAAGCATGAGGAAAGGTCAAAGCACTTAATTTAAGTAGAGCCATAATTACTAATTTTTTTAATATTGGTTAATAGGGAAATTAGAATAATTTAATTTTAATTGGTTAAAATAATTAGCAAGGAAAATATTTTTTACGTTGGATAACAAGGAAATTTTTATTATTTCAATTCATTTTCATATAAAATAATTATCATAAATTAATTAATACATTTTCACGTAAATTAATTAAATAAAATATAACAGTTGAATAAGTATTAATTTAAAATAAAAATAGTTATATATTCTTTAGAAGAAAGTAAGGAATTTCTCTCTATGTTTGAGAAATATTACTCTTTGTAGATATTTTAGCCATTGTATTTTTGAGCATTTGGGTATTGATGATATAATGAAACAATTATTTGCTAGATTAGGACAGGAAAAATTGGTACAAAAGAGATATAACACTTATAAAGAACTCACTCTTGAATTCTTTAAACCATTAAAATATCAAAATTTAAAGATAAGAATTTAGAGTGTAGATTTTTTAATGTGGATTATGTAATTGATCATGATATCATGTTTAAAGCTTTAGGTTTGTCTAAAGGAGTTGCTTGTGCTCATTTTAAAGAATTTAATATTGATAAATTTTGGAATACATTAACTGAGTTTAATTCATTCAATATTAGAAATGCATTAATGGATTGATTCGCGATCATAGTTTATTGTTATTGCATAAATTTATGTGTCATTTTGTGTTTGAAAAAAAGAGTAATAAAGTGTCGGTTCAAGAATTATTTATGTTGTATTGCATTTATAAGAATAAGAAAGTGTCTACAACATATCATATTTTTCAAAGTTTGATCTTTATTGCTCAACATTCCAAGAGCACCATTACATTAGGTCATATTGTTACTAGATTGACAGTTTATTTTAATATTTTTGATCCTAACAATGCCTCAATGGAGCGCATTAATGGAGAGTCATATTCATTTGACACATTATGCAGTGCAGAGATTTTGGATGCAAGTAGTAAATTGAAGGATCCCATAACAAGAAGGTGTTTCAAGAACCTAGTTCAAGGAGGTTCTAGTAGTACTCCACCTAGTGACAATCCAACAAATGAAGATGAGAAAAATGAGAAGAGGAAAGTGATGAAGAAGAAGGTGACAATAATGATAATGACGAGCAAGGATGGCGACGAGTTTTAAAGTAGCTAGATAAAATGGATGAAACAAATAAGCAAATGAGCTCACAATTGAATATTATGGAAGAGCAGCAGATGCAATATGGAGATCAATTAGGATTCATGAGTCAAAGAATTATCAACATAGAAAGGAGCCAAACCTATCATAATTACAAGCTAATGAAGTATATTGAACTTTCGGGTTGTCTGTTCCTTCTCTGACTCCATCACCTCCATCATCGCCATAACTCAGGGAAGCCTTCATCCTTTATCTTTTTCTTATTATATTTTCTTTTTCTTGTTATTTATAGTTTTCTTGTTTATGGATTGCTTATTTTTCATTGGGGACAATGAAAATCTTAAGTGTGGGAGGAGAGTAGTTAGCTTAATTTATTTTGCTATTTTGTTAAATTTGTGTTTTATGAAATTTTCTTCTTGTATTTGTATTTGTGTTTGTTTGTGTGAATTTTTCTTTAATTTATATTTTTATCTTATTTCTAAAAAATTAAATAAAAAAAATAAAAAAGGGATTAAAAAATTTCAAAAAAATTTTGAAATTAAAAAATAAAAAATATTTTTTCCAGTTTTTCAAAAAAAGAAATAAAAAATTATTACTTTTATTAGGTTTTAATTAAATTTTAAGTTGGAAGTTTTAGTTTTTCTAGGATTAGAATTATATTTACTCGTTTATTTTGAATTGAACTCCTAATCCTAGTAAACTAAGAATTTGTTTTTAATTAATCAACTTTAATAATAAGAGTTTAAGTAGAATTTCTTTAGTCGAGTGGCATTAGGATTAGTCTTTATTTCTTTACTATATAAGGTTGAGTTCCTAGCAATTCTAATTTATTATTGGCAAAGTTTTAGAATAGAAAAAGATGAATAATAAAGAAAGTTTAAACACTTGGGGTTGGAAATATGGAGACGACATTTGAGATCCAGAAAAATCTTATGTGAATCCACCTGTAGAAACTCCTGAATAACTCACTGCCTTCTATGCTTTTAGGCGTGCTTATCCTGATCCTAATGAATACACTATGGATCTTGATGAGATAGTAGAGTGGGAAAAATTGGAAAAAGCTTGTGAAAAAGCTGAATCTTAACTTGACTTAATAGTTTTAGATGATACTTCAAGTGATGATGATGAATCTAAGCCAGCATTAATCAAAAGGAAGAGAGGTAGGCCTTCAAAATTGGAAAAGATTAAGAGAGGAAGACCTCCTAAGATTCCTAAGAAAGTACAGTTCAGTGCAGTAACCATTAAGAAGGAAGATGGAGCTGCTTAGAAGATTTTAATTAACTCTTATTATTATTAGTTTGATTTATATGATATTTGATTAGATTGTCTTTTGTTTTTATTCTTATTTAATTTTGTGTCTTTTTATTTTAATTTGTACTAGACTTAAATTTTAGTTTTTAATAAATACTAGAATAAAATATGTTCTACTCCTATTTTACAATCTATTTGATTATTTTTTATCTTATTTGTTTTTTATTTGTTATTGAGTGTGTTAATTATTGTTATTTTAGATTTAAACATGATATTTAAATTCTTTAGCTAGATTAAAATACTTTTGCATATTTTCAATTTAATGCACGGAATGGATGAGATTATGACCTTAAAAAAATTTTACAAATTAAGAGCACTTATTTTAAAGAATAGTTAAAATTATTTTTATCATAGTCTTTTGAGTTTATTGTAATGTAATAGATTCTTAAGTTAGTATGTATCACTAAGGTAGTAAATTGTTTAATTATATGAGGATATAATATAAAAATTATGCATAATTAATATAATTAATATATTAAAAAATTTTAAGAGACGGAGCATAAAAAACACTCGTTTTAGATAATTAAGGTGGAATGGAGTATAAAATGCATCCGCCATATATATATATAAAGAAAAAAAAAGAAAAGAGAAAAAGAGAAAGAAAATAACAATAATAATGGATGGAGCATAAGATACACCCATTGAATATAATAATAATAATAATAATAATAATAATAATAATAATAATAATAATAATAATAATGTTAAATACATAGTTCTTATTGATCCTCAATTGTTGTATAGAGTTTGGTACTTAGTGATGCTTGCTATATTCTTGAATTAGTGAAGTTGCGATGAATTTATTATGGCTATGATTTGATATAAAAGTTTTTGTTCATTACCCTAATATAGAAGTGTGTTTAGTTTGTGAAGTTGTTTAAGGTTATGATTATTTGAAGTTTGGTATTTTAAGTTGAAGATAAGTGATTGTTATTTTTTTTAGTTAATTATGTTTGGTTGATTGTAGTGATTTGATTTAATGATGGTTAATGTGCTTGAGGGCAAACAAAAGTTTAAGTGTGGGAGAATTTGATGAGTGCATGATGAATATATATTTTTCTATCAATTTTTATATGAAATTAAGTTGAATTTACTTATTCTAAGCTTAATTATGTGTTCTAGTTGCAATATTTTAGAGTAAAGCTTAGTTTTAATTAATTTGTTGTGGACTCTTATAAGTAGAAATTTTAAGTAGATTAGACCTTTAGAGTTTCAATAAAGATTTTGATGATGATAGATAGCAAGTTTGGAAAAGTTGTCTTCTTAAAGTTGATAGAAAATATCTCAAGCTTTTCAGAAATGTCTGGTTCACCAAAATCTGAGTTTGTTTGGCCTTCAACTATAAAGTTGAAATTGGGCTCAAAATACAGAAGCATAATAAAATGTTCGAGCTACTGAGAGTAATTGGGCCATAACTTGGGATTCCAAAGTCCAATTGAGATGATTCAAGAGCCTAAAGTTATTTACTCTTCTAGAGTTACAACGTTTTTTAAAGGGTTAGATTGAGATAAGGTTTCAATCTGATAGAAAATTGGTTTACAAATTTAAATTTGAATTTCAGTAGAAGTTGAGTAGGAGTAGGAGTTTGTTTAAGTAAGGTGAATAGGAACGTGAATAGGGGACGGACATCAACTATCCTAGAGGAAATTGATCTCCATCTCATTTTTTTTTTACTAAAAAGCCTTTATTCATCATTAGAAAGACGGTGAGAAGAAGTTTAAGCTTAGAGGATGATTCAATCATCTCTTCAGGATTCATCCATTAAGTTTGAACATTCAATCACAGTCTAGAAATTCAATTTTTAATGCTTTAATTTCTTTTTTATTTCTTTAAGTTCCTTTTTAGAGTTATGGATCCTTTAATTTATTTCTTCATTTCTAATGTTTTTATCTTCAAATTAGCTATGAACAACTAATCTTCTTAGTGTGATTAGGTGGATTTAAGGCTATGGATGATGAGTATTAATTGATTTAATTACTATTTTATTTATTGAATCAAGATTCTATTGATTTTATTCTTAATGATTGTAATTGATTAGCCACAAATTACTTGTTATATTGAAATAATATGTTAAGCGAAAGTTAGGTCTGATTTTAGATTATGAAAATAAAAAACTTTAAAAATCCATTTTTGAGATAAAAGAATAATCTAGAGATCAACTTAATTCCTTTGAGCTTGCTAGATTATTGTTGTTTATTGTTCATGAGAATAAAACTTATAAATTTCATCAATCATTAATTTTCTTGCTTGAAAGTGAAGATGATTAAATTTTAAGAAAGTAGTAATTTTGATCCATGAAAGTTTTAAATTAATTTGAAAATTAGTTTTTGCTCATTTGAAATAATTCTAATGAAACCTAATCCTATTTGTTTATCTTAATTATTTGAATTTAAAATTTTAATTTTAATTTGAAATTTGAATTAGTAGATAATTATCTTAGTTTAATTTAATTTTGAATTTGAATTAGATTTTAAATTTTAAATTAGAGATTATTAGTTAATAATTTTAAAATATCAACTTAATCTTTCTATTTTCAAAGTCAAAAATGAATTTTGGTTAATCAAATAGCTCATTCTTTGTAGACACGATCTTTATTATCATTTTACCGTTTATTACGTTTCGTATACTTGTGGTATTGAGCTATAGCACAGACTAATCGTTCAACACTACTCATGAAATGATAATACAATGATAATCACAAAATTTTGGAGCCTTTGCCACTGCCTCCTCCTCAGCATCCAACATCGCCTCTATCACTGCCGCTGCATATTGTCTTTGAGGAGTAGATAACATTGGCAAATTCATACGCTTCTTCTTCTTTTGCTTTGCCGCTTCAATCAATAAGCTATATTTTGTGCAGAAAGTGAAACCTGAGTTTTTTTTTTTAATTAATTAGCGACAGCAAAATCACAGTTGTCAACAACAATCTATCAAACAGTAACAAATATTTTGTTTTTCAATATTTAAAATTAATTACATAAATTCATATTAAAATGAAATATCAAACTAGAAAATGAATTATTAAAATATCCAAACTTAATATTGAACTTGCATAAAAATAAAACTAAATAATTAAATAAAAACCTTATTACTTCCACACACGTAGTTGAATTTATTATCTTAGGTGTTTTGGTTAATAGAATTACCAATAGGGATTGATAACCATTTACACTAAGATGAAATTACCTTTGTTTGCAATGCCAAAATGGAGGAACCTATTCTTGACAAATTCATTACTTTGAAGTATTATCCTAATTACATTTAGAAAATTCGAATGATTTTTGGCAGTATTTTAGCTGCATTATGATGTAATGAGGATTATAATGTAGTTAACAAATTTATCTCAAATTGGTCTCATAATTTTTTGAAAACAAATAAGCTCCACAATTGAAATTTTAGAAAAAATTAACCACAATTGATTTTGCTATTTCCTAGTTTTTTAAAGAAAATTATAGGCCTATTTAAATAAATTAGCAGGAATATTTACGAAACTACCTTAAAAAAAATTTCATCTTCAAAAATACTATATCTTCAAAAAAAAGTTTTCAAAAATGCTTCAAGCAATTTTTTTTTTTACAAAAATACCTCACTACTCACTTTAAACAAATTTCTTTTTCAAAAATATTTTATCTCTCACTTCAAATAATATTTTACTCCAATTTTCATCTTTTTTTTAAACTTTAGTGTTAAATAAATATATTCTAATAAAATAATAAAAATTAACATTTTGAGCTATATTTTCAACATATAAAATATATTAATTTTTTGTAAAGAAAAAATTTTAATTTTAATTACGAATAAGAAATAGTACTCACAAAAATTATATAAAAAATAAAATACATAAAAAATATATTAATAAAAATTATTAAATTTATTTTTAAATAAATTTTACATATTATATACATAAAAATAAATTAAAAAATATTAATTTTATTTTATACATGTGCATAGATATTGTGTGTATGTAAAATTAAAAAATAAAGTTAAAAAATATTAAGTATATTATATAGATATTACGAGTTTATTGTGTATACATTTTGTATATGTTTGAGTATTTTATATGTATGCTATAAATATAAGAAAAATAAAATTATTTATGAATTAAAAAATATAAATAGAAATAAAATACAAAAAATCAAATAAAACATAAAAAGGAAAAAATCATTTTAGCTTAAAAAAGAAAAAAAATTTTAAATGGTAATTTTGAAAAAAAAAACTGAAGTACGGTAAAAATGAAAATGAAATTATTTTTACCATATGTTGCGCAATTTAAATTTTTTTCATCATATATGGCATAATTTTTCCAAATTTGTATGATTTGTAAACTATGTTGGGCTTGAGGTCATTTAAAAAAATTTGGTTTTAAAAGAGTTTTGGATCCAAGGCCCATTTGAAAATTTTTTTTTATTAAAAATAATTTTTGTCTAAGTCTATTGGAAAATTTTCATATTAAAATTTTTTTAAAAATATTTACAAAACTAATTTGAAAAGTAAAATCATTTTCAAATATACTATAATTAAAAAAAAATTCTCTTTTAGGCAAATAAAAATTTTTAATTGCAAAAATGCAGATGCATTTTACGCTGGCCAAAAAACTCCTCTTTTTTCACTGACTTAGCTTGAAAATTCGTTATTGACTTTTACTTGGGGGTGGTCATGCCTTCAATCTTTAAAGTTAAATATATTTATATGCCTTAAAAAATAATAATAATAAGTGATCATATATTTATAGTTTACTAAAAAAAATAAAAATACTTAAATTTAGTGAGAAATGCTATCTTAAATTTATTCTATGAAAAAATTTACTTTTGATTAATTTAAATAAGTACTTCAATTGTTTAATTTGTTTATTTATTAGTTTAATTTCTATAAATTAAATATAATATATATTTTTTAATTTCATTAGATGATTTTAAGATTTTTTTATACTTTTAGTTATGTGGTAATTATTTTTTTATGATTTTTTCTACTTTTTTATACTGTTTCTATTATTTATACTATTTATTTTCAATTTTTTAGACAAATTTCAAATTAAAACTTTAAAATATTAAATTAAAAATATTTATATTAAATTTCTATTTATATGCAACATATATTAATATGTAAATAAAAATATATTTACTTATATGTAATATATATCATTTTTATAATCTTATTCTTTTGAAATTTAACACATATATATTATTATATATTTATATATGTTATATATAACAACATATATTAGTTAATTTATTAAAAAATAATAATATACGACTGAGATATGATGTTATAAGTTCATATATATATATATATATTATATACAACAATATATATTAGTTGATTTGTAAAATAAATATTAATATATAACTAATATTTATTGTTATATATTCATACATATTACATATAAAAATATATATCAATTGATTTGCAATAAAATATTAATATGTAAAATAATATATATTATTATATGTTATATTAAACAACATATATTAATTAATTTGCAAAAGTAATATTAATGTACAACTAATATATGTTCTTATTTATATATTCATATATGTTACATATAACAACATATATTAGTTGATTTGTAAAGGTAATATTAATATATAACTGATATACGTATTATATGTTTATATATATTATTTAATTTATATTTACTATCATATTATTTTATTCTGTTTGTATTATTTATACTGTTTATTTTTTTAAAGTTAAATTTCAAATTAATTTTTTTAAATGTTTAATTAAAAATATTTATATTAAGTTTCTACTTATATGTAACTTATAGTAACATATAATTAAAAGATATCTATCTCTTTTGAAATTTAATAAGTATATGTTGTTAAATGTATAAATATTCTATTTGCCTTTTGTATTTTTTTACATGAATACAATTTGACAAATTTAGTAGGCTACCCACATTGTAAGGACTACCAAATGAAGGACTACTAACTATCTCTCTCCTCCACATCAGATTTTGTGGGCCCAGGACACTACTTCTCCATAACTCCACCACCTCTCTTCCATTGTACAAGCCCTACTAAAACTATTCATATGACCCACTTGATTATTTCATTATCAAACATTTCTATTCCAAAATTAATTTTAATTAAATAAATTTACTCAACAAAATTATAATTTATTAATGTAGATGAACAATAATTAATTAAATATATTTATATCAATTAATTTAAGTTTATTTCTATTAATATATTTAAATTTATTTCTATTAATTAATTTAAATTTATTTCTATTAATATATTTAAATTTATTTCTATTAACTACTTTATAGCATAATTATTTTTATAATTATATTAATTTAATTGCTACTAAGAAGCAGAATAGAGCAGAATAGATTAGAGAGAAATTATAATGGTATAGATAAAAAGAATGGACTTGAGTGCCATTTATAAACATAAATTACCAATGTTCATCTTATGTCCAATAGACACCTATGTGAACCACACTAATGTCCAATAGATAAAAGATGATAATTCACATCATGCTTAATCTTTTGACCAAACCAAATTAATACCTATGTGAAACCTTACATCTTCATGTAAAGAGTACTCATGTCTTACAAAGAAAACATGACAATTCACATCATGCTTCATCTTTTGACCAAAAATGAATAATATCATGTGAAATCTTACACATTCAAAAGGATAATTCATTCATACTTTCTTTATATAATTTTTTTAAAAATACTAATTTTTATATTTCTAAATCAATTTTTTGTAATATTCTAAATTTGTTTTATTTATTTCAAACATATATTATAAGTTTTTTATTTCTTACATACAATGTCCATAGAATGTCCCTCTAACTAATTTTTATTTAACCATTTAACTAACATCAATTTATAAATGATAATTAAACAAATTTTTTATAATAAATTTAAAACAATTAGAGGCAAAAAAATCTTTTTAGTATATATTTATTTTTTTACAATCAAATTAACAATATACAACTAAATTAATTTTTCTTACTTTTACAAAAAATTTCTTAATTTGCAGATAAATAAAATTATTTTTATTAGTATTTCAAAAAAAATCTGCATTTTTTTTGGAATTGGTTTAGATAAAAAGACAAATACATATATAATTTTAATTCACTTTCAAAAAAAAAGACTAATGCCACGTGTCTTCAAGTGATTGGGCCAAAGGAAAAAATTTTTTTGGTAGGGCGCGGAGAACTAGTCCACCACCTACCTCTTGATTTGTGTGCCGATGGACTACTCCACCTTCTACTTCTCCTTACAATGTAGCTAGTATACCTGGTGTACTCACAACCACACCACCCACTCCTCCTTACAATGTGGGTGGCCTAAATTGTCACATAAGTTTAAAGCAAGATTGTCTTAATATGTTCTCCATGCGGCAATTCTTACAAGCATCTTAAAATGAGCCAGATGTTATGGTTCTATGTGAGTTGACATTGCTTTGAAGCCTTCAAATCAGATGATGAATCTAAATTTTGTTTCAATTTCATATTTTTATTATTTTTTATTTGGTAAGATTGCGATCAAAAGCTTCCTAAAAGAATGGAAAGAAACATTCAATAAAATTATTATTACTTGTTTACATATTTAATAGCTATTAAAAATAAATATTAAATATTAATATTTTTCTTTTAATTAGATGTTATTTTTAATATATGACAATTTAATTTTTTTATTCAAATAAGTAAAAAAAAAAACTCAAAATTAAAGACCTTATACAGGCTAATAAAATTTTTTGCTAAACCTTAGTTCTTGAAATTTTTATTTGTATAGTATTTTTATCCTTAAGATTTGAAATATGATTTTTTAATCCTTTATAATTGACATTTTATATTAAAATATTTTAATATCTTAAAATCTTATATCTTTATTTATTTCCTGAATTATATATTAAATAATAATTTAATATCTCAAAAATTTACACTTTTCGTTTATGTTTACTTAGAGATTAAAAGTGTTAATTTTTTCAAACAAATATTAATTAAGATAAACTTTAGCGATGTTATAATAATCTCTCCTGAAAGGAAATTGATTATCTTTAAAAATCATTTCTATAGGAAAATAAACCAAAAAAAAAATACATAACCAGTTTAATAATAAAAAATGAAAAAAGAACAATAAGATAACTAATTTAATATTGGCCCGTTGTGCATATTGTATATATTTTTCTAAGATTTAAAATAATTTTAAGCTCTAATAAATAAATTAAATAATAAATAATTTACTGAATAAAAATTATATTCTGAATAAAAATAAAATTTAAATAATAAATGATTAAATGATGATCAATTATCATAATAATATTTAAGAATTAATTGATAAATAATAAATTAAAAATAAAATAAAATAAATAACGAAAGAATGAAGTTAGCAATAATAAAAAGAATTGCTATGATATTCACACTTAAATCCAACTCTAAAACTTATTAACAAATGTAATTAATGATTACCTTTATAAATTAAATTTCCAATTTATTTTTTTAAACCAAAACAAATTTAAAATAAAAAATAAATATCTTAATTTAATAATTAATAGACATTTTGATAATCTATAAAATGGTCTTACATTTATTAATCTAAATTTAACTTAACAAGCTAATGATAGTCGCGTTATAAGGAGAATGTTAGATGAAAATTTTAACCTTAAATTATTGAATAAAATTTACAGTTGATATAGTCTGTTTCTGAAAGTTTTACATAAAAAAAATTTACAATTGAAGAGGTGAGTTGAACTTAAATATGACAAATTTTAGAAAAGGAGTGAATAAGATTTTATAAGATTTATTGCAAATAATTTACTCAAAATGTAAATATTTCAAATAATCGAAATAACAGACACAAAAAGAGCAAGTGATATAGAATGATTAGTTGATGGCTTAATACATAAATTCACACTTATAAGAAAAATCCTATTTTCATCCTATATTTTGTGTCTATCCTATAACACACCTCTAAACGTTAAAAGTAGTATTATGTATCTGCGAGCTCATCTCGGCACGACCTTTTCAAGATTTCCTATAATTGGAGTGTGGCGGACATGTATGATGTGGGCGCTGGTTGGAATTTGAATATGTTGAATCCTCTTCTGTCGAATGAGGTGTTGTCACTGCTTAACTTCTCTTTGGCACCTTCAGCAGACTTTTGTAGGGATGCCCCTGTGTGGCTTCCTTCTTCTTCGGGTAAATTCACGATAGACTCCGCTTATAGTGTGGTTTCTCATTATAAGGAAGAGCACGAAAATTTTAATTGGAATCTTTGCTAGAATTGGCGGGTAAGAGTCTTTTTATGGCTTCTCAAACATGAGGAAACTCATAATTGGAATCTTCGTTGGAATTGGCAAGGTCCGCAGCGGGTAGGAGTCTTTTTATGGCTTCTCGAGCGTCAGAGGCTCCTGACCAATGAGGAACGTTGTCGCAGGCATATAGCTATGAATAGTATTTGTGAGATTTGCACATCAAAAACTGAATCTGTTCTTTACATGGTTCGGGATTGCGTTAGAGCAAAGGTGGTGTGGAATTCATTATTGGTTTAGAGCAAAGGTGGCGTGATTCGTTATTGTGTTAGAGCAAAGATTGAAATTTTGCATATTTATAGGGAAGCAAATGGAGCTGTAAATCGTCTTGCCAATCTGGCCTTTGATCAGGAGAATTTGTTTCTTTGGCACATGGTGTGTAATAGACCTAGTACAATGTTTAGTAAAGGCCCAATTGTCTAGCCCATTCACACACAAGTTACATATTTGTACATAACTGTTTCTCATCTCTGTATCATTTCTATACTTAGTCAAATCAGTTTTGTATGATTTGGTGCAGAGATTTATGGAGGAAAATCCTCTTCTTTGTATATAAAAACAACAATACATGAATAGAATTATATCTCTTTCAGCAAGATTTCTATTATGGTATCAGAGCAATTAATGCCCAAACGGGCTAGATCCTGAGCCAAACCCCCACATGACCGAAGCTGATGAAGAGATGCCAGCCGGTCCGCCCAAACGGGCTTGTGTTAGCAAGTGTCAACCGAAAGGTCCGGTTGCACTTGAGGGGAGATGTTGGGAATGTGAATCCCACATCAGTAAGGAATGAGCAGCTCCAGTCACTTATAAGACTGGGCAATCCTCTTCTTGTCAACTCGGGTTTTCAGGATGAGTTAGGCCCAGCTCTAATATGGTATCAGAGCATTAAGACTAAAGTCACTTGATTCTTTCTTCTTCTCTTCTTTTCTCCGTTTCTTCAATTTTCTCAAATGGCTGACACTCACCTTGTTCCAGCTATTCTAGCAGCTTCAAATCAGCATCTTATCACATTTAATATTGCTGCACAAGCTCCATTAAAGCTTACTAGCAGCAACTATCTCTCTTGGAAACTTCAGTTCCAAAGTTTGTTTATTGGCTATGACCTTCTTGGTTACGTTGATGGATCAAAACCTTGTCCACCAGTACCCACTAATAACAATTCCTCACCAGATTCTGCTTATCGTCTCTTGATTCGTCAAGATCAATTGATTCTCAATGCTTTGATTGGCTCTCTTTCTCCTCAGCTCATTCCCTTTATTGCAAAAGCTTCAACTGCAAAACAAGCATGGGATGTTCTTGCAACAACATATGCAAAACCATCCCGTGGTCGTATAAAACAGATCAAAGCACAACTCAAGAATATTACCAAAGGCACATCATCTATAACAGATTATATGCAGGCAATCAAAGTTAAAACGGATGAGCTCGCTTTACTTGGCTCACCTATGTCTGATGAAGACATCACAGACAGGATTTTGGAAGGTTTAGATGAAGCATACAAAGAAACTATTCAAGCTATTAATGCTAGGGATGTTACTATTTCTTTTGACGAGTTACATGAAAAGCTTATTACATTTGAAGCTTCATTGTCTTCTACTGTTACTAGCATTCCTATTCACTTTCCTGCTACTGCTCAAGTTTCAACTCGAACACAAGGCAAATCCAACACTGGTTCAGCTCAATACTCTTCAAGTAATCAACAATATGTTCGTTCTCAAGGCAATTTTCAACACAACAATCAACACTATCATTCTGGAAATATCAATTCTAGACATAATCAACAACAAGGATCGAAGCCTTACCTTGGTCGTTGTCAGATTTGTGGTACTCAGGGTCATTCTGCAAAAAGGTGCCCTTCTTTCAAAGTTGTTCCTATTACTTCTAGATCAGTAACGCCATGGCAGCCACAGGCAAATGTTGCTGCTGCGTTTCCTTTACATCAGAATGTTGCTGCTGCTCCTTTACACCAACCTTCTCCGTGGTTACTTGATAGTGGTGCTTCTCATCATGTGACGGCTGACCTAAATAATTTGGCACTTCATGATTCCTATATTGGCACTGATGATATTATGATTGGTGATGGTAAAGGTTTACCTATTACTCATGTTGGTTGCACTACACTTGATACGGTTAACAAAAAGTTCAAACTGGATAATGTGCTTTGTGTTCCTGAAATGAAAAAAAATTTAATATCAGTGTATCAATTTTGTGTTGCAAATCAAGTTTCTGTTGAGTTCTCACCTTTCTTTTTTCTTGTGAAGGAACTGTTGACAGGGAATCCAATTCTCAGAGGTACACCTAAGGATGGAGTTTATGAGTGGCCATCCTCTACTCCTATTTTAGCTTTTTCCACTTCTGTTGCTTCCGTCACTGACTGGCACTCTCGTTTTGGTCATCCTGCCAAATCAATAGTTCAAGCTATTCTTTCTCAAAACTTGTCTTCTTTGTCTTCTACTGGTTCTAATTTAATGACTCATTGTAATGCCTGTTCAATTAATAAAAGTCATAAATTGCCATTTTCCAAATCTACACTTACATCCAGTGCACCTTTAGAAATTATTTTCTCTGATGTATGGACTTCTCCTGAAATATCTCATGATTCTTTCAAATATTATGTCATTTTTATCGATCATTATACACGGTATACTTGGTTTTATCCTCTCAAACAAAAATCTGATGTCAAAATTCAAAGCACTTGTTGAAAAATTCTTTAACAAGTCAATCAAAATGTTCTATTCTGATAATGGTGGTGAGTATATTTCATTAGCTTCTTTCTTTTCTTTACAAGGTATTTCCTTTCACACTACACCTCCACATACTCCTGAACATAATGGATTATCCGAACGGAAACATCTTCATATTGTTGAAACTGGATTAACGTTACTGTCTCATTCCTCTATGCCTACTTCCTATTGGCCACATGCCTTTTCTACTGCTGTCTATCTAATTAATAGGATGCCCTCTAGAGTTTTAGGTATGTCTAGTCCATATTTTCGTTTGTTTTCTTGTCAACCTAATTATTTGAAATTACGAATTTTTGGGTGTTTGTGTTATCCATGGCTCCGTCCATATGCTGCCAATAAACTTAGTCCTAAGTCTATTCCATGTGTTTTTCTAGGATATTCTCCTACTCAAAGTGCCTATCATTGTCTTGATTTAACAACTTCAAAGATTTTTACCTCGCGGCATGTTAAGTTTGTTGAATTTGTTTTTCCGTTTGCTCATCGTTCATCATCTTCTATGACTAGCTCATGTTCTCCTTCTGCTGCTTGGGTACCATCAGCTTCGTCTATTCCATTTGTGCCATCCTTAACTCTATCTACAGGTGTTGCTGCTTCTTCTGAATCAAATTCCACTGTTAACAGTTCTTCCTCAAGCCAAGAGAACTGTGTGCAAAACTCTGTAGCTGCTGAACCAGATTCTGCTTCTTTCTCAAATCAACAGAACAACCTGCTATGCTCTGGAACTGCTGTACCAATTTCAGTCTCTTCCATACAGCAGTCTGCTAGTGCACAAGATCCGGTTGCTTGCGATGATCACCAGGTTCTGCCTGTTACAGATTCTTCCTCTTTACCTACAGAAAATCAGCATTCCATGGTGACTAGAAGCAAGAATAACATTCGAAAGCCAATTCAAAAACTCAGTCTTACCTCACAATTGCAAGCAGGCCAGGAGTTTGAGCCACGGACTGTTAAACAGGCCTTCAAAGATCCAAAATGGAGAAAGGCATGCTCTGAGGAGTTTGATGCATTGTTTCGGAATGGTACCTGGACACTTGTTCCTTCTTATGAGTCTCAAAATTTGGTTGGTTGTAAGTGGGTCTTCCGAATTAAGCGGAATGCGGATGGTTCTGTTAATCGGTACAAAGCCCGTCTTGTTGCTAAAGGGTTTCATCAACGCCCTGGAGTAGATTTTCATGAAACATTTAGTCCAGTTGTTAAATTTGCAACTATTCGTATTGTTTTGAGTATTGCGATTACTAATGGTTGGGAGTTAAAACAATTAGACGTTAACAATGCATTTCTACAAGGTCCGCTAACTGAAGATGTTTTTATGATGCAACCACAAGGTTTTCAGGATGTTGACAAACCAAATCATGTCTGTCTCCTTAAAAAGGCTATTTATGGGTTGAAACAGGCTCCGCGGGCATGGTATCAAGCTTTACGCCAATTTTTATTGTCCACAGGTTTTACAAATTCTCTTTCAGATGCATCTTTATTTATTCAGCATACTGCTACAGGAATTCTCATTCTTATTGTCTATGTTGATGATATCATTGTTACGGGCAGCAATTCAACACTTATTGGTGATTATGTTTCTTTACTATCAACGAAATTTTCTCTGAAAGACTTGGGTTCCTTAAGCTATTTTTTGGGTATTGAGATTATTCCTAATTCAGCAGGTATCTTGCTATCTCAAAAGAAATATATTCAGGAGCTCTTATATGACACTCATATGGAAAATACAAAACCTGTTCAGACTCCTATAGCTAATTCAACACAGCTCACACTCAATTCTGGCACTTTATTAGAGAACCCAACAGAATATCGTAAGGTCATGGGAAGCTTGCAGTACCTGTTACTGACTCGACCTGATGTTGCTTTTTCCGTGAATAGGTTGTCTCAATTTAATCACAAGCCCACTACTGAGCACTGGACTGCTGTAAAACGCCTTCTTTGATATCTTGCGGGTACTATCGATGATGGTCTTCAGCTATTTTCTTCTACTTCTTCTCAATCAATGGATCTTCAAGCGTTTTTAGATGCTGATTGGGGAGGGGATCGTGATTCTTATTGCTCAACTGGTGGTTATATTGTTTATTTGGGTCGAAATCCTATTTCCTGGAGCTCCTAAAAGCAACGTTTTGTTGCTCGATCGTCGACAGAAGCTGAGTATAAATCCGTTGCCAATACTACTGCTGAAATTGCGTGGATATGTCATCTTCTTCAAGAGCTTGGTGTTTCTGTTTCTCGCTGCCCGGTGATTTACTGTGACAATGTGGGAGCAACTTAATTAAGTTCCAATCCAATCTTCCACTCTCGGATGAAGCATGTTGCTATTGATTATCACTTCATCCGAGATCAGGTGCAATCAGGTGCTCTTAAAGTGGCTCATGTTGCCGGTGCCGATCAAACGGCAGATACTCTAACCAAGTCTCTGCCAAAGTCGCGTTTTTACCATCTGAAGATCAAGCTAGGTGTTCGTATCCGACAACCCGCTTGAGGGTGGGTAATAGACCTAGTACAATGTTTAGTAAAGGCCCAATTGTCTAGCCCATTCACACACAAGTTACATATCTGTACATAACTGTTTCTCATCTCTGTATCGTTTCTATACTTAGTCAAATCAGTTTTGTATGATTTGGTGCAGAGATTTATGGAGGAAAATCCTCTTCTTTGTATATAAAAACAACAATACATGAATAGAATTATATCTCTTTAAGCAAGATTTCTATTAGTGTGCCCCACTGTTCTTCACTCTTTTTTATTATTTGGCATCATTTTAGTGCTCTCTTCATATAACTATTTTTTATTTATTCTCTCTTCACGTCTTCCTCCTATCTTTCAATTTATTGATCAACATATTTGAAGATTTCATAAAAAGTTAGTCAAGCCTTATTTTAATCTTGTTTTATTTTTAATGAATGTACATCGATGTTATGGGGTTTTTTTACATACTTGTGGATTGGTCGGTAGGTTGGGGAATGTATGGGTCTTGGTTTTCTTTTTGGGTAGTTTTTGATCCACAAGTATCTTTTTCCCCCATTAAAATTTGAATATAATAAATAATAACACATACTTTCTATCAAAAAAAAGTTATAAAAAAAATATGTACAAAAAAACTCTCTCTTAGTTATTCTCTTCCGATTACAACTAATTAGTTATCTATTTTCTTACAAAATAAATTAATTATCTATTTTAATAAATAATAAATTTAAAATTAATTAATTATGATTTTTTTTACCAAGGTTTAAATTTTAACATGCTATATAAAAAGACATCAGTAAATTTTAGATTTTTCTAGTCATGGTATCCTGTTATTATTGAATTAGAAAAACTATATCCTGTTATTATTGAATTAGAAAAACTATGACCATTTATTGATTATTATATATAATTTGATTTATTTTTTCTATTATGTTTTACGACAAAGAGGATAAAGAGTTTTAAAATTAATTTGTATAAACTAATTCAAAGAGAATAGCACAAATTGATTTGATGACAAGGTAGATTTCAGTAGATTTAAGAGTTCGGGTTTGGGTATCAAGATCAGCCTGCCTACCTGCAACATAAGGAAAGAAAGAAATTGGGCTCTAGTGGAAAGACTTTAATGCCTAAGTTAGAGCTTGGTTGGTCTGCAGATAAGTAAGGAAGGAGAGTAGGAAAAAAATGCTTTACTTATGGGGGCTCACCCCTATTTATAGTTAAGGAGTAAGAGATAAGACCTTAATGTGATAGCGAATCTTCAGAAAGTGCTAGCACTATATGACAGTTGTGTCAGGGATCCGTCTTCCTAACATTTAGAGCTCAGTTATCTTGAAGAGCTCGGTATCAAGACCTACATCTTACCAATAGTTCAATCCTAGCATAAGAAGGGTTCCAGGCTTAGTCCATGAGCCCAGTAACTAGGGAGTAGTATCACCTTCTGACAATGATGTTAGAGAAAGATAGATGTCACCCCTGGAGCCCAGTCAAGTACGTGTCGTGTGCAGGTGGAATGATGCTAAAAAGTTTTAGGGCTAAATGGGAGGGAAAATGAAAATCGGATTCCAGCTCAAGGCATTGAATGCCCTCCACCGACATTACCTATATAAATAGAGGATTGAATACCGGTCATTTATCACATCTAAAATTTTTAAGAGCTCGGTTCCTCTGTTAAAAGTAACATTCTTTGTTCGGTGTTGGCAATAAAGTTGTGAGAGGTTGATGATTTAGATAATTGTTGCGGAATTTGTTTTTCTTCTTTTGAAATGCAAGTAGAATTAAAGCCAAAAGTTCTTGGAAAATGGGAAAATTGGGCAATATGCTATATATTAAATATCATGGAAGTGGTGCTTTTTGAATGACTGTTATAATATGGTATTTTTTGCACTAAATTAGTAAATGTGACATAGATTGAACTTAATTTCTATTGCTAGTTTTGTCTAGATGTATTTTGCATGGTGGATTGATAATAAAATGGTTTAGTGATTTGGGGCTGTTAATTCCAAGCATAATTAGAGCAAAAAAAGAAGAAGAATAAATTCATGCAATGTGGGTTTATTCCTCACAAACGTGGTGCAAATGATGAGTTGTGGCATTTGATGTTTAAATTAATTATTGACAATTAGTTTTTTGAAATGGTGCATACATTCTAAATGTGGTGCAAATAATGGTTTTTTGATCAAGAATAGTGTGATAATTATGATTTGGTGCTGTGGTTGGATCAATGTGAATATAGCTACTACTAGTTATCTATTCCTCTTGCATAGCTCCATGGTTATGTGTTAGGTTTGATAAGTTAATTACAAGTGCTGTAAGGATTTTAATTATTATGTGAATATTATAATTCATTTACTGTTGACCTATAAATGCAACACTAAGAGTATTGCTTAGCTCGTGCCATTTTTCTCATTTGTTGGTAGTTAAGAGAAGACCGTAGATAGCTGTTAAGAAGGAAGACTATGGTTTGGCCATGACATTAAAGGTTTCGTCACTTTGGGCAGTGTTTGTACTTATGTATGTATAAATACAATCTGTTATGAAAATGATGACTTAAGGTGAATTAAAACATGAAATATAGCAAAAATATGGCAACGATAGGAGTCAAATGGATTTAACCAGTAGCTTCAGTTTACTAATGAGTGTAAGTAATTTAATTTAGCAGAGGGTGCTACAGAGAAGGAGAAGGTAGTGGTAAGAAAAATGATAAAAATGGAAAATGATAGGGTGGAGGATTAACATCTTCCTTTGATTTGTTAACTTTTTCTTTCCCATAACTTAGGTGGCCTTACAAGCTTGGTTTGTCAGGTTGTGATTAATGATGATGATTAGTTTATGTTTTTAATAAAATTCTTTCTTGGCTCTTAAACTCTTAGCAAATTCTACTTTTAACGCCACTTCTTTTAACTTAAATGCAATCAAGTCTTTAATAATTAATATTCTTATTCTTACCCACACATTTATATGTCCTTTCAAATTAGCCTTAAACTCACATTATGGTTCTTATTTATTAGGATTTCCAAACACACAAATGATTAATGGAATAACGCAGTTTTTTACCCATGAACTTTAGGTCAGATGTAAATTAAGTCATTCAACTTTTGTTTGGTAAAATTGAGCCCCTCAACTATACAAAATGGTGAAATTGAGCTCTTTTTTTAACAGACGTTAAACGTGTGTTTTCAATTGCCTTCAAAATTGTGTGACTGTTGGGGCAAAATTGTGCGTTTTGATGAAAAATTAAGGAATAATATATTTTTTGGCCTTAAACTTTTTGTATTTTGTACATTAATCCCCTAAACTTTTATTTTGTGATGTTGAACCCCTCGATTGATAGCACGTGAAAATACGAGTGTAACTGCCATAATAAAAGGACTCAATGTCATCAACTCGTATAGTTGAGGGGCTCAATTTTACCAAACACAAGTTGATGGGCTTAATTTACATATGATCTAAAGTTCGGGGGTGAAAAATGTGTTATTTCATAATTAACTGAACACTTTGCCAGAACACATGGCAAAGGTGGGCATCACATCCACCATCATTCTCTCTAAAGTAGAATCAACTTTTAGGCGGTTGTGCTTCAACTTTAGTCTCTACGTTTCTTGGTTGGACTGGGTATGCTTCTCCATTTCATCATAATTAACAAATTCTGGCGCAACTATTGACTATTTGTTTTTTTTCTTTGCACTACTTCCCAAAATCTCGTTCTTTTTTAAGTTATCAAGTCTCCCCATCAATTCTTGGAATTATTTCATCATCCTTGACATTTGCTCCTTTAAGTTTGCTACTTCCTATCCCAACATTTCTTTTATTAGAGATTTTGTATGATTAGAATCCATTTGGGTTGACGTATAAGTCTTTAAGGCACTACTTGATTTACTATTGTTGTCTTACTAATAGACTAATGATAATTACTCTCCAGGTTGCTACAAATTATTCCTTCACTTTGCGAGTTAAGTGGGTGTGTGAGATATATGTATGTTTGAATGAGTGCATAAGTGCATGAGTGCATGCAAATGAATGCATAAGTGCATGCATGCATGTCAAATAAATCACATTAGAACACAATAGCAGCCTCGAGTTCTTCTTTCCTTATTGCTTCCACACACAGTAGTTGAAATGCAAAAATGTAGGAACCTATTCTTGACAAATCCATCACTTTTAAGTATCATCCTAATTACATTTAGAAAATTCGGATGATTTTTGGTAGTGTTTTAATTGCATTTTGATGTAATGAGGATTATAATTTAGTTAACAAATTTATCTCAAATTGGTCTGGTAATTTTGTGGAAACAATTGAAGGCTCATGCCACAAATAAGCCACACCATTGAGATTTTAGAAAAAGTTAACCATAACTGATTTTGTTATTTCATAGTTTTTTGTAGCAAAATTATAGGCCAATTTGGAAAAATGAGTAGGGATATTTACGAAACCACCTTAAAAAAAAGGTTTCATCTTCAAAAATACTATACTTTCAAAAAAAAGTTTTCAAAAATACTTCAAGCAATTTTCTTTTTTGTTTTTACAAAAAATACTTCACTACTCACTTTAAACAACTTTTTTTTTCAAAAATATCTTATCTCTCACTTCAAACAATATTTTATTTCAATTTTTATTTTTTTTTCAAACTTTAGTGTTAAATAAATATAGTCCAATAAAATAATAAAAATTAACATTTTGAGTTATATTTTCAACATATAAAATGTAATAATTTTTTGTAAAAGAAAATTTTTAATTTTGATTACAAATAAGAAACAACACTCATAAAAATGATATAAAAAGTAAAATTCATAAAAAATATATTAATAAAAATTATTGAATTTATTTTTAAATCAATTTTACATATTATAAACATAAAAATAAAATTAAAAATATTAATTTTGTTATGTACTTGTTGCATATATATTGTGTGTATGTTCTTTGTATATTATGTATAAGTAGAATTAAAAATAAAGTTAAAAAATATTAAGTATATTATATAGATATTGTGTGTTTGTTATGTGTATATTTTGTATTTGTTTGTGTATTTTGTATACATGTTATAAATATAAGAAAAATAAAATTATTTATGAATAAAAAATATAAATAGAAATAAAACACAAAAAATGAAAAAAATAAAAGTAAATAAAATAGAAAAAAGAAAAAAGCCATTTTAACTTAAAAAAGAAAAAAATTAAAAATGGTAGCCTTGAAAAAAAAACTGAAGTGCCGTAAAAATAAAAATGGAATTTTTTTTACCATATATGGCATAATTTTCCAAATTAATATGATTTATAAACTATGTTGGGCATGAGCTCATTTCAAAAATTTTGGTTTGAACAAAATTTTGAGTTGAAGCTCATTTGAAAATTTTTTATTAAAATAATTTTGTGTCTAAGCCTATTTAAAAAATTTCAGATTAAAAATTTAAAAAGAGTTGAAGCTTACAAGAACAAATGCCGCAACAAAATAATTTTGTGTCTAAGCCTATTAAATCTCACCATGGGAGAGCTAGGATCAGAGGAATTAGAAGAGCAAGAAAAACTTACATTGCTCCAAAGTAATGTAAACCTAAGATTTGAAGCCATTCAGAAGAAAAAACAGGCTGCTAGTGAACGTACAATCAACTTCGTTCGGAGAAACTACAACTTGGAGCTCAATTCAACCAGATAATGGAGATGCTGAGAAGCTTGAGCAAACAGAAGGAACCCATGCAGAAAGAGAAACCAATGGCGGTGAGAACTTTATCTATTCGTAGGGTCAGAGAAAATTAAGAGTTTTGAGTATCAGTTACGACCTCCCTTCAATTCCAGCAAAATAAGAAAGCCAGGTCACAGACCTACTTTCGTTTCTGAAAATGAGACCAATTGTGCAGTCATGTTAAATCCCCTATTTAAGTAGTAATCGAAAAAAACAAACCAGAAGATTTTTTTTTCTACACAAGTCATTGAGGACAGTATTAAACCACCTCTCACAGCACTAAACCCTGAATGGAGTTTCGATTGATTACCAAATTTCCCCTTAGGAGAGGCTGAACCACACTCAATCGGATCACACACATACAGAGGAAATTCCCCCACCTGAATGGAACACAACACCAGTTTCTTAGTGCCCTTGTTATATGCTAACAATCGTTTTTCTTCTTTCCTTTAGCTACGTAAAATTTGACTAAGTCTTGACCCTATCCTACCCAACCAACAATTTATGACACCACCATTCATGGCCAAGCAAGTCTGCCCATAGTTGCTGTACCCAACAGATATGCATAATCATTTCAATTGGGACACAGCACGCTCATTAAAACACATACACACACATATACATATGTTCTTTGCTGCCACCACCAGGCAAGCCATCCGCACGGAAAGGAAATGCATACCAAGTGTAACGGCTACATAATCTTTCTTTTCGCATTTTGTTATAATCAAAAAAGTAAAAGAACCTGGCTAAACTCCTTCAAATTGCTAAAAGTTTAAACACAAAAGGGTTTCCGTTTTGATTACAAAAATTTCCAACAAGAAATTCTTCTTTTTCCCTCATTGTTCTTTACACCAGGATTGCACAAACCAAAACACCAACCAGTACCCAAATTAAAATAAGACCAGAGCAACAACCAATACCAAAAGTCAAACCCAAAACCAGAAACAACATTGACACTAGACTTCACAGATCAACCTCCAGAATTAGCAAAGCCAGAAATTGTACATCAGCCACCAGGTTGTACACCCCTTCGCCTTTAAGGATAACTCACATCACCAGCTTCGGATTGTACATCAAATTCTTTTTTTGTTTAAGGCTGCATGTCACAATTTATTCATACTCACACCAATTCTAACAATGCAATGCGATAACCAGGCATTCTCATAAATCACAAACTCACACAACAAATTCAGTTTCGCCAACAGCACCATTATAGTCCCATTTGGACGTCCACAAAAACATCAAACACAGCATGCTCATTCTATCAATTTTCACAGCAAAGAAGAAAGGAAAAGCCACCCCGCATGCAAAATTTTCCTAGCATTTCAGTTCAACATAAACACATTTTTTATAAGTGCACAAACAAAATGAAACCAAACCAATTAGATCAAATGGGCCCAAGCAAAAGGAAAACAGATGCAAATTCAAGTTCTAACTTTTATAAGTTCAACATCTGATGCCCTCTGTTAACAAAAAGAATAATCCTATTTAGTGTCACAGATTATACAAGACATATACATGGTAATTCATAACCCACATGAATCCAGAACCACCTAAACCGGACTGTGATACCACTAAAGGTAACACCCTCCTCAACAAAATTGTAACAAGAGTTTAAATAAATATTACAAGGAAGAATTCCATTAACTTTAATTGTCACCAACTTATTATATTACTTGCATAAATAATTAATCTTCTGTTTATATACTCTGAGGGTAACCTTTTTTTCCATAATAATCTACTCATTGATCTTCTTAGGTTACCTATCAGCCGAATACTATTTAGTTTGTTATATATGTTTACTCTTATAACCTGTGATTTCAATGTTTCACATTCATACGGGAGATCATACCAATATATATATTTTAACAATTAGCTTCACAATCAAATCACATAATCCATTGTATATCCTTCAATAATATTCTTAAATTAAATTTAACAAATTGTCTTATTACAGGATGGAACTTACAACTTTATATTTGCAACACTAAATTTAAGATATTTTATTACAATTCATAACGTATATATGTACAACACCAAACATGTCCAAGACCCAATTACTTGAGGTACACATCATTACACAACTCCAATCCAAAGATGTGAATGATCCTAATCTCAAAAGCGTCCAAGCTCCCTTCTGTCAACGACTAACCCCAATCGTTTGCTCTTCATTGCATGATAAACACAGTGCACCGCTTAGTGTTGCACTTATGACAACACATAAAATATATATAAACATATGTATACAACCATCACAGTGCTCGCAATCATAGTCTACAAACAATTTATGATCAGAATAAGGCAGTAACATTAGCATTTGCGCAAATCATCCTTAACCTGCACAAACACAGCATTATTCGCATTTATCTAAACTCAACCAAGTAAGTTGTACTCACTACAATATATACAATCATTTCAAAAATAAAGAAAGAACTCTAAATGATAACAGAAAAAAAAAATTTGTTTATCTATTAAAAAAGGAAAACTTTTGTTTTCCGGTTTATAAGCTTTTTTCTATTTCAAAACAGGAAATAAAAAAAATTAAAGCTTATAATATGTTATTTAGAAATATTTATACTCATAATTAAAGTTTTGTTTCTTTTATGTGACATAATTAAAAATAATTAATATTAATTTATCATTCACATTCTGCCTTTTTTTCTCACTTAATTATGGTAATATTATTTTCAATTGACTCCCAATTTAGTTATTAAATTCATCATTTTCATTATTGATTTGCTATTAAAAAATACTGTTGTATAGTATTTTGACTTTAGTTTGTAAACAAAATAGACTTCTTTTAAAATTGAAATTTTAAAAATATCTTGAAAGGGATATAATTTTAATTTTTTTTTTTGCTGTTAAAAATACACACCATTAATATTCAACATGCTGGAGAAATTATTGGATTGATTAGCTAATAATATGTAATTAGAAGAAAATAATATCTTTAAATATAGGAAAGTAAACTACTGTGTCACATTTATATTTATTTTAATTATTATTGTTTAGAAATTAATTTTTTTTTTAATTTCAGACATCATTAATAATCAACATGACTCTGTTAATTCTTACTCCCCCCATTCACAAATATAAATCACTTTAGAGTGATAAATTTTAAACAAATTTCTTTTTCAAAAATATTTTATCTCTCACTTTAAACAATATTTTACTCCAATTTTTATCTCTTTTTTTTCAAACTTTACTGTTAAATAAATATATTCTAATAAAATAATAAAAATTAACATTTTGATTTCAACATATAAAATATATTATTTTTTTGTAAAGAAAAAATTTTAATTTTGATTACAAATAGGAAATAGCACTCACAAAAATGATATAAAAAAATAAAATACATAAAAAATGTATTAATAAAAATTATTAAATTTATTTTAAAATAAATTTTACATATTATATACATAAAAATAAATTAAAAAATATTAATTTTATTTTGTACATGTTGTATAGATATTGTGTGTATGTAAAATTAAAAAATAAAGTTAAAAATATTAAGTATATTATATAGATATTATGTGTTTGTTGTGTGTATATTTTGTATATGTTTGAATATTTTATATGCATATTGTAAATATAAGAAAATAAAATTATTTATGAATAAAAAAATATAAATAGAAATAAAATACAAAAAATCAAATAAAAATCAAATAAAACATAAAAAAGGAAAAAGTCATTTTAGCTTAAAAAAGGAAAAAAAAAACTAAAATGGTAATTTTGAAAAAGAAAACTGAAGTACCGTAAAAATGAAAATGAAATTATTTTTACCATATATTGCGTAATTTAAATTTTTTTCATCATGGCATAATTTTTCCAAATTAGTATGATTTGTAAACTATGTTGGGCTTGAGGTCATTTAAAAAATTTTAGTTTTAAAAGAGTTTTGGATCTAAAGCCCACTTGAAAATTTTTTTTATTAAAAATAATTTTTGTCTAAGTCTACTGGAAAATTTTCATATTAAAATTTTTTTAAAAATATTTACAAAACTAATTTAAAAAGTAAAATCATTTTCAAATTTAAAAAAAAAATTCTCTTTTAGGCAAATAAAAATTTTTAATTGCAAAAATGCAGATGCATTTTACGCTGGCCAAAAAACTCCTCTTTTTACACTAACTTGGCTTGAAAATTCGTTATTGACTTTTACTTGGCAGGTGGTCATGCCTCCAATCTTTAAAGTTAAATATATTTATATGCCTTAAAAAATAATAATAATAAGTACTTAAATTTAGTGAGAAATGCTATCTTAAATTTATTCTATGAAAAAATTTACTTTTGATTAATTTAAATAAGTACTTCAATTGTTTAATTTGTTTATTTATTAGTTTAATTTCTATATGTTTGGCTTTTTGGCTATTGTTTGTGGCCATTATTTAATTGTTTGGTGCTAAAAAGTAGAGAAAATAATTTGTTGCCATGTTTGTTTTTTTTCTTTTTATAATAAATTAAATATAATATATATTTTTTAATTTCATTAGATGATCTTAAGATTTTTTTTATACTTTTAGTTATGTGGTAATTATTTTTTTTTATGATTTTTTCTACTTTTTTTTATTGTTTTTAGTTTGTTCGTTCTTTTTCTTTTTTATACTGTTTCTATTATTTATACTATTTATTTTTAATTTTTTAGGCAAATTTCAAATTAACACTTTAAAATATTAAATTTAAAATATTTATATTAAATTTATATTTATATGCAACATATATTAATATGTAAATAAAAATATATTTACTTATATGTAATATATATCATTTTTATATTCTTATTCTTTTGAAATTTAATACATATATATTGTTATATGTTTATATATGTTATATATAACAATATATATTAGTTAATTTGTAAAAAAAATAGCAATATACGACTGAGATATGATATGTTCATATATGTTATATACAACAATATATATTAGTTGATTTGCAAAAAAAATATATATCAATATATAACTGATATTTATTATTATATATTCATATATATTACATATCAAAATATTGAAAGGGGGAGAAAACTTGATTCCCCTAAAATCTAAAATATGCATAGATCACTAGATTATTCAAATTAAATTGCAAAGGGCTAAATTGTGTACCTGACATCATCGTATGTTGAAGCTGAAGACGATTTTGGAGTTTGTCGTCTTCCAGGGGATACACACTTTAAGTTTAGCGGAAGCACTACTGAAGGAACGTAATGTTCTCTCAAAATTGTTATGTTCCCCTGGAGACCACGACCCCTTATTTATAATTGATGATGATGATTTCTATTTTGGTCCTTCAACAAAACAGAAATTCTTATCGGTCTCTACACTTATAATCCTATTACGAGTAGGACACCTCAATAGTCAACAATCCTAATTAGATCAAAACTTTAATTGATTATCTTAATTTGACTGCAATACATATTTAATATTTAAATATATTTAACCCATACTTATGATTATTAGAGGATTAATTTTATCAATATAAAATTAATTCTAACAATCTCCCACTTGGGCTAACATATATTAAATATAAATGTATATACCTTAATGAGCTCATAAAAGCAGTCATACTAAAGGTGCCTCAAACAATCTCGTCCATTGATTATATCGATAAAGGACTGAAGGGTCAGTCGCCACATTCATCGTGACTCAAACCACCATCAATCACATTACCAATACTCTCAAATGACATAGATCAATAATAGGAGTGTAGCATGGAAACTACATGTAATGTGATCTAATCATGCCTGTTTCCAACTGGTCATACTTTAGTGAGATCAATCAATAATAATACAGAGTGTAACAAAATAAATACTTTATTTTCTGCAGAAACTGAGTATTAATAACATAATATATCCATTACAAAACAGAGTATACACAAATATAATGTAACCATAATGAACAAACTCCCACTGAAACTAAATAGTCTCAAATAATGTGACACCCATATGAGCAGTGTGCTCATGAAAAACTTTCGGTATCACAGCCTTAGTGAGCAGATCCGCAATCATGGAGTTCGTTCCAATATGCTCTATGGATATCTGTCCACTCTATACTCTCTCCCTCATAGCCAGAAACTTTATCCCAATGTGTCTCGATCGAGAAGAGCTTCTGTTGTTGTTGGAGAATAAGACTGCTGAGTTATTATCACAGTATAACTTTAATGGCCTTTCAATGCCATTCACAATGCGCAGCACTGTGACAAAGTTCCTCAGCCAGATTGCTTGATTGGATGCCTCATAACTTGCTACAAATTCTGCTTCCATGGTGGAGGTAGCTACTAGAGTTTGTTTCACACTCTTCCAAGAAATAGCACCGCCAGCCAAGAGATATATGTAGCCTGATGTGGATTTTCGACTGTCTTGGCATCCCGCGAAATCAGAATCAGTATACCCAATGATATCAAGCTGATCTGATCGCCTGTATGTGAGCATATGTCCCTTAGTTCTCTGAAGATACCTCAAGACTCTTTTGGCTGCTTTCCAATGATCCATTCCTGGATTGCTGAGATATCTCCCTAACATGCCAACTATGAATGAAATATCTGGACGAGTGCAAACTTGAGCATACATCAGACTCCCAACTGCTGACGCATAAGGAATCTTCTGCATCTCCTGAATCTCAAGTTCACCCTTTGGACACTGATCAAGACTGAATTTATCTCCTTTAGCAACTGGGGTATCAATTGGTCTACTGTTGTGCTTACTAAATCTCTTGAGCACTTTCTCAATATAGCCCTTTTGTGATAATCCAAGAATACCTCGAGTACGGTCTTGATGTATTTGAATCCCTAATACAAAAGAAGCTTCACCTAAATCTTTCATCTCAAAGTGTTTTGACAGAAAGACTTTGGTCTCGTGCAGCAAGTCCTTACAGTTAGTAGCAAGCAATATGTCATCCACATATAAGACCAAAAAGATAAACCTACTCCCACTGAACTTGTGATACACACAATCTTCCACAGCATTTGTCTCAAAACCAAAAGAGACAACTACTTCATGGAACTTGAAGTACCACTGACGAGAAGCCTGCTTGAGTCCATAAATGGATTTCTTTAATCTGCATACCAGTCGCTTTGGGTCTCCAGACACAAAGTTTTCTGGTTGCACCATATAGATGGTTTCATCAATGTCTCCATTGAGAAATGCAGTCTTCACATCCATTTGATGTAACTCAAGATCAAAATGAGCAACTAGAGCCATGATTGTCCTAAAAGAATCCTTCGATGAAACTGGAGAGAAGGTCTCTTTATAGTCAATCCCTTCCTTCTGAGTGAAGCCCTTAGCTACAAGACGTGCCTTATATCTTTCCACATTACCTTTAGAATCCCTCTTGGTTTTAAATATCCATTTGCAACCAATGGGTTTCTTTCCTTCAGGTAATGGAACAAGATCCCAAACTTGATTGTCTTGCATTGACTTAAATTCTTCACCCATTGCCTCAATCCACTTCTGAGAGTTGGAATCCTGCATGGCATGATGAAAGCTGATAGGATCATCTTCCACCATGTCTACAGTGTCCTCATGTTCCTGAAGATATACTACATAATTATCTGAAATAGCATTTCTTCTCTCTCTAGTGGACCTCCTTAAAGGCACAGGTTCTGGCTCAAATTCTTGAGGTTGTTGAGCTTGTTCTTGAGGAAGTTGTTCAACATTGTCTTGTATTGGAACTTGATGTGCTTCTGGAACAGTGACAGGCGTAGGAACCAGAACACTGTTAGGAGCAATCATAGGAATCGACACTGAGTGTTCCTGACTCGATCCCTCCTCAAAGACAATGTTTCTAACCTTACTTCTCCCCCCAAACTCAACATCCTCAAAAAATTTTGCAATTCCCATCTCAAAAATAGATATGGAAGTAGGATTATAAAACTTAAAACCCCGAGATCGCTCAGAATAACCAACAAAGTAGCTACTAACAGTTTTGGAGTCCAATTTTGTCTCATTGGGCCTATAAGGCCTAGCCTCAGCAGGACATCCCCAAACATGAAGGTGCTTTAGACTGGGCTTGCGTCCAGTCCAAAGCTCATAAGTTGTTTTTGTAGCTGCTTTAGTTGGTACTCTGTTAAGAAGATAGACTGCTGTCTTTAATGCTTCTCCCCACAGAGACTCAGGTAAAAAAAAATGACTAATCTACTTCTAACCATATCCATAAGAGTCCTGTTACGTCTCTCAGATACACCATTCATGCTAGGTGTACCAGGCATTGTGTATTGAGGGACTATACCACAGTCCTGTAGGAAAATAGCAAATAGCCCTGGACGTTGTTCACCTGAACCGTCATATCTGCCATAGTACTCACCTCCACGGTCAGATCTAACAGATTTAATCTTCTTTCCGAGTTGATTTTCAACTTCGGCCTTATAAGATTTGAAAACGTCCAGAGACTCAGATTTCTCATGAATGAGATATAGGTACCCATAACGTGAGTAATTGTCTATGAATGATATAAAGTATCTTTGACCATTCCTAGTTGCTGTAGGGAATGGGCCACAGATGTCTGTATGTATCAACTCTAAGACGTTTGATGACCTATTGACACCTAATCTCTTTTGTTTAGTCTGTTTACCTTTAATACACTCAACACAGGAGTCCAAATCTGTGAAATCATATGTATTTATGATACCATCTGACATAAGACGCTCTATTCTAGATTTGGATATGTAACCCAAACGTCTGTGCCATAGAGTAGCTGAGTTATCCATATTCAGCTTCTTTTTGGTACCTATAGTACTAACTTGCAGAGTCTCATTATAAGAGGCATCGATATCTAACATATATAGATTATGAAGTGCATACAAGAAACAAGTACCTAAAATTTTTGAATCCATAGATAAAGTAACTTTATTGTTTCCAAATGAACAAGTAAAACCAGATTTGTCCAAATGGAAAACAGAAATTAAATTCCGCCTAAAAGACGGAATAACAAAAGTATCTACTATATCCAAAAAATTTCCAATTCTTAAATGCAATCTAAAATATCCTATCGCCTCTACTTCTACCGGTTCGCCAGTTCCCATATAAACGTATCTTTCACCGTCAGTTGGCTTTCGGTAACTTAGGCAACCCTGCATTAAAACACTTATGTGACTAGTAGCACCAGAATCTATCCACCAAGTGTTTCTAGGTACCGAAGTTAAATTAACTTCAGAACAGACTAAAACCAAATATTTTCCCTTATCAGCAGTCTTATTATCAGTATTTTCATTCATAGGGACAAAGTTAGGATTACACGGCACGCTAGCTGAATTCAGAGAAAATAAATAATAAATAAATGACATAAGCTCACAATCCACAAAAAATTAAAACAAATCACAGATGTAGAGTTCAAATATTGGAAACAAGATACCGGACACAGCATTACTATTCTCATCTTTGGACATAAAATATTAACTGTAATTAGTATCTCAACGCAGTAATCAAATATTGACAATTCAGTCCAGTCAAATAATAAACCTTCTTTTGGGCCGATTTATTATCCACATGGATGAACACATAATAATTATCACATATTTATTACCGCAATGTATTCTCAATTCAGCCAGATAGCAACCTTCCTTTGGGCGATATACTACCTGTAATGAATTTTAACACACCTGTCTAATACCCCAAATAAAGTAATCTACACAATGGAGGTCACTTTAGCGACATATTGCTTCAACCAATTTATCCGAAAATATTAAACACAATCAGGACTAAGATTCCAAAATTTAAACTCAATTGAATTAAATTTTAAATTACAATCAAAATTGCAATTTTAAAATTAAATGAATTTTTTTAAATAAAAAAAATAAAAAAAATGATTTAATCGGATTCCAAGATAGGAATCAGAGAAGCTTGTTCTTCTAAACCAAAACGATTAAATCATTCCTTTCGCCAAAATGATTTAATTTTTTTTCCAATTTAATCGAAGATCAAATCAAAATTTCATAAAGATTTAATCAATTAATTAAAATCCTTAACTGATATTGTTAAAATTAATTATTAATTATTAAATCCAGTAAATCCAGAAAATATAATATATATCAAATCCTGAACTGATATTAATTGATCAATATAATAATAAGATAAAAAGTACTGTGAGATACTAAGATCAAATCCAGAATATATATATATTTAAAAAAATTAAATAGTAAGTCAAGAATTTCTGCTTTATGTTTCCTTGGTGTTGACTGTATTATATCATAAATTATTTATCAGTTAAGTACTTTTTATCACAGAAAATTTCTCACGAAGAACAAATTTTTTTTTAAATTTTAAATTAATTAAACCAAAACAAATCAAACCAAAATTGATTTCAGATTATTAAATTCGATTCCAAATTAATTCTCGAAAATTACAATCACCGAATTAATTTTCTAGAATTAAAATAATAATCAATACCGCAATTTAATCGGAAAATCTAGCAACCTAGCATAGGGCTCCGATACCAATTGAAAGGGGGAGAAAACCTGATTCCCCTAAAACCTAAAATATGCATAGATCACTAGATTATTCAAATTAAATTGCAAAGGGCTAAATTGTGTACCTGATATCATCGTATGTTGAAGCTGAAGACGATTTTGGAGTTTGTCGCCTTCTAAGGGATACACACTTTAAGTTTAGCGGAAGCACTACTGAAGGAACGTAATGTTCTCTCAAAATTGTTATGTTCCCCTAGAGACCACGACCCCTTATTTATAACTGATGATGATGATTTCTATTTTAGTCCTTCAATAAAACAGAAATTCTTATCGGTCTCTACACTTATAATCCTATTACGAGTAGGACGCCTCAATAGTCAACAATCCTAATTAGATAAACTTTAATTGACTATCTTAATTTGACTGCAATACATATTTAATATTTAAATATATTTAACCCATACTTATGATTATTAGAGGATTAATTTTATCAATATAAAATTAATTCTAACAAATATATATCAATTGATTTGTAATAAAATATTAATATATAAAATAATATATATTGTTATATGTTTATATATGTTATATATAGCAATATATATTAATTGATTTGCAAAAGTAATATCAATGTACAACTGATATATGTTCTTATTTATACATTCATATGTATTGCATATAACAATATATATTAGTTGATTTGTAAAAGAAATATTAATATATAACTAATATAGGTATTATATTTTTATATATATTATTTAATTTATACTTACTGTCATATTATTTTATTCTGTTTGTATTATTTATACTGTTTATTTTTTTAAAGTTAAATTTCAAATTAAATTTTTTAAATATTGAATTAAAAATATTTATATTAAGTTTCTACTTATATGTAACTTATAGTAACATATAATTAAAAGATATCTATCTCTTTTGAAATTTAACAAGTATATGTTGTTAAATGTAACATATACTGACATATAACTAAATATATAATAATTTTATATTTTTATTTTTATAAAACTTAGTATTTATATGTTGTTATATGTAGCATATACCGAAATATAACTAAATATTTATCACTATTATATTCTTTTTTTTTAAATTTTAATAAGTATATATTGTTATATGTAATATGTACTATCAAATAACTAAATAAATATATATTTTTTATACTCTTATTTTTTAAAATTTTAATAAGAATATATTGTTATATGTACCATATGTCAATATATAACTTAATATATATCACTTTTATACACTTAATTTTTTTAAAAAATTAAGGTGTCTATGTTGTTATATGTAATCTATATTGATATAATACTAAATTTTAAAACATGAGTAAATGTCAAAGAGCTTAATTTAAGTGGAGCCATAATTACTATTTTTCTTTGCATTGATTAATAGGGAAATTAGAATAATTTTATTTTAATTTGTTAAAAAAAATTAGCAAGGAATTTTTCTTTTACACTGGTTAACAAGGATTTTTTTTTTATATTTGTGTTTTATTATTTCAATTCATTTTCATATAAATTAATTACCACAAATTAATTAATACAATTTCATATAAATTAATTAAAAAAATATAACAGTTGAATGAGTAGTAATTTAAAATAAAATTGGTTATATTATTATTTAATAATTAATAGATATTTTGATTATCTATAAAATGGTTCCACTTTTATTAATCTAAATTTAACTTAACAAACTAATGATAGTAGCGTCATAAAGATAATGTTAGATGAAAATTTTAACTTTAAATTATTGAATAAAATTTACAGTCGATATAGTCTGTTACTGAAAATTTTACATAAAAAAATTACAATTGAAGAGGTGAGTTCAACTTAAATATGGCAAATTTCAGAAAAGGAGTGAATAAGATTTTATAAGATTTATTGCAAATAATTTACTCAAAATGTAAATATTTCAAATAATGATTAGTGATATAGAATGATTAGTTGATGACTTAATACATAAATTCACACTTATAAGAAAAATCCTATTTTCATCCTATATTTTGTGTCTATCCTATAACACACCTCTAAACGGTAAAAGTAGTATTATTAAACCCTTACCTTGCAATTTTTCAGCCCATCCATTAGCATATATTGCACGTGATATATAACCTCTTTTCATTCCAAACTCTTAGCTCATTAAACTCATTGATCCAAAGTAAACTAAAATCCTTAAATTGATTCCCTCTAAAATCTTTAGCCTAATCTAAGTGAAACTCAAAATTTTTTTTCCTAAAAATTCAGTTGGATTGAGTTGCATCTTGTCTGAAATTTGATCGATTTGCTTTCAAATCCTCTTTCTTTTCTCCATCAGTTTGACCCACTTCACCTCTCTCCCATCTTCCACTCTTCAATCCCTCTATCTTCTCGCAACCACTTCCTTCACTGTCGCTCCACCTTCTCTTGCTGAAGAAAAGGAGAAAGCTGCTTTGTTCGATTTCAATTTGGCTCTCCTAATCACGATGGTTCATTTCTTAATCCTAATGGTGGCTTATTTTTCTCCTCTTAGGAAATTCAAGGACGAAAGAGATGTTACAATTAAAAAGAAACTTAGCAGTGTTAAGGACACTTCATTGGAGATGGAAAAGCTGGAGGAGCAAGAAGTGGTGGTTATCATAGTTGCAAGGGCGGAGATGATATAATTACACTGTTGGTGTTTGAACTTTTTAAAATTTAATAATTGAGTTGTTCAACTTTTTAAAATATCAATTTAGTTCTAGAGCAGAAAATCATGTACAATTTAGTTGTTTAAGCAGGTTGCAAATCGATTACAGGTAAAATGTCATATCATCTTTTATTGACATATTGACACGTGTTATCCCATAAAGCATCTTTTAATTTGCAACCGGTTGAAACAACTAAATTGTACACGATTTTTTGGTTTCAGCACTAAATTGATATTTTGAAAAGTTAAACAATTCAATTATTAAATTTTAAAAAGTTCAAACACCAACAGTATAATTATACCAGGCGGAGATTTCAACTGCCCTTTACAAAATAAAGAAAGAAACATAGGCTAAGTTGGAGCATAAAGAAGATACTATAATATCACTTAATTCACAAATTGCTGCACTCAGTGATGAGATTGTCAAGAAGGTTCTTCCAGCACAATAAATTAATTTATCTTTATTTTATTTCTGAAAAATTCTGCACAATAGAAATCCTACCACGAAAGAACTAGCATCAGAGGAATTAGAAGAGCAAGAAAAACATACATTGCCACAAACTGATGAAAATTTGAGATTTGAAGCTCTTCATAAGAAATAATAAGTGCTATAGCTGAACACCAGCGAACGTACGATCAACTTTGTGTGGAGCAATTATACAAAGTCAGATATAATTTCCAATTCATTATCCAAGTGTTCAAATTTATAAATTTCGTCACTCAAACATGAGGAAACTCATAATTTCAGTTGATAAATCCTGACCAATGAGGAACGTTGTCGCAGGCATATAGCTATGAATAGTATTTGTGAGATTTGCAAATCAGAAACTGAATCTGTTCTTCACGTGGTTCGGGATTGCGTTAGAGCAAAGGTGGTGTGGAATTCGCTATTGGGTTAGAGCAAAGGTGGCGTGATTCGTTATTGCGTTAGAGCAAAGATTGAAATTTTGCATATTTATAGGGAAGCAAATGGAGCTGTAAATCGTCTTGCCAATCTGGCCTTTGATCAGGAGAATTTGTTTCTTTGGCACATGGTGTGCCCCACTGTTCTTCACTCTTTTTTAGTATTGATTAGGACCAAAGGTTGATGGAGGCTAAAATTATAGGAAAAATAAGTCTAATACATAACTAATAAAATTAAGGAATTGGATGAAATCATCATCCTCTCATTTTCTTATGAATTGGAAAAAATTAAAGAATTGGTAGAATATGAGACTATGAGTGTATAAAAATTTAGCTTAGAAAGGATAAAAATTTAGAAATGATGTTACTGTCAACAACAGTAACAAATAAGGTGTAGAGGGATCATTTAATCTTGTTTTATATTTGATGAATGAACACCGATGTTCTGGGGTTTTTTTACATACTTGTGGATTGGTCGGTAGGTTGGGGAATGTATGGGTCTTGGTTTTCTTTTTGGGTAGTTTTTGATCCACAAGTATCTTTTTCCCCATTAAAATTTGAATATAATAAATAATAACACATACTTTCTATCAAAAAAAAGTTATAAAAAAAATATGTACAAAAAAACTCTTTGTCAGGATGCATGTAGAAAATAGCCTCGCGAAATTCTTCTTTTGTGAAATTCTCCAAAATTTTTAATACTTAAACATTAAGATAAATTTAATTTTAAAAATTAAAAGTGCAAGTTTATTTCAAAGATTGGAGTTTCACTAGGTGAACTATTTGGTCGGATATACCCTTTTATCAAGGAGGTCTTGTAACTACGCCTTTTGTTCTTTTAGTTATGCATGTTTCATGTGATAAGGTGGAACAGAGTTGGGAGTTCTAGGTAACACTTCTATAATATACTCAATTTCTCATTCAGGAGATAACCCTAACAAATCTTCTAGAAACATATTAGAAAGCTCCCATAAAATTGGAATATCTGCGAGATAAGGAAGAGATATACTGATATCTTGAATATGTGCTAACTACCCTTAACAACCCTTTTGAAGCATTCGTTTAACCCCGATAGTAGATATTAGGTTAAGAGGTGACATACTTTTATCTCCTTAACATCTTAGAGTCTCCTCGGATTGCAATTAAAGTATCACCCTCAAACATTTGGGGAAACTCATCATTTTAGTTGATACACGAGGAAGCCTTAAGTGTACAAACCTATAAATAGGAGTTTGCTTTAAATCTCTCCTTGGATTTGTTTTTGGCTCCTTCCCTTTACAATAACTTTATTGCTTCCTTGACTTCTCGCAATTCTAGGTTGAAATAAAGATGGAGATGTTAGGGTTTACTTGCATTTATGGTTTCTATTCTTGTAATATGTAACACCCTTATACCCTATATATGTACAATATATATATCCTATATACATAAAGTACATATATATAATATAAGAGTGTCACCATAATTGCATGTGAAAAATTCATACTTTCATTTATCTACATAGTTACACTTTTAGAAATTTAATTTATATATTATTAGAAATTTTTTCCAGTATTCTCGAAAACCTTTATTGGAAAATTCTCTGAGAAAAATTCGCTAGAGTTTTATCTGTAATTACAATAAAATCCAAAGCTCAACAAACACAACCTGCATGAAAAATTTTCACTTCCAAAATCCATATTTATTCACCTACCAAGAAATCTCCAATTATCTAAAACAAATCACTCAAAACTCATTATTTTATAAATTTACATATTCAATAAGTACATTTAATTTTCACAACCCCTTTTAAAAGAATTACATACATAAACTTTATCCAATGTGCCTAACACATATAAAAATAACCCAAAATATAAAATATGTAGCATAAGTATACATGAATGGAATCGGCACCATTGGTCTTATGGCTCTCCGATCTCCAAATATCACCCACCACTAGGATCCCTCTGATCAACAATTCTCACCGGCGCGATTCATACAACTGCGCTAAGCTTTACAGCTTAGTGATACATATATATAAATAATAAATATTATACACACACATTCTTACTTCGCATTATATTCCTCATGTATATACATATGCATATCTCTTTCATCATTCTTTTCAAATTAATCCTTATAAACATATGTAATCACTTATCATACTATTAGAATAGCATATCACTCGTTTACCTCTTCCATGTTACATATTTCATCTACTTACATTATTAGTTATATATTTTTATACCATTCATCTATTCACCATACAATTTATCATATATATATATAAATATATCACAAACACACACATTGGGCCCAAAAGTCCTTATATAATGGTCTAGTTCAAGATATATTGGACTATCTCAATTATTTGTGATACCAGCATGTCTCACCCGAAGGCGTAATAAATATCCGTGACACCATAGTGTCTCACCCGTGGGCGTAATAATATCTGTGACATCAACATATCTCACCAGTGAGCGTAATAATATCTGTGATACTAGCGTGTCTCACCCGTATGCATAATAGATTTCTAACAATAATATTCTAGAACTAAACTTTATATAAGGTAAGCATGCAAACACATTTCTTATGTTCCACTTTTCTCTTATTTTTCCACATTTCATATACTTGTTCAAATTATCTACTCATACTTAACATGATCATCACATATAATGAATATGTGGCTTACTTCCATATTTTAGTGCATACTTAGCACCTTTCGTAAGTCGCACATATCATCACATTACTTATTAGAATGTGGCTCATGTTCACATTCTTATCATAATTCACTTTCATAGACCTAGTTTACATCACATTATATATATATATATATATATATATATTACTTAAATACTATTACAATGTGAATATTTATCACATTATCAATAGTTATCTCTGATTTCCACGACTTATATGCAACATTAATACTATCCATAATTTCATAGTTTATCATCACATTCATAAAATATTATATATATAATAAATACAAACACCCATACTGTCTCATTTTATTAATTTTCTATATGTTCACATATTTAGCTATTTTCAAGTTTTCTTCCTCATTACCTATAATATTGTTCATGATATTTATCCTTTTTCTATAATTCCTTATATTTTCTATATCCCTTAATTATTTTCTATATTTTTTTCATTCAAATTAGATAGATTACTTAGTCACAAACACAATGTTGCCTATTTTCTTATTCTATTTTATTATCCACATTCTCATATCACATTTAACATAATGTACATTTTATACAAATGTACATAACAATTACTTTAGCCTTAATATAATGGCTTAAAATTTATATTCCATGCTTTTCACTTACTTTTAAATGGTACAATACCATATCTTATCAAAACAAATATCAAAGTGGCATAACACATTCACAAAGACACAATGTGTTATTCCAACTCAAATACAATTTAAACATAATCATTAAAGTATGTACTAACCTCAATTATACCAATACACCTCCCAAGTCTTACTTCACCAATTGCCCTTCCTCTCTTTAATTTTTAACTTTCCTTTACTTAACCCTAAACCACATTATAAGTTCAAATTTAACATCAATAATCCATTTAAATTTACTTTAATCATTCAAATAGCATTTACATCAATTCCACCAAGAATTCTACCAAAACACTATTTTCACCATTACTACCTTATTGAAACTTCAACATCTCAAACTCATTGCCATCATTCAACTATAAAATCATTAATAATACATCAATATAACATTAAAACAATTCACTTCCATAATTATAAAAATCTCTTTCAAAAATTTAAAATTTACATAATGTAATTATTAACATTATTTATACGGAGGATCTGGAGAGCACACTAGACCTAGTCAGGTCTAGACTATGAATGTTTGCTTTTGGAGCTTACCGAGCTGCCACGGACCAGAGCCTTCTGCATTATATATATATATATTTTGTAATTTAAGAAATTTTATGGGGGTATATATTTTTTATTTATAAATGTGTACATGATGAAAACTAGAAAGGGTTTATGGGTTTTATGTTGGATTTGTGAGATATAGTTTATATATGTGTTGATATATAAATTTTTGTGAAATATTGGTTAAATTGAGCCATTAGGCTTTTTGGGAAAAGTGGATGTAATGAATAAATATTTGGGAGTGTATTTTACGCAAGTTGAGAAACATGAATTTTTGGGGATGTTCAAAATACAAACAAAACGTTAGCAAATTTTTCTCATAGATTTTTCACTAAATTTTATATTTTTAGAATATAAATTACTAATAAATATTTTTATTTATTTATTAAGATACATTAAAGTTATATAAATTTTTAGTAAGATTGAACTGTGACATTCTAGTACTGTAAACGCGAGTTTTATATATATCATGTGTATATATTATACGTAGATAGGGCATTAGGGTGTTACATAATATGCATCAAATTATAGTATAGAGAGTGGAGACTAGTTTTTTTTTTCTTTTTGGGTGAGAATGATATTGAAGAGAAAAAGGCTTAGAGGAGAAAGAATTAATTTTTTCATCAAATATAATATATGTGTGTTTGAGCCTTGAGTATGGCTTCCACTATTTACTACTTTGATACTACTTAGGGTTTGGTCCTTGGGAACCATGGGCCTAAATCTAGAAAAAAGAGTCGCTGCTCTGAAGACTGGGATAGAAAGGTGTGAAGACTCTCATCGAGGAATCTCTAACATCCATTGGGTTCAAAGAGTTTTTTAAGCCCATTATATGAAAATAAGCATCTTTTATTAGCTTTTCTTCCTTCTGTTTGGATCAAAGGGACAACTATAGTATCTACAATATGTATTTTACTTATTATCCTTCTTTTAGAAAATTACACTGCATGACATCATTTTTAATTTTTTTGTTGAAAAATATCATATAAATTTTTAGAGTTTACATTTTATGTTTTCATATTTCATTTTTACCCTCTATATAAATGTCTTTTTGTCATTTCAAAAATGTCCAAAAACTACCCAAGCAACTAAATTTTTGAGAGCTATCTCTCATTTTTTTGCCTTTCGCCACTATGAAGAAGAACAACAACATGAAGGAAGAAGGATTAGAAGTAGAATTCATGTTTTTTGTTACTTTAAGTTGATTATTTTTCAATCAATTAGATATTCAAACTTGTTTTGCTCTCTTTATTTAATTTTTACATTGATGTTTGAATTTTTTTAAGCTTGCTTTTGACATTTTTGTGTTTGTTTAGATTCAAAATTTTAAATTAATGCCTCTATCTTTTCAATTTCTTTAACATTATCTTATTGGAATAGAATTATCTTGTTGTTCCAAAATTCCCATTTTTTCTGTAATAATAGCAACAACATAAAGAATACTGAGAATGGTTGTAGTAGTTGCTGCTATAATAAGAAGTCCTATAATGGAACAAAAGATTGTTTAGATTTTCCTTTTAACTCAATAATTTTGCTAAAATCAAAATTCTAAAATGTATTTCTAGTAGAGTATGACTGTACCTATTTTGAGTGAAACTTTATTAGATTTTCCTCCTATAATAATCATGAGATCCTAAAATTAACATTAGTTAAGATGCAATAAAACATGGACCAAGCTTTGCATTACAAGAGATAACTCAAACCCAATAATTAGTCACTAGCTGGGAGAAGAATGTTTAAGGTCATATCTACCAGCGTCAAACTCCCCATATAATTAATTGATATTGGGACTTTTAACAGAAAAATGGCAAGAATTTATTTCCCAAAAACGTAACTCAACAAAACAAAAAGTATTGTAGGAAGAGCTTAGTGTCATTGATGAAGATTACACACAAAAAATGAACTTAGAGAATGTAAATTCTATATTTGATCAGGTGTAAAATTTTTTCTTTTTTTGTCAAATATTTCCAAGGTTTTTGAGATATGTTTATTTAAATCTCAAGCAACTAATTTGCATAATATATTCCATATTTTTATGTCAAAAATATAATCAAATGATATAATTATAGTTTATTATTATTATACACTTTCAGTTATCAATATTGTATAAGGATTAAAATTGTATAATTTGTTAAATTAGAATGTATACTTTAAGTATACTTGTAACACACTTAATTGTTTTTGGTTTTAGTGCATAAATATGAAAGAGGTAAATTACTTTTATTTTTTATTTTGGTGCAAAAATATGAAAAATAAATTCTTTTTTGTTTCTTGTAATAGTGCTGTAGCAAAACTTGAACAATACATTAGATTATAAGTTTGAACTACAAATGAACTGGAAAATATTTTTTGTTGTTATTGTAACAATGTCATCAAAAGTGTCAGTTAATGCTGTCGATCACTTTACGTTATTGATATTCCCTGAATGAATAAGAATGTATCCTATGAGTATACTTTAGATATGTCTATAATATACGCAGCTAATCTTTCTTATGATAAAGTTTTTTTTTTATTATTGTTTGTGTAATAGGACTTTCCTTTGGTTTAGTTGATAAAACTAAAAATAAAAAAAAATGTTTATGAGAGTATATAATTTGAATTTTTAATATTGTACAAGTATTAAAATTGAACAGGTATTTAAATTAGATTGTATACCATAAGTATGCTTTAGTTATACGTGTAATATACATGCATATAGAATCTATTGCTAATTATGCTAGTGTATGAACAATGAAAAAATACAATTGAAACAAATCCTTTAAACTTGCACTGGAAATATAATTATGACTTTGCAGTGAAATTAACAAAAAAAGTTTACAAATTAGTCATTTATAAATTAAAAAATAACTACTTTTTTTTATTTTTTTCTATCTTGACAAGAACAATTATTTATGTTTTAATTCTTTAATTACATAAACCTTTTTATTCACTCATAAATATAATTAGCCCAATTATATTCCTTATATACATAATATTACTCCTCTTTGTATAATAATTATTAAAATATTCAAATACAAATTCTTTCTTGCATAATGAATTAAATATGGCAGAATTTTAATTTTAGTAACACAATATGAAATCAATTAGCAAAGACATATTTTAAGTTAAAAAATTAATTTTTTTATGAATGTCTATAATAACTAATCTAAAAGAGAGAATTTAACTAGATCGGTCGATAAGATGGGCTTTGAAACTCAATTGGTAAAGAAATTTGGGAGTAGACAGACTGGGCCAGTACTTTCAAGCCCAAATCCGACTCATGACCATGTCTAAATTTAATTAGTGTTACCAAAAGAAATTTTTAATTTTTTTTTATCTTTGGTCGTTAGGAAATTACTAAATTTTGCCTTACTAAACCATTGCTATTATTAAAAAAAGACATTGTAATTAAATTCACAAAAAAAAAAAAACACATTGCGATTAAATTTCAAAGTTGCTTTAGAGCTACAATTTATAAGAAAATCCATGATTTTATAGGTCTAAAAATAGGAAATTGGATAATAATTTTTTTAGAGTTAACTACTATCGCTCTGTAAAAAATATGATAAAAAAATTTATTCTCATTTCATCGAAAATAGTATCTTTTATTATTTTTAAAATTATATGATTAAATAATTAATATTATGCAAACTTTTTTTTTTTCAATAATCATGTGACTAAATGTTAAAAATTATTGGATTTATTAAAGTCAATCATATCATTGAATACTTAAAATTCTCAAGTCAAATTTATAGCATCTAGAATTGGGGGATAAAATCTAATTACTTTATATATATAATGCAAAAGTTGGGGGGGGGGGGGGGGGGGGGGGGGTTCTTCCAGAGCCCTGTCACCAGAAACATCGATTTGCCTTTGTTTGTATAAACAATGAAAGTCATAGTAGAATTATGACTATGTGCAAATTATGCAATTATATTGCATCATTTTATTCTAGTTAATAAACAGTGAAAAAATATTCGCTAAACTATATTATTTAAATTTCTTTATCTAATACACCTTAAAAGGATGTAAACTTTAACCTTAAGGGGATAATTAATATAATTTTATGCTCAATAAGCTATATGAATGTTAGTAAATAACTACTAAATCAATAGTTTTGGAATTATATTTTTTTAGAAATCATTAATTATCCATTCATATCATAAAGATAGTACACTAGACATCATATGCGATATCAATACCCCAATTCCTAAGACCTGACAAAGAGGCAGCACACCTTGTCAACATGTAAGCATTCTGATTCGTAGATTGTCTTATAAAAACAAGTGAGACATTGCAAAGATTATGCAATAAGTCCACACAATCATACAACATCAATTCCAATATTATTCATTTGTCTTCCTAATATTGATAGATTGTGCAGGCTTAAGGAATTCGACTATACTATAACATTGCTCCATTGTAGCTCCTTTGGCCATTAAAGAGCTGCCCTGCATCCTGTAGCTTCAGGAACACTGGGGGTCTATAAAGTCCATCTGAGTTATGCTTCTTACAAAACCACCAATCTCCCTTCAGAATCACAAATTATGCAACCAAAGCCTATCTTGTTAACTTTAGAGAACACTACAACATCCACATTACACTTCAAGTAGCCAACCCAGGGTGCTTCCCAACTTGAAACAAGACCTTGAGCATTATTATTCTCCTTAACTTCTCTGCTAGTTTGGGCAAGTTTCCACTAGCTTAAGACGCTCTTATCATTATGTACTACTTCATTAGGGGGCCTACGAATCCCTCTCCATACCAATCCATTTCTACAACTCCAAATATTCCACAAAACCATCACACACTATTCTCACACATCATTAACAACAGACTTAAGCAATTTACTCAACCAAGCTTTGACATCATTAACTTGGGTTGAAAGATTACTTCTAGCTATTATATCCTAGTAACCCCTGGTGAAAGGGTAGTGAAGCAAAATATGAGATCTATCTTTGGCTTAACTAGGCACAATAGACATTTGGATCTACCCTTAGTTGCCTCTTTGCAAGATTTGCCACGGTAGAAAGACATCCATGAAAAACTCTCCACACAGTATTTTTCACCTTTAGAGGGGTCCCTAACTTCTAGAATTTCCCAAAGATAGACTTGAATGAGATGAATTCTCCCATCCATTACTATGAGCTAACACCCAATATGTACTTTTTATATAGTAACTACCATTTTTGCTGAAATACTACATATATCTATCTTCACTTCTTCTTAAACTAAGAGGAATTTTTAGGATAATCTTAGCCTTTCTTTCTCATCAAACAAGGATTTAACTAGATAATAGTTCCACATCTGAGCCTCTTGCATAATTAACTCACTAACCCTATCTACTATTATTCTTACATGTTGAGCATATGTAATGCATGCATTACCCTCACCTAGAAACCAAGGGTCAAACTAGATACTAGTACCTTTACCTTCACCCACCCTTCATAAACAATTGATATAACCATATTTTTATATTAATATTTGATTATTCTAACCTACTTTCTATTCTTATCAACTGAATTTAATGTATTTTCTTTTATGAAGTTAGAATAGTTCTAATTGGAAATGTGATTTCACAAAATATGAGTTTTTGGCAAATTTTGAGCAAGAAGTGATGAAGAATCAAAAGAAACTAAGATGCAAAACAAAAAAGGGACCAAAGGAGAAAAAAGTAGAACAAAATCTATTTCCATGGCCATGCGAATCACACTGCATGCCTGTTGGAATCAACTCAAGGCTGGTTGGAAGAAAAGAGAAGAAAGTAAGAAGGACCAGAAGGAAAATGATACCCATAGCCATGCAAATAAGAAATGTATGACCGTACATATGGAGACGCTTATGCCTATTGAAGAATTTCTCAAGCTTTGAAGCAAGGGTCCATTGTGCACAACTGTGTGAATCATTTGATAGCTGGAATTTCTAATTTCTTAAGGATTTGCCCTATGAATTTTTCCTATATATTTTGGAAGACTTAGAAACTGTCTAAGAAGTATTCATTATCAAGTTAGAAGATCTCCAAGCCCCTATATAAAGCAAAGCCTCTTTCCAAGTTAAATCATCCAATATTCATCCAAGATTTATTTAAGTTTCCTCTCAAGCTTTCAAGATTTCTTTGGATAGAAAGAGGAGAAGGCTTGGTCTTTTGAAGATATTCAAGATCAAAGAGGAGTTCCATTCATCCAAGTTTGATTTTTCTTGTTTCGTTAGATTCAATGTTTTCAATTATTTTCTTCATTTCTTTTGTTATTTGTTTTTCAATTATGTTTAGCTAAGCCCTAAATTAGGGTTAGACAATTCTATTGGATATTTTATGGTGCACTTCATGTTTATTTGATTTAATAATATTTGTTCTTAATTATTTAGTTATCTTTGTGCTTAATGTTAATAATTATCTAGCTAATAATTATTTGGTTTGAAATATTTATATGATGGAGTGAGAGTGAAAACACAATCTTAGTCCAATGAAATAATAATCTTAAGTAATTTTTACTTAGAGATAAGAAAAATACTTAGAAGGTTGATATAAGAACTTCACAAAACATAAAGAATTGAATTAATTCTTAAGATCACGAGAGTAGACGTAGGAGTTAATATCAATATTAGTTTTAGATATTGAGAGAAACTAAAACTTAATTTAGGAAGATCCAACCAATAATCAAATAATAAATTAAATTAAATTAATACTTTAGGAAAACTATAAAATAACCAATTAAAGAAGTCTAATCCTAAGATTTTTAATATAAGAATTTAAGTAGTTTAAGTTTAATTAATTAGGTTAACTTAAAATCAGTTTGTTCATTTAAATAATAAATAATTTAATTATTTGGTTGTAACATCACTAATTTTAATATACCGTAAATTTGAATAATACAAAGGGATAATTAAATATGTTAAAAGATATATGAAGTTAAATAATATTAATAATAACAATGGTAAACATAAATAAAAGAAAAGAGGAAAGAAAGAAAGCTAAACACAATGTAAGAAAGAAAGAGATATACAGAATATATACATAAGATATATACATAATACACATAAATATATATATACTTAAGTTAAAAAGAAGAAAGAAAATATCTATAAAAATATCCATTAAAAAATGTGAGAAAAGAAAAAGAAAAGAAAAGAAAAGAAAAAATATAAAAGGGATAAGGAAGAAAGAAGAAAAGTGGAACTTTTCTTCTTTCTTCTTCTTATCTTGAAAAAAAAAAAGGAAGAAACTCTTATTTATCTACTAAAATTTTCACCAAAAATCAAGAGTTTTAAGTGGTTCTTGAAGAGCTTTTGAAGATTTGCTAAATGTGGGTAACCTTTAACGTTTGTTTTATGAGTTTAGATCTTATAAATGTTTTAAAGTTTAGGAGAAAATATGTTTATGTTTCAACCAATTATGTTTAAGTTTTTAGGGGCAATTTTATTAGTTTTAGTTAATTTTTCCTTTTATTTGTATTTAAAGATTGTTTGAAGTATTTGATTTAGGTTGAAGTGCAAAAATGAAAATTCAATTCAATTAGATGGATGGAGTTTGGAGAAAAGCATGTGACACGGCCAAGACATTTCATGGCTTGGCCGTGTCCCTCATCAAAGGGTAAGAAAGATAAGGAAAAAGCAAGACACAACCAGGACAACTTGGCTTTGCCGTGTCCCTCAGGGAATCTCAGAGAGAAGCAGACACAATCAAGAGACACGACCAAGCCATTGCCCGTGTCACATGGCACGGCTAGGGTCTTGGCAGTGTCTCACCTAAGGAATAAAGAAGAAAGAAGCAAAGAAAGGAGGCAGAAGCAAACACATGCAAGAGATATGACCAAACCATTGGCCGTGTCAGGGCCTTGGCCATGTCCCACCTAGAGAAGAAAGAAAGAAGAAAATACAGGCATGGACATAGCCTAATGACGTGTCTAGTGTAAGCTCGAGTGACACGGTCAAGTCACCAATGGCTTGGCCGTATCTTAGGTTATTTCCTTGAATTATTTTCACATTGGTTGGGAGACAAATGAGAGACAGCATGTAATATCTTTTAAAAAGATATAATAAAAATGAGTAAAAGTGGGATAATTTTATGGGATGAAATATTAAACAAAGAAAAGGGGGAGACAAAGAAGTGAGTGGAGTTAAAAAGTGTCTCAAAATATTAAAAAGAATGAAAAAGAATGGTGGTGGAGGGAGATTGAAGGGAGAGACACGTGGATACTATATACATGGGATAGGAGGAGGACCATGAAAAATGATTCTCTTCCTCATCCTCCATTTTCCATCTTCCATTTTCTCCCATAGACAAGTAAGAAGACAATTCTTGAGATGAAAGTGAGTGAACAAGCTTTCAAGAAGGTTAGGGTTTGAAGAAGACTTGATTAAAGAGTGAATACTTGAGAGAGTTACCACTCCAACTTCAAAAGGAGAGCCATTGATTGAAGAAGGCTTGGAAGTTCTTCATCACATCAAAGTGGAAGCTAGGAGGAAGACAAGTAGTTCAACTCTTAGCATCTTCAAAAGGGGTTCTTCATATTCTCTCTTTTAATTCATTTCTTGATTGTTATTGTTGTTAAGAACATTAATATTTCAATGGACAATTGTGATTTGATGTGTATTGAGATGAATACTTATTTTAAATTGATGATGAGCTAATTTATTCATCCCTTGGGTTGTAGTATATTTGATAAATGACTTGATTTGATAATTCCATCAATATACCTTGTTATTGGTTGATTGCGTATGACTTAAAGTTAGATTGATAGATTGACCACCTATTGATCACTTAATATCAGATGATGGACCGAAAGGTAAAATTTGATGTCAGAACTAAACAATTTAACCACCCTAAGAATGAATTAGAAATATAAGTTCTAGGGTTTATTTGATTTGCAATTTCAAAATAATTGGTTATTGTTAATTCATGAATGTGAAAACTAATGAATTGGTAATTGACTAACTAAACTCAAGGAACAAGTTAAATTACAAGATTATATTAATGGATAATTTGAGAATCAAGCTTTGAATAAATTGATCTATAACCCTAGACACCATTCCAAGAATTGAATTAATCTTGAACAATCACTGCTCACTTTTACTTTTAAATTTTAGTTACATTTCACCATTTCATCAACAAATACTCAAACATTTAATATTTGGTTTTAATCAAATTATTATGAACAACACATTCCTTATGAGACGACCTTAGGGCGATCACCGTTGCTACAATAACCTAGTATACTTGCAAGTATCGCTTTGTAGTAGTAATTAAACGAGCGCAATAGTTTATATTGTGAAAGATGAAATACATGGGAAATAGCATGAGTAATGAAGAGGAAATGATGATTACATGTTGAATTTGTGAAAAGAATTGTTCGAATTAAGTTGAATTAAGAAATTAGGGCTATCGAAACCTTGAAATTAGAGTTTTTGATGAGGTATAATTGGGATTAATGTAATTAAGAGTCAAATTGAGTATTTGAAGCATAAAATGGAGAAAAAATATACAATGGAAAGGGGTTAGGACATGTTTAGATGGACTTAAACCAAGGGAGGTTAACCTAACTTGGTAAAAATCTTGCTTTGCTAATTAAATTATTAATTGTTATTACTTATGAATCATGTTGAAATGTATGATTAGTGAATGATGTGATTATTTAGTTATTCATTTATATGAATGTGAGTTTGAATTTTAATAATAAAGTGTATCAGATGAGTTATAGAAATTTCATATGAATTCTAATTGATACAGTGAATTCTAATAAATTGTGAGAAGTATGAAAAATAATGATTTGATATGAGAATGTGAAAGATTGATATAATGCAACTATGATTTTTTGCCCTACACATGCTCTTATTTTGGGATATTAAATTTGGCACCATCGAGTTAGTATGTCAATGATAGGTCATGATGTTATACATGCCTTCGGGTAAGATACAATGGTATCGATTGTCTTCTAGTGAGATACAATGGTATCATGATACTTCGGTATCAAGGAGACATTATTTTGAAACCTTTGGGTAAGATACACTAGTATCACACAACACTCCATCTCCGGCGCGATGGGCCAAATCAATATTTCTGAAACTTAAATATTGTATAGGGGCTTGTTTGAGTATGATGCATTCTAACCATGATATGTTTTCAGATGACAGATAGATATGGTTGATGTAATTATAATTGAGATTTATGAAATATTTATTTATTAATATGTATTGTATTTAATTGAAGTTAAATGAGTTTTATATTAAAAATGAAATCTTTACTTTGTTTATATCCTATTATCAAAGCAAGTACCACTAAGCTATATAGTTTAGCGTGATTAAATTTTATCACACAAGTGATGGGAGATTGGAAAGAAGAAGCCCTGGTAGTTATAAGAAGGGTTAGGATTTCTAGAAGATCATAGAAGGAAAGAGTTGCCACAAGACCACATTTTCTGGTGCTGCGTAAGTGCATATTATGTGTAGCTTTTACATCAAATGTACTTGGATATGTAAATCTATCTACTGTATATTTTGAAAACCAGTTGAGAGTTTATAAATATTATGTTGTTGTAAATATTATACATACATATCACTGAGTCCAATACAATATATAAAAGATTGTGTTGCTTTGAAATGTTTCAAATTGAAGTAGTTGAGGAGTTCTATGAAAATGTATAGATTTTATAAGTGCTTTCCTTACAGGGTTTTCCTATTTTGAAGTTTTGATTCTATTGATTTTATAGAAAAAATTTTGCCAAATTTTTCTTAGAATTATATGTAACTTAATTTAAATATATTTTAGTTAATATTATTATTTATTAATTTATAAATATATATATATATATGTATATTTGTTTATAATATTTGGATTTTAAATGAGTTTGAATATTATTCCTAAACTAAGGTCTATAAGTTAATATTTTTTGTTGTTCTTCCCCGTAGCACTCTTGTATCCTGTGTACATGTGATGACATATGTGGGGTGTGAGGGTATTATATTGGTACTTAGTATTCACCTTCTTCATGGGACGATACTCAACTCATCTCTACAATACTTTTTCATGATATTGTACATTTGCAATCAAGCTAGGGTTAGTGCAACAAGTTTTTAGCATTTTTACCAAGGAAGAAGATGATGCAAATATCAATAAAATTAAATTATTGTTACTTTGGAACTTATATATTTTAATTTATTTTTCTTTTCCTTTTCCTTGTAGGTTTAGTGTAACACCCCCATATCCAATGCACACACACTACAACCACAACAAGGTAGCATAAGTGCACCAAACATAGGGATGCTACGGTTTTCTTAACATTCAAACCCTTTAAACTTGATACAATACCCTTATCATTATACATTATAGAAAAGTAGATCATTTACTTATAAAACAAAACATATTAGTTATATATATACATTTAAATATTACACAGCGGAAGTTATAAAATATGTACATATTTACATATTAAACATTTCTTTACAAAATATAAAGAAGTATACATGATTGGCAAGTTTGCTCTGATCTTTAAGCTCCCAAAATGGATTCTTCAAGTTCTACTCTCACTTGGTCTTGATGAATTCTCGGGTTCAACTCTATCAACTCTATTACCTGCGCGATTAAACACTATCGCGCTAAGCCAACGGCTTAGTAAGATAATCATGCAAATGATATGACTTAGTGCAATGCAATGTCATTTCTCAATCCATATTATACATGTAACATCATATATGCAACACTAACAACATATTTTCACATTACATATCACATTTCAATATCTTTTCATATACCTCATTAGTATTCATTTAACCATTCATAATCAACACTAAACAAAGACAAGCATGGGCCCAAGACACACTAATATGTCATTCAATTTTCAGAGTTAATGCTTTGGTTTGTTATCACATTTATCAATATCATATACCCAACTAGGCTTCAAGGATTAAGTTCAACCAAGCTTCAAGGGGAGCAAAGCATGCTAAGCTTCTACCCAACTTGGCTTCAAGAACTAACCCAACCTAGCTTCAAGGGTGGTAACATCTCAATTAGGCTTCAAGGATTCAATCCAACCTAACTTCAAGAGATTGTTACACTTATTAGGCATGCCACCAACAACCAACTCTGAAAATGGAATAACACATTAGCCACACAATTCATTTATTATTCAATTATCATTTTCATTCTCAATTCTTAACATCATTTAGGCAAACATGCCTTATTTCTTTCAATCACATCATCATAGCCAATAACAATGGCTTCACATTTCATTTCACAATATAACACTTCATTATTCAAGTGTATATTTATCTCATCCATGATCACATTATATCTCACATAGCATCATTCATAAATATCAACATTTCATTCCACATTACTCATGAAACACATTACCATTCACAATGCATAACATAACATTGTTCAATCTCAACAATGCAAGAACAATTTATATTATTCATAGCTTTAGGATCATCCACAAGTGTTTGATTAAGTCATTCCTTGGTTTAAGTATGTTTAAAATGTTTATGTTTAGGTTTAGAGACCAAACTACCTTTGAAGAACCCAAACCATGCAAAAAGAGAACCAAGAAATCAAACAATATCCAACTCATTTGAGGGACACGCCCAGCCCACTTGAGGGACACGGCCGTGTCTCTAAAAAATAAAAGAGGCAGTAGCCAACACAAATAAATGACACGGCCGTGTCTCTTCATGGCTTCTGGCCGTGTCACCCATGCACATTACCTTAACCAATTCCAACACTTTTTCAATTGAACCCAAACACAATACACTCCATATAATATATTTCAAATGAATACAATCAATGTTCTAAACATATATTCATCACAAGAATCACTTTACAACCCATTAATATTACATTTAAACACAACCCATCTCAAAACACTAAAATCACCATCCTTCTCCACCTTTCAAGATCAACATTTACCACTTCCAACAACAACACCTATTTAAACTATTAACTTAAAACCAATTTAACACTTGAGAACAAATCATAAACACATCTCATCATCAAATCATCAAACCCTAATTAACTTCCCATACCACTTCAAAAGAAAGAAAGAAATCAAAGGGAAGATCTTACCTTAGTTAAAAACTTCTTGAATCAACACTTGAACACTTAATCTTCCTTCAATTTTGAACTCAACTCATCAAGAACCTCTCTTCACCTCTTGCTTCCCTTTGTCTATGGAGGAGCCGGCCACTTCATGAAAGAAAGAAGAAAATGATGAAGAAACAAAGTCAAATTTTGCTTTTAATCTCCACCAAGTGATCTTATCCAAGCAATTACCAAAATGCCCTCAATCATATAACTAACTTTTTGTCTCATATAAGCCCTTATATGTAATTACACACTTAACACAAAAATATCTCTCTTCCTTTGACTCTTCCTTTGACCCATTTATATGTTATATATATCATCATATACACAACATATACCATTCTCTCTAAACCCTAATTCTTTCCCAAAACACATATACATATACTTTTCTTTTCTCAATTTAAACCAACAACAACAACAACAACAACAACATACAAAACTTCTAGGGCATGCATAGGGATATTACATTTAGGATTACATTTGTAATAAAGCCAACACTCAATTAGAAGCATATAGTCCTGAAATTGAGAAATGTTTTCAACAACAAAACAAGGAAATGAGGAAAGACAAAGAAATGAAAGAAAAGAAAGAAATTCAGCTGAAATTGTAGAAGAAAAAGAATAAGAAGTAGAATACACATATGAAGAAGAAGCTACAATAGGAGACAATGTAAAAAATAAAACTCTCAAAGATTATGCCTTTCCATCCACACAAACTAGGTCAAGTATCACAAAACCCGCATCTAAGTTAACAATTTTAATCTCAAGCCTGCACTCATCAACATGGTCCAACAATCATTATTTCATGGCCTTAATCATGAAGATGCATACACTTATCTATCAAATTTATTATAGATATGAGTTACTTTCAAAATAAATGGAGTCTCTGATGATGATATGAGACTATGATTGTTCCCACGAAAGATAATGCCAAGGCATGGTTGAACTTAAGAGCACCTGACTTTATTACTACTTAGGATCAGTTAGCAGCAGCACACTTAGAAAAGTACTTCCCACATGCAAAGATAGCTAAATTAAGGAATGACATCATCAGCTTCACACAATATGATGGAGAAAGTCTATATAAAGATTGAGAATGATTTAAGGAGCTATAAAGGAAGTGTCCTCACCATGGAATTCTAAATTGGCTCTTAATCCAAACTTTCTATGACGGATTAAGTTTGATTACTATATGAACTATTGATGTAGCTACTAGCATGGAAATAATGAATAAAAATCCTAATGGTGCTTATGATCTAATTGAAGAGATAACAACAAATAACTATCACTAGTCTTTAGAAAGGAGAAATCCCAAGAAAGTTGATGGTCTTCATGAAGTTGACAATCTTTCCTGGCTTATAGCCAAGGTAGATGCTATTGCTAAGAAATTGAAACATGTCAACTGGACTTCTTCTTTAGTATGTGAAGAATGTGGAGGGAACCATTCTATTGCAAATTGCCAAATCATAGAGCAAGTGCAATTTGTAAGCAATCAAAATAGGGTCAAGAATCTTTCTCAAGGTAACACTTACAATCCTACTTGGAGAAATCATCCTAATCTTTCTTGGGAAAATCAAAACAATCAAAGGGCATAGGCATCATTAGAAGCACCATTGATCTTAGAAGTATCACACATCTCTAAGAAGTTGGAGAAGTGGTCATAAGCATCTTCATGATTCAATCCATGGAAGATTGAATGTTGAATTAAGTTAATTAGCACAGGCTTAAGATCAAAGGTTGTGGCTTGAACTGGTAGTTTTGTAATGCTCGACTATGTAGCAGTAGATGTTAAGGCATAATCCTTGAGGGTTCATAATGCTTGGTCTCCCATAATTTCTTCTTCTTCTTCAAATGAAAACTCTTCTTCTTGTAATATTCGTAAATTTTAAATATTATTAAATAATTATTTTAGAGCATAACTAATATGTTGGAAAAGAAAAATATAAGATATATATAACATATACAAGATATATATAGTGTATACATGATATACACCTAACATATACATAATATACACACTTTTATAAAAAGTCAAAAAGTCAAAAAGTAAAGTCAAAGTCAAAGGATAAAAAGCTAAAAAGCTAAAAATAAATCAATATTAAAATATATTTTAATGGTAGTGGAGGATTATGAATTTTAATTAATTAATTATCTAAATATATATAAATTTGTGGTTAGAAATAAAATAAGAAAAGAATACCAAAAATAAAATCTCATTATCATCATCATCTTCTTCTTCTTCAAGCATTCATCCACCATAGCCAAGAGAGGAAGAAATTCTTCTTCCATCATCCACACCAAATTTTCCAAAGAAATTAAAGGAATTAAGGTAATTTTGAAGATTAATCAAGGTTTAGGTAAGTTTTCTTTGGATTTAAATGAGTTTTCTTGAAATTTAAGATTATGTGGATTTTGAGATTTTGATGGTGATAGTTAATTCATAATATGGTTAATTTTGAAGTTGCCTTGATATGTCTATGATGATTCTATGGTTGAAAGTGAGGATGGGTTGGTTACGGTGGAACTAGGGTTTTTGGGATATGTAAATGTAGGGGATTTGAAGAAAGTGTTTATAATTACTAATATGCATTGTTTTGATATTATATTGATGTAGGTGTAATGATTTTATGGTTGGTTGATGGAAAAGATAGTGGTTGGTTGAAGTTTAAAGAACTTAATAAAGGGTGAATTAGGGTTTTGGTAGGAATTGAATAAAGAATTGTGTAAATGATGTTTGATGGTGTGAGATTGATAATAATATGATGTTAATGGTTTATTTTCACTTGAAATTTGGTTTAGGAATGGGTAAGGAGACATTGCTAACTTAAAGAAAGGAAAAAGGCTTTTAGAATAAGTAAGGCTTGAGTTGTGAATTGGCACGGATATAGGCATTTCTAGAGGTTAGTATATACTTGGTAAATTATGTTTTAATTGCATTTGAGTTGGCATAACACATTGTGTTGAATGTGTTATGCCACTTTGATATTTATTTTGATATAATATCTGGGCATTTGTACTAACAAAGTGTGTTTAAAGCATGAAAAATGAATGCTAAACTATTGTATTATGGTTAATGTGATTGTTATGTACATTTTGTGAGAAATGTACATTGCACCTAATATGATGTAGAAATGGAAAAACAAATATAAAAATATGAAAAATAGAATAAAATGAGGAAATTGGCCACATTGTGAATGTGGTTAAGTAATATATTTTATATGAATAGAAAACTTGGAAAATTAATTAAGGAATATGGAAATATTATGAAAAATTATCAGACATGTTTAAATATGTGAAAATGAGCAATGTAGTAAGTGATGCAAAGGAAAATATGGAAATTAGCTGACAATGAGGATATTGTGAAAAAGAAATACATATAAAATGTGAAATATGTGAAAATATGAAAAAGTTGTAAATTAGTTGAAAACCTGAAAAGTGGTAATGGAACAATGTGAAATGTGATAGTGATCATGGCTTAAGATGATCACGAGGTTATATGAAAATTATGAGAGATGAGAAAATGCGACGAAGATATGATAATGAGATGTGTAAAGAGAATATTAAATGAGAATATGATAAATGTGGTATAATATGGTGTGTATGTGTACTGCCTTGCATAACTACTTGTTCCAGAAAATCAAGAATGGACCGTATTGAGGAGGCGGCCTTTTAGTGAATTATGTGACACTTGCCTCTGGTGTCGAGAGAGGGCGGCCTACGAGTGATTTGTATGACACTTGCTCTCGGTGTCGATAGAGGCAGCCTACGAGTGATTATATGATACTAGCTTCGGTGTCTATAGGGGCGACCTTCGAGTGATTCATGTGACACTTATCCCAGTGTCGAGATGGATTAAATTGGTATTTCTAGAACTTGGGTATTATGTAGGAATTTGTTGAGTCCAACGTGTGTATGTGTGTGTGCGTGTCTATGAGATATTGGTATCTATGTATTGAGTATTTAGATAAGAAAAATACATTGTGTGGAGCATGCCATGGAATAATGGTATAGTAATTTGTGTCTTATGGTAAATATGTATGGGTTTTTAATGATTATATATTATTATATTATATACCACTAAACTTGTAAGCTTAGCGCGGTAGTGTGTATCGCTCATGCATTAGAAGTGCAGACCATGGTGAACTAGTATTTGTTTGGGACTTGAAGATAAGGGTGCCACGTGACCAACTTGGAGGGTGATGCGTTCATGTATAATATTATGTACTGTGTAATATGGAATTTGTATAGTAAAAATATTATATGTATATTAGACATGTTTTGGGAAGTGTCATGTATATGTGAATATTTTAATAAGTATTGTTAATTAAAATATAAATTTTAAATGTACATTGGTTATATTTATGATTTTTGAATAGTTATAAAATGATGAATAATGAGGAAGCTTTGACAAGTTTGGAAAAAATACTAGAGATTGTATCTGTGAATATTTGGGAGTGAAATTTTTATTTGCAAGTTGTGTGCTTGATGATTTTGGGATTTATCAAAACTACAGATAAAACTATGATGAATTTTTTTTCTAGAGATTTCATTTTAAAGAATTATTGATTTAGTAAATATTAATATATCTATTTATTAAATTTATTTAATTATAAAATTTTAACTTAATGTAGTTTGGAAAAGGTGATTGTATAGTAAATTATTATACCACCCTTGCATTTTGTATATGTACTTTACACATACGAGGTATATATATTATACGTATATAGGTTATAAGGGTATTACACTTTTTCTTCTTTCAAAACTTCAGCTGAAGTTCCCTCCTTAAGTTCCCTTTCGTGCCTTTCCTTCCTTTCCTTGTTTTGCTTCCTATAAAACTTCTCAATTTTAGGATTACTGGGTACAAGTTGTGTGTTGAGATTTTTGCATATGTGTGATCAGAAATTTTTGCACCCTTTCCCACGTGGAATGGTTCTTGCGACTTCAGCACTGCTAGGCTTAGGACCTTAGAGAACACGAGCCTAAACCCGAAAAAAATGGAGTCGCCACCCGGACGGGCCAGGAAAAGAAAGGGGTAGATGACTCGATTCCTAAGGAATTCTTAACTCCCTAATGGGTTCGGAAAGTTGGATACATGTGGGAAATGTGAGAAATGGCCCAGCATCCCCACAAGGCCCGGTTCATTGGAACCGACCTCCTTTTCAGGTCTTAATATTATAAAATTTTTAAATATAATGATACTATCCATACTACATGCAATTATAAAAATAAACAAATACTTTATTAAAAATCATAGCAATGTTCAAACAAAAGAAATAAATAGACACACATTCGAGGATGGAAACATGTCCTTACATCGTCTAATATCTAAAACTAAATAGGACACTCACCGAAAGGTGGAAACGTGTCCTTTACGTTGATCTGAAACTTAAAATAAATTGAATTACATGATGCTCACAATATGAGGTACCCAAAACATAGAAACATACCTCTTACAATGTTTTGAAACCAAAGAAAATCAATAAAAATAACCAACCATTCATCATAAATAAATTATTCATCAAGAACATGAACCATCAATCAAAATATATAATAAACATACATCTAATTTAAATAAAGCAATAAGTATATAAATTTAGGGTTTATTCATCAATTAGGGTAAAATTAGGATTTTGTAGGTTTTATGTTTAACAATTAGGGTTTTGTATTTTAATTACTGGATTAGTCAACTAAGAAATATTCAATATAAAAGAAATAACATGGCTACTAGATGGACAAACAGGTTGATCTTTGATTTTATGTAATTAAGGCTTTAGTAATTAAATCTGTATGATCAAAATAATGAAGCTATTGTGTTAATATAACAACCCAAAATAATCAAAAAGTTTTAAAGGTAAAACAACATAGCTACTGTGATGTCTAAATTAAGGATTAGGTTTGAAATAAATTAGGGTTTGAATCTAAAGAATGGATATTTTAGATTTAGGGTTTGATATTAATATTAGGATTTTATACAAATTGCCATCAAGGCTGGGGCCTCAATGAACTAACAATTTTAATACTATTAATGGCTTGGCTACTGAGTGTCCTAACAAGTTATCGTGCAAATATAATGGTTGATTTAAAGGGTTGACATGATCATTATAAACTAAACCTAACTTATTGCATGTTGATATTTGAAAATAAATAGCTATGAATTAAATATCAATGTCTAAATGTTATGATAAAAATATCTATTATTAAATTTAGATGAATTAAATAAAGAACGTACCTTCGTGTTGGCTCCACCAAATTGAAGAAATTGATCAAGCTCCTACCTGTTACAATTCTTTATTTTTGGCTGAGCAAAATCAAGACACTGTCTTGTTGTCTTATTGCCTCACTGTTTGATGTTTAAGTTTTTCTTGGTTTGATAATGATTTTAAAATTCATTTGTTGCTCCGTTGCTCTCTGCCTAAATTGAAAGTTTGATGTTCTTCCAAAAAGTCCCAAAGAAAAGTCCAAAGTCTTTAAAATAATTGCCAAGAAAAAGTCCCAAATAATTCTTTCGTCAATCCCCCTATTCTGTTTGTTTAATACTATTATTTATAGGAAAACAAAAAGACCTAATACTATTTTGATAAGGAAATACCAACTGTTTAGGAAAAATCACAAAATCAGATAAAACAAGGTTTGGTAAAAAATCGGCAGCGCGCGCGGGCTGCGTTGGACGAGGCAGCGGGCAACTGCGGGTTGGGCAAACTGGGCAGTGCTCAGTTCACCGCAGGCACCTGCCTGTGGAGAAGCTCCTTGCCATGCGTCGCTCGTCGATCCGTCTGTTTTTATTTTTTTATCCTTTTTTTATTTTCTATTAAAAATAAATATTATTATATTATTAAAAATAAATAAATAAAATAAATAATAAATAAAATAAATACCACAAAAATTATTTTGGACTATTTTAAAATATCGGACCGAACCTGGTAAAAAATTAAAGGGCTACAGTTTGACCCATACTTGAACGATCTGAGACTTTTCAGTAGAAGAGAGTGAAAAACAACATGATTTTATGCAGATTTTGGGTTAGGATGGGTTCTCGAAAAAGATTTGGGTACTTGGACCCGGGATTGGGCACTTGAACCCAAAACTGAATTTAATTTGGGTACTTGGACCCGAGGCTGAATTGGATTTGACTGACCTTTTATCAGTTGAGAATTCTAGTTGTTTCATTCTTTAATGGATTATGGGTTTTTACCCTCAAAATGGATTTTCATCTTTGGACCTTGTATCTTCATCCTTGGCATCGGGTCTTCATCCTTGAAAACAGATCTTCATCCTTGGAGATCGGGTCTTCACCCTTGAAATTGGATCTTCACTCTTGGCATCGGGTCTTCACCATTGAAAATGGCTCTTCATCCTTGGAAATCGAGTCTTCACCCTTGAAATTGGATCTTAATCTTTTAAGTTGGATATTCATCCTTGGCAGGGTCTTCACCCTTCAAAACCGATCTTTATCCTTTAGACTTCGGGTCTTCACCCTTCAAAATGGATCTTCATCCTTTGGACTTCGAGTCTTCACCCTTTGAAATTGGATCTTCATCCTTGGCATCGGGTCTTCACCCGTCAAAGTAGATCTTCATCCTTGGCAGGATCTTCACCCTTCAAAACGGATCTTCATCCTTTGGACTTCAGATCTTCACCGTTTAAATTGGATCTTCATCCTTTTAAACTTTTATGCTATATTGGCTTCAGCTCTTCTAGCTAGACTAATCTTTTATCTTTTGCATCTTCATTCTTTTGATAGTTTTAATGTTCCATTCTTTTACACTCTTGCAAAAAAATCAGCCATTTTTAGCTGGCCCCTTATATCTTCTCCTTCGTTTGCCCCCTGCTTGAACAATCTGAGACTTTCAGTAGAAGAGAGTGAAAAACAATATGATTTTGAGCTGATTTTGGATTAGGATGGGTTCTCGAAAAAGATTTGGATACTTGGACCCGGGACTGGGTACTTGGACCCAAGACTGAATTTGATATGGGTACTTAGACCCGAGGCTGAATTGGATTTGACAAACCTTTTATCAGTTGAGAATCCTGGTTGTCCCATTCTTTAATGGATTGTGGGTCTTCACCCTCAAAATGGATCTTCATCCTTGGACCTTGGATCTTCATCCTTGGCATCGGGTCTTCACCCTTGAAAATGGATCTCCATCCTTGGAGATTAGGATGGTATGAGTTGGAAGGTATGGGGTGTGAGCTGGAAGGTATGGGCTGTGAGCTTGGAAGAGAGTTAAAGGAAAAGAAAAAAGAGAAGGGGAGGGAACCAGCTGCTGGAGCAAGGAGGAGAGTCTTGAGCTGAGTTTGAAGAAGGAGATACATCATATACAAGATCTAAACCAAGAATCAAGGATTAAAGTGAAGAAATACAAATTATTCACCATGGATTGTTTGGTTTCTTTTACTCATTTCTCTTGTTCTGTTTTTCTGGTTTTGAACATGAACTAATTCCTTCTCTATCTAGATATTGATGAACCCTAGCTTATTTGTATGGATTGAATAATTATATTTAGTTGAATCATTTGATTGAGTTGTTTTACTCTTATGATGCTTAATAATTTATTTCCAATTGATAATAGCATGCTTATTGATTGGTTGCCATTTTTATATTATTGACTTGAGAAAGCTTGATATGAATTGAATACTCATAAGGGTTGAGGATTGATTGGAGTACTAGAGATAGACTTACAAGATCCTTTGGTTTATAATTCTTTGTTCTTAATGCAAGATCTATTTAATTATGTTTGAGAAGAGATTCCAGCACTCTACTTAGTGATTAGGGATTAATCCACTCGAGAGAGGTTTTAGTATAATTTAGAGGAATGTCAACTCAAATCTATTAAATGAATTAGCTGAATTGATTGATTATAAATATTATTGAGGCTAGGGGGATTCAATATCTGGATAGTATTATTATTATTATTATCAATCCTTTTGCACAACATTTAATTTCCCTTTATTTTCAGTTATTAATTTAGTTGTTTTTAGTTACAAGGCATCACACAACTATTAATTTGCTAAACAACGGTTAAGATTTGCACTAGTACTTGGCCTTGTCCCCAGTGAAATGATAACTCACTCACTACTATATTACTTGGGCGACCCGTGCACTTGCGGTATAATCATAGCACATAGCGTAGTTCACGCGTATCAAGTTTTTGGCGCTACTGCCGGGGACAACGGTTTCAATATTAGTAATATAATTAAGATTGTTGATTTAGTTTTATTTTTAATCATTTTTAATATTGGTTCTTGCTGGTTTATTATCATTTTAGGTATTTCTTACTGTTTATGACCAGATCTAGCTCGTCTCAACTACTAGAGTTAGACCCAGAGCTAGAGAGAACGTTGAGGAGAAAGCAAAAGGAAGAAGAGGAGGCAGATCTGGAAGACGCAGAATCAGGAATAAATCTAGAAATAGAACAAGAAGAAGTATTCGAAGTGATGGAAGGAGCTGGACCAAGAACAATGCAGGAGTTTGCTAAGCCCAATTTAAATGGGGCTGAATCTAGTATCCAGAGGCCGACAGTTGTTGTGAACAACTTTGAAATAAAGGCAAATGTAATTCAAATGGTGCAGCAGACTTGTCAATTCGACGGGCTTCCTGATGAAGATCCTAATGCACATATTGAGAATTTTCTGGAGATATGTGACACATTCAAGATAAATAATGTCTCAGAGGATGCAATTAGGATGAGGTTGTTCCCATTTTCCCTTAGAGATAGACCAAAGAAGTGGCTGAAATCTTTTCCTCCAGGAACCTTCACCACATGGGGTCATTTGGCAGAAAAATTCCTAGAGAAATACTTTCCATCGTCCAAAATTGCTAAGTTAAGGAATCATATCTCATCCTTTCTGCAGCAAGATGGTGAGACCCTTTATGATGCCTGGGAAAGATTTAAAGATTTGCTGAGAAGGTGTCCTCATCATGGACTTCCACTATGGCTTCAAATTCAAACATTTTACAATGGGTTGAATTATGTAAGTAAGCAATCCATTAATGCAGCAGCTGGTGGTACCATAAACAACAAGACACCTGAACAAGCAAGGTGTAATATCCTCATATATGCCCTAGAAGTTTTGATTATGTTGTTAATGTTGTTGTTAGTGTTGTTGTTGTTTTAATTGGATTGAATGTATATTTGATTTGAAAGAGAAAAGAAATGGGAAGAGAATGTATATGTATATGTGTTTTGGAGAAGAAATTTAGGGTTTAGAGACAAGTTTATATGTTGGGTATATGATGATATATATAACATATAAATTGGTCAAAGGGAGAGTCAATGCAAGAGGATATTTTTATATGGCATGTGAAATTACTTAATTGGGTTTATAAGAGACAAAAGCTAAGTTAAGTGATGAGGGGTATATGAGTAATTGCTTGAAATGAAATGCATGGTGGAGATTAAAAGAAGAAAAGGTGTTTGACTTGTGCATTTTTCTTCTTCTCTTCATGTGTGGCCGGATTCTCCATAGAGAAAGAGAGAAAGGGAGGTAATCTTGAGGCTTGAAGCAATTTGAAGAAGGAAGTAAGGGTTTTGGTTAGAGATTTGTGGATTTCTTCATTTGAGGTAAGATCTTTTCTTTAATTTCTTCAATTCTTTTGAAGTGGTGTGAGAAAGGAATTAGTGTTTGTTGGTTTGAAGATGAGATGAGTTTGTGTTATGTTTTTAAGTGTTAAAATTGATTGTAAGTTAAAAGATGGAATTAGTGTTGGTTTGATTGTGAAGATTGTATGTTTAAATGGATGTTGTTTTTGAAAGATAAAAAAAGATGGTGATTAATTAGGGTTTTGAGATGGTGTTTGTTTAATTGTGATATTAATGTGTTTTAAAGTGATTATTGTGATGAATATGTGTTTAGAACATTGATTATGTTCATTTGAAGCATGTGGTATGATGTATATTGAGTTTAAATGCATTTTGGAAGAGTGTTGGTTTTGATTAGGGTTGTGTTTTTGAGTAACACGGCTGGAACCAAGGAGAGACACGGCCAAGACTTGAGAAATTTGGGTGACACGGCCAAGTTGGAAGGATCTTGGCCGTGTTGGACAAGTTTTGGGGTGACACTGCCACTGGCTTGGCCGTGTCCCTTGAATGTGTTTGCTACTGCCTGAGTTGTGTTGGGAGTCACGGCCGTGTCCTTGCCCGTGTCTGCTTCGGGAAGTTTTGGTCTTGAGAGACACGACCACAAGCTTGGCCGTGTCCCTGGGTGTGTTTGCTACTGTGATGATTTTTGGTTCTTCATGCATTGGTTGATTTTTCACAAGTCTTTTGCCCTAAACATTTTATATACACTCTAAATACTTTGTAATTAAAGAATGACCTAAACAAATGTATGGGGATGATTCTAAACCTATGAATAATGATCTTTGAATTAGGTTTTGAAGAGATTGTGTTGCATTAACCTAAATGATGTTGAGAATTCTTGGAAGAGAAAATGTATAGATGGAAAGGAATAGTTTTTGAGGTAAGTACCAATACATATGATTGTATTTATTTACTTGATTTGAGACTTAACACATTTGTTTGCAAATGTGTTAAGTGGTTTACTATAATGTTAATATAATTGGATTAAGGTGATGATTGAATGATGTGAAGGATGTGAAGATCATTAAAAAGGTAAGCATGAACTCTATTTGATTGTATATCCTTATATGTCTTTGAACTTTAACACATTTGGATGAATGTGTTAGATACTCTATTATATTGTGGATGTAAATGAATAATGTAAATTGCTATATATATATATATCTAGAGGATGAAATATGAAATGGGAAAGGTAGGAAGAAATGAAGATCATTCTTAAGGTATGTGCAATTTGTTATGATAAATGCTCTAATAATGAATGGTGTTAGTGTGTCTTGAGAAATGATGAAAGGTTATGTTATATGCATTGTAAATGGCTATGTGTTATATGAATAATATACTTTGAAATGTTATATCAATGATGTTATATGTATCATATGGATTGAGATATGATATGTTGTGAAGCCAATGTAATTGGCCATGATGATTCAAATGTGAGATGAAGCCATTGTGATTGGCTATGATGATCCAATTGAAAGAAATAAGGCATGTTTGCCTAATGATAATGAGCATTGAAATTGAAATTGATAATGAAACAATAAGTGAAATATGTGTTTAATGTGTTATTCAGTCTTCAGAGTTCTGGGTTTGGAGGCATGCCTATAAAATGAAAAAGGTAACAGTCTTGCCGGGTTGAGGATCTCTTCAAAGTGAGTTGAATTGAGGTCCAAGAGACTGGGTCTGTTACACTATGAGAATTGTGAATATGAAATATATGATTGGTAACAGTCTTGCCGGGTTGAGGATCTCCTCATGATGAGTTGATGGTCCAAGAGACTGGGTCTGTTACACTATCCATGGATAGAAATAATGATTTATGATGCCTACGGGCTTGATGATTATGATTATAGACCAAAGCAGTAACTCTGAACTCTGAATAACATAGTGGTGTCTGTTGGGCCCGAGTCTGTCTTTGTTGTCAATGTGATATACAAATGTTGAAAGAAATGGATAATGAAATCTTTGGTAAACTTCATTGGACATGTGATGGATGATATGTAATATGTGCGTTGAAATATTGATTATGAGCACTAATGATTGTCTTAATTGAAAATGTGACTTATGATTAGTATGATGTATAATGTGTGTATTAGCATTGATTGTGAATTCAATTGATGAATTGTGGTTGATGACAATGATTGTCTTAATTGGATATGTGACTTATGATTAGTATGATGTATAATGTGTGTATTGAGATGTTGATTGTGAATATTAGTGATGGGTTGGAATTGGTAGAAATGTTATGTATATATGTGTATAAGATATGAGATTAGTTGAAAGATATGAAAGGTGCAAATGAATAGGGATAAACTTAATAAGAACTAAAAGTATATGGAATTGATATATCTTTATATGTTAGTGTTTCCATGATATATGTTTGTAATTTATATTTGTACTACTAAGCTTTCGAGCTTAGCGCGGATGTATTGTCGCGCAGGTAGCCTGGTGGAAGATATGAAGTCTTTTGGTATGCCACGAGAAGAGTAAGATTTTGTCGAGACCAACTAGAGGGTAATGCATACATGTATCTACTTTAAGTATGTTATATTATATGTATAAATGAAGTTTTGATAAAGACAATGATTTCTTAAGTGTTCTTTAAATTGACCTATTATGGTTTGAATTTTGTTACAAGTTTTAAAAAGTAAAAAGAAAAGTGGCATCCTTATACTTTATATACTTACTGTATGTATACTAGGTATATGTATAGTACTTATATAGGGTATCGGGGTGTTACACAAGGGATTTAATTGAAGACATGACTATCACCAATTATCAGTGGCAAGCCCCAAGGGAGCAAGGAAAGCTGAAGGTCATGGGTTCACACCAATTAGATCCTGTGGTGGCTTTGACAGCCCAATAGGAAGCATTGAATAAGAAATTTGATTCTTTGGTCTCTTCTTCTGGGAAAGTAATGCAGGTGCTGTCTTGTGAATCGTGTGGAGGTGGATATCAAAGTCAAGATTGCCAAAGTGGCAACATGTTTGCTAGGCAAGAGCAAGTAGATTATGTTGGAAATATGCCAAGGCAACAACAGAATAATCCCCACAGCAACACATACAATCCGGGGTGGAGGAATCATCCAAATTTCTCATGGAATAATCAAAATAATCTAAGACCTCCCCCTGGATTCCAGTAGCCCCAACATCAACAAGCTGCCCCTCCAAGAAAGAGTAGTTTGGAGGACATGATGGAGAAATTTATAACAGCTTCTAAAACCAGGTTTCAATCAACTGAAACCACCCTTAGAAATCAACAAGCCTTTATCCATAATCTGGAAAATCAGGTGGGGCAAATTGCCAAGTTGCTCAGTGAGAGACCACCAGGAAGTCTGCCTAGCAACACTGAGGCAAATCCTAAAGAGCAGCTCAAGGCAATTACACTAAGAAGTGGAAAAGAGATCAAGAGCAATATGGTTGAAAAAAGAGAAGAAGTGGCAGAGAAAGGGACTGAAGTACAAGAAAAAGAAGAAGATCCTCCTATCACTTCGGGAGAGAAAACAAGTGAGAAAGAGAAGCAGCCGCAAGAAAGTAGTCCCATACTGAAGGAATATCGACCTAGAGTACCCTATCCGGCAAGATTGAACAAGGACAAGATTGATGCTCAGTTCGGTAAGTTTCTTGAACTTTTTAAACAATTGCACATTAATATTCTATTTGCTGAAGCTTTGTCACATATGCCTAAATATGCTAAATTTTTGAAAGATATCCTTTCTAACAAAAGGAAACTTGAGGAAGTGTCTTTAGTACAGTTATCTGAAAAGAGTTCAGCAATTTTGCAAAGGAGGTTACCTAAGAAGTTAAAAGATCTAGGTAGTTTTACCATTCCGTGTTTGATAGGTAACCTTGAGGTTAAAAGTGCATTAGCTGATTTGGGGGCTAGCATAAGTGTTATGCCCTATAAAATGTTTAAAGAGTTAGGCATTGGTAAACCTAAACCAACACTCATGACCATCCAACTTGCTGATAAGTCAGTAGTCCACCCTCGTGGCATTATAGAAGATGTGTTGGTAAAAGTCGGGGATTTCATTTTCTCCAATGATTTTGTTGTCATTGATGTTGATGAGGATGCATATGTTTCACTTATTCTTGGTAGGCCATTTTTAAATACAGCCCATGCCCTTATCGATGTTCATGATGGCACTTTAACTTTGAGAGTGGGTGATGAGAAAGTTATTTTTAGGATACATGATGCCATGAAACATTCACTTTCATTTGATGGGGCAGAATCATGCAATGATGTTATTGAGCATGAGACCGTAAATTGTGTTACTAACATTGTTTCCAAGGATCCCCTTGAGTTGTGTTTATTGCAGGAAACTGTTGAGGGTCAAGAAGCAATGGAGTAGCTTACTTTTCTTGAAGCAAGCAATTCGTTCAAATGCAGGGCATATGAGACTATTGAGATGCCAAAAGAAAAGAAGCCAAAACCATCGGTGATTGATCCACCCAACTTGGAACTGAAACCTCTTCCAGCTCACCTTGAGTATGGATTTTTGGCAGAGAAAAAAAAATTACCAATAATTCTGAGTTCCCACCTATCTTCTGAGCAAAAAGAAAAACTTATCCAGTTATTGCAGAAATATAAGCAAGTGATAGCTTGGAAGATAGCAGACATCAAGGGTATCAGTCCATCCTATTGCACTCACAAGATACTGATGGAGGATGAATTCAAGCCAATAGTACAACCACAAAGGAGACTAAACCCAAAGATGAAAGATGTAGTGAAGACTAAAGTAATAAAACTACTTGATGCAGGAATTATCTATCCGATCTCGGATAGTTCTTGGGTGAGCCCAGTTCAGGTAGTACCAAAAAAAGGAGGGATGACTGTGGTCCCTAATGAAAATGATGAGCTGATTCCAACAAGAACGGTTACCGGTTGGAGGGTTTGCATTGACTACAGAAAATTGAATGATGCAACTAGAAAGGATCACTTTCCTTTACCCTTAATTGATCAGATGTTGGAGAGGTTATCCGGCCATGAGTACTACTGCTTTTTGGATGACCTTTCAAGCTATTTCCAAATTCCTATTGCACCGGAAGACCAATAGAAAACTACATTCACCTGCCCATATGGGACATTTGCATATCGAAGAATGCCATTCGGGTTGTGTAATGCACCTGCAACTTTCCAAAGGTGCATGATAGCAATCTTTGATGAGCTTATAGAGGATATTATGGAGGTGTTTATGGATGATTTCTCAGTCTATGGCAGCTCATTTGAAAAATGTTTGGAAAACCTTGAAAGAGTCTTGATGAGATGTGAGGAAACCAATTTAGTGCTTAATTGGGAAAAGAGTCATTTCATGGTTCAAGAGGGAATCATGTTGGGACACAAAATTTCAAGCAAGGACATTGAGGTGGATCGGGCAAAGGTAGAAATAATTGAGAAGTTACCACCACCCATATCTGTGAAAGCCATCAGAAATTTTCTAGGACATGCGGGTTTTTATCGGAGGTTCATTCGAGATTTTTCTAAGATAGCCCGTCCATTGACAAGACTCCTTGAGAAGGATGTCGATTTTGTTTTTGATGAGGAATGTCTGAGATCATTCACAACCCTAAAGGAGAAATTGACCCATGCTCCAATCATGGTAGCTTCTAATTGGAATCTACCATTTGAACTAATGTGTGATGCAAGTGACTTGCATTAGGAGCAATCTTGGGTCAACGCAAGGAGAAATACTTTCAGCCTATCTACTATGCGAGCAAGACCTTGAACACAACTCAAGCTAATTACACAACTACAGAGAAAGAGCTGCTAGCTGTGGTTTTTGCTTTTGACAAGTTTAGATCATATCTAATCTTGTCGAGGGTGATTGTTCATACAAACCATTCAGTTTTAAGGTATTTATTCGCGAAAGTTGATGCTAAGCCTAGGCTAATCTGTTGGGTTTTATTGTTGCAGAAATTTGACTTGACAATTCAAGACAAGAAGGGAGCCAAAAATCTTGCAGCAAATCACCTTTCTTGCTTGGAGAATCCAACCTTGGAGAGGTTTGAAGAAGGGGACATTGATGATCACTTCCCCGATGAGCAGCTGTACACCATGGTAAGTGAGGTAAGTAATTTAAATTCTGAAACACCTTGGTTTGCCGACTTTGCTAACTATTTAGCTGTTAGGGAACTTCCTAAGGACTTAAATTATCAAGAAAAGAAGAAATTCTTTTCTGATTTAAAATATTATTTTTGGGAGGATCCCTTTTTGTTTAAAATATGTAAGGATCACATGATCCGACGATGTGTGGCATGGCCCGAAACAATGAACATCCTTAGTTAATGCCATGCTGGACCAGCTGGTGGTCATATGGGAGCCAATAGGACTGCTCAAAAGGTACTAGAATCAGGATTTTATTGGTCCACTTTATTTAAAGATAGCTAAGAATTTGTAAATCGTTGTGATCGCTGCCAAAGAACTGGAAATATTTCATCTCGTGATGAAATGCCCTAAAATGGGATTTTAGTTTGTGAAATCTTTGATGTATGGGGAATTGATTTTATGGGACCATTTCCAAATTCTTTTGGTAACAAATATATTCTGGTAGCTATAGACTATGTATCTAAATGGCCTGAAGCCCAAGCCTTGGCAACCAATGATGCTAGGGTTGTGGTGCAGTGTTTGAAGATGTTGTTTTCTCGATTTGGTACACCAAAAGCAATTATAAGTGATAAGGGTACTCACTTTTGTAAAGCTCGGCTTGAGAAAGTTTTCAAAAGATTAGGAGTTACACATAGGTTTGCTACTCCCTATCATCCCGAAACTAGTGGCCAAGTTGAGAACACGAATAGGGAGTTTAAACGAATTCTGAAAAAAACTGTTGAGCGATCCCGAAAGGATTGGTCCAAGAAATTAGACAATGCTCTATGGACTTTTAGGACTGCATTCAAAACTTCCTTGGGCACTACACCATTTAGATTGGTATATGGAAAAGCTTGCCATTTACCTGTTGAAATAGAACATCATGCATATTGGGCAATAAAACAGATTAACCTTGATCTAGCTTGTGCAGGTGAAAGGCGCAAATTACAGGTAAACGAACTAGACGAGTGGAGGTTGCAAGCTTATGACAATGCGAGAATGTATAAGGAACGTACCAAGAGATGGCATGATGCTCACACTAAGGAACGGAAAGAGTTTCAAGCAGGAGATCAGGTATTACTGTACAATTCAAGGCTTCGACTCTTTCCAGGTAAGTTGAAATCTCGATGGTCTGGCCCTTTTACTGTCAAGGAAGTTTTCCCCTACGGAGTGGTTGAAATAACCCACCCGGAAAAAGGAGATTTTAAAGTCAATGGGCACAGGCTCAAATTTTATTTTAGAGGGGAAATACAGGACTTAAAGGAGGTTTTACACCTCCAATATTAGGGACATTTACCCGACCGTCCAACTAATACGACGTTAAAGAAGTGCTGGGTGGGAGACAACCCACCGTTTTATGTTTTTGGTTTGTGTCGTCATTTTGTTTTAGTTTTATCTTTCTTTTATTGGGTGGTTGTTTGTTTGTTTTGCATTCATCTAAATTTGTAGAGGAAATTTGATTTTGAGGAGTAAATTGAGCATATGCAATGACATGCCAGTGTCAATGGGTGTGTCATTATCTTTTTTAAGCAGTAGCTAGAACACGCCCATGGACACGCCCGTGTCTATGAGTGTGTCATTATTTTTTTCAAACAGAAGCTATAACACGCCCACGGACATGCCCGTGTCCATGGGCGTGTCTCCAAAAAATAAAAAAAATTTAAATAAATAACCCAGCACGCCCTCAGAACACGCCCAGACTAGTGGGAGTGTCGTTTGCATGTTTGTCACAGAATATGTGACACTCCCACAAACACGCCGTGTTGTTGGGAGTGTCGATTTAATTTCACCCAGTACATGTGACACACCCATTGACACGCCTGTGTCTGTGAGCGTGTTGTGTACACTGTCTTTTATACTATAGGGCACGCCCAATGGCACGGGCGTGTTGATGGGCGTGCCGACGTCTTTATATATAGAGCAGACGCCATTTTCACAAAAATTTCAAATTTTCTCTTTCATTTTCTCTCAAATTTTTGCACTCTCACCGACGCATTCACACACCCATTCAATTTAGGAGAGATTCTCACTCCCGGCTTGCATAATTTGCGTGCATTTTCTCGTTGTCCCATTGAAACTGCTCGTTCCACTCGGATTTTCATTTTTCAGGTACGGGATCTCAACTTTTGCGATTTTTGTTTGTTTTCTTTCATTTTTCTTTCATTTTTTCATATACATTCCTTGTATTTTCTTGTGTTTACCTTGAAATTTGAAATTTCATGACTTGTTTGCTTTATTCTGTTGTGTTTTTATTTTTCATAATTTTTGCGGCATTTGATTAATTATAATTTTCTTCGTTTTGAATTCCGTTTTGATTCGGCATATGTTTATTTTTGCAATAGTTTTGAATTATATATTGATTGTTTCGTTTATTAGTTTCTAGTTACACGTTATTTTTGGACAATATATTGTTATTGTGGGAATTGATTTTATTGTATGTTTGTGCTGTCGTTCGGGTTAGTTTATTGCTTTCGGTTAATTGAGCATGTGTTGCTATAGGTGGATTACGTTTGTTTTGCGTTATCGTTATAATGCCGGCATTTCGGTTAAACTTATATCATGTTATGCTTTTGTTATTGAGGAACATTTTGATTTGTTTTGTAGATTAACCGAAAATGGGCCCTCGCAAACAATCATCTTCCCAGCTTCCCACCAAGCGTGCACGAGGGGAAGGCAGTTCCAGCCAACCCGCTACACGTCCAACTTCTAAATTTATGGCGACACACAAATGCCTCAGATTTTCAAACGCCGAGGAACGAAGGCGATTCGAACTTTTCGGCAACAAAGAATGGTCCGCGCCTCGTGTCTTAGATTGGGAGGCTATGGAACTGGTTAACATTGCAGCAGATGTTCGGGAATTAATTAATCAACCAGGGTGGGACCAACTCTTCTTTATCAATGAACCCTCATATCGAGAGCTTACATTTGAATTTTATTGCACCTTCTAGCTCCAGAAAACCAAAGTTTCCATTACTGAGCCAACAATTAAATTCAGACTGGGAGGGTAGAGATTCAGCATGAGCAACAATTAAATTCGGATTTGGCAGAACTTTGCACCCAATGCTGATAAATATCAACCCAAGGTTTCTAAGGCATCCAATTTTGATTCTTTCCCCTGCCGAGTGGTGCACAATTTATTAGTTCATACTATTACAGCACGGTTGAGCAGTACATGGGTGGTAACCTTGAGAGATCTATTCTTCCTGAACTGCATGATGCAGAAGACCCGGTGCAATGTCGCCCATGCCATCACCCATTTTTTCTACGAGCAGTCTAAAAAAGGAGCATCAGGTATTTTACATGGTGGCATGTATGTCACAAGACTTGTTCGTCGTCTGGGTGTATTAGATGGCTGCCTACCTATGACGGTGGATGGTATGCCCAAGTTGTTGGGTATGGACACGTTGAAGAGACTGAACAGGGAGAAGGTAGCTGGGCTGCAGGCCACTCCTATGGATTCAGATGTACTAGAGGCAGCTCCTTCTGCTCCTCCTTCCGATATACCACAACCTCCACCGTCAGATTTTTCGGGTACATCCACAGCCGCTGGGCCTTCAACCGCTGCTGCTGCACCTTCTTTTTCTGCTGGACCTTCTTTTGTCTAGACCCCTACATTCCGGGATTGGCGCCAGTCTGTTAATGTCGAGTGGGATGATGACATGAAACCCACATATTTTGAGCGTCAACTTTGTCAGATTGAAGGAAAGATAGGGAATATTGAGCTGAATCAGAATATGATCTTAATCCAGCAGGAAGAGCTGCAGCAGCTTTTACAAGACCAGAAAACTACTTTCCAAGCCCAGCTGGATCACGAGATTTTGAGGCGGCAATGGCTGGAGCAATCCATGTTGGAGTTCTGGCGGTATCAAGGGTTTCACCCTTCGCAACCACCACCTACACTGTATCAGCCACCTGCCCATGCACCGACACCTACACCTGCACCACAAATTGATGTTTCCGATGATGAGACCGGCAGTGACGATTCCGGCGATGCACCGATTTTTTACTAGCCCACATTTTAATTTTATTTTTATGTTATTTTTCATTTCTTTGCTTATTTAATACCCTTTTTAGTTTTCTTTCTTTTTAGTTGCTGTTGGACAATTGTTATTTTCTTTAAGAACTGTTTCCTTTGTTTATTTATGTCTTAACCTTGTTTTGTTTGCATTTTAGAATTTTGTTTTGACGCAAACCCTCCTTCACTGTACTCTTGGCACCGTACTCATATTCATCCACTCATGGACATGACAAGGGCAGTTGTTCTCTCTCTTCATTATTTCTTATTTTGTGCACACATTGGGGACAATGTGCATCTTAAGTATGGGGGAGAGGTATATTTTCTTGATTAAATTTTTACTACTTCATTCTTTCTATTTGATTCATTTGTCTCAATTAATGCCTGCTAAGTAAGCTAGATTGTTATGATAAGTGTGACTTGATGTGGTTTCCCTTTATATGTTAAACTAATTTGAGATTTCCTAAATGACAATTTCTTGTTGAGTTTAACTTAGTGATCTTGATCAATTGCTGAGGATCTATTGTAATAGCTACAATTAAGTTGTGGATTGATGGAAATTGGAACATGACTAAAGTTTAAAACCTTAGTTACATTTTTGAGCATGATATAATTCCTTAGATTCTTGAGTCAGACTTAGTACGACCCTTAAGTTTCTGACCCTTGAATAATAATAACCAAAACAAATAATTCTAATTAAAGGAGCTTTGAAAATTTTTCCCTATTCCGCTGATTTTGACTCTCGAATCAAAACAAATGAGTTGGAATCATGAATAGTGCTAGTAGCCATTTGAACGGTGATTCTGGCTGAGTAACCAGGGGTCGGCATCACAAATGTTTACCTTCGCGTCAAAAGGTTAGTATCAGTTCAAACAAGTCGGGCTCCTTAAAATATGCATATATATATATGTATTTAAAAAAAAAATTTGAGGGTTAGAGAGCTTAAGAGAAAATTCACATTTTACGTACTTTGTTCATGGCATTTGGATTTGCTGGAATTTTATGCTCAATTTTTTTTAACTCTAGATTTTTAGGTTTTAGGTATGTGAAATTTTTATTTTGAAACTTCTTGATTCAGCTGTTATGATTGTGAATTATTTTGGTTGAGAAAGTGAGGTTTTCCGATTCGAGCATTGTCAAAACTTTATTTTCCTTTTTGAATATAGAGGGATTCCGTTATTTCTTCTTATTACAGTGATTTAGTTTGCTTAAGGACAAGCAAAAACTCAAGTGTGGGGGAATTTGATAAGTACACAATTGATGATATTTTATTCCTATTTCTTAATATGATTATTATCCAATTGAGTTTAATTTGTTTGTTCAAAGTGTATTTTAGGGTTAATTTCAGGAATTCTCTGTAATTTGAGGCTTATGGTCATTTCGAAGGAATTACGGATGAAAATAGAAGAAAAGAGAAAAATTTATCAATGGACACGCCCATGAACACGGGCGTGTCAATAGACGTGCCCTTGATACTGCATTTAGAAGCATTGACACGCCCAGTGACATGGGCGTGTCACTGGACGTGCCTTATATTCAGACTCACAGTAGCTGTGACATGGGCGTGTCATTGGACGTGTCTTATATTCAGAATCACAGTGGCTATGACTCGCCCAGTGACATGGGCGTGTCAATGGCCGTGTCACCTATGGAAAAGTTAAATTCTTTGCACTGATTGAGGAACAAGTGGGGGACAAGGACTGTGCTGCTGCCAAAGAAAGATTAAAGAAAAGAAAAGTTGACCTAAGTGATAAAAAGAAAGATAAAACAAAGAGAATATGGAAGACAAGAGAGGATGGTATGAGTTGGAAGGTATGGGGTGTGAGCTGGAACGTATGGGCCGTGAGCTTGGAAGAGAGTTAAAAGAAAAGAAAAAAGAGAAGGGGAGGGAACCAGCTGCTGGAGCAAGGAGGAGAGTCTTGAGCTGAGTTTGAAGAAGGAGATACATCATATACAAGATCTAAACCAAGAATCAAGGATTAAAGTGAAGAAATACAAATTATTCACCATGGATTGTTTGGTTTCTTTTACTCATTTCTCTTGTTCTGTTTTTCTGGTTTTGAACATGAACTAATTCCCTCTCTATCTAGATATTGATGAACCCTAGCTTATTTGTATGGATTGAATAATTATATTTAGTTGAATCATTTGATTGAATTGTTTTACTCTTATGATGCTTAATAATTTATTTCCAATTGATAATAGCATGCTTATTGATTGGTCGCCATTTTTATATTATTGACTTGAGAAAGCTTGATATGAATTGAATACTCATAAGGGTTGAGGATTGATTGGAGTATTAGAGATAGACTTATAAGATCCTTTGGTTTATAGTTCTTTGTTCTTAATGCAAGATCTATTTAATTGTGTTTGAGAAGAGATTCCAGCACTCTACTTAGTGATTAGGGATTAATCCACTCGAGAGAGGTTTTAGTCTAATTTAGAGGAATGCCAACTCAAATCTATTAAATGATTTAGCTGAATTGATTGATTATAAATATTATTGAGGCTAGGGGGATTCAATATCTGGATATTATTATTATTATTATTATCAATCCTTTTTGCACAACATTTAATTTCCCTTTATTTTCAGTTATTAATTTAGTTATTTTTAGTTACAAGGCATCACACAACTATTAATTTGCTAAACAACGGTTAAGATTTGTACTAGTACTTGGCCTTGTCCCCAGTGGTACGATAACTCACTCACTACTATATTATTTGGGCGACCCGTGCACTTTCGGTATAGCCATAGCACATAGCATAGTTCACGCATATCAGATATGCTCATGTATGCATGATATGCATGAGTAATACTCACAGTGGTTCCATCGACTCACAGACCAAGGTGATCAGCTGAAGTGTTCTCATTGACTCCTTTCAGATGCCTGTTCAGGTCTTGCATTGGAATGGTAGAAGGCTTTGCATTTATGGCTTTTATCTTCGAGATGTTGAAAACATGAGTTGTGAGGCCCAAGCATCAGAGATACATCCATTTCATACTAGGATTCAGCACATCAATTGGTAGCTTCTTCACAACCTTACAAATAATCTTTTACTTTGCCCAATGTGTCTTTCAAGATTCGACAGTTCAACATACTTCCCTTAACTTGAAGGCTTTGTATGACAAAAACACACATTTTTTTTTAAATCTTAAAATCATTTTTTGGCTTTGTCAAATTAGTGTCATTGTACCTCAGGACCCGATTTTTCAAATTAACATATCTATAACATTACATCCCTAGTTACCATACTAAACTTAGGAATCATTTCTATTTAAGCAAGAACTGTTGCACTTAATATAGGCACATACACATTACTTGGTCAAAGGTCTCATTGAGTTTGAATATTGTCTATCTCATATGTATGCTTATTCAAACTATCTCTACGAATAGACTCTGCCTACCAAGAGAGATCAACAGGTCTTTGATAGGCTTGAAATGGGGTCTATAAGGGACATGATTTAAATGAAGGTCACTTTGAGATTGGAGCTTATGTGATACTATGGATAAGCCTTCACACTACAAACTTCTTGTTGGAACTTTAAGCAGTTGGGAGCATGAAAAGATAGAGCTTTGAATGTTCTCTCATCTTCTTGGCGTTAATATGGATCTTGATTGGGACAATCTTTACCTTTGCAAAAAGTTTAATACCCACATTCCTTTTTCTTTTTTGCTTTCCCTTTTTTTCTTTTGACATTTCATCATTTTGTCCTTTTCCTCTGTAGGATTGTCAAGTACAGGACTTTCAAAAACTAGATGGTCTTTCTCCTTTTTCTCTAATTTTGTTTGAATCTTTGGTTGGGTTAGACCAATTCAAGTCAAACTGTTCTTATAAACCAAATGGAAGTCTTTTGCTGCTTTAGGTAAAAGAGAACTTGGTTGGCTTTCTGAACCGTTTTGGGTTTTATTTTCTTTTCTTTTTCTTCTTTTTTTCTTTTTTTTCTTGCTTTTTCCTTTCTTTCTTTTTCTTATTTTTTTTCTTATTTTTTTAATCTTTTATGGTCTTGACTAGGCATTCCTTTCTTTTTAATCTTCTTGCCTCTTCCCCTTAGTGATCATCAGATTTGTCATAAGTATCACAACATCTTAGGGTAGGTTTGTAAACCATTAAAAAGAAAGCTAAAATTTCATGAAGGCTCAAAGGGACAACTAGGGATTGATATTTTATTGGATGGATACTAGTTATTGGCTTGATCAAATAATGCCTAGATCATCTCTCTCTTAAATAAGCAATACACGATTGTTGTTCAAAGAAAACAGGATTCAAACCTTCCCTCAAGTAGACAGGCAAGTCTAACATGCTAGTTCAATGTTGTTCATTCTTTGCTAAGGAAATGGGGGTTTTATCGCTACCACTCTAGAGCTTTTCACTTCACTAAAGCAAGGGGCTACTGGGGTTGGTTTTGCCTCTCAAGCCTGACCTGAGGAAAGCGAGTAGTCAGATCATATTACGAAATTTTTCAGTGGTGATTCTAATTGGCCTGAGATTTGATCTTTCTCCTTCGACGGAGCCTAGCTTTCTGACTGGGCAAGCAACTCTTACCGAATTAGCTCCTAGACTACTTTCAGCTTTTTCTTTTTTTTTATTGGAAAGGAAGTGTATTTTTCAAGTTATTGAATTCAAATCATTAACAGAGTGTTTCACACGTTCCGTCTCTTGAAAATAGGAAGTAAGAATACAACCAGCATTTATGACTTACGGTCCCATCTTAATCAAATTCTACAAAATGGGACACGTCCAAGTATTCCATATTAACACATTCTGAAAGCACTCCAAAACTTTGATCTTAATTTATGAGAGTGGTATGAAATCTTTCCATTTTTCAGAGTTTAATTTTTCCTCAAAAGTCCATCAAAGCATTTTCTACGATTGACTAAGACCTAGACAAAGGTAATTATATAGGAGCCCTCTCTAAGTAAGCATATATAACTCAACGCTATAGAGCAATTTCCTCACTTAGTAAAGTCATTCAAATCATGTTGCATAGATACGCTAATTTGTAAATATCAAGCTATATTCGTCATTGGTTGAGCAGCAAAAATGAACAAAGATCATGAAAAAATTAATAAAAATAATTTATTCAAAACAATCTTAAAAAAACATAATTGCTTCAATTAAATATTAATGAAAGCAGAATAAAAAGGGTAACACTTCATGCTAAGGGAAGTTTGTTGAGTGGGAGTCGAAGATACTTCATTTATTTGGACATATCATAGGCAAGGATTTTTCATCATCAAGGATCATTGCTTCATCATCCATAATTAGTCCAAGTTTGCTTAGTAGCACATCATCTTTAGCAGCTTCTCTATCCATATCATCACAAGATGATAAGATAAAACTCTTCATGAAGGTTGTAAGCGGTGGTGCCCTTCAAAATTTAGGCAGAATATTATTCTTAGTGTTGGACTTATCAGGCTCAGGCAGCTTTTCACTGTCAATCAAATCTTGAATTTCGTACCTTAATCGAACACATTTATCTATCTCATGCCCTTGAACTTGATGGAATTGACAGAAGACCTTGGCATCAAAATTTGGTGATAGAGGCTTATGTAGAGGCCGAGGTGCCAATGGTTATAGCAAATCCATCTTCATTAGATTTTCTGACATCTTTGACAAAGGATCCCTTAAGTCTGAAAATTTACTCTTGTTTGTTGGTTCAGTTGTTGCATTTTTCTCAACACCTCCTATTTCCTTTGACTTTGCCCACTGGGGTGGTAGCCGCCCTTATTGCTACACTTAGACAGCACATGGTTTGGCTGGTCTTGTAGAATAGGGATTGATGCCTCATTTTTCATTCGATCTCTATTAGTGAACATATTCCCCATTGATGCCGCCTTTCCCTTCTTTCTTATGTCAATGGGAGATGCCTCATTAGCATTGTTGATGATCTCCAGAATTTCAATCAACTGGGTCTTCATAATTTTAACCAATTGATCTCGTAGCTCGGCCATCCTAGCTTTGACAACTTCATCGACTATGTCCCTTAGCTGGTTTGTATCCATCCTTCTAATGAAGCACTTGAATCAAAATCAATGTTGTAGGTGGTATCATTGTATGCTCTTGAATTGTCATACTCCGGGTCTCTGAGCCAGAAAAGATCAATGCCATGTAATGCATGTATGTATGCATGTACAAATAATAAACAAACAAAGATAAATAGGACGCTCCTTCCAACCTTATAACTTTCACAAATGAATGACAAGTCTCTTTTCCTAGGTTTATGGTTAACAAAATACCAACATGGGATATTATATTTTTGAAAAGTTCCCTCGGACGGTTTAATCAATAGTTGCATTTTCTAATATAGAAATCGGTCCATGATAATTCCCATTAATTAAGCTTTAATCCATTGAATCTCAACTAAAATAGCTTTTATGCTCTATTGGATTAAAACAAAATTAAGAGGTTCATCATAAATAGATTTCTTTATTTGAAAAAATAACTAGTGATTCATGCCAAAAACAAGCTCAAGGTTAATAATTCTTGGTATAAGCTAGGCTCACAATTTATTTTTGGTATTTCATAATTGACCTAAATATTTGTAAGATATTTTTAAGAAAAAGGTTGTATTTTTAGATGAAGTGAAAAATAATTTGGCTTGTTTGGGCCATAAGGTGTAAAAAAAATTTTGACCCATACTTGAAAGGTTTTAATGTCCAAAGACTTTCTTGAAAATTTTAAAAATAGTTTTGGTCTTTGGATCTTAGAGGAAAAGATTATTTGAGCTCACAATGTAATTAGGTCATATTAGAAAAAGAACAATCCAAATAAGCCAAGATTTAAACCAAGATAAATTAACCATAGTCAAACAATAAGCATTTGGGGTAAAAACCTAAGGAAAGTAATTAGGCCAATTATATGAGCTTTAGTCTTTGGGTTAAAAGGATTAGGTTCCCATAGCAAGGATATACCAAAATGTACAAGGCTATGAATAGTTATGTCATACTCGATCTTCATACCTTGAGTGAAAGTATGGTATCCCTTACATAATACAATACGGATAACACAAGTGTCCTAACTCACGCACACGATGTAATCTAAATGATGCAATGGACAATATCATGATAAAAAAGAATAAAATAATATAAAGACCAACGAAATCAACTTCTCTTATCCCCAGTGGAGTCGCCACTGTGAGTGGGAATTTTTACTCTCACTCCCACGTGGAATGGTTATTGTGACTTCGACACTGTTAGACTCAGGGCCTTAGAGAATATGGGCCTAAATCCGGAGAAAATAGAGTCGCCACCCCGGACAGGCCGGAAAAAGAAAGGGGTGGATGACTCCATTCCTAAGAAATTTCTAACCCCCTAATGGGTTCGGAAAGTTGAATATGTGTGGGGAAGGTGAGAAATGGCCCAGCACCCCCACAACTCCCAGTTTATTGGAACCGACCTTTTTTTAGGTCTTAATATTGTAAAATTCTTAAATATAATGATATTATTCAGACTACATGCAATCATAAAAATAAACAAATACTTTATTAAAAATCATAGCAATGTTCAAAGAAAAGAAATAAATGGACACCCATCCGAGGATGGAAACATGTCCTTACATCGTCTAATATCTAAAACTAAATAGGACATCTACCGAAAGGTGAAAACGTATCCTTTACATTGATCTAAAACTTAAAATAAATTAAATTACATTATGCTCACAATATGAGATACCCAAAACATAGAAACATATATCTTACAATGTTTTGAAACCAAAGCAAATAAAAATAACCAATCATTTATCATAAATAAATTATTCATCAATGACATGAACCATCAATCAAAATATATAATAAACATACATCTAATTTAAATAAAAGCAATAAGTATATAATTTAGGGTTTATGCATCAATTAGGGTAAAATTAGGATTTTGTAGGTTTTATATTTAACAAGTAGGATTTTATATTTTAATTACTAGATTAGTCAACTAAGAAATATTCAATATAAAAGAAATAACATGGCTACTGGATAGACAAACAGGTTGATCTTTGATTTTATGTAATTAAGGCTTTAGTAATTAAATCTGTATGATCAAAATAATGAAGCTATTATGTTAATATAACAACCCAAAATAATCAAAAAGTTTTAAAGATAAAATAACATAGCTACTGTGATGTCTAAATTAAGGATTAGGTTTGAAATAAAATTAGGGTTTGATTCTAAAGAATGAATATTTTAGATTTAGGGTTTGATATTAATATTTGGATTTTGTACAAGTTGCCATCAAGGCTGGGGCCTCAATGAACTAACAATTTTAATACTATTAATGGCTTGGCTTCTGAGTGTCCTAACAAGTTATCATACAAATATAATGGTTGATTTAAAGGATTCGCATGATCATTATAAACTAAACCTAACTTATTGCATGTTGATATTTGAAAAAAAAAAACAGCTACTGGATGAATTAAATATCAATGTCTAAAGGTTATGATAAAAAATAGCTATTATTAAATTTAGATGAATTAAATAAAGAATGTACCTTCGTGTTGGCTCCACCAAATTGAAGAAATTGATCAATCTCCTACCTGCTACAATTCTTTATTTTTGGCCGAGCAAAATCAACACACTGTCTTGTTGCCTTATTGCTTCACTGTTTGATGTTTAAGCTTTTCATTGTTTGATAATGATTTTAGAATTCATTTGTTGCTCCGTTGCTCTCTGCCTAAATTAAAAGTTTGATGTTCTTCCAAAAAGTCCCAAAGAAAAGTCCAAAGTCTTTGAAATAATTGCCAAGAAAAAGTCCCAATAATTCTTTCGCCAACCCCCCCCCCCCCCCCCCCGCCCAACTTATTCTGTGTGTTTAATACTAGTATTTATAGAAAAATAAAAAAGACCTAATACTATTTTGATAAGAAAATACCAGCTGTTTAGGAAAAATCACAAAATCGAGTAAAACAAGATTTGGTCAAAAATCGACAGTGCAAGTGGGCTACTGGGCCTGCGAGGATTGCTGCGGGCTGGCACGCGGGCTGTGATGGGCGAGGTAGCGAGCAGTTGCGGGTTGGGCAAGCTGGGCAAACTAGTTTGCTACAGCAGCGCCTGCGGCGAACTGGTCAGTGTCCAGTTCGCTGCAGACAGCGCCTGCGGTGAAGCCCCTTGCCTCGCGTCGCTCGCCGATCCGTCCGTTTTTATTTTTTTATACTTTTTTATTTTTATTAAAAATAAATAAAAATAAAATAAAATAAATATTATAAATAATAAATAAAATAAATACCACAAAAATTATTTTGAGCTGTTTTAAAATATTGGACTGAACCTGGTAAAAAATTAAGGGTCTACAATATGTAACCCTAATCATGCTAGGAAAAATAAAGAAATTAAAAGTAATAATAATAATAAAAAGTCCAAAATAATAATAATCTAATATTATTATAAATATTAGAATAGTTGCCTTCCTCGGCAACTATGTCAAAAACTTGTTAAGTCCTAGCCTAGGAAACTACAAGTACACAGATCATGAATAAGTAATATAGTAGTGAGTGAGTATCTTCTCATGAGGAAGGGTATCCTAAGTACCAAATAATCAAACTATTTATTATTAGGACAAAAAAGATTTGAATTTAAAACTAAGTAAATTAATTTAAACTAGAAATAAGTTGCTTCGAATTTAACTCTAATATTTTAGAACTTAGGCTTGGACTATCTTAATTGATTAACTGTGAATTTCCCAAAGTATTAATTCAATTTTAGTTTCTCTTTTATTATTGGTTGATTCTCCTAAATTAAGTTCTAGTCTCTCTCAAGCACTAAAACTAATATTGAACTTAATCCTTATGTCTACTCTCATGATCATAAGTAATTAAATTAATTTATTAACTTTTGTGAGAACCTTTTAATCAACCTCCAAAGAGTTTCCCTTATCTCATTGGACTAATGTTATGCTTACACTCTTACTTCATTACACAATATCTCAATTCAATTAATTATTGGCTAAACAATTAATGCATGAAGATCAAAGATAACAACATAACCAAAAGAATAAACTTAATTGAACCAAATAAATATGTATTACTCCATAGTTAAATCAAATTAATGGTCTTACCCTAAATTGGGTTTTAGTTATTCATACTTGAAAGAAAACTAAAAGAAGAATTTGTAAAATAAAACATTGAAAAAATAGGAATAAGAAAAATAAATCAAACTCAAATGCTCATTTGGATTGAATGGAACTCTTCTTGAAACTTGAATCTCTTCCTTGAACCAAGCCCTCTTTTAATTCTCCAAAGAAATCTTCAAAGCTTGAAGAAGAAAATTGAATGAATGATGGATGATCAATCTTGAAAGGAGGCTTTCCTTATATAGTGCACTTTGATATGCACGACCGTGTTCTTTAACATGCTTCTGAAGTTCTTCATCTCTTCTTTTTTTCTTTTTGGCAGATGCAGTTTTAATCCCATGGTCATGTAAAATGTGTTGCACGGCTGTGGGGATGATAAATCTTCTGTTTTGCTTCCTTTTTGTATTGTATTTAAGCTTCTTTCAATTCCTCATCAATTCTTTGTCCATTTACACTCAAAACATATATTTTGTAAACCCAGTTCTTAACTTGAAATTATTCTAACTTCACAAATAAAATATATTAAATTCAATTGATAATAAAAAAAAATATAACTAGAATAATTACCAAATTATATGCAAAATATGGCTTTATTAAATATGATTTCCAAAAAAATTGAAGTAGAGATGTAAAATTTGCATTGAGGAACGGTGCAACCAAGAAAAATTATTGAAATATAAGTTGAGAAGGCAACTGAAAATAGGAAGGGGATAATTTGGAATCTAGACTGTCAGAGCCAATTTATGGAAGTATCTTTAGAATGATACATTTGAATGTTTATTTTATAGCAATTTTTGGACAATTAATTCATTTGAAATATTAAGTTAATTTTTGGAGAATTAATTCATTTGAAATATCAAGCTATTTTGGGAGTATGAAATTACTTTTAAAATAATTAATTATTAAATTGAAGTGCAACATATTATTTCTAAAAATATTTATTACCTGAGTTTATTAATTTTATCTAAAATATTTTCTATCTTATATTGATGTAAAGTTATGTTGGAGTAATATGAAGCTCATTACAATTTACTTCAAAGATATTATGTGAGGTACAACGTTGAATGGTTCCAAGTATACCAGAGAAGGAGAAAATTGCAGAAAGAATAGTAGCAGATCAATAGAGAAAAAAAGAATGAGAAAAAGGAAAGAGAAAGAGAAATTTTGTTGTATTTATTAATTGATTTGTAACACTACATCTTCTATTTTATTATGGAAATCACAATTATTCATATAATTGATTATATTTCAGTTGTGAATAGTAAAAATAATCTCATAATAATCTTTTATTCTTTAAGAATTGGTAAAAGAAATTCCACTAAATATATTAGAAATAGGCATGAATATGAAAGAATGACAAAATCTCTTAATTTTTTTGGTAGCAAGAGTTTTCAAAATCTACTATATACGAAATTATAAGTCTAGTAATCAATTAAAATTCAACTAATTTAATAAATACTATCACAGAGTTTTCCAATGAATAGTATCTTTATATATAATAAATATCCAACTTTCACTAATAATTACTCAATATAAAACCTCAATCATCAAAGTAAAATTCTTAAATAAATCTATACTCATAAAATATGAGTGTTTTTCGAAGAAAAAAAATCAATTACATTGTTAGAATTAGAGGATCACTATATATATTTCATAAAATAATACCTATCATATCATGACGGTATCCCAACTTTATTTTATAACATAAAAAGCTTTGAATTTTAAAAAAGTGCACAACAAATCATTCTTAATCCATTATAGCTAGTGTATAAGTTACCTATTTATTCACTGCATAAACTAAGAAAATCTATCCATATCTTTACTTGAAACCTCATATCCAATATTATGAATACAAATTAGGAAAATATACATCAACAAACAAAGACTGGATACTCCATGAGAATTTATGTATGTATAAGACATTTTCATTTTAATTTTCACTGTCTTTCCACGCAGGGGACAAGTATAAGGAATATATGCCAAAAATTAGTCATTTTTTTTGCAAATTATCCTCAACATCATGAATCTTTTCCAGACAATGAAGAATTTTTTGAGTTTGTTGAAGTACCCAAAAGCTGATTTTTCTTCAAAACTCGAACTTCTTCAGGTTTGTTAAAACACTCATTCAAAGATTTTTTTGGGTTTATTAAAGTACTCTAAAGCCATTTTTCTCCAAAAATTGGATTTCTTTGGATTTGTTGAAGCACCCATTTTTCCGAGTTTGTTGAGGTACCCATAAGTTGAAGAATTTTTCCAGATTTAGTGATCAAGAAGTTGGAAATTTTTTTGAATTTATTAAAGCATCCAAAAGTTAAAATTTTTTTTTGGATTTTTTAAAGTATCCAAAAACCAAGGATTTTTCCTAGATTTATTGAAGTATCCAAAAATTGAGATTTTTTCTTGGATTTGTCTAAATATCTTGAAATTGGTGATTTAAACTATTGTAAAAAAAACCCTATTCTTATGCTTTTCACTCTCTTAAGCTAGGGAAGCTTATGATAATTCAAATAAGGGGGAAAATCTGTAGACAATGGGTGATTGCTCCTTGATTTTGGACTAAAATTAGCTAGTTGGGCAAGAATGGTTTTTGGCCTAAGCGCATAAAAGATCTCTCAGTAAAAATGCCATGGCATGGTTATTTTTCATGTCCATGGTGAATTCTCCATGTTTCGCCATAAGCAGCTGAAGAAGTTGTTTGGATCAAGAAGTTCATCATAAATTTAGATGCGGTACCTAGTATTGTTGATCCAATACCCTTGTATTGTGATAACAATGGATCCATTGCACAAGAAAAGGAGCCATGATCTCATTAAAGATCCAAACATATACTCATGCATTACCATTTGATAAGAGAGATCATTGGTAGATAGGACATTAAGATAGAGAAGGTTCCCATTTATCAAAATATTGCAGACCCTTTGATTGAGCTATTCCCCAAAAGAAATGTGATATTCATGTAATAGCTTCAGTATGAGATACATAGGAAATTGGCTTTAGGTCCAGCGTAAGATTGTTATAGAAATTTCCTAAAGCAATCGCTTAGGACATGACATATTACTTCATTTATTAATAATCGAGCATGTTTTTATCTTTCAACATATTTATATATGTGTTTGCATTTATTTGTTTTAACTTAATTAATTGATAAAATTGTCCTTGGTGTAAAAATAACACAACATGAGAGAAACCATAATAGGGATCATGATTATGAGATTCAATCATGTGTAATTATGTTCTAAATAAATCCCTAGTTGCATAGTATTAACTTAATTAATTGATAAAATTGTCCTTGGTAGAAAAATAACACAACATGAGAGAAACCATAAGAGGGATCATGATTATGAGATTCAATCATTTGTAATTATATTCCAAATAAATCCCTAGTCGCATAGTATTGGTAAATAGGACATTGCCAATGCGGTTAGACTAGCACATATTATACTACTCGATCATGATCAAGCAACTGATCTCATAAGTTGTAAACATATGAGATTTTTATAGTTAACATATGGATGTTTGCTAAGAGTAGCCAAGTTCAGATTTACCAGAATTTATGATTTTTTTTTTTACAAAAATATCAGATTTAGATAATTTATTATGAGTTTATTATGGGTTCATTATATGTTTATTATGAATTTACGAAATTTACATAGTTTATTATGAGTTTACTACAAGCTTATTATGAGTTTATTGCAAAATAACTAAAATACTCCTGGTAAAAATAAAAAAAATTATGGTGGAGGATGTAATTTTTCTTTAATTAATTAATTAATTAATTGATGAAAAATAATAACCTCCACCATATTTTTTAAAATTTTTACTTTTTTACCAAGAATATTTTAGTTATTTTATTATAAACTTATAATAAACTCATTATAAACTATGTAAAACTTATAAACTCATAATTAATTTATTGTAAACTAATAAAAATCTAATATTTTGATAAATAATTTATAAATTCTGGTACTTTGACAAATAATTTATATAAATATGATAAATTAAATTTTTTTTTTTCAATTTGTCTTATATTTTTGTCAAAAGCCCTTTATTGATCCTTTTAAGAAAGGGTTAGACCACTACAAATACATCCTTATGAAGGACAAAAACTCATTCATACCCTAGTGAATATTTCAGCCACCCTCACTCTCTAAACTCTCTTTGCTGCCACCTTGGTTGCTTAGCACATAATCAAGGTTTTGGCCCCCTTATTACTCTTAATGTGAGTTGTTTTCTTTACTTTCTCGAGCGGACTATCAATAGAGGAAATCATATTTTGGATTGTTGTGGTTTGCTACAACCCAACAAGAAGGAAAGTAGCCCAATTTGAAGAGCAAGATTATAAAATTATTGTAATAAGATTTCTTTCTCTAGTTAGGTTGCTCTCAAAATTAAATTACAAAGGTAGATCCTTTGCATAAGTTTTCATTTACTTCCAATGTTTTATATGTATATGATGCATGAAAAAACCCAACATCAGATGTGGGAGATCCCACATCTAACAAATACAAACCTCTAATCCAATTAATATAGAAATTAGGTCTCCAATATGAACAACTAGCTTTTAGAGTTGGTTCTATCAAATTTGTATTAACAAGAATTTAACCCAAATTCAATTTTGAATGAAAAATTCACATGGTATTAAAGCAGCTCCTATGAATCTCGAAACCAAACTCAATCGAAACAAAAAATCAAATCAGAGTAACATTTGTCAGGTGTCAATTGAGGCAGTTGCCACTTAGGGGAGAGTGTTATGACTACCCTACAAACCCAAAAAAAAAATCAATGAATCAATTGTGGGATATTCCAAATTTAACAAATACAAACTTTTGATCTAATTAATATAAAAATGAGTTCTTCAACTTTAATAACTAGCTTTTACTTTTTATTTTTTTAAAAATAACTTTTAGGATTGGCTCTATCAAATTTATATTAACAGGAATTTAACCAAAATCAAGACTTAAAAATGAAAAATTCACAAGTTGCACGGAAGGTAGTGCCTAAGAAACAAGCAAATTTTTCAAGTGAAATATTGCAGCCAATAAGGTAAGATTATGAAATATATTTAATGAGATGTTTTATTCATAATTTTAATTAAAGTAAGTTAAATATATAGTTTTGATTTTGGTGATTTTAAGTCGATGAGAATTTCTTATTAAATTGATAAATTGTTTGGTAATTATGATTTTATAAATTTTGAGTGTTTAATATTACAAGTTGAATTATTTGTAAGTTTGTTAGGCTAGTCAATATATGGAATGATCTTTTCTTTTCTTTTCTTTTTTTGAACAATAATAAAAGACCCAATGGGTCCGACCCTTCCCCAGACCCTGCTCATTGTGGGAGCATAATATATATATATATATGTATGTATGTATATTACGTAAAACAAGTGAATCCAATTTCATTTTAGCAATTATTGTCTGACAGAGAAAATCTCAATCATACCCAGCCATGATATAATTTGCAATATAGAGCGATCATTAGACCAACAGGAAGCTTATCATATAATCAAAACAGCAAATACATTCAAGCCAATTTAACATTTCTCCAAATTTCAATCATTAGTTTAACACAAATAAATAAAGCAGATGGAAAAAGGATCAGTTGCACGTTCATTATTAACAAGCTCAGCTGTAAATTGCATGCTAATTCTTCAAATAGCACAATTAATCCTCTCTCTCAACACAATAGATACATGAAATGAAAACGTTGGCCTAAGCAGGTCCATAAACAATAATTCAGCATATTTTAAATATTTCTATAATCACATTAGTTATACCACAATCAAATTGAATACTTTTCATAAATAACTGTAGAATAATTCATCTCCTTTTATTTTTATTTGTTTCTCCCCCTTAATTTCCTCTATTAAGGAATTTTATAATCATATAGTTTACCAGTTATGACAATTTACAATGCTTATTTCTACAACCCTAATTTCTAGGATTATAGTTTTACAAATTAATATGCCACAAGTAAATTATATTCCCAAATAGAATATAATTTTTTATTTTAAATTAGGATCAACTATTGTATTTATAAAATATATAAAATTCAGAAGTTTCAATTTTGTGAATACGATTTTAATATTGTTTTACATTTTTAATATATATATATATAGTTGAACTCATAAATAATAAGTCATATTTTTTTTAAATACTAAATATTTTACTATAGAATGTATCAATGTATTTTCTTTTGCCTTTTTGCCTTATATGTTATTCTAGTTAATATTGTCATCATATAAAACAAATATATATATATATATATAATTAGTTCAACAAAACATTATTTCTTTCTTAACGGCGTCGTATAATTTCACAAAAAAAAATATTAATAGTGAAGATTAATTTAAAATTAATTATTTTAAAAATCACTACAAGAAAAACTGAATCAGACAACGCTTTCTGGCCGTTGTCTAATGAAGACAAAAACCGTTGTCTATTGAAGCGATGTCTGATAGCATTTCAGATAACGGTTTTAAAACCGTTGTCTGATGTAGATTTGCACAACGGTTTTTAATTTTATCAGACAAAGGTTTTTGGCCGTTGTCTGATGATTATTCAGACAACGGTTTCTAATTTTTCAGACAACGGGTTTTAACCGTTGTCTCATGGTTTCCACAACGGTTTTTAACCGTTGTCTGATGAAGGTTTAGACCACGCCTTTTGACTGTTGTCTGATGAAGACAAAAACCATTGTCTATTGAGGCGATGTCTGATAGCATTTCAGACAACGATTTTTAGCCGTTGTCTGAAGATGGTTTCCACAACGGTTTTTAGTTTTATCAGACAAGGGTTTTTAACCGTTGTCTGATGAAGGTTTAGACAACGCTTTTTGACCGTTGTCTGATGAAGACAAAAACAGTTGTCTATTGAGGCGATGTCTGATAGCATTTCCACAACGGTTTTTAGTTTTATCAGACAACACCTTTTAACCATTGTCTGATGAAGGTTTAGACAACGCTTTTTGACCGTTGTCTGATGAAGACAAAAACCGTTGTCTATTGAGGCGATGTCTGATTAAGGTTTATACAATGCTTTCTTATTAAAAACCGTTGTCTAATTAAGGTTTACACAACGCTTTCTTATTAAATACCATTATCTAATGAAGGTTTACACAACACTTTTTAATTTTTTAGAAAATGGTTAATTAATCTAAAACCGTTGTAGAAGGACGCTAAATACAACGGTTAATTAATGTGGCACACTGAATATTAGACAATAGTTTCAATGTTCATTTTTATTTCACCACCATTGTCTGTTAAACTGTACATTATACATATAAGATAACACTTTACAATGAAGGATTGCAAATTTGGGAATCAAAAAACCTCCACAAATTCAACCATTCAACATATTAACAAACTAAAAAAAAAATCAACACTATACATATATCACTGAATTATACTATTAACTTCAACTTGAATGATGCTTTATGATATATTTGGTGAAGTCAATCCTAATCTCGTTGATGTCGGCATCACTATACTCCAAGTTGCCTCTGCAAAGCCACTGAAAAATGAATCAAATTTTGGTTAGCCACATGTGGTAAATACAAAACTATTATATAAAAAATGAAAATAATTAAAATTCTCACCTTAGCTGCAAACTGAAGCTCCTTGTTATAACAGATTTCCTTCATGTACCTCATGACAAAGAGGTCGTAGTCCGTGGCCCCTTTCTGCACAGGAACCCCCTGAAATAGCAAATGAAAACAAAAATGAAGTACCACATGTTACATCCATATGTAAACCCATATGCAAACCAACACATCAACCTAATCATACAACCTAACCTGAAATCTGAACAAACATTCTGAAAAATGAACAGAAGACACATCCATATAAAATTTCAGGCTCAACGAGCAAACTCATACCTATAATATGCATATTTGCTTTAAATGATAAGACTAATCATCAATCAAACAAAAAGACTTCAAGAAAACCACTGTCATCCTCAATCAACACAACAGTATTCATCAACATAGATCAAAATAACAATATAGAAGAAACAGATTTGACGAATGTCAAACGGAGATGAGCAAATAGAGACATTGGTTTTAATCCAGAAACAAAATAAAAGTTGAAACAGAAACCAGAGCAATAGTATAAAAATACCAATCCAATATCAAATTCCCAATCAATCTCATCATCAAGAATTATATATTATACTATATACTATTATACTAATATATAATAGTAGATTTTGTTTTTTGACTAACTGAACAAGAAAACACAAGGCCACAGACTGAAACATCTTCAACAGAAATATTCAATATGAAAACCAAAGACACAAGAAAACACAAAAGGCAATCCAAATATATACGAGCAAGTATACAAGTAATGCCAGCAGTAGTGCAATTTGAAATGAAAAAATGCAGACCAACTGAAAATGCTTTGTGGACTCCAAGTTTGTACTCAAATGAAAAAATGCAGTCCAAATTTAGCAATATTTCTTTCATAGAACAAGCAATTTACATATCAACTTCCAATCCAATGCTCCATTTTCCCAACAGCAAAAAGAGTATAGGCAAAATTATTGTATAAATTGTATAAATCAGAAATGATGAGAAAAACAATACCGCCATGTTCTCCCATAAAATTTTCCTCCTCACAGTCTTGTTGACACTCTCCTTGTATAACTTTATGGCACTATAAGAAACACAATATAAGTCAACAAAATTGCATTTTTCCCAAATTTTATAACTTAAGAATAAATAGGAAGACTTTAGAAGCGCAACTTACTTGTCAACAACCTCTATCCATTCCTGGCTAGCAATGCGACGTTTAAGAGGGTCCATGTGGTAGACTACCTCTCCCTTCGGATTTACAACAGTCAATACCCAGTGATTCCTACGAAATAACAAAATAAAATACAAGCAATTCTTCATATTTGCTTGAACTTAACGCCAAACAATTCATTGAACAAAAAGTAATGCCAAACTTAAATAAACAATTCATGAATCAATCACAGCAGCAACAAGCCAAACTTAAAGTAATGCCAAACTTAAATAAACAACAATATCATGTCATTTTCACAAATGAGGGAAAACAGGAACAAGATGGTCAAAACTGATAATGAAAAGTGATACTACTAACATTTATATATACATACGAACATAATATATCTTTTATACTAAATTGTTGCTGCTTAAACAGGAACAAGAAGCACATAAGGTTTAACTACGATTACTGCTTCAATGCATATTGTCAAATTCAGATTGTCAAATGCAGTAAATGAGAATTTAAAAATCTGAATAAATACAGAACCAACAATGAAACAGTGATTTCAATCACCAAAATAGCAATCACAAAGGCTCAATTCATAACATCAATCACAATCACATGCAGAAGCAGCGTTATTTAGCTACTAACTCTCATTAGCTATAATAGCGGATAAAAAAGAAAGGTAAAGAAATAACTCACACATCGTTGAAAGGCAAGAGAAAGTATTGCCCTTCTTTAGCCCCCTTAAATCGACTCGCAAGTGTATGTGACCTCCCCCCTGAATTACCACATCCAATGGCACCAATCATGCTGGGATCCACAAAGCCAATCATATCAACCATTTTATGCCTTTTGACATATTCATACATGTAACACCCCTTCCCAACCTACATGTGTAAGTCGAGCAGAGGAGCCACACTATCCTAATGTTGCTACCAATTTACTTAGTCAAATTTTAGTTCTGATTTTTACAGAAATTTTGCCATAGTTCCGCCTAGAAATTTGGATCCCAAGTGTCGACAAAACTTATTTTTCTGATTTTTAAAAACATTTTACACAGACCAATGTGAATATGAATACCATCAAATTTAATGCACTCCCAATGAATCCACCTTATACCCTCAACTACAAACATGCACGAAAAGTTCACACTTCTAATATAACATAAAGTAAAGATTTATGATTATTACATACTAATAACATACAGTTATAACATAAAAATTCTCTTTTATATTTATTCATATACATGCCACAACTATCAACTCATAATGGAACTAAAAGATCTACCCCTGAGATTTGCTGTGGTCTGGTCGTTGCTTCTCCAAAATTTATCTACTGCTCCGAACCTACGAGTCAAGGAAAACTTAACTCGCTGAGCGTTGTCGCTCAGTGGGTACTTTACCAATAAAAATAAGAGTAGTATATGAAAGTATTCGAAATCAAAGGAAATAATTAAATCAACAATCAACCCACTTTATATCAATAGAAATCATGATACATTCAGTGTGATATTCTTTCAATAATGTAAAATCATAATTCAAGCTCATTTGCATTATATAGTTCAACGAAAAATAATATGTCTTTGATTCAGGCTCTACTGGTATATAGGGAACCATAGTGATAAGGCAGTGGGCCTCCCCACTGTAACATAGGTGGCCCTCACCACCGATATCAGATCACAGGAATGGGCCTCCCCATCCTGGTTAACCAATGGGCCTCCCCATTGGCTTCAGTGGCCTCACCACTGAATAAAATATCATATCACAATAATGAGCAGTACTGCATGCGTTAGTATAGTGCACCATACCCATATCTACCACTCCCACTATCTAGCAGAGCAAAAAGATTAAAATGATTCAATTTAAGTCTCAACTTCATTTTAGAATGATTCAAGAAATCAATTTAAATTCTCACCGCGCTTTGCCATTTATGTCGGGCACCACTTTCTTTGGTCAAACCGTTACTCTTTTTCACATATTTAACATCCACAATAAACACATCAAACATTTCAAAGTATTCCTCAAAAGATTACAAATTGACCAAATAAATAGTGTTGCGGCGAGAAAAATCGGCAACGCAAAATGGCATGACCAAATGAATAGTAAAATCTGGGTTTTCGTCAAAATTTCAGTCCACTTCAGTCATGAATTTGACCAAGTAAATGATCTTATTTTTGGTTGAAATTTTACAGAAAACTTATTTCATATGTTTACTAATTGTATGTAAAATTTCATTGAAAAATTCATTCGTTTGCTGCCCCAAACAATTTCCACAAAAATAGTCCAGAAGCTGTCACTTTGGGACCATTTCGGCCCAAACATTTGAAATGCATAGGATAGTTTATTTTTCTTTTGCAAATCAATATTAAGGCTTCTTCAATAGTAAATTGAAGATTCAAACACTTCCTTTTAACAATTTTTTCATGTTTAACTCAAATCAAACTAATTAAAGTCCAAACAACTTACAAAATCAACTTTCCAAATTTTCTCAAAACATTTGGTTTCAATTAAATTTAACAACCCAATTTCCATAAGAAAACAAGAACATAACTCAAATATTTAATTTAAACTCAATCAATATATTTAAACATCAACTTCAAAACTTCCATAAACCAAAGTTTGTAAGCAAATAGAATTTCTTTTATGGTAAAGCACCAAATCAAAATTAATTATTCAAAGGTAAAGTACCAAACCTTATTTCTTTAATTCCTCTTAGCTTTTCCTTCTTCTCCTTCTTTAATTCTTTATTTCTCCTTCAATCAATTCAAGATACAACATAAACCTTAGAAATTCAAAATAATAAGTTATCCTCCATTTCTTTTCTAACCGAAACCCTAATCCAACCTTATTAATCTTTATACATCTTTATTCTTCCATTTAATCAATTAATCTCATCACTTACTTAATATTTTTCCAATTCCACATAAAGACTCTAATCTCCAATCTTCCAATAAATATATAACTACCTAAAATTAATACCAAAATTAAAGTCTACTTACTAGAAAATCTTAAAAACTCACCTTAAAAATCAACTTTGGTGAAACTTGGAAGCCCTTTGGTGTTTCCCTTTGTTGGCCGAATTTTGTAAGTGGAAAAAGAGAGAGTTTGTTCTTCATTTCACATATATTTATATACAAAGGAAATGATGATCACCTTATGTGTTGGTTAAGCTCTTTAAGCCCACTTGTCCACCTTTCTCTTTCTTCATTTATTACACATGCTAAATGCTTACTTTTGATTGGCCAACCTTAGATTTTTTATAGTTTTCTTTTCCTTTACTTCTTTCCACTTGTCCCTCATCCCATAGGATATCATAAAGTTGTCCCGGGTTTCCCATCCGGTCCCGACATGAAACCAGGCCCACTTTACGTTCCGGCGATTAATCGATCATATCTTTTAAACCGTTTAGTTCCACGAGTCAAACTACATATAGTTTTGATCCTCTTGACCTCTACTTCCTATTTTTAAAGTCTATTTTAGGTTTCCAAGTCGTTTTGAAAAATTACCAATAAGCCCTCAACTTTTTACAAAATTTCCTTTAGGTCCTTTCTTTGCTCGGGTGTTGCCCGGGCCCCATTTCTACTGACGATCATTTCATATTTACCCCCTTAACATCCTCTACCCACTCTTGTTTTTATTTCCTACTTCGGATTCATGTATAATGACCAAAATGTCCCTAGTCAAAATCCCCTATATCTTCCAAACCGTGCGTTTTCTAGAAAAATCGTTACGCGTCGTTGTGACCCGGTTTTTCTCTATTTTCCATTTTTGGAATATGTTATGTGCACTATTAAGAACATCCGGTACGACTTTTGGAAATTACATTTACCTCCTCAAAACTTTTGAAAATTACAGTCACCTCCCCAAAACTTTTTGAAATTACAATCACCTCCCTAACACTTTGCATTTTTCTTCAAGTAGGTCCCAGTGGTCCTATAGCCTTATCTGGGGCCGTTGTCAGAAATTATCTTCTCCTTTCCCCTTCTCTCACTGTGCACGTGACTACACTGCATAAATACGATAGGCGGATGTGACAATACAAGTAGCTGCATACAAAATGAAGTAATAGTTGTTACATATTATCAGTTTAATTCCAGCACAATTAACAAAGAAAATAAACAGCTTTTGTACTTGGAAACTTACTGAATAAATATGGTAAGTATGGATCCGGACATTTCACCTCCGGCGCACACAGCATGTAGATCTTGTAAGAACACAACTTGCTTTTTGCTCACACCAAATGCTTCTTCACTTAGGGAAAAACTAACTGTTCGATCATCGATTAAGGCATCCTTCGCCCACAGCCACAATCGTTTCAAAGGCGCTGGATAATCAGCACCCATCTTAACATGCAGCTCCTCCTGAAACATATCAGCTTCTATAACAACAGGCTTCTTTAATTTCTTGGAGGCTTTTTTCTTCACACAAGCTTTTTTAAAACTCTGAAAATAAAAAATTTGCACGTGAACACAATAAATAGCAAAAAAAAGCAATTATGCAAACTTTCATTTCTCAAAACTTAACCTTTGGATTAGACACCCCATCCAGCACAATCAAATTTCTCGGCCATGCTATAAAAGTACCCGCGACTTGGTCCACAGTAACAATTTCATCGCCAACTGGGAATGGGATATTGACGTCTGTAAATATAAAAAACATGGAAAATTTACATTTATTTATATGTTTGAATATAATCATTAGAAGTTTGAATAAATAGTAAGTAGTATCCTCAAACCTTGAATTGTATGAGTGATCGACACTCTTGCATTCTCTTGTGCAATCTTAACTCCATGGAGAGATGGCTCGTGTCCTTCAACAACCGGGACTTCAACAACCTTTGCATAAGCAACAATATTGTTCGGTGATCCTATGGCCAGCTTCGCCAATTTCACTTGATTATCAAACCCATCATCATCAAACTCATTATTGGGACCTTTGACATTAGCAGAAACCTCAATACCTTCTGCCTCCTCAACAGCAGCAACCATAGCAACAATCTCGATACGTTCTGCCTCCTCAGCAGCAGCAACCTCATCAACATCTGCAACAACCTCAGCAGCAACCTCATGAACATCATCCTTATCAAGCACCTCCACTTTCTCCAAAGCAAGGACCTTCTCATCATCAACAGAATTGAGACTCCTTTTTGCTTCATCCAAATTGAGACTCCTTTTTGCTTCAACAGAATTTGCATTAAATTGAGGACTCAAATTCTTCCTCACAACCGGCACTTGCGCCTCTTGATCCTTCACAATAGGAATTGAATTGGAGCAACTTGCTTGTTGGGAAGGCATGTTTGGACTAGACACAGGCTTTGACAAAAATTCTGCTCTAATCTTAGCAATTTCAGCAGCCCAAAATGCATCTCTCTGCTCTATAATTTTCTTGATCTCCTCCTCCATGACCATTTGAACCCCCTCCCGTATCTTTTCATCAATACTCTTTGCTTTTCTCTATCTTGGGAGACCAAAATAGACAGATTGCTTCACGTGCCTTCCCTGGCCACGTACTCTTCCTGAATGCTCTGGTTTACCAAGCGCCTTTGATAACACATCATCAGCGCCTTGTTCAACTACTTCACCTGAACTAACTTGCTCCTTTAATGACTCCTAAAAAATAGACCCAAAATGGATGTAGTTAATAAATTAGGAAACAAGAAAAGTTGCTGAATTGAGTTGAAACTTGAATCGAAAATCAGAACGTACGATTCCCTCAGCTTTGTGCTTCACTCTCTCATCTTTAAACTTTCCTTGTCTGTCCTGCCTTGCAAGGATCCAAGCCTTCGATCGATCGATCTCCGAAATCCCTTCAGGATGATATTTAGTCTGCATGTATATATAGAGGATGACCTTATTAGTAATATAAACATGTTTTAAGAAGCATTATAAATCCATATTGACGATACACAAGTCATAGAAAAAAAAATTAAATACACAAGTCAACACTAACCCATTCACTTTCCAAGTTCGCGTATCCTTTTCGAGACAAACGATGAGGATACTCGTTCAACATACTTCTCTTGTGTTGTTCTTCATGAATTTTCTATGACAAAAAGGAACAAAACATCATAAGTATGAAAAAGGAATCAAGATTAACATTTGGAACTAAATTAAGAAACAAGAAAATTGAAGATTTCCTTATGGTAAACTCGACTCCCAAACAATCAGCAACGAAAATGTCCCAGTGCGACTGCTCAATGAATGTGAAGTCAGCTGGAGGAACCCGCAGCTTCTCTGGTTCATCACGGTGTGGAAGAACATAGAGTCTCATCAACCGACTTTTGAATTCCCTCCATTTTTTACCAACAGACTGCAGTACCATTTTCTTGGAAGTCGGCAGTACAACGAAAGCCATCTACATACATAAACCACAAAAATAAAATTAGATGAATAAGTTACTTAAAACCCAACGTATATAAAGCAATTGAGAAACTAATGTATATAAATTAATTGTGTGGGAAGGATTTTGCATAACCTGGACACAATCCCAAATCTTTGTTTTGACATCTTTAGCAACTTCCTTCCAGGAATCATGCCATATCGGGGCTTTAGACCTTGCTAAAACTCCGATATATGATTGCATCTCTGAAGCAGCCCTACCAAATGGTGCTCCCTTTGCATTAAATGAAACTGTAGGCTTTTGGCTACTGATCTTCCGTCTAACAATTCGGTGCATGGAGACACACCCTCATTTTAGCAGTTTTATCCCTTCAACATCGTCCTCGTTTGATTTCGGCTTACCCTTATCTACTCGCTTTCTTTTCTTGGACAGCTTTTTTTCCAAGTTTTCAGAGATCGACTTCCTCTTTGAAGATACGGGGGAAGAAGTCGACGGCTTATCTGGGTGCATTGATCGTGTCCTGGAGATAGCCTTCAACACTCTCATTGTGGCTGGATTTGGGGAAGACCGGGCTTGTTGTTTACATACACGGGGAGAAGTACGGGTGGGTAGTTGATACGATTGTTTCTTCTTCGAAGGAGCCATAATCAGCACCTGCATTCACAAATTAAAAGTTGCATTTTGTATGAAATCATCCAGTTTAAACATTGGATATCACAAAAAAATAGCTGCAGGTATGAGAAGCATCAGCCAATAGGTAAGAATTAAATGTGAAAATGCATTTCAGAAGAATGTTGATGTAAGCAGCTGCAAGTATGAGAATATTATCACTATCTCTAAGAATAACTCTCATGCCCTTTGGTCAATTCTAAGGTTACGCTACTTGGAAGGAAATAGGGTTAAGAGACAGGTTTGCCATTGCTAATTTGAGGAAAATAAATATACTCTTTCAAAATTGTAGAACAGAAAAGGCAATTGGTAAGAGCCACAGAATCATAATCAAAGTAGGAAATATTTTCATGACTAAATCACATGCCACAATAGTAACAAAATTATGTTCGTACTCAGTGCCACAACATTTAAATTTCCTATAAGAACAGGACACTTAGTGACTGTAGTACGACACACGGAAGAAAAACATCAATTATGGACTGTTATGGTGTACAACATATAACACAAATTAAGCATGTGCTGCAAAAACAGTATTTTTCTGAAAACAGGCCAAACATAGTTGGATTGAAGAAAAAAGATCAAAAATTGAGTTGACTTCATACCATTCTGTGTCTGACATGAAAATGGTTTATAAAACAAACTTCTAAGAACTAAGAAGAGGAAGAAGAAAATTATACAATAACACAAAAAATTAAAAAAAAAAAGATGCAGAGCGACAAAAGTATATAACGAACCTCGAAGGCTGGAACTGAGGGAGTGAATGCAGAGCCGCAGTGAGTGGCGGGCGGGTTAGAGAGAAAGGTAGAAGAGGAAGAAGAAATATGGATGTACCGTGCGTTTTTAGGTCAAGACTGAATATTTCGAAAGAGGGAAGGAAGAGAACACAGTTAGGTCTAGCAATGGAAAGAGGAAAGGAGGAGAACAAAGTTTGGTGTAGAAATATTTAGTTTCTGAAGCTTTCTACCCGTGAAAATGAAAACTAATTAGGTCTACAGAGAGAAATCAAAAGAGGGAAGGAGGAGATAGGTCTGTTTAGGTTTATTGCTAAATTTCAAAATGGCCGTGTTTTTGGCAAAATGAGGGCAAATGAAATTTTTTTTTTGGAAATAAAGGGGGGAATTTAAGTGTTCAAAATTTTTGAAGTTTTGACATCCCTCTTTTGAAACAAAATGGAATTATCAAAATTTTTTTAAATTAACTTTATAAATTCACTTATATAGATGACTAATAAATTTCAATTTATAATTCATCCATAAGTGATTAAGGCAATACAATTTAAACAATTAGTAGTGATAAATTTTTATGGAACCCTATATAATTATAAAATTTAGTGTTGATGTAAATTAGATTGAGCAAAAACAATACTAATATATATACTAATATTGAAAAGTATAGCCAACTGAGAGAATTAAATTTCATACACAGGAACCATGCTCATGGTTAGCCATATAGCAGCCATCTAGATAGAAATCATGTAATTGCAAGGCAAGAGTTCAATAAGCAAGTCCACAATAACACTTAAAAATGGAAGTGAAGATTATGATTATGATTTGAGAAACATTAGAGTTAGTGGGATGTGAGAAGAACATGAGCAAAAATTTATCAAAGAACTAGCACTAATATATACTTGTATATAGTAATATATACTTGTATATACTAATATATATACTAATATATACTTGTATATACTAATATATATACTTGTATAGACTTGTATATACTAATATATACTTATATATACTTGTATATATACTAATATATACTTATATATATACTTGTATATACTTGTATATACTAATATATATATACTTATATATACTTGTATATATACTAATATATACTTGTATATACTAATATATATACTTGTATAAATACTAATATATACTTCTATATATACTTGTATATACTAATATATATACTTGTATATATACTAATATATACTTGTATATACTAATATATATACTAATATATACTTGTATATACTTATATATATACTTGAATATACATGTATATACTTGTATATATATACTAATAAATACTTGTATTCCTACTTATATACTATCATATTATATCTAAATCATTATTTAATGGTGGACTTTAAAGTTTCTAATGGGTTTATGAAATGTTTATAAATCCAAACCTTAGCTTTTAATACTTAGTCAAGTTTATTTGGCTTAAGAAAGCCTAACTTCCATACATTGCAAATAGCCACTGGATCTTTAACATGTTTTTATACTAAGAAAATCTAACTTCCATAAAACGTCCAAGCTTCAGATTCTGCTTCATCTCTCATTCCTCTTTTAGCTTCAATAGTCGTGGTTCTCTCGCTGCCAAACCCTAAGCACCACTCTCCTAAGCACCACTCTCCTTGCTGCGGTCTTCATTGCTGCCAGCCGTCTCCTTGCTGTCGGCCGTCTCATTTGTCAGTAACTGCATTGTCCCAATTAAGTCGAAAGAAGATTTTTTTTTTCTTATGAGCCGTAAGTAATCATCCCATCTGCACTCTCCTTGCTGCCGATGTTCATTAAGCTGTTGTATCTATATACATAACTTGGTACATTGGATTTTCAGCACAACCATAGAATTCTTTCCTCTGTTTAATCTAATTGAATTATTGCATTGTATTTTCAGATTACTATAATGTTGCATTGTATTTTCAGATTTCTATAATGTTGTTTTGTCCCTTCAATTTGCTGCTTAAATTTCAAGATCTACAGTATGTCTCCATGCTTCTGATTTCTCTAATTGTTTATAAGTCTTTGGTCCCCTGTTTGATGACTATCAGTTGAAATGGTATATTGAGTTGTGTCAGTGAATTGAGGATTATTTGTGGATTCAGGTTGTTGTGATTGAAGTTGAATGTCTGTTAAAACATCAGTTGTGTGAACTGGTATTTGTTTAGTTTTATATGAAAAGTACTGCTCATGAAACTGTAAATAAATGCTGACTAAAATTTATTTTGTTGTGAGATCCATAAACAGAAAACCTTTCACTCCTGACTTGTAACCAAGAAATACCCCTTTCCTTGCTCTTGGTGCTAGCTTTTCTTTTCAATGACAACTTTTAAGTTCTATATGTGAACCCTTTTTCTTTCTCCTTCAGGTTGAACAATTACATAACAGTCCAAGCTTCCTCATGCAACTTTATTCAAACCACAACAACCATATGATAGCTGTCTTCGAGAAACCTTCATAGAAGTTAGATGCTACATCTGCTCTCGCATCTGAGGTGATTATACTTCCCTTCCAGGTTCTATTTGACATCACCATAATTCAGTGGAGTTCACATAGGTGTTATGTATCTGGTTCTTGCTATTAACTGAATTATTGCTGTCAAAATTGCAGAACTGATCCAACTAACTGAATTATTGCTCAAATTGCAGAACTGGTCCAACTAAAAGATGGATAGATCTTGGTTGAAGGCTGATAGAAGAACAAGAGAGTTTCAATTAGGTGTGGAAGAGTTGTTAATGTTTGCATTTGATAATGGGTTTGATGAAACAAAAATTAGTTGTCCATGCTTAAGATGCGCTCACAGTAAATCGTGGAAGGCTCAAACTGTTAGGGATCATCTTTTCTAATATGGTATTGATCAAACCTATAGTTGCTGGATATGGCACGAAGAGTCAAATCCAAAAGGGAGTCCTTTAGTTGCTGAAACCGATTGTTTCTCAGAATTAGTTGATCAAACAAACATAAGAACGGGGCATGATAATGTCGACGATGATGATATTTCATTAGATTCCTCTGATTTCATTAACCATGTTGAAGGTGAACATGAACCCCTTTATCCGGGATGCAAGGGTTATACTAAGATGAAAGCTTTAGTCAAGTTATATAACTTGAAAGCAAAGCATGGCATTTCTGATACATGCTTCTCTGATATTCTCCTTTTGCTTGGGTCAATGCTTCCAGAAGGCAATAGTATCCCTTCTTCCTTCAGTGAAGCCAAGAAAACCTTATGTGCTTTGGGTATGGAGTATGAAAAAATACACGTGTGCCCGAATGATTGTCTCTTATATCGTGGTGAGAGACATGAAGATGAGACAATTTGCCGCATATGTGGAGCCTCTAAATGGAAGCTGGACAAGAAAGGAAAAGAATTGGAAGGGGTCCCTGCTAAGGTTCTATGGTATTTTCCATTAATACCAAGGTTGAGGAATTTGTTCAATACAGCTCAAATTGCAAAGGAAATGACTTGGCATCACACCGGGCGACAAAAGGATGGTAAAATTAGACATCCGGCAGACTCACAAACATGGAAGGATGTAGACCAAAAGTGGCCTGATTTCGCTTCGGAGACAAGAAACCTTCGGTTAGCTTTATCTAGATATATATAATTTAAAACACATTTACTCTCCCATTTCAAATGCATTGACCCAAAATTCTTTTTAATATACAATACATAAAATCCAAATATAATATATTATGCATAATACTCAAAGTGTACAATAACATAAAAATATATACATACTGCTGACGGTGTTTTCGATTTCGATAACAACTCAACAAGCTCAACAATAAGTCTAGACCTAACCTGGTCTAGAAGAACTCTCTGGCTCAACTGAGTCTATCATGTCACCTCCACGATTAAAACAATCACGCTAAGCCGAAGCCTAGTGGTACAAACTTTGATAATAACGATAAAACTCAATGCAATGCCAATGCACGATGCATATAGATGTCACATCATTCCACTTTTTTATAGTTTTCAAATATTTCATAATCACATTTCACATATAAACAAACACAAACATGGGCCCAAAGATAACTAACATGCTATTCAAATTCCAGAGTTACTGTTTTGGTCTATAATGACACCATGTGTCTAGCCCCGTAGGCAATATATCCATGGATAATCCAACTAGATCTGAGATTACGACCCGATCTTTTCACTCAGTCTAGCTTCAAGAATTTATTTTTGAGGCTTACAATCCCGTCTTTTCACCCCAAAAATATCATATTTATCAGCTGGGTCTGGCTTATGACCCGATCTTTTCACCAGCCCAGCATTTAGCCAGTAGGCAATCATAGGCATGCCGCCAAACACAGAACTCTAAAAATTGAATAACATACTAGACACACAATTTATTCATATTTCTCATTATTAATCTCTTTCTTATTTTCACATATTCAATCTAGGCACATTGCCTTATTTTCACATTTTTTTCTCACTTTTCTCATTTTTCACATCTTTCTCATTTTTCTCACTTTTCTCGCTTTTCTCGTTTTTATCAATATCAATTCATTTCATTATACAACATATCTCATTTTTGCATTCACAACACATTACCCAATTACTTTGGGTATTTTCACATAATATATATATTTCACATTTGACACAATTTAGCCATTATCAATGGCTTTTCACTATGCATTTAACACATATATGACATTACAAATGTCATAGCACATTATTCATACACAACCAATGAACTAAGTAGCTTAACACATTTTCCAACCAAAATGTATTAAGTCCAAATGTCATGCAAATATAAACAATATATTCAAAGTTTGTACATACCTCCACTAGACCCAAAGCAAGCTTAAAACAACCTCCAATCCTATCTTTCCAACTTGCCCTTTACCACTTGGATGAAGCAAATCAACATCCCTCAATACCTAAACCAAATGTGATAGCAAATAATCATTTAGTATCTCATTTAATACATTTCCAATATTTAACCATAATTAAATATCACTCCTACAAATTTCTAAAAATTTAGCATTTCCTTACTTTGACATTAGAATTCCATTCTACTACAATTAAATTAGTTTTTTTTTAAGTTTATTTATATTATTAAAAACATATTTTAATACATTTAAATCATTTACATTATAAAAATACACTCTTATAAATAAAATCTCAAAAATGGCATAACCTTCCCCCATTAAAGGTTTTCCATTTCAACACAATCCATTACTCATTTCAAGCTTATATTCATCACTTTTAACACTAAACAACATGCTTAAACAAATAAAATCACACAATTCAACCACTTTGAAAAATCACTTTTTCAAAACCCTAAATCTCCACTTCCATTCAAAAAAAATTATTTTTGAATTATTTTATTAATTTTAAATTTCTAAAATTTTATTTATAAAAATATCATTGGACTTTGACTTTTCTTTTAAAAAGTGTTGACTTTTATATGTTATGCATATTTTGCGCATATATCACATATATATTCCACTTTTCCATTTAAAATCTCTTCATTTTTCATTTAAAACCATTAATTTAATTTATCCTTTTAAATTATAATTTATTTTATCAAATTTTTCAAAAAATTAGAAATTTTCAAAAATTTTGGGATATTACAAGTTTGGTGTGAGCAATGGTGATGTTTGCAGTTTCTTCCATGGGTAGCTTCTAAAAGTAGGGGGAGACATTTGGAACAGTAGAAACAACATTTATGTTTGATGAATTCCTATGACCAAGTTTATTGTCTTCCTCCTCTTTGTGGAAGCAGGGGGAGACATTTTGAACTACAAGAGCAGGGGTTTGACATTGTTTGAGAGGCTTGATATTGTGGTGAGTGGTATGTGTGGTCCTAGTGGATAGATTCCCATTTTTTATTACATTATTGCATCTATAAACACCTGCTGTGTAGACATATTTAGAAAACACATCATTGAGACTTTTTGTGGCATTAGGAGTTAGAAAGGTCTCACCTGGAGAATCCTTTGCATTTTGTTGTGTTTTGCGTGAGAAAGCAATCACATGCGCTAAGCTCATTGCTTAGTGCTGCATTTACAATAATGCACAAAATATATATAAAAATACATATACAACCATCACATTACTTGTAATCATAGTCTACAGACCATTTATAATCAGAATAAGGCAGTAACATAAGCATTTGTGCAAGTCATCCTCAACCTGCACAAACACTTCAATAATGGAATTCCAGGTGCACATTGGTTCATCCAATAATAGAATTAAGCAACTTACTCTGATTCATGCATAGGAAAAAAAAATTCACACCCATTAATTTATATTCTCACATTTGAGGCTTCGATTAATCACTAAGCTAGGCTCAGTTTTAACGGTCTTAGTGTAAAGTAAGATCAAACTGACCTTATGCTTGCTAAAAAATGAATTCAAATAGTAGCTATACAAAGTCAAATATAATTTCCAATTCATTATCCAAGTGCTCAAATCTGTGAAATTTCATCACTCAAACATGAGGAAACTCATAATTTCAGTTGATAAACGACGAAGCCTTCAAAGCACAAACCTGGAAACGGGAGCCAGCTTTCAATCTCCCCTTGGATTTGCTTTTGGCTCCTTTCCTTTCCCTCAACTCATTGCCTCCTTGAGTTCTAGCCATTCTTGATTCAGATAGAGATGGAGATGGTTTAGGGTTTTTTTCTGCTATCAAATGGTTGAGGAGAAAGAGTTAAGACTAGTTTCCATTTTTTTTTTTGGATGAGAATGAAAATGAAGAAAGAAGATTGAGCAGAAAGATTTTTTTATTATTTTTCCATAGAATACATACATATATATATATATATTACTTATTACCCCTTTTTCCCAGCTGAGAGCTTTCTGTCCGGATAAATTATATTGTTCATCCATTGTACCTGCCACAATGTCCTAGTTGATATAACAATTAACAAACTAATACAATATTAACGTATGGTAATTTTTTAATATCCTAGTTGGTATAACATATTTATAATATAAAATAATTATTTACTTGTAACTAGTGGCGAAATTAGAAATTTAATGAAGAGGGATAAAATTTATACAAAAAAAAATTATCAATAAATAGTTATAAATTTATAGTTCTAATGTTATTAACTTAATCACAATTAATAGTTTAAATTTCATTAACCTAATCACAATAATTTAATTTTATATTCAATATTTTAATTTATAATTTATAATTAATTAAATAAAAAATCTAAAACTCTAAATCAATTCACAACCCAATGACAACACAAATCATTTTAAATAAATTACAATATAAGTCAGATTTTTCAAGTAAGTTTACAGTTTACACAAATAAACATAAAAAAAGATTCAATAAAAATTTTAAAGTAGAAATAAAATAAAAAAAATTGCTTATTACATTGTTATAGTAATAGCATATTGTGTTAATTTTAATAGTTGATATATCAATAACTTAAGAGATTAAGTATTATATATGTATAAATATTATATATATAATTCTATAAATATCATATAGATATTATATATATTTATATATAATTATATAGATATAATATAAACTGTATGTAAACTATATTTATTAATTATTTATAGTTTACATATATATATATATATGTATGTAAACACATAAGTGGGAGGAAGGGGAAATAATATTATATAATTATGTATAGTTATATAATTTATATATGAATACACACACACATATATATATATATGCACATGTGGTTGGAGATGAGGGGGGTCCATTGCCCCCTAGTCCCCCACTCCCTCCACCCCTGCTCGCAACTATAAATAAAGAAAATAAAATTAATATATATTAATAAATTTAAATCAATAATATATAATTATCCTTCTATCTGGATTTCTTTCTATCTATATTTCCTTCCTTCATGTTGTCTTGCTGGCTTCGTAGATGTCCTCGATAAAGGAAGAATCCCAATAGTTCTCATATTTTCAAATCTTTTCAGTTTAAGAAGTGCTCTCGATGCGTAGGTACCCATCTTATTCTTAGGCAAGCTATCAATTGAGCAAGCAAGTTTCAAAAAATGACTCTAGGACATATCAGGCCAGGCGGAGGAAGGAAGAAGAAGAGCTCAAGGCTGCAACTAAATTCAATTCGCTACCTCTCTCTGATTAGTAGTAGGGGCTGTCAGCGAACAACAACAAAGTGATAGGAGCGAGAAAACCAAAAGCGAAGGAATTACAAAGCGCAATGTAATCTTAATTATAATAATTGCAACAATATCCATCAATTGTTGCAATTATAATTCATTAATTATTAAAGAATATTGTAGTTTTGAAACTAAATAGTATTTTGAGAGAAGAAAATAATAGAGAAAAGTGTTAAGTTTTAGAAAAAAAAATTTTAATTAATCATTATAGTAACATTCTAATTTCATACAAACAATAAAAACAACATAAAAAATAGCTTAAACCATAAAATCTTCATAATTGCAATGATTGATGTGCAAGTAATAATTTATATATTATTATTTTCTTATTAAGTTTTTGTGAAATAAACATTTATTATGGTTAAAATTACATTTGTATATTGTTACAAATTTATTGGATACAATTTGTTGCTAATTTATAGCTACATTTATATTCTTATTAGATATATTAATTGTTTGTAGTTTTGATCATGTAAATTTCATTGTAAATATTATTTTAAATTAATTTATATATTGATTAAAAGTATATAATCTCTTCTCCAAATGAGTTCAATTTCGACCATTATAATTGATTAGTTAACTCATTTACTGTTGTAATTATTCTAAAAACAATTCATATCCATCACAAAACACTTCATATTTAATACTGTTATTAATCTAGTAACATTAACATCTTTTAAATCTAAGAGAAGACAATAATTGCTTAAATAATCGGTTAAAATTTTAATTCGCAAAAAGATTAAGAGCAGAAAAATCTTTAAAATAATTAAGTTATTTGTTCTTCATTGCAATAATAGTCTCTTTCAATTTAATATCATTTTTATACTCATAAAAAATAATTGCAATATTCAAAGTTTCAAACACTGCTAAATGAGATTAGGATAATAAACATCATATAAATGTTCAGGAGCATCATTAAAAACTTTTAAGATATCAATCATTTTTTCACAACAATTTCATTGAGTATGATGCAATGGAATAGGTGCAGAATTAGATTCAATAAATTTATATAATAATTCACAATATAGAAAAGAATCACAAAGTAATTCATAAGTAGAATTTTAATGGGTTATAACATCTCGTTTGAATTGTTTAAAAGGCATACCGTGTTGCTTCCAACTTTTATATAATTGAAGATGAGACCATAAACAGTTTAATGCAATTTTAATTGATTCATACAAAAAATTTAAAGTTCTCAAACCACTTTGAACACACAAATTCATAACATGACATATGCATCCAACATAAAAAAATTTACCTCCTAAAATTGGTTTGCAAATTTATTCTAAATTATTAATAGAAATAGTATTTGCAGAAGCATTATCAAAAGAAATTGAAAAAATTCTTTGAACTAAATTATAATCTTCTAAAATACTTTTTATTATTTTATATATATTATTGACAGTATGTCTATTATCAAAAAGTCAAAATTCAAGGAATCTTTTTTTTTGTAAATTATATTGATTATCAACCCAATTAAATGTAACACCCATATATGAATGTGTTTACCAATAATCACTTCAAATTGAAAAACGAAAATGACAATTTGAAAATAATATGCCTAATTTTTTTTTCTTTTTCATAAAGCTTGCGCAATATGAGTGATAAAGTTAAGCAGAGGACACATTGAAAAGCAAGATTCACATATTTTTTAATAAAATTAGTAAATCCTATTTTCTCACCAAAATTAAAAGTTAATTCATTAATATAAACACACCTTGTTAATTCTTCTTTGACCACATTTTTATCATAGTGAAAAAGACTTTGTTTTTTAGTAGGTTCAGATGATGAGTCCGGTTCTACAAAACCCGCTAATTGTGTTTGAGTATTATTCATACTCGCTTGAATAAGATATTTTTTATTGAGATGTCTCCATAATATTTCATAACTTCCTCTATCTATAAATTTGAATGAAGATGAGCAATAATTGCAGTATACTCTTTTTTGGCCTTTTGCATTTACCTGTTTAGAAAAAAGTAAAAGAAAAATATTAGATTTAACTTTCTTGTTTTACTATATTGATTTTGATTAAATGTGTTTTGCTCTTAGCAATCCACTTCTTCCTCATCATCTAAAATATTATTATGTTATTATGAAATTGTTTATCATCACTTATATTATATATCAAAATGACTAGAACTTGCCATTTGAATATAAATTGTTAATAATAATAATAATAATAACAAAAATAATTAATAATAATAACAATAAATATTACTAACAATAATAAATAATAATAATTAACAATAAATAATAAATATTACTAACAATAATAATTATTAATAATAAATACTAGTAATAACAACAACAACAGTAGTAGTAGTAGTAGTAGTAATAATAATAATAATAATAATAATAATAATAATAATAATAACAATAACAATAAATATTACTAACAATAATAAATAATAATAATTAACAATAAATAATAAATATTACTAACAATAATAATTAATAATAATAAATACTAGTAATAACAACAACAACAACAACAACAGTAGTAGTAGTAGTAGTAGTAGTAGTAATAATAATAATAATAATAATAATAATAATAATAATAATAATAATAAGATTTGTGAGAGTAGAAATTAGAAAATTGAGAGTCAAATTAGAGAATTAAAATTTAAAGTTTTGAAAAATTGTGTAAAAATTAGAAAATGAGTTTAAAAGATGATGTATTTATAGATTTTTTGAATTTTTAATTTCTATAAAATACACCTTAAACCTTGTTTTCTGTTAGCGGGGGTAAAATAGACATTAATAAAAATTTAATTTTAATTAAAAAAAGTGCCAACGACTCAAAGGTGAGCCATTGAAGCTCAATGACAGTGGCTGACTGGTAGCTAGTAGCCTAAGGCATGCTGCATGTGGTAGGCTCATGTCATGCGGGCTTAATGTAACACAACAGGCTTAGGCCTGTTGTGTTATTTTTTAAAAAAAAATGGTTTGGTTCATGTTCAAAAATAGTGGAATCAGAACCGAAACCTTAAAGGGTGATTTTGGTTTCGATTTTGAACCATTAATTACGATTCACGGTTCAGCTCATTGAACTGAAAGGGAACCACCAATCCGATTCAATGGTTCAACAAAACCTTGGTCATAGTTACCCACACATTTATTTTTTTTTTTAATTAGCCCTAAACTCACATTAAAGTTCTTATTTATTAGGATTTCCAAATACACTAATAATTAATTGAACACTTTCCCAGAACACATGACAAAGGTGAGCATTACATCCACCATCATTCTCTCTAAAGTATAATTAGCTTTTAGGCAGTTATGCTTCAACTTCAGCCTTTACTTTTCTTGCTTAGACTAGATATGCATCTCCATTTCATCGTATACAATTAAAAAATTTTAATGCAACTATCGACTCTTTATCTTTTTTTTTTCCTCATATTGCTACCCAAAATCTCATTCTTTTTTAAGTTTCCAAGTCCCCCATCAATTCTTGGAACTGTTTCATCATCCCTGACATTTGCTTCTTTAAGTTTGCTACTTCTTATGCCAACATTTCTTTTATTAGAGCTTTTGTATTATTAGAATCTATTTGGGCCGACGTATAAGTCTTTAAGGCACTACTTGATTTGCTATTGCTATCTTTCTGATCAACTAATGATAAGTGCTTTCCAGGATTACTACAAATTGTTCCTTCAATTTGCGAGTCAATTGGGTGCATGAGATGTAGGCATGTTTGAATGAATGCATGAATGCATATATGCATGTCAAATAAATCACATTAGAACACAATACCAGCCTCGAATCCTTCTTCCCTTATTACTTCAACACATAGTAGTTAAATTTATTATTCCAGGTGTTTTAGTTAATAGAAATTACGAATTGGGGTTGATAACCATTTACACTCAGACAAAATTACCTTTGCTTGTAACGCCAAAATGTAAGAATCTATTCTTGACAAATCCATCACTTTGAAGTATCATCCTAATTACATTTAGAAAATTATGATGATTTTTGGTAGCATTTTAGCTGCATTTTGAAGTAATGAGGATTATAATTTATTTAACAAATTTATCTCAAAGTGGTTTCATAATTTTTTGGAAATAATTGAAGGCTCATATCACAAATAAGCCCTACAATTGAAATTTTAGAAAAAAAAAAAAAACTACAATTGATTTTGTTTTTTCCTAGGTTTTTTTAACAAAATTATAAGCCCATTTGGAAAAATTAGTACGGATATTCACAAAACTACTTTAAATAAAAGTTTTATATTCAAAAATACTATGCCTTCAAAAAAAGTTTTAAAAAATACTTCAAGCAATTTTTTTTTATAAAAATACCTCACTACTCACTTTAAACAAAGTTTTTTTTTTTTCAAAAATACCTTATCTCTCACTTTACACAATATTTTACTTCAATTTCTATCTTTTTTTTTTCAAACTTTATTATTAAATAAATATATTTCAATAAAATAATAAAAATTAACATTTTAATTTATATTTTCAATGTATAATTTTTTTTAAATTTTTTGTAAAATAAAAATAATAAAAAAGTAAAATGCATAAAAATATATTAATAAAAATCATTAAATTTATTTTTAAATTTATAAACATAAAAATAAAATTAAAAAATATTAATTTTGTTGTGTACATGTTGTATATATGTTGTGTATATATTATGTAGATTTTGTATGTGTGATGTGTATATTATTTAGATTCTGTATATGTTATATAGATATTGTGCATATATTATATATTTATTGTGTATATTGTGTACATGTTGTGTATATATTCATTGTATATTGTGTGTATGTAAAATAAAAAATAAAGTTAAAAAATATTAAGTATATTATATATATATTGTGTGTTTATTGTATGTGTTTTAAGTTTGTGTATTTTGTATACATATTGTAAATATAAAAAAATAAAATTATTTATGAATAAAAAAATATTAGATGGAAATAAAATACAAAAAAGAAAAAAAAAAGAAAAACAAATAAAACAGAAAAAAGAAAAAAGTTATTTTGGCTTAAAAAAGAAAAAAAATAAAAATGATAGTTTTGAAAAAAAAATTGAAGCACTGTAAAAACGAAAATGGATATTTTTTTACCATATATTACGTAACTTTTTTAAAATTAGTATGATTTATAAATTATGTTGGGCTTGAGCCCAAATATATATCAGTTGTATAGTGTTTATTTTTTAGCATATTTTTAAGAAGTATATTCATATATTTTATTTAATTTACACTCAGTGTCATATTATTTTATACTGTTTATATTATTTATACTTTTTATTTTTTTAGACAAATTTCAAATTAAATTTTTTAAAATATTGAAATAAAAATATTTATATTGAGTTTCTACTTATTTGTAACTTATACTGATATATATCACTTTTCTACTTTTTATTCTTTTAAAATTTAACATGTATATATTGCTAAATATAACATATAACTAAATATATAATAATTTTAAATTCTTAATCTTATAAAACTTAGCATTAATATGTCATTGTATGTAATATATACAGATATATAACCAAAAATTAATTATTTTTATACTAGATATAGCTAAATATATAATAATTTTATACTCTTATTCTTAATTTATGCGATTTAGTTATTGGACTTTGTAGGTTTTATATATTAAATTGAAAAAAATAATAAAACCAATATTTAGTAATGGTTTTTATATATAGAATGAAGACAGTTCCTCAGTATTTATTTAAAAAAAACAGTAAAAAAAGAAAAATAACTTAAAAATGGAGGAAATAAATAATATTAGAGGTGATAAACTTTATTAGTAAGATGCTCTCTCTGTCTGTAGAGGTTTGCTCTTTCTACTTGGTTGGTTTTTCCCATATTTCTCTTTTATCTTTAGATTTTCAGTAACACACCCAATGGAACCCTCTTCTTCTTTCCTTCGTCTTAACTATTAAAATAGCCTATCTTTCCTAACACCTTACCTTACCTTGTATTATAAGCTCTATCGATCCTTTATCTGTTCATGGATTTCACTCAAAATGGTATGGAAGAAATTGTAGCTAAAATCAGTTCCCTAGTTTGTAATGATATAACCCTAGACCTTCAACCAGATCCGGGAGAACCTGTGTATTCATCATATACTGTCATTGCTGGGAAAATCTTCAGTCAAAAATTATTTAAGCCCAACATGGTTAGATCAGCGGTGGAAAAAAGCATGGGGAATTCCAGAAGATTTTAGTTTCCAAAAGGAGAGGATGGAATCGCTTTGCAATGAAGTTTAAAAGAAGGGATGAATAACAATGAGTTCATGTTGAAGTTTCAAATGCTTTCTTTGCTCTTAAGCATATGATAGGGTAGAGTGGGGGTTCTTAGAAGAAGTGCTTAAGGCTATGGGCTTATATCAAACAGTAACAAATCTCCCCATGGTATGTGTTAAAATAGTTTCATATCAGATTTTAATTAATGGAGAGATTGCTGGTTTTTTTACACCAACTAGAGGGTTGAGGCAGGAAGATCCCCTATCTCCTTGTTTATTTTTGTTTGTATCAAATGCCTTGTCTAGTCTCTTGAATTATGCTTTATCTTCAAATTTAATTCAAGGTTTTTCATTAGCCATAGGGGCACCTAAGTTAAATCACCTCTTGTATGCAAATGACACCCTGATATGTGGATCTGCTTCCTTAACAGAGACTCAAAATATCTGAAATCATCTTAATTTGTATAGTCAATCTTCTGGACAAAAGGTTAACTTATCCAAGCCTAGTATATTCTTTAGTAAAAACACTCCTACGGCGATTAAAAAATCTATTTCTCTGGTGCTTGGAGTGAAAGACATGGGGAAAGAGGAAAAATACTTGGGTGTTCCTTCTTTCTGGGGAAAATCAAAGACTGAAACTTTCTTATTTTTAAGAGATAGATTGTTATCTAAAGCCCAATTTCGGAAAAGTAAGTTGCTATCATATGGTGGAAAAGAAATGCTTATCAAATATGTTATGCAGGCTATCCCAACTTTTTTTTTTTTTATGAGTTGCTTCCTTTTGCCCAAAAGCCTTTGTAAAAAACTAAATAGGATCATAGCTCACTTCTGGTGGACACAAATCAATAAGGATAAAGAAAGAGCTTTGAGAAAATGGGATATTTTGACAAAATCTAAGTTTAGAGGGGGTTTGGGTTTTAAAGATTTTGAAATATTGAATATTATTCCTCTCTAAACAATGTTGGTAGCTATTTCAAAATTTGAAAAGCTTAAGGGTTAGCTATATGAAATATATTTACTTCCTAAATTTTTCATTTCAGGAAGCTAAATTGGGTTCTAATCCCTTATGGGGTTGGAGAAGAATGGTGGCGGCAAGGAACAATATCCAAGAAGGAATCAGATGGCTAGTTAGAGATGGTCGGCGGATTTGCATATGGGAAGATAAATGGGTGCCAAACCTACCTGGCTTCAGAATTCAAACACCAAAACCAGGTAATTCCACTCTAACTTATGTTTCTGAATTAATTAATAGTGCTAGGAAATGGAATAGACAACTTCTCTTATTTCCCTTATTTCCATCATCTGATTGAGATAAGCTTATGTGGGCCTTTAATAAATGTGGGAAATTTTTTGCAAAATCAGTATATCATTTTCTATCGAATGGTAGACAAGGAAGGGTATCAAATAGAGAGGAGACTTCTTCTAGTAATAATTTTATTTGGAAATCAATCTGGAATTTGCAAGTAAATCTTAAAATTCAAAATTTTATCTGAAGGTTGTGTGTTGATGCCGTTCCAAGTTTAATAAATCTTTTTAATAGGAATATGTAAAAATCTAAACTGTGCCATCAGTGTGCAAGTTCAGATGAATCAACAATACATATAATATTTCAATGCCACCGTGCAAGAGCTAGTTGGTTAGCTTCAGATATTGGAATATTTCCCCTGGCATTGAATACATCTTCATTTATAAATTGGTGGGAAGATGTTGTTAAACTAAATACAAGTTCTAATTTTAAAATCAGCTTAAACATGATTGCTTGTCATTGTTGGAGTGTTTGGAAATCCCGCAGTGATTTTTATTTTAAAGGGATTTCCCCTCTTCTTGGGTGCCTCCTCCCAGAGGATGGACCAAAATTAATACAGATGCAGATTTTTGTTTAGGTAAATTACTTGCTAGTGCAGCTGCTGTGTTTAGGTCATTAGAAGGTCGTTTGTTAGAGGGAGTAGCATGTTTAATTCACTCCTATTTTCCCATTCGTAATGAAGTCCAGATTTTGTTGATTGCAGTCCAAAAGGCAGTAGAGTTTAATTTCAAATATTGCATCTTTGAATCAGACTGCAAAGAAGTTATTCAAGCAATAAATTCAGCAAATGATGGACCAGTTGAGATTGAAGGATTTATTAGCCAGCTTTGTGTCTGTAAATTTTGTTTTCGCTAAAAGGTCTTGTAATAAAAGTGCAGATTGAATAGCTTTTGCTATTCGTAAGAATTCTCTTAGAAGGGATTGGGTACTGAACCCACCTAATCACCTGCGTATCTATTTTGTGTACAGACCTTTTAATGTTACTATCAAATTATGCAGCTCAAAAAAGATACATATGTTCATAAACCTCCTGCCTTGCAGTTCCTCAGAGTTTACAAGTTAACTGTAATTTTCAGGTTCAATATACTGCAATTTATAAATTTGATTTATTTTCTTAATTATTCTATAAACTCTTATAATTAATTTCAATAATTTAATTTTTTAGAAAAATAACTTAGAAATGGAGTAAAGAAAGACTCTATTCATCACACATATATGTATATACGATTTTGTCTCAGCCACCAAAGAATTAATTAATTAACGAATAATAAAACACAACTTTCATATAACTGAGCAAAATCACTAATATATCAAAGCAGAAACAATAACAAATATTTTATTTTTCAATGTTTAAATTAAATTCTTAAATTCGTATTAAAATAAAATATCAAACTAGAAAATTAACTATTAAAACATCCAAACTTAATATCGAATTTGCATAAAAATAAAACTAAAGAAATAAAACTAAAGAAATAAATAAAAACTATCTATTAGTTATTTTTAGATTTAAGTTGCTTTAACTTAGCATCTGTGTAATACTTCACAAATGAACTTCTTGTATGGAGAGCTTGTAGATCAGCAATCTGCATTTGTTTCACCAGGCTCTCAAAATCTGGATTGTTTTTCATTACAGCAGAATCAAATTCTCTAGCATAAAGAGCCAGTGGAACCATGTCACACAAGCATTTCATGCAAAACAAATCAGGTAATTCTTTGCCATGACTATTTTCATCAGCAGCAACAACGTTGTCAATTTGAGCAACATCTTGATTATCAGTGCCCCATACAATCTTTGAAAATTCGAACAACTTTTGCTGATGATCATTGAACAAAGAGTGATCGTTGTTTATATTCTTATAGAATTTCTTCTTCAGTTTGGAGATTTTATCGGTCAGCTGCGTTTTAGAAACATCAAAATGTAGAGATGCTTTGATGAATTGAAAAAATTCATTAGCTTCATTACTTAAAACAACAGATGGCTTAATATTTTTCTGATCAGAGAAATATATCAAGCCATTCAATATGATTATTTCATCATCATTGCTCCAAACTCGTTTGGACTTCTTCACGTTGCTTTCATCTTCTTTTTCTCTCCATCTCTTACAACCGGTACTAGTGACAGGGTGATGAATGGTATTCATATTCTTTTTGGTTTTTGCTTTAGGTTCGTAATCTGAATCCATTGAATCATTCACAATTTCGTTAGAGTTTTCTGATGTCATTATTGGCGAAGTTTTAAACAATGGAAGATACAAGAAATTATGGGGATACTATGACTGAAATATTAGACCTATTTATATATAAGCTTTTCCCTTTCAAGATGGGAAATAAAAAATTTAAATAAGGTTTGTTAAAAAGGAAATTTAATACTGAGTTGTCTTTCCATCCATAATAATAATATCTATTAAAAAGGAACACTTTTGTTTCCGGATTATAAGCTTTTCCATTTCAAAACAGGAAACAAAAAATTTAAATAAGGCCATAAGGAAAATATTTTTAAAAAGGAAAATATTGATTTAAGTCAACTCAATGATCATCACACCCATAAGGAAAATATTTTTTGCGTCTGTCCTACAACACACCTCTGAATATTAAAAGTGATATTGTACGCATTATATGCCCTCTTTTCATTTGAAACTCTTGGCTTATTAAACTCAATGATCCAAAGTAAACTGAAATCCTTAAATCGATTCCCTCTAATAACTTGAACCCAATCTAAGTGAAACTCATATTTTTTTCATCAAAATCCAATTGGATTGAGTTGCATGTCTTCTGAAATTTGATCGTTTTGCTCTCAAATCCTCTTTCTTTTCTCCATCGGTTTGACCCACCTCTTCTCTCTCTCATCTTCCACTCTTCAATCCCTCTCTCTTCTCGCAACCACTTCCTTCACCTTCGCTCCACCTTCTCTTGCTGAAGAAATGGAGAAAGCTGCTTTGTTCGATTTCAATTTGGCTCTCCCAATCACAATGGTTTGGCTCTTAATCCTAATGGTGGCTTTGGACAAGACCTATTTTTCTCCTCTTGGGAAATTCACGGACGAAAGAGATGTTGCTATTAAAGAGAAACTTAGCAGTGTTAAGGACACTTCGTTGGAGGTGAAAATTTTGGAGGAGCAAGAAGCGGCGGTTATGAGAGTTGAGAGGGCAGAGATTTCGGCGGCCCTTAACAAAATGAAGAAGAACACAGGCTAAGTTGGAGGAGAAAGAAGATTCTATTATATCACTTGATATGCAAATTGCTGTACTCAGTGATGAGATTGTCAAGAAGGCTCTTCCTGCATAATAAATTAATTTATCTTTTCTTTATTTTATTTCTGAAAAATTTTGATTATTGATGTTTATATATGTTTTTAAATATATAATTTGATGGGTTATGTAATGATTTGGCCGAAAGAATGCAAATTTGGGTATTTGTGATTTTTTTTTGGGTTAATTTCAATTCACTTTGAATTGAAAATTTTGTGAATCATTTTGGGAAAAAAACTAAGAACCGCCGTAGATGTTTATTTCTTAATTCTTGCAGTGCTTGGTTTTAGTTTTATTCTTTTCTTTACAAGAAACAATTATGGAGAAACAATTATGGAATGATAAAAATTAACAGTTTTATTGTAGAATATAGTTTTACTTATTAATAAAAATAAGAAGGGAGTCAGATTTGGGAAAGAATACAGCTTGATACGGTGGGTATACTCCTCACGCGTCAATTAGCCACACTTTTCGCATGCGCATTCTCCAATTGAACCAAGGGTGTAAGAATATCACTTTTAACATTTAGAGGATGCATAAAATATAGGGTGCTAATAAATTCTTTCTTACACGTACATGTGTAAATTTATATATTAGGCCGTAGTTAATTCTTTATAGTGACTTGGTGTGAACTCTTTATATATGTCAACATCTTCTAAATTTGCAAGTTAGAATTCCACTAATAATATGAGATTATCCCTTCCAATAACTTCACACAATATTTACACTGAGATTTCAGCCTAGTTCTTTGATGTAATAACTGAAATTTTTAATTATTTTAAAATCTATTTTGATATTTGAAATCATATATATAATAGTTGAGCTAATATATAATTTTTTTTCGAATATCAATCTGAAAGGGTCAACTTTAAAAATTAGTTATTAAGATTAGATAGTTCATTCCTATATTAATTGGATCATATTGTTATATTTATTAGGTATGGAATTGGCTGCATTTATATCATTATAGGATCCAACATTTGTACCATTATAAGGTAGTTCAATACTCCCTCTCAAGTGTCAACAACCAGTTAACACTTGACAAGTATACCGTAGCTACTATCTGTGCCACTTAGGAATACAGTCTACATTCTAATGGTTATTGTCTGGACCATCCAAGTAACCTACGTTTTAATGGTTATTATCACGACCGTTCAGGTAAGAGTACACGCTCTAATACCATGTTAAATTTTTCATGTTAGTTTTTTTTTCTTTTAACATAGATCTGAGCTAACTGTTAAAGTTAGAGAGTTCAATTCTATATTAATTGGATCATATTATTATACCCGGTAGAAGTGAGATTTAGACTATCCAACATGGAAGGGGGCGAGAGATAGAGAGAGATTGGTGACTAAGTAGCTGATCACCCACCTTTGACCACCCGGGCCAAGTTCAGCTGCACCAATCACATTGCAAATGGCCAATGGAGAATGACAACTATTTTTGGGTTCTTACTGTCAAGACAACTCACACAATCCAAAACTACCAATGACAATGCATGACTGATCGGCGGATAACAACAAGAATATCTTAATTGGTATAACAAACCAATACAATATTAATAAATGGGAATTTTTTTATATGTTAGTTAATATAACGAGTTTATAATATAATTATATTACATCCTGCATAATACTGCAGGAATTTTTATTTTTTTTCGAATTTTATAAGTATTTTATATAAAATGATTATCTACTTGCAGCCATAATTAAGAAAATAAAATTAATCGATATAAATAATCTATAATTAACAAATTTCAAAATGTAAACTAATCATAATTATAATAATTGCAACAATATTTATCAATTGTTGCAATTACAATTTATTAATTATTTAAGAATATTGTAGTTTTGAAATTAAACAATGTTTTGAGAGAAGAAAATAATAAAGGAAAGTGTTAAGTTTCAAGTAAATTTTATAATTAATTGTTACATTATCATTCTAAATTCATCAAAACAATATAAAAAAAAATAGGGTAAACCACAAAATCTTCATAATTGCAATAGTTGATGTGCAAGTAATAATTTATATATTATTATTTCTTATTAGGGTTTTGTGAAATAAACTTTTATTATAGTTCAAATAACATTTGTATATTGTTACAAATTTATTGGATACAATTTGTTGCTAATTTTTAGCTACATATATATACTTATTAGATATATTAATTGTTTGTAGTTTTGATCATGTAAATTTCATTGTATATATTATTTTAAATTAATTTATATATTGTTTAAAAGTATATAATCTCTTTCTCCAAATGATTTCAATTTCAACCCTTATAATTAATTAGTTAACTCATTTATTGTTGTAATTATTCTAAAAACAATTCATATCTATCACAAAACTCTTCATATTTAATACCTTTTTTATGAAGATATTCAACTGACATCAGCCACAATCAAGAGTAGCTAGGTAAAGACAGGAAAAAGAAACAGCAGCAATGCAATTAGTCAAACCACGCAGAAAAACAAAACTTCCGAGTATCTTAAATATTCTGGCTAATGATATATAGTTGAAAAAAGAGATAATTAATGAGACTTATCTAAATAAATAAATTATATTTTAAATTTATCTAAATGAATTTAATTTAATTTAATTTGAAACTTATCAAAATGAATTTAAAATTTAAACTTATTTCAATGAATTTAATTTAATTTTAAATTAATTTTAAGAAATTCAATTTAATTTGAAAATTATCAAAATTAATTAATTTCAATTTAAAAAATTTGAGGGGGAGGCGCGTGCACAATATTTTGCCAATAGATTTAATTTAATTTTAAATTTAACTAAATAAATTTAATTGAAATTGAAACTTATCTAAATGAATTTAATTTAATTTTAAATTAATTTTAATAATCTACTAAACCCATTCCTCAAATCAAACAAAAATGGCTTCATGAACCAAGAGTGTTGCAAGGAAAGCATCTTAAGGAAGGGGAAAGAGAAAGTTTCAAGCTCTTCAAGGGATGAGGTAGATATATCTTCTCTTTTTGAGGCTCCTTTTCCAATTTTTGATCAAGAAGAAGGTAAGAAATATCTCTCTCTATGCTTAAGAAATATTACTCCTTGTAGATATTTTAGCCATGGTGTTTTTGAACATTTGGATTCAGATGATAGAATGAAACAATTATTTACTAGATTAGGTTGAGAAATTTTGGTTCAAAAGAGATATGATATATATAAAGAACTCACTCTTGAATTTTTCTAAGGATAAAAATTTATAGTGTAGAATGTTTGTTGTTAATTACATAATTGGTCATTATATTATGTTCAAAGCTTTTGGTTTACCTAAGGGAGGTGCTTGTACCCATTCTAAGGAATTTAATGTTGATAAATTTTAGAAAATTTTAACTGGGTTTGATTCGTTTAATATAAGAAATGCACCTAATGGACTGATTTGTGATCATAGTTTACTATTATTGCATAATTTTATGTGTCATTTTATGTTTGGCAAAAAGGAAAGTAATAAAGTGTCATTACAAGAATTATTTATGTTGTATTATGCTTATAAGAATAAAAAAGTGTCTAAAACATATCATATTTTTCAAAGCTTAATATTTATTGCTCAACATCTTAAGAGTACTATTGCATTAGGACATATTGTTACTAGATTAGCAGTGTATTTTAATATTTTAGATCCCTAGAATGGATAAGGTTGTGATCTTGAAAAATTTTACAAATTAATGAAACTTATCTAAATAAATAAATTATATTTTAAATTTATCTAAATGAATTTAATTTATTTTAATTTGAAACTTATCAAAATGAATTTAATATTTACTTAAAATTTATTTAAATTTATTATTATTATAAAATAGTCTACTAAATGTATATTAAACAATTATTTTTTTATTATTATCATTGATATAACTGAATAATAAATTTAATATAAGTTGTTAATTTATGATGATAGTTAAATAATTATTTAATAATATTATTATTTTAGTTACTTATTATGAGTAATTGTTAGAAAAAAAAAATAAAGTATTATTAAGTAAATAATATTATTTCTATTTTCTTATTCTAGCATTGTTATTATTAGTACGAAATTATTTATTAGAGTTAAGAATAATTATATTATAGATTAAAAATTGATAATATACATAATACATAAATTAGTAAGTTAGTTAATAAATAAATATTATTAATAGTAATAAATCATTAAAATGAATAAACTGAAATAATATAATATAATTGTGTATAAAATTATTATAAATACTTAGTAAATTTTTACATTTAAAATTTTATCGTTGAAAATATTTATTAGCAAATTTGATAGATAATTGAATCTTAAAAAAATTTTAGATAAATACAAATTATAGTATTATTTTAGAATTTCTTTAGAGCTATCGAGATGATAGTTAGAATTTAGGAATTGGAAATACACGTCATTTTTATAGCATACATCCATAGTAGCTAGAGAATAATTTGAATTAAATAATATTTTTATATTATAGGAACGAATCCAGTTGCAACTATAGAATATCAAAGGAACCCTGTGGATTAAACAAATACAGTTTTTGGCCCAAATGAGTGGATAAATATGTAACATTGTATTTTCTTAAAGTATTATATGCATATAATTTTGAGAAAAGTAATTATAAAGTGAATTCATTAAATTCACAGTGATAATTTATTCTAAAATGTTAATTATTTTCTTATTAAGAGAGAACAAATAATTGTACTTTAAATTTTTATATGTGCAAATTATTGATTATATTATGCTAGATAAATTAGTTTATATACACTTTTTTATAAACCTGCCTGATAACACCTCGATAACGGGTGTTTAAATTTAATGATATTAAAAATTATCCTTGGCCGGGGTAATTTGCTCTGTACATGTGCACTGAAGTTATATCCCTTTGTGCTTGCGAGGTAAGACATTATGCGCTCTTGGATTGAAGTTAGAATATTAAGGATTTAAATTTGAGTATATATAAAAGATAGCTGAGAATAAAATTATATTTATTAAGCTTCAAAAAAAGTTCCTAAAAATACTTTAAGCAATTTTTTTTTACAAAAATACCTCACTACTCACTTTAAACAAATGTTTTTTTAAATACCTTATCTCTCACTTCAAACAAGTTTTTATTTCAATTTTCATCTTTTTTTTTAATTTCAGTATTAAATAAATATATTTAAATAAAATAATAAAAATTAACATTTTTATTTATATTTTCAACATTTAAAATTTTCTAATTTTTTATAAAAAAAAAATTAATTTTGATTATAAATAAGAAATAACACTCACAAAAATAATACAAAAAGTAAAATGCGTAAAAATATATTAATAAAAATTATTAAATTTATTTTAAAATAAATTTTACATATTATACCCATGGATATAAAGTTAAAAAATATTAATTTTGTTGTGTGCATATTGTGTAGATGTTGCATATATATTATATGGATTCTGTGTATATTATGTAGATGTTTTGTATATATTATATATTTATTATGTATGTTTGTGTACATATTGTGTGTATGTTCTTTATATATTTTGTGTATGTAAAATTAAAAATAAAGTTAAGAAATATTGTCACGACCCAACTCAGGGGCCACGACCGGCATGCAGCCAAACCGAAGTCCGACCACATAAGCCTTAAAAACATTCATAACAGTCTAAATGCAAAACAGTTCAATACTTATATAATCCACAATCCTAGTTCAAATGCAAACCATCAATATAATCAAATCACAATAAAATCATTCGGGATATCTAAAGCAGACAAGTTCTATTTATTACACAAAAAGAGATTCGGATTCAATCCGCCCAAAAGTTCATTATCCGGAAATCTCTAAGCAGAAAGACCGATAAACACAAACAGAAAACCTGATCGACTTCGCCAAGAAGAGAAAGAAGATAGACGAAGACAATCACTGTAAACCTGCAAGACAATCTGTAAGGGTGTGAGCGCTTTATAGGCGCCCAGTAAGTCTATGAGAGGCAGAAAAACATCTAACAGTTATATAAGCAGTACATATAATACAATCACAAATTAAGCAATCAAGATGGTGTGTCGGGGTCACCAATCAGTAAACAGTACAGTATAATATCAGTCACATCCGCCCTTATAACTCCTCAGTACAGTACAGTAATCAGTAATTAGGCATGTAGCATCAGTAAACAGTATAGGCATTAAGCCTCAGTAGCAGTATAGGCATTAAGCCTCAGTAACCTCCTTCCCCTTCATGACACACCATCACACAGCACAAGTAATATCAAATTCAATATTCTCACATAAATACAATCACATGCAAGTTTCTCTCTCTCCTAAAACATGCGAGGCTGGGTTCGAAAAAATATACTAGTGAATATATAGAAAGGATAATATATTATAAGAAGGGTTTATATATATATATAAGTTGTTAGCAAGTAACACAACACAAACAATTCAAATACACCCATAGAACTTACCTGGTCTAACAGTCAGCTAAGCAATCCACCATCCTAAGTCTGAGGTGCTGCTGGACCATCGCCTAACCATTAACCATCAATTAACAACCACCCTTACAAATGTATGCAAGTGCAAATGGGAATGCATGACGTGAATGAACACAATTCAATAGTTTCCACAACAAGGTTAAACCTTTTGTCAACTAATCATAACTTAACCATCATAATATCACACCTTTAAACTTGCTTTCCAGAATATAAAACATCATTAAAAAGTCCTTACAATTTAAATTCATCAAATACCTTACTTAAATAATCAATATACACAAGATACAATTTTACCGATAAACCTGAATAACGGGTGTCAACTTGTAAAATTCAAAACAATTAACCAGTATATGAAAAATTTATAATTTTCAACCAGAAGTTAATTTGATATCTGAAAAGCATCCTACCAAAATTTCATAATTTTTCGAGACTTAGAAGTCCCTCAATCAATTTTTATTCATAACAGTATACAGCTCACAAGGTATACTGACAGCAGTAGAAAGATTTAATTATTTCAAAACTATAACAACAGAAACACAACCCAATCATATTTTTCTTGTAAATTAGACTTCCAAAACTTCAACATATATGAAAATCAAATCTAAAACATTTTTACACATTTTAATATGAATTTTGAAAGTTACAGATGATGAAATCGCACCTACAGTACAGTTCTTCAGACAACAGTAGAAAACTTGAATTTTCCAGAAATATTCGATGCTCCAAAATCACAAAAATTATTTTTCTCATAAACTAGACTCAATTTCAAGCCACATATCCAAATTTTATATTTTTATCATGTTCCAATATTTAATTAAAAATCGAGCAATATACAGCACCAATATCAAACTTCAGCAGAAAATTAAATCATCCAAAAACTCAAAGAAAACAATTAATTCGAAAACCCTAATATCCAAATTAATTCAATCAAACCCTAATTCAATATATTCATCAAATTTCAGAACCCAACACACTAGCCAAATCAATTAATTCAACACCAAAATCCATCAAAACAATCAAAACCCCAAAACCTAACCTATTTTGTAAAAATCAATTTAATTAAATAATAATTCGAATTTAGCCAAATTAATTAAGAAAAATACTAACCCAATATGATACTAATATGAATTAATCAAATGGAAGTTGAAATAATGCAAAAGGAATCAAGAAAAACCTCAAAAAAACCAAAAACTCGAAAATTTTGGCTGCTGGAACAGAAGTCAAAACGACATCGGCGAGCCACGCCGCGCCACGCGAAACGACGGAACGCCAGACGCCGAACGAAAATCCCCTAGCTCACGCTGCTCCGCTGAACGACAAGCTTCCTACGCCAAACGACACTGGCACCCTGCGCGCGCACTGACGAAACGACGGGCCCTCTGATTTTGCTCCCAAAAACCAATTTCTCTCTTTTTTTTTTAAACACCCGAAAATAGAAGACCTCTAACAATACCCCCATCAGATTTTAGGCCTATTTATAGGAAAACAACTCTTCAAAATTATATTTTTACCCCAAACTAATTTATTTTAATTTAAAAACACCCCAAAACTATTTATTTTCATAAAAATTACCCAAAACCATAAAATTCACAAAATCAACTCAAATTTATTTTTAACTTCAAACTTTAACCCAAAATAATTTATAAATATGTTTTACGCATAATAATACCCGAAAATACCGAAAACGACAAAAATCCAAAAATGACGAAAATACCATCGGCACCCAAAAATACAATATTATACTCAAAATGACCGTCTCATCGTCCTGAGTATCAAAAAGACATTCAAACCATCAAATTATGTTCAAGCGACATATGAGGGCACAAAATGACTATTTTGCCCCTAGACTTAAAATCATTCAAAAACCAAGGGTTTTACAATCTAACCCCCTTAAAGTAATTGCGTCCACGTAATTGAATCCAACATAATCATTATCCATCAAAAACTGTCATTACAATAGTTATACACAAATCCGGATGGTATCGTCTACTTAGTATGTGTCGTTATGGTTGTTAGGCCATAACTACAAGATACCAAGCACTAATGACCATTCCAGGTTTGATTCATCTAGAGTTCATTAAATAAAAACCAATTATCAGATAACCAAAACAAAATCAATGAATAGCGCTTAGCGCTCAACCCAGTCAATATCAGTGCCAATCAATCGAGTATAACATTATCTCTGTTCATTTTTTCAATCCATAACAATATTAATATACTGTACCTCTGTAACCAATAACAGAAATATTCCGTAACTCAACATCATTACACATACACCTTTTCAATAAGATCCATTGCATACAATTGCCAATCATCAGTCACAAACAATATCATGCGATGTATGAGTATGATGTTATGCTGGTATGCAAGTGCTCTAATCACTAAAACTAACACTAAAACTGAAGAATATTACAGTCTAACCCCCTTAAAATGATTTTGACCTCGAAATCTAAAACATACCTGAAGACTCAAACAGATGGAGATATTTAGCTTTCATAAGCTCTTCGGCTTTCCAGGTGCATTCTTCAATAGAATGATTGCGCCAAAGAACTTTCACGGAAGCTACATCCTTCGAACGCAACCGCTTGACCTGACGGTCCAGAATAGCCATTAGCTGCTCCACATAAGAACAATCATCACTAATCTCTACAGTGTCTGGAGCTAGCACATGATCAGGACTAGGTACATACTTTCTCAACATCGAGATATGAAATGTCGAATGCACAGAAGCCATCTGAGGTGGTAAATCAAGCTTATAAGCAACATCACCAATTCTCTCCAGAATTTCAAATGGACCAACATACCGCGGAGCTAATTTTCTCTTCTTACCAAACCTCATAATACCCTTGAACGGTGAAACCTTCAGAAACACTCTATCCCCGACAGCAAATTCTAGATTTCTTCTTTTCAAGTCAGCATAGCTCTTTTGCCTACTAAAAGCAGTCCGAATACGGTTTTGAATCACTGGTACAACCTCAGCACTGTATTGCAAAAGTTCAGGACCCTCAATTCGGCGCTCACCAACCTCCTCCCAATATAATAGAGTCCTACACCTTCTGCCATACAGGGCTTCAAATGGAGCCATACCAATACTAGCCTGATAACTGTTATTGTAGGCAAACTCTACCAAAGGAAGATGATCTGCCCAACTACCACCAAAATCAAGAACACACAATCGCAGCATATCTTCCAAAGTCTGAATAGTCCTCTCTGACAAACCATCCGTCTGAGGATGAAAAGCAGTACTGAAATGAAGATTAGTTTCCAAACCTTCCTGAAGCTTCTGCCAAAATCTAGAAGTAAATTGTGGTCCTCTATCAGAAACTATAGAAACTGGGACCCCATGAAGACTCACAATCCTGTTGAGGTACAGTTTGGCATACTGCGACACTGTGTACTTAATATTTACTGGAAGAAAATGAGCGGATTTAGTCAATCTGTCAATAATAACCCAGATCGAATCATGCCCACCAGGAGCTTTAGGCAAACCGACAACAAAATCCATATTGATTCTCTCCCATTTCCACTCAGGTAGTGGTAACTCCTTAAGCAATCCCGCAGGCTTATGATGCTCATACTTAACTTGCTGACAAGATAAGCATTGAGAAACAAACTGTGCAACATCATTCTTCATCCCTTTCCACCAGTACAACTGTTTCAAATCCCGATACATCTTGGTGGAACCGGGGTGAACTGTGTACTTAGAGAAATGTGCATCCTTAAGGATATCAGTCTTCAAATCATCTACCTTAGGAACACACACTCTAGTACCAAACTTTAAAACACCTTTATCATCTATAACAAACTCCTTGTTCTCACCGGCTAAGACTTTCTGTCGTAAAATTTCCAAATCCGCATCCTTACTTTGCTCAGAAATAATCCTGTCAAGAAAATTTGGCTTCACAGCCAAACTAGCAAGAAACACCCCTCTACCATTCACAACTTCTTTGTCAGACATATTAAATGTCCAACCCTCATCAAGCAATTGGTGAATCTCAGAAATCAAGGACCTCCTCGTCAAACAAATTGTGACAAACTCCCCATAGACTTGCAACTCAAAGCGTCTGCCACAACATTTGTTTTTCCAGGATGGTACTGAATATTATAATCATAATCTTCCAGAAACTCTATCCACCTCCTCTGCCTCAAGTTCAGATCCCTCTGTGAGTAAACATATTTGAGATTCTTATGGTCAGTAAAAATCTCACATGTAACACCATACAGATAATGCCTCCAGATCTTTAGTGCAAACACAACAACAGCCATTTCCAGATCATGCGTAGGATAATTAACTTCATGCTTTTTCAACTGTCTTGAAGCATAAGCAACCACCCTACCATGTTGCATCAACACACATCCCAAACCAATACCAGATGCATCACAGTAAATAGCATAGCCTTCATTGCCCTCCGGCAAAACAAGTACAGGTGCAGATGTCAACCTTTCTTTCAGAAAGTTAAAACTCTCCTCACAAGCATCATCCCAAACAAACTTAACATCCTTGCGAGTGAGTTTAGTCAAAGGTGCTGCAAGTCGAGAAAAATCTCTAACAAATCTTCTATAATAACTAGCCAAACCCAAGAAACTTCGTATCTCTGTAACTGTCTTTGGTCTTGGCCAATCCATGACTGCCTCAATCTTCTTTGGATCAACCTGAACACCCTCAGAAGATATAACATGACCCAAGAACACAACTTTATCCAACCAAAATTCACATTTCGAGAACTTGGCATAAAGTTTATGTTCCCTCAGAGTTTGCAAAACCAGCTTCAAATGTTCCTCATGCTCTTCTTTAGTCTTGGAATACACCAAAATATCATCAATGAACACCACAACAGACCGATCAAGATATGGACTAAACACCCTATTCATCAAGTCCATAAAAGCAGCAGGGGCGTTGGTAAGTCCAAAAGACATTACAAGAAATTCATAATGACCATACCTTGAACGAAAAGCAGTTTTAGGTATGTCACTCTTTCGCACCCTTAACTGATGATAACCAAACCGAAGATCAACCTTTGAGAAAAACTTCGCCCCTTGCAACTGATCAAACAAATCATCAATCCTTGGTAATGGATATCTGTTCTTGACCGTCACCTTGTTTAGCTGCCGATAATCAATACACAACCTCATGGAACCATCCTTCTTTCTCACGAAAAGAACCGGAGCTCCCCAAGGTGAAGTACTCGGTCGGATGTACCCCTTCTGTAACAAATCATTCAGCTGCTCCCTCAACTCTTTAAGCTCTGTCGGTGCCATTCTATAAGGCGGCATAGAGATAGGATTTGTGCCGGGTACAAGATCAATAGAAAACTCAATCTCCCTTTCAGGAGGTAACCCAGGCAAATCCTCAGGAAAAACATCGACAAAATCTTGCACTATAGGAACGTCTTCTGGTTTAACTTCTTCTTTCTTCACATCCCGAATAGATACAAGATAGGCGTCGCAACCTTTACGCAACAACCTTCTAGCTCCCAAAGCAGAAATCATTTGACAAGGACCAATGGTCTTGGAACCATGGAATGTCACCGACTTACCTTCTTCATAATCAAATCAGACTATTTTAGCCCTACAGTCAACATTAGCTCCATGACAAGCTAACCAATCCATTCCTAAGATCACAACAAATTCCAACACATATAGGACAATCAAATTTGCAGCTAAATCTGCATCCTCAACTCTAACCATACAGTTACTATAAACATCCACTGTCTCTATCTCATCCCCCAGTGGTGTATGAACAAACAAAGGCTCAGTCAAAAGTTCATGTGATCTAGATAATCTAGATGCAAAACTAGGTGATATGAATGAATGAGTAGCTCCAGGGTCAATAAGAACATGTGCATCAAAAGAACATATAGAGAGTGTACCTTGCACCACATTATTATCAGCCCGAGCTTGCTGAGTATTAAGATTAAACACCCGAGCATAATTCTGATTCTGATTCTGGCATTGGTTCTGATTCTGAGCATTGTTCTGACCTGCTGGCAAAGCGGGCACAGCATTCTGCTGCTGAATATTCTGGTAATAACCCTGATTCTGCTGACCTTGGTAGCCTCGATAACCTCCATTCTGTCGTCTGCCATTCTGATTACCTTGGCCTCCATTATAACCTCGACCACCATTACCTCTGCCATAACCATTACCGTTGCCACGGTTGTTATTACCCTGATTCCCTACTGGTCTCAGATAATTCTGCTGCCCTCCTTGATTCTGACCACGCCGAGAATTAGGACAATCCTTCACCTGGTGATCCATCTGTCCACAACCTAAACATGCTCCTATCTGTCTCCAGCAAACTCCTGGATGAAGATTACCACAAAACCCACAAACAGGATTCCTCTGATTCTAATTCTGCGATCGATAAGTCTGTTCTTGGCCACCTCTATTATTACCTCTCTGATCTCTGTTCTGTCCTTGGTAGCCATGCGAATCATTAGGTCTACTTCTCTTCCTATTAACATCAGTAGTATCCTTAGTCCTGTCAGTCTTACCTCTGTTTTTCAAACCCAGAGCTGTGTTCCTAGCCAAATGCAACTAAATGTAGTTATGGCTAGCAACAAAACCATAATACTTATTGTTCAATCCCTCCACAAATCTGCGAGTCATCCGAGCCTCATCCTGAATCAAGTGTGTAGCATACTGTCGCAGATCCTGAAACTTCTCATAGTACTCAGCTATGGATCTATCCCCTTGCTTCAACCTCTCAAACTCTTGGCCTTTTTGCCACATAATATTCTCAGGTATGAAATTCTGCATGAACAAGTCCTTAAACTCATCCCAGACATGAACCCTATCCCTAATCTCATCCTCGAACCACACCTGAGCTGACTTCTTTAACTGATGGCCTGCCAACTCTATAGATCTATCATCAGTATAGTTGAGAGCTAAACAAATCCGACGTACCTCATTGATGAAGTATACCGGATCCTCAGTAGCAGAGTTGGAGAATATAGGTGGGTTCACTTTGATAAACTCATTTAATTTCACATACTGGGGTTCAACAATAGGTGGCTGTTCATTTGCTTGCCCAGCATTCTGATTCATATTCTGAACCAACTGAGCAATTCCATTGGCAAGAGTCTCCATAGATCTACCCATGGTCATCATAGTAGTCATAAACTGCTCCTGACCCACTGCAGCAGCCGGTGTAGCCTCAGGTACAGGATTATTCCCAGGAGTAGGTGGCTGAGGACCAGGCACAACTCCTGCAGTATTAATATTCCCTGCTGCAGCTCTAGGAGGTCTCCCACGTCCACGTAGAGGCAGATTAGCACCATCTGCAGTTCCAGAAGTTCCAGCACCAGAGAAACCTCCCCTTATCTGAATTTCAGTACTTCTTTGAGACATAACTCCTGATATTAGTACAAGCATATCGGTTAACGCGGAAGCAAAAGAAACACAGAAAGAATTTTTCCTAATGATTTCCTGATACAACTAGACAAATTATAAGTGTGACTGAATCTTATGGCTCTGATACCACTTTTGTCACGACCCAACCCGGGAGCCATGACCGGCATGCAGCCAAACCGAAGTCCCACCACATAAGCCTTAGAAACATTCATAACAGTCTAAATGCGAAACAGTTCAATACTTATATAATCCGCAATCCTAGTTCAAATGCAAACCATCAATATAATCAAATCACAATAAAATCATTCGGGATATCTAAAGCAGACAAGTTCTATTTATTACACAAAAAGAGATTCGGATTCAATCAGCCCAAAAGTTCAATATCCGGAAATCTCTAAGCAGAAAGACCGATAAACACAAACAGAAAACCTGATCGACTTCGCCAAGAAGAGAAAGAAGATAGACGAAAACAATCACTGTAAACCTGCAAGACAATCTGTAAGGGTGTGAGCGCTTTATAGACGCCCAGTAAGTCTATGAGAGGCAGAGAAACATCTAACAGTTATATAAGCAGTACATATAATACAATCACAAATTAAGCAATCAAGATGGTGTGTCGGGCACCAATCAGTAAACAGTACAGTATAATATTAGTCACATCCGCCCTTATAACTCCTCAGTACAGTACAGTAATCAGTAATTAGGCATGTAGCCTTAGTAAACAGTATAGGCATTAAGCCTCAGTAGCAGTATAGGCATTAAGCCTCAGTAGCAGTATAGGCATTAAGCCTCAGTAACCTCCTTCCCCTTCATGACACACCATCACACAGCACAAGTAATATCAAATTCAATATTCTCACATAAATACAATCACATGCAAGTTTCTCTGTCTCCTAAAACATGTGAGGCTGGGTTCGAAAGAATATACTAGTGAATATATAGAAAGGATAATATATTATAAGAAGGGTTTATATATATATATATATATATAAGTTGTTAGCAAGTAGCACAACACAAACAATTCAAATACACCCATAGAACTTACCTGGTCTAACAGTCAGCTAAGCAATCCGCCACCCTAAGTCTGAGGTGCTACTGGACCACTGCTTAACCATTAACCATCAATTAACAACCACCCTTACAAATGTATGCAAGTGCAAATGGGAATGCATGACGTGAATGCACACAATTTAATAGTTTCCACAACAAGGTTAAACCTTTTGTCAACCAATCATAACTTAACCATCATAATACCACACCTTTAAACTTGCTTTCTAGAATATAAAACATCATTAAAAAGTCCTTACAATTTAAATTCATCAAATACCTAACTTAAATAATCAATATATACAAGATACAATTTTACCGATAAACCTGAATAACGGGTGTCAACTTGTAAAATACAAAATAATTAACCAGTATATGCAAAATTTATAATTTTCAATCAGAAGTTAATTTTATATCTGAAAAGCATCCTACCAAAATTTCATAATTTTTCGAGACTTAGAAGTCCCTCAATCAATTTTTATTCATAACAGTATACAGCTCACAAGGTATACTGACAGCAATAGAAAGATTTAATTATTTCAAAACTATAACAATAGAAACACAACCCAATCATATTTTTCTTGTAAATTAGACTTCTAGAAATTCAACATATATGAAAATCAAATCTAAAACATTTTTACACATTTTAATATGAATTTCGAAAGTTACAGATGATGAAATCGCACCTACAGTACAGTTCTTCAGACAACAGTAGAAAACTTGAATTTTCCAGAAATATTCGATGCTCTAAAATCCTAAAAATTATTTTTCTCATAAACTAGACTCAATTTAGAGCCACATATCCAAATTTTAGATTTTTATCTTGTTCCAATATTTAATTAAAAATCGAGCAACATACAGCACCAATATCAAACTTCAGCAGAAAATTAAATCATCCAAAAACTCAAAGAAAACAATTAATTCAAAAACCCTAATATCCAAATTAATTCAATCAAACCCTAATTCAATATATTCATCAAATTTCAGAACCCAACACACTAGCCAAATCAATTAATTCAACACCAAAATCCATCAAAACAATCAAAACCCCAAAACCTAACCTATTTTGTAAAAATCAATTTAATTAAATAATAATTCGAATTTAGCCAAATTAATTAAGAAAAATACCAACCCAATATGATACTAATATGAATTAATCAAATGGAAGTTGAAATAATGCAAAAGGAATCAAGAAATACCTCAAAAAAACCAAAAACTCGAAAATTTTGGCTGTTGGAACAAAAGTCAAAACGACATCGGCGAGCCACGCCGCGCCACGAGAAACGACGGAACGCCAGACGCCGAACGACAATCCCCTGGCTCGCGCTGCTCCGCCGAACGACAAACTTCCTACGCCAAACGACATTGGCACCCTGTGCGCGCACTGACAAAACGACGGGCCCTCTGATTTTGCTCCCAAAAACCAATTTCTCTCTCTCTTTTTTAAAACACTCGAAAATAGAAGACCTCTAACAATACCCCCATCAGATTTTAGGCCTATTTATAGGAAAAACAACTCTTCAAAATTATATTTTTACCCCAAACTAATTTATTTTAATTTAAAAACACCCCAAAACTATTTATTTTCATAAAAATTACCCAAAACCATAAATTTCACAAAATCAACTCAAATTTATTTTTAACTTCAAACTTTAACCTAAAATAATTTATAAATATGTTTTACGCATAATAATACCAGAAAATACCGAAAAAGACAAAAATCTAAAAATGACGAAAATACCCTCGGCACCCAAAAATACAATATTATACTCAAAACGACCGTCTCGTCGTCCTGAGTATCAAAAAGACATTCAATCCATCAAATTATGTTCAAACGACATATGAGGGCACAAAATAACTATTTTGCTCCTATACTTAAAATCATTCAAAAACTAAGGGTTTTACAAATATTAAACATATTGCATAGATATTGCGCGTTTATTGTATTTGTATTTTGTATGCATGTGGTAAGTATAAGAAAAATAAAATTATTTATGAATAAAAAAATATAAAAAGAAATAAAATACAACAAATGAAAATAAAGAAAAGAAAAACAAAAAAAACAAAAAAAAAATTAAAAATGGCAGTTTTAAAAAAATGACGTAATTTTTTTTACTATATATGGCGTAATTTTTCCAAATTAATATAATTTATAAACTATGACACCCTCCGCCATATTTTTAAAATTTTTTATTTTTTTACAAGAGATATTTTAGTCATTTTATTATAAACTCATTATAAGCTCATTATAAGTTGTTTAAAATTTATAAACTCATTATAAATTTATTATAAACTAATTATAAACTCATTGTAAACTCTCTGTAAACTCATAAAAATCTTGTAATTTGGTAAATATTTTATAAATTCTGGTATTTTGGTAAATATATTATAAATATTGTAAATTTAAAATTATTTTTAATTTTTCTTGTAATTTTGTCAAAAGCCCAAAATTTTTTTATTAAAAATAATTTTGAGTGTATGCCTATTGAAAAATTTTCAGATTAAAAATTTAAAAGGAATATTTGTAAAACTAACCTTAAAAGTTAAATAATTTTCAAATATACTATACTTAAAAAAAGTTTCACTTTTAGGAAAATAAAATTTATAATTACAAAAATGTGGATGCCTTTTACGTTGGCCAAAAGCCTCCCCATTTTATATTGTCCTAACCTAAAAATTCATTGTTGACTTTTTCTTGATAGGTGATCATAAAAAGTAAAATAAAGTAAAATATATAAATATATAAACCTTAAAAAATAATAATAATAAATAATAATAAGCAGTTACTTATTATAGTATGCTAAATAAATTAATGAAATATGGCACCTTTCAATATAAATATTTAATGAGAGATATTATCTTAAATTTATTCTATAAAAAAATTTACTCTTGATTATTTATTAATTTAAATAAATACTTCAATTGTTTAATTTGTTTATAAATATATTTATTTTTTAAATTTCTATTTGTTTGGCTATTTGGCTATTGTTTGTGGCCATTTTTCAATTGTTTGGTGCCAAACAATAGAAAAAACAATTTGTTGCCATGCTTTTTTTTATTTACCATAAATTAAATAAAATATATATATTTTACTTCATTATATGATTATAAGATTTTTTATTTTTTTATACTTTTAGTTATGTGGTAATTATTTTTTGTGTATTTATTTTTTGTGATTTTCATCTACTTTTTACACTTTTTTATTTTTTGTTTTTTAGTTTTTTAGTTCTCTTTTCTTTTTTTTTAATACTATTTTTATTATTTATACTGTTTATTTTAAAATTTTTAGACAAGTTCCAAATCAAAAATTTAAAATATTAAATTAAAAATATCTATATTAAGTTTCTATTTATACGTAACATATATCAACATATAACTAAAAATATATCCACCTATATGCAATATATATCACTTCTATACTCTTTTTCTTTTAAAATTTAATACATATATGTTGTTACATGTTATATATAACAATATATATTAGTTAATTTATAAAAAAAATATCAATTTACGATTGAGATATGGTGTTATATATTCATATATGTTATATATAACAATATATATTAATTGATTTGTAAAAGAAATATCAATATATAACTGATATATATTGTTATATGTTCGTATATGTTACATATAACAACATATAATAGTTAATTTATTATAAAATATCAATATACAAAATAATATATGTTGTTGTATGTTGATATATGTTATATATAACAATATATATAAGTTAATTTGCAAAAAAAAAATTATTAATATACAACTGATATATATTGTTAAATATATATTCGTATATGTTACGTATAACAATATATATTAGTTAATCTGCAACGACAATATCAATTTACAACTGATATATATTGTTATATGCTCATATTTGTTATTTTATTTATACCGTTTATTTTTTAGTGTATTTTTAAGAAGTATGTTCATATATGTCATTTAATATATACTTATTGTCATATTATTTTATAATGTTTTTATTATTTATAATGTTTATTTTTTTTAGATAAATTTCAAATTAAATTGTTTAAAATATTGAATTAAAAATAATTATATTAACTTTCTACTTATATGTAACTTACACTAACATATAACTAAATATATCTACTTATACTTTTATATTTTTATTCTTTTGAAATTTAACACGTATATGTTGTTAAACATATCATATACTAACACATAACTAAATATATAATAGTTTTATACTCTTATTCTTATAAAACTTAGCATGTATATGTTATTATATGCAATATATACTGACATATAACTAAACATTTATCACTTTTATACTCTTATTCTTTTAAATTTCAACAAGTATATGTTGTTATGTGTTACCTATATTTGTAATCTGTATCAACATATAACTAAACTTATATTGCTCTTATACTCTTATTCTTTTAAAATTTAACGTCTATATATTGTTATATGTAATATATATCAACATATTACTAAATTTTAAAGAATGAGGAAAGGTCAAAGAACTTAATTTAAGTGCAGCCATAATTACTAATTATTTTTTTAACATTGATTAACAGGGAAAGTAGCATAATTTTGTTTTAATTGGTTAAAAAAAAATTAGCAAGGAAATTTTTTTACGTTGGTTAACAAGGAAATTTTTATTATTTCAATTCATTTTCATATAAAATAATTCTCATAAATTAATTAATACATTTTCATATAAATTATTTAAATAAAATATAACAGTTGAATAAGTATTAATTTAAAATAAAATTAGTTATATATTTTGTTATATGTTACATATAACCACATATAACAACATATACCGATATATATTGAAATACACCAACATATGACAACATATGTCAACATATGCACATACATATTATTATTCTTTAGTAAAATTATATATAACATATATCCATACATATGTAACATATTATTATTATTATTTTCAACATATACCCACATATATCAAATTTATGTAACATTTACCGATATATATCCATATATATGTAATATATGTAGTTATACTTTTACAATATATATCCACATGTATATCCACATGTATCTAGTTATATCTAACATATACTGACATATAACTACACATATAATTAGTAAAAAGAAAATATTATAAAAATTTAAAATAATAATGATAATATATTAAAAAAATAATATATCAAATAATATATAACTTATTAGTTAAGTTATTTATTAAAAAATAAAATAAAATAATAATTATAATAGTTATAATCAAACAAATAAATAATTAAAGATTAATATATTAATTATTAGAATAAGTATAAAATAATAATAATAATAATAATAATAATAATAATAATAATAATAAAGCTATCAAATAATTAAGAGTATAATAATTAAAGTGATGATAATAGTGACAATAATTATTAACAAACAAATAAACAAATAATTAAAGTTTGATGTAATAATAATTATTAGAGCAAAATAATAACAACAATGATAAACAAAAAAAATAAAAGTATGATTGATTTAATAATTAAGATCAGTAGGTGTATTATTAAAGTATGAATAAACAAAATATCAAATTTAAATAATTCGTTCAAAGTATTATAGTGTATATATATATATATTGAAGGGATTAATTATGGCAAGAATGGGTTAAATGTTAAATGGTGCAGCAAAGTATTAAAGCTCACCAATAGGAGCTAAGGTAAGTGTTAGTATTAAACCATAAATCCACACATTTCATACCTGGCGGAGAGGCCATTTACTAAAGAAAAATCTAAAGTAAAATAAAAGCAAGTTGTCCACTTGCTTAATGGTGATAACGAGTGGATAAGAAAATGATAAGTGGATGGTGAGTAGGCTAGCATTAATTGAGAAATGGACTGAAAATTTCCTACCATTTATGTGAAGAAGAAAGCGAATTAAAAAGGAAGGTATAAAACTCTTCTTCTTGATGTCCAAGAGAAAGCATGAGATGAGAGAGAGAGAGAGATGGCCTTGAAGAAGGAAGAACTAAGAGTTAAACTATCCATCACCAAGGTGAGTGTTCTAAAAGTGATAAGTGTGATGACAGATGTCAAACATTAATAGTTTATATCTTTCTCTTTAAAAAAAATGTGAACAACAAAGAGATGGAAAGAAATTTCCATGCTTGACTTCTTAAACCAAATACAACTTAGGGAAACCATATGGAAATTGGGAGGAAATAGCTAACTTGAATTGGTGAACCAAGCAAAGGGAGCTAAAGATTTGGAAGCTAAAATATTTTGGGTGACAAGCTAGGTGAGTGTTCCAAAGACCGTTAATATAAAAGTTTTAGATAATATAAATGGAAACTCACTTATAAATTAAGACATATATTGGACCTAATTTGATTATTAAGTTGAATTAAAGAATTGATTTAAAGTACGAATAAAAGCATGAAATATGAGTATGATGGTTGCTGAAATTTTTATTTATATTCTATGAATTGATTTTGTCTGAATTTTTAGACTAATCTAGAAAAGCTCAATGAGCATGAAATTTTAATTGAGAGTTTATTTATGTGTTAATAGTTGGCTTATAAAAGTTCATAATTTTTAAGAATGACTTACTATTTAAGAAAAAAAATAGAAGAATACATACTACTAGATCTGTCCTGGTAATTTAGAATCTATATATATTGAGAAATCTATTTAAAAACCATAATAAATGAACCCATAAAAATATAAAATTTTTCATACAAGATCAAGACATATGGTTAAAATTTTATAAATTTTAGTGTAGGTTTAGTTATGAAAATGAAATTGAATTTGATACTACCAGAGTAGTGACTGAAAGAATAAAATTTATGGTGTTGAATAAATATGATTTAAAAATATAGTAAATAAATGTATAAAATTCTGGAATTTTATATGTAAGATTCTATACATCTTTTTATTATGTGGTTAAAATTTCATGAATTTTGATAAAGTTTTGATACCTAAATAAAATGGGAAAATGGATACTGCCACAGAAAGTATTAAAGAAACATAATTTGTAGGTTTGGATAACCTAATTTTTAAATATAGTAAATGAATTTAGAAAAATTTGAATTTTAAATATAAGTCCATATATGTATCTAATGCATGTGATTAAATTGTTATAATTTGTAGTGAAGATTTAATGATGAATGAAAAGTTATAAAGTTAGACTGCCAGAGAAGTTTGGAAATCTGGCAGATTTGTGAAGTTAGAGAATAAATTTAATTTTATGTAGCAAATGAATGAAGAAAAATATGAAAATTTACATATGGACTTATAGATGTATCAAGAATGAATCTAGAGTATTTTTGGAAACTTAGGAATTAATCGACGTTGAAATTTCGTTAGAATTTAAGGATCCTTCATATACTTTTTTTCATATCATACATTCCATAGTAGCTTGATAATTCTAGGTTATACCTTAATTAATAGTTTCTTTTATATCACTTAGGAGTGGATTCAACTACTGAAGTAAAACATAGAAATGATCTAGTTGGTTAGACGAATTTAGTTTTTGGTCAAGGTGAATGAGTAATTATATAATATCAGTATTTTATTAATATATATATATATATGACTTGTTAAAATTGTTTTATGATGAAAGTAAGTTTATAAAGGAATTTCGAAAGAGAAAATCTTATTTATAAAAATATTCAAAATGGAAACAAATAATGGTATGTTGATGTTTGAATTACAAAAATGATGATTATTTATTTATATAGCTGAATAAATACTCTGAATACACTCATTATATATTTTCTAATAGAGGCACCTGTGGTGATGGGATATTAAAGGAATTGACGGATTCTGTTTATGATTATGATATTGTCTTTGGAATAGCACTTGGTATACATATAGCTTTTGGGGCGTATATTAGGTGGTCGTCCTATGGAGGCGGCTCTACACATGTGTATGACCATGATTATTTGCTCTTAGTATTGTCATGCATCATTATTGCACTCAAGATGCCATGTTTAGCTCTTAGGCTGCTAGTAAATATATGTTTATTTGCGCCTAAGGTGTTACATAATCTATAGACTATATATTTTGAGTGTATGAAGATGTACGTTTGATTTTATCAAGAATATTATGAATTTATGTTTCATTAAGAAGGAAAGTTATTATGCAGCTGTATAAATTTTTATTAGTAAGTATATATATGAAAAACTTGTTTGTTCTCCTTTTGTATATAATTATCTTCTCGCTGAGTAGTTGGACTCACCCATTTATTATATAAATATTTTCAGATACTATTAGAGAATAACTAAGTAGAATTCATCTTCTTTCTATTTCATTTGCGTAAAGAAGAAGTTGGGCCAATATATTAGACTTGCAGTTAATCTTGTTGAGATGGTTGTGTGATATATTGATAGGTATTATAAAAGATATATTTAAAGATATAAGGATAATGATATTAATAATGTGATGTTGACATAAATATTATTCACTTATAGTTATGTGTATATAAGAAATATAAAATATTAAATTTATGAAAAATGATTTTTTTTATTGCAGAGTAAGTCCACCTTAGCTTCGGAGAGTGGAGTGTGACACCAATACTAAGAATTAAAAAGTGAATTAGTAGTTTTTTAATTCTAAAGTTAGAACATTAGCTAATGCTTGCTTAATTTATGTGCATGGCCTTCTGTGATCTTTTACATGTGAGAATTAATTAATTTATTAATTAAAACATCAATTAATAAAAAAGTTGGAGAGAATTATGTCCATTTTACTAGTTAGTAGACTCTGTAGATTTTTCATATTAAATTGAAAAAATGTATAAAATCAATACTCAATAATGGTTTTTATAAATAATAATTCTGATTACGATTTCATTTCATTCCGATTCCAATTCTGTTTTGGATTTCGAAGTTCGAACCAAATACCCTCTTATTCTTTTAAAATTTAACGTATATATCTTGTTATATGTAATATATATCGACATATTACTAAATTTTAAAGCATGAGGAAAGGTCAAAGCACTTAATTTAAGTAGAGCCATAATTACTAATTTTTTTAATATTGGTTAATAGGGAAATTAGAATAATTTAATTTTAATTGGTTAAAATAATTAGCAAGGAAAATATTTTTTACGTTGGATAACAAGGAAATTTTTATTATTTCAATTCATTTTCATATAAAATAATTATCATAAATTAATTAATACATTTTCACGTAAATTAATTAAATAAAATATAACAGTTGAATAAGTATTAATTTAAAATAAAAATAGTTATATATTCTTTAGAAGAAAGTAAGGAATTTCTCTCTATGTTTGAGAAATATTACTCTTTGTAGATATTTTAGCCATTGTATTTTTTAGCATTTGGGTATTGATGATATAATGAAACAATTATTTGCTAGATTAGGACAGGAAAAATTGGTACAAAAGAGATATAACACTTATAAAGAACTCACTCTTGAATTCTTTAAACCATTAAAATATCAAAATTTAAAGATAAGAATTTAGAGTGTAGATTTTTTAATGTGGATTATGTAATTGATCATGATATCATGTTTAAAGCTTTAGGTTTGTCTAAAGGAGTTGCTTGTGCTCATTTTAAAGAATTTAATATTGATAAATTTTGGAATACATTAACTGAGTTTAATTCATTCAATATTAGAAATGCATTAATGGATTGATTCGTGATCATAGTTTATTGTTATTGCATAAATTTATGTGTCATTTTGTGTTTGAAAAAAAGAGTAATAAAGTGTTGGTTCAAGAATTATTTATGTTGTATTGCATTTATAAGAATAAGAAAGTGTCTACAACATATCATATTTTTCAAAGTTTGATCTTTATTGCTCAACATTCCAAGAGCACCATTACATTAGGTCATATTGTTACTAGATTGACAGTTTATTTTAATATTTTTGATCCTAACAATGCCTCAATGGAGCGCATTAATGGAGAGTCATATTCATTTGACACATTATGCAGTGCAGAGATTTTGGATGCAAGTAGTAAATTGAAGGATCCCATAACAAGAAGGTGTTTCAAGAACCTAGTTCAAGGAGGTTCTAGTAGTACTCCACCTAGTGACAATCCAACAAATGAAGATGAGAAAAATGAGGAAGAGGAAAGTGATGAAGAAGAAGGTGACAATAATGATAATGACGAGCAAGGATGGCGACGGGTTTTAAAGTAGCTAGATAAAATGGATGAAACAAATAAGCAAATGAGCTCACAATTGAATATTATGGAAGAGCAGCAGATGCAATATGGAGATCAATTAGGATTCATGAGTCAAAGAATTATCAACATAGAAAGGAGCCAAACCTATCATAATTACAAGCTAATGAAGTATATTGAACTTTCGGGGTTGTCTGTTCCTTCTCTGACTCCATCACCTCCATCATCGCCATAACTCAGGGAAGCCTTCATCCTTTATCTTTTTCTTATTATATTTTCTTTTTCTTGTTATTTATAGTTTTCTTGTTTATGGATTGCTTATTTTTCATTGGGGACAATGAAAATCTTAAGTGTGGGAGGAGAGTAGTTAGCTTAATTTATTTTGCTATTTTGTTAAATTTGTGTTTTATGAAATTTTCTTCTTGTATTTGTATTTGTGTTTGTTTGTGTGAATTTTTCTTTAATTTATATTTTTATCTTATTTCTAAAAAATTAAATAAAAAAAATAAAAAAGGGATTAAAAAATTTCAAAAAAATTTTGAAATTAAAAAATAAAAAATATTTTTTCCAGTTTTTCAAAAAAAGAAATAAAAAATTATTACTTTTATTAGGTTTTAATTAAATTTTAAGTTGGAAGTTTTAGTTTTTCTAGGATTAGAATTATATTTACTCGTTTATTTTGAATTGAACTCCTAATCCTAGTAAACTAAGAATTTGTTTTTAATTAATCAACTTTAATAATAAGAGTTTAAGTAGAATTTCTTTAGTCGAGTGGCATTAGGATTAGTCTTTATTTCTTTACTATATAAGGTTGAGTTCCTAGCAATTCTAATTTATTATTGGCAAAGTTTTAGAATAGAAAAAGATGAATAATAAAGAAAGTTTAAACACTTGGGGTTGGAAATATGGAGACGACATTTGAGATCCAGAAAAATCTTATGTGAATCCACCTGTAGAAACTCCTGAATAACTCACTGCCTTCTATGCTTTTAGGCGTGCTTATCCTGATCCTAATGAATACACTATGGATCTTGATGAGATAGTAGAGTGGGAAAAATTGGAAAAAGCTTGTGAAAAAGCTGAATCTTAACTTGACTTAATAGTTTTAGATGATACTTCAAGTGATGATGATGAATCTAAGCCAGCATTAATCAAAAGGAAGAGAGGTAGGCCTTCAAAATTGGAAAAGATTAAGAGAGGAAGACCTCCTAAGATTCCTAAGAAAGTACAGTTCAGTGCAGTAACCATTAAGAAGGAAGATGGAGCTGCTTAGAAGATTTTAATTAACTCTTATTATTATTAGTTTGATTTATATGATATTTGATTAGATTGTCTTTTGTTTTTATTCTTATTTAATTTTGTGTCTTTTTATTTTAATTTGTACTAGACTTAAATTTTAGTTTTTAATAAATACTAGAATAAAATATGTTCTACTCCTATTTTACAATCTATTTGATTATTTTTTATCTTATTTGTTTTTTATTTGTTATTGAGTGTGTTAATTATTGTTATTTTAGATTTAAACATGATATTTAAATTCTTTAGCTAGATTAAAATACTTTTGCATATTTTCAATTTAATGCACGGAATGGATGAGATTATGACCTTAAAAAAATTTTACAAATTAAGAGCACTTATTTTAAAGAATAGTTAAAATTATTTTTATCATAGTCTTTTGAGTTTATTGTAATGTAATAGATTCTTAAGTTAGTATGTATCACTAAGGTAGTAAATTGTTTAATTATATGAGGATATAATATAAAAATTATGCATAATTAATATAATTAATATATTAAAAAATTTTAAGAGACGGAGCATAAAAAACACTCGTTTTAGATAATTAAGGTGGAATGGAGTATAAAATGCATCCGCCATATATATATATAAAGAAAAAAAAAAGAGAAAAAGAGAAAGAAAATAACAATAATAATGGATGGAGCATAAGATACACCCATTGAATATAATAATAATAATAATAATAATAATAATAATAATAATAATAATAATAATAATAATAATAATAATAATGTTAAATACATAGTTCTTATTGATCCTCAATTGTTGTATAGAGTTTGGTACTTAGTGATGCTTGCTATATTCTTGAATTAGTGAAGTTGCGATGAATTTATTATGGCTATGATTTGATATAAAAGTTTTTGTTCATTACCCTAATATAGAAGTGTGTTTAGTTTGTGAAGTTGTTTAAGGTTATGATTATTTGAAGTTTGGTATTTTAAGTTGAAGATAAGTAATTGTTATTTTTTTTAGTTAATTATGTTTGGTTGATTGTAGTGATTTGATTTAATGATGGTTAATGTGCTTGAGGGCAAACAAAAGTTTAAGTGTGGGAGAATTTGATGAGTGCATGATGAATATATATTTTTCTATCAATTTTTATATGAAATTAAGTTGAATTTACTTATTCTAAGCTTAATTATGTGTTCTAGTTGCAATATTTTAGAGTAAAGCTTAGTTTTAATTAATTTGTTGTGGACTCTTATAAGTAGAAATTTTAAGTAGATTAGACCTTTAGAGTTTCAATAAAGATTTTGATGATGATAGATAGCAAGTTTGGAAAAGTTGTCTTCTTAAAGTTGATAGAAAATATCTCAAGCTTTTCAGAAATGTCTGGTTCACCAAAATCTGAGTTTGTTTGGCCTTCAACTATAAAGTTGAAATTGGGCTCAAAATACAGAAGCATAATAAAATGTTCGAGCTACTGAGAGTAATTGGGCCATAACTTGGGATTCCAAAGTCCAATTGAGATGATTCAAGAGCCTAAAGTTATTTACTCTTCTAGAGTTACAACGTTTTTTAAAGGGTTAGATTGAGATAAGGTTTCAATCTGATAGAAAATTGGTTTACAAATTTAAATTTGAATTTCAGTAGAAGTTGAGTAGGAGTAGGAGTTTGTTTAAGTAAGGTGAATAGGAACGTGAATAGGGGACGGACATCAACTATCCTAGAGGAAATTGATCTCCATCTCATTTTTTTTTTACTAAAAAGCCTTTATTCATCATTAGAAAGACGGTGAGAAGAAGTTTAAGCTTAGAGGATGATTCAATCATCTCTTCAGGATTCATCCATTAAGTTTGAACATTCAATCACAGTCTAGAAATTCAATTTTTAATGCTTTAATTTCTTTTTTATTTCTTTAAGTTCCTTTTTAGAGTTATGGATCCTTTAATTTATTTCTTCATTTCTAATGTTTTTATCTTCAAATTAGCTATGAACAACTAATCTTCTTAGTGTGATTAGGTGGATTTAAGGCTATGGATGATGAGTATTAATTGATTTAATTACTATTTTATTTATTGAATCAAGATTCTATTGATTTTATTCTTAATGATTGTAATTGATTAGCCACAAATTACTTGTTATATTGAAATAATATGTTAAGCGAAAGTTAGGTCTGATTTTAGATTATGAAAATAAAAAAACTTTAAAAATCCATTTTTGAGATAAAAGAATAATCTAGAGATCAACTTAATTCCTTTGAGCTTGCTAGATTATTGTTGTTTATTGTTCATGAGAATAAAACTTATAAATTTCATCAATCATTAATTTTCTTACTTGAAAGTGAAGATGATTAAATTTTAAGAAAGTAGTAATTTTGATCCATGAAAGTTTTAAATTAATTTGAAAATTAGTTTTTGCTCATTTGAAATAATTCTAATGAAACCTAATCGTATTTGTTTATCTTAATTATTTGAATTTAAAATTTTAATTTTAATTTGAAATTTGAATTAGTAGATAATTATCTTAGTTTAATTTAATTTTGAATTTGAATTAGATTTTAGGTGTTTTGGTTAATAGAATTACCAATAGGGATTGATAACCATTTACACTAAGATGAAATTACCTTTGTTTGCAATGCCAAAATGGAGGAACCTATTCTTGACAAATTCATTACTTTGAAGTATTATCCTAATTACATTTAGAAAATTCGAATGATTTTTGGCAGTATTTTAGCTGCATTATGATGTAATGAGGATTATAATGTAGTTAACAAATTTATCTCAAATTGGTCTCATAATTTTTTGAAAACAAATAAGCTCCACAATTGAAATTTTAGAAAAAATTAACCACAATTGATTTTGCTATTTCCTAGTTTTTTAAAGAAAATTATAGGCCTATTTAAATAAATTAGCAGGAATATTTACGAAACTACCTTAAAAAAAATTTCATCTTCAAAAATACTATATCTTCAAAAAAAAGTTTTCAAAAATGCTTCAAGCAATTTTTTTTTTACAAAAATACCTCACTACTCACTTTAAACAAATTTCTTTTTCAAAAATATTTTATCTCTCACTTCAAATAATATTTTACTCCAATTTTCATCTTTTTTTTAAACTTTAGTGTTAAATAAATATATTCTAATAAAATAATAAAAATTAACATTTTGAGCTATATTTTCAACATATAAAATATATTAATTTTTTGTAAAGAAAAAATTTTAATTTTAATTACGAATAAGAAATAGTACTCACAAAAATTATATAAAAAATAAAATACATAAAAAATATATTAATAAAAATTATTAAATTTATTTTTAAATAAATTTTACATATTATATACATAAAAATAAATTTAAAAATATTAATTTTATTTTATACATGTGCATAGATATTGTGTGTATGTAAAATTAAAAAATAAAGTTAAAAAATATTAAGTATATTATATAGATATTACGAGTTTATTGTGTATACATTTTGTATATATTTGAGTATTTTATATGTATGCTATAAATATAAGAAAAATAAAATTATTTATGAATTAAAAAATATAAATAGAAATAAAATACAAAAAATCAAATAAAACATAAAAAGGAAAAAATCATTTTAGCTTAAAAAAGAAAAAAAATTTTAAATGGTAATTTTGAAAAAAAAAACTGAAGTACGGTAAAAATGAAAATGAAATTATTTTTACCATATGTTGCGCAATTTAAATTTTTTTCATCATATATGGCATAATTTTTCCAAATTTGTATGATTTGTAAACTATGTTGGGCTTGAGGTCATTTAAAAAAATTTGGTTTTAAAAGAGTTTTGGATCCAAGGCCCATTTGAAAATTTTTTTTTATTAAAAATAATTTTTGTCTAAGTCTATTGGAAAATTTTCATATTAAAATTTTTTTAAAAATATTTACAAAACTAATTTGAAAAGTAAAATCATTTTCAAATATACTATAATTAAAAAAAATTCTCTTTTAGGCAAATAAAAATTTTTAATTGCAAAAATGCAGATGCATTTTACGCTGGCCAAAAAACTCCTCTTTTTACACTGACTTAGCTTGAAAATTCGTTATTGACTTTTACTTGGCGGGTGGTCATGCCTTCAATCTTTAAAGTTAAATATATTTATATGCCTTAAAAAATAATAATAATAAGTGATCATATATTATTATAGTTTACTAAAAAAAATAAAAATACTTAAATTTAGTGAGAAATGCTATCTTAAATTTATTCTATGAAAAAATTTACTTTTGATTAATTTAAATAAGTACTTCAATTGTTTAATTTGTTTATTTATTAGTTTAATTTCTATATGTTTGGTTGTTTGGCTATTGTTTGTGGCCATTATTCAATTGTTTGGTGCCAAACAGTAGAGAAAAAAATTTGTTGCTATGTTTTTTTTTTTCATTTTATAATAAATTAAATATAATATATATTTTTTAATTTCATTAGATGATTTTAAGATTTTTTTTATACTTTTAGTTATGTGGTAATTATTTTTTTATGATTTTTTCTACTTTTTTATACTGTTTCTATTATTTATACTATTTATTTTCAATTTTTTAGACAAATTTCAAATTAAAACTTTAAAATATTAAATTAAAAATATTTATATTAAATTTCTATTTATATGCAACATATATTAATATGTAAATAAAAATATATTTACTTATATGTAATATATATCATTTTTATAATCTTATTCTTTTGAAATTTAACACATATATATTGTTATATATTTATATATGTTATATATAACAACATATATTAGTTAATTTATTAAAAAATAATAATATACGACTGAGATATGATGTTATAAGTTCATATATATATATATTATATACAACAATATATATTAGTTGATTTGTAAAATAAATATTAATATATAACTAATATTTATTGTTATATATTCATACATATTACATATAAAAATATATATCAATTGATTTGCAATAAAATATTAATATGTAAAATAATATATATTTTATATGTTATATTAAACAACATATATTAATTAATTTGCAAAAGTAATATTAATGTACAACTAATATATGTTCTTATTTATATATTCATATATGTTACATATAACAACATATATTAGTTGATTTGTAAAGGTAATATTAATATATAACTGATATACGTATTATATGTTTATATATATTATTTAATTTATATTTACTATCATATTATTTTATTCTGTTTGTATTATTTATACTGTTTATTTTTTTAAAGTTAAATTTCAAATTAATTTTTTTAAATGTTTAATTAAAAATATTTATATTAAGTTTCTACTTATATGTAACTTATAGTAACATATAATTAAAAGATATCTATCTCTTTTGAAATTTAATAAGTATATGTTGTTAAATGTATAAATATTCTATTTGCCTTTTGTATTTTTTTACATGAATACAATTTGACAAATTCAGTAGGCCACCCACATTGTAAGGACTACCAAATGAAGGACTACTAACTATCTCTCTCCTCCACATCAGATTTTGTGGGCCCAGGACACTACTTCTCCATAACTCCACCACCTCTCTTCCATTGTACAAGCCCTACTAAAACTATTCATATGACCCACTTGATTATTTCATTATCAAACATTTCTATTCCAAAATTAATTTTAATTAAATAAATTTACTCAACAAAATTATAATTTATTAATGTAGATGAACAATAATTAATTAAATATATTTATATCAATTAATTTAAGTTTATTTCTATTAATATATTTAAATTTATTTCTATTAATTAATTTAAATTTATTTCTATTAATATATTTAAATTTATTTCTATTAACTACTTTATAGCATAATTATTTTTATAATTATATTAATTTAATTGCTACTAAGAAGCAGAATAGAGCAGAATAGATTAGAGAGAAATTATAATGGTATAGATAAAAAGAATGGACTTGAGTGCCATTTATAAACATAAATTACCAATGTTCATCTTATGTCCAATAGACACCTATGTGAACCACACTAATGTCCAATAGATAAAAGATGATAATTCACATCATGCTTAATCTTTTGACCAAACCAAATTAATACCCATGTGAAACCTTACATCTTCATGTAAAGAGTACTCATGTCTTACAAAGAAAACATGACAATTCACATCATGCTTCATCTTTTGACCAAAAATGAATAATATCATGTGAAATCTTACACATTCAAAAGGATAATTCATTCATACTTTCTTTATATAATTTTTTTAAAAATACTAATTTTTATATTTCTAAATCAATTTTTTGTAATATTCTAAATTTGTTTTATTTATTTCAAACATATATTATAAGTTTTTTATTTCTTACATACAATGTCCATAGAATGTCCCTCTAACTAATTTTTATTTAACCATTTAACTAACATCAATTTATAAATGATAATTAAACAAATTTTTTATAATAAATTTAAAACAATTAGAGGCAAAAAAATCTATTTAGTATATATTTATTTTTTTTACAATCAAATTAACAATATACAACTAAATTAATTTTTCTTACTTTTACAAAAAATTTCTTAATTTGCAGATAAATAAAATTATTTTTATTAGTATTTCAAAAAAAATCTGCATTTTTTTTGGAATTGGTTTAGATAAAAAGACAAATACATATATAATTTTAATTCACTTTCAAAAAAAAAAGACTAATGCCACGTGTCTTCAAGTGATTGGGCCAAAGGAAAAAAATTTTTTGGTAGGGCGCGGAGAACTAGTCCACCACCTACCTCTTGATTTGTGTGCCGATGGACTACTCCACCTTCTACTTCTCCTTACAATGTAGCTAATATACCTGGTGTACTCACAACCACATCACTCACTCCTCCTTACAATGTGGGTGGCCTAAATTGTCACATAAGTTTAAAGCAAGATTGTCTTAATATGTTCTCCATGCGGCAATTCTTACAAGCATCTTAAAATGAGCCAGATGTTATGGTTCTATGTGAGTTGACATTGCTTTGAAGCCTTCAAATCAGATGATGAATCTAAAATTTGTTTCAATTTCATATTTTTATTATTTTTTATTTGGTAAGATTGCGATCAAAAGCTTCCTAAAAGAATGGAAAGAAACATTCAATAAAATTATTATTACTTGTTTACATATTTAATAGCTATTAAAAATAAATATTAAATATTAATATTTTTCTTTTAATTAGATGTTATTTTTAATATATGACAATTTAATTTTTTTATTCAAATAAGTAAAAAAAAAAACTCAAAATTAAAGACCTTATACAGGCTAATAAAATTTTTTGCTAAACCTTAGTTCTTGAAATTTTTATTTGTATAGTATTTTTATCCTTAAGATTTGAAATATGATTTTTTAATCCTTTATAATTGACATTTTATATTAAAATATTTTAATATCTTAAAATCTTATATCTTTATTTATTTCCTGAATTATATATTAAATAATAATTTAATATCTCAAAAATTTACACTTTTCGTTTATGTTTACTTAGAGATTAAAAGTGTTAATTTTTTCAAACAAATATTAATTAAGATAAACTTTAGCGATGTTATAATAATCTCTCCTGAAAGGAAATTGATTATCTTTAAAAATCATTTCTATAGGAAAATAAACCAAAAAAAAAAATACATAACCAGTTTAATAATAAAAAATGAAAAAGAACAATAAGATAACTAATTTAATATTGGCCCGTTGTGCATATTGTATATATTTTTCTAAGATTTAAAATAATTTTAAGCTCTAATAAATAAATTAAATAATAAATAATTTACTGAATAAAAATTATATTCTGAATAAAAATAAAATTTAAATAATAAATGATTAAATGATGATCAATTATCATAATAATATTTAAGAATTAATTGATAAATAATAAATTAAAAATAAAATAAAATAAATAACGAAAGAATGAAGTTAGCAATAATAAAAAGAATTGCTATGATATTCACACTTAAATCCAACTCTAAAACTTATTAACAAATGTAATTAATGATTACCTTTATAAATTAAATTTCCAATTTATTTTTTTAAACCAAAACAAATTTAAAATAAAAAATAAATATCTTAATTTAATAATTAATAGACATTTTGATAATCTATAAAATGGTCTTACATTTATTAATCTAAATTTAACTTAACAAGCTAATGATAGTCGCGTTATAAGGAGAATGTTAGATGAAAATTTTAACCTTAAATTATTGAATAAAATTTACAGTTGATATAGTCTGTTTCTGAAAGTTTTACATAAAAAAAATTTACAATTGAAGAGGTGAGTTGAACTTAAATATGACAAATTTTAGAAAAGGAGTGAATAAGATTTTATAAGATTTATTGCAAATAATTTACTCAAAATGTAAATATTTCAAATAATCGAAATAACAGACACAAAAAGAGCAAGTGATATAGAATGATTAGTTGATGGCTTAATACATAAATTCACACTTATAAGAAAAATCCTATTTTCATCCTATATTTTGTGTCTATCCTATAACACACCTCTAAACGTTAAAAGTAGTATTATGTATCTGCGAGCTCATCTCGGCACGGCCTTTTCAAGATTTCCTATAATTGGAGTGTGGCGGACATGTATGATGTGGGCGCTGGTTGGAATTTGAATATGTTGAATCCTCTTCTGTCGAATGAGGTGTTGTCACTGCTTAACTTCTCTTTGGCACCTTCAGCAGACTTTTGTAGGGATGCCCCTGTGTGGCTTCCTTCTTCTTCGGGTAAATTCACGATAGACTCCGCTTATAGTGTGGTTTCTCATTATAAGGAAGAGCACGAAAATTTTAATTGGAATCTTTGCTAGAATTGGCGGGTAAGAGTCTTTTTATGGCTTCTCAAACATGAGGAAACTCATAATTGGAATCTTCGCTGGAATTGGCAAGGTCCGCAGCGGGTAGGAGTCTTTTTATGGCTTCTCGAGCGTCAGAGGCTCCTGACCAATGAGGAACGTTGTCGCAGGCATATAGCTATGAATAGTATTTGTGAGATTTGCACATCAAAAACTGAATCTGTTCTTCACATGGTTCGGGATTGCATTAGAGCAAAGGTGGTGTGGAATTCATTATTGGTTTAGAGCAAAGGTGGCGTGATTCGTTATTGCGTTAGAGCAAAGATTGAAATTTTGCATATTTATAGGGAAGCAAATGGAGCTGTAAATCGTCTTGCCAATCTGGCCTTTGATCAGGAGAATTTGTTTCTTTGGCACATGGTGTGTAATAGACCTAGTACAATGTTTAGTAAAGGCCCAATTGTCTAGCCCATTCACACACAAGTTACATATCTGTACATAACTGTTTCTCATCTCTGTATCATTTCTATACTTAGTCAAATCAGTTTTGTATGATTTGGTGCAGAGATTTATGGAGGAAAATCCTCTTCTTTGTATATAAAAACAACAATACATGAATAGAATTATATCTCTTTCAGCAAGATTTCTATTATGGTATCAGAGCAATTAATGCCCAAACGGGCTAGATCCTGAGCCAAACCCCCACATGACCGAAGCTGATGAAGAGATGCCAGCCGGTCCGCCCAAACGGGCTTGTGTTAGCAAGTGTCAACCGAAAGGTCCGGTTGCACTTGAGGGGAGATGTTGGGAATGTGAATCCCACATCAGTAAGGAATGAGCAGCTCCAGTCACTTATAAGACTGGGCAATCCTCTTCTTGTCAACTCGGGTTTTCAGGATGAGTTAGGCCCAGCTCTAATATGGTATCAGAGCATTAAGACTAAAGTCACTTGATTCTTTCTTCTTCTCTTCTTTTCTCTGTTTCTTCAATTTTCTCAAATGGCTGACACTCACCTTGTTCCAGCTATTCTAGCAGCTTCAAATCAGCATCTTATCACATTTAATATTGTTGCACAAGCTCCATTAAAGCTTACTAGCAGCAACTATCTCTCTTGGAAACTTCAGTTCCAAAGTTTGTTTATTGGCTATGACCTTCTTGGTTACGTTGATGGATCAAAACCTTGTCCACCAGTACCCACTAATAACAATTCCTCACCAGATTCTGCTTATCGTCTCTTGATTCGTCAAGATCAATTGATTCTCAATGCTTTGATTGGCTCTCTTTCTCCTCAGCTCATTCCCTTTATTGCAAAAGCTTCAACTGCAAAACAAGCATGGGATGTTCTTGCAACAACATATGCAAAACCATCCCGTGGTCGTATAAAACAGATCAAAGCACAACTCAAGAATATTACCAAAGGCACATCATCTATAACAGATTATATGCAGGCAATCAAAGTTAAAACGGATGAGCTCGCTTTACTTGGCTCACCTATGTCTGATGAAGACATCACAGACAGGATTTTGGAAGGTTTAGATGAAGCATACAAAGAAACTATTCAAGCTATTAATGCTAGGGATGTTACTATTTCTTTTGACGAGTTACATGAAAAGCTTATTACATTTGAAGCTTCATTGTCTTCTACTGTTACTAGCATTCCTATTCACTTTCCTGCTACTGCTCAAGTTTCAACTCGAACACAAGGCAAATCCAACACTGGTTCAGCTCAATACTCTTCAAGTAATCAACAATATGTTCGTTCTCAAGGCAATTTTCAACACAACAATCAACACTATCATTCTAGAAATATCAATTCTAGACATAATCAACAACAAGGATCGAAGCCTTACCTTGGTCGTTGTCAGATTTGTGGTACTCAGGGTCATTCTGCAAAAAGGTGCCCTTCTTTCAAAGTTGTTCCTATTACTTCTAGATCAGTAACGCCATGGCAGCCACAGGCAAATGTTGCTGCTGCGTTTCCTTTACATCAGAATGTTGCTGCTGCTCCTTTACACCAACCTTCTCCGTGGTTACTTGATAGTGGTGCTTCTCATCATGTGACGGCTGACCTAAATAATTTGGCACTTCATGATTCCTATATTGGCACTGATGATATTATGATTGGTGATGGTAAAGGTTTACCTATTACTCATGTTGGTTGCACTACACTTGATACGGTTAACAAAAAGTTCAAACTGGATAATGTGCTTTGTGTTCCTGAAATGAAAAAAAATTTAATATCAGTGTATCAATTTTGTGTTGCAAATCAAGTTTCTGTTGAGTTCTCACCTTTCTTTTTTCTTGTGAAGGAACTGTTGACAGGGAATCCAATTCTCAGAGGTACACCTAAGGATGGAGTTTATGAGTGGCCATCCTCTACTCCTATTTTAGCTTTTTCCACTTCTGTTGCTTCCGTCACTGACTGGCACTCTCGTTTTGGTCATCCTGCCAAATCAATAGTTCAAGCTATTCTTTCTCAAAACTTGTCTTCTTTGTCTTCTACTGGTTCTAATTTAATGACTCATTGTAATGCCTGTTCAATTAATAAAAGTCATAAATTGCCATTTTCCAAATCTACACTTACATCCAGTGCACCTTTAGAAATTATTTTCTCTGATGTATGGACTTCTCCTGAAATATCTCATGATTCTTTCAAATATTATGTCATTTTTATCGATCATTATACACAGTATACTTGGTTTTATCCTCTCAAACAAAAATCTGATGTCAAAATTCAAAGCACTTGTTGAAAAATTCTTTAACAAGTCAATCAAAATGTTCTATTCTGATAATGGTGGTGAGTATATTTCATTAGCTTCTTTCTTTTCTTTACAAGGTATTTCTTTTCACACTACACCTCCACATACTCCCGAACATAATGGATTATCCGAACGGAAACATCTTCATATTGTTGAAACTGGATTAACGTTACTGTCTCATTCCTCTATGCCTACTTCCTATTGGCCACATGCCTTTTCTACTGCTGTCTATCTAATTAATAGGATGCCCTCTAGAGTTTTAGGTATGTCTAGTCCATATTTTCGTTTGTTTTCTTGTCAACCTAATTATTTGAAATTACGAATTTTTGGGTGTTTGTGTTATCCATGGCTCCGTCCATATGCTGCCAATAAACTTAGTCCTAAGTCTATTCCATGTGTTTTTCTAGGATATTCTCCTACTCAAAGTGCCTATCATTGTCTTGATTTAACAACTTCAAAGATTTTTACCTCGCGGCATGTTAAGTTTGTTGAATTTGTTTTTCCGTTTGCTCATCGTTCATCATCTTCTATGACCAGCTCATGTTCTCCTTCTGCTGCTTGGGTACCATCAGCTTCGTCTATTCCATTTGTGCCATCCTTAACTCTATCTACAGGTGTTGCTGCTTCTTCTGAATCAAATTCCACTATTAACAGTTCTTCCTCAAGCCAAGAGAACTGTGTGCAAAACTCTGTAGCTGCTGAACCAGATTCTGCTTCTTTCTCAAATCAACAGAACAACCTGCTATGCTCTGGAACTGCTGTACCAATTTCAGTCTCTTCCATACAGCAGTCTGCTAGTGCACAAGATCCGGTTGCTTGCGATGATCACCAGGTTCTGCCTGTTACAGATTCTTCCTCTTTACCTACAGAAAATCAGCATTCCATGGTGACTAGAAGCAAGAATAACATTCGAAAGCCAATTCAAAAACTCAGTCTTACCTCACAATTGCAAGCAGGCCAGGAGTTTGAGCCACGGACTGTTAAACAGGCCTTCAAAGATCCAAAATGGAGAAAGGCATGCTCTGAGGAGTTTGATGCATTGTTTCGGAATGGTACCTGGACACTTGTTCCTTCTCATGAGTCTCAAAATTTGGTTGGTTGTAAGTGGGTCTTCCGAATTAAGTGGAATGCGGATGGTTCTGTTAATCGGTACAAAGCCCGTCTTGTTGCTAAAGGGTTTCATCAACGCCCTGGAGTAGATTTTCATGAAACATTTAGTCCAATTGTTAAATTTGCAACTATTCGTATTGTTTTGAGTATTGCGATTACTAATGGTTGGGAGTTAAAACAATTAGACGTTAACAATGCATTTCTACAAGGTCCCCTAACTGAAGATGTTTTTATGATGCAACCACAAGGTTTTCAGGATGTTGACAAACCAAATCATGTCTGTCTCCTTAAAAAGGCTATTTATGGGTTGAAACAGGCTCCGCGGGCATGGTATCAAGCTTTACGCCAATTTTTATTGTCCACAGGTTTTACAAATTCTCTTTCAGATGCATCTTTATTTATTCAGCATACTGCTACAGGAATTCTCATTCTTATTGTCTCTGTTGATGATATCATTGTTACGGGCAGCAATTCAACACTTATTGGTGATTATGTTTCTTTACTATCAATGAAATTTTCTCTGAAAGACTTGGGTTCCTTAAGCTATTTTTTGGGTATTGAGATTATTCCTAATTCAGCAGGTATCTTGCTATCTCAAAAGAAATATATTCAGGAGCTCTTATATGACACTCATATGGCAAATACAAAACATGTTCAGACTCCTATAGCTAATTCAACACAGCTCACACTCAATTCTGGCACTTTATTAGAGAACCCAACAGAATATCGTAAGGTCATGGGAAGCTTGCAGTACCTGTTACTGACTCGACCTGATGTTGCTTTTTCCGTGAATAGGTTGTCTCAATTTAATCACAAGCCCACTACTGAGCACTGGACTGCTGTAAAACGCCTTCTTTGATATCTTGCGGGTACTATCGATGATGGTCTTCAGCTATTTTCTTCTACTTCTTCTCAATCAATGGATCTTCAAGCGTTTTTAGATGCTGATTGGGGAGGGGATCGTGATTCTTATTGCTCAACTGGTGGTTATATTGTTTATTTGGGTCGAAATCCTATTTCCTGGAGCTCCAAAAAGCAACGTTTTGTTGCTCAATCGTCGACAGAAGCTGAGTATAAATCCGTTTGCCAATACTACTGCTGAAATTGCGTGGATATGTCATCTTCTTCAAGAGCTTGGTGTTTCTGTTTCTCGCTGCCCGGTGATTTACTGTGACAATGTGGGAGCAACTCAATTAAGTTCCAATCCAATCTTCCACTCTCGGATGAAGCATGTTGCTATTGATTATCACTTCATCCGAGATCAGGTGCAATCAGGTGCTCTTAAAGTGGCTCATGTTGCCGGTGCCGATCAAACGGCAGATACTCTAACCAAGTCTCTGCCAAAGTCGCGTTTTTACCATCTGAAGATCAAGCTAGGTGTTCGTATCCGACAACCCGCTTGAGGGTGGGTAATAAACCTAGTACAATGTTTAGTAAAGGCCCAATTGTCTAGCCCATTCACACACAAGTTACATATCTGTACATAACTGTTTCTCATCTCTGTATCGTTTCTATACTTAGTCAAATCAGTTTTGTATGATTTGGTGCAGAGATTTATGGAGGAAAATCCTCTTCTTTGTATATAAAAACAACAATACATGAATAGAATTATATCTCTTTAAGCAAGATTTCTATTAGTGTGCCCCACTGTTCTTCACTCTTTTTTATTATTTGGCATCATTGTAGTGCTCTCTTCATATCACTATTTTTTATTTATTCTCTCTTCACGTCTTCCTCCTATCTTTCAATTTATTGATCAACATATTTGAAGATTTCATAAAAAGTTAGTCAAGCCTTATTTTAATCTTGTTTTATTTTTGATGAATGTACATCGATGTTATGGGGTTTTTTTACATACTTGTGGATTGGTCGGTAGGTTGGGGAATGTATGGGTCTTGGTTTTCTTTTTGGGTAGTTTTTGATCCACAAGTATCTTTTTCCCCATTAAAATTTGAATATAATAAATAATAACACATACTTTCTATCAAAAAAAAGTTATAAAAAAAATATGTACAAAAAAACTCTCTCTTAGTTATTCTCTTCCGATTACAACTAATTAGTTATCTATTTTCTTACAAAATAAATTAATTATCTATTTTAATAAATAATAAATTTAAAATTAATTAATTATGATTTTTTTTACCAAGGTTTAAATTTTAACATGCTATATAAAAAGACATCAGTAAATTTTAGATTTTTCTAGTCATGGTATCCTGTTATTATTGAATTAGAAAAACTATATCCTGTTATTATTGAATTAGAAAAACTATGACCATTTATTGATTATTATATATAATTTGATTTATTTTTTCTATTATGTTTTACGACAAAGAGGATAAAGAGTTTTAAAATTAATTTGTATAAACTAATTCAAAGAGAATAGCACAAATTGATTTGATGACAAGGTAGATTTCAGTAGATTTAAGAGTTCGGGTTTGGGTATCAAGATCAGCCTGCCTACCTGCAACATAAGGAAAGAAAGAAATTGGGCTCTAGTGGAAAGACTTTAATGCCTAAGTTAGAGCTTGGTTGGTCTGCAGATAAGTAAGGAAGGAGAGTAGGAAAAAAATGCTTTACTTATGGGGGCTCACCCCTATTTATAGTTAAGGAGTAAGAGATAAGACCTTAATGTGATAGCGAATCTTCAGAAAGTGCTAGCACTATATGACAGTTGTGTCAGGGATCCGTCTTCCTAACATTTAGAGCTCAGTTATCTTGAAGAGCTCGGTATCAAGACCTACATCTTACCAATAGTTCAATCCTAGCATAAGAAGGGTTCCAGGCTTAGTCCATGAGCCCAGTAACTAGGGAGTAGTATCACCTTCTGACAATGATGTTAGAGAAAGATAGATGTCACCCCTGGAGCCCAGTCGAGTACGTGTCGTGTGCAGGTGGAATGATGCTAAAAATTTTTAGGGCTAAATGGGAGGGAAAATGAAAATCGGATTCCAGCTCAAGGCATTGAATGCCCTCCACCGACATTACCTATATAAATAGAGGATTGAATACCGGTCATTTATCACATCTAAAATTTTTAAGAGCTCGGTTCCTCTGTTAAAAGTAACATTCTTTGTTTGGTGTTGGCAATAAAGTTGTGAGAGGTTGATGATTTAGATAATTGTTGCGGAATTTGTTTTTCTTCTTTTGAAATGCAAGTAGAATTAAAGCCAAAAGTTCTTGGAAAATGGGAAAATTGGGCAATATGCTATACATTAAATATCATGGAAGTGGTGCTTTTTGAATGACTGTTATAATATGGTATTTTTTGCACTAAATTAGTAAATGTGACATAGATTGAACTTAATTTCTATTGCTAGTTTTGTCTAGATGTATTTTGCATGGTGGATTGATAATAAAATGGTTTAGTGATTTGGGGCTGTTAATTCCAATGTGGGTCTATTCCTCACAAACGTGGTGCAAATGATGAGTTGTGGCATTTGATGTTTAAATTAATTATTGACAATTAGTTTTTTGAAATGGTGCATACATTCTAAATGTGGTGCAAATAATGGTTTTTTGATCAAGAATAGTGTGATAATTATGATTTGGTGCTGTGGTTGGATCAATGTGAATATAGCTACTACTAGTTATCTATTCCTCTTGCATAGCTCCATGGTTATGTGTTAGGTTTGATAAGTTAATTACAAGTGCTGTAAGGATTTTAATTATTATGTGAATATTATAATTCATTTACTGTTGACCTATAAATGCAACACTAAGAGTATTGCTTAGCTCGTGCCATTTTTCTCATTTGTTGGTAGTTAAGAGAAGACCGTAGATAGCTGTTAAGAAGGAAGACTATGGTTTGGCCATGACATTAAAGGTTTCGTCACTTTGGGCAGTGTTTGTACTTATGTATGTATAAATACAATCTGTTCTGAAAATGATGACTTAAGGTGAATTAAAACATGAAATATAGCAAAAATATGGCAACGATAGGAGTCAAATGGATTTAACCAGTAGCTTCAGTTTACTAATGAGTGTAAGTAATTTAATTTAGCAGAGGGTGCTACAGAGAAGGAGAAGGTAGTGGTAAGAAAAATGATAAAAATGGAAAATGATAGGGTGGAGGATTAACATCTTCCTTTGATTTGTTAACTTTTTCTTTCCCATAACTTAGGTGGCCTTACAAGCTTGGTTTGTCAGGTTGTGATTAATGATGATGATTAGTTTATGTTTTTAATAAAATTCTTTCTTGGCTCTTAAACTCTTAGCAAATTCTACTTTTAACGCCACTTCTTTTAACTTAAATGCAATCAAGTCTTTAATAATTAATATTCTTATTCTTACCCACACATTTATATGTCCTTTCAAATTAGCCTTAAACTCACATTATGGTTCTTATTTATTAGGATTTCCAAACACACAAATGATTAATGGAATAACGCAGTTTTTTACCCATGAACTTTAGGTCAGATGTAAATTAAGTCATTCAACTTTTGTTTGGTAAAATTGAGCCCCTCAACTATACAAAATGGTGAAATTGAGCTCTTTTTTTAACAGACGTTAAACGTGTGTTTTCAATTGCCTTCAAAATTGTGTGACTGTTGGGGCAAAATTGTGCGTTTTGATGAAAAATTAAGGAATAATATATTTTTTGGCCCTAAACTTTTTGTATTTTGTACATTAATCCCCTAAATTTTATTTTGTGATGTTGAACCCCTCGATTGATAGCACGTGAAAATACGAGTGTAACTGCCATAATAAAAGGACTCAATGTCATCAACTCGTATAGTTGAGGGGCTCAATTTTACCAAACACAAGTTGATAGGCTTAATTTACATATGATCTAAAGTTCGGGGGTGAAAAATGTGTTATTTCATAATTAACTGAACACTTTGCCAGAACACATGGCAAAGGTGGGCATCACATCCACCATCATTCTCTCTAAAGTAGAATCAACTTTTAGGCGGTTGTGCTTCAACTTTAGTCTCTACGTTTCTTGGTTGGACTGGGTATGCTTCTCCATTTCATCATAATTAACAAATTCTGGCGCAACTATTGACTATTTATTTTTTTTCTTTGCACTACTTCCCAAAATCTCGTTCTTTTTTAAGTTATCAAGTCTCCCCATCAATTCTTGGAATTATTTCATCATCCTTGACATTTGCTCCTTTAAGTTTGCTACTTCCTATCCCAACATTTCTTTTATTAGAGATTTTGTATGATTAGAATCCATTTGGGTTGACGTATAAGTCTTTAAGGCACTACTTGATTTACTATTGTTGTCTTACTAATAGACTAATGATAACTACTCTCCAGGTTGCTACAAATTATTCATTCACTTTGCGAGTTAAGTGGGTGTGTGAGATATATGTATGTTTGAATGAGTGCATAAGTGCATGAGTGCATGCAAATGAGTGCATAAGTGCATGCATGCATGTCAAATAAATCACATTAGAACACAATAGCAGCCTCGAGTTCTTCTTTCCTTATTGCTTCCACACACAGTAGTTGAAATGCAAAAATGTAGGAACCTATTCTTGACAAATCCATCACTTTTAAGTATCATCCTAATTACATTTAGAAAATTCGGATGATTTTTGGTAGTGTTTTAATTGCATTTTGATGTAATGAGGATTATAATTTAGTTAACAAATTTATCTCAAATTGGTCTGGTAATTTTGTGGAAACAATTGAAGGCTCATGCTACAAATAAGCGACACCATTGAGATTTTAGAAAAAGTTAACCATAACTGATTTTGTTATTTCATAGTTTTTTGTAGCAAAATTATAGGCCAATTTGGAAAATTGAGTAGGGATATTTACGAAACCACCTTAAAAAAAGGTTTCATCTTCAAAAATACTATACTTTCAAAAAAAAGTTTTCAAAAATACTTCAAGCAATTTTCTTTTTTGTTTTTACAAAAAATACTTCACTACTCACTTTAAACAACTTTTTTTTTTCAAAAATATCTTATCTCTCACTTCAAACAATATTTTATTTCAATTTTTTTTTCAAACTTTAGTGTTAAATAAATATAGTCCAATAAAATAATAAAAATTAACATTTTGAGTTATATTTTCAACATATAAAATGTAATAATTTTTTGTAAAAGAAAATTTTTAATTTTGATTACAAATAAGAAACAACACTCATAAAAATGATATAAAAAGTAAAATTCATAAAAAATATATTAATAAAAATTATTGAATTTATTTTTAAATCAATTTTACATATTATAAACATAAAAATAAAATTAAAAATATTAATTTTGTTATGTACTTGTTGCATATATATTGTGTGTATGTTCTTTGTATATTATGTATAAGTAGAATTAAAAATAAAGTTAAAAAATATTAAGTATATTATATAGATATTGTGTGTTTGTTATGTGTATATTTTGTATTTGTTTGTGTATTTTGTATACATGTTATAAATATAAGAAAAATAAAATTATTTATGAATAAAAAATATAAATAGAAATAAAACACAAAAAATGAAAAAAATAAAAGTAAATAAAATAGAAAAAAGAAAAAAGCCATTTTAACTTAAAAAAGAAAAAAATTAAAAACGGTAGCCTTGAAAAAAAAAACTGAAGTGCCGTAAAAATAAAAATGGAATTTTTTTACCATATATGGCATAATTTTCCAAATTAATATGATTTATAAACTATGTTGGGCATGAGCTCATTTCAAAAATTTTGGTTTGAACAAAATTTTGAGTTGAAGCTCATTTGAAAATTTTTTATTAAAATAATTTTGTGTCTAAGCCTATTTAAAAAATTTCAGATTAAAAATTTAAAAAGAGTTGAAGCTTACAAGAACAAATGCCGCAACAAAATAATTTTGTGTCTAAGCCTATTAAATCTCACCATGGGAGAGCTAGGATCAGAGGAATTAGAAGAGCAAGAAAAACTTACATTGCTCCAAAGTAATGTAAACCTAAGATTTGAAGCCATTCAAAAGAAAAAACAGGCTGCTAGTGAACGTACAATCAACTTCGTTCGGAGAAACTACAACTTGGAGCTCAATTCAACCAGATAATGGAGATGCTGAGAAGCTTGAGCAAACAGAAGGAACCCATGCAGAAAGAGAAACCAATGGCGGTGAGAACTTTATCTATTCGTAGGGTCAGAGAAAATTAAGAGTTTTGAGTATCAGTTACGACCTCCCTTCAATTCCAGCAAAATAAGAAAGCCAGGTCACAGACCTGCTTTCGTTTCTGAAAATGAGACCAATTGTGCAGTCATGTTAAATCCCCTATTTAAGTAGTAATCGAAAAAAACAAACCAGAAGATTTTTTTTTCTACACAAGTCATTGAGGACAGTATTAAACCACCTCTCACAGCACTAAACCCTGAATGGAGTTTCGATTGATTACCAAATTTCCCCTTAGGAGAGGCTGAACCACACTCAATCGGATCACACACATACAGAGGAAATTCCCCCACCTGAATGGAACACAACACCAGTTTCTTAGTGCCCTTGTTATATGCTAACAATCGTTTTTCTTCTTTCCTTTAGCTACGTAAAATTTGACTAAGTCTTGACCCTATCCTACCCAACCAACAATTTATGACACCACCATTCATGGCCAAGCAAGTCTGCCCATAGTTGCTATACCCAACAGATATGCATAATCATTTCAATTGGGACACAGCACGCTCATTAAAACACATACACACACATATACATATGTTCTTTGCTGCCACCACCAGGCAAGCCATCCGCACGGAAAGGAAATGCATACCAAGTGTAACGGCTACATAATCTTTCTTTTCGCATTTTGTTATAATAAAAAAAGTAAAAGAACCTGGCTAAACTCCTTCAAATTGCTAAAAGTTTAAACACAAAAGGGTTTCCGTTTTGATTACAAAAATTTCCAACAACAAATTCTTCTTTTTCCCTCATTGTTCTTTACACCAGGATTGCACAAACCAAAACACCAACCAGTACCCAAATTAAAATAAGACCAGAGCAACAACCAATACCAAAAGTCAAACCCAAACCAGAAACAGCATTGACACTAGACTTCACAGATCAACCTCCAGAATTAGCAAAGCCAGAAATTGTACATCAGCCACCAGGTTGTACACCCCTTCGCCTTTAAGGATAACTCACATCACCAGCTTCGGATTGTACATCAAATTCTTTTTTTGTTTAAGGCTGCATGTCACAATTTATTCATACTCACACCAATTCTAACAATGCAATGCGATAACCAGGCATTCTCATAAATCACAAACTCACACAACAAATTCAGTTTCGCCAACAGCACCATTATAGTCCCATTTGGACGTCCACAAAAACATCAAACACAGCATGCTCATTCTATCAATTTTCACAGCAAAGAAGAAAGGAAAAGCCACCCCGCATGCAAAATTTTCCTAGCATTTCAGTTCAACATAAACACATTTTTTATAAGTGCACAAACAAAATGAAACCAAACCAATTAGATCAAATGGGCCCAAGCAAAAGGAAAACATATGCAAATTAAAGTTCTAACTTTTATAAGTTCAACATCTGATGCCCTCTGTTAACAAAAAGAATAATCCTATTTAGTGTCACAGATTATACAAGACATATACATGGTAATTCATAACCCACATGAATCCAGAACCACCTAAACCGGACTGTGATACCACTAAAGGTAACACCCTCCTCAACAAAATTGTAACAAGAGTTTAAATAAATATTACAAGGAAGAATTCCATTAACTTTAATTGTCACCAACTTATTATATTACTTGCATAAATAATTAATCTTCTGTTTATATACTCTGAGGGTAACCTTTTTTTCCATAATAATCTACTCATTGATCTTCTTAGGTTACCTATCAGCCGAATACTATTTAGTTTGTTATATATGTTTACTCTTATGACCTGTGATTTCAATGTTTCACATTCATACGGGAGATCATACCAATATATATATATTTTAACAATTAGCTTCACAATCAAATCACATAATCCATTGCATATCCTTCAATAATATTCTTAAATTAAATTTAACAAATTGTCTTATTACAGGATGGAACTTACAACTTTATATTTGCAACACTAAATTTAAGATATTTTATTACAATTCATAACGTATATATGTACAACACCAAACATGTCCAAGACCCAATTACTTGAGGTACACATCATTACACAACTCCAATCCAAAGATGTGAATGATCCTAATCTCAAAAGCGTCCAAGCTCCCTTCTGTCAACGACTAACCCCAATCGTTTGCTCTTCATTGCATGATAAACACAGTGCACCGCTTAGTGTTACACTTATGACAACACATAAAATATATATAAACATATGTATACAACCATCACAGTGCTCGCAATCATAGTCTACAAACAATTTATGATCAGAATAAGGCAGTAACATTAGCATTTGCGCAAATCATCCTTAACCTGCACAAACACAGCATTATTCGCATTTATCTAAACTCAACCAAGTAAGTTGTACTCACTACAATATATACAATCATTTCAAAAATAAAGAAAGAACTCTAAATGATAACAGAAAAAAAAAATTTGTTTATCTATTAAAAAAGGAAAACTTTTGTTTTCCGGTTTATAAGCTTTTTTCTATTTCAAAACAGGAAATAAAAAAAATTAAAGCTTATAATATGTTATTTAGAAATATTTATACTCATAATTAAAGTTTTGTTTCTTTTATGTGACATAATTAAAAATAATTAATATTAATTTATCATTCACATTCTGCCTTTTTTTCTCACTTAATTATGGTAATATTATTTTCAATTGACTCCCAATTTAGTTATTAAATTCATCATTTTCATTATTGATTTGCTATTAAAAAATACTGTTGTATAGTATTTTGACTTTAGTTTGTAAACAAAATAGACTTCTTTTAAAATTGAAATTTTAAAAATATCTTGAAAGGGATATAATTTTAATTTTTTTTTTGCTGTTAAAAATACACACCATTAATATTCAACATGCTGGAGAAATTATTGGATTGATTAGCTAATAATATGTAATTAGAAGAAAATAATATCTTTAAATATAGGAAAGTAAACTACTGTGTCACATTTATATTTATTTTAATTATTATTGTTTAGAAATTAATTTTTTTTTAATTTCAGACATCATTAATAATCAACATGACTCTGTTAATTCTTACTCCCCCCATTCACAAATATAAATCACTTTAGAGTGATAAATTTTAAACAAATTTCTTTTTCAAAAATATTTTATCTCTCACTTTAAACAATATTTTACTCCAATTTTTATCTCTTTTTTTTTCAAACTTTACTGTTAAATAAATATATTCTAATAAAATAATAAAAATTAACATTTTGATTTCAACATATAAAATATATTAATTTTTTATAAAGAAAAAATTTTAATTTTGATTACAAATAGGAAATAGCACTCACAAAAATGATATAAAAAAATAAAATACATAAAAAATGTATTAATAAAAATTATTAAATTTATTTTTAAATAAATTTTACATATTATATACATAAAAATAAATAAAAAAATATTAATTTTATTTTGTACATGTTGTATAGATATTGTGTGTATGTAAAATTAAAAAATAAAGTTAAAAATATTAAGTATATTATATAGATATTATGTGTTTGTTGTGTGTATATTTTGTATATGTTTGAGTATTTTATATGCATATTGTAAATATAAGAAAATAAAATTATTTATGAATAAAAAAATATAAATAGAAATAAAATACAAAAAATCAAATAAAAATCAAATAAAACATAAAAAAGGAAAAAGTCATTTTAGCTTAAAAAAGAAAAAAAAACTAAAATGGTAATTTTGAAAAAGAAAACTGAAGTACCGTAAAAATGAAAATGAAATTATTTTTACCATATGTTGCGTAATTTAAATTTTTTTCATCATGGCATAATTTTTCCAAATTAGTATGATTTGTAAACTATGTTGGGCTTGAGGTCATTTAAAAAATTTTAGTTTTAAAAGAGTTTTGGATCTAAAGCCCACTTGAAATTTTTTTTTTATTAAAAATAATTTTTGTCTAAGTCTACTGGAAAATTTTCATATTAAAATTTTTTTAAAAATATTTACAAAACTAATTTAAAAAGTAAAATCATTTTCAAATTTTTTTAAAAAAATTCTCTTTTAGGCAAATAAAAATTTTTAATTGCAAAAATGCAGATGCATTTTACGCTGGCCAAAAAACTCCTCTTTTTACACTAACTTGGCTTGAAAATTCGTTATTGACTTTTACTTGGCAGGTGGTCATGCCTCCAATCTTTAAAGTTAAATATATTTATATGCCTTAAAAAATAATAATAATAAGTACTTAAATTTAGTGAGAAATGCTATCTTAAATTTATTCTATGAAAAAATTTACTTTTGATTAATTTAAATAAGTACTTCAATTGTTTAATTTGTTTATTTATTAGTTTAATTTCTATATGTTTGGCTTTTTGGCTATTGTTTGTGGCCATTATTTAATTGTTTGGTGCTAAAAAGTAGAGAAAATAATTTGTTGCCATGTTTGTTTTTTTTCTTTTTATAATAAATTAAATATAATATATATTTTTTAATTTCATTAGATGATCTTAAGATTTTTTTATACTTTTAGTTATGTGGTAATTATTTTTTTATGATTTTTTCTACTTTTTTTTATTGTTTTTAGTTTGTTCGTTCTTTTTCTTTTTTATACTGTTTCTATTATTTATACTATTTATTTTTAATTTTTTAGGCAAATTTCAAATTAACACTTTAAAATATTAAATTTAAAATATTTATATTAAATTTATATTTATATGCAACATATATTAATATGTACATAAAAATATATTTACTTATATGTAATATATATCATTTTTATATTCTTATTCTTTTGAAATTTAATACATATATATTGTTATATGTTTATATATGTTATATATAACAATATATATTAGTTAATTTGTAAAAAAAATAGCAATATACGACTGAGATATGATATGTTCATATATGTTATATACAACAATATATATTAGTTGATTTGCAAAAAAAAATATATCAATATATAACTGATATTTATTGTTATATATTCATATATATTACATATCAAAATATTGAAAGGGGGAGAAAACTTGATTCCCCTAAAATCTAAAATATGCATAGATCACTAGATTATTCAAATTAAATTGCAAAGGGCTAAATTGTGTACCTGACATCATCGTATGTTGAAGCTGAAGACGATTTTGGAGTTTGTCGTCTTCCAGGGGATACACACTTTAAGTTTAGCGGAAGCACTACTGAAGGAACGTAATGTTCTCTCAAAATTGTTATGTTCCCCTGGAGACCACGACCCCTTATTTATAACTGATGATGATGATTTCTATTTTGGTCCTTCAACAAAACAGAAATTCTTATCGGTCTCTACACTTATAATCCTATTACGAGTAGGACACCTCAATAGTCAACAATCTTAATTAGATCAAAACTTTAATTGATTATCTTAATTTGACTGCAATACATATTTAATATTTAAATATATTTAACCCATACTTATGATTATTAGAGGATTAATTTTATCAATATAAAATTAATTCTAACAATCTCCCACTTGGGCTAACATATATTAAATATAAATGTATATACCTTAATGAGCTCATAAAAGCAGTCATACTAAAGGTGCCTCAAACAATCTCGTCCATTGATTATATCGATAAAGGACTGAAGGGTCAGTCGCCACATTCATCGTGACTCAAACCACCATCAATCACATTACCAATACTCTCAAATGACATATATCAATAATAGGAGTGTAGCATGGAAACTACATGTAATGTGATCTAATCATGCCTGTTTCCAACTGGTCATACTTTAGTGAGATCAATCAATAATAATACATAGTGTAACAAAATAAATACTTTATTTTCTGCAGAAACTGAGTATTAATAACATAATATATCCATTACAAAACAGAGTATACACAAATATAATGTAACCATAATGAACAAACTCCCACTGAAACTAAATAGTCTCAAATAATGTGACACCCATATGAGTAGTGTGCTCATGAAAAACTTTCGGTATCACAGCCTTAGTGAGCAGATCCGCAATCATGGAGTTTGTTCCAATATGCTCTATGGATATCTGTCCACTCTATACTCTCTCCCTCACAGCCAGAAACTTTATCCCAATGTGTCTCGATCGAGAAGAGCTTCGTTGTTGGAGAATAAGACTGCTGAGTTATTATCACAGTATAACTTTAATGGCCTTTCAATGCCATTCACAATGCGCAGCACTGTGACAAAGTTCCTCAGCCAGATTGCTTGATTGGATGCCTCATAACTTGCTACAAATTCTGCTTCCATGGTGGAGGTAGCTACTAGAGTTTGTTTCACACTCTTCCAAGAAATAGCACCGCCAGCCAAGAGATATATGTAGCCTGATGTGGATTTTCGACTGTCTTGGCATCCCGCGAAATCAGAATCAGTATACCCAATGATCTCAAGCTGATCTGATCGCCTGTATGTGAGCATATGTCCCTTAGTTCTCTGAAGATACCTCAAGACTCTTTTGGCTGCTTTCCAATGATCCATTCCTGGATTGCTGAGATATCTCCCTAACATACCAACTATGAATGAAATATCTGGACGAGTGCAAACTTGAGCATACATCAGACTCCCAACTGCTGACGCATAAGGAATCTTCTGCATCTCCTGAATCTCAAGTTCACCCTTTGGACACTGATCAAGACTGAATTTATCTCCTTTAGCAACTGGGGTATCAATTGGTCTACTGTTGTGCATACTAAATCTCTTGAGCACTTTCTCAATATAGCCCTTTTGTGATAATCCAAGAATACCTCGAGTACGGTCTTGATGTATTTGAATCCCTAATACAAAAGAAGCTTCACCTAAATCTTTCATCTCAAAGTGTTTTGACAGAAAGACTTTGGTCTCGTGCAGCAAGTCCTTACAGTTAGTAGCAAGCAATATGTCATCCACATATAAGACCAAAAAGATAAACCTACTCCCACTGAACTTGTGATACACACAATCTTCCACAACATTTGTCTCAAAACCAAAAGAGACAACTACTTCATGGAACTTGAAGTACCACTGACGAGAAGCCTGCTTGAGTCCATAAATGGATTTCTTTAATCTGCATACCAGTCGCTTTGGGTCTCCAGACACAAAGTTTTCTGGTGGCACCATATAGATGGTTTCATCAATGTCTCCATAGAGAAATGCAGTCTTCACATCCATTTGATGTAACTCAAGATCAAAATGAGCAACTAGAGCCATGATTGTCCTAAAAGAATCCTTCGATGAAACTGGAGAGAAGGTCTCTTTATAGTCAATCCCTTCCTTCTGAGTGAAGCCCTTAGCTACAAGACGTGCCTTATATCTTTCCACATTACCTTTAGAATCCCTCTTGGTTTTAAATATCCATTTGCAACCAATGGGTTTCTTTCCTTCAGGTAATGGAACAAGATCCCAAACTTGATTGTCTTGCATTGACTTAAATTCTTCACCCATTGCCTCAATCCACTTCTGAGAGTTGGAATCCTGCATGGCATGATGAAAGCTGATAGGATCATCTTCCACCATGTCTACAGTGTCCTCATGTTCCTGAAGATATAGTACATAATTATCTGAAATAGCATTTCTTCTCTCTCTAGTGGACCTCCTTAAAGGCACAGGTTCTGGCTCAAATTCTTGAGGTTGTTGAGCTTGTTCTTGAGGAAGTTGTTCAACATTGTCTTGTATTGGAACTTGATGTGCTTCTGGAACAGTGACAGGCGTAGGAACCAGAACACTGTTAGGAGCAATGATAGGAATCGACACTGAGTGTTCCTGACTCGATCCCTCCTCAAAGACAATGTTTCTAACCTTACTTCTCCCCCCAAACTCAACATCCTCAAAAAATTTTGCAATTCCCGTCTCAAAAATAGATATGAAAGTAGGATTATAAAACTTAAAACCCCGAGAGCGCTCAGAATAACCAACAAAGTAGCTACTAACAGTTTTGGAGTCCAATTTTGTCTCATTGGGCCTATAAGGCCTAGCCTCAGCAGGACATCCCCAAACATGAAGGTGCTTTAGACTGGGCTTGCGTCCAGTCCAAAGCTCATAAGGTGTTTTTGTAGCTGCTTTAGTTGGTACTCTGTTAAGAAGATAGACTGCTGTCTTTAATGCTTCTCCCCACAGAGACTCAGGTAAAGAAAAATGACTAATCTACTTCTAACCATATCCATAAGAGTCCTGTTACGTCTCTCAGATACACCATTCATGCTAGGTGTACCAGGCATTGTGTATTGAGGGACTATACCACAGTCCTGCAGGAAAATAGCAAATAGCCCTGGACGTTGTTCACCTGAACCGTCATATCTGCCATAGTACTCACCTCCACGGTCAGATCTAACAGATTTAATCTTCTTTCCGAGTTGATTTTCAACTTCGGCCTTATAAGATTTGAAAACGTCCAGAGACTCAGATTTCTCATGAATGAGATATAGGTACCCATAACGTGAGTAATTGTCTATGAATGATATAAAGTATCTTTGACCATTCCTAGTTGCTGTAGGGAATGGGCCACAGATGTCCGTATGTATCAACTCTAAGACGTTTGATTACCTATTGACACCTAATCTCTTTTGTTTAGTCTGTTTACCTTTAATACACTCAACACAGGAGTCCAAATCTGTGAAATCATATGTATTTATGATACCATCTGACACAAGACTCTCTATTCTAGATTTGGAAATGTAACCCAAACGTCTGTGCCATAGAGTAGCTGAGTTATCCATATTCAGCTTCTTTTTGGTACCTATAGTACTAACTTGCAGAGTCTCATTATAAGAGGCATCGATATCTAACATATATAGATTATGAAGTGCATACAAGAAACAAGTACCTAAAATTTTTGAATCCATAGATAAAGTAACTTTATTGTTTCCAAATGAACAAGTAAAACCAGATTTGTCCAAATGGAAAACAGAAATTAAATTCCGCCTAAAAGACGGAATAACAAAAGTATCTACTAGATCCAAAAAATTTCCAATTCTTAAACGCAATCTAAAATGTCCTATCGCCTCTACTTCTACCGGTTCGCCAGTTCCCATATAAACGTATCTTTCACCGTCAGTTGGCTTTCGGTAACTTAGGCAACCCTGCATTAAAACACTTATGTGACTAGTAGCACCAGAATCTATCCACCAAGTGTTTCTAGGTACCGAAGTTAAATTAACTTCAGAACAGACTAAAACCAAATATTTTCCCTTATCAGCAGTCTTATTATCAGTATTTTCATTCATAGGGACAAAGTTAGGATTACACGGCACGCTAGCTGAATTCAGAGAAAATAAATAATAAATAAATGACATAAGCTCACAATCCACAAAAAATTGAAACAAATCACAGATGTAGAGTTCAAATATTGGAAACAAGATACCGGACACAGCATTACTATTCTCATCTTTGGACATAAAATATTAACTGTAATTAGTATCTCAACGCAGTAATCAAATATTGACAATTCAGTCCAGTCAAATAATAAACCTTCTTTTGGGCCGATTTATTATCCACATGGATGAACACATAATAATTATCACATATTTATTACCGCAATGTATTCTCAATTCAGCCAGATAGCAACCTTCCTTTGGGCGATATACTACCCGCAATGAATTTTAACACACCTGTCTAATACCCCAAATAAAGTAATCTACACAATGGAGGTCACTTTAGCGACATATTGCTTCAACCAATTTATCCGAAAATATTAGACACAATCAGGACTAAGATTCCAAAATTTAAACTCAATTGAATTAAATTTTAAATTACAATCAAAATTGCAATTTTAAAATTAAATGAATTTTTTTAAATAAAAAAAATAAAAAATGATTTAATCGGATTCCAAGATAGGAATCAGAGAAGCTTGTTCTTCTAAACCAAAACGATTAAATCATTCCTTTCGCCAAAATGATTTAATTTTTTTTCCAATTTAATCGAAGATCAAATCAAAATTTCATAAAGATTTAATCAATTAATTAAAATCCTTAACTGATATTGTTAAAATTAATTATTAATTATTAAATCCAGTAAATCCAGAAAATATAATATATATCAAATCCTGAACTGATATTAATTGATCAATATAATAATAAGATAAAAAGTACTGTGAGATACTAAGATCAAATCCAGAATATATATATATATATATATTTTTAAAAAAATTAAATAGTAAGTCAAGAATTTCTGCTTTATGTTTCCTTGGTGTTGACTGTATTATATCATAAATTATTTATCAGTTAAGTACTTTTTATCACAGAAAATTTCTCACGAAGAACAAATTTTTTTTTAAATTTTAAATTAATTAAACCAAAACAAATCAAACCAAAATTGATTTCAGATTATTAAATTCGATTCCAAATTAATTCTCGAAAATTACAATCACCGAATTAATTTTCTAGAATTAAAATAATAATCAATACCGCAATTTAATCGGAAAATCTAGCAACCTAGCATAGGGCTCCGATACCAATTGAAAGGGGGAGAAAACCTGATTCCCCTAAAACCTAAAATATGCATAGATCACTAGATTATTCAAATTAAATTGCAAAGGGCTAAATTGTGTACCTGACATCATCGTATGTTGAAGCTGAAGACGATTTTGGAGTTTGTCGCCTTCTAGGGGATACACACTTTAAGTTTAGCGGAAGCACTACTGAAGGAACGTAATGTTCTCTCAAAATTGTTATGTTCTCCTAGAGACCACGACTCCTTATTTATAACTGATGATGATGATTTCTATTTTAGTCCTTCAATAAAACAGAAATTCTTATCGGTCTCTACACTTATAATCCTATTACGAGTAGGACACCTCAATAGTCAACAATCCTAATTAGATCAAAACTTTAATTGACTATCTTAATTTGACTGCAATACATATTTAATATTTAAATATATTTAACCCATACTTATGATTATTAGAGGATTAATTTTATAAATATAAAATTAATTCTAACAAATATATATCAATTGATTTGTAATAAAATATTAATATATAAAATAATATATATTGTTATATGTTTATATATGTTATATATAACAACATATATTAATTGATTTGCAAAAGTAATATCAATGTACAACTGATATATGTTCTTATTTATACATTCATATGTATTGCATATAACAATATATATTAGTTGATTTGTAAAAGAAATATTAATATATAACTAATATAGGTATTATATTTTTATATATATTATTTAATTTATACTTACTGTCATATTATTTTATTCTGTTTGTATTATTTATACTGTTTATTTTTTTTAAAGTTAAATTTCAAATTAAATTTTTTAAATATTGAATTAAAAATATTTATATTAAGTTTCTACTTATATGTAACTTATAGTAACATATAATTAAAAGATATCTATCTCTTTTGAAATTTAACAAGTATATGTTGTTAAATGTAACATATACTGACATATAACTAAATATATAATAATTTTATATTTTTATTTTTATAAAACTTAGTATTTATATGTTGTTATATGTAGCATATACCGAAATATAACTAAATATTTATCACTATTATATTCTTTTTTTTAAAATTTTAATAAGTATATATTGTTATATGTAATATGTACTATCAAATAACTAAATAAATATATATTTTTTATACTCTTATTTTTTAAAATTTTAATAAGAATATATTGTTATATGTACCATATGTCAATATATAACTTAATATATATCACTTTTATACACTTATTTTTTTTAAAAAATTAAGGTGTCTATGTTGTTATATGTAATCTATATTGATATAATACTAAATTTTAAAATATGAGTAAATGTCAAAGAGCTTAATTTAAGTGGAGCCATAATTACTATTTTTTTTTGCATTGATTAATAGGGAAATTAGAATAATTTTATTTTAATTTGTTAAAAAAAATTAGCAAGGAATTTTTCTTTTACACTGGTTAACAAGGATTTTTTTTTATATTTGTGTTTTATTATTTCAATTCATTTTCATATAAATTAATTACCACAAATTAATTAATACAATTTCATATAAATTAATTAAAAAAATATAACAGTTGAATGAGTAGTAATTTAAAATAAAATTGGTTATATTATTATTTAATAATTAATAGATATTTTGATTATCTATAAAATGGTTCCACTTTTATTAATCTAAATTTAATTTAACAAACTAATGATAGTAGCGTCATAAAGATAATGTTAGATGAAAATTTTAACTTTAAATTATTGAATAAAACTTACAGTCGATATAGTCTGTTACTGAAAATTTTACATAAAAAAATTACAATTGAAGAGGTGAGTTCAACTTAAATATGGCAAATTTCAGAAAAGGAGTGAATAAGATTTTATAAGATTTATTGCAAATAATTTACTCAAAATGTAAATATTTCAAATAATGATTAGTGATATAGAATGATTAGTTGATGACTTAATACATAAATTCACACTTATAAGAAAAATCCTATTTTCATCCTATATTTTGTGCCTATCCTATGACACACCTCTAAACGGTAAAAGTAGTATTATTAAACCCTTACCTTGCAATTTTTCAGCCCATCCATTAGCATATATTGCACGTGATATATAACCTCTTTTCATTCCAAACTCTTAGCTCATTAAACTCATTGATCCAAAGTAAACTAAAATCCTTAAATTGATTCCCTCTAAAATCTTTAGCCTAATCTAAGTGAAACTCAAAATTTTTTTTCCTAAAAATTCAGTTGGATTGAGTTGCATATTGTCTGAAATTTGATCGATTTGCTTTCAAATCCTCTTTCTTTTCTCCATCAGTTTGACCCACTTCACCTCTCTCCCATCTTCCACTCTTCAATCCCTCTCTCTTCTCGCAACCACTTCCTTCACTGTCGCTCCACCTTCTCTTGCTGAAGAAAAGGAGAAAGTTGCTTTGTTCGATTTCAATTTGGCTCTCCCAATCACGATGGTTCATTTCTTAATCCTAATGGTGGCTTATTTTTCTCCTCTTAGGAAATTCAAGGACGAAAGAGATGTTACAATTAAAAAGAAACTTAGCAGTGTTAAGGACACTTCATTGGAGATGGAAAAGCTGGAGGAGCAAGAAGTGGTGGTTATCATAGTTGCAAGGGCGGAGATGATATAATTACACTGTTGGTGTTTGAACTTTTTAAAATTTAATAATTGAGTTGTTCAACTTTTTAAAATATCAATTTAGTTCTAGAACAGAAAATCATGTACAATTTAGTTGTTTAAGCAGGTTGCAAATCGATTACAGGTAAAATGTCATATCATCTTTTATTGACATATTGACACGTGTTATCCCATAAAGCATCTTTTAATTTGCAACCGGTTGAAACAACTAAATTGTACACGATTTTTTGGTTTCAGCACTAAATTGATATTTTGAAAAGTTAAACAACTCAATTATTAAATTTTAAAAAGTTCAAACACCAACAGTATAATTATACCAGGCGGAGATTTCAACTGCCCTTTACAAAATAAAGAAAGAAACATAGGCTAAGTTGGAGCATAAAGAAGATACTATAATATCACTTAATTCACAAATTGCTGCACTCAGTGATGAGATTGTCAAGAAGGTTCTTCCAGCACAATAAATTAATTTATCTTTATTTTATTTCTGAAAAATTCTGCACAATAGAAATCCTACCACGAAAGAACTAGCATCAGAGGAATTAGAAGAGCAAGAAAAACATACATTGCCACAAACTGATGAAAATTTGAGATTTGAAGCTCTTCATAAGAAACAATAAGTGCTATAGCTGAACACCAGCGAACGTACGATCAACTTTGTGTGGAGCAATTATACAAAGTCAGATATAATTTCCAATTCATTATCCAAGTGTTCAAATTTATAAATTTCGTCACTCAAACATGAGGAAACTCATAATTTCAGTTGATAAATCCTGACCAATGAGGAACGTTGTCGCAGGCATATAGCTATGAATAGTATTTGTGAGATTTGCAAATCAGAAACTGAATCTGTTCTTCACGTGGTTTGGGATTGCGTTAGAGCAAAGGTGGTGTGGAATTCGCTATTGGGTTAGAGCAAAGGTGGCGTGATTCGTTATTGCGTTAGAGCAAAGATTGAAATTTTGCATATTTATAGGGAAGCAAATGGAGCTGTAAATCGTCTTGCCAATCTGGCCTTTGATCAGGAGAATTTGTTTCTTTGGCACATGGTGTGCCCCACTGTTCTTCACTCTTTTTTAGTATTGATTAGGACCAAAGGTTGATGGAGGCTAAAATTATAGGAAAAATAAGTCTAATACATAACTAATAAAATTAAGGAATTGGATGAAATCATCATCCTCTCATTTTCTTATGAATTGGAAAAAATTAAAGAATTGGTAGAATATGAGACTATGAGTGTATAAAAATTTAGCTTAGAAAGGATAAAAATTTAGAAATGATGTTACTGTCAACAACAGTAACAAATAAGGTGTAGAGGGATCATTTAATCTTGTTTTATATTTGATGAACGAACACCGATGTTCTGGGGTTTTTTTACATACTTGTGGATTGGTCGGTAGGTTGGGGAATGTATGGGTCTTGGTTTTCTTTTTGGGTAGTTTTTGATCCACAAGTATCTTTTTCCCCATTAAAATTTGAATATAATAAATAATAACACATACTTTCTATCAAAGAAAAAGTTATAAAAAAAATATGTACAAAAAAACTCTTTGTCAGGATGCATGTAGAAAATAGCCTCGTGAAATTCTTCTTTTGTGAAATTCTCCGAAATTTTTAATACTTAAACATTAAGATAAATTTAATTTTAAAAATTAAAAGTGCAAGTTTATTTCGAAGATTGGAGTTTCACTAGGTGAACTATTTGGTCGGATATACCCTTTTATCAAGGAGGTCTTGTAACTACACCTTTTGTTCTTTTAGTTATGCATGTTTCATGTGATAAGGTGGAACAGAGTTGGGAGTTCTAGGTAACACTTCTATAATATACTCAATTTCTCATTCAGGAGATAACCCTAACAAATCTTCTAGAAACATATTAGAAAGCTCCCATAAAATTGGAATATCTGCGAGATAAGGAAGAGATATACTGATATCTTGAATATGTGCTAACTACCCTTAACAACCCTTTTGAAGCATTCGTTTAACCCCGATAGTAGATATTAGGTTAAGAGGTGACATACTTTTATCTCCTTAACATCTTAGAGTCTCCTCGGATTGCAATTAAAGTATCACCCTCAAACATTTGGGGAAACTCATCATTTTAGTTGATACACGAGGAAGCCTTAAGTGTACAAACCTATAAATAGGAGTTTGCTTTAAATCTCTCCTTGGATTTGTTTTTGGCTCCTTCCCTTTACAATAACTTTATTGCTTCCTTGACTTCTCGCAATTCTAGGTTGAAATAAAGATGGAGATGTTAGGGTTTACTTGCATTTATGGTTTCTATTCTTGTAATATGTAACACCCTTATACCCTATATATGTACAATATATATATCCTATATACATAAAGTACATATATATAATATAAGAGTGTCACCATAATTGCATGTGAAAAATTCATACTTTCATTTATCTACATAGTTACACTTTTAGAAATTTAATTTATATATTATTAGCAATTTTTTCCAGTATTCTCGAAAACCTTTATTGGAAAATTCTCTGAGAAAAATTCGCTAGAGTTTTATCTGTAATTACAATAAAATCCAAAGCTCAACAAACACAACCTGCATGAAAAATTTTCACTTCCAAAATCCATATTTATTCACCTACCAAGAAATCTCCAATTATCTAAAACAAATCACTCAAAACTCATTATTTTATAAATTTACATATTCAATAAGTACATTTAATTTTCACAACCCCTTTTAAAAGAATTACATACATAAACTTTATCCAATGTGCCTAACACATATAAAAATAACCCAAAATATAAAATATGTAGCATAAGTATACATGAATGGAATCGGCACCATTGGTCTTATGGCTCTCCGATCTCCAAATATCACCCACCAAATTAGAATGTATACTTTAAGTATACTTGTAACACACTTAATTGTTTTTGGTTTTAGTGCATAAATATGAAAGAGGTAAATTACTTTTATTTTTTATTTTGGTGCAAAAATATGAAAAATAAATTCTTTTTTGTTTCTTGTAATAGTGCTGTAGCAAAACTTGAACAATACATTAGATTATAAGTTTGAACTACAAATGAACTGGAAAATATTTTTTGTTGTTATTGTAACAATGTCATCAAAAGTGTCAGTTAATGCTGTCGATCACTTTACGTTATTGATATTCCCTGAATGAATAAGAATGTATCCTATGAGTATACTTTAGATATGTCTATAATATACGCAGCTAATCTTTCTTATGATAAAGTTTTTTTTTTATTATTGTTTGTGTAATAGGACTTTCCTTTGGTTTAGTTGATAAAACTAAAAATAAAAAAAAATGTTTATGAGAGTATATAATTTGAATTTTTAATATTGTACAAGTATTAAAATTGAACAGGTATTTAAATTAGATTGTATACCATAAGTATGCTTTAGTTATACGTGTAATATACATGCATATAGAATCTATTGCTAATTATGCTAGTGTATGAACAATGAAAAAATACAATTGAAACAAATCCTTTAAACTTGCACTGGAAATATAATTATGACTTTGCAGTGAAATTAACAAAAAAAGTTTACAAATTAGTCATTTATAAATTAAAAAATAACTACTTTTTTTTATTTTTTTCTATCTTGACAAGAACAATTATTTATGTTTTAATTCTTTAATTACATAAACCTTTTTATTCACTCATAAATATAATTAGCCCAATTATATTCCTTATATACATAATATTACTCCTCTTTGTATAATAATTATTAAAATATTCAAATACAAATTCTTTCTTGCATAATGAATTAAATATGGCAGAATTTTAATTTTAGTAACACAATATGAAATCAATTAGCAAAGACATATTTTAAGTTAAAAAATTAATTTTTTATGAATGTCTATAATAACTAATCTAAAAGAGAGAATTTAACTAGATCGGTCGATAAGATGGGCTTTGAAACTCAATTGGTAAAGAAATTTGGGAGTAGACAGACTGGGCCAGTACTTTCAAGCCCAAATCCGACTCATGACCATGTCTAAATTTAATTAGTGTTACCAAAAGAAATTTTTAATTTTTTTTTTATCTTTGGTCGTTAGGAAATTACTAAATTTTGCCTTACTAAACCATTGCTATTATTAAAAAAAGACATTGTAATTAAATTCACAAAAAAAAAAAACACATTGCGATTAAATTTCAAAGTTGCTTTAGAGCTACAATTTATAAGAAAATCCATGATTTTATAGGTCTAAAAATAGGAAATTGGATAATAATTTTTTTAGAGTTAACTACTATCGCTCTGTAAAAAATATGATAAAAAAATTTATTCTCATTTCATCGAAAATAGTATCTTTTATTATTTTTAAAATTATATGATTAAATAATTAATATTATGCAAACTTTTTTTTTTCAATAATCATGTGACTAAATGTTAAAAATTATTGGATTTATTAAAGTCAATCATATCATTGAATACTTAAAATTCTCAAGTCAAATTTATAGCATCTAGAATTGGGGGATAAAATCTAATTACTTTATATATATAATGCAACAGTTGGGGGGGGGGGGTTCTTCCAGAGCCCTGTCACCAGAAACATCGATTTGCCTTCGTTTGTATAAACAATGAAAGTCATAGTAGAATTATGACTATGTGCAAATTATGCAATTATATTGCATCATTTTATTCTAGTTAATAAACAGTGAAAAAATATTCGCTAAACTATATTATTTAAATTTCTTTATCTAATACACCTTAAAAGGATGTAAACTTTAACCTTAAGGGGATAATTAATATAATTTTATGCTCAATAAGCTATATGAATGTTAGTAAATAACTACTAAATCAATAGTTTTGGAATTATATTTTTTTAGAAATCATTAATTATCCATTCATATCATAAAGATAGTACACTAGACATCATATGCGATATCAATACCCCAATTCCTAAGACCTGACAAAGAGGCAGCACACCTTGTCAACATGTAAGCATTCTGATTCGTAGATTGTCTTATAAAAACAAGTGAGACATTGCAAAGATTATGCAATAAGTCCACACAATCATACAACATCAATTCCAATATTATTCATTTGTCTTCCTAATATTGATAGATTGCGCAGGCTTAAGGAATTCGACTATACTATAACATTGCTCCATTGTAGCTCCTTTGGCCATTAAAGAGCTGCCCTGCATCCTGTAGCTTCAGGAACACTGGGGGTCTATAAAGTCCATCTGAGTTATGCTTCTTACAACCACCAATCTCCCTTCAGAATCACAAATTATGCAACCAAAGCCTATCTTGTTAACTTTAGAGAACACTACAACATCCACATTACACTTCAAGTAGCCAACCCAGGGTGCTTCCCAACTTGAAACAAGACCTTGAGCATTATTATTCTCCTTAACTTCTCTGCTAGTTTGGGCAAGTTTCCACTAGCTTAAGACGCTCTTATCATTATGTACTACTTCATTAGGGGGCCTACGAATCCCTCTCCATACCAATCCATTTCTACAACTCCAAATATTCCACAAAACCATCACACACTATTCTCACACATCATTAACAACAGACTTAAGCAATTAACTCAACCAAGCTTTGACATCATTAACTTGGGTTGAAAGATTACTTCTAGCTATTATATCCTAGTAACCCCTGGTGAAAGGGTAGTGAAGCAAAATATGAGATCTATCTTTGGCTTAACTAGGCACAATAGACATTTGGATCTACCCTTAGTTGCCTCTTTGCAAGATTTGCCATGGTAGAAAGACATCCATGAAAAACTCTCCACACAGTATTTTTCACCTTTAGAGGGGTCCCTAACTTCTAGAATTTCCCAAAGATAGACTTGAATGAGATGAATTCTCCCATCCATTACTATGAGCTAACACCCAATATGTACTTTTTATATAGTAACTACCATTTTTGCTGAAATACTACATATATCTATCTTCACTTCTTCTTAAACTAAGAGGAATTTTTAGGATAATCTTAGCCTTTCTTTCTCATCAAACAAGGATTTAACTAGATAATAGTTCCACATCTGAGCCTCTTGCATAATTAACTCACTAACCCTATCTACTATTATTCTTACATGTTGAGCATATGTAATGCATGCATTACCCTCACCTAGAAACCAAGGGTCAAACTAGATACTAGTACCTTTACCTTCACCCACCCTTCATAAACAATTGATATAACCATATTTTTATATTAATATTTGATTATTCTAACCTACTTTCTATTCTTATCAACTGAATTTAATGTATTTTCTTTTATGAAGTTAGAATAGTCCTAATTGGAAATGTGATTTCACAAAATATGAGTTTTTGGCAAATTTTGAGCAAGAAGTGATGAAGAATCAAAAGAAACTAAGATGCAAAACAAAAAAGGGACCAAAGGAGAAAAAAGTAGAACAAAATCTATTTCCATGGCCATGCGAATCACACTGCATGCCTGTTGGAATCAACTCAAGGCTGGTTGGAAGAAAAGAGAAGAAAGTAAGAAGGACCAGAAGGAAAATGATACCCATAGCCATGCAGATAAGAAATGCATGACCGTACATATGGAGACGCTTATGCCTATTGAAGAATTTCTCAAGCTTTGAAGCAAGGGTCCATTGTGCACAACTGTGTGAATCATTTGATAGCTGGAATTTCTAATTTCTTAAGGATTTGCCCTATGAATTTTTCCTATATATTTTGGAAGACTTAGAAACTGTCTAAGAAGTATTCATTATCAAGTTAGAAGACCTCCAAGCCCCTATATAAAGCAAAGCCTCTTTCCAAGTTAAATCATCCAATATTCATCCAAGATTTATTTAAGTTTCCTCTCAAGCTTTCAAGATTTCTTTGGATAGAAAGAGGAGAAGGCTTGGTCTTTTGAAGATATTCAAGATCAAAGAGGAGTTCCATTCATCCAAGTTTGATTTTTCTTGTTTCGTTAGATTCAATGTTTTCAATTATTTTCTTCATTTCTTTTGTTATTTGTTTTTCAATTATGTTTAACTAAGCCCTAAATTAGGGTTAGACAATTCTATTGGATATTTTATGGTGCACTTCATGTTTATTTGATTTAATAATATTTGTTCTTAATTATTTAGTTATCTTTGTGCTTAATGTTAATAATTATTTGGTTTGAAATATTTATATGATGGAGTGAGAGTGAAAACACAATCTTAGTCCAATGAAATAATAATCTTAAGTAATTTTTACTTAGAGATAAGAAAAATACTTAGAAGGTTGATATAAGAACTTCACAAAACATAAAGAATTGAATTAATTCTTAAGATCACGAGAGTAGACGTAGGAGTTAATATCAACATTAGTTTTAGATATTGAGAGAAACTAAAACTTAATTTAGGAAGATCCAACCAATAATCAAATAATAAATTAAATTAAATTAATACTTTAGGAAAACTATAAAATAACCAATTAAAGAAGTCTAATCCTAAGATTTTTAATATAAGAATTTAAGTAGTTTAAGTTTAATTAATTAGGTTAACTTAAAATCAGTTTGTTCATTTAAATAATAAATAATTTAATTATTTGGTTGTAACATCACTAATTTTAATATACCGTAAATTTGAATAATACAAAGGGATAATTAAATATGTTAAAAGATATATGAAGTTAAATAATATAAATAATAACAATGGTAAACATAAATAAAAGAAAAGAGGAAAGAAAGAAAGCTAAACACAATGTAAGAAAGAAAGAGATATACAGAATATATACATAAGATATATACATAATACACATAAATATATATATATATACTTAAGTTAAAAAGAAGAAAGAAAATATCTATAAAAATATCCATTAAAAAATGTGAGAAAAGAAAAAGAAAAGAAAAGAAAAGAAAAAATATAAAAGGGATAAGGAAGAAAGAAGAAAAGTGGAACTTTTCTTCTTCTTCTTCTTATCTTGAAAAAAAAAAAGGAAGAAACTCTTATTTATCTACTAAAATTTTCACCAAAAATCAAGAGTTTTAAGTGGTTCTTGAAGAGCTTTTGAAGATTTGCTAAATGTGGGTAACCTTTAACGTTTGTTTTATGAGTTTAGATCTTATAAATGTTTTGAAGTTTAGGAGAAAATATGTTTATGTTTCAACCAATTATTTTTAAGTTTTTAGGGGCAATTTTATTAGTTTTAGTTAATTTTTCCTTTTATTTGTGTTTAAAGATTGTTTGAAGTATTTGATTTAGGTTGAAGTGCAAAAATGAAAATTCAATTCAATTAAATGGATGGAGTTTGGAGAAAAGCATGTGACACGGCCAAGACATTTCATGGCTTGGCCGTGTCCCTCATCAAAGGGTAAGAAAGATAAGGAAAAAGCAAGACACAACCAGGACAACTTGGCTTTGCCGTGTCCCTCAGGGAATCTCAGAGAGAAGCAGACACAATCAAGAGACACGACCAAGCCATTGCCCGTGTCACATGGCACGGCTAGGGTCTTGGCAGTGTCTCACCTAAGGAATAAAGAAGAAAGAAGCAAAGAAAGGAGGCAGAAGCAAACACATGCAAGAGATATGACCAAACCATTGGCCGTGTCAAGGCCTTGGCCATGTCCCACCTAGAGAAGAAAGAAAGAAGAAAATACAGGCATGGACATAGCCTAATGACGTGTCTAGTGTAAGCTCGAGTGACACGGTCAAGTCACCAATGGCTTGGCCGTATCTTAGGTTATTTCCTTGAATTATTTTCACATTGGTTGGGAGACAAATGAGAGACAGCATGTAATATCTTTTAAAAAGATATAATAAAAATGAGTAAAAGTGGGATAATTTTATGGGATGAAATATTAAACAAAGAAAAGGGGGAGACAAAGAAGTGAGTGGAGTTAAAAAGTGTCTCAAAATATTAAAAAGAATGAAAAAGAATGGTGGTGGAGGGAGATTGAAGGGAGAGACACGTGGATACTATATACATGGGATAGGAGGAGGACCATGAAAAATGATTCTCTTCCTCATCCTCCATTTTCCATCTTCCATTTTCTCCCATAGACAAGTAAGAAGACAATTCTTGAGATGAAAGTGAGTGAACAAGCTTTCAAGAAGGTTAGGGTTTGAAGAAGACTTGATTAAAGAGTGAATACTTGAGAGAGTTACCACTCCAACTTCAAAAGGAGAGCCATTGATTGAAGAAGGCTTGGAAGTTCTTCATCACATCAAAGTGGAAGCTAGGAGGAAGACAAGTAGTTCAACTCATAGCATCTTCAAAAGGGGTTCTTCATATTCTCTCTTTTAATTCATTTCTTGATTGTTATTGTTGTTAAGAACATTAATATTTCAATGGACAATTGTGATTTGATGTGTATTGAGATGAATACTTATTTTAAATTGATGATGAGCTAATTTATTCATCCCTTGGGTTGTAGTATATTTGATAAATGACTTGATTTGATAATTCCATCAATATACCTTGTTATTGGTTGATTGCGTATGACTTAAAGTTAGATTGATAGATTGACCACCTATTGATCACTTAATATCAGATGATGGACCAAAAGGTAAAATTTGATGTCAGAACTAAACAATTTAACCACCCTAAGAATGAATTAGAAATATAAGTTCTAGGGTTTATTTGATTTGCAATTTCAAAATAATTGGTTATTGTTAATTCATGAATGTGAAAACTAATGAATTGGTAATTGACTAACTAAACTCAAGGAACAAGTTAAATTACAAGATTATATTAATGGATAATTTGAGAATCAAGCTTTGAATAAATTGATCTATAACCCTAGACACCATTCCAAGAATTGAATTAATCTTGAACAATCACTGCTCACTTTTACTTTTAAATTTTAGTTACATTTCACCATTTCATCAACAAATACTCAAACATTTAATATTTGGTTTTAATCAAATTATTATGAACAACACATTCCTTATGAGACGACCTTAGGGCGATCACCGTTGCTACAATAACCTAGTATACTTGCAAGTATCGCTTTGTAGTAGTAATTAAACGAGCGCAATAGTTTATATTGTGAAAGATGAAATACATGGGAAATAGCATGAGTAATGAAGAGGAAATGATGATTACATGTTGAATTTGTGAAAAGAATTGTTCGAATTAAGTTGAATTAATAAATTAGGGCTATCGAAACCTTGAAATTAGAGTTTTTGATGAGGTATAATTGGGATTAATGTAATTAAGAGTCAAATTGAGTATTTGAAGCATAAAATGGAGAAAAAATATACAATGGAAAGGGGTTAGGACATGTTTAGATGGACTTAAACCAAGGGAGGTTAACCTAACTTGGTAAAAATCTTGCTTTGCTAATTAAATTATTAATTGTTATTACTTATGAATCATGTTGAAATGTATGATTAGTGAATGATGTGATTATTTAGTTATTCATTTATATGAATGTGAGTTTGAATTTTAATAATAAAGTGTATCAGATGAGTTATAGAAATTTCATATGAATTCTAATTGATACAGTGAATTCTAATAAATTGTGAGAAGTATGAAAAATAATGATTTGATATGAGAATGTGAAAGATTGATATAATGCAACTATGATTTTTTGCCCTACACATGCTCTTATTTTGGGATATTAAATTTGGCACCATCGAGTTAGTATGTCAATGATAGGTCATGATGTTATACATGCCTTCGGGTAAGATACAATGGTATCGATTGTCTTCTAGTGAGATACAATGGTATCATGAGACTTCGGTATCAAGGAGACATTATTTTGAAACCTTTGGGTAAGATACACTAGTATCACACAACACTCCATCTCCGGCGCGATGGGCCAAATCAATATTTCTGAAAATTAAATATTGTATAGGGGCTTGTTTGAGTATGATGCATTCTAACCATGATATGTTTTCAGATGACAGATAGATATGGTTGATGTAATTATAATTGAGATTTATGAAATATTTATTTATTAATATGTATTGTATTTAATTGAAGTTAAATGAGTTTTATATTAAAAATGAAATCTTTACTTTGTTTATATCCTATTATCAAAGCAAGTACCACTAAGCTATATAGTTTAGCGTGATTAAATTTTATCACACAAGTGATGGGAGATTGGAAAGAAGAAGCCCTGGTAGTTATAAGAAGGGTTAGGATTTCTAGAAGATCATAGAAGGAAAGAGTTGCCACAAGACCACATTTTCTGGTGCTGCGTAAGTGCATATTATGTGTAGCTTTTACATCAAATGTACTTGGATATGTAAATCTATCTACTGTATATTTTGAAAACCAGTTGAGAGTTTATAAATATTATGTTGTTGTAAATATTATACATACATATCACTGAGTCCAATACAATATATAAAAGATTGTGTTGCTTTGAAATGTTTCAAATTGAAGTAGTTGAGGAGTTCTATGAAAATGTATAGATTTTATAAGTGCTTTCCTTACAGGGTTTTCCTATTTTGAAGTTTTGATTCTATTGATTTTATAGAAAAAATTTTGCCAAATTTTTCTTAGAATTATATGTAACTTAATTTAAATATATTTTAGTTAATATTATTATTTATTAATTTATAAATATATATATGTATATTTGCTTATAATATTTGGATTTTAAATGAGTTTGAATATTATTCCTAAACTAAGGTCTATAAGTTAATATTTTTTGTTGTTCTTCCCCGTAGCACTCTTGTATCCTGTGTACATGTGATGACATATGTGGGGTGTGAGGGTATTATATTGGTACTTAGTATTCACCTTCTTCATGGGACGATACTCAACTCATCTCTACAATACTTTTTCATGATATTGTACATTTGCAATCAAGCTAGGGTTAGTGCAACAAGTTTTTAGCATTTTTACCAAGGAAGAAGATGATGCAAATATCAATAAAATTAAATCATTGTTACTTTGGAACTTATATATTTTAATTTATTTTTCTTTTCCTTTTCCTTGTAGGTTTAGTGTAACACCCCCATATCCAATGCACACACACTACAACCACAACAAGGTAGCATAAGTGCACCAAACATAGGGATGCTACGGTTTTCTTAACATTCAAACCCTTTAAACTTGATACAATACCCTTATCATTATACATTATAGAAAAGTAGATCATTTACTTATAAAACAAAACATATTAGTTATATATATATACATTTAAATATTACACAGCGGAAGTTATAAAATATGTACATATTTACATATTAAACATTTCTTTACAAAATATAAAGAAGTATACATGATTGGCAAGTTTGCTCTGATCTTTAAGCTCCCAAAATGGATTCTTCAAGGTCTACTCTCACTTGGTCTTGATGAATTCTCGGGTTCAACTCTATCAACTCTATTACCTGCGCGATTAAACACTATCGCGCTAAGCCAACGGCTTAGTAAGATAATCATGCAAATGATATGACTTAGTGCAATGCAATGTCATTTCTCAATCCATATTATACATGTAACATCATATATGCAACACTAACAACATATTTTCACATTACATATCACATTTCAATATCTTTTCATATACCTCATTAGTATTCATTTAACCATTCATAATCAACACTAAACAAAGACAAGCATGGGCCCAAGACACACTAATATGTCATTCAATTTTCAGAGTTAATGCTTTGGTTTGTTATCACATTTATCAATATCATATACCCAACTAGGCTTCAAGGATTAAGTTCAACCAAGCTTCAAGGGGAGCAAAGCATGCTAAGCTTCTACCCAACTTGGCTTCAAGAACTAACCCAACCTAGCTTCAAGGGTGGTAACATCTCAATTAGGCTTCAAGGATTCAATCCAACCTAACTTCAAGAGATTGTTACACTTATTAGGCATGCCACCAACAACCAACTCTGAAAATGGAATAACACATTAGCCACACAATTCATTTATTATTCAATTATCATTTTCATTCTCAATTCTTAACATCATTTAGGCAAACATGCCTTATTTCTTTCAATCACATCATCATAGCCAATAACAATGGCTTCACATTTCATTTCACAATATAACACTTCATTATTCAAGTGTATATTTATCTCATCCATGATCACATTATATCTCACATAGCATCATTCATAAATATCAACATTTCATTCCACATTACTTATGAAACACATTACCATTCACAATGCATAACATAACATTGTTCAATCTCAACAATGCAAGAACAATTTATATTATTCATAGCTTTAGGATCATCCACAAGTGTTTGATTAAGTCATTCCTTGGTTTAAGTATGTTTAAAATGTTTATGTTTAGGTTTAGAGACCAAACTACCTTTGAAGAACCCAAACCATGCAAAAAGAGAACCAAGAAATCAAACAATATCCAACTCATTTGAGGGACACGCCCAGCCCACTTGAGGGACACGGCCGTGTCTCTAAAAAATAAAAGAGGCAGTAGCCAACACAAATAAATGACACGGCCGTGTCTCTTCATGGCTTCTGGCCGTGTCACCCATGCACATAACCTTAACCAATTCCAACACTTTTTCAATTGAACCCAAACACAATACACTCCATATAATATATTTCAAATGAATACAATCAATGTTCTAAACATATATTCATCACAAGAATCACTTTACAACCCATTAATATTACATTTAAACACAACCCATCTCAAAACACTAAAATCACCATCCTTCTCCACCTTTCAAGATCAACATTTACCACTTCCAACAACAACACCTATTTAAACTATTAACTTAAAACCAATTTAACACTTGAGAACAAATCATAAACACATCTCATCATCAAATCATCAAACCCTAATTAACTTCCCATACCACTTCAAAAGAAAGAAAGAAATCAAAGGGAAGATCTTACCTTAGTTAAAAACTTCTTGAATCAACACTTGAACACTTAATCTTCCTTCAATTTTGAACTCAACTCATCAAGAACCTCTCTTCACCTCTTGCTTCCCTTTGTCTATGGAGGAGCCGGCCACTTCATGAAAGAAAGAAGAAAATGATGAAGAAACAAAGTCAAATTTTGCTTTTAATCTCCACCAAGTGATCTTATCCAAGCAATTACCAAAATGCCCTCAATCATATAACTAACTTTTTGTCTCATATAAGCCCTTATATGTAATTACACACTTAACACAAAAATATCTCTCTTCCTTTGACCCATTTATATGTTATATATATCATCATATACACAACATATACCATTCTCTCTAAACCCTAATTCTTTCCCAAAACACATATACATATACTTTTCTTTTCTCAATTTAAACCAACAACAACAACAACAACAACATACAAAACTTCTAGGGCATGCATAGGGATATTACATTTAGGATTACATTTGTAATAAAGCCAACACTCAATTAGAAGCATATAGTCCTGAAATTGAGAAATGTTTTCAACAACAAAACAAGGAAATGAGGAAAGACAAAGAAATGAAAGAAAAGAAAGAAATTCAGCTGAAATTGTAGAAGAAAAAGAATAAGAAGTAGAATACACATATGAAGAAGAAGCTACAATAGGAGACAATGTAAAAAATAAAACTCTCAAAGATTATGCCTTTCCATCCACACAAACTAGGTCAAGTATCACAAAACCCGCATCTAAGTTAACAATTTTAATCTCAAGCCTGCACTCATCAACATGGTCCAACAATCATTATTTCATGGCCTTAATCATGAAGATGCATACACTTATCTATCAAATTTATTATAGATATGAGTTACTTTCAAAATAAATGGAGTATCTGATGATGATATGAGACTATGATTATTCCCACGAAAGATAATGCCAAGGCATGGTTGAACTTAAGAGCACCTGACTTTATTACTACTTAGGATCAGTTAGCAGCAGCACACTTAGAAAAGTACTTCCCACATGCAAAGATAGCTAAATTAAGGAATGACATCATCAGCTTCACACAATATGATGGAGAAAGTCTATATAAAGATTGAGAATGATTTAAGGAGCTATAAAGGAAGTGTCCTCACCATGGAATTCTAAATTGGCTCTTAATCCAAACTTTCTATGACGGATTAAGTTTGATTACTATATGAACTATTGATGTAGCTACTAGCATGGCAATAATGAATAAAAATCCTAATGGTGCTTATGATCTAATTGAAGAGATAACAACAAATAACTATCACTAGTCTTTAGAAAGGAGAAATCCCAAGAAAGTTGATGGTCTTCATGAAGTTGACAATCTTTCCTGGCTTATAGCCAAGGTAGATGCTATTGCTAAGAAATTGAAACATGTCAACTGGACTTCTTCTTTAGTATGTGAAGAATGTGGAGGGAACCATTCTATTGCAAATTGCCAAATCATAGAGCAAGTGCAATTTGTAAGCAATCAAAATAGGGTCAAGAATCTTTCTCAAGGTAACACTTACAATCCTACTTGGAGAAATCATCCTAATCTTTCTTGGGAAAATCAAAACAATCAAAGGGCATAGGCATCATTAGAAGCACCATTGATCTTAGAAGTATCACACATCTCTAAGAAGTTGGAGAAGTGGTCATAAGCATCTTCATGATTCAATCCATGGAAGATTGAATGTTGAATTAAGTTAATTAGCACAGGCTTAAGATCAAAGGTTGTGGCTTGAACTGGTAGTTTTGTAATGCTCGACTATGTAGCAGTAGATGTTAAGGCATAATCCTTGAGGGTTCATAATGCTTGGTCTCCCATAATTTCTTCTTCTTCTTCAAATGAAAACTCTTCTTCTTGTAATATTCGTAAATTTTAAATATTATTAAATAATTATTTTAGAGCATAACTAATATGTTGGAAAAGAAAAATATAAGATATATATAACATATACAAGATATATATAGTGTATACATGATATACACCTAACATATACATAATATACACACTTTTATAAAAAGTCAAAAAGTCAAAAAGTAAAGTCAAAGTCAAAGGATAAAAAGCTAAAAAGCTAAAAAAGTAATAAAATAAATCAATATTAAAATATATTTTAATGGTAGTGGAGGATTATGAATTTTAATTAATTAATTATCTAAATATATATAAATTTGTGGTTAGAAATAAAATAAGAAAAGAATACCAAAAATAAAATCTCATTATCATCATCATCTTCTTCTTCTTCTTCTTCTTCAAGCATTCATCCACCATAGCCAAGAGAGGAAGAAATTCTTCTTCCATCATCCACACCAAATTTTCCAAAGAAATTAAAGGAATTAAGGTAATTTTGAAGATTAATCAAGGTTTAGGTAAGTTTTCTTTGGATTTAAATGAGTTTTCTTGAAATTTAAGATTATGTGGATTTTGAGATTTTGATGGTGATAGTTAATTCATAATATGGTTAATTTTGAAGTTGCCTTGATATGTCTATGATGATTCTATGGTTGAAAGTGAGGATGGGTTGGTTACGGTGGAACTAGGGTTTTTGGGATATGTAAATGTAGGGGTTTTGAAGAAAGTGTTTATAATTACTAATATGCATTGTTTTGATATTATATTGATGTAGGTGTAATGATTTTATGGTTGGTTGATGGAAAAGATAGTGGTTGGTTGAAGTTTAAAGAACTTAATAAAGGGTGAATTAGGGTTTTGGTAGGAATTGAATAAAGAATTGTGTAAATGATGTTTGATGGTGTGAGATTGATAATAATATGATGTTAATGGTTTATTTTCACTTGAAATTTGGTTTAGGAATGGGTAAGGAGACATTGCTAACTTAAAGAAAGGAAAAAGGCTTTTAGAATAAGTAAGGCTTGAGTTGTGAATTGGCATGGATATAGGCATTTCTAGAGGTTAGTATATACTTGGTAAATTATGTTTTAATTGCATTTGAGTTGGCATAACACATTGTGTTGAATGTGTTATGCCACTTTGATATTTATTTTGATATAATATCTGGGCATTTGTACTAACAAAGTGTGTTTAAAGCATGAAAAATGAATGCTAAACTATTGTATTATGGTTAATGTGATTGTTATGTACATTTTGTGAGAAATGTACATTGCACCTAATATGATGTAGAAATGGAAAAACAAATATAAAAATATGAAAAATAGAATAAAATGAGGAAATTGGCCACATTGTGAATGTGGTTAAGTAATATATTTTATATGAATAGAAAACTTGGAAAATTAATTAAGGAATATGGAAATATTATGAAAAATTATCAGACATGTTTAAATATGTGAAAATGAGCAATGTAGTAAGTGATGCAAAGGAAAATATGGAAATTAGCTGACAATGAGGATATTGTGAAAAAGAAATACATATAAAATGTGAAATATGTGAAAATATGAAAAAGTTGTAAATTAGTTGAAAACCTGAAAAGTGGTAATGGAACAATGTGAAATGTGATAGTGATCATGGCTTAAGATGATCACGAGGTTATATGAAAATTATGAGAGATGAGAAAATGCGACGAAGATATGATAATGAGATGTGTAAAGAGAATATTAAATGAGAATATGATAAATGTGGTATAATATGGTGTGTATGTGTACTGCCTTGCATAACTACTTGTTCCAGAAAATCAAGAATGGACCGTATTGAGGAGGCGGCCTTTTAGTGAATTATGTGACACTTGCCTCTGGTGTCGAGAGAGGGCGGCCTACGAGTGATTTGTATGACACTTGCTCTCGGTGTCGATAGAGGCAGCCTACGAGTGATTATATGATACTAGCTTCGGTGTCTATAGGGGCGACCTTCGAGTGATTCATGTGACACTTATCCCAGTGTCGAGATGGATTAAATTGGTATTTCTAGAACTTGGGTATTATGTAGGAATTTGTTGAGTCCAACGTGTGTATGTGTGTGTGCGTGTCTATGAGATATTGGTATCTATGTATTGAGTATTTAGATAAGAAAAATACATTGTGTGGAGCATGCCATGGAATAATGGTATAGTAATTTGTGTCTTATGGTAAATATGTATGGGTTTTTAATGATTATATATTATTATATTATATACCACTAAACTTGTAAGCTTAGCGCGGTAGTGTGTATCGCTCATGCATTAGAAGTGCAGACCATGGTGAACTAGTATTTGTTTGGGACTTGAAGATAAGGGTGCCACGTGACCAACTTGGAGGGTGATGCGTTCATGTATAATATTATGTACTGTGTAATATGGAATTTGTATAGTAAAAATATTATATGTATATTAGACATGTTTTGGGAAGTGTCATGTATATGTGAATATTTTAATAAGTATTGTTAATTAAAATATAAATTTTAAATGTACATTGGTTATATTTATGATTTTTGAATAGTTATAAAATGATGAATAATGAGGAAGCTTTGACAAGTTTGGAAAAAATACTAGAGATTGTATCTGTGAATATTTGGGAGTGAAATTTTTATTTGCAAGTTGTGTGCTTGATGATTTTGGGATTTATCAAAACTACAGATAAAACTATGATGAATTTTTTTCTAGAGATTTCATTTTAAAGAATTATTGATTTAGTAAATATTAATATATCTATTTATTAAATTTATTTAATTATAAAATTTTAACTTAATGTAGTTTGGAAAAGGTGATTGTATAGTAAATTATTATACCACCCTTGCATTTTGTATATGTACTTTACACATACGAGGTATATATATTATACGTATATAGGTTATAAGGGTATTACACTTTTTCTTCTTTCAAAACTTCAGCTGAAGTTCCCTCCTTAAGTTCCCTTTCGTGCCTTTCCTTCCTTTCCTTGTTTTGCTTCCTATAAAACTTCTCAATTTTAGGATTACTGGGTACAAGTTGTGTGTTGAGATTTTTGCATATGTGTGATCAGAAATTTTTGCACCCTTTCCCACGTGGAATGGTTCTTGCGACTTCAGCACTGCTAGGCTTAGGACCTTAGAGAACACGAGCCTAAACCCGAAAAAAATGGAGTCGCCACCCGGACGGGCCAGGAAAAGAAAGGGGTAGATGACTCGATTCCTAAGGAATTCTTAACTCCCTAATGGGTTCGGAAAGTTGGATACATGTGGGAAATGTGAGAAATGGCCCAGCATCCCCACAAGGCCCGGTTCATTGGAACCGACCTCCTTTTCAGGTCTTAATATTATAAAATTTTTAAATATAATGATACTATCCATACTACATGCAATTATAAAAATAAACAAATACTTTATTAAAAATCATAGCAATGTTCAAACAAAAGAAATAAATAGACACACATTCGAGGATGGAAACATGTCCTTACATCGTCTAATATCTAAAACTAAATAGGACACTCACCGAAAGGTGGAAACGTGTCCTTTACGTTGATCTGAAGCTTAAAATAAATTGAATTACATGATGCTCACAATATGAGGTACCCAAAACATAGAAACATACCTCTTACAATGTTTTGAAACCAAAGAAAATCAATAAAAATAACCAACCATTCATCATAAATAAATTATTCATCAAGAACATGAACCATCAATCAAAATATATAATAAACATACATCTAATTTAAATAAAGCAATAAGTATATAAATTTAGGGTTTATTCATCAATTAGGGTAAAATTAGGATTTTGTAGGTTTTATGTTTAACAATTAGGGTTTTGTATTTTAATTACTGGATTAGTCAACTAAGAAATATTCAATATAAAAGAAATAACATGGCTACTGGATGGACAAACAGGTTGATCTTTGATTTTATGTAATTAAGGCTTTAGTAATTAAATCTGTATGATCAAAATAATGAAGCTATTGTGTTAATATAACAACCCAAAATAATCAAAAAGTTTTAAAGGTAAAACAACATAGCTACTGTGATGTCTAAATTAAGGATTAGGTTTGAAATAAATTAGGGTTTGAATCTAAAGAATGGATATTTTAGATTTAGGGTTTGATATTAATATTAGGATTTTATACAAATTGCCATCAAGGCTGGGGCCTCAATGAACTAACAATTTTAATACTATTAATGGCTTGGCTACTGAGTGTCCTAACAAGTTATCGTGCAAATATAATGGTTGATTTAAAGGGTTGACATGATCATTATAAACTAAACCTAACTTATTGCATGTTGATATTTGAAAATAAATAGCTATGAATTAAATATCAATGTCTAAATGTTATGATAAAAATAGCTATTATTAAATTTAGATGAATTAAATAAAGAACGTACCTTCGTGTTGGCTCCACCAAATTGAAGAAATTGATCAAGCTCCTACCTGTTACAATTCTTTATTTTTGGCTGAGCAAAATCAAGACACTGTCTTGTTGTCTTATTGCCTCACTGTTTGATGTTTAAGTTTTTCTTGGTTTGATAATGATTTTAGAATTCATTTGTTGCTCCGTTGCTCTCTGCCTAAATTGAAAGTTTGATGTTCTTCCAAAAAGTCCCAAAGAAAAGTCCAAAGTCTTTAAAATAATTGCCAAGAAAAAGTCCCAAATAATTCTTTCGTCAATCCCCGTATTCTGTTTGTTTAATACTATTATTTATAGGAAAACAAAAAGACCTAATACTATTTTGATAAGGAAATACCAACTGTTTAGGAAAAATCACAAAATCAGATAAAACAAGGTTTGGTAAAAAATCGGCAGCGCGCGCGGGCTGCGTTGGACGAGGCAGCGGGCAACTGCGGGTTGGGCAAACTGGGCAGTGCTCAGTTCACCGCAGGCACCTGCCTGTGGAGAAGCTCCTTGCCATGCGTCGCTCGTCGATCCGTCTGTTTTTATTTTTTTATCCTTTTTTTTATTTTCTATTAAAAATAAATATTATTATATTATTAAAAATAAATAAATAAAATAAATAATAAATAAAATAAATACCACAAAAATTATTTTGGACTATTTTAAAATATCGGACCGAACCTGGTAAAAAATTAAAGGGCTACAGTTTGACCCATACTTGAACGATCTGAGACTTTTCAGTAGAAGAGAGTGAAAAACAACATGATTTTATGCAGATTTTGGATTAGGATGGGTTCTCGAAAAAGATTTGGGTACTTGGACCCGGGATTGGGCACTTGAACCCAAAACTGAATTTAATTTGGGTACTTGGACCCGAGGCTGAATTGGATTTGACTGACCTTTTATCAGTTGAGAATTCTAGTTGTTTCATTCTTTAATGGATTATGGGTTTTTACCCTCAAAATGGATTTTCATCTTTGGACCTTGTATCTTCATCCTTGGCATCGGGTCTTCACCCTTGAAAACAGATCTTCATCCTTGGAGATCGGGTCTTCACCCTTGAAATTGGATCTTCACTCTTGGCATCGGGCTCTTCATCCTTGGAAATCGAGTCTTCACCCTTGAAATTGGATCTTAATCTTTTAAGTTGGATATTCATCCTTGGCAGGGTCTTCACCCTTCAAAACCGATCTTTATCCTTTAGACTTCGGGTCTTCACCCTTCAAAATGGATCTTCATCCTTTGGACTTCGAGTCTTCACCCTTTGAAATTGGATCTTCATCCTTGGCATCGGGTCTTCACCCGTCAAAGTAGATCTTCATCCTTGGCAGGATCTTCACCCTTCAAAACGGATCTTCATCCTTTGGACTTCAGATCTTCACCCTTTAAATTGGATCTTCATCCTTTTAAACTTTTATGCTATATTGGCTTCAGCTCTTCTAGCTAGACTAATCTTTTATCTTTTGCATCTTCATTCTTTTGATAGTTTTAATGTTCCATTCTTTTACACTCTTGTAAAAAAATCAGCCATTTTTAGCTGGCCCCTTATATCTTCTCCTTCATTTGCCCCCTGCTTGAACAATCTGAGACTTTCAGTAGAAGAGAGTGAAAAACAATATGATTTTGAGCTGATTTTGGATTAGGATGGGTTCTCGAAAAAGATTTGGATACTTGGACCCGGGACTGGGTACTTGGACCCAAGACTGAATTTGATATGGGTACTTAGACCCGAGGCTGAATTGGATTTGACAAACCTTTTATCAGTTGAGAATCCTGGTTGTCCCATTCTTTAATGGATTGTGGGTCTTCACCCTCAAAATGGATCTTCATCCTTGGACCTTGGATCTTCATCCTTGGCATCGGGTCTTCACCCTTGAAAATGGATCTCCATCCTTGGAGATTAGGATGGTATGAGTTGGAAGGTATGGGGTGTGAGCTGGAAGGTATGGGCTGTGAGCTTGGAAGAGAGTTAAAGGAAAAGAAAAAAGAGAAGGGGAGGGAACCAGCTGCTGGAGCAAGGAGGAGAGTCTTGAGCTGAGTTTGAAGAAGGAGATACATCATATACAAGATCTAAACCAAGAATCAAGGATTAAAGTGAAGAAATACAAATTATTCACCATGGATTGTTTGGTTTCTTTTACTCATTTCTCTTGTTCTGTTTTTCTGGTTTTGAACATGAACTAATTCCTTCTCTATCTAGATATTGATGAACCCTAGCTTATTTGTATGGATTGAATAATTATATTTAGTTGAATCATTTGATTGAGTTGTTTTACTCTTATGATGCTTAATAATTTATTTCCAATTGATAATAGCATGCTTATTGATTGGTTGCCATTTTTATATTATTGACTTGAGAAAGCTTGATATGAATTGAATACTCATAAGGGTTGAGGATTGATTGGAGTACTAGAGATAGACTTACAAGATCCTTTGGTTTATAATTCTTTGTTCTTAATGCAAGATCTATTTAATTATGTTTGAGAAGAGATTCCAGCACTCTACTTAGTGATTAGGGATTAATCCACTCGAGAGAGGTTTTAGTATAATTTAGAGGAATGTCAACTCAAATCTATTAAATGAATTAGCTGAATTGATTGATTATAAATATTATTGAGGCTAGGGGGATTCAATATCTGGATAGTATTATTATTATTATTATTATCAATCCTTTTGCACAACATTTAATTTCCCTTTATTTTCAGTTATTAATTTAGTTGTTTTTAGTTACAAGGCATCACACAACTATTAATTTGCTAAACAACGGTTAAGATTTGCACTAGTACTTGGCCTTGTCCCCAGTGAAATGATAACTCACTCACTACTATATTACTTGGGCGACCCGTGCACTTGCGGTATAATCATAGCACATAGCGTAGTTCACGCGTATCAAGTTTTTGGCGCTACTGCCGGGGACAACGGTTTCAATATTAGTAATATAATTAAGATTGTTGATTTAGTTTTATTTTTAATCATTTTTAATATTGGTTCTTGCTGGTTTATTATCATTTTAGGTATTTCTTACTGTTTATGACCAGATCTAGCTCGTCTCAACTACTAGAGTTAGACCCAGAGCTAGAGAGAACGTTGAGGAGAAAGCAAAAGGAAGAAGAGGAGGCAGATCTGGAAGACGCAGAATCAGGAATAAATCTAGAAATAGAACAAGAAGAAGTATTCGAAGTGATGGAAGGAGCTGGACCAAGAACAATGCAGGAGTTTGCTAAGCCCAATTTAAATGGGGCTGAATCTAGTATCCAGAGGCCGACAGTTGTTGTGAACAACTTTGAAATAAAGGCAAATGTAATTCAAATGGTGCAGCAGACTTGTCAATTCGACGGGCTTCCTGATGAAGATCCTAATGCACATATTGAGAATTTTCTGGAGATATGTGACACATTCAAGATAAATAATGTCTCAGAGGATGCAATTAGGATGAGGTTGTTCCCATTTTCCCTTAGAGATAGACCAAAGAAGTGGCTGAAATCTTTTCCTCCAGGAACCTTCACCACATGGGGTCATTTGGCAGAAAAATTCCTAGAGAAATACTTTCCATCGTCCAAAATTGCTAAGTTAAGGAATCATATCTCATCCTTTCTGCAGCAAGATGGTGAGACCCTTTATGATGCCTGGGAAAGATTTAAAGATTTGCTGAGAAGGTGTCCTCATCATGGACTTCCACTATGGCTTCAAATTCAAACATTTTACAATGGGTTGAATTATGTAAGTAAGCAATCCATTAATGCAGCAGCTGGTGGTACCATAAACAACAAGACACCTGAACAAGCAAGGTGTAATATCCTCATATATGCCCTAGAAGTTTTGATTATGTTGTTAATGTTGTTGTTAGTGTTGTTGTTGTTTTAATTGGATTGAATGTATATTTGATTTGAAAGAGAAAAGAAATGGGAAGAGAATGTATATGTATATGTGTTTTGGAGAAGAAATTTAGGGTTTAGAGACAAGTTTATATGTTGGGTATATGATGATATATATAACATATAAATTGGTCAAAGGGAGAGTCAATGCAAGAGGATATTTTTATATGGCATGTGAAATTACTTAATTGGGTTTATAAGAGACAAAAGCTAAGTTAAGTGATGAGGGGTATATGAGTAATTGCTTGAAATGAAATGCATGGTGGAGATTAAAAGAAGAAAAGGTGTTTGACTTGTGCATTTTTCTTCTTCTCTTCATGTGTGGCCGGATTCTCCATAGAGAAAGAGAGAAAGGGAGGTAATCTTGAGGCTTGAAGCAATTTGAAGAAGGAAGTAAGGGTTTTGGTTAGAGATTTGTGGATTTCTTCATTTGAGGTAAGATCTTTTCTTTAATTTCTTCAATTCTTTTGAAGTGGTGTGAGAAAGGAATTAGGGTTTGTTGGTTTGAAGATGAGATGAGTTTGTGTTATGTTTTTAAGTGTTAAAATTGATTGTAAGTTAAAAGATGGAATTAGTGTTGGTTTGATTGTGAAGATTGTATGTTTAAATGGATGTTGTTTTTGAAAGATAAAAAAAGATGGTGATTAATTAGGGTTTTGAGATGGTGTTTGTTTAATTGTGATATTAATGTGTTTTAAAGTGATTATTGTGATGAATATGTGTTTAGAACATTGATTATGTTCATTTGAAGCATGTGGTATGATGTATATTGAGTTTAAATGCATTTTGGAAGAGTGTTGGTTTTGATTAGGGTTGTGTTTTTGAGTAACACGGCTGGAACCAAGGAGAGACACGGCCAAGACTTGAGAAATTTGGGTGACACGGCCAAGTTGGAAGGATCTTGGCCGTGTTGGACAAGTTTTGGGGTGACACTGCCACTGGCTTGGCCGTGTCCCTTGAATGTGTTTGCTACTGCCTGAGTTGTGTTGGGAGTCACGGCCGTGTCCTTGCCCGTGTCTGCTTCGGGAAGTTTTGGTCTTGAGAGACACGCCACAAGCTTGGCCGTGTCCCTGGGTGTGTTTGCTACTGTGATGATTTTTGGTTCTTCATGCATTGGTTGATTTTTCACAAGTCTTTTGCCCTAAACATTTTATATACACTCTAAATACTTTGTAATTAAAGAATGACCTAAACAAATGTATGGGGATGATTCTAAACCTATGAATAATGATCTTTGAATTAGGTTTTGAAGAGATTGTGTTGCATTAACCTAAATGATGTTGAGAATTCTTGGAAGAGAAAATGTATAGATGGAAAGGAATAGTTTTTGAGGTAAGTACCAATACATATGATTGTATTTATTTACTTGATTTGAGACTTAACACATTTGTTTGCAAATGTGTTAAGTGGTTTACTATAATGTTAATATAATTGGATTAAGGTGATGATTGAATGATGTGAAGGATGTGAAGATCATTAAAAAGGTAAGCATGAACTCTATTTGATTGTATATCCTTATATGTCTTTGAACTTTAACACATTTGGATGAATGTGTTAGATACTCTATTATATTGTGGATGTAAATGAATAATGTAAATTGCTATATATATATATATCTAGAGGATGAAATATGAAATGGGAAAGGTAGGAAGAAATGAAGATCATTCTTAAGGTATGTGCAATTTGTTATGATAAATGCTCTAATAATGAATGGTGTTAGTGTGTCTTGAGAAATGATGAAAGGTTATGTTATATGCATTGTAAATGGCTATGTGTTATATGAATAATATACTTTGAAATGTTATATCAATGATGTTATATGTATCATATGGATTGAGATATGATATGTTGTGAAGCCAATGTAATTGGCCATGATGATTCAAATGTGAGATGAAGCCATTGTGATTGGCTATGATGATCCAATTGAAAGAAATAAGGCATGTTTGCCTAGATGATAATGAGCATTGAAATTGAAATTGATAATGAAACAATAAGTGAAATATGTGTTTAATGTGTTATTCAGTCTTCAGAGTTCTGGGTTTGGAGGCATGCCTATAAAATGAAAAAGGTAACAGTCTTGCCGGGTTGAGGATCTCTTCAAAGTGAGTTGAATTGAGGTCCAAGAGACTGGGTCTGTTACACTATGAGAATTGTGAATATGAAATATATGATTGGTAACAGTCTTGCCGGGTTGAGGATCTCCTCATGATGAGTTGATGGTCCAAGAGACTGGGTCTGTTACACTATCCATGGATAGAAATAATGATTTATGATGCCTACGGGCTTGATGATTATGATTATAGACCAAAGCAGTAACTCTGAACTCTGAATAACATAGTGGTGTCTGTTGGGCCCGAGTCTGTCTTTGTTGTCAATGTGATATACAAATGTTGAAAGAAATGGATAATGAAATCTTTGGTAAACTTCATTGGACATGTGATGGATGATATGTAATATGTGCGTTGAAATATTGATTATGAGCACTAATGATTGTCTTAATTGGAAATGTGACTTATGATTAGTATGATGTATAATGTGTGTATTAGCATTGATTGTGAATTCAATTGATGAATTGTGGTTGATGACAATGATTGTCTTAATTGGATATGTGACTTATGATTAGTATGATGTATAATGTGTGTATTGAGATGTTGATTGTGAATATTAGTGATGGGTTGGAATTGGTAGAAATGTTATGTATATATGTGTATAAGATATGAGATTAGTTGAAAGATATGAAAGGTGCAAATGAATAGGGATAAACTTAATAAGAACTAAAAGTATATGGAATTGATATATCTTTATATGTTAGTGTTTCCATGATATATGTTTGTAATTTATATTTGTACTACTAAGCTTTCGAGCTTAGCGCGGATGTATTGTCGCGCAGGTAGCCTGGTGGAAGATATGAAGTCTTTTGGTATGCCACGAGAAGAGTAAGATTTTGTCGAGACCAACTAGAGGGTAATGCATACATGTATCTACTTTAAGTATGTTATATTATATGTATAAATGAAGTTTTGATAAAGACAATGATTTCTTAAGTGTTCTTTAAATTGACCTATTATGGTTTGAATTTTGTTACAAGTTTTAAAAAGTAAAAAGAAAAGTGGCATCCTTATACTTTATATACTTACTGTATGTATACTAGGTATATGTATAGTACTTATATAGGGTATCGGGGTGTTACACAAGGGATTTAATTGAAGACATGACTATCACCAATTATCAGTGGCAAGCCCCAAGGGAGCAAGGAAAGCTGAAGGTCATGGGTTCACACCAATTAGATCCTGTGGTGGCTTTGACAGCCCAATAGGAAGCATTGAATAAGAAATTTGATTCTTTGGTCTCTTCTTCTGGGAAAGTAATGCAGGTGCTGTCTTGTGAATCGTGTGGAGGTGGATATCAAAGTCAAGATTGCCAAAGTGGCAACATGTTTGCTAGGCAAGAGCAAGTAGATTATGTTGGAAATATGCCAAGGCAACAACAGAATAATCCCCACAGCAACACATACAATCCGGGGTGGAGGAATCATCCAAATTTCTCATGGAATAATCAAAATAATCTAAGACCTCCCCCTGGATTCCAGTAGCCCCAACATCAACAAGCTGCCCCTCCAAGAAAGAGTAGTTTGGAGGACATGATGGAGAAATTTATAGCAGCTTCTGAAAGCAGGTTTCAATCAACTGAAACCACCCTTAGAAATCAACAAGCCTTTATCCATAATCTGGAAAATCAGGTGGGGCAAATTGCCAAGTTGCTCAGTGAGAGACCACCAGGAAGTCTGCCTAGCAACACTGAGGCAAATCCTAAAGAGCAGCTCAAGGCAATTACACTAAGAAGTGGAAAAGAGATCAAGAGCAATATGGTTGAAAAAAGAGAAGAAGTGGCAGAGAAAGGGACTGAAGTACAAGAAAAAGAAGAAGATCCTCCTATCACTTCGGGAGAGAAAACAAGTGAGAAAGAGAAGCAGCCGCAAGAAAGTAGTCCCATACTGAAGGAATATCGACCTAGAGTACCCTATCCGGCAAGATTGAACAAGGACAAGATTGATGCTCAGTTCGGTAAGTTTCTTGAACTTTTTAAACAATTGCACATTAATATTCTATTTGCTGAAGCTTTGTCACAGATGCCTAAATATGCTAAATTTTTGAAAGATATCCTTTCTAACAAAAGGAAACTTGAGGAAGTGTCTTTAGTACAGTTATCTGAAAAGAGTTCAGCAATTTTGCAAAGGAGGTTACCTAAGAAGTTAAAAGATCTAGGTAGTTTTACCATTCCTGTTTGATAGGTAACCTTGAGGTTAAAAGTGCATTAGCTGATTTGGGGGCTAGCATAAGTGTTATGCCCTATAAAATGTTTAAAGAGTTAGGCATTGGTAAACCTAAACCAACACTCATGACCATCCAACTTGCTGATAAGTCAGTAGTCCACCCTCGTGGCATTATAGAAGATGTGTTGGTAAAAATCGGGGATTTCATTTTCTCCAATGATTTTGTTGTCATTGATGTTGATGAGGATGCATATGTTTCACTTATTCTTGGTAGGCCATTTTTAAATACAGCCCATGCCCTTATCGATGTTCATGATGGCACTTTAACTTTGAGAGTGGGTGATGAGAAAGTTATTTTTAGGATACATGATGCCATGAAACATTCACTTTCATTTGATGGGGCAGAATCATGCAATGATGTTATTGAGCATGAGACCGTAAATTGTGTTACTAACATTGTTTCCAAGGATCCCCTTGAGTTGTGTTTATTGCAGGAAACTGTTGAGGGTCAAGAAGCAATGGAGTAGCTTACTTTTCTTGAAGCAAGCAATTCGTTCAAATGCAGGGCATATGAGACTATTGAGATGCCAAAAGAAAAGAAGCCAAAACCATCGGTGATTGATCCACCCAACTTGGAACTGAAACCTCTTCCAGCTCACCTTGAGTATGGATTTTTGGCAGAGAAAAAAAAAATACCAATAATTCTGAGTTCCCACCTATCTTCTGAGCAAAAAGAAAAACTTATCCAGTTATTGCAGAAATATAAGCAAGTGATAGCTTGGAAGATAGCAGACATCAAGGGTATCAGTCCATCCTATTGCACTCACAAGATACTGATGGAGGATGAATTCAAGCCAATAGTACAACCACAAAGGAGACTAAACCCAAAGATGAAAGATGTAGTGAAGACTAAAGTAATAAAACTACTTGATGCAGGAATTATCTATCCGATCTCGGATAGTTCTTGGGTGAGCCCAGTTCAGGTAGTACCAAAAAAAGGAGGGATGACTGTGGTCCCTAATGAAAATGATGAGCTGATTCCAACAAGAACGGTTACCGGTTGGAGGGTTTGCATTGACTACAGAAAATTGAATGATGCAACTAGAAAGGATCACTTTCCTTTACCCTTAATTGATCAGATGTTGGAGAGGTTATCCGGCCATGAGTACTACTGCTTTTTGGATGACCTTTCAAGCTATTTTCAAATTCCTATTGCACCGGAAGACCAATAGAAAACTACATTCACCTGCCCATATGGGACATTTGCATATCGAAGAATGCCATTCGGGTTGTGTAATGCACCTGCAACTTTCCAAAGGTGCATGATAGCAATCTTTGATGAGCTTATAGAGGATATTATGGAGGTGTTTATGGATGATTTCTCAGTCTATGGCAGCTCATTTGAAAAATGTTTGGAAAACCTTGAAAGAGTCTTGATGAGATGTGAGGAAACCAATTTAGTGCTTAATTGGGAAAAGAGTCATTTCATGGTTCAAGAGGGAATCATGTTGGGACACAAAATTTCAAGCAAGGACATTGAGGTGGATCGGGCAAAGGTAGAAATAATTGAGAAGTTACCACCACCCATATCTGTGAAAGCCATCAGAAATTTTCTAGGACATGCGGGTTTTTATCGGAGGTTCATTCGAGATTTTTCTAAGATAGCCCGTCCATTGACAAGACTCCTTGAGAAGGATGTCGATTTTGTTTTTGATGAGGAATGTCTGAGATCATTCACAACCCTAAAGGAGAAATTGACCCATGCTCCAATCATGGTAGCTTCTAATTGGAATCTACCATTTGAACTAATGTGTGATGCAAGTGACTTGCATTAGGAGCAATCTTGGGTCAACGCAAGGAGAAATACTTTCAGCCTATCTACTATGCGAGCAAGACCTTGAACACAACTCAAGCTAATTACACAACTACAGAGAAAGAGCTGCTAGCTGTGGTTTTTGCTTTTGACAAGTTTAGATCATATCTAATCTTGTCGAGGGTGATTGTTCATACAAACCATTCAGCTTTAAGGTATTTATTCGCGAAAGTTGATGCTAAGCCTAGGCTAATCTGTTGGGTTTTATTGTTGCAGAAATTTGACTTGACAATTCAAGACAAGAAGGGAGCCAAAAATCTTGCAGCAAATCACCTTTCTTGCTTGGAGAATCCAACCTTGGAGAGGTTTGAAGAAGGGGACATTGATGATCACTTCCCCGATGAGCAGCTGTACACCATGGTAAGTGAGGTAAGTAATTTAAATTCTGAAACACCTTGGTTTGCCGACTTTGCTAACTATTTAGCTGTTAGGGAACTTCCTAAGGACTTAAATTATCAAGCAAAGAAGAAATTCTTTTCTGATTTAAAATATTATTTTTGGGAGGATCCCTTTTTGTTTAAAATATGTAAGGATCACATGATCCGACGATGTGTGGCATGGCCCGAAACAATGAACATCCTTAGTTAATGCCATGCTGGACCAGCTGGTGGTCATATGGGAGCCAATAGGACTGCTCAAAAGGTACTAGAATCAGGATTTTATTGGTCCACTTTATTTAAAGATAGCTAAGAATTTGTAAATCGTTGTGATCGCTGCCAAAGAACTGGAAATATTTCATCTCGTGATGAAATGCCCTAAAATGGGATTTTAGTTTGTGAAATCTTTGATGTATGGGGAATTGATTTTATGGGACCATTTCCAAATTCTTTTGGTAACAAATATATTCTGGTAGCTATAGACTATGTATCTAAATGGCTTGAAGCCCAAGCCTTGGCAACCAATGATGCTAGGGTTGTGGTGCAGTGTTTGAAGATGTTGTTTTCTCGATTTGGTACACCAAAAGCAATTATAAGTGATAAGGGTACTCACTTTTGTAAAGCTCGGCTTGAGAAAGTTTTCAAAAGATTAGGAGTTACACATAGGTTTGCTACTCCCTATCATCCCGAAACTAGTGGCCAAGTTGAGAACACGAATAGGGAGTTTAAACGAATTCTGAAAAAAACTGTTGAGCGATCCCGAAAGGATTGGTCCAAGAAATTAGACAATGCTCTATGGACTTTTAGGACTGCATTCAAAACTTCCTTGGGCACTACACCATTTAGATTGGTATATGGAAAAGCTTGCCATTTACCTGTTGAAATAGAACATCATGCATATTGGGCAATAAAACAGATTAACCTTGATCTAGCTTGTGCAGGTGAAAGGCGCAAATTACAGGTAAACGAACTAGACGAGTGGAGGTTGCAAGCTTATGACAATGCGAGAATGTATAAGGAACGTACCAAGAGATGGCATGATGCTCACACTAAGGAACGGAAAGAGTTTCAAGCAGGAGATCAGGTATTACTGTACAATTCAAGGCTTCGACTCTTTCCAGGTAAGTTGAAATCTCGATGGTCTGGCCCTTTTACTGTCAAGGAAGTTTTCCCCTACGGAGTGGTTGAAATAACCCACCCGGAAAAAGGAGATTTTAAAGTCAATGGGCACAGGCTCAAATTTTATTTTAGAGGGGAAATACAGGACTTAAAGGAGGTTTTACACCTCCAATATTAGGGACATTTACCCGACCGTCCAACTAATACGACGTTAAAGAAGTGCTGGGTGGGAGACAACCCACCGTTTTATGTTTTTGGTTTGTGTCGTCATTTTGTTTTAGTTTTATCTTTCTTTTATTGGGTGGTTGTTTGTTTGTTTTGCATTCATCTAAATTTGTAGAGGAAATTTGATTTTGAGGAGTAAATTGAGCATATGCAATGACATGCCAGTGTCAATGGGTGTGTCATTATCTTTTTTAAGCAGTAGCTAGAACACGCCCATGGACACGCCCGTGTCTATGAGTGTGTCATTATTTTTTTCAAACAGAAGCTATAACACGCCCACGGACATGCCCGTGTCCATGGGCGTGTCTCCAAAAAATAAAAAAAATTTAAATAAATAACCCAGCACGCCCTCAGAACACGCCCAGACTAGTGGGAGTGTCGTTTGCATGTTTGTCACAGAATATGTGACACTCCCACAAACACGCCGTGTTGTTGGGAGTGTCGATTTAATTTCACCCAGTACATGTGACACACCCATTGACACGCCCGTGTCTGTGAGCGTGTTGTGTACACTGTCTTTTATACTATAGGGCACGCCCAATGGCACGGGCGTGTTGATGGGCGTGCCGACGTCTTTATATATAGAGCAGACGCCATTTTCACGAAAATTTCAAATTTTCTCTTTCATTTTCTCTCAAATTTTTGCACTCTCACCGACGCATTCACACACCCATTCAATTTAGGAGAGATTCTCACTCCCGGCTTGCATAATTTGCGTGCATTTTCTCGTTGTCCCATTGAAACTGCTCGTTCCACTCGGATTTTCATTTTTCAGGTACGGGATCTCAACTTTTGCGATTTTTGTTTGTTTTCTTTCATTTTTCTTTCATTTTTTCATATACATTCCTTGTATTTTCTTGTGTTTACCTTGAAATTTGAAATTTCATGACTTGTTTGCTTTATTCTGTTGTGTTTTTATTTTTCATAATTTTTGCGGCATTTGATTAATTATAATTTTCTTCGTTTTGAATTCCGTTTTGATTCGGCATATGTTTATTTTTGCAATAGTTTTGAATTATATATTGATTGTTTCGTTTATTAGTTTCTAGTTACACGTTATTTTTGGACAATATATTGTTATTGTGGGAATTGATTTTATTGTATGTTTGTGCTGTCGTTCGGGTTAGTTTATTGCTTTCGGTTAATTGAGCATGTGTTGCTATAGGTGGATTACGTTTGTTTTGCGTTATCGTTATAATGCCGGCATTTCGGTTAAACTTGTATCATGTTATGCTTTTGTTATTGAGGAACATTTTGATTTGTTTTGTAGATTAACCGAAAATGGGCCCTCGCAAACAATCATCTTCCCAGCTTCCCACCAAGCGTGCACGAGGGGAAGGCAGTTCCAGCCAACCCGCTACACGTCCAACTTCTAAATTTATGGCGACACACAAATGCCTCAGATTTTCAAACGCCGAGGAACGAAGGCGATTCGAACTTTTCGGCAACAAAGAATGGTCCGCGCCTCGTGTCTTAGATTGGGAGGCTATGGAACTGGTTAACATTGCAGCAGATGTTCGGGAATTAATTAATCAACCAGGGTGGGACCAACTCTTCTTTATCAATGAACCCTCATATCGAGAGCTTACATTTGAATTTTATTGCACCTTCTAGCTCCAGAAAACCAAAGTTTCCATTACTGAGCCAACAATTAAATTCAGACTGGGAGGGTAGAGATTCAGCATGAGCAACAATTAAATTCGGATTTGGCAGAACTTTGCACCCAATGCTGATAAATATCAACCCAAGGTTTCTAAGGCATCCAATTTTGATTCTTTCCCCTGCCGAGTGGTGCACAATTTATTAGTTCATACTATTACAGCACGGTTGAGCAGTACAGGGGTGGTAACCTTGAGAGATCTATTCTTCCTGAACTGCATGATGCAGAAGACCCGGTGCAATGTCGCCCATGCCATCACCCATTTTTTCTACGAGCAGTCTAAAAAAGGAGCATCAGGTATTTTACATGGTGGCATGTATGTCACAAGACTTGTTCGTCGTCTGGGTGTATTAGATGGCTGCCTACCTATGACGGTGGATGGTATGCCCAAGTTGTTGGGTATGGACACGTTGAAGAGACTGAACAGGGAGAAGGTAGCTGGGCTGCAGGCCACTCCTATGGATTCAGATGTACTAGAGGCAGCTCCTTCTGCTCCTCCTTCCGATATACCACAACCTCCACCGTCAGATTTTTCGGGTACATCCACAGCCACTGGGCCTTCAACCGCTGCTGCTGCACCTTCTTTTTCTGCTGGACCTTCTTTTGTCTAGACCCCTACATTCCGGGATTGGCGCCAGTCAGTTAATGTCGAGAGGGATGATGACATGAAACCCACATATTTTGAGCGTCAACTTTGTCAGATTGAAGGAAAGATAGGGAATATTGAGCTGAATCAGAATATGATCTTAATCCAGCAGGAAGAGCTGCAGCAGCTTTTACAAGACCAGAAAACTACTTTCCAAGCCCAGCTGGATCACGAGATTTTGAGGCGGCAATGGCTGGAGCAATCCATGTTGGAGTTCTGGCGGTATCAAGGGTTTCACCCTTCGCAACCACCACCTACACTGTATCAGCCACCTGCCCATGCACCGACACCTACACCTGCACCACAAATTGATGTTTCCGATGATGAGACCGGCAGTGACGATTCCGGCGATGCACCGATTTTTTACTAGCCCACATTTTAATTTTAATTTTATGTTATTTTTCATTTCTTTGCTTATTTAATACCCTTTTTAGTTTTCTTTCTTTTTAGTTGCTGTTGGACAATTGTTATTTTCTTTAAGAACTGTTTCCTTTGTTTATTTATGTCTTAACCTTGTTTTGTTTGCATTTTAGAATTTTGTTTTGACGCAAACCCTCCTTCACTGTACTCTTGGCACCGTACTCATATTCATCCACTCATGGACATGACAAGGGCAGTTGTTCTCTCTCTTCATTATTTCTTATTTTGTGCACACATTGGGGACAATGTGCATCTTAAGTATGGGGGAGAGGTATATTTTCTTGATTAAATTTTTACTACTTCATTCTTTCTATTTGATTCATTTGTCTCAATTAATGCCTGCTAAGTAAGCTAGATTGTTATGATAAGTGTGACTTGATGTGGTTTCCCTTTATATGTTAAACTAATTTGAGATTTCCTAAATGACAATTTCTTGTTGAGTTTAACTTAGTGATCTTGATCAATTGCTGAGGATCTATTGTAATAGCTACAATTAAGTTGTGGATTGATGGAAATTGGAACATGACTAAAGTTTAAAACCTTAGTTACATTTTTGAGCATGATATAATTCCTTAGATTCTTGAGTCAGACTTAGTACGACCCTTAAGTTTCTGACCCTTGAATAATAATAACCAAAACAAATAATTCTAATTAAAGGAGCTTTGAAAATTTTTCCCTATTCCGCTGATTTTGACTCTCGAATCAAAACAAATGAGTTGGAATCATGAATAGTGCTAGTAGCCATTTGAACGGTGATTCTGGCTGAGTAACCAGGGGTCGGCATCACAAATGTTTACCTTCGCGTCAAAAGGTTAGTATCAGTTCAAACAAGTCGGGCTCCTTAAAATATGCATATATATATATATGTATTTTAAAAAAAAAATTTTTGAGGGTTAGAGAGCTTAAGAGAAAATTCACATTTTACGTACTTTGTTCATGGCATTTGGATTTGCTGGAATTTTATGCTCAATTTTTTTTAACTCTAGATTTTTAGGTTTTAGGTATGTGAAATTTTTATTTTGAAACTTCT